>CM060981.1:189180151-190430151 GCA_030765065.1 Deroplatys truncata
CAGCTTGGGAGCACGATGCAGAGCATGCATTGTTTTCCGTGGTGATCATACACCCTTTTAAGCACTATGGATCTGTTTCTGTAAATCTAGAGAGCCATCATATGTCCAATTGACTTTAGTGTAGCTTATGGTGTACGAATAAAAGTGGCATTTCTGTTCCTCTCATTGCATATTTTGTTTAGTTGCCTACTGTAGCGTACCGTAGCAGTTCCCTCTATGTATGATTCAAGTTTCATTGAGCTATGTTACGTGGTAGTGTCACAGCATACGAAGATTACTCGTCCTTAGGTTTTGCACAGCAGTGTATATACGTTTTATTTCAATGTAGGCATGAGTGTTCACTACAGAACGACGAGGAATGGTTTTAGTTCTGAGAGAGCTGACATAAGATGTGGTGAACGTTTCTGGCTTACATTTAGGAAACCTTAATCTATATGTACAGTTTTACTTTACCATTTTTATGATACAAAGGCCGAAGGATGGAGACCATGCAGTGGGCAATTCGTATCTGAATAATTGAAAAGATGTCAATGAGCGAAGACCTCTTGACTGAATTTGTAGTATCAGTATTGAGGTTGTGATGCCATAAGCTATGGTTCGCAGTTTTAGCTGAAAATGCATAGCATTGAGGCCAGAACACAGGGCAAAATCTTTGCTTGTCCATCTGTTCACAAGTCTCATATTCTTCTGAGAGTGTTTCATGTTATGCTGAGCTCTGAAACTTAATTTCAAGTATACAATGCAAGTACACAATCCAAAAGAGTCATTTTCCCATGATAATGATCCATGTTTTCTTGAACCTGAACCTTAGGAAAGTGGCAAGCATAAAGAACACTGTCCCGGTTATTTTTACTTTCGAAATATCAAATGCTAAAAGTCAAATTTTCGGCACTTATGATTCCCGCTTTCTGCCATGCCGCTTTTATTTTGTTCGTCTCAGATGTCTAGGGAGAAACAGAGCTAGCTAGTTCGTACGACGGGGCAGCAAAGGTGTTTTACTTTTTAATGTGTGTAATTGTGGTATCGCAAGTACAAGTACGCGTTTGGTTGTGAAGGTTGAAACTATAAAGCTTTTATTTGGTTCTTTTTGGAAATTCCTTTAAATTTTACAACCTTTTTCCATTATAGTGCTCTTTTAGCTCCGAGTCATAAATTGTTTATTGCTCCTTCTATATGTATGCTGTAAACCAGTTTAGAGTTAGCACGTATATAAGGTGTGTTGTGTTTCGAAATGGTGATAATGTGAGCAATTTTTTGTTGCAATTTGTCATATTGGAGAAGGTCACGTCACAGACTATTTATTCCTGCTGTTGATGCGAAGCGTGGCTTTAATTCAATTTCAGTATATTATTTCGTGAGAAATACTGCAACCCAGGTTTTTGCGAAATTATTTTGAATCTTAAGTAAACTTTGGTGTTTTTTATTCCTATTGTAATTTATTTCCACGCTTATACCGTAGTTGTACTTTTATGTATTTGATTAAAGTGCTGTATAACTTGGAGTTCCCATGAGGCTTTTACTCAATATCATACATCATTCTTATTAAATATAGCAAATTGTTGAAAGAAAAATCGTTTATTTGGTCAGTTGTTCCCGACCCTAGTTTTAATTGAGTGCATTTAGACATCTTGAGAGTTTTCCAGGACAGCAAATAATTTCGGGGTGCTGGGCCGAGCACAGCACAGACTAATAAGGGTATGATGTAATCCATGCAATCTGTCACTATAGCGACCCGAAATGTTTACGCTTGAATGCTACACAGTAGTTCAGGGTGAAACGAAGAGAAGACAGTGAGAAACGATGACGATTGAATCCTGTAAAGACCGCGTCCAGCAAATTTATTCAAACCTGCAATAGTGGCCTGGAATAAGTACTTCAGCTACGACTTATATTTCCATTAATTCAGGTTGTTCTTCCTGTGCCAAATAATATCAAAGTATTTTCTCGAATACAGAACAAATACGTCGGGACTGCCATGCCTGACACTTGAGGATGCATTATAATGCGTCACTTGACGCTTCAGGACACCTAACTACCGCTATCAACAGTTCTAGTGGTACTGATTCTATTTGCAACACTTTCTAATATGTTGCTTACGTCTTCATTATTGGTTGGGATCCCGATTTAGGGCTCTTACACTACTATTATTAGTCTATCTGTTTAGAAGTTTTCACTTCGTTGTATCTAATCCTGTCAACCGAACTGCAATTCACTCTTCTGTATTGCAAATTTAATACTACGAACACGCACACACCCATATATATGTATATATTTATTATGTAAATTTGATTTAGTAATGCTACTCACACATGCAAATTATTGTTACACTTTAGTCTGCTGGATGTTTTTTGCCCAGATATTTTGTACCAGAACTGCATTAGGTACCTTCACTGATACGGTCGATGTCGTATCTGCAAGTATTTTTTCTCCAGCTGTGCAACCTATGCTTTCAAATAATAATAATAATAATAATAATAATAATAATAATAATAATAATAATAATAATAATAATAATAATAATAATAATTTTTCAGTTAGAAAGCCAGGCGCAAGATTGAAAAACATCTCTTTTATATGTTTGAAAGCATAGTAACTAAAGTAAGATAACTGAGCATTAACTGATCGGCGCTTTAGGAATACAAGGACTCTTGTGTCGAATTGGTGCAAATGGCAACATATATAAAATACATTTTAATGAATTTACAAGTACAATTGCATAAAATTCCTTCACTATAATCACCGGCACAGTTTAGTACATTTTGCCAAATTTCGGGAAGCCTTAGGATGCCGTCGGTAAGCTATTAGTTGATGATGATAGCGACGGAGTGCCCTGCAGCTCAAAGCTCAGATGCTACGTCATAAAATCGAAAGCTTGGTAGGGGTTCTTTTAACTTAGAAATGTGGGTAACAAGGATCATGTCAGGTGAGTACAGAGAGTGTTCCAAGACCTCCCAATGCTACTGTCGCAACATATTGGTTACATTTTATGCAACATTACAACGCGCATTGTCATGCAAAAAGGTAGGGAGGTTGTCTTGCAATAAACGTGGACGTTTGCACCGCATAGACAGACGCAGATGGTGCTATAGAAATCGGCAATAGTAGTATTCGTAGAAAGTTTCTCCTTGAGGCATGCATACGTTTGCCACCGTGATAGTCGTATGCCACAATCAGCATAACCTTCACCCCACTGAGTTCTAGTCGATCTTTCTGTGGACATGGTGAACCTTCATTTGATTGGCAATTTAATTCAGGCTCTTAGGCTCTTGCCCACGTCTCATCAATAGCAACGATACGCTGCAGGAATGCGTCACCGTCATTGCGGTATCTATCTAGGTGGATACCAGCAAGTGCATACCGGTGCCATTTATGTACGTCGGTGAGTCGATGTGAAACCCAGCGGGACGCAGTTTTCCTAAGACATTTCTTCAGTATGTGCCAAACCGTTTGATGACTGAGTCCAACTTCTACGGACAGTCCATCGACGGTCCTTGGAAACGAGACACTAAAATGTACATCTCATGTTGAAGAATGGACGACCGACCTGTGCAGTGCAAATTCACAGTCTCATTCCGACCTGCACGAAACGCTTTGACCAATCGTGCAACCGTCCTATACGGTAACGTATTCTTGCTACAGGCTTCACGTAATCCTTGAAGACATATAAATTCATTTTTTCTACGAGCAACCTCGAGTTTAATCCACGACCGATAACCACCTTTTTTTAAATATGATTTTTAGCGATAGAAATAACACTGTCCACTCAAACGCTACACAACAATCCCTTCTAACTGGATCGACTGCTCTATGCACTCTACACATCGACAACAGCATCACCTCACTGTTCCCATATCCAGTTTGCGCATGCCCGATCTTCTGCGCTCTTCTGGACTAATTGCCACCACTTTATTTACAACCCTCATATATATATATGATAACGTTTTGTTGTATTTTATTTTAAGCTCTTTATATTTTATACTCAATAACAACTTTCACCCATATTGATTTTAGTGTTAAATTGGCAAATATCAACATCTATATGTCCAATATAACAATGTTGTCACATTCTCCCAGGCGTCCTTAATGTGTGTTGTACAGTTCATAAATAACTCATCTACTGTCTGTAGCGATAAACATCTATAATCACTTATCCCCCAGTGATAGCTCAAGTAAGAAATCAGTTGTTTTTAATTGCTTTCTTACCAAGCACTCTTAGTTTTGATGAATATACAAAATGTTACTCAATACTTCCCGGAATTAATATGTAGTGTGCGGCTGAGCGGTAGTAAAATTAGAGGTTTTTTCTTTTATGGACGCTCTTTAACTACTATGGTCCTTAGCGTCCCATTCTATATTGGGCGTGAAAGATCGGTAATTTTGCTCAGGGTAGTAAACGAAAATGCACTAGGTGATAGTGTACACATCTCTTATACGCGAGCCTATTTAGTGTCTTCTTTCTGAGTGGAGAATTTAGCATTTGTGAGCGCTTTTGCATTGTTGCGTGTTAAATTGCGATTTCACAATGATACATGCGATAAAGCAGTGCGCCTACGTAAAGAATTGCTTCAGATTCGGGAAAACTGCTAAGAATAGATGAAATGTTAAAATAAGCATTTGTAGACCATGAACACACCAGTGGCTCAAGTAGTTTAAAATTGGCCGAGCATTGTTAATTATGACGATCGTTCTGGATGACCATCAACTAGCATTAAACGTCGCTGATGTTCGGGCTATGAAGGAGTTTGTCCCTTCTGGTATGATAGTGGATGTGGTGTTCTGTTGTGATCTCTTGAGGCGATTGAAGGAAAAAACGAAGAGAAAACTTCCAAAAATGGGCGCATGGGAATTGGTTTCGCAATATTGACATTGCATACAGCTTTAATTGTACAAGAATAAATGGGGAAAACAAAATGACAGCTGATCTATCCACCATATTCGCCATATTTAGCACCGTTTTTCATTTTGTTCCCCAAGATGAAAATCTTGGAATATTCGAGACAGTGAGGAAATTCAAGAAAAATCGCAGAAAGCGCTAAAGAAGCTTTGTAAAAAGGAATATCAGATGGCGTTCAATACTTATAATAAGCTCTTAGAGCGACGTATTTACTCACAAATGACATTAACAGATAACTTTGAACTATGAACGCCCACACCAAATCCATTGGCCAAAATGAATTCCGTAATTCAAGTAGATGGAAGGGTATGTTCATAGTCAATAACAAACGCGTCGCAGCTTAGATATTACCAAATTGGGCTTCGTGATGTAATGCTTGTGTTCATTTCTGTACCACAGGTAGTTTTCCTTCCGGATTTCTACCGCAATTTCGCACATTACCATGTAGGTATTTTTCAAGCTTAAAATTATTTCCAAGATAAACATGTCGGGATTTGTATAACTGAGTCATTTTCATAATTATACACATGCACCGTGAACAAAGACGCGCCTCCACGGGGAATCCTTCAGTGCTAGTCAACGCATGGCTAGATGGGGAGAGACAGAGATATGAGGAAGGCATTCTCGGTCAAGAAAAAACCGAAAAGGCCAGCCGAGAAAGCTGACGAAGCTGGAGAATTATTTCCGCTCCCCCCCCCCCCGGAGGCATATAAAGTTTCCAGAAATTAGTGCAGGCATAAACAGATGTATTCGCTGCAGCAGGAAGTTTTGTTGTTGCTGTGACGTAGAGTACTTGGAGTGTTACTCGGTGGATTCTGTGAGCCTCAGCTAGCGATAGAGAGAGAGAGAGAGAGAGAGAGAGAAGTCGTATATTTGGCAGTAAGCAACCGGAAGAGAGAAGAGGAGTCTCCTGTTCGACACATCTGTGAGTGTTTGGATGTTAGAGGAGGAAACGTGTATTCGACACAGAAGCGATTAAAGAGTGAAAGAGAGAAGAGGACGCTTCTAGTTCATAGCCGCTGCGCTCAGGAAAGGGAGTGAAGTGACAGAGAAAACTGAACTAAGTCACAGTATACACATATCTAAGTGAAACCGAACGTTTGTGCAATAAAATTCTCCATATAAAATAAGTGCGCATGACATGTTGACCCAATTCATATATACATTTCCTCCAGTATTTGTAGGCTGAGCTCACGTTCGTAAAAAGCTGCATCTTTGGAAAACGTGGAATACCTTATTCTTCAGCCTGGTTCTGTATCCTTAGACTTGCTACCATCCTCCCGCCTTCGCAATAAGTGCTTAGGGGATCCGGGAATAATCACGAGTAGTATAACGTCAATGAAGTTTTTGGGGGGTGGGGGTGCTCATCCATTCACAATGCATTAAGTTCTAGAAGTGTTACCGAATTGTAGATTAATTAATAGGACAATACACAAACATAAATAAGAAATTGTGTTAATATCAAAATACCTGTACTTACCCCGTATATCCCTTTTCAAGTGAGTGTATTTAACATCACTCTGATTTCAGTACAGTCATGTCTGTTTGACTCACATGGAACAAACGACTTTTCAGGTAACAAGTGATATGTGATGTTCCTCTTCTCTTGTAATGGTGGGGATATCTCTCTAAATGAAGCGCGTTACATGCGATGAGCATTTAGTGTTTGACTGTGTACCAGAATTTTCTTATTTGCTTTCCCAACTTGGCTCGTTTTCAAGGGTACTTGTTCGGTTGGTTAGAACTCTGACGTGCGACTTTTATATACGGTAGGGGTGGGTTAGTGGCGGTGGGTGCGGCTGCTGTAGTTTGCACATTGCCAGGAAATGGGTGGTTTAGCCAGCACATCGCTGGGGAACGGTGCAAATGAAGTATGAACCTCACTTCCGACCAAGCAACGTGCTGGAAAATACACGAGCCATTCGCTGTGGCCTGTACCGGGTATACTGATATTAGCGTCTACACACGTATCGAACCCTTGCCGATTTTAACAGTTTAACAACATTTCAAAAAAGGAAGCGGCTTTAAATCATCTTTGTTCTGTAACTCTATTTAGTGCACTAAGGAGACCCTATGTGTCCAAATGAAAGAGGGCTCAATAGATAATGTTACAATAAAACTTCCACACAATATGTTATGCGTGCGCTGTAAAATAACGAATACCGTGTTGAAGTAATCAAGTCACCGTGAACTATAAGAAACGAAACTCCCTCTATCAAAATTTTATTAGTGTAAACGTTTTTCCTTTAATAACGGTTTTATAATATTTGCTAGCCTTCTAGTAGGTGTAAAGTATATTAATTAATCCTATCACGAAGTGTATTTTATTATTCTGGAATACCTAATTAGAAAGTGAACTTCAAATGTTGACGTTAATATAAACGCTATGTTTATTTTATTAATACAACATTTCTAATGAACAAGCATGAATAAGGCAATTAATAGTTTTCTCATACGCTTTAGCTAACGCACCTGTTAGTGTGTACTTGCTTACATTGTATCAGTATTGGATGGTGTCAGTTTCATAATATGCATAACCCGTTCTGCTATATTAGATGCAGCTTCATCTTTCATAATCAGTTCCTAAAGAGCTTAGTGAATCTCAAATCGGGGTCCTAGCATCTTGGTGTCCAAGCACAAATAAGGTTCCTCAGATGAAACTGATGCCGGAACATTTCAGGGACTAAATTTTACTAATCGATGTAACATAATTGCACTTGTCAGCAAATAAGATTGAGATAGTGGATGAATTTACTTTTTGTTTAACTATTTTAGAATTCGTGGATAAAAATAATCAATTCACATCTGTATGTATAGCACTATACAACGTTAAACAGCTCGTTGAAATTGTTATCTTAATTATCGATAGGAAGATATAAATAAACAGACAAATGTAGTCAGACAGGAAATAACTTCGTATATTAAATCAATGTATAATATAACTAACTTGAGTTGAAAGATTTTTCCGAAGAAAAGGGTCATTAGTAACAGCTTGTGTAGCCAACACGTTAAGTATAAAGTATGGGTTTAGCACGTTTCCAAGTCGCGTAAAAAGAAATTCTGTAAGACAGAAAGGTAAATGAAATGTTTAGATTCGGGAAGGTATCGCATAGTAACAGTGTAACTCCCTGTAACTGATACTGTTTAAGATTGGACTGCAAGAGAAGGGACGTTGGTAGGGGTATTGAATATGTGGCGGAGGTTAAGTTAATTAAATATTGCTAAAATTAGCACCTTTCTTTTCTTTCGTGTACAGCCCTAGGGTCTTAAAATTTTTTTAGGGTGTTCGTCAATTTGTAGCGCCTAAGACCACTTTGTTAACGTCAGCCACAAGGAGGTTTGCTTGTAAGTATTTTATCGATTCATGACAACTTATGCTTCTAGTTTCTTTTATTGCGGAAACGGTTATTTCAAACCGTAAAATTGATACTGCAGAAGTTATCAGGTATAATAATTCAATTGTTATAGTATCGAGTGCTGTTTTTTAATTAGTTTCATTCTTTATCATCAAACGGTCGCCAACTCGCTTCAAAAGCTCAAGTATTAGATTACATTAAAATTTCTCAGTCAATTTAAACTGGTGTTACCCTTTGACACTACGCTCACGTATTCCCTGAAGGAAAGATCTCATAGCCAACCACTGTCACAGCCGGTAGCAGGTGTTGGAGACGACGTCAAAAGGTGACACCAGCCATTTGACGTGAAAATCAAGTTGCTCATTCTTAAAATGTGAGAGTTCTGAATTAGTCTTCAAATATGTCCATAAAATGTAAGTATCGAATGCTGTTTTTAAAAGAAGTCATAAGTAATAAGCTTTTTTTCAAACATTCACTTTATTTTGCTCTCCATGAAGCCATCATAGTGGCCATACTAACCTAACTACCTAATACAAAACAAACTTAGTATCACTGCATAAATGAAAATTAAGGTAACCATAGATTCTAGACACTTGTATCTTTAACAAAATATTCTATAAGACTAAATATTTTCAAGACTGTCATCTTTTGCTAGAAACTCTCTTTTCAGATTAACCATAATTTAAATGTCGCTGTCGTTTGTTTTGTGGAAGTACTTTGGTTTCTCTATAAAGGTTAGAGAAACAGGTATATAGGAGTCTAAAAAGATGTATATTGTAAATGGTTTCTTGCACTAAACTTCATAAATATAAAATAATCAGGTGAAACGTGATACGACCAAATGGTTTATAGAATTTTGAAGTATTACTCACTTGTAATCTAATTTTATTCTCACATCTTCTTTAAGCATGATCATAACGTTTGAATGTATGCTAACGAGTCATATAAGCCAGTTGTTACCAGAAGTTTTACTAGATTTTATAACTGAAGGAAGTAATAAAAAATGAAGTAAATATCAAGTTTTACTGCAGGATTAACAAACAGTGTACTACAAAGGAATGCTTTGCATTATAACGTTAAAGATCACTGTTATTACTGGATACCAAAAGAACGAGACAAAAATTTTCGAGATGTTGTAAATAGAAAGATAGACGATACCCGTGAATACTGAATAATCCTGCACAGCATACGCAAACATCATTAACACAAATAAAATCGTGGAGCAAAGTATAAAATTAAAACCATTAAAATGGTTCCGCTAATTCATAAGGGTTCTAAGCAACCCAATAACTGTGTTCAAGGATTATACAAGAACAGCTATGTACTTGGAGTCATCATGAATATATTGGCATACGTCTTTAGTCTGTTTCTTATAATGTTGACTTCTTCATATTTAGGATATCTTAACGTATGAAGAATATTATGGCAGTGTTTTGCTTTAAGAACACCAGTAAATGTTAACGTGTATTTCTGATATTACGTTTTGCTTATACTAGTTATAGATAACACGATAAAGACTTCTTTTAACAAACATACCATAATGGGATCAAAATAAGGATTTATGAACGAAAATTCTAACCTAAAACATTACTTTATTATATTATCACCAAAAACATATACAAATCAAAAAAATTGTTCAAACGCTGCGAAAACTAAGTCAGAATCCGTCAGGCGTCTCCTAGTTATAGCTAAACGGTTATTCCAATTTTTGAAAGGCTAGCTTTGTTATATAAAAATAAATATAGGCTTACGCGATAAAATAAGGTAATACCTCTGTTAGGGCGAACAGTAGCAACGGAAAACCTAAAATATATTACGAAAGCACTCTCATCCAGCGAACGCTACTTAAGAAAATAAGGCAGTAAAGCGTATGTTTGACACCTCTATTTGGAAATTTTATGCGGTATTTGGTTTTCCATTACAGGTGTAATAGACCTTTGAGATTTCATTAAATTGGGCGTTTGTAACTCATGAACTCATAATATAGTGCGCTCAATTTTAGATTGCATTTTAAAATTAATATTTTTATTGAGGGACAATATTTAATGCATTCCATTATTATATTAAGATTTCCCTACTTCAGAAATATCTTTAATGTTTCAAAATTAAAACTTGGTAAGAACGTTTTTCATCTAAGTGTAAATGAAACCACGCAGGGTTTTATTTCAAAAGGACAGAATATATGCAAAATTCATACCAAGTATAAACTGTATTTTATTTTATTACGTGTATAAAAATCGAAACATTTTGTTATTTGTTGTGCTGAAAAAGAATGAAGAGGACAGATTCTTTATAACTGTAGGGTGGGATCTTATGATGTGTAAGGTTTGATTTTATTGCGTATTGTCGTCAAAATACTCGCTAAGTAATCCAAATTGCAAAATTGCAGGGTGAACATTCCAAGCTATGAACAAATCTTAATAGTGGTATACGGTGCAGTATACACCCAGTTAAACCTATACAAATGGATTTTTGTGGCATTGATTTTAATGTTTATGGGTGATTATGAATATTCAAAAGCAAAGTTCGTACATTCCGATGTGTTTCAGAACAAAGTTACAGAGACATTTACTTTTTATGTGCGTAACGGTTCAGAGCTACATACTTAAATCAAAACAGGTATTGGAGGAGATTTACCTTTGTTTTACTATAGGAGCTGAAGAGGGAGTTGGAAGACGGTTCTTGTAAAACGCTTTATGATGAATTAGAAATTATCATAAATAAAATCTTTTTGTTGAAGAAAACATACCCTGTAGGTACATTTCGAAGACAGTGTAGTTAAGTTCATTACGGTCTCTCAGTAAACTTCGGACAAGTTGGTGTACTTTATTTTCTTCTTTAAGTTAACGGAGAATGTAATTGTGGAAATAAGTAAAAACAAAGTGTTTGAATTACGTTATTCTAAAGTAATACGTACATTATAATAGTTTACCAGAGTTAAAGTAATTTAATGAATGTATTGTATGCTTCCAAAGAATAAAGAACTACGCCTCAGTTCTTCAGGCCTTTTAGGAGTGATTTCTGTTGTTTTCTACACTCCAAAAATGTGCCTTATCTTCTTGATAGAAACTCTAATTAAAATAGAACTCTCTGTTCTGCATTTATTGCGGTCTTTGAACTGTCGATTCAACTAGGGTCACAACAGAAAGCAATACTTCATAACATGCAATTAGTGGATGAATACAAGAAGAATTACTAAACAAGCAGCTGTTATTGCTGACAATGAACCAATATAACATACTGAATATTTTTCGTATGTGAATATGGTGTTACAGTAATATTTAGCAAGATATACACATGTTAATGACAAGTTATTGAAATGCCATTAAAAACGAATTAAATGATTCCTATTCATATAATGACGTCATAAAACTAATTTATCACCACATTGACAGTAAAATTAAATTTAATGTGTCCCCACTCCAATCGCTCATTGAATAATAAGTGTATTTCGTAATTCACTTATAATGAAACAATTTACAGGTTAGTGTTGCAACAAAGACAAATAGTTTATCCTGTCAAATGACCGCACCAGATTCAAACCAGATTCCTAAACCCAGTTTGTAAGCCTATGTCAAGGTCACTGATGCTGCATTATAAAGAAGTATGTGTTTTATCCTATGTAATTAGAAACTTTAAAATTATCATGAGAAATTGTGATTTACCACTTCATGGAAAAGACTCCACAACTCGGATAGATATACCATCGTGCATAAAATGTAGCCCATAATGGAAGGGAGCTGATTATGTTGGAACTAACAAATTCTTACCCCGCCTCCTATCAGCAAGACCATCTGTTTTTCGAACATAATTATAGTCACTGGATTGGTAGGGTGCTTTAACTCCCCTAAAGTATGGCCGAAATACCGAAGGGTAACATTACACTTTAACCTTATATTTTCATGCTATTACCATTTTATAATGTGGATTTTCTTATTGCCGTTTAGTAGTGGCAACAAGCTTACCCTTCGTCTCCATGTCGGTGATGAAAGATTTCATACATGTAAATGTCGTAGCCGTCTTTCAGTTTAACTACGCCAGCAAATAATAAAATCTCTCCTTCCTCTAGAAAGCCGAATTGTATTGTAATTGCTTACCTTGTGTACCAATAATCGTAGCCAAATTCTTTCATACTGGTGTATCCTAACCTCCTCTATTGCACACAGATTTTAAGCATCGTTTATTGGTTAGATTGAATGTCCTTGTATTGCTTTTTAGACCAGATACACAGCGAACTGATATCGGCTGGGCGGAGTCAAATGTGGTTTCCTGAAACCCTACGGAGAGAAAAAAAAAATACGTCCATCTAGGAGAAAGGGCCACTTTTTATTCACAACAATGTACATGTATCAAATAGTAGTCATAACGTTTCTGATGAAGTGTTTCTAGTGTAAATCTCTTTCAGAAAACCTGATGTGGACTATTTCGAAACTACGGTTGGTAGCATTAGCTCCTCGTTCACCAATAAAGGTTAGGAGAATCGATGCTCGAACCACACTTCAGCTTTAAAGATGAAAGAACATCTATCGGCAATCGGCTGGCCGGCTTTTACCCCAAGGGGCTGTCGCGCTGCGGCTTTGATTTCATTTGATCACTGCTTTATGCATTTGGTTTCCAGCTATAGTGTGGTCCCGGAAAGGTAGACCGCTATCGACCCATTAGGTCGAAAAAAGTTAGAACTCTCTCAGTTCTTCAGCTGTAAGCAGTTTACACAAACACTGATCCGAGATGCATTCTAGCATTAAATAAATGGTTAAAAGGCATAATCTACCTGAAATTAACTATGTATAGCTTACATCAAAGCTATGTGTAGCAATCGTGTATGGATTGCGGGTATGAATTTGAGCATTCTGTGTTTAAGATTCAACAAAGAGATTATTTGCAAAGTTCAGTTTACCTGCCTCGCCGTCAGTGATTGGCTGTTTTACCATGGTGTCAAGTCACCCCTTATAGTTTCGGAAGATATGGAAACTGAGAAATCTATGAAGCCAGATACACTTAATGGAATAGGATACCTGAAAGTTTATAAAAAATAGAAAAATTGTATTTTTCATTTTTTTGCATAAAATTAAGGTTTATGGTCTACACAATAAAATGTTAAACCATAGAACGTAGATCATGATTTGACTCCTTAAATGATGCCATTTTAAATGCCCGTAGAGCGTTTCTGTATTTGAGATTAGCGTTTTGTTTAGCATTTCATACTTCGTGATGCTTTAGATAATAGTCTACAAATGACATCAGGTACCAGATAAGATACTCTTTGTGCTTCAAAAATTCCCAGATGGCGCTGTTGAAAATTTTGTTTTATTTTCAAACGATGTCACAAAAGTACAACCAAAGGTAATTTTTGGCTGGAACACAATACTTCCTCTACTTACTACAGGTAAATAGCAAAGAAAGCATATGGAAAGAGTGTTTACATTTCTAAACAGGCATCAAGATAAAACGTAAATCATTAATCACGTGTAACGGAAGAAGAAAACAATATAAATAAATACCTTCCCAGGTACAACATTATAAATGATTCAGAAGTTAATAAAAGTTTTTACGCCTACCAGCATTTCATTGTTGTTTAAATGCTATAGAGCAGATTTGTTCTCAACTCAGAAGAAAAGTAAAATGTTGAAATGCTCTTGGGAGAGATAAACAAATGTCAATGAAGTGGATGATTTGATATCGAAAGTAACATTAAACATTTATGATAGGAAACATTGGCTGAAGTATACCTCAAAATTATGTAGGAATATTTGGGAAACAATATCGAATACTGGAAAGCATAAACAAGTCGACCTCAATATTAGAAATTTTTGTTACGGAGCCTCTGCACTTTAAGTAAAACATATATTGTCTTAGCTCCAGCACCTATTTTTCAAAATAGTTATCTCGCGGCCAAACATCCTGGCCCATGGATTCTTTCGGGGTTTCCCTGGGTGGCAGGCGAATCTGAAAAGGTTCATTACGAATTTCCTGTCCCTGCATTTCACCGCCTTTTTTATTTCACTTCACCTTTCATCTGCTTGGCTTTTTCAGGATTCGGTGTGTCTCGGAGTTGAATGGCAAGAAAAAAGGATGCTATCTGTAACACTTCGATCACCGGAATAGGGGAGGCCCCCGAGTCCCGGCACCCCCATTGGGATGTGCATGCCTGCAGGGAGCAGGGGAGGCGGTTGTACCAGCTGCCACCGGGAAGTTCAACCTGGAAAATGAAGGGACCTTGCCCTCTGCTCCATCGTGCCTCCTGATTCGGTTGCCCTCTGTCTCCTCTCACTTCACCCCTCCGTCCAGTGGGCTCTCGTAAGGGATCTTGGCATTAAAGATCTCCTTAGGTTGAGGTGCTAAGTCCCCTCCGCTCCTGCTCATACGTCATACATTCACATAAGTATTTTTACATCAACTTTTACAAATTATTCATAGTAAACCACATTTCTCCATCTACTTCATTATAATTGGAAAAACCTTTACAGAAATAGATGCACAAAACATTTCGTTCTAGGTACACGGGGATAGAGGAGACCTAATCGATAGGAAAGCGCTTAAAAGGCTCTGAAATATCATGCATCTTGCTTTACATTGCGAGAAACAACTGAATGACAACAGTACCTTAAAAAAACTAACATTTTAACAATTTTATCAAAATTAATGGATCTTAGAAATGGCTGAACCCATAAAACGTTACTTGAAATAAATTTTGTGCCTTAAAGGAATATACTTTCTTGTGCAGTTAATCCTTGTTTAGCTCTTATCATTTACCAGTTAGTTGTATGCAGCTATACAAAATTACGTTAGAATGAAGATTGTTTCACAGACTATTCCTTGAAAATTCAAGATATATAACATTATTCTGAAGTATGTTCCCAGTTTAAAATGGTAATAAATATGTTAAATTTTTAGATTCTAACAAAAAAAACACTGATTTGTTAATAATGAAATTGGATTTTATTAAAACAATAT
This sequence comes from Deroplatys truncata, assembly GCA_030765065.1. Taxonomy (NCBI): domain Eukaryota; kingdom Metazoa; phylum Arthropoda; class Insecta; order Mantodea; family Mantidae; genus Deroplatys; species Deroplatys truncata. The sequence continues at coordinate 189,195,356 of CM060981.1, forward strand.
AATTAAATAATGATAATCATCGTGTTGTTCAATAAGCAATTGTCTTCCTTCTGCACTATAAACGGCATTAGCAAGCGCATTCCTAGGGATGTTCTCAATGGCATCCATATTGACTGCTTAAATTCTTCATGTGTAGTGGGTCGGTAAGAAACACTTTTTCTTTTAGGTATTCCCATAGCCAGTAGTCATGCTGAATTTATTTCCGGGGACCTAGAAGGCCAAGGGTTCGGAAAATGTCGACTAATTACAGGATCATCAAATGTGTTCGTAATAGTGTTTTTACAGTATTGTGTATGTGGGGAGGAGCGCCTCGTGCATGAAAACATTTCCGATTTCATGATTCTGTAACGCTGGTATTGCAAAGTTTTGCACTTTAAAATATCGCTGCCCGTTTACCGTCACTGTTTTTGTTTGTCCATTTTAAATTTCGTTATAGAAATAGGTCCTATAATGAAACGTGACGTAAAACCACACCAGACATAACCATGTAATCCTTGCTGTATAATTGCGTTTGGATTATGTTCTGCCCATATCCTGAAATTATGAGTGTTAACACCTCCGTTTAATTCAAAATGTGCCTCATCCGTCCAAAGATATAGTCTAAACACTCAAAGTTCATCTGAATTTCTGCTAACATTTGCAAAGCGAAGGTAACACGAATCGGTTTACCTTGCTCTTTGAGTTCAAAACGTATTTTCATTCTGTAAGGATAGCGCCGAGCTGTCTCCTCACCATTTGCCACACATTTAAATAACTTATATGCAGACGCTTTGCAACTTTATTAGCACTACAAACATTATATTTTGACTTTCATTAATTTCCTGAACTACTGGTAAACCTAGAGCAGTACACCCCTCGTTTTGCACTAATGTTGGTCACCTATCGCTTTCTGTCAATAAGTGAATCAGCTTCCTCAAACTTGTTCGTCATCTTGCGAAGTGATTTTACAGAGCAGGGTCCACTTCTCAATCCATTTAATGTTCAGTATCTTCTCAGAGCATGTGCAATAAGTCTATTACACTCGTAATATCACTGAAGGTGGCCAATTAGAACTCGTATAAGTAAAGCCATTGCTCCTAAAACTGCCGTCTGCATTCTTATGTTTATAAACATATCACACAGTTAGCATAGCAACGAAAAAAAGAACTTGAACCTTCTAAACAGTAGTGCTGCAATATGAAATAAAACTGCTAATATGTAAAGAAGATACAGCTGTTTAAAAATGGAAACTTAATTTAAATAACCTAAAAGCTATTTATTTGTCATATATTTCATTTAAATTAAATTTGTTGGAGCCACTTTTTATAAAAATAAACATTTTGAAAAATCTTTCGGTATGGGGTGGTTTGGGATAGGGGATTTTCTTACAAATCTTCGTGTCGCAATTTGGAAAGTGTTGAACCTATTACCAAGTTTGATATTTATCGGACGTTTCGTTTTTGTATTCTATGTACACAAACACACATAATCACAGAGACATACAAATAAATGTTCCATAGGAATACTTTGTTTTTGCATTCAGGGTTGAGATAGTATGTTTAACACTTAAATGATATCAGTCTAATTATATAATATAAAATTTAATAACAGCCCGCCTAAAAGCAATATGTGTATGTAATAATATATAAGTGTATGTTACAGTCATTGTATTATGTGTATATTATTATGTACATGTATAATAATGTTATGTGAATGTATTACGTAGTTTAACAATGTAGGAGCTGTGAGAGTAGAAGCAAGCTGCTTTCCGTAGCAAAGTAGAAACCGAAAAGTTGCTAACAATGAGGTAACCTTAAGGCAACAATAAATTAGAAACTTTAAAGGCTACCAATAATTCTTGGAACAATAATGTACTATTTAAAACCGTTTATAAATAGCCAATCAAAAACTAGCAAAGTTTTAAGTTAACTAAAAGCATTCTATTGGAGTAGGATTAGCCAATCAGAGACATGAAATAGAGAAAATATACAAATTCAGACGGTCGACGCTATAAGGAAGCGTAACCAAGCAGATTGGTGCGGTACAGGTTCAGTGTGAGACAAAATTTTATTGCGGTGAGAATAATATAAAGTTTACCAGTTAAAAGTGCAAATAACAATAAGCTCACAGCTCTATAGTAGGATATATCAGTGAAGTGTTATTTAACCGTGTGAAGGATTAATAAAAAAGGTACAATAGAAATTATAATTTGTGTAAGACTTGTTCTTTAGCCGTACCAGCCCTGCTAAGAGATACGTGTACTGAAAATTACTACTGACGCAGCCGAGGCATACATATATAATATTTAAATAAACATTAAAATACAAAGTTGATTTTTAAGTGTGGGGAAAAGGCCTCCGGAAAAATAAACGTGGGGCAAAGGCCACCGGAAAAGTAAACGTGGGGCGAAGGCCACCGGAAAGTTTGTACCGTACGTGGGGCAAACACTCCAAGAAGCAATCTCCCGCAAAATTGGCATCCATTACGTGCGTGATCTAAAGCAACTTCAAGTTTGGCTACCACACGTGAGGCTGTAACTAGTGCAGGGGGCCTCAAAACATTTATTTTCGGTGAGCTCTCGACATCGCCTGTTTTACTGGAATACAATAATTCCTTTATTTGGAATAGGCAATTAGCAAAGAAAGGGAAAATAACTTGATTAAGAATTGTTAACGTACTGTAATGCTTTTAAATTAAAGAATATTGTTAATGTGAACAAAACAAATCAGGTTTCCTATTAGGCATCTGCGGGGTCAGTTGTTTAATTAGGTTTTCGCCTGAAAATCATGCTAGCAGCTGCCGAATTTAAACAAGCAATGAGCTTTCCGCACTGATTTTCTTTGAAAATTAATACTTCTAATTGATATTGGCCCTTGAAAATAGAAAACCCTATGAGCTGTCTCCAGTCTGAATGGCTGTCCACTTTTTTTTTCTTTCTTTCCGGTGCTAATGGGCCACTCAATGCAGGTAGTTAATAATCTGTCAACATGGATAAAAATTCGGTGTTAATGTATACATTTTCTGTTGTAAAGCACCCTGTTTATTTTAATCAGATTATATTGTGAATTTAGGGCCAACAGATGTTCTGTATAACATTAGTCCTGTTCAGCATGAATAACTGTAACGGTGGAATATTCGCGCGTCATAGGGATCCAGCCTTTCATATTATCAATAAACAGTGGGTTATATAAGGTTAGGATGTAAGCGAACGACTCATCCTAAAACTGAAGATTCGGAAACTTACTGTTGTTATTAATCGTATAGTTTGCTATAAATCAAAATCTCATAAATAGAAATATACTTCATTATGGCAAACAGTAGCCTTTATATCATAGTTAAATATTCATTAGTTTAAGTAATTGTGTTAAAATAAGTGCTGAAAAATGAAGCAGTATGTACACATGAATGCTATTCGGTACTTAAAGCATAAATATCCATTAAGTCATAAATATTTACTCTGCAGAGTGCAGAAAATACGTAACTATCTTAAGTGTAAAAAATGAAGAAACTGTTGATAGTTGTGTTCGTAATGTTTGTTGTGATTACACCTCTAACGTTTACGGTCGTTTCTCATTTCCAAGTAACAAACACAATTTTGTTTTTGCAAAGTATCACAGGGCATCTCATAATCTTGAGAAAGTTTAAGCAATATCAAATGGAAACACAGTGCCATTACTGAAGAAAAAGTACATAAATGTATGGATTTATTTAATTGCACAATGCCTTTACAAAAGCTTATGGTTACATTGCATATTAGTCTAATAACGTAATTATATATGAATCTAAATGAACCCAAGTGAATAATAATATTGATAACGTGATCCTTAGTGTTTTTTAATTTTATACTTCTTGAGATACAATTTATGCATTTTTTCACAGTATATTTTTCGTGTAAAACATTATATGAAACATTTGAACAGTTCAACAAAGAAAATAATATTTCATTTGAACAAGGAAAAGAATATTTATTGTCACTAAACGCACCCCCCCCCCCTAAATAACCCTGACGGAGTCGATGAACTTTTGAGAAAACCTAACTGTCCCTGAGTTTGTCCTTTTGGAATTTGCATCAGGTGTGGAAAACACTGGAGCTGGTGGTGAGCAACTGGTATAAATATCCTTATAAGTGCCAGAAGGAGTGGACGGAAATTGTTCTCTAAGTTTTAATTCGGACTTCAAGCAATCTATGGAGATTCTTTTGGCTTTTCCATGGATTTAGACATCAGAGTACCTCTGCGTTCTTTTCTTTACAGGATAAGGGCCCGAGTAAGCGCGTTCAAGTGGTGTGCTGCAACATTTTGGCATACAAATACATGTGAAGATGTTGCCAGTTTCCTTGAGACGAAAACAGATCTGTTCCCATGTTTGGAAGTTGGGACTGGTTCCAATGAGCGGATTACGTCCTGCAAATTTCTTACAAGTTTTGGTGGGAGATGTCAGGGAACTCCACGAGCAGTTCACAAGGGAGACGAATGTTTCAGCCGATAGCAACTTAAATCTTCTTTGATTGCAGTGCAAATACCTGACAGCACTAGAAGAAGGGATTCCATCCAAGAATGTGCCTTAATCAGATGATATTTAAGAGCTGCTTTCAAGCCCTGGTTGGCGTTCAATTAATCCGTTAGCTTGCGGGTGGTAGGCGGTTGTGGAGTTATATCGTGAACCTAGGAACTTGGCCATGATTTTGAATAGTTTTAGGATCGATTTTCCAAAACGACGGCAGTTTTATACTCATGTGCATTAAGGCAGCATCTCACTTTAAGCTTCCGAAGCTTTTTCTAACGACATCACGTCGGGTGGTCATCAGTGTAGATTCTTTCAGTAATTATAAATGGATCTAAGTGAATAAGAATATCGATAACGTGAGCTTTAGTATCTTTGTAACTTTTATACTTCTTGAGACACGAGTTATTTATTTTTAACACAACATTTTTCAAATAAAACGTAACTATATCAAACAGTTGAACAAATAAAAGATAATTTCATTTGAACGAGGTAAAGAAAGTTTATTGTCACTACACACTGAAAAGAATATGATTGTTAGTGCGGTAAGTTCAGCGCTTACAGTACTATAAAATCCTTCTTCTTGGGGAACATTACAAAACTTATTAACTTGTAATTCTATATAGGTTAAAACATACCTTACGATAAATTGTTAGCTCAAGTTGTTTGATTTTACTTAAAAGTGAGATACATGCGATGAAGTCTGTAGTTTTGTACAATTAGCTAGGTAGAGCAGTTAGGCCTGCGATTTGGGCGATGTTTACGCGATTTTAGTCGCTAACACGGGTTTCATCTATCGAGATTCCCTACCTGTGAGGGACTAGCTAACACAACCACTCTTCTTAAGACTATCGTAAAGTTCCTTACTTCCTAGGGATGAAAGGTAGTGTGGAACATGAACATTAAGGAAAATGCTTTAACCACAAAATCATGACGTGGAATCATTAGCACTAAGTGCTAAACCGTGGTAGCTGTACCTATCTGAGTAATATTTCATCCTGTGCAACTGGCTATCGTCTATATCTACAATCAATAGGTCTTCCACACATCCCACGTTTCATGTTGGATGCATTTTTCACGCGTTTTGTGGATGAGTCTCTGACAACGGATGCACTCGTATTCAGCTGTTGGGTATTAAAATGCAGGCGAGCTGGCACTTTTATTCTTCAGTTATGGCGGCAATTTGGTACTCCTAATGCAGACACTACAGAGTTATCTTCTGAAATTGTTGGAATAAAGGAACACTTCTGTTAAAGAACAACTTACCAAGTTAGCTTATGGATTTATGGTGTGTTATTCTATTTGTGTCATAACTTTATCGTTAACAAACATGAAGTTAAAAAAGTCGAAGGTTAGGTGCCGAATTATTGACGATTCAGACATGCAGCCTAGCTCTCGTAAGTCGCCGCGTTCCGTACAAATTTTTTTTTCCTTCTTTAATCTGCTGCTGATTATACCTCAAAGGTGATTTTATTTATAGTACTTAGCAGCAGTTTGTAATGCATAGCGCGGTGGACGCTGATGATACAAGATAATAAATGATAATTGGGAAGGAAATTTGGGAACAAAACGTTTCATGCCTAAGTTTAAGATGACTCATTGTTAAACTAACCAATATAACACAATGAACAAATCAAAATAAACGACACTTTTATGCCGTGGCACCGTCTTGTTTTTAGCAGATAAACATTTGTGACATGGTAACCAATGCTAGAAGTTATTGCTTATTTGATTTCCTATTATCAAATAGGAATTTGATTTATGTTCTTTCCGATTATGTGGACTGAAGTATATATGGAAAAAACTTCAGTCTGGGAGTGCGATCCTGGTGGAGCGCGCTGTTGTACCAGATGGATTCAGTAGTGCGCACCAATTTTGGAAGATAGGCCATTTGCGATTTACGCCCGTTTTTTTCGCTTACGAGCTTACTAACTGACGTCTTTCGATAGGCCAAGACTTACCATTCAGCGAAACAGCAATTTAAGGGGCATAAGATACTCCGTGAAAAAGTATAGTTAAAAAACATACCACTCATTCACTGAAAGCAGATTCTGGGTTTCCAGGAGATTTTACAAACTTTTACGTTACAGTGTACATCGCCAGTTACGTGTGTTCAGTATCAAAATAATTTAAGCAAAATGGTGAATTCTGTAAATAGAGACAGTAGGCTACGATAAATTAGACGTACCTCGGTATCCAAAACGGAGACTGTACAGTCAAAACATGAATATTATTAAACAAATGTTTATTTCAATTTCGGAGTTAACTACGACACATATATCTCGATTAACATACATAATAACCTACGCAGGTTAAATAATTATGGTAGACGCCCAACTAAGAATTAAAGATTATAACATAGTAGCGTGGTGGTACCTACACTGTTCTGGCAAGTAAGGTTTAACCGCGAAGGTTATCTCAACCAAGCATCTAAGTGGCCGAGTGGAATTATACAGTGAGCGTTAGTCGCCAGTAATGTGGGTTCGAGTTGATAATGTTTCTTTTTTTTCTTTCTTCAAATTAACGCTTGGAAATCGAGTATATAATAACGTAGTTTTAGAATCCCCGAGCTTTTAAGGAAATTATAATCTAAAAAGTTGTTGGCTGTATAAATTTGGTAATGGAATGAGTATAATAACGTAAACACAAACTGTGTTTTTCTACCTTTCTGTCCCAATTGACTGGTATTACACCGCAACGTGGTGTTTTGAATGGCGTCTACCTTCACCCTTCATGCGTAAGCAGTTGTGGCAGCATACAGTCACATTTGTGCCTGTACTTAGCTATATATTCGACAGACGAGTACATTGGTATGTGTTTTATCTACTGAGGGTGGAGAGAGAATGTGCAAGAAGCTCAGCATTTATACGAGCAGAGACAGTATGAGTATACCAAATAGACGACAACCAACACCAAAAACATTCCAGAATGTTGAAAGACGTCTGCGTACAATAGCGTCACTTTCAAGAATGCGCCTGTGAGGGACGCAACAGGACATTCGGTGTTAATGCAAAATCTGTTTTGAATGCGACACAAAATAATCCGCATAATAGTACACGGGCAATTGCACAAGATGTAAACATTAGACAATCATCTGTTGTTGCGAGTATTACGAAACAATAAGCTTCATCAATGTAATTTGAACCTACACCAAGCGCTCCACGGAGCAGATTTTTGAAGCACGGGTGCACTTCTGTGAATGGATACTGGGTGGAATGCCAAATGTTACGAGGTTTATCTCCAGAATACTGTTTTTTGATGGATCGAAATTTCACAACAAGGGGACCGTAAATCGTCACAACATGCATTATTGAATTGTTAATAATCCTCAATGGGTAAGCTGTCCAAGAGCATTGGGGAGTGCATATTTGGTGCATCTATTGGACCGGTTTTCTTCGAGGGGTATCTAACAGAAGGACGCTATCTGGAACTCCTCCGTAATGAGCTCCCCTTGCTATTATAAAATGTACCACTGGAAGAGCGATTACCTGCAATCATCTAAACGAGGCACATTCTGGTCACTGGATAGGAAATCAAGGATCAGTCTGCTGGTCAGCCAGATCACCCGATCTCACGCTCTGGACTTATTATTTCTCTCGGGTTATTTAAAGCAACAAGTTTATGCAGAGCAATCAGAAGATCCAGAGAACCTTCGCCACTGCATTGCGATGGCTTGTAGATCCATCACACTCGCCACGTTAAAGGAGGCAGAATTTCCATGATTAGGTGCTCATGAACCAACAAGGACATCAGTTTGAACACTTACTTCGTTAAAAGTGTCATGTTCGAGCACTGGTAATGACCAGTGATTTAAAACCAGTAGAAGTATGTTACAAAAACGTGTTTTCCTGGGCCACAATAACTTACCAACACGAGGTGATACTTATTACGAAATACGTTTGTGTGCACTACATCAAAGAACTCTACGATTACAACTTCCATACTGAACATTATGTGATATGTAATTTGCTTACTGTCGAGTTAAAATATGAAGTACCCTTATTCATAAACATCAGTTGTACACACGTATATCGCATTTAAGTACTCGCTTAACTGTGCTTTTGCAAAAAAGAATACTAACCAAATAATAAAATATTAAATAAAATATAATTGCAAATTAAAACGATATTTACAATGAGATATATAATATTAATTTAAGCCAAGATTATCGAATATTACAACACATTAAAAAAATAAGCCCATCCATGTGATTCGAACCTACTTTACTGTAAATGGGTGTTTTACAACTATACACTCCCTCAAACTAAGCTATCTAGAAGCACAAAAGCTTGTTAAGCAAGGTAACATAATTGAAGCATGTGCTTGTTACAGTACACATTGTCAGTTTTAAAAATGTTTCCTTAGCCTCAGCTGCTTATTACAAAATGCATTAAAAGCAATACTATAACACCTATTAGTCATCTTTGTGAAAACAAAGATATTAATGTTACGGAACGATGTTTTAATATTAGAGCACAAATTGAGGATTGCATAAAACTGGATCGGTAGGGGCGGCTGACTCACTGGTATGGCGTCTAGGAGATGTATCTTACAATACATGGTGGAGCATTTAAATAAGAATATTTTCTTCAATGTTTTGCAAATTACAATGTCTTTTTAGCTCACCTCCTTGGCTTGGGGGAAGGGTGGCTGTAGTCATATCCCAGAGTACCGAAGTTGGAATCTTTGTTGGAGATAATTTGTTTCTTCCATCATAAGAAGGCAAAGGTGAGGTAACTATAAGTTCTATGGGCCTCGGACTGAATTGAGGCTCATTCCATCTATTTTATTAAATTTCCTCTACCGGTTAAGAATGTTAAAGCTGAAATTAAAAAACCAAAAAAAAAAAAAAGAAAAAAAGGTTGTACTATGTGCTTTACTGAAAGACTTCTCATTCTTTCATATCGATACGAACAATCAGTAGAACGACTGTGCTCTATTGTCATGCTTCGTTTACTCCAAGATATCCCTCTTTCCTGACTAACACACCATCTGCTAGCTGTTGCCTTTGTAGTCCACCCCATAGCAGTGCAGTAGCATTGCTGTACCAGAGATGGGAGATTCATATTCCAGTATGTGGATTTCTAGGAATTGTGCTATTGATGATGTACACATAAGCAGCTAGGGCTATGCAGCATGCTGACTACATGTTATCGTTTCTGCTAAATTCCCTTTACATCCTATGTGGAACGGGGCAGAAGTTGCAGCAACAGTGCAGTGACATTGACCCGCAATGAGTTTTACCAGAGATATACCATACCTGTTATCATCAAGCAAGAAATTGTTAGTTGAAGGTATTTCAGGCAACACTCACTAGCTACATCACTTCATAAAGGACATAATACTGTCTAAGTTCCGTTTTCATTGTTTCTTTTCTCCCTTTCTTTGATTGTAGCGGTGTAATAAATCACGCACGAAGGAGCCTCTTTTCCCTTTCGCTTCACTCACTGGAGTGTCAAACATAGGACTCGTTTTCTCTCGCTCGTAGAACACGCTGAGTAACCTCCACTTTACGTCGCATCAACAGCAAAAACTCATTGATTAGTAACTCATTCGTCGCGAGTGCGTTCTCTTAAGTACACTTGAAAGAGTTTCTGGACGCTTCGTAGGTGGAGAGGAAAACCCCAGAAATAGCCTTTTGCATCTCGATTGCGCTTCTGGTATTTGCGCCCGCTGAAAGCGCCTCCCTCTTTATTTCTAGTCAATCGTGTTCCGACTAGTGCTGACGGGTATATCCGCTTTGGTAAACGTTCATCTCTGTGAGATAACTATTTGTTTACACATTCCAAAAAAGTGAACCCTATTCCCAAATCTATAAGTCTTGACTTCCAGGAAATTTTTTTCAAAGGAAATATAGTCTATCACACAGCATCCGTCCTAGACCAATAGGTAAATTTAGAGAAATTCAATGCAGTGCATCAGTTATTTTAGTATGCATATATATATATATATACACTCCACTGACTGAGTATATACTGGCGTGTCAGAGCAACTAGCAAATCAATTCTCTCTTCCTTGTCTTATCATTCCTTCTCGAAGTAAAAGTTCTTATAAGCTTTCCAGTGCGCGGACTGTATTCCAGCGATCTTTGTAATAATTAAAATATTAAGTGAGTTGGTGATTTTGGGCAATTTTAATAAATTTTAATTTGAAGGAACTAACTTAAAGTGTATAAAATTATGCGAGTGTTAAATAACATCCAGGCGTTTTTAAATACATTTCTGGAGGTTACGTTTACATCATAAATGATAAGTTTGATCTCCAATGTTAAAAGTTACATATTCTTTATTTAGGCTGCAGAATACGCGAACAACGAAACACCATCTGCACCCCGATTTCATTAGAGAAGTTTTTTCACGAATCCACTTGAGCAGCTGCATGGACATGGGCGATCTATGGCGTACACTTATAGCGAGAATATGAAGAGTGCTATTGATATGGACATTAAAAGAAATGAGCTTTTACTTAACAGAGTATTCCCATCAGTCATCCACCTTTGCCCCATCAATATGAATTATTAGTACCTACCATTTCCTATAAGAGTTTTACGACGAGTAAGGCTACATTTCCGGAAAGCAATACAGGATCTTCAACATCTGAAAGTGAAGTATTTCAACTTAATGTATTAGATCCTGAAACACAAAGTGAGGCTCCTAAGTAAATACTTAACCAAGACTTAGGTCTGCTTCAGAATAAGGCACAGTTTCTTGCATGATAGACTTTCGGTATTCGAAGGAATTGTGTGACGAACTACATGTATCTCACAAAAAAAGATCCAACAGACATTTCTGTCATTTTCAAATTTAGCAGTTAAAACTAGCGGTTTACATTTATTTTAGTTGAGGTACTTGTCCACTTAATTCTGTTATGTTCTGGAAAGTGTTAAAGTATTTTATGAGGTGATGCATCTGTTAAATTCAAGCCACGAGTAACTGATGTGTTACACTCACACATTTTTTCTAGTAATTCTCCATTTTTATATTTATTCTAGAAATTATTCTTACAAAATGCAATTCTTCTATCGCATTTTAATCCATATAAGAGTTTATTAAATAGTTTCATTACATATTTCACTGTACAAGAGGGAAATACGAGGCTGAAGTGATTGTCAGATCTTAAAAAAATTCAGGGAGCTATTGTTTGGCTTTGAAATGGCACTTTTTTCTATTACATCACGAAACATTGGTGACTTGGGCATTTAAAATATGCATCAAGGAATAGAAAAATTCAGCTAATGATAACAAACGTCTCATAGATGCTTACAGCTATACATTCTGTACACACAATTCATTTCGTATGAAGAGCACTCCAGAAACTACTTGCAGAAAAATCAAAATATTTATTTTATTGTTCATCCAAAAAATGTAAAACATGTGACACTTTAACCAAAATTGTTAGAATAATTGCCGATAAGATCAAAACGAAAAATTCCTGATTAAAGGGTGGACTGGATGGAGGGATTTTCTCGAAACCTTGGTGTCACATCCTTGGAAATTGCAAAAGCTAACCAATGTTTGGTTTTGAGTTATGCTGTTCAAACACACACACACACATACACAAACGCAGGTGCTCGAACCTTCAACAAATTCCTGTTTCGGTACAAGGGGCCTCAAATATTTATTTCAGTGAAATATTAATATTGAATTTTTGAGTACTTACAGAGAAAGTAGTAATGAAAATAATAACATTGTGTATATATTGTATATTTTAGATATAAACTTTACAAAAATACAAATTATTTTGCATTAAGCGCATTGCTAGCCCACTGAAAATCTATTATATATATATATATATATATATATATATATATATATATATATATATATATATGTGTGTGTGTGTGTGTGTGTGTGTGCGTGTGTGTCCTTTAACTTCAACCCTTCTTTTACAGTAATCCATTTCCAGCGCTTTATAATATCTTGTGAGTGAGTGAGTGAGTGAGTGAGTGAGTGAGTGAGTGAGTGAGTGAGTGAGTGAGTGAGTGAGTGAGTGAGTGAGTGAGTGAGTGAGTGAGTGAGTGGGGTTCCCATTGACAACGAGGTCATTGGAGCCAGTTTATGATTTGGTTTTTAAAGATATAATTTAATTTTATAGACATGTACTTTAAATTTCTATAGGATTTATAATTTTGGTGTTTATTATACAAAAAGTTTGAGACAATGGTGGAAACATTAATGAAAAAATATTAATGAGTACATATGGTTGCATATTTCTAAAAGTTTAGGTTAAAACGTTTTAAAACGGATCATGCAGAGCCTTTTGACTAACGCAATAAATATGTAATGCAAAATCCATAAGTTTGAAGTAAAGAAATATAATGTTATGATATTGAAAAATAGGTAAAAATCTCATACATGAAGAGCCCACGGAAAGAGCGGGGCTAATTACAGTTTGTAAATTTTTCAGCAGAGCAAATATAAGCTTCCGAGATTACAAAAAAATACTCAAACCACCATATTCAGTATAACCAAAATAATTTGATACCAAATTTAATACTTGTAAATGAAGTAGATTAGAAAAATATAACAAATTAAGATTATATGTTCAAAAAGACGAAACATATAAACAAAGAACACCTATACCACGGAAAGTTCGTGGTAAGTCCATTACTTTTTGGTTAGCTTTTGTCCCTTAATTGTGTTTTTTTGATTCCTAAGTTTCCTTTTGTTGGCCTTGGGTTTGGGTTCGTTACATGGTAGACTGCAATAGAAAATTTTTGCGTCTTGCCCACAAAACTGTGTAAGTTCTTGAAGGTCTGCATACTTTTCATAAGCTATTGACAGAAACTCTGAAAATATACCCCTAGAAATAGTTATTTACATAACAGTTCAGGTTTTCTGAACAAAAAGTCTTATTACAAAACACTTACTATTATATGCTCGTTATATGTTAAAAATTCGTCGGGTCCTGCGGTTGATGCTCAGGCTCGACGTGTACTTGTAGATCACCAGAGCGTTCCAAGTCTACTGGTATCCAGACTTAATTTTAATGGTCGTATATTTGTACAGCTTATCTTCCTTCACATCCAGAGCTTCTCTGAGCGCTTGTGTCTGGCAAGAACATTTAAGTTTGTAACAGTCTTTCAAAATGGCGTCCAATTACGTATAATCTCTTGTTGAACAGGAATGGTTTTGTAAGGCCTTGAATTCATCTTGCAGTTTCAAAAGCATTGACCCAGTCTTTTGGTAACTCTGCAATGGTTTTCGTTTTTTATCAAACAAAAGTTCTTACCAAATTCCATATAATGGTGTCTTCTTAATGGAAATAATATTTTGACACTAGCTAATCTCTTACTGGTCTGAACAATATAAGAACACTGCATAGTTCCTATTCTGTCCCCAGCATGAATCACAGAATATTACAAGAACCTTTATTTTGGGTCAAGGATTTTACTCACTTAATTGGGCAAAAAACTAATAATTTCATTCGCTTCTTTATTCCCTAATATCTTCAGGGTAAGTATAAAATATTACATCACTGCAACCATTTGACGAATGCTGAAGCTGTATAACGATAGCTGACACTTTTAATAAACGTCATTAGTGCTAATATTTGGTAAGGATAGATGTTTTTTGAAGGTCCATGCAGATTGCTTCATTTTCCGCAATATGTTTACGTTCTTACCTCGCTTTTCGCTTTCTTGAATAAAATGTAACAACCCCTTAGCTTTTGAGTCTGATATGTTTACCAATTACTTTAATTTTATTTGTAAGTTCTATCCTTTCTAATTCAGAGACATTCTATGAATGCTTTGCATTCAAACCTTATAATTTTGCTTGACATTTGTCATATTTTGAGTATGTATGGGTACGAGGGTACCAAAATGATAAGTTAAGTTTGCTGTTCAATATTTTCCTGTGTGTCTCATAAGCAACAGGAAGTTAAGGGTATTTTTCCTTATATAACCCAGAACATGTTATTATTGATAGTTATTCTGAAAGGTAAATTTTGTCTTTCTTTCCCTTGCCAAAGTAGCTCTTTCTTCCCTTAAATGCACCTATGTAGTTTATAATGGCTTCCTCCTTTTCTTTGGATAATTGCTTGGACGGTTAGCATGAGTGCCGCTTTTATTCCTGGGATATATTCCAGTATCCTTCATACTCGATTATATAATCTGCAATCTGAGCTTTGCTATTCCATGCAAGCAATGAAAGCCTTTTGGCTAACAAGAATCTCTGGCATTGGAATCGTCATGCTTAGGCCTTCTATGAGCAATTAATTTCACTGAAATTCAGATGATTAAATAATAATATTGATCATTCTAGTTATAAAACAAATTAGATTTCTTGATAAGCTCTTCTCTGTCGTGGAGTTTGATTTTTGAAACACTCAAACATTTGTAGTCACATGAGACAATTTCCTAAAGTCCCTATAAACATTACTCATTCTACTGTAACCTTTTTCTCTTTTATAGCTGATTGATTAACAGATGACTTCTCACATTTATCTTCTTACGATCCACACATTTTAAAGATCCTGAAAGGACCACGTTACTATCACAGTTCAAATTAAACACTATTACAATAAGGAAAAAGCACCTAAAGAACTTAACCTCAACTGATCAGGACATAATCACGACTCAACTGACCTTTCTGGGCTCGTCCCTGAGAGGACTGGCTTGGTACATTCTTTCCGTTACAACTAAAAGTTAAAACGTCAGTATGTGAGTGACTTAACCCCATTATTTGAAAGTTACTTTAGATGCCTTGTAGCACAGACGCCTGGCCACCAGAATGCGCTATAAACTCATTTCCTAATAAAATGGAGTTGCCCCATTTTCCGTGGGCTCTTCATAAGTGTTAAGTATTTTTTCAAATTCACAAATGCACCACCTTAAGAGTCTGTAGGACAAAGAGGAACTAAAGCTGTATTAATCGTTTTATTGTGTCGTTCACAACTTTAGAACTGTAATCATCCTTTTGTAACACCAAGATGCAATGTTGGACAACGTCTCATGTTAGAAAATTAGAGGCGTACGACCTGAAGCACATCTAAACATTACAAGGATAGGATTCTACTTCGTGACAGACACAATAATGCCAAGACTTTTGCAATGGAGCAACGCAAAGCTATTATCATTTTTGCTGTCTCTACTGCTGTAGATAGAGGAAGTATTCGGTGATAATAAAAACACGGATATTGGAGATTTCACCAGCAAAATTGAGTTTTATTTATGGACGCTCTTAACTGCTGTGGTTCTTAGCGTGCCATTCTATATTGGGCGTGAAAGACCGGTAATTTTGCTCAGAGGCCTCTTTATCAGGATTGAGGTTCTTTTACGTGCCGTAAATCTACGACACGGGACCACCGGCTTTACTTCACTTCCGAAGGATGCCATGCTAAGGATTTTTACGCCCGAAAAAATCCATCGCCCTCCGCCGGGTTTGAACCCGCGACCTTGCGAACTAGAGACTAGCACGGTACCACTAGTCTACGGAGGACGACGATTTCACCAGCGATGCGTGCTTTGAGTTCAGTGAAGGAAAACAAAAAGTCAAATATCAAAGCTATGAGGGTATTCCAAAACAAAGGTCCGTTTGGTCATCATAACAACATCGCTCATGACACAAGGATTTCATTGACAGCAACATGTGCCTACATATATACTTTACCTTCCCACATATTCGCCGTTCACATCTATACGCTTGCTTTAACGCTGCACAAGCTTCTTTAACCCCTCGGCATAGAAGTTTGCCGCCTGGGACTTGAACCAGTTGGCAACGCTCGTCTTGGGTTCATCATCTGATTGAAATCGTTGTCCACCCACCCACCATTTCAAGTTAAAGAAGAGGAAATAGTCGCTTCGTGCCAACTCGGGACTGTATGGAGGGTGGTCAAAGAATTCCCAACGAAACTTTCGAATCTTCTCTTTGGTTTTGGCAGTGACGTATGAGCGTGCGTTGTCGTGCATGAGGATGAAGCCAGGCGACAGTATCCCGCGGCGTCGAATTTAAATCACACGTCTCAGTTTGGTAGGTGGTGCACAGTTCACGTGAGCTGTAATTTTTTACCCATGGTCCATGAAATCAATCATAAGGACCTCCTTTTCGTCCCAAAACACGGTAGCCATCAGTTTGTGATTCGCGTACGGCGATCGCTTACACTTTTTTGGTTCGGGTGAACCGGAAGGGTGCCACTGCATTGCCTGTTGTTTCGATTCTGCGTTGGTGTACCGTATCCATGTCTCGTCGCCCGTAATGATGTGGGAAAACAAACCATCTCCATCTTGTCTTTAGCGCTCCAAAAATGTCGTGCATTACGCATTCGTTGCTCTTTGTGCTGGTCGGTGAGCAGTTTTGGCACCCACCTAGCACAAAGTTTCTGATATCCAAGCTGTTCAGTGAGAATCTTATAAATTGAGGTTCGAACAACATTTGGGGATTCATCAACCAGACCACCAATCGTCAAACGCTGATCACTTCGAAGTTTTTGGTTCACTTGCTCAACGATGTCATCGTCTGAATACTGGGCCTACTACTCCGCTGCTATCATGCACATTTGTGCAACCATTTCGAAATTCTTGATACCAGTGTCAAACCTGTTTGTCGCTCATTATATCCGATGCATACAGGAGGCATCACCCACGAAGTATGTCCGCAGCTGACGATCCTTTGGCCAGCAAAAATCTAATCATACCACGCACTTCACAACTGGCGGGATCTACGATTATCGTGGCATTGTGATCTGCTCTCACCGACTGGCAAACGCTTATTGCGTCACACTAAAACTGCTGTAGGTTCCTCAAGAGACGGCAGACAGCGCTGCAGGCGTGAAATGTCATTCAGGCCTACCATCCGTTAAATATTGTTCACCAGACCTTAGTTTTCGAATACACTTCGTAAGTTTAACATCTCTTGAAGATGTATGGCGTAGTGTTCATGCATTTTACAATCTGTGTTTGCAATCTTCTTATTTTTATGTTCTTAAAGATGACTACATTTTATTGATTGGTATGCCATGTTTAAGATATTGGTATGAGCAATTTATGCCGCTGAAATATCTGTAAGTAGGCTATGAAGTTTAGATTATTCTCATTGAATGTTATATGGAAAATGATAAGAAATTAGGTTTTAATACAGAAAAGGAAAAGTATAACTCTAAAGTATATCGTTTGATCAAATAACCATTTCTTTAACAGGTGTATTCGACATTTGGTTGTCACATGTTTAGTATGTCGAAGTTTTGTAGGTGCAGCATGTTTGAAAATGACCGATTCTCATTATTTTTCGCTTTTCCTTTATTTGCTACTTACAAAAACAGAAGTAACCCTTAAACAGCTGAATATTCATTCATTCCATATGCTAAATGTAATTAACCTCATAATGCTTAATTTGAAAGAAAATTACTTGACGAATACTTGTTACGAATAAAAAAGTCGTTTTAATCTGAAGTTACATAGTATATAATGATGCAGTAATTTGTATCACAAATTACTTAAATGTAAATAATAATTGTAATATGAATATGCATTTTTATGTGACATTGATTTCAGATGTTTATTGATTGTAAATATTGTTGGGAAGTAAATTTATAATGCCTTACTGAAACTGTCAATAATACCCCCCAATAATGCAGAGAGGGGTGAGCTGTTTATCATTATTGGAAACGAGGAAGTTACGTAATGTTGGCGCGTTTTTCCGTTGAGAAACTTCTGGAATATTTTCTCCCTAAAAGCATATGTATTCATAATTTTCTAAAATGGACGCTAATGTTGGCGCGTTTTATTAGCCAATAGTAAGTCAGTTATAATCTTTAGGCGTATCTGGATGAAGGCGTATAAATAAGGTAGGTTGGAGGTAAAGTCAGTCAGTCGCTCAGTTCATCGAAAATTCTAGCACATTACACGTCGTATTCATGCTCAGTTCATCAAAAATCTGTGTACACTACACGTCGTCTTCAGTCAGTCAGTCAGTTCGTCATACATCGGATATAGATTCACAAGTTACGCGCAGCAGAATTATGAAAGATCTAAAATATGGTAAAGTTAATTATACAAAAGGTTGAAGTACGTTGATTAAAAGTGATCAGTAAGAAGTTATTATAACAGTTTCAGTTTGGCGAGTATCTAGATCAATATGTAAAAGTGATAGTGAACGTGTTCGACAATAAAAATTATAAAACAAATTTCTTCATCAGTGTTCTTTTTGGATAAAAGATTCCTTTCCGTTTACACAACCCTGATCAAGACACATGTTCGACCCAAGATAAGATAATAGCTAGCCGGAGGACAATAAACAAAACTTAAAATTCTTTCAAACACTGATACTAGGTACCACAAATTGCTAACACTAGATGGAGCTACAAACCGAACAAATGAATGACGTCACAAGATGGCTTCAACACACGTGATGTAAACAAACATTTGTAAGTAATACCGTTACAAATTGGCTACCAAACGTGGGGCTCAAAATAAATACAACATAAGAGTTACTTCAAATTGGCTCCCATACGTGGGGCAGTTTAAAAATTATGTAACCAAACAAAACAAAAGCAGCACAACATAAGATCTTCAAGTTCTAATAATTTACGTAAAAACATATTACGTAAACATTCAAACTATTACAATAATAACGAAACAGTGACAGTGAAAACTGAGAAAAATGACAGTTGAAAAAAACTGAAGAAACTCACAATATTTTACTATCGCTTTGAACTCCTATAACCCCTTTGTTCCCACAAGAAAATATACTTATCTCAATTAACATGGAAGTGGAAAAATAAACCTTAGCAAAAACAGCTAGTAGAACCGATATAAAAACGAACAATAGTGGCACCAGGAATTCATGTAAATGTAATATAGAATTTTAAAGTTAGTGATGTTAAAAACGGAACACAAGTGGTATTCCAAAACACGGGAGAAAAACAAAACATACCCAATTGATATTAAAAAGCCATGCGGAATATCATCTAGCCGAACTCGGCTATTTAATTTTAACATCCTGTAGCTTGAACAAGGCATTTACGGGCATGTATTCCAAATAAGCAAATAAACCTCATGTATTATATATGAAATTTATTCTCTATTATTCTTACTCATCTTACATGTATTTCCAGTACAGGTTTCGTGTATCATACCTGAAATGCATTCTCAATATTCTAACTCATCTTCCATACACATAAAAACGTCCTAGGCTTCATGCCTGCTTTATGTCGAATAATCTCCCCTTGAAACTAGTGTGCTCTAACACATCCATTCTATTAAATAAGTGGTTTGAGACATTAACATATAAGTGATTCTTAGATGTTCTTTCATTTTCATATTTTTCTACGGTTATAAGGTAGAAAACTACGAAAATTATTAAAATGGTTACACTGGGTTTTAGAACAGACCTGGTGGTGATTATCAAAAAGAATTGTACCGATACTTTGTAGTGCGTTATAAGCAAAAAGGATTATTATATTCGATTCAGTGGGAGTTACAAAGCCACGTTATGGTTTTTCCATGCTCAAATTAGCTTCGTTTGACACAACATGATGTATTTCCCCTTTATTTATCCACAACGAGAATTTTCCACAGCAGACGTAATTGCAGCTAACTTTGGCTTGTAGTCTGACTGAAGCGCGCATTAGTTTAAATTGACGGCAACAGAGCGATGTGACAGATGGGCACATGGCTGTGGGATTGTTTCACGCATTGTCATATGGGACTTCCGCATTACTTACTCTGCAAGACAAAAGTTCAATTCTACCACAAGCTGGAGTACATCTGCCATATGTGAGCACAGTTTAATTCTGTTAATAGTGTCATTCTTCTTGTTGGACTTGGTTCGAACGCCATTGGAAACAGTTCATATGAAAGTGAATGTCATGGGAAATGTGGATGGATAATTGAAAGTGATGAAGGTACGTTTTATGAAAGGCAATAGAAATAGAAAGATAAAAGAGAAGCAAATAAACCAAACTAAAAAAGGAAAGTAGGAGAAATGCTGAGTGATATTTGAAATTATATGTTGACAGTAATGATGTATTTATTAACATTAAATTTTAAAAATAGCTCCTAGTTTAGTATTGGATTGTGGCTGAAATGCACCTGAAGTACTTAGTAAATCCATTTGAGGCGATGGGTTGCCAACAGAAGACAAAATTGGGTCATTGGGGTTTAACTTCAAAGATTCTACGGCTATGTTTTGTCTTCGCTTCGTAAACGCGGCCGAACGCTCTGTACTTCTGGAAAACATACGTTTATTGGCTTAGGGTCCTCAATTGTTGGCTACGCCTTGCGGTCTAGGGCTCGGCTGGATTATGTAATGGGGACTGTGAAACATACACTACGTAATCAAAAGTATCCGGACACCTGGCTGAAAATGACGTACAAGTTCATGGCACCCTCCATCGGTAATGCTGGAAGTCAATATGGTGTTGGCCCACCCTTAGCCTTGATGACAGCGTTCACTCTCGCACGCATACTTTCAATGAGGTGCTGGAAGATTTCTTGGGGAATGGCAGCCCATTCATCACGGAGTGCGGAACTGAGGAGAGGTATCGATGTAGGTCGCCGAGGCCTGGCACGAAGTCGGCGTTCCAAAACAACCCAAAGGTATTCTATATGATTCAAGTCAGGACTCTGTGCAGGCCAGTTCATTACAGGGATGTTATTGTCGTGTAACCACTCCGCCTCATCCCGTGCAGTATGAACAGGTGCTCAATCGTGTTGAAAGATGCAATCGCCATCTCCGAATTGCTCTTCAACAGTGAGAAGCAAGAACGTGTTTAAAATATCAATTCAGATCTTCGCTGTGATTGTGACACACAAAACAACAAGGGGTGCAAGCCCCCTCCAGGAAAAACACGACCACTCCATAACACCACCACCTCCGAATTTCACTATTGGCACTACACACGCTGGCAGATGACGTTCACCGTGCATTCGCCATTCCCTCACCCTGACATCGGATCTCCACATTGTGTACCGTGATTCGTCACTCCACACGTTTTGCCACTGTTCAATCGTGCAATGTTGACGCTCCCTACACCAAGCGAGGCGTCGTTTGGCATTTTCCTGCGTGATGTGTGGCTTATGAACAGCCGCTCGACCATGAAATCCAAGGTTTCTCACCTGACGCCTAACTGTCATAGCACATGGAGTGGATCCTGATGCAGTTTGGAATTCCTGTGTGTTAGTCTAGATAGATGTCTGCCTATTGCTCTTTACGACCCTCTTCAAATGTCGGCGGTCTCTGCTTGTCAACAGATGAGGTTGGCCTGTACGCTTTTGTGTTGTACATGTCCCTTCATGTTTCCGCTTCACTATCACATCAGAAACAGTGGATCTAGGGATGTTTAGGAGTGTGGAATCTCGCGTACAGACTTCTGACACAAGTGACACCCAAATACCTGACCACGTTCGAAGTCCGTGAGTTCCACGGAGCATCCCATTCTGCTGTTTCACGATGTCTAATGACTACTGAGGTCGCGGATAGTGAGTACCAGGCAGTAGGTGGCTGCACAATGCACCTAAGTTTAAAAACGTGTGTTTGTGGGGTGTCCCGATACTTTTGATCACATAGTGTATAGTGAATGTACTCCGTACCCGGATATTGAATCTTATCATAGAAATAGTTCTCTAGGTGCTCTTTGCTAACATAATTACTTCTTTCTTCTACCAGTATTCTCTGTGTATTAGTTTTGATTCTAAGGGCTGAAGTGTACCAGGTGGCCCGCACAAACCGTCCTTAGTTGAAGTTAGTTTATACCGGATAGCGCGGATGCCAAAAGGTTTGCCTAAGCAGAATTGCAAGGGGCTCCATACCGAGAGAGGGGACCGCTAAATAAAAGACCATTGCCTGAAAACGAACACTCTTAACTGCTATTATTGATTCCAGAACTCCTTCGGTAGAGAAACTGCCTGCTACATGAGATGTTCCGTGTTCGATTCCCGGCTGGGGTCCAGAAAGTTGTCCTTAAACAAAAACATTTCAGGGTATGCCCAAGGTGTGGTGTTTGAATGTGAGAGTACCTAAGTGTGGGGATGTTATCGGTTATTTAATAACAATTCGCCCATTAATAAAAATTCAGAATTGTCGCTTGACGCAAACTTGAGCACACCTGTTAAGTCATTTAGTTCTATGACAGTTAATCTACACTCAGTACAACTATATGACACTAATTTGTGGAACAAAGTTAACAAGATTAAACGAAATTCTATTTTTATTCTATTTATGTACCTTTAAAGGTGCGTTAGAATTAAATTATTTCCTATCAGTGCATTATTCATAATAAGCATGTGCAAAAACTTGCCCGCCCCTTCGGGGACGAATTGATGTAAGGCCCTCTTAACGTTCTACCTGAAATTATTTATAATTTCTTAATATCAACTCAGTATGTAAAACAAAATAAAATAAAAATAATACGTGCGAAGAAGTCAGATGCCGCGTCTGAAAATGTTCAGAACACAGCCTTCGAGCCTCAGTTGCACTTTGGTGCGTCTCCGCATAGATCGTAACCACATTCCTGTCTTCGTCAACGTTGCTGTTTTGTCTAATAGATGTGGCTTGAACTGCAAGTAGGCTACCACGCGACGCTTATCAGTACGAAACCACCAGGTAAACACATGCATCTTCTTTTGCATCTATATATGCGGGAAACATAAAACTGCAAAGGACGGCTTATTTGAGCCATCAGGTATAAATAAATTTACATTCATTTGTAATGTGTTTTTCACTGAACTTCTTCGATTGAAACAATGTATGTGTATAAATAAAAAAGTAGATTTTTCTTCTGATTGCTTTCAGTTTTTGCAATGTACTCATAAAGTAAAACATACATTATATACAAAATTTCAACGATTCATGTCAAACAGTTGTTGAGATATTTTTATAATTAGTCACTTTTTGATTTGGTAATATGCAATGCTCCTTGAACCATGTGGTTTATCATATCACTCCCGAATTTTGAATTTGAGCTTATTATAGAAAATTTAGAGAAATTCTTATACAGGAATTTCTTAATTTTATTAGTTTAAGACAAAAACATTTTTGCATATATTCCATTTAATTGTTTAACTTTTAATGAAAGATGCGTTATGGCAAATAATAATTAATTTAAGTGAGCTCTTTGATATTTTTAACTAGTGAACAACAATTTTTAAACACATAATTATTGATTCTATTCTGAAAATTTAAAGGCAGTAAGCTATAAGCTTCCATGGAGCATTTTGAATCTGAATAATTCTGAAAAGAAGCAATTGAGAGAAATGGAGTTTAAAGTTCAACGCGGTGCATTATTTAAATGGTAAAGAACCGATTAAATAGCCATCGTGGTTCTAAATGTGTTGATATTAAACACCAATTGTGTAGCAGAAAGTGCAAGTTATGGTGTAATGAAAGCTCAATAAACAAAATATCGAAATTTCTCGCATTTATTTGCCAAATTTTACAGACGCAATATCTTATTTAGAAGGAAAAT
Organism: Deroplatys truncata; assembly: GCA_030765065.1. Taxonomy (NCBI): domain Eukaryota; kingdom Metazoa; phylum Arthropoda; class Insecta; order Mantodea; family Mantidae; genus Deroplatys; species Deroplatys truncata. The sequence continues at coordinate 189,219,242 of CM060981.1, forward strand.
GACTATTAGTGACTGTGCTATCATTTAATGGTGTGTTTAAGTTTTGCCGATCATTTTCATATTTTACTAAAAACTATCACTATATTAATAATATTACAAGTCTAGTAAAAGAAGTTTTATAAAATAATTTCCTATTTAATGTTTGCTTGTAAATTAATAAATATTAGGGCACCTAAGGGTGAACGAATTTTATGGCGAATCTGGACAAATGCCCCTGTAGCTAGAGACAACCAAGTCACTGCTAGAAAGATTTAAGGCCCCTTTGTTCGAGAGTATATAGGAACTGCTTATTCGATTTGAATACATTTATCGAATGGCTTAAAGGTTTATCAGAGGCATAAACTTCCTATTCTTCAAAATAAAAAAAATGCATATTTTACAGGATGCTTAAGAGGCATATAACTAGTCATAGCTTATGGAAAACTTGAATTTATCAAATTGTTCAGCGCTGTAGACTTTGCTTTGATAATTTTTCAGGAATTGATCAAACTGCCAAACCCTGTAGGCTTAATTTCGTTAACATTACATGAAGTGGTTGTTTATTATTCAGTAAAAATTTCTCAATGAAAAATAAAATCACAATTGGAGAATATAGCTGCGGGTTCTCATGTAAAACGCGAGTGTTATATGTTGATAGTATAGTCATCGCTTATTACGTTGCCAGGACAGCAATATTCAACGTGCTAAACATAGGAATGTGTCGGTAAAATATTGATTGTATCTGAAACAAACTTCACCAAAATAAAGAGGGGAAAACAGGATAAACTTGATATTTTTATAAAACTTATTTATGCAACAGGCTGAAAAATGCAATGTACCACGTATCTCCGGTTTTAATACCGTAGCTTTAACTAACTGAGCTACCATGGCGACATGCTGACACTATACTAAATCCTTCAACTCGCCTTTTCTCCCGGTACACTACACGGCGTTCTTAAATACATTTTGAAATAACATACCTCAATGGTGACTTACAATCTCGTAAATTAAGTTCCGAGCTTCATAGCTAACCAGCATTAGATCAATCAATGCTTGTTCCACACTTGTAGTCCAAGGTTGAAAAGATATAATCAGGGTGCAAAATTCAGTGATGTGGCCGGGATTTTAATCAATGTGGAAAACAGAATCAATTAAGATTTCTCATTTAAGGCTAAACTTAGATAGTCATATATGCACCCAGCGGTATGGCTCATGCAGTACTGTATTTGGCCCGCATTCGGGGAGTCGTGGGTTCGATTCCCGCGGCCAACTTTCCTGAACCTGAAGTTTCCCCCGATCGCTAGGCGAATGCTGTGAAGGTTCATTACATCCACCGAGTTTCCTGTCCCTGCATTTCACCTCCATTCTTATTTCACTTCACCTTTCGTTTGCATGGTCTGTTTCAGGGCTGAAAGTGTCGGCGGGAGTCTCGGCGTTGCATGGCGGGGAAAAGTATGCTCTGTACAACACTTCGTCCTCCCGGTATGGGGGCGGTCTCCGAGTCCTGCCCCCCCCCCAGTGGGATGTGAAAAAATACAGGGGTGAGGTGATCCGGTTGCCATCCGGAGAGTTTCAATCTGTAAATGGTATGGACCTGCTCTCTGCCCTGTCGTCCCTCCTGGTCCGGCCGCACTCTGTCTTATCTCTCCTCATCCCTCGCTCCCGGGGGTACCCCGTCAGAAGCTTAGGCACAAAAGATGTTGTAGGTCAAGGTGCTAAGTCCCCCTCCGTATCTAGTACTACTCTTACTCCTAGCCATATATGTGTATGCACGCGTGAGTTACTTTTCAGCAATGATTAGGCGGAGGCAATATTCTTGTCTTTAGAAACACAGACCACGGTGTCCATTCCCGTTTGGATTGTTAACCATTATGTTACTGCCCTGAATTTCTCTGCACCTTAATACATGAAGGTGGGTAAACAATCAACAGCTAATAATGGTTAGTAAACATAATTTAGTGTTATTCTTTAATGCTGGCTGATCAAGTGTATCAGAGCAGCTACCTAATTTGTGGAAACTCGAACAAATTAGTTGCACTCATAAAATAGGTATCAAGATAAATATGCACATTGGGATAATGCATACACATAGATTATTAGCTCATAGCTACAAGATACAAGGCAAATGATATTTGATTTTTCCATAAAAATAGCATTATTATACTATTCTTATACATTTATGTAGTTCTTCTATGAAAGAAACAAAACAAGAGTTATATAAGTGCTTTGATTAGGTGAAAATTTGAGAAAAATGTAGTTCAGTGGCAGTGAAGGGATGGTAGCTTAAACTATGTTTAAAGCAAGAATAAATTTCAAGTTTAACAGTGGAACTCGAAACCACTGAGAATTGCAGCTTAATTTGTTTGGAGTTGGAGGGTGGAGCATGCAACTACTAGATGCAAGGAGCCATCAATTTGTCATAAATTAGCTGTTGTATTTTATTCTTTAACTGATATACCCCAATGATCTTCCTTAGTAAGCAATGTGACCAAATTATTTAAAACATCGCACTTTTAAAAATATCATTTTTAAAATATTTATGAACAATTTAATTTTATCTTTCATGTGTTACAATGAAGAAAAATTTAGCATAGGGAGGTACAATGACGGCTTCTTAGAGTAGAATATGTGGTGAGTTTTCGAATGGGTGGCATTAGGTTGCTCCATTGTAAAGTCTAAACATTTTGATATAACAGTATGGGATTTCCAGGATTGTTCTCTGGTGTATTTGTGGCTAAATTTTCGCAGGAAAAAATTTAAGTAAGTACACAATATTTATTCAAACGAATTAAAGCTAAAGCAAATTTAATAAATTAAACAATTAAGCAAATTTTGTTAATCAAAAAAGCTGAAAGTGCACACACATATTATATTCATACGTACATACATACATAATACACAGTGTGGACCACTGTTAATATTTTAAAATTGGAACCTACAATTAGAATAAAATTGAATTGACCCCCAAAAGAGCATCACAACGTCCTCGAAATAAAACCGACTAATTGGCATTTAATTTCCCCCATAATATCAAGCAACTTTTATACAAGGCATTTCTTTCTACAACGCCTAGCTTTGGAGATATTGTTGCATAGTCCCAACTTAAATGATCCACCGTTTATATATATAATTTAATTAAATATAATAAATAAATCGCTAGAATTTGTATCAAGTATTTTATAACGCTGTCCATAGTGTGCGGCACCACAGCTGCCTGGTAGGGCAAACGAAGTCAGCTGGACATTCTTGATATTACATTGTTGCAGCGAGGTAGTTAATGATGTAATTCGAGATAAAAAATACTTAAATGGGCTACTATTCTACTAATTGGGCTTGCTTTAGTCACTTATGCATTTTGCAGAATTATGATATCTCAAAAATTGCACCAAGGCTACATTTTTTGTTTTAAGTATCAAAATTCAAGAGCCTTAGAATAATTTAAATCTCAATGGGAAGAAATGCTGCAGCAGATCAAGCGTCTTCAAATTCCACACGTTCAAAGTATCTCATATTCTAAATATGAGAGATATTTATAACTAATATAATTTTCCGGGCTGTTATGCCGTGGTCTGCTGAAGAAAGATTTCCCAGACGTTTCGTCCACAACTGCGGTGGACATCTTCAGTGGCGCGGACGAAGTCTTCTCGGTGAAAGTATCGCAGCGTCAGAGTTTGCTGCTGACACTTATTCGTAATTGGCAAAATTGAATTCCATGTTAAGCTTTGTTTTACATTTACTCCTTAGGAGTTTCTGTACTTAAGTGGTTCATTTAACCAAAATTTTCGCTTTATAGTCTCGCCTATTCAAGTCTTCAGGAACAATAAAAACAAAAGAGTATATTTGATTAAGCACTGTATAGTTCAATGGACCATCATGATGAGTCAACCTTGACCTTTCTATACATGTTGGCAGAGACAAAGCATGCAAGTGAGAGTGGTGAATTCCCTATGCACCCTATAATCATGTACAGGAAACACCGATGGCCACACTCTTAGTTGGTGTTAGCCGGTGGAGCGTATCGATATGAATCGAGACGGTTGTGTTTATCGATTGTGACAGTCAATAGTGTAGGACCGACATGACAAACAGATGCATCTGGTCCCCATGGTAACGTGTCAACACGACTACCTCATCTCTGCAGCTTCCTATCATGCCTTCATTAAATCATTCCCCAGGAATTAACACCACAACACAGCAGGGTTCCAAATTTGGGCCACATGGGATTTCACAGTGCTGGGGAACTAATGCAGGGGCTCCTGCATAGCAAGCGTCTAAGCAGGATTAACAATGTTACGTATGCTATCCTCCATAAATTCTGCAATAGCCTTTTTGCCCTGCCCTTAAGGGATACTGAGCTTCCATACACATTGACTTTGCATATGTAGAGGCTTGAAGATTATTCAATCTTTTGTCATAGTCTTCATACGTCTATCCTTACTGTCACGGCAAGTAGAAATTATTGCATATTAGCGTTGTTGGTTACAGTAGAAGCGGAGCATTAGATGAATACTTTATATAGAAGACAGATTTGTGACTACAGATTAGCTGTGAAAGACGTAAATGTATGTATCAGCTAAGTACCCAAACGATAACATTTCTCAAATGTTGCTACTTCTTCTTAGGTGAGCAGTTTCAAAATTTAAGTTACCTTCTAATGAAGATTGGTGTAAAACCTTAGGTACATTTTCTGATAAGTTTACAGCACTACAAGAGAGCATGAGAATATACTTAAAATGACAAAAAGTACACACGTTTTGAAATTTTTATGGTCGTTTTTCAAATCAGAAAAACCTGATGTGATAGATTCATATGACTTTCTCTACCGTCTGTCGTTTATTAGTGGTTATACAAACTAGTCATACTAAACCGTATCTGTATAGTACTTCATTTTAACCCAAATAAACAAATACATAAATGGCTACATTACACATTTCATTATAGACACAACAGCGACAGTCAAATGTTTAAGAACTGGACTCTATACGCTGGCCTTAAAATTCTATATACTGTTTCAATGGAATCACTAGAAACAACTAAATGCTGACAAGTCTTTATGAGAATGGATAAGTATTAATCAAATGGAACCATTAATAAGGGTTATCTCGAAAATTATGCCACGAAAAAGTTATTTGAAATAAATTGTGTGTTTTAAACAGATCTACATTTCTTGTGTAGTACGTTTTCCTCTAACGCTTTAAATTTACCGGTTATACAAGATTATACAAAATTCCTTCCGAATGAGGACTTCAAAAGCTATTCCCAGAAAGTTCAAGATATGCATTTTATTTGTAATATTAATATTTTCATATATGGTATTTTAATAAAAATCCTTAGAACCATTTTTTATAAAATAAAAAATTTCAAAAAAATGTTCCATGTTATGGGTAGTTTCGGTAAGCGGCATTTTCTTGAAAATACTTGCGTCGCATTTTTATTGTGTGGATCCGGCTTTTCGTTTTTGAATTATGCTGTTCACGAACACACAGACAGACAGAAACACACACACACACACACACAAACGTTTCTCTAATTTTTTTTCTACTCAGGGGCTCTAAAACAAGCACTTCCGGTGAAATCTCGGTATCCAATTTTTGGGTGGAATGCAATACCTTCTCTACCTACTATACGCGGTCGATAAAGAAGAAAGTAAGTGTTGGATAATGGGAATGCAATCACAAAGGGAGGAGAGGAGAATGAGATCGAATTCCTGGTCTAGTTATGTTCATTTAAATGTGTATTCTACACGGATGAAAATGCAGGGCAAGGCTAGACCTTAACTTTTTCTCAAAGTTGCATTTTGTTTGAATCCGAATTTACATATAGTTTATCAGTTTTCGTGTAGGTTAGAAATATTCTCACACATTTATCCCTGGAGATAGTAAAAACACACTTTAAAAAGAGTTTTAGAAGTACCAAGCATCGCAAGAAATACAAGTTGATGACAATAAATTAATTAAAGTTGATCAATATAAAACATGTATGGTGATTTGTTAGGAGAATCCAAATCGATCTCAGTTTCTATACTTACGAATTTTCTTATAAACTATTACAAATACTGTACTCTCATCTATTTCAGTAGTAGTTTGTGTAGTAAATGATCGCAGCGAAAATTGATATCCCTCAATATGGAGAAATAAATCATAACAATTATAACAATTTCTTGATTTTAATTATAAACCTGTGCATTACGTAATCATGGCTTCGAATTTATATCCCATCACGATTTGTAGACTTCCTCCATGCCATTCGCAGACGTATTCACTAATGAGTTGAAAAGTTAAAGCCATATGAAGGCGGGCCGTACTGAAGACTCCAGGTAATCATAGGCTTGTCCCTCCTACCAGCGCTGCCAAATGTTGTACACGCATCTTGTGCGCTTACACTCAGAACGTAATCTTCATCAATTACGCTTAAAAATAAAGATACCAATGTATGCCAATGTTATATTGTGACATTTGGTTAGGGTAATGTTTGTTTGTTGGTTGGGAAATGTATGTACTAGTGTGTGGATTGGTAACAGAGATCGTATGATGTCAGAATAGTGGGGGAAACCGGTTCGTTAGAAGGTAGCGTCAGTTGCTATTCTCTCTTGCAAGGAAGCGCCCGTGTAGGATGGTCACAACATGATCGACTCGTCGCCGATGGCAAACAGGTAAGATTTTTTATCTATTTATATCCAATACATCTATATCAATCTAAAGCTCTGGCATGTGATTTTCAGTAGCTATTTGATCCTTCTTCCCTCCCATACAATGTTTTAGGAATCTCTAGGTGTAACTTAGGACTTTTGTTGAGCTCGCCCAGTCGGACCTCGTGTAGTTTATGATGTCTTAAATACCGGTACCTATTGTTCTACCCCCCGTGTTTTATCTAAATATGTAGAGGTTACAAAATTTTGACAGAATTTTATTTTCTGACCAGTTGTACAAAAATCCTGCTTACAATATTTGGAACGCAAGCTATGCACCTTTTAGCTTGACATGGTTATCATCACTCAACATTCATTCAACACTGAAAGGCCTGTCAAACACAACCATTCCTTCCTCAATACGCTTATCTCAAATATAAACAGTATATTATGAAAATATAAACCATTCCTTCCTTACAATCCTTGTCTCAAATATAAACATTATACTAGAAAAGCACAAACCATTCCTTCCTCACAACGCTTATCTCAAATATAAACGGTATGCTATGAAAACATATATAATTCCTTCCTCACACTACTTATCTCAAATATAAATATACAGTATACTATGAAAGTACAAATCATGCACTTTGAAAAGAATGAGATAACATTCAGTTAGTTTTCAGAGAACTGGTGTGTGTATTAAAGTGAGCGGACATATGCCAAGTCGTGTTTTAAACACGAGCTGAAGTATTGTTAATACACAAATGAAATTATTATATTTCCCTTTTCTCTTGTGTTTGTGATATGAGTGTATGAACATGTTCATTAACGTTTGAACAAGTAATTTATCGATTAACAAACGTGAAGTTATTCATGCTAAGGGCAGAAAATTTGTTTTCAATGCATATAGCTTAAAACAACTAACTCAAGACGACTGGATTTCATGAGCTAGGCATGCAGAACCGCTTCAGGAGGAAGATTTCAATAAAGAAATTTCCAGGGACAGCACTACTGAGTCGATAACCATTAACTTAAGGGGTGAAATGATGACTCCGAATTAAAGTGCTTTCGAAGAATACGAAGAGGTCACCCCTAAACTGCTTACTGCTCCATTGATGTAACTTGTGTCATGAGTTAACTCCATTGAGGTAATACTTTAATGTTTCAAGGATATTTAATGTGTTCTGACGTACGAGTTATCGCCGGTACTTGCATACCACGCGAGAATTGGCCAGTTCATATGCCTTTAACTCTTGCACTTACATTAACAGCTGTGGAAATATTTAAACGAGTGATAGAAATTATCCAGACAGGATAGACTTCGATCTGTAGCCTATCAGTATTGCAGTAATCTCCGCCGAGATGTAGGAATACATGAAATTCTGGTTCAGCAGTTATCCCACTAACGGCACATAAAAGTAACACTCAGATCCCTGAACAAATACCTGAAGTTGGCAACTACTGCACCTAAAAAGAACTAAAACAAAACAAAGGAAAACATTCCGTGGTAGACTCATTACCTTTAGTTTTATGTCTACTGGCGTAACACTGTCTAAATCCCGTGTAATCAAACGAAATATAATATCTGGGGAAGCTTTTGGCAAAGAGAAAAAAAATCTGCGTTGTATTCATTTGACTTTCTCTACTCACCCTTAGACAAACTGTTATTGCAAAATATTATTTTTCTATCTAATTCTTGTTAATTCAGATAAACTCTCAATTACATTTCGTTTGAGGATGCAGTGAGTAAAACGTGAGCCCGATTTTTAAAGAGCGTGTTGCCAAGTGTGGCTCTGACATGCCATGCTCTTCTCATGACCACAACACAATAAAAAGTGAGTACTAATTTCTAGTTGAAAAAAGTATAAGGATTTGGGAATTCAAGCCGATAAGAAGGAATATATCGGAAATGATTAACTCCACAAAATAATTTTTATAAATTGTATACTTGTTTTAAGGAAATTACATCTTTTGTGCAGTAACATTTTGTGTTTCTGTTACTGTTTACCAATTATACAAAAGTCATTTGGAATGGAGAGAACTTCACAGGCTCGTCCCAGAAAATTTAAGATATAGGTGAAATTTACTTGATCTGCAAATATATTAAATATATGACATTTTAATCAATATCGTTAAAGGCATTTTTGAGAAAATAAAAAATAACGAACCTTTTTCCATGCAAAGGTCAGTTTGGGTTAGGGGATATCTTGAAAATCTTCGTGTCGCTTGCTTGGAAGTTGCTGAACTCAAACACAAAGCTTGGTGAGTAAATTATTTTTCGTTTCTAGTTATGTTCTTCGTAGGCTCATGGCACACTGACTCACGATCAAAAATAATTTAATGACTTCCATATTGAAGTAATGTGACAAGGCCAGACACGTGACGTCATTTAATGACCTATTGTATTTGTTGCTTCTGGTGCCACCTTCGTACTTCCACCACTGTCTTAAACGTTTTCGAGGTGACTTTAATGAAACTGATATTTGTTATTTATGACAATAGATAGTAGTTTAAAGTAAAACTTTGGTGATTGTGTGTGTTAATATTATCGAAAATGATAACATGAATCCATTTATACATTTCCTTACCGACTTAATAAAGTCTGAATATAAACGATTTATTCATTTATTGGTGTTTCCTTCTCATCTATGCTTGGAAGTCAAATCAAGCAACTAATTTTCGTTTAAAAGAAAAGCTTAGTAAAACCAGGCCTATAATCGATTGATATAAAAATACAGAAATTAAATTTGATCTTTAAGTAAGAAAAATAGGCAGGCAAAGTGCACACGCAACGAAGCAGAAGAAATATCAGAGTTAGAGGAGCTATAATTTGCTTGCGTTTGCATCTAAACCTTTTATCACGCTTAGGTATTATTCCGTTGTAGTCATTATGAGTAGATATATAGAATTCAGTATCAAAAAAGAACGCTAATTTAACTTTGAGAACACAAATTAATGTATAATGTCTGTCGGAACATTGCAAAAACCCAAATATTTCATTTTACAGCAACCCTCCATTCAATGATATAAATGCATCAATTGGTGATCTAGTAATTTACAGCGTGGTGTTCATTTACAACAGCTAATATAGTTTAGGGTTAGAGGTAAAACGTTTATATCATTAAAGATTCTCTATATAGCAATGTAGTTGAAATTATTTTCATTGTTTTTCATAAGTAATGACTCGGCTTGTAACCTTGGGGAACGATAACACAAGTTGACTACAGTGTGGCGTATGAAAGCATTCACTCCCAACGTTTAGGGTGCCTACAGATGTACTCCATCAAAAGGACAGATAATTTGAACTATGGGTTCCAAGAGTCCGCCTGAAAACGCAAAGAACGCAAATACTACCAGCTCTTTCGTACTTGAAAGAAGAAAAATCTGTGCATCCATGCTAAATAAAACAGCATTTTATATGGATCAAGAGAAAAATGGAGTGTTATGAAATACTGGAGTTCTATGGATTTAATAATTCAACTTGCATCATTGGAAAGTTCTAATTATCCAAGATGTTTCTGGAGCAAGAAGAGATGTGGAAGGTGTATGTATTGTCATCCTCTGTTCCTTTGTATTTTTAAATTTAATCTGTTTTAACAACCGTACGTGTCATATTGGAGGAAGAATCAAATTAATTAGTGTTTTTGGAAATGAACACAGATAATCAGTCCTCTATCGCAATATTAATTCTAAGCCCGCATGACTATCCTGAATAGAAACTTCAGTCAGGCAAATTGATCCAATCGAGATCTGATCCTGATGTGAAAGGTAATCGGCCAATTTTCAGTGGAATTACCCACAAATCTTGTTAAAACAGATTCTATGTTATTACAATATGTATGTCAGCTCACGGCCGACAAAATATTCCTTTCAAATTCGTACCTTCTTTCCCTGGTGTGACCGTATTAATCAGGAAACCAGTTTTCAAATGGTATTACTATATCTTCAGGGAATACATTCGACAATGATGGTAGGTAATTATACAGCTGTTGAATCTCTGGAGGCAAAAGTAGGACTTAAGGTAACTATTGTAGAGCGGCTTGAATCATCTTTATCATAATCATTTTGAAGGCGTATGATTGCGACAACATAGCCCAATGGCGGCTTACAATATCTTAAGTCCCGTTCTTCACAATTAAACACTAGTACTATACCGAGAAAAATGTAAGTATGTTGTTGAATTTAATGCCGTACCTTATGTTGCCTTGGCAGCTTTGTTGGTTAGAGCAGGGGTAAGCCGAGGTTCACGGTAATTTGTGGTTGAAATCTCAGCTATGGAATTGCATTTTTTACACTTATTCTACCTCCTGATTAGAATAACAAGCAGGATGCTATAACTGTATTTTTAATCTCCAACTATGCTGAATAAAGTTGAGAAGTACTAACTTGCAATGGCAACTATCACGATAATAAACTGCACCCCTTAAGCCTGTTCCGTCTACGAATTCAACTTTTCGTCATAGTCTTCCTGTGTTTGCTTTCTCTGCGGGACGACGATATGCAACTAATCAAACGGAATGTGAAGTTGCTCATTCTTGACACATGTTGGTTTCAGGCTCTGTATTTATATACTGTGTGAATATTCGTAACACTTCGTATGCAGTCAAATGTACTGCAGTCATGAATGCAGTCATGACATATACATGTCTGATTGTTGGTTATCGAGTGATATTCAGTCCTGGTAACGGTGTAAAATTTCATCTCATCTGCTTCTATCCTTCTAATATATGGGGTTATTACAAAAGAAATAGACACATTCAACGTGTTTTAAATCCATAACTGTTAACGATATAATGAATATGTTTGCACTGTAGTGTAATAGACGCCTTGAAGTTTAGTTTGTGAACTCACAAATGTTCAATGTGTGATCCCTGCGTCACACAACATACACGAAGACGATAGCTAAGTTCATCCCAAACGCTATGTAACATATCTAAATCGACACTTGTCACGGCTCTTCTGATACATTCCTTCATGTCATTTAAATTGCGTTGAATTGGAGGAACGATAACTCTGTCTTTGAGAAATCCCCAAAGGAAAAAGCCACACGACGTCAGATCGGGACTCTTCGGTGGTCAACATAACAAAGAGTTATTGTCATCTGCACCATGGCCAATCTGACACTGTGGTAGAATTTCATCCAAGTAAAGTCTAACATCTGCGTGCCAGTGAGGCGGTGCTCCATCTTGTTGGAAGATAAACGTTTCCCTTTCCATTTCCTCATACAGTTGGGGCATCAACAAAAGATGTAACATATCGAGATATGTAGGTGCTGTTACTGTTTTTTCTCCCAAAAATAAGGGGCCATACACTTTGGTGTAGGATACCAGAACACATTAATTTTGGGAGAGTCCAAAAACATGTTCCACCACAGCCCTTGGCTTTTCAGTTCCCCTTATTCGAACATTTCGTTTATTCACTTTTCCAATCAAGTGGAAAGTTGTAACACTGAAAACTATTCGTTCACTGAGGCCATCGTCTTCTTCATTACGTCGCAACATTTCTATGCAGAAATCGTGACGTTTGACTATGTCGTCTTCATGTAGCTGCTGCAAGAAAACTGCAACATGTCAGTTGTAGACGCTTTCTCAAAATTTTCCATACAGTTGGTTGTGGAATTTGTAACTCCAAGCTTGCCCTTGTAGAATTCTGTGGACTTCTTGCGAAAACACCACGAACACGTTCAGCATCCTCTGCGTGTGGTATTTCCAGGCTCTTTCCTTTGCACACACAGCCTGTTGTCTCAAACTTTCTGTGCCAATCATAGGTCAATTGTCTAGTTGGTGGCGGTTTGCGGAAACGTGTTCTGAAATGCATTGGACAACAGTTACAGAATCTGTTTTAGCAAGTTCTGGCGCACAATATGCTTTTTGCACAGGATTCGCCATTTTTGCATGTTCAATAGCAATGACTTACAGGATTACCAACTAAAAACTACCAATGCAAACTTCCAGAGTTTCCCAACATAACGCCCCAAGATTTATGTTGATATCACACTTAGGTTTTGTTTCATAGGATTTTAAAGTTGTACACTTCTTTTGTAATAACCTTGAATTTCTAGTTCTGATCCATACAAGATTCTATGAGCTACGAACCTTTCTGTAGCAATTTCAAGGGCGGTTTCCAAAACATCGATAAACTCTAGACTCATGAGGTGACGAGAGAATTTATCTAGAGGATTTCGAAATCATGAGTGGCAGTTGCTAAGACTATTATAAGAATAAAATGAAGTGCCATACCAAAAATAATGATTATTATAATAAAATCATAAAACAATTATATTTATTTGCAATACAATGACGTTTTCGAAAACACCTTTTGTTTGTTGAATCAGTGTAACCTGATCATATAGGTATTATTTTCTGCCATCTGGCGTACGGAACTTGCAATACGAATTCGCTATACGTTTATCTATGATTATAAGAATACTACTATTAGAGAAAATGTGAAACAAATAACAGCTATATTATGAACATTATAGGCTATGACTTTCTTAACAGAAAAATGTTGATAAATGTTAACTTGTTTAAATTCGTTGGTTTATTACGAATATTATTTAAAAACACAATTATCTCATTAATCTTATAGTGTATTCCCTGTATTTTTCTCCGTTTGATTTCCTCATATTGATGCTATAAAACAATGTGGAATGTCACGGCTAAAATGCTAGAAGAAATGTATTTTAAGGAATGTCATATAATGTTCCATCCATTTGAGCCCTCAGGGGTTCACCTTGGTGAGTACGGGAGTGGAGACCCCGAGGTACCTGAGCCACCCAGTCTCTGGGGGTATAACCAGTCCACCCTGTCTCCTGGGGTTAGAAATAAGGAGACCTGGTCCTCCAGGTTGAGGGTTAAGCATGGGGCTCTTAATCCCACTTGTAAAAACCTTGTTAAGAAGGATGGTTTTTTGTTGGCAACCTGGAATGTTCAAACTATGTATTGACCTGGAAAAATGAAAGAAGTGGCAAATAAATCTTAAGGTATTGGCTGGACAGTAGTGTTGCAAGAAAAAAGTTGGAGTGGAAAAGGAAGAATAGATAAACAGGATTACACATTATTGTACTGTGGATCAGCTTCGCCTGAACTACACAAGATAGGATTTATTATCGCAAAGGGAATAAAGAAGAGCCTAATAGAGTTAGACCCAGTTAATAAAGGATGGTGTAAAATAGTTCCAATTTCGTGACTATAATATCTGTATACGCTTCTGTGGAGGAAAGGACGAGTTGACAGGGAAGAGTTTTCGTGAGGGTTTGGAAGGAGACTGTGGTGAAGGAGTTTATGGATACGTTGATGTTCTTGAGTGATTTTGGTGCTGGAGTGGCGGGGAGGCAAGTGTTTCATGAACTAGGTGACGAGGTTGGTGTCTTGCATGGACAGTTTGTGATTGGAATTAATTCGATTATTAAGGAAGGAAATTTCTCGTGTGTTATTGTTTTTTATAACGGTGCAGAATTGCATTGTACGTTTACATTTGCTCAGGGTTAGTTCTTATTTACCATAATCTGTAAGATTTGTATTGCTTAATTTTTGTAGTTTACTATTTCTATTTTTGTAATCCTGGTGTTTCTCTATGTGAATGCTCTGACTGTATTGGTTGTGTACCAGAATGTGATTATTGTTTTGTTTATTCTTTCTGATTCTGTAATCTGGGTTGCTTAACTTGTACTTGTTTTGTGTTCATTGTATTGATGTACTGACTTGAATAAATTTATAGGCAGACGGTGGCGCTGATGACCGCCGCATTTTTGCGCCACTCAAACCGCTATTACTGCTGTCAATCCATTTGAAGACAAGTTTCAAGACGCGAGAGATGCAAGAACCTGAAAAAAGTCGTCCTCGTGGTGTAGTGGTTACCATGCTAGCCTCTAGTTCCCGAGGTTGCGGGTTCAAACCCGGCGGAGGGCGATGGATGTTTTCGGGCGTAAAAATCTTCAGCATGGCTTCCTTCGGAAGGCAAGTAAAGCCGATGGTTGTGGATTTACGGCACGTAAAAGAACCTCAAGCATGATAAAGTGGCTTCTGAGCAAAATTGCCGGTCTTTCACGCCCAATATAGAATGGAACTCTAAGGACCACAGCAGTTATAGACCGTCCATAAATAAAAACAAAATTGAATTTATACGCGAAAAGAAAACTACTCCAGAACTTAGCGGAAAAAATTAAAAGTCGGTGCAGTAGTTTTGAAGTCCGAAGAATATGAAACAATGATCAAATTATGTGATGAGAATACCCTTGAAAGATTACAAATGAAGTTCCTTATCGCTGCGCTAGAATTGGCATGCCTAATTAATAACCTCTCTATATCTTCATTTGAAGCGTTACCAAATCTCGTTTCTGCAATTTCTATGTTTAAACGTAGCGGCATCGATTGTTGGTAGCCGAGTCACTGTAAAATGATACTTCAACCTCTTCAGAGTATTAAAAAAGGGAAGAGCCCAAATAAGGAGATGATTAAGTTATTTTGATAATTGAGTACAATCATGGCCGTGATCGGTTAAAAAAAAACATTTCTTTAAATGTGATTGACCATTATATCCCACTTGCTGCATGACTAAAATAGTAATTGTAAACCTTTTTTTCTATCCTGCCCCTTCTCATAAGAGATACCTTTACCATTCCCACCAACTAACTTCTTAAAGAAAGCAACCCGTGATAATTCTCATAAATACTGAAAAATACACGTTTTGTTTATAATAATTTTATTGCTTTTAAGAGCATTGTATACATAATGGTGCAGACAGTAAAATCATTAAAGTGCTAGCCAAAACAAGCGTTCTGAAAAAATCACCTCTCTACCTTTAAGAGTAATTTCTTTCCTCATGAGCTTTTCAATACTGGTTATTATTCAATTTTTTCCTTGCATTGCAAACTAATGTTTACTAATTGTTTTGAAAATCTCAACTAGGGGTCTCAAGACGATAATAAATAAAATTTATCCCTAGAAAAATTTAGTAAAGTCAACATTAGAAGGCACATGCAATTATATTTATTAACTAAAAACGTAAAAAAAAGAAGTACGAATTCGTTTTCTAAAGTAAATCATTCCTTTCTTGGAAATCATATTATCACGTACGTTTGGAACACCAAATTGAAATTTTATTCCAAGATTCTAAAAACTGTATCACTAGTTAGATGGCTAAAAGGACAGAATGTTTGTTCTCAAGATTTACTCAAGAAGTTGATCTGAATATTTGCAGGTTTGTTGTAGATTATATTGCAATTATGTGGGGAAAAAGTGAAACTAATTTCTTAAGACATACAGAACTTCCAAATTTAATATTTTACTCATCTTAAAACTACTTAATTTTAATTTCACTTCTGTATGATGAAGGACAGAGAATATGAGATACCATAAGTAACTGAAACAACTCACTTGCTCTAAAATTGTATCATTTAATTGTTGCCTAGGCTCTAACATTGCTTGCTCTCTAAAGCCAAGGACTAAATTCCATTTTGTTACATTTTAGGCTTAGGGCGCAAATAGAGCGCTGAAGATTGTCTTCTGTGTCAGCATGTAAAATTTTAGCATGGACAGTAATATGGTACGAAATGTTCTGCTTGTAATATAACGATATGTAATGTATTCAGTAATTTTCTGTAGATATAATACAAATTAATATGCGCCAGTGAGAAATAAGCACCTTTGTTAACCCCTGTATTATCTTTCTAATGTGCTCACTTGCTCTAGCTTCTATAACTTTATTATTTTATTTTATGTGTATATATAAACTTATATATTTTCGGAGATACCCTGGGATTCCTCCAGGTGAAAGGATTGCAAGGAGCTTTTGTCAATTTTCAATGGAAACTACATTTCCCAAATCTTTCGTTCTAACATGTGTCACCCTGTCAGAGTTATCTTAAACTACAGGTTATTCAAGATTTGCAGATATGACTGTCATGTTACAAATCTCATATATTAAGAGATTTCTTTTTCCTATTCAGACAGCTCCATCTTGTGGCAATCGCGTTTGAATTATATTATCATATGCTCAGTCATAGGAACCGCTGAGTAACTGTATACTATCCAGCCCCGTGAATAAGAGGATATTTCAAGTAATTTCAAAGGAAATTTTAAATAGTACTTCATGGCTTTTCCAATTTTAACCCTTTAACTCTAAAGCAGTGGGATGTTTAGAACAAATGTGGGTGAATACAATTTTCTGAGAAGTAAAATTTGAATCATGTAATGCACACAGGTATCAGTATGAGAGATCTCTCTCTTAAAACAACTATTTTATACGCTAAACTTCTGACATGAAATTGGATGTCGTTATATTCACTTTCAGACATCCGAATAAAAAGCAGCAGCTTTTACTAAACGCATAATATTGCCATCTTTATCCGGGGGAGTTAAATCATAGGTGCTTAAGAATAGTAATTCTCTAGTTGCCATAACGACTGCACGTACATGCTAATTTTTTGATATGTTATAAGATGCCAGTACAACATAACATACACCTTAGAGAATATTGTATCACATAAATAGTGCACAGAGCTCCATAGTGCTGAACAATTTACCAGTCATGCAAGTGTGCTGTAGCTGTGGGTAGTTATTTTAAGGCCTAGTTCATTATTCAAAACTACCACCTGTGTTACACATTGCGTGTCAATCTCCCTGTTCTTTTGTTTCTCTCTGGTGTTCCATAATCGAAAATACTGCAATCTTATGTTGCTTTAGATTCTTCATTCGATGTATTACAAAAGGTTATGCAGCTCAGATCGGAGTGAAAGGAGGAGGGGCAAGAGTGGAGAGGGAGGGTAATGGTTTAGGGAAGGGCATTTTTTTGTTTTGTAAACAACAGCCAGTGCTTGTAAACAAGTTATTTTCTTCTTCAGTTTTGTGTGTGTGATTTTTGTTGTTAGTATCTCTGTTTATTTTTCTTTCCAATTCTTATAAAATATCATTAGCTGTAAAGCTCAGTGTGATGAATATAGATTGAAACATATGAACTACAGTGTATTATATAAGAACGTACGTTTCTGTGCCATTTATGGGTTTGAACGTGTAAAATGCTTAAGACCAATAAATACATCACACTACTCTACTCTACTGAAGAACTATTAAGTGAAAGGAACTCTCTTTCAGTCATGCAACTTACAATCATACTTGCACTCGTGAGTTAAAAAAATGACACTTATGAGAACGAGGGATTTAAGTGATCGGACCTCTCCAAGCGTCACTTTTCTACTTTTCCTCTGACATAATTCTAGGAAATTGATTGACAAGTTGTTTAAATAATCCCAAAAGATGTTTGGTGCCTAACACTACTCATAACTTATCTATGTTCTTGCTAGTTGAGTACCGTTAAAGTAATACTCATAATAATGTTTATAAGGTTGATGATTAGAGCCAATTTATTTAACGACACTTGATTACTAGCACCCGCCACTGCCCTTATGCTATACATCACCACAATGGCTGATGTTAATAATAATAATAATAATAATAATAATAATAATTTTATAATAATAATAACAGTAATAATATTTCGAAAGAACTTATTTTTCCACCAGCCAACAGGGTATGCGGCCAGAGGGAGGTTCTTAACCAAAGGCAGGAGTAGCTTTAGCACCTTTACGTTGGTCAGACGCTCTAATTCTTACATAACAATAATAATAATAAACAATCTTCTCCTTTCAAGGATTAGGTGATATCATCTTTTCCGGTCTCTACCTTCTCTTGCGTGGTCTTCTTAAACTGCTCCCTGTCGGTTGGTAATTCATTATATTTTTGGTATTCTATCAACATGCTCTTTCCCAAATAATAGTAATATATTATTATTATTATTAAATAATAGTAATATATTATTATTAAATAATAGTAATATATTATTATTAAATAATAATAACACGTTATTGTCTATTTCTGTGTCAACTTAAAAAAAAACATTTGGTATAATCATGGTGAATGTACAGGCTAGCGAGAAGTCCCGTATCATGTGCCCATGTGAGTATCAAATGTTATTATGCTATGTAGCTACGTCACTTCTTATCAATTGTTGGAATTCATGGTTACATGTTTTTGCAGTCGAGTTTTAATTTGTAGCCATGGCAGATGTGGGCGGTCATAGCTACACTATTGAGAAGCGCTTAGTGACAATGTGTGCGTGCACGAACGACAATACACAGGGCAGACAATGAGACAGATTATGGGAGCATTCCTGGAAAGATTAAATAAGGCCCCACCGCGAAAAGCACATTTCTGGATTGGGAAAGACGTGCCTTTGCTTTTGACAGCGTTAAAGACAGGACGCGGAGTGGAAGGAAGAAGACACGAGAAGAAACATGTGCCGGAGTCTCTGTTTCGATTGAACAATCTCCTATGAAGTCGGCATGTAAACGTGCTTCAGGACTCGGTATACCAAGGACAACAATGCGAGATCGCATAAAAAAACACCTTAAGCTCAGACCTTTTCGACCGATGTTGGTAAACGAGTTATCGATAGAGATCGGAATGAGCGCGTTTTAACATCTCGTGTTTTGTTAACTCAATTTTCAAATGCACTGAACCGTGCCAAGGTTCTGTTTTCAGATGAATGTGCGATTTATTGCAGCTCACGTGCTAGAAATATTGTCTTTTGGGCCAAAGAGATCCCTCATTACATGGTCAAGTTAGAAAGGAACCCACCTTACGTAATGATATGGGCAGCGATGACATCACAACATCTGCTTGGACTGTACTCTTTTGAAGGGACTGTGAATGGCGCAAATTACAGCAGGATCGATGGATTTGTGCCGGTGAAGACTGGGTGCGCAATCGTTTAGAGCCCAGTTGCCGAGCCTATGTTCTCGGTCATGCGCAGTATACTGAAATGGCCAGTATCGTGGAGAGCTTTGACCGTGCAACATCCGTCTTCTACCGCTTCGGTGCCAGCACGTTAAGTTTTACAAGTTTTAGAAAGTGATTATTAATCGTATTCGTGATTAGTGTTTTGTGTCTTGTGTGTATGTGTGTGCGCATGTATATGTATTTGCTTATTTAGACTAAAATGCCTCCCATTCAAAGCAAACTTGGTGGAAAAACACTGCACAGCCAAACACGTGAAGTTGTTAATAACATCCATTTCTTCATGAAACGGGAAGCAGCTTCTGGCGATATTCTAATTCCATTGAAGAAAGTGCAAGGGAGGGTGAGTGCAGCAACAAAAGTATCTGAGAGGAAAATACGTAAAATAATTAAAGAAGGGGGAACATGTGAGGAACAGGGACAAAGGTGTCCTTTGGGACACCTGGAAAGGTACATCGTGTACCAAAATGGATCACAGACATTGATGACTGATAGGTGTGTGATTCGGCAAACAATTTACAATTTTTATATTCAGGAGAAAACCGTGCCCACTGTCAGAAATCTGCTCCTGAAGCTTAAGGATTCCATTAACCTTAAAGGGGGAAGCACTAGTTTAAATATTATCTTACGTGACATGGGTTTCGCGTGGAAGAAAACAAGGAACAATAAGGTCTTGCTACAGGAGAGACATGAGATAAGAGATTGGCGCGTGTCATATTTGGGTGCCATTAAAAAGTTTAGAGACGAAGTGCAATACATTGTTCTGTGAGCAGCGCGATCTCGCACCCGCCCGTAGCAGCCGTCATTCTAGGAATGAACAACAATACGGTGAGTCACATGATAGTATACTACTTAGTTATTCTTTTGCCGGTTTATTTTCCCGGGTTTTCTGTTTTACTGTTTGTTTACCGTTTCCATACACCACATTTACAAAGAGCTGCCTGGCATTAGACATAGACTCGCTTCAGTGCGCGAGGAAACAAGGTCACCGGCACAAAACCATCGTTTCTACTGTATTTACACATGTTACTAACAGGTTGATACCTCAAGCTGAGGAAAGGAGCTTGGCAGAATGCATATGGTTGCAGCAAGATGGAGCACCTCCTCACTACGCTCTTGCAGTGCGGAGTTCCTAAATGAATACTATCCAGGACGGTGGATGGGTCGTGGTTCGTCAGCAACACCAGCTCCCTTGATATGGCCACCAAAAGGTCCTGACTTCACCACACCTGACAACTCGTTATGGGGAGTCATTAAGGCGCATATATCTGCACGCCGTTATGCTACAAACGAACTGCGCAATGCTGTTGAGGATGTATTTCGCACTATAACACCGGATATGCTTAAGAATATATCAATAAGAACATGGAAGCATATGGAACTGTATTAACAGCATGATACGGAACATACAGATATTTTGGACAATGAATACGTAAGTATTAATCAATTAGCATTCAATACTAGTGGGCGGGGGACTTCTCGCCCATGAACATGTTTTGAACCATAGAAGTATATATGTAGACCTGATGGATTATCCATACTCCTCGTTAATCAGCAACCCTCTTGCGTTACGACAGACACATGACTGCAATATAAAACAATATACAGTTTCTCATGTTCAGGCTTGTCACAATAAATAGAGTAATAATAAATTTCTAGTCTCCAGGCTACGTTTAAGTCAGGGGTCATTCCGATAATGTTTTTCTTTTTCTGTACTTCCTCATTTATGAAGGTTTCCTCTTTATTTTACAAAATCTGAGGTATTATATTCACAGGACTTGGCTTATTAGTGGGTATGCAATTATTCTTACGAAACTTTATATTCCTATCAACTTCATTTTAATCAAGATAAAACTTTCCGGAAAAAGCTGCATTACAATTTCGTTATAAATATAAAGAGAATAGTGATAGACAAATATTTCAGAACTGGACACTATGTACTTGCCTTAAAATTTCATGCTGTCTGCGTGCATCGCGGGAAACAACCGAATATCGAGGGGACTACAAAAGAATGATAAAGGTATTGAACAATTCAACTATCGATAGCGGATATCAGGGAAATAATAGATGCCACAAAAAAGGTTATTAGAAATAAATTGTGAGGTTTAAAGAGATATATATTTTTTCTGTAGTATGTTTTTTTGTCTATCACTTAACGTTTACCTAGCAGTTATACAAGGTTATACATACCTTGTTCCAAATGAAGGGGCTTCATAGGCTATTCCCAGAAAATTCGAGATATACCACATCATTTTATTTGTAACGTAAATGTCTTTAATATATGATGTGTTAATCAAAATCGTTAATAGTAATTGTTTTTAGAAAATCACAAATTTCGAGGAATCTTCCATGTAAAACGTGGTCTGGGGTCAAGATTTTCTTGAAAATCTTCGTGTCGCATCTTTGGAAAGTACTGAACCTAAATACCAAGTTTGGTATGTTCTAATTTTCCTTTTTGAGTAATGATGTTCAAGGGCACACACAAATGCTCACATACACGCACACACCCAGACCTTTTTCTAATTTTTTTTATTCTGGGACCTCAAAACATGTATTTCCGGTGAAATCTCGGTATCAAATTTTGGGTGGAATACTTCCCTATTTACCATACGTAGTATAGAAAGCAAAAGACATAATTTTAACGCATTACCATCCTACAAACATAAATTGAACATGTTTTGAACCTTAGAAGTACAATATGTAGATCTGAGTAGATTGTTCATAGTTTGTCAATGAGCGACCCTCTTTGCATTACCAAAGGCACATGGGTCCAGCTGCTAGTTAAATATAAAATAATACATAACTTTACATGTTCAAGCTTGACACAAGATCTAACCTGCGGGAATACATTTAAGTTAGGGGTCAACCGATAATTTCTCCCTTTTTCTGTACTTTCTCGTTACTGAAGGCTTCGTCTCTGTTTTAAAAAATATCAAGAGACAACAAAATATTTCTATTAGGTAGTATAATGACCATAGCAGTAAGGCATACATAGCCACATGTCGCTTTAGTGCACGTATTTCAGCCTACTACCTGACGCGGAACGCGTATTTTTCCTCCTAAATGAATCGTTTTCACGAAACAATAGTACCATATGTTGTCTTGTCTCCACGAAGTAGTCGAACACTTGACTCCTTCTCCAGCGTTTGCCTTTAATGAGAACCATTATAAAAATGTTCAAGGATTGCACTATAAATCAGTCTTTTTCAAACATAAGCCGTGCTTAATATTTGGAAGAATAATAATGACACTAATGAGAGTTTATACGCCAGTTGCATTTAAGAACACCCAAGTTTTATCCTTAGATAATACACAGGTACTTACCTATCTCAAAGTGTATTATAGAATGAGTTAAAAAATTAGGTACTGTAATTGTATACAGAAATTTATAGACCAAAATATTAAGGGACACTGGGAGTGAATGTTCAACTGTCCATATTATTCTATGGATATTTCTGAAAATATTACTGTGATTCTATTGCTGTTAGACTAATGTAAATACCAAAATTCATTCACGTTGGGATAAATACTTTGCGAGTTATTAATTATTTCATAAATTTTATTATGTAAATGTATCGCATAATCAGAATTAAACACACGCATCAAAATTTCGGAAAATTGGTTGACATTTCTTGAATTGAAGCTTTGAATCAGTTACAAAAAAGTATGATTTTAAAGTTCAATAAATTTTGATGAGTGAATCATGATAGTTTGTTTAATACTTTAGAAATTTGAATCTCTAAAATTCACCATTTTTTCATAAAAAATATATTTAAAAAAATATTATTAGTGTTAGGCATATTTTTGTCACATAGGATGTTACAATGGATACTTCTGCAGATTCTGAGAACTTTTAGCTTTATTTAAACAAAACCTCATTTTGAATGTGTGAAAATGAAGTTTTGAGAAAAACACTGATTTATAAAATATTATGGTGGGAAACAGTGAATTGCGTGTTTTGCATATCAGAACTCTCCTGATTTATAATCCTGTGTATTTTTAGTGTCCTTTTTCTGTACTTTTGTGACCTTTTGCCACTGGCACATCCTTTTCTGTCTGTAACAGCAAACCTCCTCCTCTCGTAGAGTCGAGTTCTATAAATTTGTGACTGATCTTTAAGGGACACTAGGACTGAATTTTGTAGTTCTTTTGAAAGCTATTTACTGAAAAATTGGTACATTTAATTAAAGGATTCATAGAGAAATGACTGTGCAAAAGTTCAAAACTCCAGCTCAAATAGTTTCTCATATAGTACAATTGAATATTTTTCATTAGCAAACAAAAAGTTTTCAAACTACCATGCACATTCACATTTGTCAGAAGTATGATAGTGTTTGTGGAGGTGTCCGATACTTTTGATCATAGAGTGTACAACTTCGCTGAATGCATACAGAAATTTCAGGAAGTAAGGAATAGAACGTAGTAATAAAAATGCTAATTATAGTTTCAACAACGAACGCGAGAAACCTCAACTGGATACGTACAAGAATTCACACCAGTACAACCTATACAATGGCTAATTGCGTAAAATCAAATTAAGTAACTTTCTTACAATATTAATTGCTATAAATTTCGTCTCCGCTTGAAAACAACTATAAAAAGCTTTACAGGAACGGGTACATAGAAATACAAACCATCAAAAGCTCAATTATTTGCGCCACAGCTACATTTAAACAAAGGAATAAAATAGCCAAGTTTATCCCAAAAATCACCAAACTAACGGCTTCGTCAACAACTAACTTTACTCACTTAGATGCTAAAGCCAACCAGCAATTCTGAACGACCAATACCCTATCTTGCGAGAAATTTCGCGACGAGGCAGCGCAACAGGCGACCAACATTAACCAACTAATTCAGCATAGTTACATTGCTGATATTTAAACTTTAATGCTGCAGAAAATGCTTCACTGATGCTTTTGTACAGAAGAAACCACATTACTAAATGTTGACATAACTGAAGTATGGAAATCCATAATGATCTGTGTTATACATAAATTTGGAGACACAGTTATCCATCATCAACAATAAAAATGTCTTGTGTTCAAAACTTTAAAATTCTTATCGAGATAATACTCTTGCTACCACCAGACAAATTAATGTTAGGACAATAACTTTTTGGACCTATTGGACTCCAATGTGGAAGTGATCGTAAAGTTTTTATCTTTGTTGTAACTCACCGCCTTGTCTGGGTATGTGGTCGTTGTTAATGTATTCACATTGTTGATAATTCTGTTACATGTGTTCTTAATATACTATGTAGACATGACATAGAAATCCAATAGGCTTAATTTAATAAATCAATGTAAATCTTGGAATGACGTTAGTAAGTATTTCTCGGGATGTAGGATTAATTGAACTGCAGAAGTATAAAACAATGTTATTTTCTCTTCTTAGTGGTTGTAAAATAATGTTTATTCCTCATATTAGGGTTATAGTGATAAACACCGTAATCACTAAATCTGAGATGCAAAACTCAGAAAAAGAGGGTGAAAGAGAGAGGAATATGTAAGCACTACATGAACAGATTCTAACGTGATCCTTCACTTGAACAAGCGTGCGAGAGCTATACACTTGGTGAATAACACAATGTTCACGAACGTCATGGATTTCTTACGTAGCGCTCGCTAAGATTGTTTTCTGCATGGTCTAATAAGGTAAAAAGAACGCTTCAGCATCTGTTTACCTATGTTACAGAACAAATGTATCATTCATTCCTCTCCAATCTCCATAATGAAGGCTGCATCATTCTCAGAGTTTGTAATTCGCCATTTTCTGTGTAAACAGCACAATTCAAAACCAGTAAGTCGGATAATGCCAAGTTCAGTAATTAAATCAGTCAATGTTTAAACAATGGAAACATTATTTAAAACGGACATTTTCAAGAAATCGTTTGTATGAGTATATAATAAATAAAATAACTGAAATAAGGTAAACAGTTTTATAAGAATACTATAAGACTGTAACAGTCTTACACTCAAACCCGAACCAGCGACGAGGAAGTTAAGCAACATGTTAGAAAATGTGATTAGTGCAGACCCAGAATCAGTACCAGTAGAACGCTGGTGATACAACAGTCAGCATTGGTAAGAAATATAGATGTCCCCAAGTGGTTCACGCCAGACAATCTCGACGGGAATCAGTTTTGATTTAGACGTGTGTTCTGACAGCCTATACCAAAATTGTTTAATATTTATTCGTGATTTCCATACGTGTTAGTATTCCTTGATGAAGTAGTTTAAGTTCCTAGGACCTAATGGTATAGAGTAAATCATTTAAAACTATTTTATAGATCTCAATCGTACTCATTCCATTTCACTATCTTATATTCAATCCACCTTAAGCAAGTGCCTAATACGTGAAGTAATCCTCCTGGGTAGGATTCGATCCCAAACAACTAGGTTTGCTACTAAGCGATTATACGAAGTGGTAAAGGGTTAGAGAATGTGATGTGAGTGAGTCATATAAGATTATTTTTGTTCATTTGTAACATACAAATGAACAAAAACATGTAATTTCTTGGATACTATTGGTGGTTTCCACTTTCATAACTGCCGCTAGTGTCATTACTCGCCGATGTTAGATTAAGCAGCTGACGAAATAGTTTACTTACTTTAGCTTTGTAAAACCCACTACACTCAGTGAGAGAGAGAGAGAGAGAGTTTATTAGATTAGGATGAGGTAGGAAATAAACTTAATTAAGGAAAAATTTCTCCAGTTGACAAGGATTGAAATTAGGACCTAGTAAGGGGACATATACCCGAAGGACAAACAACTGTAATAACAGGAATCAATAATTAAATAGAATTATAACCAATAATATAATATAATACTATAAAAATAACTTTTAGCATAAAATGTATTCATATATAAGGGATATTGAATTAGCGAGAAGCGAGCTAGCAGCAAGGATAAAAGTCCATCAACAAAACACACGCTAATGCACACCGGATTAGGCAAAATGACAGAAAACAGAGAGGGGGGTCCGAGGTGAGACAAAGACGGAAATAGGGGCTGAATTCCTGGAAAGTCAAGCGAGTTGGAAAAATAGAAAGAGAAATCAGAAGTTATAAATGGGACAGAGATAGTGGGTTTTATCAGAGGAGTCAAACAGAAGCTTCACTTCTAAAATTGGAGAATTTTGTTTTCATAACATCCAGGTAAATCACCAATGAGAACAATTGTTACATACAAAGACGCAAATATTGGGGAGGGAGCATGACCCAGATTAAACACACTTTTACTCGTTTTCATGGACGTATTTCATGTGAACTAATATGTCAGATGTATGCGTGTGCGCGCGGGTGTGTGTGTGTGTGTGTGTGTGTGTGTGTGTGCATGTGGGAGATAGCGTGTGACGCAGTTAGTAGGTTCACATCATATGCAATTTAAAATAGATGGAAGAAATGATTTACAGCTTTCATATTTCTTTATTATCAAACATGGGTAAAAGCTGGAAGCCGCTTCGACAAGTATCATGTATAATAGATTAGGGGATTCAACTTTATTACATTCCTTCATCCACAAAATCCCTAGATTTACAAAATAGTTATTTAGGATAAACATTTCTCCTCAGCTCAGCTCTACGACTGGCAGCCCAGGCAGAGAACATCAGGAAACTTCGGAGAACTTCCACCTTGATACAGTATCCAGGCAAGCTAGCACGTGTGTTACGTGCAAGACTTCTGCACTGTAGAACCAATCCACAGCAACTTGTATTTGAGGAATCGGAAGATAATGTCGCCATTTTAACACTCATATCTACATAAATAAATTAGTCATTCTGTTGCTATATTTCAAAATCCTGACATTAATTGTAATGTAACTAGTAGCAACTGAACTGAGACATATCAGAGAATTTTACAAGACTTCATTACCATCATATATTGGGTTATGATAATAGAAACATAGTATACGTACCATGTAGAAGTATTTTGGATATCACCATTATATATTTATTTTCCCTGATTTTCCTCGGTAGATTCTGCGACGCTAGCCTTCAAAACAATGCAAATTCAATGACAATCAAAGAGGAACAGCATAAAGCTTGTAAGTACATCGCCAAAGTCAATGTTTGCTAATTCACTTAACCGACGCATGAATGGTTGCGATCATTAAACATGTAGAACCATATATCCATATGCTACAGATCAGTAATGCATATTTTATGATTGCACTACGGCGTAGTACACTTTATTTCACATTATTGTTATGTACAAACGTTCAGAGTTCCTGCAGAACTGCTCGCACATGGATGCTGGTTAAAAACACCTTGTATGTGAGAAATAATTGCGCAATGCAAACAGCGGAAACTACAGCATAGTACGAAGCGGTTAAACTACTAGACTAACGTAATAAATTTTGGGTTTAAGCGCACTTTTAAAAATAGTGCTATTCTTATAATTTTTATATTAACATGGGAACCAAATAAAACTATAAACTCAGAATGGGAAACACTAAAACATTGATTTTGGATGCTGCAAAAGAAGCCATAGACAAAATAAATAAGAAGAAAAACTGAAATTATCATTTGAATAAAAACCTAGCAGAAATGATAAAAATCTAATGTGTTACACTCACATGACTTTCTCTTCTCTTGTACAAACTATTCTTATAAACGCTTATTCTCCATCTACTTCATATTAACTTACATAAAAATTTACAGAAACTATCGTATTGCAAATTTTCTAATAGGTGCAAGGGTAATATGGTAGGCTTTAAGAGGCAGTGAAATCTTTTAAGAGCTGGTTGCTATGTGGAGCATTCCGTTCTCTTTGCATGTCCAGGAATAAAAAAAATCTGATGTGTTACACTCACATGTCTTTCTCTACTCTTGTACAAATTATTTTACACACTCATATTCTCCATCTATTTCATATTAATCGAGATAAACATTTGTAGAAACGATCTTTTGACATGCAAAGAGAGTTACATTTTACACATAGCGACCAGTTCTAAAAATATTTGACTATCGCTTAAGGCGTACTATGTTCCCCCTGTTTTGTATTTTCAAGGGTAATATAGAAATACAGTAGTCTTTAAGCATAGACATATCTCTTAATAGCTGGTTGCTAGGTGCAGCACCATTCTCCTTTGCCACAGATTAATACTCTTTGCATATCCCAGACAAAAAATGAATAACGAATTCCCATTTGAGAAAATAAGTATTGAAACACTTAAGGGAATAACAAGCAACATCTCGAAAATGGTTCACTCAACAAAAAAATGTATGACATAAATTGTGTATTTTATCGCGATCTACATATTTTGCGTAGTAAAATTTTGCCTATCACTTTTGTTTTACCAGTTATGCAAAAGTCGTTCACAATGAAGAATACTTTTGGAGACATTCCCAGAAAATTCGAGATATACATTTCATTTGTCATGAAAATATCTTAAGCATATGATATTTTAATCAAAATCGTTAGAGCTATTTTTGAGATAATTAAAATTTTCGAAAAATGTTCCATGTAAAGGGTAATCTGGGGTGGGAAGATTTTCTTGAAAACCTTTGTGTCGTATCTCTGGAAGATACTGAACCTAAATACCAAGTTTGGTGTTTATCCGACTGTTCGTTTCTGAGTTATGCTGTTCACAGACACACAGACACACACACACAGACACATACACGGACATGTTTCCAAAAATGCTTTTTTTTGGATTCAGGGGGTCTCAAAACATATATTTCCGGTGAAATCTCGGTATCGAATTTTTGGGTGGAATACAACACTTCCCCTACTTAGTATACGTAGTAGAGAAAGTAAAAAGTATTGGAAAATTCAAACAGATAAAGAATATCTCGGAAATAGTTCACTAGATAAAAAGCTGCATAGGACATAAATGATGTGTTTTAATAAGACCTACATTTTTTATGTAGTAAAATTGTGTCTATCTCTTACGGTTTGCCAGTTATGCAAAATTCATTCAGAATGAAGACGATTTTGGGAGACATTCCCAAAAAATTCTAGATATACATTTCATTTGTCATGAAAGTATTTTAAACATATGATATTTTAATCAAAATCGCTAGACCAATTT
The DNA here is from genome assembly GCA_030765065.1 of Deroplatys truncata. Taxonomy (NCBI): domain Eukaryota; kingdom Metazoa; phylum Arthropoda; class Insecta; order Mantodea; family Mantidae; genus Deroplatys; species Deroplatys truncata. The sequence continues at coordinate 189,248,681 of CM060981.1, forward strand.
TTGAGAAAACCAAAGTTTTTTAAAAATTGTTCCATGTAAAGGGTAGTCTGGAGTGGGGGACTTTCTTGAAAATCTTCGTGTCGCATCTTTGAAAGATACTGAACCTAAATACCATGTTTGGTACTTATACGACTTTTCGTCTTTGAATTATGCTGTTCACAAACACAGACACACACAGTCCTTTTTCTAAAAATGCTTTTTCGGGGATTCAGGGAGTCTCAAAACATGTATTTCCGGTGAAATCTCGATATAGAATTTTTGGGTGGAATGCAATACTTCCCTTACTTAGTATACGTAGTAGAAAAAGTACAAATACAGAAGGCTGCGTACTTAAAATATTCAGCTACAAAGGCATGCCCCACTCTAACTCTCTGGGTACAATTTTGTAGATTTAGTCAAGAATGCCTTCAGCTAGCTAAGCCCCTGGATAACAGAATCAGGTTATCTCAAGGGTGCAGTGGTTGATTTGTACGCAATTTTACCAATTACTCAACACATTACTAACTCAATGTTCTCTACACTTGGTCTATGATATGGTATGTATGCTGAACAAAACATTTTAATGTGCTTTAATAAGCTTTAACCACAAGATACATGTAAAATATACTTTGTTTTAAAATAATAAATCTGACAATGTTATATATCCATATTTACTGCAATTGTGGGATAAGGTACCCATAATTAAGATTCTCTTTAAATATTCACTCACTTATCGTAACGTGCTTGAAACGTTTTTTTTAATCACTGCAAGTCTTTATACCACGTACATATAAATTTACTATTCTCATAACCATGAACTTTGGGTGTTGACCTTCCCAACATTTACGCATTTAACCATTTTCTTAACATTATCATGTCCATTTAACAGTTCAATATTACTGACATAATAAATTAAATTCCAAATTCACAATATAGACATTTAAAATGACTTTAAACTAAACATTAAATAAATAAAGTGAATGTTGCGCATTAAATTTAGCTGGGAAGGGCAAGGGCAGTGGAAGCAAACGATCTTTTTTCTTGTATGCTGTTCTGGTGCCTCTCAGCCTGCACATAACTCCAAATCCATTCACCTCCCTCGACTCAATTCCTGGTCTCGCAGCATGTAAATCCTTTTAAACTGAATATCTTACGTGAAGTAGTCGCTCTGTCCAACAAGGTCCTATTTGACTTTCGACGGTAGATCGCTTGATGTATGTATATCAGATTCCGCATTAGTAACAGGTGGCGTTTAACTTTGATAGCATAACTTGCTACATAGAAACATAGTTAGAGCGAAATAGTGCTAAAACTATTCAATTGCTTTATCTTCGATGATTTACTACCGCCGTGTAACGAATCTTGGTTTGTCAGCTATAGTTAATATACTGCATACCGACGGTGCTCTAATGTACGCCTTACTTAAACTGCTGGTTGGTATGTGAAAGTAAACATGATTCTTACTAGGTTCAAAGTGCTAAAGACCTGCACTGCCGCTAGACAAGACTTACTGTTCATACAAGCTGTCGTGTTTCTCCACTCGTATGTCAGCTGAGGAACGGGGGTAATGAAATTGAGTTTTATTTATGGACGCTCTTTAACTACTATGGTCTTTAGCATCCGATTCTATATTGTGCGTGAAAGACCGATAATTTTGCTCAGAGGTCTCTTTATCAGGCTTGAGGTTCATTTACGTGCCGTAAATCTACGACACGGGATACCGGCTTTACTTCCCTTCCGAAGAATGTCGGTCTCGCCGCAGTCGGGGCAACTTAATTCTTCCCCGGCCTTCGGAATTTACAGGTGACGTGATTTTAAAATGTCGCAGACAATAGGGAGATACGTCGTATTACACGTCAGAACTGGGTACTATTTGTTATTAGAATACAGCATGATGTGCATGGAACAGAGCAAAATGTCTATAACATTTTGAAACAGAGGAACATAACTTAAGATTAAATTCAATTTCACAACAGGATTGGCATGATTATTACCTAACAGAAGAAAATAAATAAGCTGTAAAACACGATTTTACGGAAGGTAAAGCAATGTAAAACGGAAAGTAAAGCAAAATCCTAACAATGGAGAAGCAAACATATTTTAACAAGTTTGATAAACAGAAAGTCTTCTGAATCGGATGGCATTAATAAGAATTATTTAAGTACTTCTAGATGCAATTATTGCAAAGATTCTTGACTATTAAGTATATCATGGGTCCATAGGCATATGCAAAAAAATGTCATAGAAAACACACTAATAATTTAGAGGTATATGCCTACTTAATGCAGCGTATAAGACTTATGAGGTATGCTGGTTAGCATGTTAGCTTCCAATCCAGAGGACCCGTTTGTATTCCCGGCTGAGTGTTGGGAATTTTTCTTTAGCCAGAATTATTTCCTATCTTCCCTAGAGTGCTGGAAGTATAGGCGAGAGTGTAAATGTGTGTGTGTGTGTATGTGAATTTAATGTTTATAAAGGAAACTCGAAAATTAACCATAGTTAAGTGAACATCATTGCCAATGAGAATTGTTCCAAAGGCAAAGCCACCGATGTTAAATACCCATATAAATGTAACAGAAACAAGAATTATGTTAAAATTTCTAATAAATGAATCAAAATAATAATGTAACGCCTACTATTAAAATAACAAAATTACATAATAAATAATAGATCTTGCATGGATCGCAACTTATCTTGATCAAAAATTATTGAAAAGCACATACAGTTTAATGTACCAAAATATATGACATTTGTGGATTTGGAAAAGCCGTTTGGCGTGGTGAACAGAGTTAAGCTATGAAATATCACGATGGTTAGAGGAATCCTAAAATTCTTAAGGTAATACAGCGTAGGTATATGGATACTTCTTTCGAAATTAATAGTCTCTCGAATCAGTGTGAACCAAGAGGGCTACGACGAGTCCCCAAATGCCACCGGTTTCATATAAAAACACTCGCACACAGTCGTAGTTGTAAAAATGGATATCACAGATAGACAAATTTTAATGCGCATATGCTCTTAACATATATTAACCTTTGCGGACGATTTTGTTGTTACACCAAAATCCGAAGAAAACTTACAAAGAGCAATCCTTACATTGCATAAAACAGTACACAAGTATTAATTACGAATATTAAAATAGAAAAAAGTAACGCATTTAAACGTAAACAACATGCAGGAACAAAAATCACTAAACGTGCCACTTACAGTTTAAATTATGTAGGCTGCTTAACATATTAAAGGGCTATAGATGAAGAAACGAAGCCCTTCAGATTCATACAGCTAATTAGAATGAAACCTACTAAAATTCTATAAAAATATGGTCACCCAACATTAACATACGGATCAGAATGTTGTTGGAATTCTCTGAGAAAAATCGAAGAAAGAAAACAGGGGCAGCTGAAATGAAATTATTAGGACAATTAGCAAGATGAATAGTACAAGATGGAATAAACACATAATAAAACTGAAAGCTTAATTGAATTTATAGATTTAGGTGGGCAACAATGACACGAGCATCCATTAAGAATAGCGAACGATTAAATTCCTGTGAACGCCTTTATGTACAAGCCAAATTGGAAGATCCATTTTGAGAAGCCCATAGAAACGCTAGAAGAATCAGATATGAATTTTGAAGAAGAAATAGACCGCATGTCGCAATCTTGGAAGTTGATTATTATTATTATATTAATAATAAGAATAATAAAATGTGAGGACTTAATACTAATTTTAACAAAATAGAATATTTCTTGTCACTAACAGTGAACACGGATGAAAATAAAGGTCATCACTGAGAAAATTAGAATAGTCAATACATATAAGCACTTGGAATCAATCATAGAAGCAGATGGAACAAATAGATTATAAACAGAAAAGATAATAATTCAAGGAAGAGAAAGAATTGGAATGTTAATTGGATATTATGTAGCAGAAATATTTTATATAAAATTAAATAGAAATACAAAAATTCGAGAAATGATGGATGGAAATAATAACACATTTGAAATAATAGAAGAGAGAAGATCATAATGGTGCCCCCATGAGAAGAGAATGGGAAAGGATAGAATAGTAAGAAGGTGCTAGAATGGAAACTGAAGGAAACGGAGGACGGGAAAGCTAACAGAACAGTGGATGGATGGGATCCGAAGAAGCATGGAGTCTACAGGACTAACAGATGAACGTGCAGAGGATAGGGATTTATGGAAAAATAAATTCATGAGTAGGTTTTAGGAAAGCTACTGTATGGTAGATAATTCCTAAATAAAAAATATTATATCTAAAAGTTTTATAATAGCGTCAAAAGTAAAATATTCCCTAATCAATTTGCTACCGACTCCCACCAAACACAGGAGGCGGAGAAGCTTTTTACTTGTTCTTATCTAATACTCATTCCTAACAGAGATTAAGGAGAGCTGCGTAAAAACCCTTGCGTTTGTTATTTCAGCAGATATGATTATTTCCTGTAGTCACCGAAGAGTATTGTTATCCGCAGAAATATTGCATATCCCGAAATAATAAAGCGCAAAATATGAAATACACCAATACCCGTATAAATACCATCTTAAACACTTTTAAGAGATGAAGAGCTTTTTTTGTAATCCAACTACTTGGCTTTTATTTTCACTAGAAATAAAACAAATTGTTCACCAGTATTTTATAATTATTTTATTCATTGTAGCCTGGAGCTCATAATAAAAATAAAAACATCGGTTTCATTGGTACCCATCCATCATTATTGAAACGACGTCCTTGGGAAACAAACCCGAAGACGGAAACAATTGCTAGCATGGGCTTAAATTGAATGTTAGAAACTACTACACTCCTGAAAGGACCACAATGAGAATAATAGGGATTTTAGCGTATGGACCTGAAGCCTAGTGATTTGGCTCCGTGGAAACTTGTGGGAGGTCCAGGATTCGATTCCATCTACCTCCCACTCTGTCTTAGGTTTTTCGTGGTTCTTCCTGATCGGTAGGCGAATGCTTGGGGTAGTTTCTCATGCACCACGACTTCTTTTCCCTCATTTGCCTTTCCTTCTCGTGTTTCAGGTGTGCTTCTAAGTTTCGTAGTGTGTGGTAGCACCGGACAGATGATGCGGATACTTGCTCCAAGGAAAGAATAATCCCCGTGGACACTAGAGAGCTGTCTGGTTGGACGGGTCGTTCATCACCCACTCAGGGGGTAACTCCAGTAGTGGGACGGGTCTTTGAACAAGGAATTCTTAGGGACTTCCTCGCGTGTTTGTGGCCTGTCTGCCTGCGGCCTGTAGCCTGTAGCCTCCCGTGGTTCCTTCACTCCATCCCGTCCTCCGAGCGATAGGTAGCCGCAACATCTCACGTAGTAGCAGTCAGCGAGATGTCCCGCTTCGTTGTGTACCCTATACTCTATATGGACATGAATAGATGTTGTACAGACCGTAAATTTCCCTATATCTTTTAAGCTATAACAAAACGTAAGCCTGTGTAGTCAGTCAAATCACGAAAACAGCGGTTTTGAAGACGAGAAATCTATGCAAATCGGTCTCATCTCAAAAAAAATCATTTTCCTTGACCTTTTATGAGAAATATTATGACTGACAAAAGCTGTTCATTATCAAGTCAAAGGCGGTGTTTCTCCTTAGATATTAAAAGTGGGCTGTAAACTAAACATAGAAAGAAAAACAATTAATGGGAATATTTATGTTATAGAAAAAAATATATGTATACTTAATTCATGTACATCTCTGCATTAAATTATTCTGTAATGATGTACTGAATCAACAATTAATTTTAGTGAATTTCAATGCTAACATGGGTATTCCAGAAAAGTTGCTTTATCGCATTTTATTAAACCCTTTAACCTTGTATATACAGATTATTGGAATCAAGGAAGGAATATGAGCCACAGTTTAAGTTTTAAGAGGTCAGTAGAAATTTAACTTATTACGGATAATGGATTTCATAATCAGCTGTAGTTTGTAATGCTGTTGATTTGGGATAACATGTGTGTCGCAGTTAACTTTGGTATTAGTACGAGTAGATTGTGTTTCATAGATTTATTTACAGAACTTTTCATATTTATCTTATGCAAAGTTTTGGATTCTCTTGCCAGAAAGTGTTCACTTTATTAACTGATTTGATACAATTAACAAAAAGCTAAGTTAAAGGTGCTCAAACTTGCCAGAAACAACAGCTTTATCCCACTGAAAATACTGATAGTTAACTAGATATTTTGCAAATTATATTCGGATTCCAAAAATAGTGAACAGTAGAACAGGACGCCGACCTGAGTACCTCAGAAAGTTAAGTTGATCCCCGATGCGAAACACACAAACACGCACACACATCCATATATACTTGTACAGTCATTATGAATTAGTTATACAAAACTATACGGTCATTGCCACTGAACTGAGTACAGTGGCAAGGCCTAATGTGTTTAAAAAGTTCCGTCATATCTTCAAGTTTGCTATGAACCCTCTAGAGTACTTACATTTTCTAATAGTTTTAGCGACCGTTCTCACTACATCTGGCATACAATTAATGATTATGAGATTAAATAATATAATTGGGAATGAAAATTTGGAAAGGGAAGTTTCAAGCCTAAAGTTAGATCATCTCCCCGACGCTTGTTGATTATGAGACCTGAGGAAAACCTGGAGAAAATCTCAGTCAGGGAGGATGTTCTGGCGGAAATTAGAGTGCGGTGCAGTACTTTTAAAATGTAATAATTATCTCCTCGCCATTCAGTCAGCTTCACGTATACAGGTGTGGAGCGCTCTCATTGTTGTCCACTGTTTCATGAGCTACGATCAGCCGCATCTGTTCAAAGGAATCCAAGACCGAATTGCGAGTTCGGATAGGAGAAGCAGTAGCAACCATTGACCTTGATATAGACATATAGAATTTGGAACGTGCTAGCTTACAGATTAAATAAGGCCATGTTGCAAAATAAACTCGTACTGAACATTTTAAGTGTTTTAAAATAAAACTTGTAGCTGCGCCAATGGTTCGCTGCATTATTAAATTATATCTGATTTTTTACTTTCTTCACATTTCAAGTTTCTTTTTGAATAACCAATTTAAAAGTAGCCTATATATACACTTGAAGTCATTCTAATTAATTAATATACGCATAAGACTAATGTATGTTGTCCTTTGGGACGTATTGACTCGGTTCGTGATGCAATTGGTAATTAGTTAGACATATCAAAGGCATACAGAATTATTCGTCTCATCATGCATTGGTGAATAGACTACCCCAATCCGTTCCACAACGTACGTCGTTTCTTTGAGTATACAGCTTGACTGAGTTATGTATAGGTGTTGTGCGTTTAAGCTGTTTGGTCTGCTTCTAGGATAGTGCTTTGTCAACGTCAACGCACTGCCACAAATCTGCTCGCACAGAAGCTCTTATAATCATTCCTGCTTCCCAGATCGTTGATATCCAAGGTAATTCATTACCTGCATAGATAAGCAGATACATTCTCAGCTTTTGTACTGTTCTGCTCCTCCAATACGCATCATTACTAAACACAGCCACTTAATACCAAAGGAGAGAACGTTCCAACTAATCCACATAATTATATACAGTGTAGCAATGAGATATTGCCGCTGGGACCAGCACAGGATGAGCCAGATATCGAGGCATTAAAATGGAACGTTACGATGACAGCAGCGTTGCAGTGTAGGAAAGACACTTAAGGTGTGGATTTATTTAGAAAGTAAAATTGCAGGTACCGTAACTTACAAACATTAAGTTTAGTTCAGCCGACTTTTTTACAGAAAGGTCTGAACTTAAAGTAGCGTTTCGTTTGGGTCTTACGGATTTACTATGGGCTTCTGAGCTAGGATGCGATAAAAAATGCATCGCTTTATGCCCACATTATCTTCTGAGTTATATTAATATAGCAAGGTAATATAAAATTATTTTATAGGTATACTGAGCAATAGAAATCCCAAATTAACAAAATCACATTATTTATAAAGTAATATTTTTATGGCATTATTTAAACATACTTCGTGCAACTATAATTCAAAATATTTCAACGGTTACTTATAGACAGCGCTTGCATACGTATCAAGCTTTGAACTTTGAACCTTCAACTTGGTTAAGAACGAAAATCATAATGTTATGAAATACAACAGAACAATTCTTTGGCAAGAGCAACCCTTATGTTAGAATTGCTGTCTAATAATGGTGTTAGATGAGCTAAGTGAAGCTAAGAGAAGGTATTTACTTAGGTAACTTCATACATAAATCTTTCAAGGAATGTTACGACACTTTGCCCATTTGGTTTTTTCTTAAGAGCAATTTTTTAAAAGGACGCTGAATGTAAATGTCCCTGTCATTATACTAATCATTCTGACATAGTTATATATCAGTGTTGTTATATCACATAGCAGAAACTGCGGAGGGATTACACGATTTCAACATAAATGTTTCGCATTTACAAGGGCTGGTTGGTAGTCTGAACCTGTAAAACGAAATGGTCGTGGCCCTTTACTGATTTGAAATGTCTGACTCTTGTGGTGATATTCCTTTGATTTTATTTTATGGAAAACGCTATTGTAAAAATGTTTTATGGCTATAAACATATAAGAGGAATAAGAAAAATTACGTATAATTTATTTATTATTCTAGAGGTAGAGTATGTCAATAAAATGGCCGAAGCTGTAAAGAGAGCAATGGAAATAAGTAAAACCTGCATTAATCACATCCTACTATTAGTGTCCTTCTGTTGGAACTTAAGCATTCCGTTCTGACATGCAACTTCCATTACTATGCATGAATTCTTCTTAACAGTTTCTCTACTGATTGCCGGCTGTGTGTAATTGTAGTATGAAGTGATATATTGTGCATGTAAATTACAAACACGGAACACTGATGTCTCCCTCATAAAGGCATTTCTAGTTTTCATCTAGTTTGTAAATGTTCTGAAACAAACTTTGTGCTGGCAGAAAGAAGTATTCATTCAGAGCCTGAACATAACAGCAAATTCGTAACAATTTCTTTAAGCTCTTAAACCACATAGAAAACAAATACTAAATTATGGAGTTATTGTTACTAATAACTGTAGCTCCGTAATATACTTTCACATCAAAGCAAAAGTGTTACTGAAGTTGCTAACTATGGATGACGCCGCAGGTTAAACGTTTATTTTATACCGAAAATACATATTATTTTAAGGAACTCAACGTTCTTAAAACGTAAGTGCAACCTAACCAATCCGCTTTATACTGTTCAGATTCAGAGGTACCCTTAACCATTTGAAACTTTATTCTATAAAGAATTTTGTTCAAACACAAGTATTATCCAGATTTTGGTACTTAATCTCAAAATTTCTTTACGTGGCTGTCAAGAAGTGAATTACAAAACACCGGTTGTACCTTGGGTAAACTGGGCAGCATTTCCAATCGCCACAGAGTTGAGGTTAGTGCTGAAGCAAGTTTAATCCCATGATGTCATGTGGAATAGGATAGCTAATAGCGTAGATAGCATGGAAGGCTGCTTGCTTTTGCCTTAGCTTATTTCGGTTTGCTGTTTACATTTCTATTAAACCATTACTGCCAATAAGACCGTCTAAATATTCCCTGCTGCCTTGTTGGTATCTTGGACGTGATTATGCATACAATTATAAGGTAAGTTGGCGCTATTTATATAGGTACATTTTCCAAGAAATTAAGGATGTTAGCTACTTATGTTTTAAAGGTTGGCATTACTGGATAACTAGCTTCAAAAGGAAGAGAGATATATTAGAAAACTATATTTTTGTGAATTTTTCTCTAGCAATTTAATTGACGTAGAGAGTGCAGCTGATATTATTTTAGGTTATAAAGTTGAATTACTAATAGTTAGACCCAGAAGAAACTTTTTCTTAAGCATATAATGGCATTGCTTAATAGTTATAAAGTATGTTCTGAAGATATCTGATCTATTACCTTGGTGATGAATTTAATTCCATCCTCCTGTGGTATCATTTGGATAAATTCTTTTTTAAAGAGTTTTATTTATGGATGCTCTTTAACTACTGGTTCTTAGTATCCCATTCCATATTGGGCGTGAAATACCGGAAATTTTTCTCAGAGGCCTTTTTCTCACGCTGGAGGTTCTTTTACTTGCTGTAAATTTACGACACGGGACCACTGGCGTTACTTCCATTCCGAAGGAAGCCTTGCTAAGGATTTTTTTTTGTAAATAACATAATTAATGCTGGGTTACTGTCAAACGATGGGCGATGGATTTTTTCGGGCGTAAACATCCTTAGCATGGTTTCCTTTGGAAGCGAGCAAAAACCGGTGATTCCGTATCGTAGATTTACAGCACGTAAAAGAACCTGAAGTCTGATAAAGGGGCCTCTGAACAAAATTTCCGGTTTTTCACGCCAGATATAGAGTGGGACGCTAGAAAGCATAGTATTTAAAGAGCATTCATTAAAAACTGATTTGAGCATTTCTGTTAAACCATGTCCATTTAAGGGACCGAAAAGCAGTGTACATTACAGTGTTTCAAGCACAAACAAGACTGTCAGAAATGTGGAAAAAATTATATTTAAATCCTTACACACAAGTAACAAGAAACTCTCTCAAGCACTGCATAAAAGCCTAATAATAATATTAATAAAGAAATAAATTAATCAGTATTATGCTCTAGCATAAGCTATGCATTTAAATCTAGCTTCCTTAGCCTCCGCTCTTCTTCCTTCGTTTCTTCTTACCTTTCTTACCGCATACATTTATCTCAATGCTAATATTAGCAGATTTATTCAGAGTTTTAAATCCATATTATTCAATTATTTAGATAATTCCTCATCTTCATTACTTCATTACTGAAGTAAATATTTTTCATGTCACTCAATATCTCAATGAAGATATTTTACCTCATATTAGTAATAACTAAAATAAAAAAAAAGAAACCAAAATCACTATCCCATTTAACACAAGGGTACGAGAGCGATAAGGAAAAGGTTTAGAATGCCATGTTTCTAAAACCAAATCACAGATACTTTCTAATGTTTTGCAAGTTGATTGCCATGTAGTTTGTCCGATTTTCTCTAATAATTTGTTAATTATCACCACTTAAAATTTTGTGTTCATCCAAAAATGAATTCACTAGAGTACATTTCCGGGTTATGAGTTTTTACGACCTTAAATCCTTATTATCGCCTAAACAATAATGAAGATCGGCTTGAAAGTGCATTTAGCAAAGAAGCCTCATTTAAGGCAACAATTTATAATTGGTACAGCGAATTCAAAAGAGATCTTTTCCTAGTGATGAATTTCATGAGGTACGCCCAAGTTCTGCTGTTACTGATGAAAACATTGCCGCTATTCGAGCAATATTTGAAGAAGCTCGACGGACGTCTTATGAATTTGGTCGATGTTGGGCATTGGTATGATCAAATCAAAAAAAGTTTACATCAACAGTTAGACGTGAGAAAACTTTGCTGTCGATGGATTCCACATAAACTGCCTCCCAATGAAAAACAACAACGCATTGATTGGTGCGGAAAAACCCTGGAAAAAATTCCAAGGCGGTATGGTTCAGAATATCGTTAATGGTGATGAACCTTGGATTATTGTTATGATCCTGAAAAGAAAGGTCAATCGGCTCAGTGGTCTTTCGAACAGAATTTAAGCCTACAAATGTTCGATAAATTCAGTGCTGGTAAGAGGGTAGTTGATATTTTTTTTCTAAAAGGGCCCATGTTGCTATTATAGCATTAAAAGATAGATGTAACGATACTACAAATTTGTATACAAATGTCTGTTTACCGCAAACGTTTGAAAAAGTTCGCGAAAAAATAGTGTTACATCATGACAAAGCATCTCGCATGCAACAAAACTAATAACTTTGTATCTAGACACCCTAAAGATCAGCACCACACAGCCATGTATCTGAAGTGCCTCAAGAAGAGAGTGATTTAAGAAGTATGCAAAAGTATTGATGCTAAAATGGGAATATTTATAAAAACAAAAAACAATAAAATTCAATTTTGTTTGATTTTCTAAAAATCTTCATTGTCGTCTCGTTTGAGAAAGAGAAGGAGAAAGTCGGAGAAGTAATTGTTTCAGCAGAAATGTACAATATGAATCTACTAATGTTCGGCATAAGTTAGAGGAAAACCATTGTGGAATTTTCTCTCTGGCTGCAACTCTAAGGAATGTGCACGGTGGAGACCGTTGACTAATGGTTCGATACTTTTTGTAACGAAGTGGAAGCATGATTAAAATTGCAGCTCAATTGATTAAAATAGTACCACTTACGGTATATTTCAGTAAACTCCCATTCTTTTTAACAGTAGCAGTTTATGTGAATCCTTAAGAATGTATATTAATTATTATTTGGGCAATATAATTTTCATAAGGTAAATTAGCGTTTTCAATAGCATACATGCACAGGCACCGCATAGCTTACCAATTCTCTTCCTCGGCACTACCGGCCAAGCTAAGGTCAAGAAAGTAGTAAAATCTCTAACTTTTAGCTTACTCTAATTATTGGTTGGTTGAGTAAGTGAACAAAACTGTATTCGCCCGAACACGTGCAGATTATTTCATTTTTCTTAATAAAAAACCTGCACGGGAATAAGTGAAGAGCTGGATAGTGGACATAAGAAACCTACTACCTTGAAAGCAGCTATTTTTCCGTATTGGATTGACATATAAATTGATACTCTGTCTTAAGTTGAAATGCAAAGCTGCAACTGGTGAACAAACTATATCCATTACTTTTTTTTAAATTTTGTGAAGCCTTGTGAAACATTACAAGCATTGTGGATTTATAATTTACAACAATTGTTAATCTGTCAGCTGCAAGCTGCTAATGTATAGCAAGCAAAACGTTAGCATGTTGGATAAAAAGGACAAAATCACATAGGAGAAACTAATTCTCTAAAAGTGGTTTATTGCATTTAATTGGAGAACATAAAGAAATTTATTAAAAAAACTGAAGTAAAATAAGAACTACATAATATATCGTAAACGTAATCTTTAGAAGGATTATTCTTAAGGGTGCTCGATACTGAAAATGCTAATTTCTTCGAATTTCAATCAATTTAGTTGATATGCATATCACAAGTGCTTCAACAGGATTGTAATATAATATTCATTTTTAAAAATTAAAAATGCACTCATATATGAAATGCCTCACATATGAAAATACAAAAATGTTAAAGTTTTAAATTATTCATATTGTTTCTAATGTAATTTATTAGAATCAAGTAATATATTTTGCGCAATAACATCACTCTCCTGAAAACATTAGTTCCAGAAATGTTCTTATGTATTTCATGATTATTACCCTAAATCCGAAAATATAGTTGATATACAGAAAGGGATTATTAAATTACTTCAAGAAAAGTATCTTGAATATTTTCAAAGAAATTAAACATATTGCACAATGAGTTTCATTTTAAAACGGCAAGGAAAAACATTAAGGTAAAATTAACTTAAAGATTTCAGCTCTGTTTGTAAGGATAGTGCGCAGCCGACTGACACATTTCAAAATAAATTATCAACAGATAATGGAACGAAAATTTGAAAGTTTAAATGAAACCATCTGTAACTACACTGAAACATGTCATTTATTTTCTAAACACTAAAAGCATTTTTCTTGAAAACTGTATGAGAAACATGGCCTCTTTTTAAACCAACGCACCATTGTAAAAGATTCCAAAAGTTCGTACACAACCATAGTCGAGGAGGCGAGTGCCAGAACTGCATATGTGAGTTCAAACTTCGAATCTACGACAGGCGGAAATGCTAGCGGAATGACTTTTGCAATGTTTTTATGGACGAGAAATCTGTGTGCCGATTTAGAAATAAATTGGGACTGCCCATTTGGGATACTTCGCATTTAGTAAACCCCTACATTATTCTCTTCAAGCTGTAAGGGTATATATAAAATATCTTTCCAATATGCAGTTTGTTACAGAATCCAATCGAGAATTTCTCAGGGATTACAGAGGAGTATTAAACGAGCACTTCGATATAGGGCACTTATGGTCTTTCAGCTGATGGTTGTTTGCAATAGATGAAATAAGTAACGCGCTAGTACGCCACCGATAAAGCTTACCCTCTGCTACATGCAGGCAATCGTGATCATAGTATGTTCAAATATTTCTATGGGAATACCTTCATAACGTTTACAAAATCTGAAGAAACGCGAGAAATTAAAATTGTAACACGCCATTCATCTGTTTGAAAAAAAATAAGAAGAAGGTTTAACCAATTGTAAGGGTTTGAATCAAACACCAAGCTAATGACTGCGCTATTACTACAGCTAATTGTTATTTGTCTCCCTTATAAGTATGCTTTCTCCATGTGAAACTGGAGAATCTGCTGACGGAGCATTTCTTTCCAGAAAAAGCAAAGCTAATACCTTTACAAATACCGCAGTGGTAGCTATTTTCGCACATATGGAAGAGAAATTAGTTATTTTAGAGTGGAAATCACTACAACATTCGTGTTAAATCTTTGTTATTGCACTTATCGCAAGAATATTCAAATGAACAATCATTATGTAACTTGAAAGTTTGTCGTCATAGACCATAGGTGTCCTGTATGAAATTGTTCCTATACGAGCCCTTTGTAACACCTGCAAATTTCGGTTGAATTTTTTAATGCTCTGCATAAGGTTTACAATAAAATTCTTGAAATACACAACTCAGCTGATTAAATTTGAATTCCAAAGCGCTCTGTATAACGAACCTGGACAATATCCAGCGTACTCAGAATGGCCGGCTTGGTCAATGGGCTGGCGAGTATGTTCACATAACGTGTACAGACCTGCATGTGTTCTCAACGATGCACATCAGACTCTCTAACTGCAGAATTAATCACAAAGTGTACATACAAACGCGATACATTTTAGGGCTGTCCATAATGGACTTAGCGCGTGTCCATAAGCTCAGGATCAGGCGAAGAGATTAAGGGCTCCGGGGATTTATGGTGATCGTGCTTGCATTCATTCGGGCAGGAGCGATTTCCAGAGAATTTACCGTCACTCACTCAGTCGTTGCAACACCCCGATAATAGTAACCCTGTGGTACTGGGCCCTCAATAAATACATAGTAGTGACGGTACCTAAACAAGTCCGTGTCAGAATGGCATGAGGCAACAAGTAAGGTTTGTTACACTGATCTCCACAACTATAATTTTAATGGCATATAGTTAGACAAAGTTTACCGAGCGAGATGACTCCGCGGTAACGTGAGAGACTCGCATTCGGGAGCTCCCAATTACAATTCCCCGTGACCGCCCACTCTAACCCTAGGTTTTTGGTGGTTTTCCCTGTTCGATAGGCGAATGTTGGGGTGGTTTCAAATCTATCACGATTTATTTTCCAACGTTTCCTTTCATACCGTTACCTTCTCATCTTTCAGATCTGCTTTTATGTTTCGTGGCGTATGGGGTGTAGGACAGATGGCGCAGATGCTTGCTCAAAGTAAGTGCAGCTTGGTCGATGAATCGTTCAACACCCTATCTAGGCAGCTCCAGCAGTAGAACGGGTCTTCGGGCCCAGAACTGCTAGGAACTTCCGCTGCTCAAGGGCCTGTAGTCTCCTGTGGCTCCTTCACTTCATCCCTTCTTGCTGGAGGTTGATAGTCACAATAGATCTCTGTAGATCGTAGTGCTCGAAGTGTCCCCCGTTGTTGTATAATCTGTAGATAGAGTTTTGCTTCATCTCAATATGTATTGAATTATACGAAACCAAAGGTTTTTGTGAAATCCTGAAATTCTATTTGGATTACTAAACATTTTGAGTATGTTACAAAATAGTAGATACGTTTTGTAGCTAACGCTTTGCTCTATTGAAATTAGTTAAAGATTTTAACGTTTGTTTAAAATTTAGAAATACAATTAAGTTCTTCACTTCAAATGCTTAAAATGTATGTTTCCTTTTACATCAAATAACAATGTTTAATATTGAAAGCAATTGATGGGCAAATTATAAAAATATTCCTTTTTGTTCCATTTATATGCCACCTTTAACATCTCAGATGATATCGTTTTACCAGTGGAATAATTGTTCATCAGCAATGATGTTCATTCCCTTTACATTTGGGAAGTATTACTTTGGATAATTACATTAAAAAATCTCAGATATACATCCCACTTTCGGGCTCTAAGGGGGATAGGGAGTAATTATGACTAAAGAAACATTCCCACCCACACGCCGAGATTGAACCCAAAACCTCTGGATTTGAAGACTAGCATGCTTACCACCAAGCCTTACAGCAAGATATAACAACAAACGTGCGATTAGTAAAGTGAGAACTTTTTTTGTTGATCATGTATGCTGTAGGGCTGTCGGTATAACATTTGGTGATTGTAAGTGGTGTGAACAGTAATAATTTAAAAGCAATACTTTAAGAACTTCTCATAATGCTCCTTAGAATGTAACTTGGAATCTTTCCAATCAAGTATAATGCTCAAAATTGCGATTAAACGACCAAAGAAATATACTGTAAACACACTTTGCATAGTGGAACATACTTTATGTTATTTTCTTTTCATTTCAGAAACTCGTGCGCACATTTTAACCCACTCGATCAGTAAAAGATGTCATGCATCTTAGAACAAATACTATGTAGTAGATTTCAACGGACATAATATGTAGACATTCGCAGTAGTAAATTACAAACTGCATCGCAAGGAGAGTGTTAGGTTTTAGCAGACATCTAAAACTTTAAAGCAGAGAGAAATCAATTTAAAGCTGGAGGACATAAAGATAGCCAGTGCTATAGGTATAGCTTATACAACGTAAGGAGACATCTCGTGTATTACCATACGCCACAAAACCTAAAAGCATACCTGAAAGATAAGAAGGAAACGGAAAGAACGAGAAATGATGGGAAGAAAATGGTGGTAGATAAGAAACCACCCCAACATTCGCCTAAAAATCAGGGAGAACCACAAAAAAACCCAAGATTAGAGCGAGCGGTGTACAGAAATCCAATGCGGAACCTCCCAAATGCGAGTCTCACACGTTACCGCGAAGCCATCTCGCTGGAATGGCTAATGGTAAGATGTACTTTAATTGTGAAATGACGGCCTCAATTTTGCAAGTATGGTAAAAGTAGGTTTATAAAAATATTCCAAATCACGGGTAGACAGGTCTCAAATAAAAAAATCGCATCATTTAATGTCATTTTTGCTGAACGTTTGCCTTAAGATCATAATTGCTTTATGAATATAAATACCCATTAAACTCAAGAAGTCATTTGGTTCACGCTCACAAATGATCATAACTTATGTACTTTAAGCATAAATAGAATGTTTAGCAGAATTTTTCCTTGCTCTATCTCATGGAAATAAAGAGCCACATTCTGTTAAGTATTTCAAAATAATGTTTCTGTATTCATTAAAATAATACGGGTGTTTCAAATGATCTACACTCAAAGTTTAGAATAATCTACATCGATTATGTTTTGTTTTCAAAGCGTAATCACTCTCAAATGGCAGACTACATATTCAGTCATTTTCAATAGAGCTTCTACAGTCTAACAAAACAAAATTCCAGAACATAATAATTAACTCAGTAAGTCAAAGTTGTTTGTGAAGGAACTATACATTAAAAGTAATAACCAACACAATACACTGTAAACGAACTACAAAAATCATCGAGTATTCGACACAAGCAGAAGATGTACTGCTTTTCTAGTATTCTTTTATTCTATTCAGTCAAATAAATGTTGGCACCAGTAAAAGATTTTAAGATAAGCAAATGATAAAGAGATATTATATTTTTGATTTATATTATGCACTGAAATGTAGACAAAATCTGAAAGATGCTGCGTCGTTACGTATGGTAATCCTAACATGTAAGCTTTGTATGTCCTTCTTTCTCTTGTTTACTTCGTTTTCGCCGTTGTTACAGATTACACCCTCAGGACTTAAAAGCGCTGCATGGGAAGAGAGCGAGGAAGGAAATGATATGGAATGACGGCCGGCCGCCAAGGCCCGTCTTGGTGAGAGGCGAGCCTTCTAACCACCCGGCCACGGCGCCGCCCAAAATCTTTGGATTTTCTTTGAATTAAATACTACAAGGCTATGATTTAAAATGCGTTAAGGGTCTCTCAAATAAATTGATGCATTCCATCATTGCGATGAGTGTACAATGAGAAGGTTATATAGTATAGCTCCTTATAGGTAGTTACACATTAGAATAATTTTCTGTTTTAACAAGGAGGTGGAATCTCTTAAATTGTATAAAACGTTTCTAATTTCCTCAACAAAATTTTTAATCATTATTTCATCTCATTTCATCCATCTTGCTGAAGTACATATCATCTTTGTAGTAAAGGTAAAATAAGCCTGAACCTGAGGCTCACGTTACTACATTGTTCGTTTTCATACAGTTTCATAAAGTAGCCTTTATTTCGTGCTGGAACGTAACAAATAAGAAGAGAAGCAGGTGCTGGACTTACCGCTCGTGTCTGGATGTTTTCCACTCGATGACTGCAGCTCTAATTGAAATGGAACGACAGCAGCCTCCGATCCTGAAACAATAGAGCATCGTCTTGGGGCTCAGTGTGCCGGAAATCTGGGTGCGAGCGAGACAGATATACATAGAGGAAAGTGAGAATCTGAAAACGATTTACTCTCCAGTTCATCGTAAGTCTTGGTAGTTTATCATTGCATGAGCTACTTGCAATATTGAGTATCTATAAAATATGAGAACAATACCGAGTATAAAATATGACAACTATCACTTCAATGCACAGTTGCGTGAACCTTTAATTCCATGATAAAACTATAAATATGCAACATAAGTATTTTGCTTTCTCTGGCTGATAATAGATAAGAGGAAATTTTGTATTTCACCCAACGATTCAGTGTCAAGAGTTTACCAGAAATACATGTTTTGAAGCCTCTGAATAGAAAAAAACGCTTTAGAAAAAAGGCTCCTATGGCGTGTGTGTGTATCAAAAGCCGGATAATGCGATATGTTGATTTTAAAAAAGCTCCTCTCACCCAATACTGCATACATATAATTTTTTTCTAAATTTGCTATTTTCTGGAAAATTGCTTTATGATTTGAAGTAAAATATTATATGTTTAAGATAATTACATGAAAAATGTAATCTTGAATATTTTGGGAGTAACCTGTGAAGTCCTCATTTGCAGGGTATTTTATATAACTTCCTATAACGGTTGAACCATAAGACAAGACAAAAGCTAATTAGATAAAAATTTAGATCTCTTTAAAACACACACTTTATTTAACATAACTTCTTGTGGCAGCAACCATTTCCAAGATATCCATTGTTGTTAGAAATTTTGAACATTTGTCGCTTTTTAAAGTGTTGTCACCATTCACTTACTTCTTGCGATATTAAGGAAAGAGCATGGAATTTCAAGGCCAGAGTATAGCGAAATCTACCTATCGTTTCTATTTACTTTATGCCCCTTGTACTACAACGAAATGTATAATGAACCAATTTCTACAAACTTTATTTCGATTGACATGAAGAAAAATAAGCTTCCTAGGACAAGTCTATAGTACAAAGCTATATAAAAATATTATAGTGGGTAAAGAAACTCACGTGAACATAACATATCAGCTTTTTGGACATCATTTTATTTTAATTCTGAATTAATTCTGTTAATTAGTTATATTATGCTGTACTTTGATGCCAGTATACACTACAATAACAGAAACGCTATGGAAGATATTCTACGAGGGTATTTTAGGAAGTAATTACCGTTTGCGCAAAATTATATAGGGCCACTATCCAATGTCGAATGGTTTCCCCCAGATCTTTTTTCAGTGTCGTGCGAATGTTGAGATGTTTTTATCTTTTTAAGATTTAATATTAAATCATACCGATTATACAGTAAATAGAAAAACCTAGATTCTTTATCTAGAACAACAAAGTAGTCGCTGTATAAATAGATGGGAGGGTGATACCACCTAAAGTACAAATGCTTTCAAAAAAAACTAAGAGAGGTCCGACCAAGTGTCTGACATAGGGCAGAACAAAGTAAGCCCAGACGAAAACTATTTGAACACTTTATTAAAAGTAATAAAAAGAAATAAACAGCCAAAGTAAGTACTTCAGTACTATCATAATGTCTTCCCTTGGGTGCCTATATAACATTTAACATTTTAAATTATGCCCGGTATATGATTACAAAAAATAAAAAAACAGAAAGGATTGATAAAATATTAAAACATCAATGAGCCCACCCTAGGTTAACATGTATGCCTATATATGTTATATATGTGCCTATATATATTTTAATACCTTTTAAAATTCTACTAAAACAACAATATTTACAACTACTCTCTCTTAACCAGAAACAAAAATTAACTGCAGCAATCCAATACCAATTTAAAAAAAATTCAGAAAAAAGACTTTAATAACTGAAAAAATTATAAAATAATAAAGAATTTAATAAATAATTATCCCATATAATAAATACAAAATTTAACGGAACTATGTGTATTAAATAAAATAATCACACTGCTGCAATAATATTGGTAGCTGTACAATTTCTCTACCTTTTTATAAAGTGAGCTCAAAGCAACTAAATCATATATAATTCACTATGTCCCACAGTAATGCTATACCGGGCAAAAGCCAAAGTAAAACCACAACCAAAAGGATATTAACCTTTCACTTCCTCTCAATAATAGTATATTAACATAATTAAAAGAAGACATAAAAGAACAAACTACCTAATATTCATGAATAATGCCACAATAAAAATATTGCCCCAACTGACTAACCATAAACTTCAAATGGGGAGAAGCTTATATTATCAAAATCCAAGAAACAATTACACGTTTTAGTACGAATAAAATACTTTATATCAACGAGTTTGAATTAAATAAAATGAAGCAAATTTGCCTAAAAATATATAATCACGATTACCTATAGTCAATCAGGTTTCCCACACACAACACGTTACTTGGGCGACCATAAATTCAGTACACCCTTTTAAAAAGCTAAAACTTTATGCAAATATATCTGAAAACGATATAAAGCAAAAATGACCAACTAGAGGGCTTTTCATATCAAAAAGGCAAATGTAACGCAAAAACTGAATTATCTTAGAATAATATCCTTTTTAAGTTGTAGTTCTACCCAAGCTCTACAACAATTATGTATGTGGAATTACCCACTAAGTGATAAACCCTGCATAATTTTACAAATATATGGTATTCTCAAAAAACAAAGCATTAGTTAACGTAAACCACATATACGATATTTCAACACAGTAGCAGGGAAATTAACAAAGGAAAAAACGTAAAATAGGGCAGCCCAATTTTGTTTCTTGTGGTCACACAAAATAATTAAAACACCAAAGTCGCTCAAGTATACGCCACAAAGACAAGAACAAGCGATCAGAATACGGCCAGTTTAATGCCAGAAATTAAATCATAAAAAGCCGAAAGGTCGGAGATCTTACCTTACTGATGATCACTCTAGGTACCCCCAAACCACAACTGACCTCCGTCACCAGAAAACGTTTTAACCAGCTCAGTAGAGCAAACGCGATAGCCGCGCCGCCACACCAGAAACTCAAGAACTAACACGACTGGACATATTCACGTACGGCAGAGCCAAAGAACAACAGGTAAGACCGATAACCACACCGCCACGCCAGAAACTCAAGAACCAAGAGGACTGGAAACATTCACGTACGACAGGGGTAAAGAAAAAAAAAAGAGACTTTGGCGCGATACATAAAGTGACAGTTAAGTGCACAGGACAATGTGAATCAAAACAAGCTGTTATTTTGCATTCTGTGACTGCTCAAAATGAACTGTTAGATACAAAGTCCCGGTTACTATGAGATCAGAGGTAATCGATTTTTGAAACCCCTAGAAATTTACCGTCAGTAAACGAAGTATATAGTGAAATAATAATGAACGAAAGAAAGTGAGGAAATAATGAAATGTTCAACAATGCAAGAACAAATGTGCATGATGATCTTCGACTCGAATATCCGTCACTCATTGCACATTTGAAGATTTGAAAACTGAAGTGTACTTAACGATACGTAACCCTAGATGTGTTACAAATCTATTTTCCAATCATTTCCCGTTTCTTGCTTTCTGAAGTTTTGTCCGAATACCGACAAAGCTTGCCGGATTTTATCGGTGGCAACGACTACAATGCGGGAAATCTAAATCTCAGAAATGTGTAGTTAATGGAAATGATTACGTAGAGAAATAAAGTGGTGTTTAATTTTTATAAATGACATGTTTATAAATAAAGGATATAAAATTTCTTAAAGATTTTTGCAGATTTTACATGTAAAACACCAAATTGGAGGATTAGTAATGTGGCATCTCAAGCAAGAATGTTTTATATTAGATATAGCTTAACGTTTGGTCGGATATATTTCCTGCGTATAAAACATTAAAACAGCTGACTTTTACTCGTAACATTGAAATGCAGCAGGTACTTTAACAGAAAAGGTATATTTCGGGGTAACACAAATGATAAAATGTTTAACTCCGGAAGTAATATGTAACTCAGGAGTTTATGTCAAAGGCCGACTGTCGATGTTGCTTAACGAGTTCATAAGGGACAGACCTTTAAGATGCAGCTGTGCTGGCTGTTAAATGCACCCAAATAATACATTTAAAGCTTAAAAACTAAACATCATTGCACGTATTATTAACAAGGTGTACCACTGATATTTAGTATTATAACATAATCGAATTTTTATTACTCAAAGATATTCTGTTTCTTAGTCGATTCGTTCACTTGTATAGCCATGAAATTAAGGAGGAAATTCTGATGTGTTACATTCATTACTGTATCCCTGCAAGCTATTTTTTAAATTCTGATGATTGTTAATGCCGATAAACTTTCAAATCACATTCAAACATTTTGTTTTACGATGGATAACCGCTTCCTATTTGAGAAAAGTATAAACATTTGAAAATTTAAACCAATAAAAGGAAATATCTCGGAAATGCTGAACTCCATATATTTTACACAAGTACTTTAACGAGATCTACATTTGGTATGTAGTAAGATTTTATCCTCTCTTACGGTTTACCAATTATACAAAAGTATTTCAGAATGAAAAGGAATTCACAAGCATTCCCAAAAAATTCAAGATATATATCTTTTTGTTATACAGATACCTTAAACATATCGCGTTTTAGTCAAAATCGTTAGGTCCATATTTATAAAAACCAAAAATAATAAAAATGTTTCCACGTAAGGCATAGCTTTAGTTTAGGGGATTTTCTTTGTGATTTTTTCGCCTCCTTGGATGGTGATGATGATGATGGTGATGCTGATGAAATACAAATCTTTTGAGCTGTGCTTTTCACAGACAGCAGGCATATACACACAATACGACCCTTTTTCTAATTTTTTTTTTTTTGGGAGTTTGAAAATGTATATCTTTTCCAGTGATTTCTCGGTATAGAATTTTTGGATGGAATGCAATACTTTTCCTACTTAACTAAAAAGTTGTTTGAAACAAACTTGTCTTTTTTTAAAGAGATCTACATTTAGTGTAATGATTTTTATCTGTCTTATTGTTTACCTGTTATACAAAATTATACAAAATTTCTTCCAAATGAATGATGTTCTCAGGCTGGTTTTTGGAATAGGTTGTTTAACCTTTGAGAGGGGTGAATTAAGAGGCTGGCGTTAAAAATTGGGATTTTAATGTAAAGGTGGACCCTGAACAGTGTACTATTTGCAGTTCTTGTCGCACTCCACAAAACTTCGAAAATATACTACAATTGATATATTAAGAAAACTTCCATATCAATAGCTAAGGCCTTGTTGCTCATAACTGGAGATAGATGATCATTTTTCCTGAAACCGTAGTAAAGCTGATGGCGCTTATAGATTTCTTTATTTTCTGATAAACGGTCAGAAAGTTTTATTAAAATTACCCAAACACTTGTTGGTGTTTAAGGGGACCTGGAAGGAAGAGACCTAAGGTCTAAATACTACTCTATTTCTTTCCGCACTAACTTCGTATACTATACACATGAAATATTGCACATATACTACAATTAAAGCTCTGGAAGAATATAATCATTATCTACAATATCACGTACTGGACCACGTAATTCCGATAGGTCTTCAACAGAGACTGGTCTCACCAATTTTTTCTTATTCACCCTAAATTTCTATTTCCGGTTGATATGTATTCTCCTGCTATCCATTCGTTTTACATGAGCGCACCATTAATGTATTCACTTTAACATCATATCATTTCTGTTCTCCCCATTTAAACCTTTATATATCCTTTATATATCCTCATTTTTAATTTGTTCTATTTCTTCTGCCATCAACATTTATTAAAAACCTGATTTCCGCCATTTGGAATCCACCTTCATATGCAGCTTTAAGGACTCACACTTCAGCTGTGTGTGGATATGTGAGGAGCGCAAGAGTTTTGCATAGTTGTATTTATGTTTCTTTCCTTACTTTATTTTTTAAAAGTATAATAATTCATTCGTTAATACAATTCATATTGTTGATTTTTTGTGAACATCTGGATATATATTACATATCATTGCTAACAAAGTTAAATTATGTAACTTGTTCTATTACGTTATTACTGATAAGCTTACAAAACATTTATTCTTTTCATCAAAGTCTACAAAAGGTGAACATTTTTGTTTTTAAGGGGTATTCGCAAACAAAGTATGTGTAGCCGTACTATTATGTGTGTGCCAGCAAAACGCATGAAGAATTCTCAATCAGTTCATGACATAATTTCTTAGTGTTTTAAAGTGATATTACTTTACGCTTTTTTCCGAATTTTACCACCAATATTAACTTTCCGTAAACTATTATGCCCGCCATACAAAACTATATGTGCTAGATTATACTAGAATTGAATTATCAACTTATTTAATCCAGTGTAGGTGAGTCATATATTGGTTTAGTACCATGAATTTCCGGTTTCCATAGATATGCTGATTTAAATAATTTTGATATTTGATCCATAATATGATAGCTCGTACAATGGGAGTTCCCTTAGAGTGGTTATGAATGTACACTTTAGAATAACATTTCCTAAAATGTATATAAACCAGTGCAGTTCTCAATGTGAGAGTACGATGCTTTTGGAATGAAGTTACATCCCAAGGGTCTTGTTTCCTTTAAGTCGCTTATTCTCAGAGTTTTCAACACGTCTTCTGTCTGCTTATATGTGTGAGATGTAGAGTGAACAGTAAAGATGGACTTGAAGTTCATCTGTCATTTAGTTTATAAATTCGAAAACAATGGTGAACAGATAATTGACCTGGTAATTGTATATATAGTAGTTTGCAAAAGCCGTTTCGTTATTGGATAAACTTTTTATGCTGTTTCTGCATGCTTTAAGTATGTATATGTATGTAATTTTACATATACATATCTACATTTATATATTTATTATATATAAAACATATATATACATAAAACTTGCGTAACGAGTATAACGGTATAAAAATTTTATCCTATAACGAAACGGCTTTTGCAATGGAAAGAAAGAAAGAAAAGAAAAAAATGAATTGAAAAACGTTAAGCCTGTCATATTTTCCCACATGAAGATGACGTACTCTGGGAAAAT
Organism: Deroplatys truncata; assembly: GCA_030765065.1. NCBI lineage: Eukaryota > Metazoa > Arthropoda > Insecta > Mantodea > Mantidae > Deroplatys > Deroplatys truncata. Next base: position 189,274,192 of record CM060981.1, read on the forward strand.
ATAAACGCGCAAAATTACGAAAAAACACTGCAGAATAATTTAATGCAAACAGCATAGATACGTACTTTAATGTACCTTACGTGTTTACTATTGTAAATTTTTGCCCAGCTCTTATAATTTTCCAGTTAGTCGGTTTATAAAGAGTACCTCAAAAATATGCATGCAAATTTTACCAATAATAGAAAAATCTTTAAGATTTTGTTATTGTAATCCAAACCTTTACAGTCATTCTTAAAAACATCGAAAATAGCCAATGAGAAGAGCATGCTACGGTTATTTTAGAAGAAGGTGTATTTGTCAACCTTTGTAAACTTAAATAGTAAGTTGCTGTTATTCTATCTTTTCGTTTCCGATTTATGTGATCACACGCACACACAAAATACACAAACTATTAATAAAATCGGCATTTTGTCTCAAAACACGTATTTCCGGTGAAACCTTCTTGTCTTGGTACCGAAAGTAAAAATTGTAATTTGCTTTAAAAGTAAAGCTATCGCATTTTATTTTCGAAAACAATTCAGAATAAAATATTGTTTTAACAATTATAGTTTTTTAAATAAGTTGATATTATGTTCAATACATTCAATTGCTCTTCTCCTGTAATCCCAAGTTGCGAATACTTTATAACTACAAATATTTAAAGAATTCAAATATTATAGATGCAAATTATACACAATGAAACTTTACTTGTTATACAGTATAAGGTGCTGCTTATGGTGATGACTTTTATCACTATTTAATATTCTATAGTGCATATTAGTTGCTTCTAATACGTAAACATTAAAAACAAATAATGCAAAAGTTCAGATGACCAAGGACAGAAACTTGTAATATTTCACGAGGCATTAATAAAGCAAATAAATAACGCATCGTTGTGCAGTAACACACAATCTACACGGTCATGCATACATGGATACGCGGGAGGGTCGACAAACAAAGGCAATTATTTTGGTATTATTTCTCATGTGTAATATTTCGGTTGCTGATGTTGACACTACCGCTATTCCAGCTCGTCGATTTATAGCTCTAACGACAAGCATTAGTATATTGTTTGCCATGTTCGAGATATTTTACACTATCGTGCGTGCAGTATGAAACATGTCCACACGAGAAAAAAAAAACAAACACGAAGTTCTATTTAGTCAAAGCATAGAAATGTTGGCATCAGCCATATAACGAACGTACAAATTCATGTGATTGAATTATCTCCCAGGGAAACCAGAAAGTTTGCAAGCGTTTGCCGAAGTTAGGAAATTCATCGATAGTTGTTGAACTAAGCGTATTATTCATGTATATTCTCATATGTTGGGCTCATTTTCTAAACTATCAGTACAGGATTAAGTTAACTGGTTCTCTGTTAGGCAGAAACTCACACTTACACCAAAACACTTACAACATGTGTTTGTGAAAGTGCACGTTGCTTGAAAATAAAGCTTCATAAATATGAACACCCATTTTTAACATAAGTAATATCCAGGTGGCCCAAAGAAGCCATCTTTTACAGTTTTATGTTTCCCGCATACAGAGGTGCACAAGAAATTGCAGCATCACTGCTTGTTCAAAGGGCCAGTAAAGAAATTTAATTGAATTTTATTTATGGACGCTCTTTAACTGCTGTGGTCCTTAGTGTCCCATTCTATATTAGGCGTCAAACACCAGTAATTTTGCTCAGAGACTCTTTGGCACACTTGAGATTCTTTTACGTGCCGCAAAATCTACGACACGGGACCACCCGCTTTACTTTCCTTCCAAAGGAAACCATGCTAAGGATTTTTACGCCCGAAAAAATCCATCGGCCTTCGCCGAGTTTAAACCTCGGGAACGTGGTAACCACTACACCATGGATGACGACAGGGAGATATGCGGTACAAAGCGAAAGGTCACGAGGTAGTGCTGCTATCAGCAAGTGTTTACGCGGTAGGTTCGTATTGATAAGCGTTACGTGGTGGCCTGCATGCAGTTCGAACCAAGTTATTCAGACAAAAAACGTTCACCAGTAACGAACACACAGATATGGCTACGATCTGTGCGGATGCACCAAATTGCAGCTGAGGCTCCAAGGTGTTTTCAGACGCGACATCTGTGTTCTGCGCGGATTTTTATTTTTTATTTATTTTTTTTTTTGACGTACAGAAATAATATTAAGAAATCATGGATCATTCCAGGTGGAACGTGGGCCTGAGAGGCCTTTACATCAAGGCGGACATGTTTTTGCACATGCTTATTATGAATAATGGACTAATAGAAAATAATTTAATTCTAACGCACCTTTAAGGATGCATAAATATAATAAAAATAGGATTTGTTTAATCTTGTTAACCTTATGGCAACAATTGGTACGAATGGTTGTACTGATTGAAATTAACTGTCATGGAACTAAATGCCTTAACACGTGCGCTCAGTTTGCGTTAAGCGGCAATCCTGAATTCTAATTAATGAGCGAATTGCTTATTAAATAACCGATAACAGCCCTCAACACACACACATACATATAGGTATTCTCACGTTCAAACACCGGATTCTGGACATACTGTAAAATTGTTTTTGTTTAAAAACAACTTTCTGGAACCCAGCCGGGAGTCGAACCCAGAACAACTCGTATAACAGGCAGTTTCACTGCTGAATGAGCTCTGAAACTAGTAACAGCAGCTAAAGTTTTCTTTTCAAGCATTGGTCTTTCATTTAGCAGTCTCCTCTTCGGTATGGGCTCCCCTTTGTAGTCCTGCTTAGGTAAACCTTTTGGCATACACGATATAAACTAACCTCAACTAAGACGGCTTGTGTGGGCCACCTAGTATATTCATATGGTATTTCAAGCTTAAATTCTGTCCTACTAAAGGAAGTTGGTAGTGGGTGATTACTTAAAAACTAAAAGGAACTATTACTTTTACAATACAATTTCCTTCGTACTCCGAAACCATTATATTTACTACAAGCTATGTATATATATTTTAAATTGGTAAAAAGAACACAGAGGAATAGTGCATGCATTGAACCAGAGTAACTACACTTGTCTTCTAAATCTGCAATTCAAAAATTTAAAACTATAACTTCTGCAAATAGAGCAGTGTTTATGCGTGTTACAGTTTGAAAAGAAGACTAATACTAATATACTAAGTATAGACTAATACGTAGGTAAAGTCATTGAAATCTGAAACATTTCCAATGCATGTGTTGTACCTGATTTTAATATCCGTTTTTAAGCTTTAGTCATCAATCATGCCCCTTTATTATCGCTTGGAGCACAGGTATAAAAAATTGCATTGTATTACCTAATGTCGCTATTCACGGAGGTTAAGAGGCACCTACTAGAGATTTTCGTACCATGTCTGTAATTTTTGCATAATGGAAAGATCCATAGGAATCTCAGAGCTCAAATTTCGTAGTTTTAGTGTTGATAAATACAAAATATTACCTTAGAAAGAAAAAGTGCTCGGTGTGTCACGAGCTCCTTCTTTCTATCTTTTTGTACTTTCTTGGTCAAATAACTAAAGTAGATAACAGGAATTTTAGCCAAACATTCAATGTCCAAGTTCACCGAAAATACATGTTTTGAGGCCCTCTGAATTCCAAAGAAATTTTTCTTAGAAAAAGTTCCGCTTTGTCTGTGCTTGTGAACTGCATAACTCTAAAAGGAAGCTTTCGGTAAATAACAATCTTGGCAGTTAGGTATAGTATCCTCCATGCACGACATGAAGACTTTCAATAAAATATAGCCATATCCAAACTATCCTTTACAGGGAGAAAATTCGATATGTCTGAATCTCTCAAAAATGGTCGTAATAATTTTGATTAAAATGCAATATACTTCAGATACTTATATGGCTAATAAAATGCATGTCTTTAATTTTCTGAGAATAGCCTAAGAAGAACTTTGTATATTGTGCAAGGGGTAAGCAATGATATATAAAACATACCACAATAAAATGAAACTCTCTTTAAAACACGAAATTTATTTAAAATACCTTTTTTTGTAACATCAGCCATCTCCGAGGTATCCGTTACTACTGAATTGAACTTTTCAATTTGTTACTTTTTAAAAGTGCAGCACTCGATTTCATTTAAACGACTAAGGAATTATAAGACCAGTATTCAGCGACTCGCACATCTGACTACAGATTCTGTTTACTCTATCCCCCTTGTATGTACCTACAACAAAATGTATAATGAAAGTATTTCTGCAAAGGTTTATCTCGATTAGCATGAAGTAGATTGAAAATCTACTGGGAATGCTGGGAAGGACCATTCAGTCTCCCGAATTTCCTATCCTTCCATTTCACCTCAATTCTCATTTTACTTCACCTTTAATCCTCTTGGTATCTTTCAGGGTTTCAAGTGTCGACGGCAGGTCTCGGCGTTTTGCATAACAGGGGAAAAGTATGCGCCATGGAATTCTTCGTCCCCTGGAATGGGACGGTCTCTGGGTTCGGGGCCCCCAAGGGATATGTAAGGAAGAGCCGGCTGCACCAGTGCCAATCCGGGAATTTTAAATCTGTAAATGTTAGGGACCCTGCCCTCTGCCTGTCGTGCTTCCTGGTTCTGCCGCCCTCTATCTCCTCTCACCTCATTCCTCCCTCCCGGGGACGTTCCTTCTGGGGCAATGGTAAAACGATCTATGTGCTTAAATAAATGTAAAATATCAAACATTGGGATTCGTAAAGCTCATAATAAATCATGAGCCATATATTTTGGAACTCCTTTGGATGTACTATGAGTGTTTGCGCCTTTTGCTACAAAGACCATCAAAGGTACACAGGACTAAATCTGTAGAACCGACATTAGGAATCAGGATCCGAAATGGAAGTAATTGTTTCAGTACCAAAGCTCTTTAGCTGTGAGTTGAATATATTTTTATCGTTATACAAGTGCGTACTTCCTAAATTTAATTTGCATGAACATATGTTTGTTGCATTTCATCTCACTTTTCCCGTGTTAGGGAAGACACACTTAAGGCATCAACAGTTTTAGCCAATCAGGGAGACCATAACAATGAGGAACATTTCTTGTGCGTATGGATACAAAGTACGCTGAGAATAAATAATGTTTAGTGCAAAATTATCCAGGGATTATAATCCGCCGTTATAATGAAGGTGTCGGCAGAGTGAGGAGAGTTTATTTGTAATACAGAAGCGATGACTATTGCTGGTAACTGATAACTACAATTAAATCTGTATTAACATTTAATCATTAATTACATTAATATAAGATAACTGTGAAAATAAAGACCATTAAGCCACTAATAACCTAATGGTTATTGCATGTTAACGCAATGTAACCGCTTCGGTGATGAAGATGCTGGTGATGCTCACAGGCTAAAGATACGGGACAACTTGTGATCAGGTGGGAACGAGGGCAAGGCGATAGGGAAATTTACGTCGCGCAATGAAAACAGTACTACATTTGCAGGCCTCAGCCTCGCTAATAAATGCAACTCGGAACTGCGAAGTTTCTTTACTTGATTGTCCCTCTGATGACGCCCACTTGTTCCGTAACCGTTCAGTTCGCCTTCTCACCACAACCACTCATATTGTGGCCAACTAGTACAATATACTTTGTCTCTCATTCAAATATATGTATCCTACTTCATTTTTCTCCATTATTAGACTGTAGTGTTTACAGTAGCAACTAAGGTAGTGCATTGACATCCTTGCTTACATTAGCAGTACTCTGTTTACGAACCTTATGTTGCACATACATTGGTTGCTAACTTTTCCCGGATCTCTAGCCTGAAGATCATCATCAACTCTAAGGATTATGCAAATGTCTGTTTCGGGTTCATAAAGCAATACCCCAATCAGAAGCGTAGCCAGAAAATTATTAAAGGGGCGGGTTATGTATACGGATCCATTTTTGAAAGAATCGGTATCAATTTAAATGTAAGTATGAATTAATTCTGAGTTGAAATATGTAAATAAAGCGATTTTATATTAGAAAACTAAGGTGCAGCAATTTGAATTAACATTAGGATTCAATTTTAATGTTTTGCGTATGCTAAGCGGTAAATGTGCTGCGACATGAGAATCAATGACCACTATGAAGTATTGCAGGCCATTTTATTTCACTACAAAATAAGGTTCTAGTTGTATTCTAAACTGGGAAATTTTGCACTAATTCGGAAACCATTCAAATTCAGCTTTGGAGCGAAATAAATCTCTCGATATCTTAACACGGTTGTACCAAGACCATCTAAGGTACAGTTTCTGTTGCTGTCACCTTTGGTCACATTATCCAAGACATGCGGCGTAAATATAAGGGCTACCAGTGATGCGATTAGGAAGCATCTCGTTCCCGCCAATCTAGAAGGATGCTATTATTTTAAGGAAGGTATTTTTATTATTAATGTTTATATATTTTAGTAACGGGGGTTCCAACTACCGAAACCTCCCTAGCTGAGCCCAGTGCTTTCTAGAAGTCCAACATCTCATCGTCCTCTTGCTTGGTATTTCCCCGCTCTTTCCTCAACCATGCTGTTGATATGGTCAATTAATAATTTTCTATTGTTCGTTACTTCATCATATAAAGTTTCTAAGGTTAAAGTTTTAGTTTATCTCATATTTTTTCATTGCTGATCCCATGGAGTCCGGTGCAACCCTTTACTTGCCTAAGGAATCTCATCTCCGCCGTTTGAATTCTATCTTTCTGTCGAGTTTCAAGTGCCACAAATGTGTTAAGCAAGGCTCTATTTTATCACCCTTTCTCTTTAATCTCTTTGTGGATGACGAGTGGACATATTGTTAGGAGAAAATGTGAAGGCGCCTGGGATCAGTGATTTTCGGATCCCAGGCGATATTACACCTTCTCTACTTCTGTGGAAGGATTGCAAAAGGAACATACTTCAGACTTATTGTGACGAATGACTATTGACGTTTAATGTAAATAAAACTAAAACAATTACGTTTAAAAACAGCTCGGTATACAACAGAACAGAGACTGGACTTAAACAGGGGAGAAACTGCACAATGTAAAGAGTTTTGTACACTTAAATTTGGCTGTTACAATGAACGGAAGATGGACTAAGCATATTGAGGTTGCGAAACTCAAGGCAGGAATGAGAGCTGCAGAAATTTAACGCACTCCGAGCAGAATCTCAGATATACCGGTAAAATTGCTAGACACAGTATATGGAGCAATTGTTAGATCCACAATGATGTATAGGGCGGAGATCTAGGGTTGGGAACCCACGGAAAGGCTAGACCAAGTAAGAACAGGTTTTCTAAAGGTTATCTTGTGTGTGGGAAGAGGTACGTCAAGCTGCAGGATTTTTAGAGAATATGTGGCATACAGCAAAAGATTTGAATGTAAGGTACGGGCTATCAAATATCGGATTAGAATTATGAGAGGGGAACAATCACTTGTGAGTATACTGTAAGGAACAGTATGCTATAAGGAACAGCTTAGATTGGGAGGGGACAAGACGTGGGCAGCGAAAAACAAGAGAGGCTGGAGAGAATAGGATATTGGACCTGGAAATAAAGCGAATGTATGGAGAAAAGTACAGGAGCGACTGAAGGATACAGAGCGACAGCAGAGGCTGTTATAATGTAATGAGGAAGTATGATTACGCTTACAGTCGAAACTAAAACAGAATGGGTTATAGAACAACATATTTTGTCCATAAATGGAGCCAGCAAGCAAGGGCTTGCTTGGCGCAGACTGGAATAATGATGAGCGATCAGTTCTTTTGTTAACTCAAGTAGAGGGTTAGAAACTTGTTGGGCCTAGCTGACTGGGAGAGGGAAGGAAGAAGCATTTGATACATTGTTGCAAAAGATTATGCAGCTCAGATTGGAGTGTAAGGAAGATGGTCAAGGTTGGTGGGGGGTTAGTGGCTTACGGTCAGGTATTTGTTTGTTTCGCAAACAATAGCGTGTGCTTGTGAACAAGTTTTTTTCTCTTCTTCTTCCTCTGGTTTGTTTGTGTAATTTTTTGTTGTTAGTTTAACTGTTTTCTTTTCTTTTCGTTTCTTTTAAATGGCTTTAAAATTCAGTGTGATGAACATAGTCTGAAAACTATGAACTACAGTGTATTATGTAAGCACGTAAGGCCTATCTGACCCATGCGATGTTTGAGTTTGAACATTTGAAATATTTAAGAGCAATAAATACACCACTCTACTCTACTCATCCTTCGGTCTGTACGTTGCAACTAAAGTTTCACAGCAATGGAATATTGTCGAAATTGCCATAACTCTGTAGTATTATTTTTGTTTCTATCGTTAATTTTTAAGGACCTCATTGTTGTGTGCACATACTGCCTAGAATTTATTTATTTTATGTATTAGTATCCCTCTCTGTGTAATCCTAAACATTTTAAATTGAATACTTGTTCTAGACTTTGATGTTCTAGAAGAGTTCTAAATTTCAGTTATAAACGCTACACGAACATAATGTTTGTCAATAATGCACATACTGAGGCTTTCACGGCCGGCGTCATGACCAATAATTGAATTACTACTATCCGGGCTTGTAGGCCGTGGACTAGAAGGCATCGCGGTAATGTTTCACGTCCCTAAGGAATTTCGAAGTGTGTAGGACTATGAATTTCTTTGGTATTTAATTAATGGTCGTTTATAAATACTTGGCCTGGAATTGGAATTATAAATCTTTACAATTTAAGCTGAAATGAAACCTTCACTAACATGTGGTAAATATCAAGACATAAATAAACTACCAATAGCAACAAGAGATAACAATTGATAGCCAGTTGCTCCGAGGGGCTTTACTAGAGTGGTTAGAAATTAAATCATTAAAAACAAAAAGAATCACATTTTAAGGTAGTTTTTCTTCCAAAACCCAAGTTAAGGTTCTTCAGTGCTACAGAACTACGGTTATATGTAGCCGTTTAAAGCGGTACCCTTTAAAGCTTAATTGATTGAAAAAGTTCATCTCCGGTGATTGTTCAAAATGCTTAAAAACGCTCAAGTTAAGTGTTGATTATACTGAGCATTCCTTTTCCAATCATAGAGACCAAACTATGTTCCGAAAGAATAATATTTGCTCCCTCTATCCGTACGCATCTCTAACAATCTTAAGCTTCTCTTAAAAGTACTTGTTAAAATTTTTCCATACAACATAAAGAATTATTTTTATGCAAATAATTATTATCATTCATTCAGCTTAAAGGCAGCTTATCATTTCAACTAGTGACATAACACGATATGTTCACTTTACTTGGCCTTGATAGAAAACAATAATGAATAAGAGTTTATTTCTTCTAATAGTTTACTTCAGCTTTCTACTACTGAATTACCCGAGGTACCTACAGGAAGTATTTTACGCCACCCAAAAATTTATTTACCTCTATTTCACCAAGGTCGGCTCACACAGAAAAAGCATTTGGGAAATGTCTGTATATATAACTCTGTGTGTGTATGTGTTTGCTTTCTCTCCGTCTGCGTGTCTATGAACAATATAGCTCTAAAAATGAGAAATCATAAAATACAAAATTTCATATTTAAGTCTGATACCTTATAAATTGAGGATTTTCATGCAGTTATCGCATTCCGGGCAAACATTACATAGAAAATGCTTCTTTTTCTTCTTCTTCTTCTTCTTCTTCTTCTTCTTCTTCTCCTCCTCCCTTCAAGGATTAGGTGATATCACCTGTTCCGGTCTCTATTATCAAACCACATGTTGCGAGGTCTGCCAAACTTCTTGTCACTGTTGGTTGATGATTATTTTCTTAAGTATTCTATTATCTGCCATTATGTTGACGTGATCCTTCCAGTTTGTTTTATTTTTCATCAATGTTGTCTTTAAGTGAGAAAATATTCAGATCCAATTTTATTATTTCACTTATTTTATCATGTTTATGCACTCTCTTACATTTCTCATACTTCATTTCTTCAGACTGTATATGTGAACTCTCTCTTTTTGTTATTGTCCACGGTTAGAAGCTATATACTACAGTAGGCATAATCTTATATAGTCCTATAGTGTTCTAGTTTTTCTTCCTAAAACTCTTCTAATTGTTCCACACATGGTTTGAAATCTATTAGCTTTCATCTCAATGTCTTTGTCAAATTTAAAAGTAATATCCCATCCCGGATAATTGAAGTGGGATACTTATTCCATTCTTTTCCCGTTTATTAGCATCTTAAACCTAACCGGTTGTTTCCCTTAAAACGTCATTGATTATCTTTGTTTTATTTATACAGTAACATTGTTTTATACGGCATAGCAGTTTTGTTTAATCTATACGCTACTCTTTGTAGATTATCTTCTAGAGGACTTTTTATTTCATTCTATTTTCTCAATAACAGTTGCAAAAATGTCACTAAATTACTATGTTTTGAAACGGAAGGACGAAGCCTCACGATGGTGCGGTGGTTTGAAGCAAGTCGTGATCGGCACCACGATGAGGCGCCAATTTGAAGCAAGTTGGACGATGGCAATTTTGAAGCCGTTTACTTTACCTGCTTCGTTGTTGGTTCTGCTGCCGTGATCTCGTAGCTCGTTCTGTTGTCTCGTGCGCCAGCTGCTTCAGTGGTAAGTTATGAGTACTTTCCCTCAGGGTATGCGTGTGTGTACTGTTAAGAGACAACAGCAGTTTAAATTGACTGAAAATTTTATTGTGAACTAATATTTGAGTTATTAAAGTTAGTTGCAGAGCTTTTGGCAATAAAGAATGAAACTTATTGTGAATCGTAACACTCGGAGTTGTAACAATTGAATTATTATACCTGCTAACTTCTGCAGTATCAAAGTTATGGTTGAAAAAAAAACCTGTTTCCGTAATAAAATAAATTGCGTATTGGCGAGACCTCTCGGAATAGTCGGGAAACCTTACTCACACAGGCGCGTCACTAGATGCTTAAAATGTCACACAGGAAGTACCAAAGACGGTACCAGGGTGATGAATGTATGCACGACTGTGTGCACGAATACTGTGTCTGTAAGGAATGTGCTGACATCAACAATTCTATCGCTATCTGCGAAAGATTACAGCTCTACTTTCAACACATCAACAATACATTTTTAATGTAGATAGTAGATCTATTTATGACATCATCGTGAGCTGCCCTCTTTCTCTTCCGGAGAGCAGAACACCCCGCAAACGTTTTCTCATAGAAGGCCTACAGTACCAGTGCCGGTACCAGAGTGAGTAACTCTCTTATCTAAAATTGCACGCCTTTATTACTTTTAGCTATTGATGCAGTAATTTGCATCACAAATTATTTAAATGTAAAGAGTGATTATAGTATGAATATGCATTATTATGTGACATTAATTTGAGATGTTTGTTGATTGTAATTATTGTTGAGAAGTAAGTTTATACGGCCTTACTGAAACTGACAATAATAGCGTGCAATAATGCAGCGAGGGGGTGAGCTGTTTATCATTATTGGAAACGAGGAAGTTGCGTAATGTTGGCGCGTTTTTTTTTAGAATATTCTGGAACGTTTCCCTAGAGCATATGTATTCATAATTTTCATTGGATATAAAAATAGACGCTAATGTTGGCGCGTTTTATTAGCCAATTGCAGCTCAGTTATAATCTTTAGGCATATCTGGGTGAATGAGTATAAAAAGAGTAGGTTAGAGGTAGATCGCCAACAGTTCATCAAAATTCTTTGTACACTACACGTCGCATTCCCATCAGTTCGTCGAAAGTATTTGTACGGCACACTTCGGATATCAATTTGCAGGTTACGCCTAACAGAGTTATGAAAATTCTCAAGTATGGTAAAGTTAATTATACAAAAGGTTGAAGTACGTGGATTAAAAGTGATTAGTAAGAAGTTGTTATAACAGTTTCAGTTTGGCGAGTGTTAAGATCAATGTATAAATGTGATAGTTAACGTGTTCGACAATAAAAGTGTAAAACAAATTTCTTCATCAGTGTTATATTTGGATAAAAGATTCCTTTCCGTTTACACAACCTGTATAAAGAGAAGTACTCGACCCAAAATAAGATAATAGCTAGCCGGAGGACAGTGAAACATAATTAAATAAAAAAAATAAAAGTAAAATTCTTTCAAACAAAAACTAATACTGCCGCAAATTGCTAACACCAGATGGAGCTACAAACCGAACAAATGAATGACGTCACAAGATGGCTTCAACGCGAGAAGTAAACACAAATACACAAACATTATAAGTAATACCGTTACAAATTGGCACCACAACGTGGGGCTACAATAATGTTAAATATAACATCAAGTATACTACTACACTATACCTTCATATTATTCCTCCTTCAAACTTTACATTTTATCCGGGCCAATATCAAATTCTCTTCATGTGCGTCTCTGACTGTCACTAACTCAGACTTTCACTTTTCTCAGAATTGATTTGACTCTCTAATTTACAGAATTGGCCTACGTGACTGCAAACGTACTGAGCTTATAACCTTACTGAACTCCAAGAATCTTTAAGTTAATGCATTCTCTCTTCGGCTGATTTTAATGACTTTCGTTAACCTAACTTCCTAATTACCTTCTTCTTGAACAAATCTTCCATCTCCAGCTTGTTACATTATACATTGTTTTAATATGGCGAAATTACTTATCTCAAAGATTTATCTCAAAGAGAAACAATAAGAGATAAGAAAATATGCTATATGAAAATCTTAAATTTCATTACAATATTAATTTATACCTTTTTTGTATCATTGACCATTTTTATATATTCGTAGTTATACGTTTATCCCAAACTGAAATGTAACTTTTATCCCAATTACGAACACTTCAAAATCAGCAGTTCTCTTATATTAGCACGAATTCACGAGGAAAGAAAAAGACTTGTGATTTACACAGTTGAGTGTATTTTTCATATATTAAGTGCCACCAGCTGATGCGGTCTTTTTATTACGGTGTACGTAAATGGTACAGAACATTTACTTTTGTTAGAAGAAATTGTCCGAGTGTTCCACAATAGATTTCTTCTCGGTAAATTATTTTATTTTCTATTTGTTAATGGTAAGCAGAGAGAGTTCAGAAATCTTAAAAACTCTGCATATTCCATCGTGAAAACAACTGATACCGCCATGGATGTAATGCATGGTCTGCAGCTTTCGTTTCAAAGTGAAATAGATCTCTGCAGCGTAAAGTGTTCATCAGTGGATTTTAGAGCTCGCTCGCTTGGTTCATAAAGTCAGAGGAGCTCCTGCCAATCTGAAGTCCCGGCATTGTCACCTGGCAATAAGGCAGACCATGCAAATGAGCAGCAGGGTCTTGCCGTAATATCACGGAGTTATGTTCATTTGCCTGCTGATGTTTCCTCTCACAATGCCTCCGTAGCAGAGGACGGCGCTTAGCTTACGTACAGTCTGTTACAGTATACAAAGCTTCTATGTACGAAGAGGATGAGCTCGAGATTTTATGAGGGTTGTCTCTCCTTCTGATGAGAGGAATCCCATGCAGAGTGACAGCAAAGAGAAAATAAAATGCTACTGCATAATGATCTCAGAAATGTGTTGCAGATATATTGCTTATGAGTAACGATCACATTCTCTAATACTTACCTATAATAAGTAAGTGGGAGAAGTGCTGAATTTCACCCAAACATTTGGTACCAGATTTCACCGAAAGCGCAGATTTTGAGACTACCTGAATAAAAAAATCAGTTTTAGTTATGACCCTTGAGTGAGTGTGTATGTGTGTGTTTATGTCTGCATGTGTGCCCGCAAAAAAGCACAAATCAAAAACAAAAAGTCGTTAAATACCAAACTTGCTATTTAAGTTCAACATCTTCTAAGGTTGCGATAAGAATATTTGCAACTACATCCACCCTCAGAAAGTCACATTTTACATAGAAAAGTTTTCGAACATTTTGATTTTCTCAAAAATTGACTCTGAGGAGTCAATATCATCCGTTTTAGTTCTTTTATTACAAATGAAATGTACATCTTTAATTCTCTAGGAATAGCCTTAGAAGTCCTCTTCATCCTGAAGGACTTTTGTATAATTGGTAAAACCGTAAGAAATGAACAAAATCTTGCTATACAAAACAGCGCACCATTTGTGTCAAATAACTTTGTGTGGCGTTAAGAGATATTCGTTGTTATTGGTTTGAATTTTCAGATACTGTCCTCAACTGGTAAGTCGTTATTCGTTGTTCTAATACTCGTGCAAACAGTATGGAATTTCAGAGTCATCATAGCGATCCTCGTTTTACAAATCTGAATATCGCTTTACCTTCCTGGACCTACAGCGAATTTGTAAATATTTAATGAAAGTTTATCGCAATTAACAAAAAGTATGCAGAGGAATAAGCTTTTGTAAGAATAGCTTGTAGTGGATTGATTAGGATAGTCAAGTGAATGCAACACATCAGTTTATTTTTTGTTCAATATTGTAGTCAGTGCTAACACATCTAGAAGAAAAGACGTCAGATGTGTGGCATTTTATGACTCAGCGTGTTTTCTGCTCTACCAGTCGAAATATTGAACCCCGGGGAATTACTTCCAGGTAAGAACTCTTTTTCTTCAAGGAGTGATTTACCCATCCCTGCACTCATAGCTTCCGTTCCATTTCCCAATTTGAGCACCTTCAGATTCTGCCTTTCCACCAGCTTTTCTTCCTTTCAGCCAAAGTGAATATTACTTTGTGTCTCTCTGCCAACGAATTAATAACCTGTTTCGGAAGTATGGATTATGGGAAGCCATTCTGATGGAAATATGTTGCATCGGTGCCTCCAAATTTCAGCTTAGAAGGAGAACGATAGCTATAAGAGAGCATTTCAGAGACACTAAGTCTAGGTAAAATGAAACTTTGAGGAAAGAAAGCATAGAATACATTAAGAAAGACAAGGCGTTTATATGAAGAGGTTGAATACGAAGGGTTTATTTTTATTGAGGTAGCATATCAGTGTGCGTGCTAAAATAACTGTGTTGTATTCAGGATGGAGAGCGTATAGCTGTAACAGAAAAATTGTTACTAATAAATTTGAACAGCTATTAAAATCATTAAGGTTTAGGAGTAAAATAGATTTTCATACGTAGGAATTCGGGTATATATTACGCAATAGTATTCCGAGTACCATAAAACCAAGATTCATCTTTTTAGGTATCCATAGAACTCGCCGTTATTTCAATTCTGAACTGCATAATGTAATGGTAACGAACTTATTAATCACAGTATTACTTTACAGCGGTGTATATTGAAAATACTTCTGCTAGCTTTGTTTATTGCAGTACTCTCTTTTAATATTATTTTACAAAAGCTGGTACCCAGGTACCAGAAACTTCCTCATAAAGTGGTACAAGCATCCAAGTTACCGGTTTCTTCTGGGCCCTTTTTTTGAAGAAAAAAATAAATCTTATGTTAATCGTTCACTCTAACCCATTAGTAAATAAAAGGAATTATATACAAGAACATTCAGTAAGAATAGTAATAGTTCAGTTTTTTATTTGAAACAAATCTTCAAAGGCAGAAAAACATTCCACACATCAGTGGGTAGAGGGAAGCTCAAAGTTTTTAAAAGTCGTTTAGAACTTCAATTCAATAGCACAGGTGAAGTAGTGCTGGTTATTGATAAAATAATCGTTGGCAAAGGAAAATAATCTTGTATATTGCAGTTTCCTGTGAATGTATTATTCAAGTGAAATAATGTTCAGTATATCAAGCATTCGCCTCTCACAAGTAAATTAAATGCGGCATAAAAAGCTTGGTAAATAAACTCCAGTGGTAAGAAACCGACAACTGTGTTGACGTTTCCGAACTATTATGAACCTATCTTCAACCAGCATAAACCTTAAATCTTTCTTCTACCCAGTGACGTCCAGAGAGCTTCTGTAATCATCTCGTATATAATAACTATATATTATACTAATCATATACAAAAAGATTTACCTATCCACTCTACATTAATCATGTTATATCATGTATATGTTTAGTGACTATGGACATGGCTGCATATACTACGGTAGGATAGGAAACTCTATGTTTGTTGCTATTGACCTCGTGCAAAAAAAAAAACACAAGAACCACTGATTACAGTCATCTGTTGTCTATGTACGTCACGATAAAGAGCATAGTAATCACTGGGTTTGTATTTCGGCACTCGCTGAAGATGCAATAATCTACGAATGGCATATGTACCACCTATGTAAGGGCTCTGTAACACAGAGGTGTATTCAACGATAGATCTTACTCAACATTGAAACACACATCGGAAGTCCTAGATTACAAGAGTTTAACGTAGCACGATTTTCGTCCAGAAGACCATCTAGACCAAGGGTGGCCAAAATACCTTTCTTCCTCGAGTCATCAAATATGCAACACGCACTACACCACACAGCAGCATAGGAAAACAAATGAATAGACAGCGTAAAAGGAGTGGCGCCTGCGAGTCCCGTTTTACCACCACTGATCTAGACTATCAACTAGACTGTCGCATGGAGATCTCTCAACGAAAAAACATTTCCCTATTTCACATCACATTCTGGAGTATCCACCACCACATAGAGACACACCATCTGTGCCCTCTAGTTAGCAAAGGCGAAACGCCTTAAAGGAAGAAAGATTGCTATCCAGGTTTAATACAGCTTCGTCTAAACTCAGTGTTATCAGAAGTGGATTTACAAACCAAAATGATGAACCGTTATACATAGAAATTCAGTGTGTCCCTTACATATAAGTGAATATTTTATGTCTTATGGTCTGTATAATACGTATTTTAATATACAGTTTAAGTTTAAATTGAGATGATTATATGGACAACATTTATGAATGTCTATAAATTTACGTTCCAACCTATGTAGTTATGAAGTTATGTATGCTGTTGCGTATACTGTGATGGAAACAAAGTGCTTTGAATAGTGTTTAGCTTTCCAAAGTTTATCCTATCTATAGATGCCAAATTCACTCAAAATATTATCAACTAAGTAAAATTTACTGTCTCATACATTATCTTTCAAACTAGATTATGCAAAGGAACGCTTCCGATGTAAAAATATAAACTTGTATATCTGATGAAGACAAGAAAAAATTATCTTTTGGAAGTAACTCTTAGAATTAATTTACAGCTTCATTATTGCTCTGAGAGAAGTCTGGAAGACAGCAGCTCTGATGTAGAAATAAGTTATTTTAATATAAATGAATGCATGTGGTAGAGCTCATAAATGTGTTTAAAGATAATAGAGAAAAATGCTTTTACTACCTTAATATTGATTGTGTTTTGAGAAACTAGACGTTTCAAAATCAACGGTATTGAAATTATTTTAAAATTATTATAAATGTGGTATAAAACTGTATATATTCTGCGTAATTTCCAGTTATTTTTGAAGCATAGCTTCTTTAAAATTAGTTCTCTTTACTTATTTAATTAAAGTACAAAGCTCGATGAATTGTGAATCAAATTTAAGGTTAACCACAGGTAACATTTCTAAATATTGCTGTTTTTGTACAAACGTTTTCAAAATTGTAGCACATATCGATCTACCTCAATTATAAGCGTGTTTTAGATTTAATGTAGATATCTTTAATATTTTTAAATAAAAAACTATATTTTACTCTAATTATGCTAGTTAATCATGTTTTCCACACGATGTAAAACTGGAATGTTGAAAAAATAAAACACTCCCATATTACTTAAATACTAATGTACAGAACTGGCATATAGAATTTTATTCACTATTTAAACACTAAAAAATATAATTTTTTAAGCAATTTATCCTCAGAAGTCGAATTAATGATTTCATATCTTTAGCATTTTAAAAGTGAGGCAAAAATTATATGCCAGCTTTTTAAGTTCATTCTCTCCGAGTTTTTTCTGAAAATTTGAACATAAATGGTTGCGAACGTGGAAGATTTAAGAAAAATCTAAGTCCATTCAAAGGAATTGGAGGTAAACACAGCCCATTAGGTCATGTGCTCTTGGGCATTTAAATGTTGAGCTCTAAGCAGCTCCGAGAGCATAAGTTGTAATATGCAATTGAAGTTAAAGACAAAAACTTCTGGACATAAGGACTAATTTTTTGAAACGTTTGATCAAATTTCAGCTATGGGTACCATTAATGAGAGGATGTGCTCCCCATTCTGAGAAATTAAACGACATATTAGTATTTTGAAGGTAATTTTGTTCATTAGTTTTCCATAATGTTGCTTGTGAGTGGGAACAGAAGAGAAATGAGATGTAAAAAAGTTAAGAGTATTGAACGTTAAACATTTTGACATCTTGAGATGATAGATGGAGAGCAGTCGATTGTATCGAAGGATTAATCGAGATGGGGCGAGAGGCAGCAAATCAGGAACCTGCCAGCCGCCGTCTTCATCGCCGTCATCTTCTTTGGAGCGTGGAATTGGATCTCCGTTATGAGTGTCCGACACATAGTCTCCCTTTTATGTCATCTTCACCCTACAGAATGCCTCACAACTTCGTTCACAAGCCCGCTACCACTTCTCCCTTTCAGTGTTTCTACGTAGCGGAAATACCTTACGAGTTTCTCAGTAAATCGTTTCCTGCAAATATAACCATGGAAGGGGGAGAGAGAGAGAGAGAGAGAGAGGGAGGGGGGAGCGAGAGAGGGGGAAGAGAGACAAACAACCTTTTGTTCTTTAGTATAGGTGTGTGTTTACAAAATTTATTCAGGGAATAAATCCGTAGGGCATCTTTAAAGAACTACCTGTCCTTTTTGAATACAATGTACAACTCCTTTTTTATTCGAAAATTATACTGTGGTTTTATGATGCTTTTTATATCATATTTGCACAGTACCTCTTATAGTAAAAATGTATTTAAAGGATAATTAATATCCCCTTCAATAAGAAATATATGATAACCTATGGAGGCTATGTTAAGTACAACTGAAATTTCAAAGTAATAATCCATGCTAATATTATAAAGAGAGAAAATTTGTTTAGATATGCATGTCTATAGGTAATCTCAAAGCTTTCAACCTATTATGATAATTTTTCTACCATTGCAAAGTAAAATTACTCTAGATGAACAAGTTATAAGAGAGCTTCTAATTTCAATTCCTAAATGACTAAACGAAAAAGTGATTTACAAGGTATTAAAATACGAACATGTTGAAGTCATTATAGAACATAATGAGAAAATGGCTTCAACTTTTCGTTGAGGATGTCATGGAATAGAAAATAGTTATCATTCCACATACAATTAATGTATAAATAATATAAAAGTCTCATATTGTTCATTCAAAAGTAATTTACATAGATAATCATGATTTAACAACTCAGAAAGCATATGGGACAGCAAAACAAAACATAATTGGATCTGCTTATAACGTATTATTGGATGTCATACTTATGCCAAAACATTTTAATAACCCTTACATAAGAAAATGTTGTTTTATCATTTCATTAACAGTGCATATAAATAATTGTATGAAAAGATAAACTGCTCAAAGGATACTTACACTCCTGACTGTAGAGGGTGTACAGTAGATATGCATGTGAAAATTGACTAAATATAACGCGGAGTATGACAGGCTACTGATCGAATGATTGGCCTTTCATATCACGATATTGTTGCTCGTGTAGATATCATGCCACTATAGTGATACGAATGTGGAAGTAAGCAGTGGACGGAAGGGAATCGGTCACATCGAAAATACTGCAGCAGATCTGTGACGACGCGAAATGACGGACAACTAGGCGGCATGACAGTGACGGATCATTCAGCTTCATCACAAGTGTTAGTACAACGTTGGAACATTGTAACAGGTGTGACATTGCGTGCTTCCACTTTTCGATGCCGTCTGCTTCGCAGAGTCATGCTCACTCATTTTGCGGTGATTACATCGAACCTGGATCATCAACATTTCAGTTTACAATGAGCTCGTGAATACAAAGACTACTGTGCATATTGGTAATACGTGGTGTTTTCAGACGAATTCCACTTCAGCTTGGAGTACAATGATGGTGGTATACGCATAGACGATATCGTGGTGAGGGATATCATCAACTGTATTTTCCAGCGTCATACTAACCAAAGGCCAGGCGTGATGGTGTGGAGCAGCATTGGGCGTGATTTACGCAGCTGCCTATTGAGGGTAAACTAAATAGTATCCGGTACATCGAGAAATTCTACAGGCTGAAGTCATACCTTTCCTTCAGGGTGCTCCTAAAACTGCATTGCCGTTTGTGAAAATTGTAACACCAAGACAGAATTTTCCCAATAACTCCAAACTTGGTGGAAGTGTAGAAGAGTGTGCGAGCAATAAGTATTTAGGTTTGCAGAGAGATGTGGTACACGTAGGCCGAGCAGAGCCCTCTCGTGTCGTTCCGACAAGGTCAGTGTTGCGCCCAGTGTAGTCAGTGTAGAGCTGTCAAACAAGGTGGAAACAATAAAGCGAGTGCTAGATGCTTCGTCGACGTCAAAGGGAGTCATATCAGCATGTGAGTGAGTTCGAACGGGGCAGAATGATCGGTCTTCGGGAAGCGGGTTTGTCATACCTTGACATTTTGGCTCGTACAGGGCATACTGCTTACGACAGCGATAGATGAAGGTCGTATGCAGCGAAGAACGGGTACTGAACCACAGAACATGACCACAGCACGGGATGACCGTCATCTCGCCCGCATGACCATAACGGAACGTATAGCTTCATCCACAGTGTTGGCTCGACGTTGGAGCACTGCAACAGGTGTGAACTTGCCTGAATCAACGGTTTGTCGCCGTCTGCTGCAGGTTGGACTGGTTGCATGCATGCCATTACGTCGGCTTCCATTGTCCAGAAACCACAAGCTCCTCGACTGCAACGGGCACGTGAACACCATCATTGGGTTGCTGAGTGGCAAAATGTAGTCCTTTCGAACGAGTCCCGCTTCAACGTGTCCTACAGTGATGGCCGCATACGTTGCCGGCGGTACCGTGTGAGCGCAACATAGAGGGCTGCATTTTTGTGTGGCATAGCGGCATAGCGGATGGTTTGGGGCGCCATTGTTTACGACAACCGATCTCGCCTCCTACGAATTGAGAGCACTTTGAACAGCAACCGATACCTAAGGTGGTTGTAAATCCTGAGGTACTTCCCTGCTTCAGGCATCTCCACAGGCCACATTTCAACAGGACAATGCCCGGCCGCATGTTGCGAGGAATGTACAAGCCTTCTTCGAAGAGCGACGGGTACCATTGTTTCCCTGGCCTGCACATTCGCCTGACAAGCCGCCCATCGAGCATGTCTGGGATATGGTTGGTCGGCACCTGGTGCGTCACGGTCCTCCATTAACTATTGTCACGGATTTGTGGGCTCGAATACAAACTGAGTGGAGGGAAATCCCTCAGGAACCTATTAAGAACCTTATTGACTCAGTACCACGGCGTATAGCAGCTCTAATTGCAGCGCGTGAAGGCCACACCAAATACTGAATATTAGGGCTCAAAGTCATGTATAGATTTGAAAGGTTTATAATTTGTTACTTGCCATGTACCTAATCTATGGTATTAAATTCAACGAATTCGTGCGTTTCCTTCTTGATGTTGCAAATTTCACAAACGGCAGTGTATATTCAGCAAGGCAATGTCTGATCATTAGATCCCAGGAACATTCAATTCCTATTCTAAGCACTGCACATTCTTCTGTGGCCTGCCTGTTTGCCAGACATGTCACCTATTGAAGTGTATGGTATATGGTTGGACAAGTATTGTAAACACCCAATGAACTGTGGAATATACAACATGCAACCTGGCAGCTACATCCCAGGAAGAGATCCAAGGCCTCTTTGATTCATTACAACGACCTATAGCAGCTCGGATTTGTAGCTCGTAGGGGTTTCACAAAATAATCATGAATACATGCGTATCAGTCGGGAACTATTAATCATTTGTCTGTATCAATGTTAGTAAATGTAAAATAATTTTCTCAAGACAGGGGTGTATACACAACAGCTGACAGGACTATTATCTTTATCGATGATTATAGACTACGTGTTATTTCCATAACGTATAAATTGGTAGTTGGGGATTGGAGAGTCATTAATCAGTTTACCCTATTTGGTTGTACACTGTAGATTTGATTGTATAACAGGAATATTATTGTGTTATGCGTAAACGATGTTCCCTTTATGCTATTAATAACTAGAGTACCAAAGAGAAGGTACAAAGGTTTAGAATACCATCTACTCCAAATATCTAAAATCTAGTGGACTATTCCGATAATAGATTTATGTGTAAAAGATACACTTCCAGGACTTGGAAGACTTCCAGGTGAGGTTAAAGAAAGCTGAAATAAGCACCCACTAATATTTCATACTAATTTATCAGTATATAAGGGAATTTATCATAATGTATTGGGAATATATCGGGACTTTATGCACTCGCTGTTCAAAAGGGTAAAGGAAACATAATTAAAAACGTCTAGATCGAAGTGGAATGATTACTTAAGAAATGTGGAGTAATTTATTACACCAGGCTTATACCTCACTCGAGGTTTAAAAAGCCACACATGTATCAATGGGTAAGCCATATAGTACTTCGTAAGACCTAACTTCGTATGTAACGCATATTTCCATATATTTAAAATAACCGGCACTTGTAAACTACGTACAAGAGCAAATAGAACGTGCAGGTTCTAGAACACCTAATATACGAATTTATGTACTTTGGTAGATGATGATAAAAATATACTTAAAGGGAAAAGGAGCAAAAGTAATTGGAATGCGGCCATCTCAATTAAAATAATTGATTCAAATATATAAAAAAACAGTTCATATTTTTTTTAGTTATTTTATAGTAATATTTAAAGTAAATTATATTATAATTTGTAAACGATTGAAATATTAATCCAAATAAGTTAATCCTAGCCTACGGTATTAACAATGTGTAATAGAAATGTAATAAATAAATAAAAATGGCTTCAAAATGCATGTTTGCCAAACTACTGCCTTGAAAACATTAGATGGAAATTAGGCCAGAAAATGATGAAGCTCCTATTTTAGAGAGCATTTCTGTTTTCAAAATTGTCAGATTTTTATTCGCATTCTCATTATTATCTACTTAATTACTCTAACAGCTGTGTTTTATGCGTTATATTTATTAATGCGCCTCCCAGGGAACCGCGGTGGATTTGTGTTGGACGAAGCGGCGTCTGGGCGAATTTTCTCCTGGTCTTTCGGTATCCCTCATCATTCATTCCACCAACTGCTCCATCATCCCTTTTCCTTTCATCCATTTCGCCTTCACTTCATATCACTTTCTTCCTCACTATGATACCTGGCTACTGGCCGATCCCCCGTTTCGGGTTCATCATTCTTTCTTATTCAATGTTCTTCTGCTCCTCGACAGGTCTCTGACCCCAGGCACGGTTGTAAATTCTAGGGGATGTAATGGGGTAACATACGAGGAGGGTAAGCCGACTAAGTAAGTGAGTGACCGAGTGACCGAGTGTGTCGGTAGGTAGGTGGATAGGTAGGTAGGTAGGTGGGTGGGTAGGTTGGTAATTAGGTAATAACTAGGATTACCGTGATTCCAAATACGTTTAAAAATAAGTGGAACAAAATAGAAGAAATTCCTTATCTAATTACCAAAAAACAAACACATGCTCCTTAAACTCTGTTTATGGATTTTAAGAACCAAACTCTAATACTGTACTACCTCTATTTTTGAATTGTTTACCCAATTTATTGTTTCTGTCGATTATGAAATATTATGTTTAAATGAAGAGCCTTTTAAAACATGTCTAGTACCAAGCGAGATGGCTCAGACGGCAACATTTGTGTGCCGCATTTGGGACGTCCCGTGATCGATCCCCGGCGACCACCCACTCTGGCCCATGGGTTTTCGTAGTTTTTTCGAGGCGAATGTTGGGGTGGTTCATCCGCTACCACGAATCTCCTCCTTATCATTTCCTGTACCCATCATCTTCCTTGTAATCTGTTTCAGGATTGTAGGACCAGGTGACTGTGCTCGACGGATTGCGGCTGGGCGGTGGCTTGCATTTTGTAAAGGTTTCTTTTCTGGTATCGCTGCGATAGTGCTCCGTTAGGTCTCTCCTACGAGTGGGCTCCGTCCGGGGGACTGGAGGTTGGTGGTTTGTGAGCAGGGAGAGTGAGCAGGGTGGCATCGCTCTATCTGGAAACGTTTGGGACCTCATCTATGCTTTCGCCGTCGTCATCCGGACGCCTTTCGGATCTCTCCCCTTATCTCTCCCTCCCAGGGGTCACATTGAAAGCAAAAGAGGCCATTAGGGCCAACTTCCGGTGCTCTGCCCCCGTTCCGGGGGCCGTTCATCATACATATCTTTACCTTTGAGACACGTCTATTCCTATTTCTGATACGAAATCCGTAATGTATTTTAACGCATACTTTTTCCATAGTACAGTTATACCTGAAATTTAACGCTAAGCATATATTAATAATCTGTCATAATTACAGTCATTTACAACGTTTCAATAGGCCCATAAATAATCCCGTGTCCACAGAGCTTACAGTTATCCGGAAAAAAATACTTCACAAGCAATTCAGATCAGTTACTCTAGAAGGACCGAAATTCGAAATAGGATCCTCTGACACCAGCAATAACTACATCACGGATGTGAATGCTGTAATGTGTGCTGTTCATAATTAATAGTCTCACATGGAGTGTCCTAAACATTTTAATGATAAGTTTAATAAATGAATGTATAATATTGCATACAACATTATTTTTATATCTCTAGCGTAAGCCAACTTTTCCTTAGGTAAGCAAATTACCGTGAAATCTGTCCAAATCGGAATAAGCTGAAATTCTGTATGTTTCTGGAAAATCGTAAGGTCGTGGTGGAAATCATATACACAGTGGGATTACGTAGTGGGTATAAAACTACATATGTAGTGTTGTTTGTTAATAAAATGCATTTAAATATATTTGACCTAGTCCAGCTTTTAACTGCCACTTCACTAAGTTCTCACGGCCAGTAGTTCTCGCGAACGTAGCGGCATAAGGAAATGCGCGCGAAGCAGCTTCTTATTCCGGACGCTCCACTCTCCAAGGAGTCGAACACAAGACTTCTCCAATCTCTCGCTCTGTAGCACTCACTGTACGTCGTAACTGACGTCACAACTACACTCGTAACACAATATTTAACGTCACGTCAGAAGTAAATTCAATACTAACTACCTCATTCGCGAACACGCAGGCTTATATGGCCGCTGGAATTTTCCACAGAGTTCTAGAATTTTCGGCAGGTAGGGAGAAAACCTCCCAGAATAATTCGTTATCTCTCGATAACGCTTCTGGTCTTTAAGGTGTGTGAGAGCACTATGCCGTCGGTTTATCTCTTCCCGACCAGACGGTCGATCGGTGTCTTCCCAATAAGCTCGGGTCACCGCCGCTGCGTCGCAATATCGAAAACATTGGCATGGTGTTTGCGATTAATCTTAAAATTATAGATAGGGAAAAATTCGGAATACTTAAATAATATAGAAACCTTGCCAAAACGGAAAAAAGTTTAGGAACATCTCACTTCCGTCTTGAACAGGTTTCACAGTATTATTAGTTAACATTTTGTATGCAAACACGTACGAATTCAATTGCTTTGACACACTATTATTTTTCTAAAATGTAATATTCAAAGTATTCCTTTTCTTTTAAAGTCCTTTTCCAGCTTTGACCTCTAGAAACCAGCGCACTCGCAGTAAAGCCTCTTGCATAGATTTATACATCGCATGTTGTAGCAACTGCGCTACTTACAGCGTTGTAAAGCAACGTCCAGCACAACAAATGAATAATGAACTAATCTAAATTACATCCGCGAGATGTCATGTAAGTGGTGCAAGGACATTCTTTTTATTCCAGCAAGCAGAAACACAAGTTGTAACACGTGTAGAGTGCAGTGGACAGAGAGTAATATTTCCTCCCTAATATAATTTAGATCTCTTCCCAGCAGTGTTAAAATGGATGATAATGCAGCCCACTTTTTACACCGCCCCGTGGTATCTTTGTTAACCCTCGGGGCGACAGCTCATTTAACGCCCACTGCCAGTACCACCAACCCTACAAATTACACACAAGTTACCACCATAAATTTATCTTCTTCTTATTCTTGTTTTCTCCCAAACCCTTTTCTCCTTCGAAAAACATAGCAAGGGGAGTAAATGAGAAAGAAACATTTACTTTTATATATTTTCTGTATTCCTGACCTTCTCTAACACTTTTTATTGCCTTTCTGAAGCACGTATTCATCTAAAGTTTATGTTTTACAATAATGAATGAACAATATTGTAAACGTATTATTATATAAATTAATGAGGAAGCGGTTCAGTATTAATGGATTGCAATGAGTATAAAACCACAGCTAGTGCTTTTAAGAAAGCTTTTGTAATTTGTAAGGTGAGATATAAACATTAAACTTCATGTTCCACGTGAATAAACTGCTATAGATATGTATCGTTTACGACAGCTATGAACAGGATACCACCAACTGTTAAAATACTTAGAGACACGAACATAGATGCTAAAATAATATATCACGAAAACAGATATACTGACCGGGATGACTCAGGCGGTAACGTCTGTGGCCCGCATTCCGGAGGTCCCGAGTTCAAACTCCGGGACCGACCAATCTGACCGACGTCTTTTTCGCGGTTTTACTCGGTCGCTAGGCTATGCTGGGTTGGATAACTTGTTTCCCGCGAAATTACCTATTATCCTTTTTATTACTACATTTCATTTCTTTCTTCACCGCCCATTTTTTACCGTCATCCAGGCTTTGGGTTGATCAACAATCTGTATATACCTTAAACCAGATCTTGCTTACTCCTCGACTATGGGTTATTGAGCCAAGACATTGTTTTACGTTGGGGTTGTAAATCCTATAAAGAGGAGGATAATACGTTAAAGAATAAGAATGAGGATAATTGGAACGTTTAGAGTTTGAGTTAGCTACTTTTAAAAAACTGAATATTTTGTATTCACTTATCTTTCCTTATCTACTATTGTACTTCTATATCTCTACTATAAATTATTTCTGCAAAAGCTTACTTATCTATTACTTTGTGTTACTGTACAAACCTTTGTAGAAGCAGTTTCATTGCGCATTTCGCTATGGTTATTAGGGGCATACAGAAGGCTGAAGCGATACTGAAATCTTTAAAAAGCGAATTGCTAAATGCTATCTTTTAACTTCTGTACTCTTTGTAGCATTGTGAGAAACAAAAGATGATGACTTAGCAATTAAAACATTCATGTAGGAATGAAAAATGAAAATTTCAAACCAATAGTAACGATTAAAAAAGTGGTTTATGCCACCTGAAAATTTGCAAAGTGAATTTTTATTTCAAGCTGACACTAAATGGCGAAAATTACTAAATAGTACCATTTTTATTTCTTATGTAGGCTATAAATTGTACCTTTTTTATTATATATGATATTATTTTATCACTCTGGGAAAAATTTTTATATTTTAAGCGTATTCTTAAAAACTGTATTATAATCTACCACTTTGTAGTGCTGAATTCTGCGTTAATTCACAGCAAATGTTAACCACTATACCCTTTGGAGTAGAGAGACAGATTTAGGCTTATCGTTTAGGCGAAATTTTGCTATACAAAATGGTACCACTTATAAATATGTCCACATGTCCAAGAAATGTGCTTTTTTTCTTTGTAGGCACATATACTTTTTTCTTCGCAATTTTTAAGTTAAACAATTTTTTCTATGAATGGCATTTTCTATTATAAATGACCGGTTGTCTCTGGAACGATTGTAGACAGTTCGATGAAGTTTTGATATGATAAAACACCTCAGTACTGTTACTGATCTACTTTGGTCTTTGGTGTTAATGAGCTGTTTAGTTAAATGTTAAGAAATTAGTTACTAATACGTTTTATTGAAAAGAAATGTGTAATTAAGAGAATAATCTTATCTTCCTTAATAAATCACATATATAATTGTATGAAAGTAGGTTACTGAACTTAGAATCCATGCATATATCTCCTATAAAAACTTCAATTTTATTTCTTAAATAGCTTGGGATAATTGGCCATAAAGTTAAGGAATTTAACATTGGCGGGATATGGCTTTGAAATCTACCCTTAATCAAATGTGTGTACATTTCTTATGTTTTATGTTTCTGTATACCTCTCGTGGCTTACTAGTTATACAAAATTACACAATTCAATCAGAATGAGTAGGACTTTACAGTCTATTCACGTAATATCAGAATGTATATTTTATTAAACACGCAAATATCTGAAGCATTAGGTATTTAATCAAAGATGTCAGAGCCAATTTTGAGAAAATAAAACTACTTAAAATTGAGCAATATAAACGGCAGTTGATGGTCGGGGTATATATTTGCTCAGATCTTCGTGTCACATACTTGGAAGATGCTGAAGTAAAACTCGAAGTTTGGTATTTATCCGACTTTTCCTTTTTGAGTTCACTGTTACTAAGAATGCACGTGAACACATGTATACACGCATGCGAAATCTCGATATTAAGCTTTTAAGTGGAATGCAATACTTGTGCTACAAACCATAGCTACGTATGTGACAGATAACGTAGAAAATAATTAGTAATTTTGCAAGTTTCCAAACAAATAAAGACATCCAACTTTCATTAGCTGCTGATTATGCTGAACACGAATAAGTATAATAAACAATAACTTTTATATAGTTTATGGCCTTCCCCGTTGGATAATGACATTACTTAACGCACCGTGTTTTCATAATTAGTGAAGTGAACAAAACTGCGATACAAGTGGGTAGTAGCATAAATGGATAACGAAAAAGAGTTCTACAATACTCATAAGCATGCGCATTGTATACTAGTTTTTCGAGAATAGTGAATAGTAGAAATAACACTTATGCTAAAATAAAACTAATTACTAACATATGTTGAACATGTTTCCAGTAGCAAGGTCGCCAACTGAAGTAGTTATTTTGTTGTATTGTTATTTGCCCCACGCTTTGGGATCCGAACTTGAAGTAGTTGCAACCGCACGTATGGTAAAAGGTTTCAGGTAGCCTTCGCCCCAAAATGTTTAAAAAATATTAACTTTGTAATTTTGACTGTTTCTTTAAATATTATATATTTATGTTTGCCTCGGCTGCGTCAGTATTTATATTTTTTAGAGACATGAATGTCTTAGCAGGGAGTGGTGCGACTGAAAAATGTAGGCTTACACAAAGTTTAGGTTTTCCTTCACTCCATTTATGAATGTTTGACACGATTTAAATAACACTTCACTGATATAGAGAGCTGTGTGATTCTTTTGTTAATTACTTGAACTTTTTAACACGTAAACTATTTTCGATTTCTCGAGGACGCATCTCGCGTCCGGTTGGGAAAACTGTCTACGACCAACTAGTCCGGTTAGGAACACTGTCTACAAGCAACTGACTTGTAAATTTCTACAATTTGCCCTATTTCAGTTTCTGATTGAATAATCCTAGTCCAATAGAATAGCTTCATTTAACTGAAGCTTTTTTCTGGTTGTTGATTGGCTATTTTATAAACTGTCACTAAAATTAGATTATTGCTTCCAAGAATTACAAGTAGTGTTGTTAAACTTTCAAATTCATTATCGCCTCAAAGCTACCTTATTGTTAGCAAATTTTGACCTATTTCTCACAGCTCCTACATTATTAAATTACCTAATACATTCACATAACATTGTTAAACATGTATACAATAATATTAACATATACAATGACTGTAATATACACCTTTTATATCTTGTTACGTACACATATTGCTTTAAGGCGGGCTGTTATTGGAATTATATATTATATAATTAGACTGAAATAACTTAAGTGTTAAAAATACTACCTCACAACATAATCCTTGTTGGAGAACCGGAGATCGATTATCCACTCTGATTGTTAAAGTTAAAAATATCAACAACTTGTAGCCCATATATACGTAAACATATATGTTGCAATAGTAATAATAGCTTTTGGATGGTGCAAAACTGCTGAAGTTATCAGCGCCGGAACAAATATGTTGCATGGATCGTGGTAGATAGATGGGTACAATACAATAATCCTTTTTAAAAAAAAAACATGTCCAGAAACTAAAGGGCCTTTCAACAAGGGTGTCCTATCTTTAACATGTGATAGCTGCCGTTGTTATTGAGTTACAGCAGTAATTTTTTTAATGTGGTTACAGTTGTTATTGGCAAATAGCTATGGAAGTTACATTATTTAGCAACGCGTAGAAATTGTGAAAATTTATTATCAAAATGGATCATCTGTTTGCCAAATTTTCCGTGTATTGCGTGAAGCTTACGGTGTGAATAATCGTTCCTGCGAGAGAAGAAATCGGCGTTTGATCGATAAATTTGAAAGAAGTTGTTCTGTCAGCGATAAAAGAACGCCTGTACGTAATCGACGGAAACAAATCAATTGCTCGTCGAGGGCAAGAATGGGGGCTTTCGCCGACCACAACTTGGCGAATTCTGCATCTGGACTTGAAGTTTTACGCTTACAAAATGGTGTTAACTCAAGAACTAAAGCCCAACGACCATAGGTTGCGCCTATGGGCTATGGGGCAATTGGAAGCTGACCCGGATTTTGGTCGAAAAATCATCTTCAGCGACGAAGCCCACTTTTGGATGGTTGTGTTAACAAACGTAATTGCTGTTATTGGAGCAATCACAATCCAATGCAGATTCAAGAACGACCACTTCATTCCCAAAAGATTACTGTGTGATGTGGATTTTGGTATGGTGGAATAATTGATCCATAATGTTTTTCCAAGATGAAGATTGAGAAGCTCTAACTGTCAATGGAGAAAGATACCGGGCTCTTATAAGGGACTATTTTTGGCCTCAATTGGATGGTATGGATCTTAGAAACATCTGGTTCAAGCAAGATGGTGCCACATGTCATACTGCTCACGAAACCATCTGTATTTTGAAGGAGGATTTCAGAGGTTTCATCATTTCCCGTGGTGGTGATGTTAACTGGCACCCGAGATCATGTGATTTCACGCCATTGGATTACTTCTTGTGGGGTTATGTTAAATCTCGAATTTATGTCAACAAGCCAGAAACAGTAAATGATCTTATGAATAACATCACGCGTGTTATTCGTGAAGTTGGACCTAATTTACGTTCTTCTGTCATTGAAAATGGGTCAACCCAAGGAAGTCGCGGCGGTCACTTAACTGATGTTCTCTTCCACACGTAATGACACTAACTATGTTCCAAAATAAAAAAATAAATAAACCTCTATCATTTATAGAACGTGTTTTATTTAAGTTCAAATACAGGATACTCTTGTTGAAAGACACTATATTTGTTTATGCGCTAGAGCCTCCAAATTAGGAAGAGGAGTGACTAGACTTCGCAGCAAGCAGTGTACGTCGCATTCATTGTTAACAGTTTATACCAATGGTACTGCATCAGCGTTACGTGATATAAAGCACTGCTAAGTCACACCTACAATGTTTACGATAGGTATTTTGTTTAGCGGTTTTATACTTTGTAGTATCCATAAGCAATGAACGATGACAGCCTAGGAGAAAATAAATGAGCAACAGCCAAGTTCAATTCAAAAAACTTCGGGAGCATTCGCACGCTGCATTCACAACACACATTTAATACCACGTGTGGTTACTTCCCACTAAAATAAGTGAAAATATGCCTTTCATCTTATTGCAAGTATGATAGCCAAGCAGTGAAACGCATGGGTGTCGTATATGAAGTAACCCGTGTTCGAAGCCCAGGTGTAAATGTTGTTATTTTTACTATTTAAACTTTAATTCGTTAAACATATGTTAATGCCTTATTTCTTCCATGCATAAGATATCTATTAATTTTAAGTTATTTATGTATAAAACACAAACAAATTATTCTTTTATTTTCAAAATAATTGCAATATTAATAAGGGTTATAAACTGAAAGCTATGCTAAATATTTCATTGACTTAATATTGTGTGCAAACTGTTTGGCTCATTCTTCACTTATAAATAGCGCTAGCTTGAGCATGCGCACGCACCTCATAGCCTTGACATGTTAGCAATCATACCGACTTTTGCCATAGCTAAGCACACACAGAAAAGATCTCTTCTTACCCTGGTGAACGTTGCTGGATACTCTATGTGTCAGGTTGCAAGAACACTTAGTCTATATCTACGGCGACGAGGTGGATGCGGTTATGCAGAGAAGGGAGTGTTCGTCGTCGACCTGGTTCGGTCGAAAGGGTTTGTTCACTTCTCAGCAGGACACCAGAACAGGCAGGCAGCAATCCCTTCTAGCATATGTCTAGAATTAGAAGTAATTTTGACTTATCGAACCGTACAGTTTTGCTTCGTTTGACTACAGCAGGGCAAGATCGGCAGCTAAGAAACAGCGTCTTACAGACGATCGCAGATTATGTCGCAGAACAAAATCTCAACCGTAACTGCAATAGGATTATATTCATTGACGAGGCGACACTTTTATCTACAAATGGGAGAAATTAATTGTCTACCGCCCCCAGAGGAAAACATTAGGACGCAAAATACGTAGTACAAATGAATCGCCAAGGTCACGTATTTGTGTGGTGTTGGGGTTGTATTCCAGATGGTTTAGGTGTATTTGGCAACTTGATGGCACATTAAATAGTCACCAGTATAAAGACATCCTCGAAAATACCATGGTTCCTTATGTAAGAACTAATATCTCGATGGAATAATTAAATTCCATCAGGATAAACACCCTTTCTACAACAGTCAGCAGGTTTCAAACCGGTCTCGCAAAGGCAAGATTCGTACTTATTTATTGGTCTCCATGCTCACCATTTTTTAATCCTATTGAAAATGTATAAGCAGTGGTGAGAAAAGTTTTGTAGTTAAATTGGCCTAAAAGACAAAAGGGATTTTCTGGAATCAAATACCGGATGCATGGATGTATAGGTACTCTCGTGAAAATTGTAATAGGCATTTGCATCATCCATGCCCCATAGAATGTGAGCAGTAAAGGAAGTAGAGGGTTTACAAACCCGATATGCAGTTAATTTCTATTTTTATTTCCTTTTTCATTCAGAAATGTAATATTTCCTATTTCATACTCGTATTTAGTTTGAAAACGAAATGGAGTATTTCAGTTTTTATGTGTGAGCACAAATGCCTTGAAATCAAATAAGGTTCAGTAATTGAAATTATATTATAATGTGCATAACAAACATTGCGCTTTTCTGCACAAACAAAACTATGCTCAGGATACGAACCTCGGTAGACCTCATTGCTACGTACCTCTTTATAACGTTCGGCTTTCAGCACATATTCAGTTGCAGGTACTCAATATGAAAGCTGACAATAGTGAAGTTAAAGTTACGCATCCCGAGTCGCCATTGCAACCGCCGCGGAAACGATTTGGACTTCAGCAACTACACGCTTTGAGATTCTGTTTATTTTTTTTTTTCGTCCAAGGGTGTACATAAATACAGACTACACTATGATGCTTCTCCTCTAGGGATTCCCCCGAAGAAATGCAAGAGAGGCTTGTCGGCATTTACAACAACTTTACTTCAACAGATGTCACCGAGCCCACTCCGTTTCCAAGATTGGAAAGGTGATTAAAATGAAACAGGCAGTTTACATCCTAAAAACACCTTGTGGACGTCAGTGGGCAGGTCGTAAACCAGAATTTGAATCTTTCCAAGAGTTCGGCATCACATATATATGCGATGTACTACAAATTTACCAGACGGCAGCCATTTTGAGTAACCTTCAGTAGTTGTCTAAAATCTAATACGTCTACTTAGAGAATTTCAGTTGATTTCCTGGTTTCTATTTTCCTCCCTTTTTATTTCCTTCTTTCTGTCTGTTTTTGCTTCTTTCCTATCTGTTGTGATCCATACTGCCTACATCTTTCTCCAAATTTTAGAGGCCCTGTAGTTTAGCAAAGGGATTCTGGAAATGGGCTTATTAGCAAAAATGTTCTCATGGTAGCATCTACCTACTACTGATGCTTGTAACATATTCTTTATATCGTCTATATATCTAATTAATTACTTTTCCCAGTTTAGTGGAAAAATTTTAATGGTACAGAAATTAATATTTGATTGTAAAAGCTCTAGTTGAGAAATAATATAATATAATAATCCCGTGGCGCCATAGCCCATGAACGTCCTTGAACTGCCAACTCGACTGCCGGCCTCGTACGCACGACAGAGGTGGATGATCATACACCCGATAAGGGGAGGTGATGCGGGCAGCAACATGCATCCCTCAACCAGAATGTTGGCTTCCGTGCCTAGGATTACTACCTATCGTAGCTCTTCACTTTCCGAACAACGCTGAGGGCATCAGTTCTATACCCAGGACTTAAAATCCTTCTCCCTAGGATGTAATCGAACCCAGATACATTACGTGGCCGGGAACCACGTTCTAGAATACAGCGTCACGGCGCAGGAATGGGAAATGATATGCAATATTCAAGTATAAAATTTTCATAGTCGGCTATATTTAATGAATGACTTAGTTTTTATTTGTGAAAGGTTATTTTCTTGAGAACTTAAGTAGATAGACAAAGAAAGAACAGAAAAGATACAAGGTTTTATAACCTGAACAGCTGCGTAACTAAATTTTGAACTGACGTTCTTCAAATGTGTACAAAACAGTAATTTCAGCGCCGAGTAGCTTTAAGATGATATGGAATGATGCAGACGAAAGATAAGATTGGATGACAACCAAATAAATGCTAATCAAATTAGCATCAAACTTCAACCTGCAAGCCATTATTATTGTTATTTGAGGCAGTATTTTTAACACTTAAATGATTTCAGTCTAATTATATAATATAAAAAACAAGAGCGCGCCTTAAAGCAATATGAATGTAATAATATAATATATAAAATGTATGTAACAGTCATTGTATTATGTTTGTGTTCTTATGTACATGTTTAATAATGTTATGTGAATGTATTACGTAATTTAATAATGGAGCTGTGAGAATAGAAACCGAAAGTTGCTAACACTGAGGTAACCTTGAGGCAATAATGAACTGGAAAGTTTAATAATGCTGCTGGTAATTCTTGGAACAATAATGTAATATATTAAAACAGTTTTGAAATAGCCAATCAAAAACCAGAAAAGCTGAAATTTAAATAAAAGTTTTCTATTGGAGTAAAATTAGGCAATCAGAGACTTGAAGTAGAGGAATTTACAAATTTAAGCGGTAAACGCCAGACACTGGACGGCAGGGTACCTGAGTAGTTCGTTTGCTCGGTACGTATTCAGTGTGAGAAGAGAATTCATTACGGCGAGAATAAAATAAGGTTTACGTGTTTAAATGTGCAATTAATAAAATAATCTCACAGCTCTCTATAGCAATGAAGTATTATTTAATCGTGTGAAGGATTAATAAAAGGAGTGAAATAAACATAATTTGTGTAAGCCTACATTCTTTAGCCGCATCATCCCGGCTAAGAGATAGGTGTTTCTACAAATTAATACTGACGCAGCCGAGGCAAACATAAATATGTATAATATTTAAAGAAACATAAAATACAAAGTTGATTCCTAAACGTTGGGGCGAAGGCCACCGGCAAGTCAACGTTGAGGTGAAGGTCACTGGAAACTTTGTACCATACGTGGGGCATGCGGCAGTACCTCCTTTTTCCAGAAGTTGTTCTGGTTCGTAATGCCCGTAGCTCGCGACTTACCTTTCTGCAGCCTCCGCGTAGACTCCGGATGTTCTTCGTGAGGTGATTCTCTGCATCTCTATCCTCAGCTAGCTGTAGTAATTACTGAAATATCTAAGGGCAGGGACTTTTCTTCGGTAAACGTAACATAGATCTCCGGTGTGGTAACGGGGAGAAAATGGACGTGCTTCAATTTCAAAAGGACATCAGCGCTGTTATCTTTATTTGTTACTTCTAGTAATTCACAACACTGATATTGTATCCGTTAAAACACGGTCCACTGTTGTTGAAACACGGCGCTGATATGACGCGAAGTTTATATATTTAACAGATATCTTTATTCGCAGCGATTCTTGTGTGTGTCTTGCTCCCCTGACATTTGGCGCGACATCTCTTAATTATTCGGTAGCATCATCCTCTGCCTGTAGTTTCGAAGCAACTCCCCTATTTTTGGTCTTAGCAAATCTATTTATTTTACGCGTGTTTCTTGGGCTCCTTAATTTTCTATTGGTGCATTTTTCGCGCCAGTCAACGCGTCTGGTTATTTCATATTGATTTACTTGGATATTATTGGTGGCATTCCTCCCCCTCTTACTCAAATTTAATATGAAGTCGCGACTTTCCCTAATTTTACCGTTTAAGATTGTTGTCTCACTCACTCCGGTCACGGCGAATTACCGTACAAAAGTACAATGACTCTGCACCCTCGCTATACGAACAATACTTATGCTACCAAGACATCATAAAACTCACTTGGTGCCTTTCGAGAAGCTTTTCTTGCATCTAAAATATTTCGTCGTGGACAGTATTTTAACATAGCGCTTAAAATACATCTCTTAAACAATTTCTGGCTCCTCTAATATTAGCAACGTAAATACAAATATATCACTAAATCACCCCTCATACTTCTTAAGCTAAACAAGTGGTAAAAAATAGTTGTAAATAGCATATTTTAATTTCACTAAAATACTAATTCTCGAAATTATTAATAATTCCTTAGCTCGAACTCTTCCTAGCGTTGCCGTTTCAAATTTCCTTGTTCTGGAAAAGAGAAATTTTTCAGAACGTGTTACAATTTTCTTTTCCAGAATACTTAGTCTAAGTATACATTTTTTGTACATAGGGAACCCTTCGCTATACCTAATTCTTCCCACTGGTTCTGCCAACCCAGTGGTGTTTACACTTGGGTCATTCCTCTTACCCTTTGTTGTAAGTCTTTCATTCTCTCGAAAGTGAAAATCCTTTTAAAACAGGTTTTTCGAGAGGCATTTTCTCACACAATACATTTTCAAAAACACACGAATAAGCTTGTAGTGCACATAAATACATAATACCAAACTTAAGTTCTAACAATTACATCTATTTACATACATACGAATAAATAACTATTAATTATTTATTTGTTTACTTATCGGGTGTATTGCCTTTATTACTCATTCACAGGGATTCTACTTCATTTCGAGTAGAACTAGCCTGATTAATTTCAGTACGTTCCTCACCCATCTCATTCTCTTAGCATTTGTACGGTTTGAGCAAACGTTTTGAGGCAGTATTTTATATCACAACACTGTGAATTCCAGAGTGATTGTAGTGTAAATTAACATTATTGTATGATAATTATTTGAGATGTTTCTTAACTATAAGCATTGTTAGGAAATAAGTTAACACGGCCTCACTGATACTGACAATAGGAGTGAGTAACAATGAAGCGAGGGGGTGAGTTGTTTATCAATTAGAAGATACAAACAAATGACGTCAGTGTAGCGCGCCTTTCTTTAGAAATAGAGGGAAGATCTTCCCTAGAGCATATGCTTTATTAATTATGATTGGTTAAAAATATAAACGCTAATGTTGGCGCGATTTAGTAACCAATAGCAGCTCTATTATAATGTTTAAGCATATCGGGGTGAGGGAGTATAAATTCTTGAGCCAGAGGCAAGTATCGCGCAGTTTTACAGAATCATTCACAAGGTAAACGTCGCGCAGTTCTAAGAAATCTCTCTTGCGAGTTACACGTCAGGCAGTTCTAAGGGAGCATTCACGAAGTACACGTTACGCAATTTTACAGGATCATTCACAAGGCAAACGTCGCGCAGTTCTAAGAAATCTCTCTCGCGAGTTACACGTCAGGCAGCTCTAAGGAAGCATTCATGGGGTATACATTACGCAATTCTACAGAATCTCTCGCGTCGTAAAGTTAGTTACAAAATGTGAAATACGCGAATTAATAGTGCGCGGCAAATAAGTGATTGTGTTACATTCGAAAATATAACAGTTTAAGTCAGGCGTGTATCAAGATTAAATATGTGAAATTAATTAAGTTTGACGGCAATAAAGGTGTAAAAACAAATTCTTATATCATTGTTACCTTTTAGTAACAACTCCTTTCCGTTTACACGCCCTGATCAAGAGATATTTGCTCGACTGAATAATAATAGCTAGCCGGAGGACAAAGAACCCAAAATTCAAAATAGTAAAACAATAACAGGCGCTCAGCAAATAAGATAACACGACAGATTACTGCGACGGTTTATGATACCTTCCTACGACCTTTGAATCTTTTATTTCTTGTAACTGAAATGTATCCGAGCCAAAAATGTTAATTACCCGGTAGGGACCTTTAAATAAATTTTCCATTCTATGATACCTTTTATTCAGAATGCTAGACTTTTTCTTGTCCCGTACCAATACTAAGTCCCCAAGCTCAATCAACCATCTCTTTCGCTTCTTTTGTTTAAACTTTTCCTTCCTTTTCTTCGCCTTCCTCGACAATCTTTCAAATGCCTTTTTGAACAACTCTGACTTTTATAACATCTCTTCCTTTGTTAGTGTTTTCGAATCTTTGATTTCTAGTGTCTGTGGTAACTTCCCATCAAGTCTTTCCATTAACTTCCCTTCATCAGCTTAATGGGCTTATAACCAGTAGTAGGGCTTACACTTTCATTTAAAATAGTTTCAATACGCTAGTAGTGATTGGCCCAATCACTGCGTTTCTTATTGGCCAAAATTTTCAAATAAACAGAAATGTCCCGGATTATCTTTTCGCAGGGATTGCTTTGCGGGTAGCATTTTGAGCAATGGTACAATGTGATACCGTTTTCGTTTAAGGTGTCTACAAATTTTCTGCTGGTAAATGTCGAAGCATTGTCAGTTAAAAGTGCCTTCATCTTTCCAAATTGTGAAACATATGACTTCATTATCTTTCTTAGGCATGTTTCACTTGTAATCTTCCTGACTGGGTAGATGTTGACGAATTTTCAAAATACATCTATTAACACTTCTATACAT
Organism: Deroplatys truncata; assembly: GCA_030765065.1. NCBI lineage: Eukaryota > Metazoa > Arthropoda > Insecta > Mantodea > Mantidae > Deroplatys > Deroplatys truncata. The sequence continues at coordinate 189,312,939 of CM060981.1, forward strand.
CTAAATCCTAATTTACTACTAGGCATCTCACCATGACAGTCCAAGGTCATTAACATGCCTGGTTTTTTTCTTAGGATGGAGTTTGTCTCGTATTCATACTGAAGGTTTAATGCCTTTGCTTTTTGACATTAAAAGCATGTCAAAATTTTTCATCTTACTTTATGATGTAATTTTGGAATATACAGATTTTCTTTGATCAATAAAGCGGTGCGTTCTGAGTCAGAATGTGCTAAAGCTTGATGAAATGTGCTTATGAGTTCATTCTCCATGTTCTTAGGTATATACGTCTTCCATTTTTGTATTTCGCTGCCATGTAGATTAAATAACACGCTGCCTTTTAGCCCTATGTTTCCCTTGACATTTTATGTTATTTCTAGGGACTTCTTCATTATTTTATTTAATTTCTCGTGTTGTTGCTGCAGGTCCCCTAATTCCTATAATCATTTTATCAATCATTTGCTAATGGGTATTTTGATACTCATTAAGGTTATTTCATTTTTAGAGCGTTCTATCCTCTCCGGTATTTCCTTGTTGTTATGTAACCTAGACAGCAAGTCGCTAAACACTTTGGTTTTTCTGGAATGTGCTTCACTTCGACATCATACGAAAGAATCTCATGGATGTACCTCGATATTTTGATACTGGTAAGCTTACAGCGTTTCGTGAATGAAAGACGCACATGATCGGTGTATGTAACAACCTTCTGTATATATATATATATATATATATATATATATATATGATCTGAATTTCTGTAGTGGGTAATACACAGCACAGATTTCTAATTCGGTGACCGAAGCATTTTTTTTTCTGTGTGACTTAAACCTCTTGGCGCGATACTTCTCACATGTAGTTGATTATCCTCATCTGATTGGGCTAGAACACACCTATATCCATATCCTGAAGCATCGACGTAAATTACATATTGTAAGTTGTCCCTGGGTCTCTCTAAGGGAATTGACTTCGCAAATAGCTCTTTTATCTTTTCGAAAGCCTTCTGATGTATTCGTTCCATTTCCATCGCACTTTCTTTTTAAGCAATTCGCGCAAAGGTGCTATTTCTGCGGCGTACCTTAAAATGAGTTTTCTTTGATAAGAAACGATCTGACCTTCTTAACACTCTTGGGCGCTGGTATTTTTCTCACAGCCGCTACCCTTCCTTCGTTTGGCTTTACTCTTCTGTCATTAATTATATAACCTAGAAATTTCACCTCACGTATACAAAATTTGGATTTATTAATGTTCACCATCATATCGCTTTCTCTTAGTTTCCTAAACACATAATCCACGTGTTCAATATGCTCATCAAAATTTTCATCAACTATTGGAAAATCGTCAATGTATTGGATCAAAAATTCGTCGGCCGTGTCGCCAAACATTGCATCGATGGCTCTTAATAGTCCCCTACACAACGTAAGCATACTAAAGTGTATCCTAAAAAAATCGAACTGTTTTCCTAAAACTAAAAATAAAGTATAATTTCTAACATTCTCGTGAAGCTCGATCTGCCAGTATGACGCAGTTAAGTCAATAGTGGAGAAATACTTGTTTTGGTTATTTTTGACAGTAACTTTTCTACACGTTCATTCCGAAATCTGTATGGCTGAGTATCTTTGTTCATCTTTCGACCATTTATCGTCATCCTAAGTTCGCCATTGCGCTTCGTCACCCAACACAATAGACTGCTGTACGGCGAATTTGATTTTTGTATAATTCTGTCTCTCAACATTTTAGCAATTACTTGTTTGGCTCTCTCCCTTAATGCAATCGGAATATCCCGGTACTTATGTGTAAAAGGTGCAATATCTTGTACTTTAAAATTGTGTTAATATGCTTTGCACTTGCCTGGGACGTCCGAAAATACCGTTTTGTTTTATTGTGATCTTCGCTTTAATATACTCCTTTGCGAGTCCGTGAGGTTCTCAGCAAGGGTCACCGTCTCCTCGATCGCTTCGTCCGCCTGACTGCCGGTCGGCGCTACCGTAGTTTCTCTTTTGTCTTGTGCGTTACCGTCATTTTTCTTATTGTACTCCGTATATCCATAATCTGTCAGCGAACGCACGCATCACATCCGTTTCTTCCCCTTGCACTATGAAAATTAGTTTCTCACTACTATTTTTATACTAATTGTACGAAAAACCTTTCTTCGGTGAAATCTTTCTCTCGTGTTTTATTATAATTATCTTGGTTCATTCTTTCTACAAGAGGGATTTTCTATTCCTCTCTATTTCAAAACTTTGGCAACAAAATCAACCCTAGCTCTTAATTCAAACAAAGCGTCACGCCCAATCAAAATATCGCAAGCCAAATTGCTAATTAGCAGGAAAATAAGCTCAAATTCTCTTCTATCTTCACGTATAATACAACTTGCAATTTTATTGGTATAACCTCTTTGTTGACTGCTACCCGGCATACCGCGTTCCTTATAGGCAATGTCATTAGCTTAATTCCTTTATTTACTAGGTTCTGGTATAGCCTCAGGCTGCGTACACTCACATTGGCTCCTGTGTCTACTAAAGCGTTGCACTCTTCATCCAATAATACTACTCTTATTCTAGGGTAAGTTGTCAGGTTCTTTTCCGAATTATTTTGAATGGTAGTTATTAGTTCTCCTAGTATAAAATCATTTTTGAGCCCTGCTTCATATTTGCTATTTATTTGAGCATTTGGTACGCTTAGAATCCTCTCCGAGCCCTTGATTGGATCCTGTCATAGTTTTTCGGGTACCCGGATTAATTTGTGCTCTGCTGGCCTCTTCTACATTTCCGTCTCTCTGGGGTTGCCTATAGCTTCCTCGGTTTCCTCTAAAGTGTCCCCGGGAAGGTGTATCTCCCTTTTCGTCTCTTTCTTGGCAATCTCGTCATACCTCTCTCCTACGTCGCTTTCCCCTCGGTCAGAAAAATATTGTTCCCTATCTGGACTGTTTTCATTATTCCTACCTCTCCTATAATCAAATCGGCCCCTGTATCTCGGTCTGGTTTAAATGGTATTGATATGATACCGATTATCACCTTCCCGCCGAAAGTGGTTATTTTCTCCATTTCTGTTTCCAGATTGTGGTACATCTTTCCAATATCTCTCTCTGGGGTTATAGTTCCCTCTCGCGTTTCCTCTCCAGTTCACATTCCCAAGATTCTCCAGTGGTGGTCAAACTGTGTAGTTTTGTCCTAGGTACCTTACTACTTGTCTCGAATGATGTCACCAACTCAATTACCTCGGCAATGGAATTTTGCTTTACAATGGTGGATGCGCTCCGGATAATGGGGTATAATCATGCTAATAAAGTCCCGCTCTCTTATGGGTGGCTCGATTAATCTACTACTTTGGGCTTTAGTCAGTAAATAATCCACCATGCTCACGTTTCCGCGCTCATCATATTTACCATTAGCTAAGGTAGATCTCACCTGGTTCTGAGTATTAGTACTCCAATACTTGTTTAAAAGTGTTTGTTTGAAATACTGAAAGTTATTATTCTCCCCCATTGAAGGACCCTTTGACGTAAACCATTACGATAAATTAGCATTTTAGCTAGTCCGGAATTTGCTTTGATCGGAAATATTCCTCAGGATTATTCAAATATTATTTAGAAGTATCAGCTGAGTTTTCCTCAGTAGTTACCCCTATCTCAGTAAACAAAGGATAGTTTTCATTATTTACATTGTGGTTCATTGTACATTGGTGTCCTGAATTAAGATTACATAGATCGGCTGGACTTTGACTTCCATTTGCCTCCCTGAAAGTAGTGCTACTTTCATTATTTGTACCATTATCATTCTGTCTTACGCCTATCCCAAGTCTATCATTAGAGCGTTTTAACTCCCTTACACAATTTTCATTTACTTCCACTCTTTTCACAATTTCTTGATGATTTGAGAGTTGTTCATTTATTTTTGATGAAAGTTCACCTATCTTTCCCTGGTCCTTCTCTACCACTGTTTGAAATTCTCTGAACTCCCTTTAGATGTTCGATTCTAAGGCACTTAAAATGTATAGGAATTGTACATATGAAAGGGGAACCATACAAATAAGAATTGTACAATAATAATATAATTCACTAACATGTTAAAATATTCAACATCTAATATTTGTACAGAGCTGATTGTAAGAAACGGGCGAGCTAGCAATATTCCAGGAAAAGCATAATCCTAAGTAGAGCATATCTTTCACCAAGCCAACAAGCAGGGAACCGGTAGCGGTACGGAGAAATAGAAAGAGTCAGATGGAGAAAAAAAAGAGACGGAGATATTGAAAGGCACCGGAGGAAGTCGACACCACAATTTAGGGACCTCGTACTCGTGAGGAATAAGAATAAATCGTCAGCCTGGAGCAAGAAATATCATTGAATGTATCTACTGTATAGAGGACCAGCGGAGATAACAGTCCAGTTTGGTCCACAGACTTACCAATTGAAGGGTTTAGACGACAACAAAATGTGGGGTACCTATCATCGGTAACTGCTAAAGCCGTTTAAAACTTAAACACGTTGTTCCAACTCATTGAACCTTCATAAAAGGTCTTATAATTTGTGTATATAGTAGGAATATTTAGGGTCTAGTTTATGTATAATGTTCTTGATTACTTTTTGACCGGTCACCTTTAGTAAAAGTAGTAAAGAGAGAAAAGAATTTGTGAAGAACATGAGTAGCAAGAAATTTAATCACATATTTACGCTCATTTATGTATGAAAACAAATTTGACTCTTGAAAACAATAACTTAATATATGAATTTAATATTTATAATTTGTACATTAGTTTTAATATTCTAAGTATAAGCGTTCATTCACATAATTTGTATGTCTTAATAGCTAAACAGTAAATTTAATGCATTATGAAAAAGTTTGTAAAATCCAACAACAATAATGAGCTCAAATTCAAGGGTTAATTGAGAATGATTAAAACTTGTTTTTCGTATGTTACAACTTTAATGTATGATTAATGTCACATCAGGGAGCAGGCACCGCGGCAAAATCTGTAGCATCTTAAATAGCTACACACATTTGTAATTAGTTATAAGTAGTGCACACAATATGCGTGTGAAGTGGCCTAGAAATACAGACAACCAAAGGGCTAGTGCACGTGAATCGGTGAAATAGTGAAAAATAACCCAAAAGTACCAGTTTTCGGTACAGTGGGAACAGCAAACTATAGTTAAACCACCTCCGAAAGAAACGGGCCAGCTAGCAAAATTCCAGTAAAAACATAATCCTAAGTAGAGCATACCTTTCACCAAGCCAACAGGCAGGGAACCGGTAGCGGTACGGAGAATAAGAAAGAGACAGAGAAAAGAAAGAGACGGAGATATTGAACCGGCTTCACAACGCACCAGGGTGACGCTTAAGCGCACGGATCTGAAGCAACATATTCTCGTACATATTAAGGTGACGCGGTCTGAAGACCAATAGGAAACGTCGTTACATTTTTAAACGCAGAGGTGACCGTCACTAGGCTCCCATATATAAGAGCAGACAAGGCCTCAGAGCCCACTGTCTCGCACTGATCTTCTAGAATTCTCGACGACACGAGGTGCTACGCTGTTAGCAAATGCACGTGCGTGCACAAGGGTGGTAATGTGTATGCTCCTTAATTATTTGAAGTTGTGGGATTATAAACAATGGGAAAAGCTAGCCGCCCATAATTATTACAATTGTGAATAAACTTAATTAATTAAGGGAAAATTGCAGTGTATTTTTTAACTTGCCTCACCCTCAATAACCTGAGAATTAAGAATTAGATATAGGTAGGAAAAGTTAGGAATGGAATAAGCAACAACCGACGAGCATCAATAGCCGAGGAAGAACACTGCCGAAGACCACAACAACCCAAGGATCGACGATTTCGCGCTACAAATAGTGCACAACACCGTTTCCCGCTACGGCACTTTTTTTCTAAAGAAACATTCACAGCTCTTAAGTCATCATCCAATTGCTCTTTTATGACTAATCTAGTAACCTCAATTCCGATTCAGCAGCCCTCCTCAGTTTTTCTACATCAGTTCTTAGACCTAATTGTCCTTCCCGAATTTCCTGTAATATTTCCGCTTGTCTGGTCACTTTAGAGTCCAGCTGACTATCTAGTCTGGCGACCTGCTCACCTAAATATCCCCACATCTCCTAAGCTAACTCCTCTCTCATTTTTCTATTTTTCTCTCGGACATACTACCCTATCTGGATACTCTGCTGATTTAATTTCCTCTGTAAATTCTTATTTTGTTCACTTAATTTTCTTTCTAAGTCCTTACTCTGTTCTCTCAATATCCCTTCTAACCTCTGTTTTTGTTCGTCTATCTTTGTACTTAAGCGTTAAAGGAATATCATCAGCTGGTTCTGACCTGGGTCATAGGCCTGCTCACTTGGTGGTTGTCTTCCAGCTTAACCTCTACCTCTGTTTCCCCATATTTCCGCCATCTGGTATTATACTGTCAATGGCCTCCCTATCCCGTTTTTCCAAATTTTTCCCTTAAACATTTGTTACTCTAATATTAGTAACATAAATACAAATATATCATTAAATCACCCGTATTACTTCTGAAGCTAAACAAGTAGTAAAAAAGAAAAATTGTTTTACATAGCATAATTTAATTTCACTAAAATAATAATTACCCATATTATTAATAATTCCTTAGCTCGGCCTCTGCCTAGAGCTGCTGTTTCAGGCAGTTAATTCATCAAGATTTTGGCTCCCCAATAGTTGAACTATAATACATCCTTCTTCAAGTTGGCACATAAACGTGGGGAAAATAGCGTAACAAAGACCTTCTTCATATTATTGTTGTTGTAAATGTATTACCATATACTTGTGATTAGTAATCTCAGAACACTCTTTAAATACCATTAAGTGTAAAATAATGGTGTTAATTCTAATACCATAGAGAACGCAATTCTTCATACTTTGTTTGATATTATGATGTTCTACAGTGCTGTAGCCATGAGACATTAGTTATTTCCGCTGAATGAACAATTGACGCTAGCCGTGCATCAAGAGAGGTCCGAACTTTATAATTAGAGAAGAAGGTTTGCCATCCATAATTCAACGCTAGACTGGTTAACCGGAAAATTCTACACGCGCTGCAAATACAAGTGATGCTCAAATTTCAAATGAGTTGCCAGAATTGAAATCCATTCAGATACGAAGGAGAAATTATGTCCATTTAACTTTGCCTCGGTAAAAAGGTCCATGTTTCTCCTTTACATTTGTTCTAGATCTATCCTTTGTTAGGTATCATTCCTTTATCTTGATGCAATATTAATTGTAGAGTAATAGTAAAACGAAGACTTCGGCTATCAAAATATTTCGAAGTCAATATCAATAGTAGGCTGCAGGTACACAAAGGAAGATTTTCAATCATCTAAAGGCAAGTGTTACCGGCAATATAAGTGTTTTGTTTAATATCCACATTTTCTTTAGCGTCCACTTGATCCATAATTTAAAATACCTTCTATGATATCCTTAAGATACTTCACGTTTTATTTATCTTTCTACAGTTTTAAAATATTCTATTCTGCTTGCAAAATTCCAATGTCATTATCGTACTTTCTAGTATAAATGTAAGTTTTAATTTTAATGTATTTCTTAAGGTAATTGTTTATTTTCTGTATACTCAAATCCCCCATTTCTTTATCGGAAATTCTTTATATTTGCTTCAAGGTGCGGTATACTCGTGGAGGGAGAGCATAACTCGCAGTATGTCCGAAATATTAATATATGATTTAATATATGAACTCTGGTGATACTGATAATTATCTTATGTTTTAGTTGTTACTGTTAAAGTTTATCTTTATTTCTTGCCACAGCTGCTGTTATTTGGGTTTCTGGTAGAGCTTGTATAACTTTGCAGGGTGTGATACGGGAAGGAAGGTAAAAAGTAACAACTCTAACAATAGATTAAGTCATGAAGAACACTATGCTTTAATGGCACACGCATTGACTGTCTTATTAATAATCTACACAGTTCTTAAGTTAGTTGGAGCTGTAGAACGGTCGAGCCCTACCACGTTCGTAAGCCAAACTTGCGGTCGCTGAGCAATCAAGTATTTTATACGTGCTCTAGAAATAATTGTAATATTTATCACACGTTCCTATAGACCTTTAAATCGATAACCTTTCACCGTTCCTACTACATTATAAGCAGCAAATAATATCGCCTGCTTCTGAGAGCTTACATGTATCTTATTCACATCGCAGCACTTTATACTCAACCGCCCTGGCTGATGGAGACGCTAGAACTAACATTTCTCCCCTTGAAGATTTTGAACATATTCTTCCTTAAAATTTCATTGTGTGTCTTCGTTCAGCTTGGAACATTCCAGAAGACTTACCCGGCTATTGTTCTACGTTTGCAAACATGTGGCCTCTCTACAAACATATGTTGTTTTCCTTGTCGCCTGTTCTATTTCACAAAGACACAAGGTCTGGCTTTTATGACTTTCCCGTACAAGTCCTTTTTGCCTGGGCCCTAATTCTAACACAAAGATATGTTTGTCGGCTTTTAACAAGAATTCCACAGCTCCAGCTACACTTGCACATACATAAAACTTATGCCTTAACTTCTATTTATACAAGTATTTTTCTTATTAATACCATTTTACATTACAATTCACATTATTGTATATATGGCATATATATAACCATAGTTACTGTCTCAAAGGATCAGTTTTTATTAAACTCTAATGAAAGACTGTTTCTGGACACGTTTTTAAAATGTGCTAGTAATTACTACACAGTTTTGCGTTAAAATCTCTAATTTTTACTTGTCACACTTCTATACTTCCCTGTATGGTCTTAAACTAAATAATATGTTAGAAAGTCTGGGCTCTATTAACACCACGGTTTACTATACAGGCTCTCGCTTCTTAGGTCGTATTTTATATTTAATCTAATTTTTGCATTATCTTTATTTAAGTAACCACAATTTATATAACACAGCTTATCCATTTGCTTAGGTATTCGTATCACACCTTAGCTTATTAAGTGCTCCTATAAATTCTCCGATAAAAACAGAATGTCTCAGTAGTCGGGGTATGAATGAACCTATTTCAGGACCTAGTGCGAGGTAAATAGCTGAAATATAAAATATATATGAAGGTTAATCTACCTTCACGTAGTTGTGAGAAGGGATTAGATTCAGTGTGTGTCTTTATCCACTACAGTGGATTTAAATGTTTATGTTATGATATGGTTATTGCATAGGAGCAGCAAGTTCAAAGCAAACGTTTCATGACCAAAGTGAAATTACAATTTGAGAGTTTTTTACAAACTCCTCCATAAAAACAATTTATCTTGGGAATGCCTAAGTTCTATTAGTTGAAGGAGAGAGATTTCGTGTTGAATTGTTGAGTGGTAAAGTTGTACCGCCTCGGAGTATAATATCTTACTTAATTTTAGAATAAATTTTTATCCCATGAGTAGTGCACAGTTGTACTATTTGAACAATGACAATTTCAGGCTTTCAAAAGCATTTTTATTCTCATTTTCAACACCTTAGAGAATGTAGTTCAGGTCGAGATACGATTAATTAATAAAAGTAGTCAAAACAACCGTTGTATTATAGTTATTAATATTATGACTTTTACAGTTTTTAATTGTCACTTCAGTACGTAATTCTCATATCAGTTCACTCTTTTCGTGACGTAGTGGCGCAACGAAATCGCACGACGTAGTCTCTTCTTCCGGATGGTTCACTCGCTGGGGAGTCGAACACAAGACTTCTTCAACATCTCGCAGAAGCAGCACTCGCTGCGCGTCACAGCAGTCGTCACAAATTCGCTAGAACAGCATTTGATGTAGCATAAACGCACTCCTAACTCGCGAGCGAGAAGGTTCTGGTTATCTGATGATAGCGCTTCCGTGTTTACGCTGGCGAGCCAATTACCCGGCGCCGACTTCCGGATAACCTTGAGCCATAGCCGCTGTGTCACACTGTGCATCCTTTGCAACAATGCACTCCACAATTGCGCAAACCGATGCGAATAACTGAGGTCGTTAAGGACGTCTGCGGTTCAAATCTCCCCGGGACTGTCTCCGTGACTGAGGCATTTTTCCATGTTTTCCTCAGTCCTCGTAACTGGCAAATACTAGGAGACCTCTAAACTTAGGCCTGGAACGTTTCCTTCCCAACTTTCCTTTCCCACTTACCATTTCATGTATCACAAGTGTCAATGCCTGTGAAGTCGTATGTAGTAAGAGCGGGAGTTAAACACAAATGAAAGTAACAAGTCCGAAACTATGAAGTTATAAAATAATAATAATTTATAAAACCGCTAAGAGTAAAGACTTTTCTATCAACTCAGATATTTATGACACTAATGAGGATACGCCATTATATTAGCAACTGCAAAACCCATTTTGTTCCATGTTATACTAAAGTTATATTATTTTGAGTAAATATTGGAATCTGTGTCGAATATGCAATAAGACTTACTTATTCATCTGATTGTGATGCTTTATTATTTCCTCTACTACTTATCTACCTAGAGAAAGTCGAAATATTGCACTACATACAAAAATTAAATAACAAAAATGCACTGAAATACAAGTTTTGGGCTCTGAATCAGAAAAGAACATGCTTAAAAAATCTGTGTTAGATTCACGGGACATTCTCTACCTAATATTGTTTATTAGTGAGTATATAAATAATTCTTACGAAAGTTTATTTTTCTTTCCACTTCATTTTAACCAAGATAAACCTTTGCAGAAATAGCTACATTACATATATTTCATAAGGATACAATGAGAACAACGATAGTCATAGTTTAGGAACTAGACGCTATACGTGTTCTTAAAATTTCATACTGTTTCCATGTAATTGCCGGAAACAACTGAAAATCGATAGGATTTAAAAAGAATGACGCACTGTTGAACAAATCGAACCATTAATAGCGGACATCTAGGAAATGGCTGATGCCACACAAAAAAAAGTTATTTTAAATAAATCCTCTGTTTTAAGAAGATCTACATTTCTTGTGTAATATCTATTCGTCCATAGCTTAACGTTTACCAGTTATACAAGATTATACAAAATTCCTACCAAATAAAGTGAACTTCACAGGCTATTTCCAGAAAACTCAAGAAATACATGTTAGTTGTCATATACTTTAATCGATCAAAATCGATACAGCAATGTTTTAGAAAATCAAACATTTAGAAAAATGTTCCACGTAAAGCGTTTTTTGCGTTGGGAGATCTACTTGAAAGTCTTCGTGTCGCATTTTTTGGTAGATACTGAATCTAAATACTAAGTTTGGTATTTATCCAAAATTTCGTTTTTGAGTTATGCTGTTCACAGGCGCACACACACACATACAACACACTCACACACAACATACTCACACATACGGACCTTTTATTAAAAATCTGATGTGTTGCACTTCCATGACTTTCTCTGCTCTTGTAGAAATTAGTTTTACAAACTATTTTTCAGCAGAATCAATTGGGGAATTTAATGCCGTATCCGCATGTTGCCATGGTAGTCCAGTGGTTAGAGCGGAAACCGGGAGATCGTGGTTCAAATCCCGGTGATGCCATTGAAGTTTTCAGTCGCCTGATTCTACCTTTCCAATTAAGATTTGTTTGGGTAACTTTATAAACCCTTTTTCAATTTTTATTTGTAATTTCTTCTTCTATGATCTATGCATAATAATCAAACATGCAACATCTTCTTCTTCTCTACCTTATTGATAACAATTAAACAAGTATAGTCCAACGTTTTCACAATTCTCACTTATTCTGCTAGATGTGAGTATTATAAATATTGTGTGGAGCGTGTACTTTTGTGACTTCATTAAGAATTCTTCGATTATAAACTGAAATATTCAAATGTTGTACTTTGCTTTTAATGCTGGTGAGCTGCAGTGTATGGAAACATAGTTAATCAAGCTCAAACTTCCATCGTCTTCAATTATTTCCTTTAGAAACGGAATACGGAAGCATTCCGCAGTGTAGCTTATATATATATATATATATATATATATGGACAAACTGTTTAAATGTGTATACAATTACTTTTAGAACAAATCTGATTTCCAAAATGTTCAATATTAATTTACGTTTATCATATAACACCATAATTTGGTAGAACAGATCCCAGACAAACCTTGTAAACTCTTATGTACCGAATACGTCTTGTGATTTGTAAACCCTTTCTTTCGAGGGACAATGTGCATAAAGAAACGTTACGGTCTCTGTTGTTAGTTTGGGGAACGTGGACAAATTGAAAGTAGTCTCTCCGTTCCGCCTCTTCAGAATCCCTTTATGAATACCTGAAACCTTTCTCGGAAGGCACCGTATAAATCTTTGAGTGACCGTAAAGAAAAGTATGCTGTGCAACGTTTTCCTTATCCTGAGACAAGAAGATCTACTCTTATCTTTCTCCCTCTCATCTTCAAAGCAAAGCATGCAGTAGAGGAAGACATGGAACTGAAGCGTTCCTTTAAAGGACTGGACGAGCACACTAAAAATGGTTTTTGCACCCAGCAAAGAGAAAGAAGGACAAAAGAGGAATACTAATAAGCTCTTTCTGCACAGCAAGCTGTCTAGAATCTAAAGAAATACCTTGATATTCCTCTATACAATATGATTTGTTGGTTTCCAATTTGTAAGCAATTGTAACCTATTAACGTCTTAAAATACTCACACATTTCTATTGTTTACTACTGAGTGAGCTTTGGAATATTTCGAGTGTTAGTGTTTTTTCTTTTTATTGCTTTTACAGTGCTTTGATGTTTGGTCATTTTAAGTTGCTCCGTTTTCTAAGAAAAGAGCACGTATTCATCGAGCCATGCACATGCACCTTATCTGTAATCTCTAGTTTCATATTTTATCACATGCTTAGAAGCCTGTCAACTAATATGTGTCTACATTATTACATGTTCTTTCTGTAGTCGCCAACCTCTTCAGTGCAAGTATACACACTGGAAACAAAATGAACGTTATACTTTTCTGTGGTAATATTACTTTACAGTGGCTTTTAAGAAACAGGAATAAAGTATATTAGCTGGAGCTTTTTTTAATGGTCTGAAGTATTTTGCTGGTTTTTATGGCGAGAATATCAAAGTACAGCTAGCTGGTGACGCATTCGCTTAGGTCAGTGTCAGCCAACTGAATGCTCTGTGACGTCAGATAATGTTGCTCACTAACTCTCTTACGCAGAAAAGAACCACTAAGATGTGTGGAGTAAATGAAGTAAGGGGAAAAGTAAAGTCAGTGATTAGAGATTGCTAACGGGGTGAGGAACACTCATTGTACTTTGTACATTCATAATTTCAAAAGCAGTCTGCATCTCTTTCCTTCCTTGTCTGCGTTGTTTCGGAGTAATTACTACGTCACACAAGCATCAGAATGTAACATGTGATTGAGTTGGCGGCCTCTGGCTTAGGTGGACAAAGGTAAGTAAGTCAAATAATTTGACTATAGTACGACTAATACTCGAGGAGGTCATGTTCCACTCTCGGATATTATTATTACTGCTGCATTTTTTCTACTTCCAGATTGTGTTACAACACCCGTTTGTAATGGTCTTGAAGCTAGGCTATTATTTATTTCTTTTTTTTTAATTTTAAAGTTAGAATGATATGTTATGATATTTTGTACGGTTCGTAATATCAATAGACTGGAATCTTTCAGGGTAAGTTGACAACAAACATGTTTGCTTTTGCATTAAGTTGTTATTAAATATTTCCTCAACACTAATCTGAGCTTAGGTGAATGTTATAGCATGACCTATTAATCTGCGTTGTTTATCGCGGCTTCATGCACTTAATATAGTTCACCATTTTTGCGCCACATATTTTTCTCATACGTTCTTCCCTATCGTACAATATAAGTAGTTCCTTAGTGCTGCGTGAAATTGTCAATGCTTTATCATAGCCAAACTACAAAACTATGATAAAATCCTCATGATTCATAACATAAATAATGCTCACTATTTAAATATTTAAGCTGTTGGCCTACCCATTGCTTATAGATATGTTTTGGCATTGCATAGACGCAAAGCCAAAACTTTAATTTAAAATGGTCTTGAGCTTCAAGATGGAATCATAGTTATAATGAATCCTGGTAAGGTAAACTAAGCAATGTTTTTTTCCTTATTTTCCGTATGAATCCATGTACAATGTTGTACATTTTCTTGTCATTAAAAGGAAGAATATGAATTGGTATAGTTTTAGGTTAGATATTTCCAGGGCTTTAAATACTGTTCACACCGCCCCACTAACCAATATGAAAACATACAGTTTTATTAAGGTAACCTTTCATTTAGAGATATACGAAACTATTAACAAAATAGATTCATTATGGCGTCTGAATTCAGCGGTTTATTTTAAATACGTCATGCCATATACCTTTTGTTCATTCGATGTTTATAACCTGGCTTAGGAGTATATCGTGAAATTTGTAGCAATGCGATTGTCAGCATTTTTTATTTCACCATTGGTTAGCTCAGCTTCTTGATCCCAGCTGCAGAATGAAAGGTAGTAAAGGGAATACATACAGCACTAAAATGCCTTTCATAAAATAAATTAATTTACACTTTGATATTAAGTAATGCAGTACATATTTGATATACGGAAGCTTTTTCCACATCCATCCTCTCCTTAGCAGCTTCTCTTCCAAACACCGGCTTTACTTAATCAGGATATTTATTTTATTTTTGTGTCTTTGTATAGTTTTGACGTACTTCAAGTACTAGCTCGTTCTCAAATCGAGTTGCTGTTTATTGATTGTGTTCTGACACTGGAACCGTACTGCTTGCATATATGCGCTAACTATGCATTTCTTTCTTTCAGTAGTATTTGGATCTTCCAAAAGAATTACATGGACTTCAGAGTGGTAATCCATGTCAGACAAAGAGAGCAAAATCAGCTTGTAACATATTTTTTATCTGGAAGAAAATAGTTGTATACTGATTTATTTCTTGCCGCCTGTCATGTTCCTCATTCTAGAAGCCACCTTGCTATCCTTTAACTTTTACACTTTTCAAATAAAATATTATCATTTTTTTCTACTCCATTCTCCAGTAACAGTAGCATTATTATTCATGTCTACACAATATAGTTTGGCTTTTAACCCATTCAAGTTTAATATATTACCATTACAAAGCGATCTCAAAATGTTTGAGGATTTAGGAAAATGTTATTTCTACTTATTCAAATTTTATATTCTATGATAGCAGTGGAAGTGAAAAACCGTGACATGTATAGATGTAGTTGTAACAACTGAGAAGAATCGCTAGAATAATTTCGGAGATTATCCTGAACAAGTTTCTCAGCTTCTATGCATAATGTGAATTAAACTTAATGTTCTACCATACACAGAAAGCAGAGTAAAATAGACTTAAGAAGCTACAGTATCAGAAATTTCATACACACACCTGCAGTTAGAATAAAACTGGTGCCATTCAAATGAACGCTCTGTGACTCGGCGAGCAAGACTTTTCTTGCTCTCGTCTATCATCTATAAATCGAAAGGCAAAGTTACCCTTTGCAAGGACTAATGGGGAAAGGGAAATGTATGTTGCAGTTCATACCTACGTGATTGTAGGATACAAAGGCTGCCCTTCCCTTCAGTTCACATCCCTTGCCAAAAACTATCCGTGGTGGTGTTACGTCACAAGACTACGAGACGTCACACATAACTGATTTGATGGCTACTGAAATAAAGTTTTGTTTAACAGCTTTTTGCCGTCAGTCGTGTAGGTTAGAGGCGCTTTGTTACTCTCCTGTCCCTGCCTTTCGGACTGGTTTCATTAGCAATTCATCCTGGGTGAAGGTGAAAGAGCACGTAAATGCAATCATATAGATCAGAGGCTGCAGATGTCGCAAACATATTCCGTGGTAACAGTTTTAATCATAGTTCTTTTACACTGACGCAGTATTTTATATCACAACACTGTGAATGCCACAGTGATTGTAGTGTAAATTAGCATTATTGTATGACAATGATTTGAGATATTTCTTAATTGTAAGCATTGTTAGGAAATAAGTTTACACAACCTCACTGAAACTGACAATAGGAGCGGATAACAATGAGCGAGGGGGTGAGTTGCTTATTAATTAGAAGAGACAAGCAAATGGCGTCAGATTAGCGCGCTTTTCTTTAGAAATGGAGGGAATATCTTCCCTAGAGCATATGTGTTCGTAATTTTGATTGGATATAAAAATAGACGCTAATGTTGGTGCGTTTTATTAACCAATAGCAGGTCTGTTATAATGTTTAGGCATATCGGGGTGAGGGAGTATAAATTCCGTGCCAGAGACGGGTAACGCGCAGTTCTACAGAATCATTCACAAGTTACACGTCGCTCAGTTCAACAGAATCATTCACTAGTTACACGTTGCTCAGTTTAAGAGAATATTCGCGGGTTACACGTCGCGCAGTTCTACAGAATCTCTCGCGTCGTAAAGTTATTACAAAATGTGAAATACTAGAATTAATAATGAGAGGCAAATAAGTGATTATAGTTACATTCGAAAATATAACAGTTTCAGTCAGGCGTGTATCAAGAGTAATTATGTGAAATTAATTAATTAATTGTGAGGGCAATAAAAGTGTAAAAACAAATTCTTTTATCAGTGTTATCTTTTAGTAACAACTCATTTCCGTTTACACACCCTGTTTAAGAGATTTGCTCGTCGACTTGTAATAATAGCTAGCCGGAGGACAAAGAACTCAAAATTAAAAATAGTAAAACAATAACAGGCTCTCAGCAAATCAGATAACACGAAAGTAACCGCGACAACACATATGTATAATATACAAATAACAGAGTTGCGCTCGTGAAATATTGTGTTGCTGACTATAATGATTATTAATGAGCCTAAGACTGAGTACGATTCTGAAAAGAATACAAAGTTTATTCAAAACAGAAGGCAGAAGTAGCGAAATGGATAAGGATGTTGAATTTTAAAACCAAAAATCGTGCACTGTAAGACAGAATTAATGTGAAGGACTAAATGCAAAAACTGAATAACATGATTGAGGCCTTAGTAATAAGTTTTCGATATCTCAATATGGCACGTAAGTAATAAACCGAGTATCCAGAGTAAGAAATAGCCTGGATGGGTTAAAATATAGTATTTACACCAGCAGCAGCTGATTTTAGAAATACCAGTGATTCCATTTTATTGCTCAACATGCCCAACAAAGTTCCATATTACTCTATTTTTTGAGTCGAGTGAAATTTTACGTTTACCAAATATGCTTCACGGGATTTGAAGTTAAACCAGCTGGATTTTATCGCTTCATTGATCATAGACTAGCTGGCTTATCGAAGTCGCTTACTACCCGAATGCCTCAATAACAATTTAAAATGAATTGTTTAATCAAATATCATTACTATACAGTGTGTATTAAAATATCAGTATTATTTATATATCAACATAATTTCCTGAAAATTGGGCGATTATAAACGTATAAAAACCTATAAATTAAACGGAGAACTATGAATGATTTTACAAGCAGTTAAAAAGCTAGAAAAATACCCCTCCAAAAGGAACAATACGTCTAGAGCGTTTTTAAGAGAATAGATGTGGTATAATAATGAAGTTGGTATAATGCATAACTGCTATTATAATATCCTGTGAATCCCTATTCAATTCTGGGCTGTATAACACTTTTCACTTTCTCAGGGTAACCTCCTGTGATTGCAGACCACCATTTTATACAAGGTAAAACATTTCATTTATAAATATTGAAACATACATTTAAAATTGACACATTTTTCGTGGTTATTAACTTTTTATATATATAAAACAAATAAAGATCCAAAGCAATCACAGTGAATATTCGACATATCTATGAATGCAGAGACAATACAAACGCTGTATATCAACAAGACTATTTATATACATTCACTTTCTCTCCCCCCTCTCTGCCTCCCATACATCTTGGTTGCAAAGTTCATCAACACAGGTTTTATGCTGCTGAGGAACTTCTTAAGGTGCGTTCTTGTAGAATACCATTTCTGTCACCATGCGTAATAACTTGCTTTATATCATTCAGGTTGTAATGAAAAACTTAGCTGTCAGCGTTTTCCTAAACATAGGTTGTAACAACCATTTACTACTTCCTTTAATTTTAATAATGTGCTAATTCTCGGACAGCGCTCATGTATCCCCTTATTTATGTACATTTCGAATGGATGCCGCTTCACATTTTTTGAGAAAAACGTGGAGATCCTCCCCTCCAACAACAACAACAAAATAGTTTCATAATTAAAAACTCTGATGTGTTACACTCACATGACTTTCTCTACTCTTGTACAAAATATTTTTACAACCTCTTATTCTCCATCTATTTCATATTAATCGAGATAAACACTTGTAGAAACGATCTTTTGACTGCAAAGAGAATTACATTTTACACATAGCGACCAGTTCTAAAAATATTTGACAATCGCTTAAGGCCTGCTATGTTCTCCTTGCTTTGTATTTGAAAGGGTAATATAGAAATACAGTAGCCTTTAAGCATATACATATCTCTTAATAGCTGGTTGCTATGTGCAGCACCATTCTCTTTGCCACAGATTAATACTCTTTGCATATCCAAGACAAGAAAATGAATAACGAATTTCCATTTGAGAAAATAAGTATTGAAAAATTTAAGGAAATAACAAGCAATATCTCTAAAATGGTTCACTCAACAACAAAAAATTGTATATGACATAAATTCGGTATTTTAACGCAATCTACATTTTTTGTGTAGTAAAATGTTGTCTATCTCTTATGGTTTACCAGTTATGCAAAAGTCGTTCACAATGAAGAATACTTTTCGAGACATTCCCAGAAAATTCAAGATATACATTTTATTTGTCATGAAAGCATCTTAAACATATGATGTTTTAATCAAAATCGTTACAGCCATTTTTGAGAAAATTAAAATTTTCGAAAAATGTTCCATGTAAAGGGTAATCTCGGGTGGGGGAATTTTCTTGAAAACCTTTGTGTCGCATATCTGGAAGATACTGAACCTAAATACCAAGTTTGGTGTTTATCCGACTGTTCGTTTTTGAGTTATGCTGTTCACACACAAGGAGATGTTTTCGAAAATGCTTTTTTTGGATTCAGGAGGTCTCAAAACATGTATTTCTGTGGAAGTCTCGGTATCGAAATTTGAGTGGAATACAATACTTCCCCTACTTAATATACGTAGTAGATATACTAAAAATTGGTGCTTATCTATTAACATGTTGAATAGTTTGTCATTCATATTTACCAACTGAGTCACCATTTTTCTGGCTGCATATAAATCCCCGTCTTACTGTCTTGCTGTGCGGGTTCATCAGGTATCTGACAACTTAACAAAGTGAATTTGTCATGTTGTAAATCAATACAATGTCTATGTAAACATGTATTTGAATATGCGTGTCACATCCTCTTCAAGGTTCGCTTTCAATAGATGTAATTAATCGAACTAGATGAATAAAATGCGTGACGTTCGTTAATTGCAACTCCTGTACGCATACTCATGCACTCTTTCTATATGGATATCGACAATATACGAGCTAAAACTTGTAAATGTAATAGAAACAGACCACATAAGTATATAAATCCGTGCTTATTTTGCTCTCTGACCCAATGCATAAAAAACCCTGCTCTATGGGCCTAATAAGAATATTGAGTGTTTTTATGACGGTCTAAAGTTAAGGGTTACTCTATTGATTTGTACCTTAAAATATAAATAACGAACAAACCTTACTGTTTAAGGAAACAAATTCTAATGCAAAGAAATTTAACTTGTAAGTCAATTACACGGGTCTTTCTTGCTTTTTATATCCTATACATTGTCAAACTATTATAAGTTTTCTTCTATAAAGGAAATTAGCCTTAAACTGTTAATGCTTCCATTTGGTCATAAGAGTATTTTATACTGTATTTCAAGAAGCAACAATTTAATTCATCATTTAGGTGGTTAAAACAGGTGACGTGATTAATAAAACATCTGATGTGATGTATTCATATGACTTTCTCTACCCTCTATAATTTATTAGTGGGTATGAAATCTACACTTACTAAAGCTTATTCTTCTATCTACTTCATTTTAATCTAAATAAACCTATGCAGAAAAAAGGCTACATCACACATTTCGTTATAGATACAAAGGGAACAGCGACAGTCAAATGTTTAAGAACTGGATGCAATATGTTGCATATTGTTTCCATGCAATCGTGACGAGCAACTGAAAATCGATGACTTAAAAAGGAATGCCAAAGTATTGAATAAATAAAACCATTAATAACGATGTCTCGGAAATGTCTGATACTACAAAAAATTTATTTGAAATAAGTTGTTGCTTCTATGTAATACGTTTCCATCTATCGCTTAACATTTACCAGTTGTATAGGATTATCATAATTTCTTCCAAATGAGGGGGACTTCACAGGCTTCACAGAAAATTCAAATGTACATTATATTTGCAATGTAAATATCTTTAGTATATTTGTATTTTAATAAAAATCGTTAGAGCTATTTTAAAGCAAATAAAAGTTTCGAAAAATCCGGCATGTAAAGGGAGTCTGGGGTGGGGGGATTGTCTTGAAAATATTGCTGTCGCATTTTTGGAAGACATGGAACCTAAATACCAAGCTTGGTATTTATCCAACTTTTCGTTTTTGAATTATTCTGTTCACAGACGCAAACACATACACACATAGAGACTGATAGACACACGGACGCCCTGATCCTTTTCAAGAAATACTTTTCCTGGATTCAGGGGCCTCAAAGCATGTATTTCAGGTAAAATCTCGGCATCGAATTTTTGGGTGGAATATAATATACTTACCCCACTTACTATACTCCGTAGGGAAAGTAAAAATGCTGATGTGTTGCACTGACATGACTTTCTCTACTCTTGTATAAACTATTTTTATAAACCCTTATTTACCACCTACTTCATGTTAACTGAAATAAATGTTTACAAATCTTATTGCTAATTTTCTTGTAGGTGCAATGAGAATATGATAGACTTTAAGCGATAGTCAAATCTATTGAGAAATTGTTGCTATGTGGAGCATTCCATTCTCTTTGAATATCTAGAATGTTAAAAAAAAGAAGTAATAAGCAATTCCCATTTGAGAAAAAAAAACCGAGGAATATCTCGGAAGTGGCATAAATTTTAACGAGTTTTAACGAGTTCTAGATTTTTTGTGTAGTATCATTTTGTTTATCTTTAGGGTTTAGCAGTTATGCAAACGTAATTCAGAATGAAGAGGACTTTCAAGGACATATCCCAAAAATTCAAGACATACATTTCATTTGTCATGAAAATAACGTGAACATATGGTATTTTAATCAAAATCGAAAGAGGCATTTTTCAGAAAATCAAAATCTCCGAGAAATGCTCCAAGTAAGGGATATTCTAAGGTGGGGAATTTTGTTGAAAATCTTTGTGTCGCACCCTTCAAATATACTACTCAACTACTAAGTTTGGTATTTATTCGACTTTATATTTTAAATTTTGCCAGACAGACACAAGCACGGACATGTTTCCAAAAATATTTTATTTGGATTCAGGGCACCTCAAAACATTTCTGGTGAAATATAGGTATGAAATTTTTTGTGGAATGCAATACTTCCCCTACTTACTATATGTAGTAGAGAAAGTAAACAGGAAGAAATAAACTGTTTTCAGAAAAATATCGGATTATTTTTATTTAACTTTTATTTGCCTTCTCTATCTCCCCCTACTGCCAATACTATTTTAATATTCAATATGCTCCTTTGGAAAGCTTATGAATACAACAATGTTAATTGAAATTATAAGTATTAGATTTGCTACAGAAAAATCACAACCGTTGCGTTTAAAACTGCATTTACTCACCTGGTTTAAAGGCATTTAATGTTTACTTTTTCCTTTGGTCTATTTTTAACATGTTTTTTTAAAAACACATTCAGGAAATAATAGTACTTAATAATAATAATAATAATAATAATAATAATAACCAATATCAGATTATTTTAAATTTATCACGAGAGGTGGCGTCGTGGTAACGTGTGCGACTCATATTCGGCAAGTTCGCTCACTTGGGGACCTATAGGTTTTCGTGGTTTCCTCGGATCGGCAGTTGAATGCTGGGATAGTTCGTCTTCTGTACTCATCATCTTTCTTGCAATTTGTTTCAGGACTGAAGGACCAGGCGACAGTTTAGCAGTTTTTACGGCTGGGCGATGGCTGTGCGCACCTTAGCGTTTTTTTTCTGATGTCGTTTCAAGGACAGCTCAGTTATAATCCGCCTGGGTGCTCTCGGGCAGGCGCTTCTGACCCTGAAGTTAGGAGATTGTGGATGGGCATGCGTTCAATCTGGAAACATTTGGGATCCCGTCTGCACTTGTGCCTGTCGTCATTCGGATCTGGTCGCGTTTCGGATATCTTCCTTGGTCCCTCTTTCCCAGTGGTCACGGTAGAAGCATAAGGGGCCGGTTGGTCTGCATGAGATGTTCTGCCCCGGTTTCGGAGCCCCTCCGTTCGTCAGTGCCTTTACCTATAAATTTTGTCCGCCTATTGCTACTATTATTTTCATATTCAATATTTTTCATCGGAGAATTTATGGGTCTAACAATATTAATTTTTATTATAAGTTATATGATTTACTATCTTGAAATCACAACCATTGCATTTAAAAGTTCATTTTGTTATCTCGTTTTAGAAAGGCTAATGTATGCTTTTCCCGTTTGTTTCTTCATATGATTCATATTTTTATGGAAGAATCTATGAGTACAAGAATATTAATTGAAATTATAAGGCATTTGATTTACTGTCGAAAAGCATAACAGTTACATTATAAATACATTTTCTCACCTCATTTTAGAGAGTTTAACTTGTGCTTTTTCTGTGCGTCAATATCACTCATTTAGAAAAACACTTTAAGACAAAATAGTATTCAATAATAACAGTTATAACAATAATAATAATAATAATAATTATAATAATAATAATAATAATGCCAAGTCTAACCATACTCAAATAAAATAATAACGATACAGCATATCTGCACAATAAAAATTGGTTAAGAGAAGGAAAATATATACACACACTAATAAAAAAGTTCTCTTTTAATGCATTTACTTCATTTCTTCTTCCTTCTCTGATTATACTCCCCGTTAGAAGGGCTTACTTGCCCCAGGACTTTAAGTGGGTGCCTGGGTTAGACGCCTGCCGGGGAGCAGATTCTATGGATCATAGAGAACAGCCTGGTGTTAGAGCGAGGAAGGTGATGATATATAAAATGGTGGTAAAAGGGATGAAAGGAAAAGTGATGATAGAGCAGTCGGTGAAATGAATGGCGGGGGAAACCGAGAAGCCGGAGAATGCCGCTCAAACGCCCCTTTGTCCACCATACATCCCACACGCGATTTCCTAGGATCGAACCCGGGCCGCCTGGTGAAAGCGAGCGGTCTAACCACTCGGCCATGGCACAGCCTTTTATTGTATTTACGCGATTACGAAATATGATGGACTGCCTCATCCTCTTAAAAGCTTCCAGACTGCTAAGGATTCAAAATCTGGCGCAGTCGTATACGCCTTCGCCCGGTCAAACAAAAACGAATGGCCCTATTTGCAAGAATTTTACACGTGGAAACAAGTGGCAATAAGGAAGAATCTTCATGTGTTTCTCTGTCAAGTGTCAAATTCCATATCCCGCTACGGTCGAAGATGTGATACTACAGTTTAAGAAGAGTATTTGACGTCGCAGAAATTTGATTTAATTTTATTATACTACAACTTTTGTGGATATTTTTAATACGATCAGAGAATATAATTTTGATTTCATCACAGTATGATATTATTAACAGTTTGAAAACTTCTAGAAGAATGGGGGTTAATCGTCTGAACTGTCTTGACTTTTAGCACTTAAGAGATGAATGTTGAGCTAATGATCAGCGACATTTTATGGCGCATGACTGGCTATAATATGACTTCCTGAAATACCTGGGTGTAGCCCTTTACATTTCAACGAATTTTAAACCTTCTAAAAAGACCTGGAACTGGCTTAATTTGAAATCCTTGGATGTACTGCCATATTTCTTCAGGAATATAAAAGCATCATTTTACGTGTAGTCAAAAAGTGAAGTCGTACTAAAACGATTGCCTTATTTTGCTTTTACAAGGCGTAAGTTGGTGACGATACCAGCAAAATAAGGATGAATAATGAAAACCAAGAAATCGTGAAATAACATTGGAAGATGAAAATACTCCAAGAACTACAAATACCAAAATTCAGCTTCCTCCTAATTTGAATATATTTATAATTGGTAATTAATTACTCTTTCACATAAGCTGTGTGTAGGTCAAGGTTGGAAAGATAGAATAAGACTGAAAATTTCAATGCCATAACCGGGATTTGAACAAGGATCTTGCGTTTCCGTCCGGTTGTTCTAATCAACTGAGCTACTATGGCAACATGTCGACTGGACATCAGATTGCCCAAATGACTTGCACTTTTTCCGGTAAACCGCAAGGAGATCACAAAATCATTTTGAAATGACATACCCCAATGGCGACTTGCGCATCGTAAGTAGTTTAAGTACCGGGCTTCATAGTGTAACCAACTATTAGGTCAATCAATAAGGGGAATTTAATGTCGTGCCGGCTTCTTGTCATGGTAGCTGAGTTGATTAAGGAAACATCAAGATCTTTGGTTCAAATCCCGGCTATGGCATTGAATTTTTCAGTCTAATTCTACCTTTTCATGCTTATATTATTATAAAATTTACAAGCATAATAGGCCATCTGAGTGTAGCATCTTAACTTCTACTGTAAGAGAAAAATAGTATTTGTAAACAAATTTTCATAGGATTTCTACTAAACTACTTGAATTACAATATAAAGCTGCCCGATTTGCAAACTTCATGTATGCCAAATATTTAAAGTTGGTATTAGGAGGAAGACAAATTCACTAATTGAATAATTTAGAAATTTTAAAATGTGGAAAGTTATCTTGGTGAAGTTTTATGAAAACATAAGAGTAATATAGCACAAGTGACAAGTTGAGAGCAGGTTAAGCGAAAGCGAAAAGAAGGAAGTGTTTTTATATGTATTTTCGGTTTTCCTGTCTAGTTAAGTTTAAGACCTAGCTTAACCGCACCGCTGTTTACTCTTCAAGCTAGTCGCTATAACAACTTTATACTTTTGCGGAGCCATTTACAAGTATTTCACCTTTAATTTAATTTTCACTTAGGAAGTTTTAGGTCAATTGCATGCGAAATGTTGCAGAGACTTAACAGTTCTTAATGTGTCTTTAGGAGCTTGCTGCAGAACCAAGTTAAACTTCTGGAAGTTTGTCTTGCACTTGGACGCGCGGTTATGCTTATGTGTGAGCTCGCGTTTTTTTGTGTATGGGTTGGGCGTAGTTAGTTGGAACGTGCATGGGTATAAATGTGGGTATAATATGCACGTAGGTTGGCGAGGGTGCGTGGTCGTTCTTGTGTGGTTCTGTGTAGAGATTAAAGGCGTGAATGTATCAATTGGTATTTTAATACACACGTGTTTGTGTGGATGTAACTTCATGGATATGCTATTGTTGTAATGCACTTAACTGTGCATTATAGCCAGAAATGTATTTTTACAATCTGAATTAAACAAGTTTCTCTGTAAAATTTCTTTACAATGCAAACTACACATTTTGGCATAATATAAGAACTTCCGTCAAATTATGTATTATCTTCGGCTAAACGTGAAAATGTTCAAATAAAATTTAGCCAATATTGTGGATGGGATGGTTCAAATAATGGATCTGTGGCTTACATAAACATTTAGGAGGGCTCGGTATTTAACCTTCAGGTGAAGCATCATTCTGAACAAGTTCTTTTTCTTTGTTTGCTTGTTTGTTTGTTTATTTCTTTCTTGGTTTTTGCAGGTTGCTAGACTTACACAGCTCTAATTTTTCTGTCCATCATTCCCTCTCATTTAATTTCTTTCTTCGTATTACAGCATCGCAGGTCCAGGGCAGTGAACGGTGGTGTGTGGCTTATGGAAGGCGACGTTTTCAGGAGAACAAAGGCTACCCTGGTGTTACTAACTTCGCCCGAACTTGTCTGTGTGGATGGGAGCTCTAATGGACTTCATCATCTGGAAACGTCAGTGACCTAGCCAGTCCCAGACTTGGTGGCCCTTTGCAATAGCTCGTTTCACCTTTAACTCCCAAGATCTCATAGGCGCAATATGCCAATTAATTGTTCCGAGGCTGAAATATTCCTTCGTCAGCGAATTATATATGCATAAATACACTAACGTGAATCATGTGTCAGCAATAAAATATGTTCATTTTTAAAACACTTGGAAACTACGCATTACGTTAACCTTAAAGCATGAAAAAAAGATATGAAACGGATATTGATGAAATGTAGAAGTAGAAAAATAAGTATGTGCTATATTCAAACGACCTTCACCAACAACTTCGGTTATTTTAATACAACTTCTACAATCTATTCTTACAAAAGCTTATTTTCTATCTAATTCGTTTTGATAGCCTTCAAACTAGGCTTCACGGGTTATCAGCCGTATCAATGAAATAAAATTCAATCTTTCGGCTATTGTACAGTCCATGGTCTTCATCAAGGAGGATTTGTCAAGCTAGTATGTCGTGAAGTTGTAATGCATAATATTCGCCGCGAAAGCTTTAATTCTAATATTTCATTTTAATCGATAAAACCTTTGCAGAGATACCAACATTACAAATTATGTTATAGACAAAGAGAATAGCAATAGTCAAATGTTTAAGAACTGGAACTATATGCTGGTTGTAACATTATATACTGTTTCCATGCAATCACCAGAAACAACTGAATATCGAAAGGACTTTAAAAGAATGAAGAAGTACTCAAAGACTCTTAACATTAAGAACGCATATCTCGATAATTGCTTATACCACGAAAGTTATTTGAAATCAATTATATGTTTTAAAGAGATCGAACATCTTTTGCGCACTATGATTACGTCTGTCGCCTAAGATTTTATCAGATATACAAAATATAAAATTCGTTGCGATGAAGAGGACTTCACATACTATTCCCAGAAAATTAAAAGTATAAATTTTATTTTCCACGTAAATATAACATATCGTTAACGTACCGTTTGAACCATTTATTTTATTTACCATATTTTATCATAAGTTATATTTCATCAATATTTCATTTTTCAGAAAAAATAATATTTGTACAAATTTTGCATATAAAGATTAGTTTAAGATTAAAATATTCGTGTCGTATGTTTGGAAGATGCTAAACTTAACTACTAAATTTGGTATTCATACGACTTTCCCTTTCTGAGTTATACTGTTCACAGGAACATATGGACACACACCACCCCCTTTTATACAAGGGCGTTGCTTTATTTCTTATTCGGGGGGCCTCACAACATGCTACTTTCGGAGAAATTCAGATATAGAATTTTTGGGTGGAATACAATACCTTCCCTGGCTACTATATACGTATACAGAATGTAAAAATACACGCAGCCCACGAGACCTTAAAGTCAACCTAACCTATAGGTTTAGGTATAGAATACAAGTACTGCGACTGTTGTTGCTACCACCCCCTGGATGAAAGGATAAAGTTAGGGAACCATCGGAGTCTACAGGCCGCAAGCAGACAGGCCACAGAGATGCGCGGAAGCCCTAACAATTCCAAGCTAGAAGACTCGTCCCATTGCTGGAGCTGCACAGTTGAACGACCCGTCAACCAAGCAGTCATCTAGTGACCATGGGAGTACTCTTTCCTTTGGGCAAGCATCCGCGGCCCCTGTCTGACACCGCCATACGTCACAAAACCTAGAGGAACTCCTGAAACATGAGAAGGAAGCAGAATGAAAGGGAAATTATGGAAAGGAAAGCTAAGTAGATGAGCAACTACCCCAGCATTCGCCTATAGTCTAGGGAAAACAACGAAAAATCGAAGCTTTGAGTGGGCGGTCGATGGAAATAAAATCTGGGACCTCCTGAACGCGAGCCTAAAACCTTCTCGCGGAGACATTTCGCTCCGTACCTATAACTTACAACTTCATTGCAGATTCTGTTCATTGCAATACATCCGTCGGTATGAAGAGGGGTATCCTTCTACTCTTCTCGAAATAAAACCTGCTTAAATAATTGAGTTCTGGTGTCTCTTCCAACTAAGTTGAAATCTCACAACTTTAGTTCCTATCTTCCCCTTAAAACTACGCAACTTCTCTGACGTAGTTGCTGTGTAGGTAGGTAGGTATCAGTCAATTAGGAGTTTTAATGTGTCGCACAACCGTCGACACGGAGAGTCGCTCGACATAAACAAAACAAGAGGTCAACTTATCCTTTCCAAATCGTTGGTCTGTCACTTAAGCTGGTGGGTAGAGGTTGACACTTCATGTGCAGTGTTGAATAGGTAATTTAGCAGTGTAGGATTTGGAAACGAGTTTATCGTTAAAGGCATGACTCGTACCTACACGTCATGCATAAAATTTCCCTAGATGCTGTAGTGTTTTTCTCCCCGCGAGGTTTCCACCTTCAGATAACCAACTTTGACTCCACCCAGTCGGTATCGATTCCCTATGTGACTGGCCTGAAAAACAATTCAGGGATTTAAAAGCTAACCAATGACGATATTTATAACGTATGTGTAATACAGGGGTGGTTAGAATACCACTTCTATGACAGAGTTTCACTATATTGGCACGCAAGGAAAGACTAAACCAGTTACAAATAATTCGACCTTCCAGAGGAAGGGATGAGGAATTATTTTAGGTTAAACTGAATGACAGCTATGACATTTACATATATGAGATCTTTCATCAGTGACATGGAGACAAGATTAAAGTTGTAGGCTACTAAACGGAAACAAGAAAACGGTGGTGTAGCATGAAAATATAAGATTAAAGTTAAAATGTTACCCTTCGGCATTTCGGCTATACTTTGGGGGAGGTAAAGTACCCTGCCAATCCAGTGGCTAGAATTAGATTCGAAAAACAAGGTGGTCACGCTGGTAGGGGTGGGGCTAGATTTTGCCAATACCAACATAAACAACTCCGTTCCATTATGGACCACATTTTATGCACGTAAGTAGGTATACGATTCGTTGAAAACAATGGGGTAAAATTACATATATACTTATCTTAATAACTTTTATAGGATTGGCAGACTTGTGTAAAAACATAAAGGTTTTGGCAACCTCAAACATTCAGTCATATACATTATTTACGCAATGCTGTAATCAAATATTTAGTTGGAAGTCTACCCCTTTAACAATAAAAATCTGATGTGTTGCATTCACATGTTTTCCTCCATTTCATTTTAAACAAACTATTCTTACAGAATCTTATTATTCTAACCACTTCCTGTTAATGCATTTGAATTCAAAATTTACACATTTCGTTGAACCATTTAGTAGGTAGATTTTAAAAGAGTGTCACTATGTGATGCCTTTGAAATTACATGCTCTTTGCATGATTCCGAAGAAACAAAAATGAATAACGACTTCCCATTGAGAAAGCTATAGGTACTGGAAAATCCACACCACGAACAAGAAATATCTCGTAAATGGTTAACGCAAAAAGAAAAAGTTTACTTAAAGTGTGAGCACTAATGAGATATGCATTTATTATTTACTAAGAGTTTGTGTATTTCTTACGGTTTACCAATTATAGAAACGCCTCCCCTTGAAGACGACCTCGCAAACTATTCTCAGAAAGTTCAAGGGATTAATTTAATTTGATATACTAATATCCTAAAAATATAGTATTTTAATTAAAATTAAAATTGTAATGTTTATACCTAATATATAGCCAATAGAATAGTTACTGTATGTAAACGGTTTCAATTACGCACTGAGGAAATAATTGAGTACACAAAATCACACAGAGGTTATATCTCTACCACTTGGTGTAACCCCGGATAATTTCAGTATGAACTTTGATATCAACATCCTACGTCGTTTTTACTTGTTATTGTAGAATTAGTAACTAAAATAAAATAACTTATTTGTTTTGCGTTTATTAAATGTTTAAATAAGGTGATTTGCTTTGTTTCATGCATTTTTTATATTTTTAACTATACCTTTATTTATAGTTTTTATATTTATATATTATATATTTTTGTAATTATATTCACTTTTATTTATTCACACTAAGTGCACAAAATAAGCACCCAAATATTTTTCTATCTCATAGTTATAAAGTCCTATAGCTTTGTAAGCTTAACATATAACTGTGTAACCTTAACAAAACTTTTTATTTTAATGTTTCACTTGCTTAAGCGTTTATCGGTTTTATTTGTTTCAATTAAACATTTCACAGAAAATAAATGGGAGCTCTGTGTTTGGAGTTAAATTTCATGTTAAAGTTAAGAAGATTCCCATAATGAAGCAACAACTTAGCAGCGTCGGTCTGGATGGGTCAGCTGGTTAGTGCTGGCCTTCTGGTTTTCTGCTAGAAGATTTACTAGCGTGTAAAAGAACTCTTTCGGGACGAAATTCCGGCAACCCGGCAACTCTAATATGATCTGGCAATTGACAATGAAGTTAACGAACAAACAAACAATAAAAAAAAAAAAGCTTCGCAGTGTCATCGCAGAAAGAACATGCAGTTTTCGGCGGGAACTTGTCATGTGCGAGATCTCCTCGTTCACCTGCAAGGGAAAGTGTTGCCAAATGTCTATGTACTTCTAGGCGTTTACTACAAATCTATGGCTATGTTTGAAACGTGTTCATTATAGTAAGATTTTCAATGTACTCATTGATATTTCTGTCTCTTTTAAAGGATGAGATTCGTACCTTTTTCATTCGACTTAAGCCCTTTGCAACATTTGGCTGTCTATCTAGCCTCCTGTATGCTCCTACGTACTTTTGCTTAAAAGGTAAAAGCGGGAAAAATTAGATGTTCAGTAGTTAAAACACAAGCTTATTATTGCTCACAACCTGAGACAAGGTATTTGTGTTCCGTGAAACCCCCCCAAAAAATTATGATGTGTTACACTCACATGACTTTCTCTACTCTTGTACAAACTATTTTTACAAACGCTCATTCTCCATATGCTTCATGTTAATCGAGATATCGAGATGTTAATCTTATTGCTAATTTTCTTGTAGATGCAAGCGAAATTGGTAGACTTTAAGTGATAGTCAAATATTCTAAGAGCTGGTTGCTACATGGAGTATTCCATTCTCTTTGCATTACGAGGACAAAAAAAATGAATAACGAATTCCCATTTGAGAAAAAGTATAAGTATTGGACAATTTAAGGGAATAACAAGCAGTATCTCGAAAATGTTTCACTCAACAAAAAAAGTGTATATGACATAAATTGTGTATTTTGAAGCGATCTACATTTTTTGCGTAGTAAAACTTTGTCTATCTCTTATGGTTTACCAGTTATGCAAAAGTCGTTCACGATGAAGAATGCTTTTGGAGACATTCCCAGAAAATTCAAGATATATATTTTATTTGCCATAAAAATGTAATCAAAATCGTTAGTGTCATTTTTGAGAAAATTAAAATTTTCGAAAAAGTTCCATGTAAAGGGTAATCTGGGGTGGAGGGATTTTCTTGAAAACCTTTGTGTCACATCTTCAGAAGATACTGAACACAAATACCAAGTTTGGTGTTTATCCGACTTTTCGTTTCTGAGTTATGCTGTTCACAGACAGACAGACACACGCACGGACATGTTTCTAAAAATGCTTTTTTTTTTGGATTCAGGAGGCCTCAAAACACATATTTCCGGTGAACTCTCGGTATCAAACTTTTCGGTGGAATATAATACTTCCCCTACTTACTATACGTAGTAGAGAAAGTAAAAAGGAGTACTGAATTTTAACCTCACCCACCCGCGGCTGCTATCTGTGAAAAACTGACATAACCTAATAAACAACTGCATCCTTTTAACAATTTCTACTAATTGTGCTATCTGTGTAACTGAGTACAATCAGCTCGTGCTGTCTATGTAACTGAATGATTTTCTAAGACTTTGTATAATAATATAACAACTAAGAGATGTAACTCTTACATTTGCTTTATGCGTATAATTAAATTTTGTGTTATTTGTTTGAACTAACAATACCAAGTAAATATATCCCATGTTGCTTTATTAACAGTACAGACATGAACATTACATTTTGGAAGGTTCAGGTATGTTCTATTAAACTGTATAATGAATAAATCTGAATTACATTAAATTTAATTGTAGTTTATAATGTATGCTGATGCAAACATTCAATTGACTTGGATCTTTCGCAGAGCAAGGTTTAAAAGTTTGCTTACCTTTTAGGATGACCTTCGCATTCAATTTGCTCTCACTGTATCTCACTATATATCTAACTGTATATCTATATTGTAACTCACTATAATATACATGATAAATGTATTAAAACTTGTTTGTGTATAAAAAATAGTGATAAATATCTTTGGAATATTTAACACTGAAAGAGACACCTAATTTGCCAATGAATATGCGAAAGTAATATTAACAAAGTTATATAAACAAGAAAGGCTAATTATTTGCTATTAATTCTCTGTCTTCATGTAAGTCATTATTTCAGATAAAACATCAGTCAGAAACTGGCCTTATTACGCACATTAGTCCTAGCAAAATTTGTCTCTCAGGAAGGAAGCATTCCTTCCAATTACTACTATAACAATTACGAGAGTAGTGAAAATGAATGCTTAGAGTTAACAACCACCACTGCGAGAGAAATGTCTCTGCGGTAAAGTGTGAGGCTTGCATTCAGTTGGTCCCGGATTCGATTCCGTTGGGTCAGTTACTGACCATTTGTTTTTCTGTGGTTTCCTGTGTCGATAGACGAATCTTTCTACCACGAATTTCCTGTCCATCATTTCCTTTCAACCGTTTCAGGGTGTAGGACCAGGTGACCAGTTGTGTTGCGGCAGGACGGTGGAATTAGTACTATGGGAAGGTTTCTCCTTGCCTCTTGGTGGGACTGCTGGCCCCCTTCTTTCCTGGGACCCGAAGTCGCAGTTGGCTAGCCGGCGTCAGAATTGCTTGGAATCGTTACGGACCCCGTCCTTTCT
Source organism: Deroplatys truncata (assembly GCA_030765065.1). NCBI lineage: Eukaryota > Metazoa > Arthropoda > Insecta > Mantodea > Mantidae > Deroplatys > Deroplatys truncata. Next base: position 189,345,914 of record CM060981.1, read on the forward strand.
AGCGCATATCGTCGTCTGCATCTTCTCGAACTTCGGCTCTCCCCTTCATCCCTTCGTCCAATGGATCATGCTCTCACTTTAGTTTACGTGTAGTGCTATGCTCCAACGGTTGGAGGTCCCTCCGTCTAACAACTCTATCTTCACTACAAAAAGAATTACAAAATGGATGTTTTGAGGCCCTCTGAATCCAAAAATTAATTTTTAGAAACTGTCTTCACTGTTAGTCTGTGTTTCTGTGAACAGCGTAAATCAAAAATGAAAAGTCAACCTAGCCAACCTTGTTATTTAAGTTCAGCATTTTTCAAGAATGCGACACTACTCTTTACATGGAAGATTTTCGGAAATTTTGATTTTCTAAAATATGACTAACGATTAAAGATTCGGCAAACAAACTGCATATCTTAATTTTCTGAGAGTAGCCTGTTAAGTGCTCTTCATTCGGAAGGAATTTTGTATAAACTTCTATAAGTGCTAAATGTTAAGCGATAGACGAAAACGTACTACACAAAAAATGTAGATCTCTTTAAAACACAAACTTTATTTCGAACAAGCTCTTTTGTGGCATAAGCCTTTTCTGACGTATCCATTATTAATTTTTCGTATTGCTCATTCTCTTAAAGTCCTGTCAACACTCAGTTGTTTCTCGCGATTGCATGGAAACAGTATGGAATTTTAAGTCCAACGTATGCGTTCAGTTCTTAAACATTTAACTATCGTTGATCTGTTTGTATCTATAACGAAATGTGTAATGTAGCTATTTCCGCAAAGGTTTATTTTGATTAAAATGTAGTATATAGAAAAATAATTTTTAATAAGAATAGTTTGTATACCCACTAATAAATACAGAGTGTAGAGTTAGTCATGCGAATGTATCATATTAGATTCCTTTTTGGTTACGCTTACTGTTACTCCTGCACCACCGTGATGGCAGTATTAGCAGTTTACCACCAATCAGGTAGTATTGTATTTATAGTATGTTTTGAGCTCTACTGGCACGAATAGAGGCACGAATGAAGAATAAATCACAAGATTTTGTTGGTGTGCCGGAGAGAGACTTGCTCTATAACAAATAAGTTTAAACAATTTTAGTACCAAAACGTGTCATAATGGAAAGCGAATTGAAATTAGAAAAACCAACGCTTATATGAAAAATCTTTTTTGTAATTGGTGGAGAAAATTAAAATTTTGTTTTTCTCAATGGCATAAGATATTAGGAGCACCTGTGACGATAATATGTAAATAAATTACTAAGATAATCATCATCATATAAGCATCTGGATTTCTTTCCTTTATTTGGTTTGTTTCTTGTCTTGCAAAAATCACACTGTAGACCTTTATAAATTCAAGCTAGCTAACCGTACTTCATGAGAGCATGAAGTACCAACAAAGCGATTAGAAATTCTATGCAGCTGCGAACTAAGTAGAATTTTAATGAAGATTTGTATACGAGTGGTGTCATGAAAAGTGCTGGACGGAACGGCTGCAGCTGATAAATAATAAATTACTTTCCAGTAACTCAACACAACTTGGCCGGCGAGTATAAAATTTTAATGGCTAGCATTGTGAATTCGATTCCTGAGAGAAATGTTAAACAGAAGTGAATTCTGACATTCAAGGGCATTCAGCAAATACCTACAGTTAAATAAAACGCTTTAACTACTTCACCATTTGAAAATAATTATTGAGCTGTATGCTTTTGTTTCCCATTCTGTATTGATGTTATAGAAGGTGGGCGAATACTTGGAAGCAAATGAGGCAAGTCTGATAAATCAACATTCTATTACATCCCGGTTATTATATTGCATATGACGTTCCAAGCTTTTGAAATATAGTAATTTTATTACTATATTTCGTTATCATGTAGGTTAATATTGATTTCAGGGGCACAACAATTAAACACAGACTTATAGAAAACCGAATCACTTTGTAAAAAGTGAACACTACGATGGAAAATAACTGTGGTCTTCGTTTTTCCTTGTTGACGTACTACTGTGAGGAGACCCAAGTGCAATGCCTTTCCTTCACCTGATTCCTACATCCCGGTAAACCACCAAGGCTACCCCAGGTACTCGGATATTGTACCTGAAGGCCAAAGTTTAGTGCTACAAATATTTTTACTTTCTCTACTACGTATAGTAAGTAGGGGAAGTATTGTATTCCACCCAAAAATTCGATGCCGAGATTTCACCGGAAATATATGTTTTGAGACCCCCTGAATCAAAAAAAGCAGTTTTGGAAACATATCCTGTGTGTGTCTGTGAACAGCATAACTCAGAAACGAACAGTCTGATAAACACCAAACTTGGTATTTAGGTTCAGTATCTTCCAGAGATGCGACACGAAGGTTTTGAAGAAAATACCCCCACCCCAGATTACCCTATACATGGAACATTTTTGAAAATTTTAATTTTCTCAAAAATGGCTCTAACGATTTTGATTAAAATATCATATGTTTAAGATATTTTCATGACAAATAAAATGTATATCTTGAATTTTCTGGGAATGTCTCCAAAAGTGTTTTTCACTGTGAACAACGTTTGCATAAATGGTAAACCATAAGAGATAGTCAAAATTTTACTACACAAAAAATGTAGATCGCGAATAAATATACAATTTATGTCATATACATTCTTTGTTGTTGAGTGAACCATTTTTAAGATATTCCTTGTTATTCCCTTAAGTTTTCCAATACTTATACTTTTTCTCAAGTGGGAATTCTTTATTCATTTCTTTTTTTGTCCTGGTAATGCAAAGAAAATGAAATACTCCACATAGCAACCAGCTCTTAAAATGTTTGACTATCGCTTAAAACCTACCAATTCCCCTTGCATCTACGAGGAAATTAGCAATAAGATTAACATCTCGATATCTCGATTAACATGAAGCATATAGAGAATAAGCGTTTGTAAAAATAGTTTGTACAAAAGTAGAGAAAGCCATATAAGCGTAACACATAAGATTTTTACTTTTTCTATTACTATAGTAAGTACCGGAAGTATTGCATTCACCCAAAAATTCCGTACCGATATTTCACCGGAAATAAATATTTTGAGAGTTCCTGAATAAAAAAAACGAATTAGAGAAATGTTTCTGCATGTGTGTCTGCCTTTCTGTCTATGAACAGCATAAATCAAAAACGCAAAGTCGGTTAAATACCACACTTCAATATAATTTTAGCATCTTCGAAGAATGCGATAGGAAACGTTTAAAAAAATTCCCGCGCTTAAAACAACAACCTTTTATATACAAATATGTTTGTTATTATTTATTTTCAAAAATGGCTATAGCGATTTTAATTAAAATTCCATATATTTAAGTTATTGCAATATCAAATGACATGTACATCTTAAATTTCCTGAGAATAGCCCGGGAAGTTCATTTCATTCTGAACGACTTGTATAATTGGTAAATCGCAAGGGATAGATACAATCTTACTACCCAAACAATTAAACATCATGAAAGCACACAATTTACGTAAAATAATTTTTTAGTTAATTGTTTCCGAGAGATTCCTTGTTATTAGTTTGAATTTGCATTTACTTAAATTTTTCTCAACTGGTTCGTCGTAATTTTCTTTTTTCTTGTGGTTATGCAAAGAGCATAAAATTTCAAAGTTATCACGTAGCTACGCGCTCTATAAAACTTCGCCACCTTACCTACTGTATACTACAACCAAGTGTGTAAATGTGGACTGAAGGTTTATCGGATTAACGAGAAGTAGATAGAATCATAATCTTTTGTAGCAGTAGTTCTAGAAAGTAGGTAATATCTGAATGCAACAATTTGATTTTTTTATTTCAGGTTTCCAATTGACTATACCTTAGAGTTGGGTTTTAGCTTATGAATTCTTCAACATGTTACGATGGACCTGAACATAGTGGTTTCTCATTGCAGTTACAAGTTATATGCTACCGGCTTCGAATGTTGTCTAAACATGAATAGTGTTTGGGGATCTTTTACCTTCTATTGTACTTCTTCGATTTGTGTAAATATTACTTTTATTTTTGGGACTCCTATTATCGTACAGAGAATTCCGTTGCTACCAATACAAGGAGCGGTGTATTCAGTCTATTAAGGCACCGTGTATACTCCTAATTTAAATTATTACGCCTTCGCAAAGATCGTATTAATTGTTAATGGTTATAGATTGTATACCATTACCGAAATTTGTAATACTATTGTGTGTAAGCATATCTCAGTATAACATACCCAGTTTTACTCCAAGTTGGTTAATTTTCAAGATTGGATGTTTTGGTTGTAGAATACTAACTCATAATCGACTTATTTCTTTATTTCATTCTAATCAAATATATCTAGCTAAAAAATAATTCCTTCTGAAAACCTGAGCTTTAAAGCTAACCCTGCATAGCATATTATCCATTAAACCGACAATTTATTTCTTAAACATGCTTATTATTAATATTTTAGAAATACCACATTTGCCAATATTATTGCTGATTAACGGTTGTTACTTAACAATCTTTACTAAAATTCGATAGTTAAGTGAATTCGATTCTAACTACTGGTCTCATTGTACGATTTATAATCCTTTCTTTGGGAACAGTAACTAAGTCACCATATAGCCTACTCAGCACGCATTATGCCTTATAATAATCGTTTCAAGTATTCTTGATTTTAACCGCACCAAAGAGACATACATATATTTCACCCAGCAATGTCGAAACTCTAACTTATCCACTTCCAGAATACAAACATTGTGTGGAGCTAAATAAGGAATCAGTCAGAAAAGGGTAACGCAGTTGCTTTCGGCTGACTAAATAATAGTGCTAGTTGGTGTATTTTTACTTTCTCTACTACGTATAGTAAATAGGGGAAGTATTGTATTCCATCCAAAAATTAGATACCGAGATTTCACAGGAAATATATGTTTTGAAACCCCCTGAATCCAAAAAAGCATTTTTGGAAACATGTCCGCGTGTGTGTCTGTGTGTGTGTGTCTGTCTGTGAACAGCATAACTCAGAAACGAACAGTCGGATAAACACCAAACTTGGTATTTAGGTTCAGTATCTTCCAGAGATGCGACACGAAGTTTATCAAGAAAATCCCCCACCCCAGATTACCATTTACATAGAACACTTTTCCAAAATTTTAATTTTCTCAAAAATGGCTCTAACGATTTTGATTAAAATATCATATGTTTAAGATATTTTTATGACAAATAAAATGTATATCTTGAATTTTCTCGGAATGTCTCCAAAAGTATTCTGCATTGTGAACGACTTTTGCATAACTGATAAACCATAAGAGATAGACAAAATTTTACTACACAAAAATATAGATCGCCTTAAAATACACAATTTATGTCATATGCGTTTTTTTGTAGAGTGAACCATTTTCGAGATATTGCTTGTTATTCCCTTAAACATTTCAATACTTATTTTTTCAAATGGGAATTCGTTATTCATTTTTTTTGTCTTGGATATGCATATTAATCTGTGGCAAAGAGAATGGTGCTGCACATAGCAACCATCTAGTAAGAGATATGTCTATGTTTAAAGGCTACTGTATTTCTATATTGCCCTTGCAAATACAAAACAAGGGGAACATAGTACGACTTAAGCGATAGTCAAATATTTTTACAACTGGTCACTATGTGTAAAATGTAATTCCCTTTGCATGTCTAAAGATCGTTTCTGCAAACGTTTATCTCGATTAATATGAAATACATGGAGAAGAAGAGTTTGTCAAAATAGTTTGTACAAGAATAGAGAAAGTCATGTGAGTGTAACACATCAGATTTTTCTATACTAAAGCAGCTAACTTCAATTAAGCTTTGCAGAATGTTTGTCAAAATTAAGATAATTGTTTACAGCATAAATTGATTACGTAAGATTCCCAAAACTATGTAAATCAATAAGCAGAGGCTCTTAGCATATGTAATGCATATACATGTATGGTAGGAGTACAGATATCCACATTTAATATACGAATACAATTTAATGAAATTATCAAGAGTTCTTCGTAGCCTATCGTCATTTCCAGGTTTTTCGCCAAATATAAATCATTTACAGTTTAATACTTGGCAACATACACAACCGAAGCATGTCTTGACAAGACAGTTTTGTACGAAACAAACACCACCTCTGTCGTACAGAAAACAGGGTAGCATCTATGACGTATGTGTGTTTTAAAAGCGCCTTTAATGATATTTAAGCTGAATTAGTAAACAAAATGTGTACATCAAACACACTGTGAAGCAAAAGTTGAAGTTATTTATTAATGAGCATGTTGTGTTTGGAAAACGGACTTAAAAATTAACATTCATTATTGGCAAATCATTCCGAAAATGCAATTGTCTTAAAGGCACGCATATTCTAATCTGCATGCATTGGATTGAGACTTTATCTGTCGCAATATTTTATGAAGGAATTCTCAGTCTTTATACTTAGGCATTTACAAATGCTATACATATGTAGTTCAGAAGGGATATGGCACACGTTCGTAATGTTAAGTGCATTGTTCCATTACATTCAAGATTTGTTTGTAAAACAACTCAGTGAGGAAATTCGACTATTCAACAACTATTCAAGCTATTATAGGTTTTACTCTTTGAGCAGTAGAATGCACTTTTCTGCATTAGGAGTGATTCACTGGTGTTTGCAGTCCTGTTTTCGGTGTTACGCTCTACATTTCCCATTTCAGGTAACACCTTCTGCTTGACAATTTAAAATAATAAATTCTATCTGCTAAATTCTAAATTCTGATTATTTTTCAACAATTTCAAACACCGATATACAAAAATCTTAGCTTTACATTTGAAAAATTTACGCCTAGCTTTGATCTTCTTTCATCGCGTGCGAGATGCAAACCACGTTATGTACCAGAACACCAAAAAAAGAGCAACGAATTGCAGAACCAGATTGAATCACGTATGATAGGAAGCTCTTTTCGGCTTTATCATATGTAGCCGGTCACGAAAATTACGACTTCATTGCGGATATTTAAAAATGCAGACGAACAATATATTCAATCTATTTTTAATTGTAAATGCGTTAAAGCGTACTTTCACACTTAAAGGATTCTTTAGTAAAGGAGAAATTTGCATGCATGTTATGTGTGTGTATGTGCGCGAGCGCAGAGTGTAATCCTAAATCCCGCTCAACCAATGTTGATAATAGCACCACCATTGAGATATATTACTGTTTCGGACGGTCATGAGCTATAAAATATCTTCTAATTTCAATTCATAGATTACTAGAAGAATAAATAAAAACCATTTTCAAAGCCAATGAACACAATGGAGTTATCAAAGAACATGCGTATTTGCGAAGAAGGCTTTCGACTAGTTGATGAAAATACCATGGAATAGAATATAGTTCATATTACTCCATAGTAGATGCATATAAAATAAAACAAATGTCACGGATATTTTATTCCAGGTGGTAGATGGATGAATAGATCTGCTTATGACGCAAGCAATACTAGTGACAGGTTATTTTCATAACCGTCATGTAAAAATATTTATTTTATTTCCTTTAAACGTTGAAATCTAGTTTGTAAGCAGAATTTACTGAGCAATTGTGTCAAGGGAAAAATTATTTCCAAATAACATTAGAACGCAGTCAAGTGATATTTTATAAATAATAACTGAGAAAGCTTTTGTTTTCGATGGTCGCAGATTATGTGTCTTCCAAAGTGGTTATCTCGGTGATCTGGAAGTGGCAAAAGTTCATATTCACTAGCTTGACCTATATTTCGAGTAGAATATATTAAGGGTTTCTATATTATGAGAAAACTATATAGATTGTATGCTAATAAATGTTTATGGGGCCGAAAAGAAAATTAAAAGGTTAAAATTTGAATCCACTGTGATTATCTAAACACATTCCGACCAATGATTATTTGGTCGCCAAAGGGATTTCAGACTATGCAGCATTTCGAGAGCTTGGAAGACTATCTGAGAGAGGTTAGAGAAATCAGATGTTTCTCCTATGTCTCACATTCTTTTACATTAATATCAGAGAATTTTACATTCGCTTTTAGCCATAATCGGGCTGTACGAAATTGCAAATAAGTCCTCAGAGGACCATTTCATTAATTCCATTTATCTGTACTGTATGTTTTATGAAATTTCTGTAAAATGATCTAAAATATTTTATGCCGAAAAATAACATTTACCCCAACAATTTCAATCACATACAGCACCGATGTACAATGTGCAAACTTCTGGGGAAAAATCATCGACGATATCCGATGTTATCCAGAGAGTAATAATTTTTTTAACAAAGTTCAAAGGGGTTTCCGACAAGATCATTCAACTCTGGACAACCTTATCATTCCAGAATCTGAAATACGCAATGCCTTCACCAACAATCAATATATAATTCTAGTGAATCTTGATATAAACAAGATCTACGATAGAATGTGGCGATCCCATACCCTACGCATACTACAAAATAGGAGGAAGGATGTTAGCCTTCATACACAACGTCTTTCAAAATAGGTGCTTCAAAGTCAGAGCCAACATGAAACCGCCAGTCAAAGTTCTACTATTTGCTGATGATTTCACCTTACTTTGCAAAGGCAAGACAATTGAAATAACACAAAGATTAACTGCTTACAACAACTCTTGCACTGGAACCACCTCCGGTTTAAATTTCGCCCCACCAAATAGTATATGCATAGTCTTCTGCAAGGCTAGCAAACACTTACCGAATCCGAATCTTATCATCGATAAACATCAAATCCCTATAGTCAATACAGTTCGCAATCTTAGTGTACTCTTCGGCCGGAAAGAGTACCGGATTCATCATTTTAAACTACTTAAAGCTGACTGTGGCCAACGACTCATATACTGAAAGTTTTATCAGCAAGATCTTAGGGAGTTGACTTCAGTGTGTTACTACGCATTTACAAATCCGCATACAACCTAAGGTGAACTACATATCTATTGTTTACAATTCAGCAAGTACCACAGCTTGAGACAGAATGTGCCCGGATTAATTTTATAATGTGTTAATTTATTTAGTGATTAATTTGGTAAATGAATGATATATGTATGTAATGTGGATATCATGCAAATTGTCATTTTTGTGTAATGTAATATTTCTCTTGTACATAATGTTCCTGTTTAACTAGTTTTAGAATGTCTTAAAACTCCGCCGTTTGTAGCAAACATGCTGTTCCTAAGTGCAGCGGTAACGGGATCTTTTGCGTTAGTCTAGGGTAAGGTTTTATGATCTTATTAGTCTCCGCTCCGGAAGTATGGAATACGGAAAATATAACACAGAACGGAAAATTACCAAGAGAAACCCGGGAAAAAAGTCATATGATATATACAAACTAGCTAATAAGAACATAAATAAATGAAATAATATTTAGCCACGCTGAGAGGACCGCGAAAATTCCTCCAATGAGAAATCAGATCCTAAAATTTCAAATGGGGGGTCGTATTCCATAAATAGTCGAGATTTACCCCAAAATTCATGTTGACTTGTAAATGCAGACGAGGAATCCACCCTACTCCGTAAGACAAAGTTGGCGCGCAAATGGTGTTCTTTTGTGCGGAAATGTAAATGTGACTAATCACATATTAATTAACAATGTATCGGTGATTCCCGAGTTCTAGATAGTGAGATAAGTGAACAGGAACCTTATTTAGTGTTTTTAAGTAAGAAGTGACAATAAATTGCAGTTACCCAAACATTATGATGAGTATTGAATTCACCTCTGAGCTCCTTTGTACCACTACAGAGATCGACGAGCTTATTAGCAATCCTGATAGGCAAAGTCCATGCATACATCTCCGCCAGGGCAACAGCGATAATTATCGTACAGTTCAATCAACCAGCTAGGGAAACAAGATAAAGCCACGTCGGACGAGAACAGAAAGCAGGTACAGTGAATTTTACAATTACTTCTCCTGTATCTACCACTACACCGCGTTCGAAACCAACCCTAGCGGGCATCGAACCCGGAACTGTCACCAACGGTGCAGTCTTCGAAGCAAGAGGCGCGAGGACCAACGCAAGCTCTTAAAATGCTAGATTCAATCCAGTCTTCGGCATTAGGAATTGCCATAAGACCTTTCACACCAGCCCATGAGACCTACAAATTGAAGTTGAGGCACTTGCGCTGCAGATTAGAAGGAAAATCTCAAGTTTATCATATGCAACACGTACTGCAACCAGACTATCATCCACTCTTACGTATTTTCCACCAACAATATAGAAAACTTACAAAATCAGCACAAACTTCAGATTTTCCAGCGTAACTCAATGAATTTAGCATTAATCTGCCTAATATATTCCCTTGTTTCATAGACGCAGATTATATACCTTGGAGACTCACATACTCCTTTCTTGACACATCACTGGCTGACGAGGAAAATCTTCAACAGATAGTATTTCTTATAAACGTCAGTTTAACGAACTGTGTACACTTAATTCAACACACACTCGTGTCTTCACTGACGGATGCAGACTTGATGGTCATAATGGATGGCAACGGTATTCCCTGATTACACCATACAATACAGTCTTCCTGACCATCTTTCGGTTTATTCTGGTGAATTGTACGCAATTCAACTTTCATTGGAATATATACTTCAAAAATATAACATATATACGTAATTACATAATATTTTCCGACTCGTTGAGTGCTTTAACAACTCTTCAACAAACCTAAATTCCTCAAAACATTGTAAAAAACTTCAGAAACTATACAACCAAATACTAATCTCTGATAAATCAGTATCATTCGCATAGACAACCGTCTCTCGTCTGAATTCTGGGAAATGAATCAGCTGATAAGACAGCCAAAAAGCCACCAAACATCCCCCTCAGGACATCAAGATTTCACACACGGAGTTCAACTTCATCAAAAAAGACTTGCATTATTCAATGGAGACAAACATGGAAAGCCACATCTAGAAGCAAGTTACACGATGTCTACATTTCCGAGTCCAAACTACACAATCATTTCAACCACAAAGACCAGGTTGTATTAACTCGACTACGTAATATGCATACGTCTATAACGCACAAACATCTTCTCAACCGGGATCCTCCTCCTATGTACGACCTCTGCAGATCCAACCTCACAGTTCATCGTTTTGTTAAGCCTGCCGTGCTATGTATAACAAAGAGAAAGCCAGAGACGCAGCCTACCAGATGCCCTAAATTGATCACAACAGAGAGCTTTAAACTTTGTGAAAAAAACAAAATTGTATAACAATGTATAGCCACTTATCTAAGAGAATTTAATGTTGTACGTACTATTACTGTTTCCAAATGTTGTATTTTACAATGTAATCATGGTCTGTATTCTAAAGTAGTCGCGATAGGACTTTATAGTTGAAGCGACTGGTAAGTATTTAATATGGGCGGATAATGTAATCCTTTATTTTCGTAGACTCCCTCTGACAGTCTCCAAGTTCTAGTATTGATGTACAGTCTGCAAGAATTGCGAGGCGGTTATCGGGCTCTTAGCTTAATTTTTTTTAATAATTACAGGAGCTGAAATTTTAAAGCTTTGTATCATTCCTTTACCTCTGCAAAGCTATTTAACGACGAAAGGGTTGCACAGCTTCGGTAATACAGAACCCGTTAACATCAATATTAAAAAAAAAAAGAGGTGACACCGGATAACATGAACATTCCTCGCTCTCAGGCTACAAGTTAAACCTTTTGGAAATGGCGCATATCTGCAACAATTGAGAAAAACAATACTCTCAGTTGTTAACTTTTAATTATAAAACACCGGTTTACTAATCTTGATGTCACTGAATATAATCTTCTATCTCTATAAAGTTATTGAATAGGATTATAACATATCCTTATAATATTTCTGTTTTATAAATTTCTTATAAAAGGTTTACTAAAATGCTTTGACATAAGTATCATATAAATAGTCTTTCACCAAGAGTGTCCTATCTTTAACATGTGATAGCTGCCGTTGTTATTGAGTAACAGCAGTCATATTTTTCCATGTGGTTACAGTTCTTATTGACAAATAGCCATGGAAAGCTACAGCATTCAGCAACGCGTAAAATTTGTGAAAATTTATTATCAAAATGGATCATCTGTTCTCCAGTATTGCGTGAAGTTTACGGTATGCATAATCGACCCTGCGAGAGAACGATTCGGCGTTTGATCGATATATTTGAAAGCAGTTCTGTCAGCGACCAGAAAACCCTGTACGTAATCGACGTAAGCGCTCCAACGGAAACATAGGTGCCGTTCGTGAGAGTGTACGTCAGAACGGAAACAAATCAACTGCTCGTCGAGCACAAGAATTGGAACTTGCGCCGACCACAACTTGGCGAATTCTACATCTGGACTTGAAGTTTCACGCTTACAAAATGGTGTTAACTCAAGAACTAAAGCCCAATACCATAGGTTGCAGCATGTATTCGCTGACTGTACTATGGAGCAATTGGAAGCTGACCCGGATTTTTGTCGAAAAATCATCTTCAGCGACGAAGCCCACTTTTGGCTGGATGGTTGTGTTAACAAACAAAATTGCCGCTATTGAAGCAATCACAATCCAATGCAGATTCAAGAACGACCACTTCATCCCCAAAAGGTTGCTTTGTGGTGTGGATTTTGGTATGGTGGAATCATTGGTCCATATTTTTTCAAGATGAAGATGGAGAAGCTCTAACTGTCAATGGAGAAAGATACCGGGCTCCTATAAGGGACTATTTTTGGCCTCAATTGGATGCTATGCATCTCAGAAACATCTGGTTCCAGCAAGATGGTGCCACATGTCATACTGCTCTCGAAAAATCGATCTTTTGAAGGAGAAGTTCAGAGGTTTCGTCATTTCCCGTGGTGGTTATGTTAACTGGCTCCCGAAGCCATGTGATTTAACGCCATTGGATTACTTCTTGTGGGGTTATGTTAAATCTCGAGTTTATGTCAACAAGCCAGAAACAGTAAATGATCTTATGATTAACATAACGCGTGTTATCCGTGAAGTTGCACTTAATTTACGTTCTTCTGTCATTGAAAATTGGGTCAACCGTACACGCACAACCCAACAAAGTCGCGGCGGCCACCTAACTAATGTTTTCTTCCACACATGACATTAATTGTGTTCCAATCATTTATAGAACGTGTTTTATTTAAGTTCAAAGATAGGACACTCTTGTTGAAAGACCCTTTACATATTGTGGTGTATATGTGTGTGTATTGTCGTGCCAGACACATTATTGCGTCGTTGGCGACAGTATTGTTGGGGTGATTCTTTCGGCTGGGGTTTTGAAGTTCCTCTGGCATGACGATTCGCCACTTGCCACTGGCTACCTGGCGATCCCTAGCTAACGGTGGAGAGTGGGGGTAGTGAGCGTTATTTATTCTTGTGTGTTTTGTGTTAGTCTCACTTTAGATAAAGTGTCTGGTGTGGAAGGTTGTATGTGAATCGTATGAATGTAACCGCGTGTGTGTGTTACATCTCTCTACAATTTCTTTCTTTTTATCTTTTGTGTGTGATATAAGGGCACCGTCCGTATATTCAGTAAACCACAGGTAATATGATTAATACGAAATTCTGTGTATTTTGTGATAACTATCCCTCGCCTGCTCTGGAATTCGTAGTTAAAGTTTCTGGTCCTCTCGCTACCTCTGATAATATGCCTCCCAATTGTCGCATTTTCTCAGTGACTTGTGTTATCTTATTTTTTTGCGCTTATTGTTTTATTATTTTTAAATTTGGGTTCTTTTCTTAGTAAGAATAGTATGTATACCCACTAATAAACGATAGAGGGTAGAGAAGGTCATGTGAATGTATCACATCAGATTTACTTTCTCTATCCTCTGTTTTTGCAATTCCTAAGTCATGACCATCTATGTATATTACGCGCAATTAAACATCCGTATTTTTTCTGATTTTTACACACGTGTTCTGTGAGTAACAACTATTTTCTACTTTATGGCTAGCACAAGCTATTTTTTATGGCTCTAAGGTATTCGTATTCTATTATCCAAATTTTGAAAATCCTTTTCAGCCTTACTATAAACTATGTTCACCGGAAAAAAAACACATGCAAAGCTTTCTCTTTTTAATATGCCAATATACATATACAGGATGGAATAATTTAACTTTATACTCCTTAAAAAATGCAACTGTTCATAATAAATAAAACGGTTGTATACTATTGTGACGCTGCGGCTGTGACCCAAGGTTATCGGAAGGTCGGCGACAGGCAGTCGGAGATAAACAAAAAAGGTCTTCTCGCTCGGCGTAAACCTCCGAAGCGCTACAGGCGACAACCAGAGGCTTCAGTAAGATTCTTTCCCCCGTCCTCCAAAACATGTGCCTCGATAGTTCCAGAATGTGCTACGGAAGATCCCATTGAGTATATAAGCGAACGTTATCGCAGTCCTCGGCGAGCCAGGTTCTACAAATGAGACTGCGACCAAAGTGCTGCTGCAGCGGAGACTGAAGAAATCTTATGTTCGACTCCCCGGCGAGTGAACCGTTGGAAAAATTGACTACGTCGTGCGCATTTCATCACGCTGCAACGTCAAGAAGAAATGTGAGTGACGAGTAAATGACAGCGTGAATTAGGTGAAGCCCTAGTGAAGCTGAACCAGATAAAAATAGTGCAATGAGATTGAGAACTTAGGAAAGTGGCTGTAGAAAAACTGAATAAAGTCAGAATATTTTGCTGCATAGAGATTACTATGGCAAGTGAAATAAAATTTTTCATATACATATTAGTTCATGTAAACACGCACAACGATTACACGGTGCCTACTTCAGAATGACTGTATCAACTTCCTTTAACAAAAATAACAATTTCGACGTTCCATAGAAGAATATTTTTGTAAAATATTGCATGTGTCAGGGTAAAATTCTTTCTCTATATAGTGTATAAGTGGCAATCTTGCAGACACGTGACTTGCATTGAGCGATGTTACAATCCTATCTTATAACGGACAACCAAAATGTCCCAAAAATTACGTAAGATAAAATAAAATTCAAAATAAAAATGTGTTGTTCCTCCAAATATCTCTAACAAAAAACTTTGGTACTTTAAGCTTATTCTGTTTGGTCTAACGTACATTAGGTAATAATGTATGATTTAGGTTCAGTGCAGAAGCAGTTTTGATTCTGTATCTTCAAAAGCATGGATGATTAAGTATTTTAAAGCTACTCTTGGAATGTAAAATGTATACTGAATAGAGAGTATTGAATGGGTGGTGATGCGGGTAAAATAGATGAGCGGTATTGCAGAAGTCTTCGTTCTATCTTCTCTACGTCGCAATATAATGAAATGAAAAACCCCGGAGAGATACGATACTGTTATTAAATCGGTTTCGGGTACACTTTCTACACAGTATATTAGAGAAAGGAATGAAAACTTCGACTTATTGAAAGAGTAAAAATGAAAAAAGTTTTTGTTTCTTGTCATTCTAGAGTGTCCTCATTCCAATGTTTCTTTTGTACTAACAAGTCAAGCAAGAAACTTTGGTCAAACAAAATAAGCTTACCACAGCTATTGTCAAGTGAGGTTCTTAATGTTTATATTGATAAAATACCCATTGTTCGCAACAGTAATGCTTAGCACACAATCAATGCTTTCAATGGGATTCAAGTTTGAGTGTTTTAATGTCTTTACTGTTTCTTGGAGATTCGCTTTGTCAACATTACAATCCAAACAAGAAGGCTATTATGTGATTTTGCATAATTCTACAAATAAAATAAAAGTATGTAAACAATAAACAATTTTTTCTTTGGCTAAGTATGTTGTAGAACCTCATCTCTAATAAAAAAAGAAAGCATATTTTATTTTGAAGTAGTTCTTTCATTCATGCATTTGGAGGACACAAGTTGAGACCTGCAAATCAGACATCAAGCATGTAACTTCTTTTGTAACTTCGAATCTGTTTTCTCTTAAACTACCACTAAAACTTGAGTACGGTGTATTAAATAGTATTATCCCAGGAATTAAATTATTTAATGCCAGATTTTGCACTGTTGAATTCAATGATACATAATTAGAGAATAAAACTCTTAAGAAACGTTTAGAAATGTTTGAGACTGCAGTATTTCAGACAACACTGCCTTTTGCGCAAGGGCACAAATCACAATTTGGTCTAATTTCACTCCCGTTTCCTCAAGTATGACAGCTTGTTGTCTTGTTCACTTCACAAGACGGAGACAAATTACAAGGGACTACAGTGTAAGGATTATTATTATTATTATTATCATCAAAACACAAATGACCTTGTCAAAGTATAAAATTACAGCGAAGTACAATCGTTCCAATGCAAATATATTACCACTTTCAACTCAACAGTAATTATGTTTCATACATTTTTTTTCTCGTAGAAACTTTATTGAAAATGTTGAATTTAATCCTTATTAACCACAAACTGTACTTTTTAAAAGGAGCTGCTTTGGCAAGGTATTTAATTTTCTTTAACTCCAGATTCTGGTAATAGATTATGGCGATAAAGGCATAAAAATACGTGCAACCTTCAAGCTTTGCATATAGGTAAACACTCTCCCCAGTATTTATAACAAAAATGAACTAAGCGGAAATAAATAGGAAATGAATTGGATTTCGCTTTTTGGATACAAAAACGTTTTAGTGTCGTCTGCTTTCCAAAACACAAAATATATCTGAAGCGTTTACTACAAAGCTTCCTCTGTAACCGAAGAGTCAATGGGCATCATGATACTAGGGATATAGGTGAAATGGTTAAAAAGCTGGTATTTTTATCCAGCCGGCAGGTAAATGTATTCGTTGCAGAAATCCAGGACAATCCCTGTTTTTCAGGACGTATAGCAACTCCACATACATGAGGATACTACTGCAGCTAGACATAATTTTTATAACTACAAAGAAAGAAAGTAATCAAAATCATATATGCAGCACTACAGTATTTTTAATCCAAAACAGAGTTAAAGACATTATCAAGACATTTTCATACCTAAAATCAATTTTTTATACTTTAATTAAATATTTGCCATAGTTTTATCGTTTGTTTTTATTACATTAGCAAAATATTCTATTTTCTCTTTTAAACTTTAGTTTTAGTTACTAAAAAATTTGTATATTAAATTTAGGTATTATAATTTAAAATCAATTTTATTGCTTTTATCGTGGCAAATATTAATTTGGTTTATTAATGTTTAATAATATTACATTTTATGAATATATATTGGTTGTGTAGTCCATTTGCGAAACATATCCCCCTGAGCAGAAAATCCTCTCATCAAAGTGTGGTGCCAGAAATTATCTATTACAGTTTACATTTTATGTAGTATTTATTTGGAAATTAACAAATAAACTAAATAAAGAACATTGATGATAAAGTAGCATGTTTCAAGAAGCTCTTTAATCGTAATTATACTTTCATCTATTTGGACTTGGGCTTGGAAAACCCTTATCGCTATTTCCTCGAAAGTTTCCCTGCAATATATGAGTGATTTCAACTATATTATTGTCATTTCCGTAACTTCCGTTGTACTCTCACGAAACAATTTCCTCATCGAAAAAGCTCTTTATTCACTAAGCACCATGTGCTTGCGTCATAGCGAAAAAATTAAAAAGGTAATAAGTAGAAAACGAAGCACCTATTATTTATTATCAAGTTGGAAATAAGTTCATTTCAACTCCAAGATGTAACCATACATCAAAGAATTGTTTTGACAGTGAAATCATATCTGGTGTACACAATAAATATACTCACATTGCTAAAAAAAATTTTAAATGTTAAAATATTATGTTTTATAAAACCGTCTGACGTATCACGCAGTTCTGCGCGGAACGTCAGTGATATTTATATTTTCTTTAAGATCTGGCGTGGTTAACATTCGATAATACTTTTAGAAGTTAGGCATCGAGAAATGCCAAGACATCATCAATTAATTGAACGACTATTAAAAGTAAATGTTGCTACAAAGAACGTTAACATTATCTGTCTTTCATACTTGAAGCTATTGCACGAAAACTTAGTGTACCTGTCCGCAGTGTATAGCAACGATTGTTTAGATAGTAAGAGCATCAGCATGAAACACCAAAGCTCTCTTACATAACATATTTAGCTTCTTACGAATCCAAAATCAGAATGAACCTTCAAGTTTTATAGTTGTTTGTGATATTAATAGCCCTCATAAAACATCATGTCTGTTTCTACCAATGCATTTGTGTTGCTTATCTGCCCATCTTATATTTTAGTGGTTGGTGGATACAAACTGCATATGAACAAATGAGATACACACAGTAAAAAGTCGAGCTTTACAGTGTTATTTGATTATAAACCTTGTTAAATACTCCAAATTGATCCTACGTTCTCTTTTAATTATATTACCTGTAGTTTGGAAGAAATTCAGTGAAAATGAGAATTGTCACCTTCCTTTGGTGCAAAATACTTTTGTAGCAGCTTTGATTTGAATGAAACTTGTTAAACATTGGGCTATAAAATAAAAGATGTTAAGCATACTTTTTGAAAAGGCTTTGTTAGTGTTTTTAATGTACGAGTTGAAACAGAAAAGAAATTAATTAAGAAACAAGTTTAATAAAATAAGGTAATGTACAAATCGGGTATATAACGGAGCAGAAACTGCTTTTCATGAAAACAGGAATTAATTTTTAACTTTCAATAATATTTTCTCTTTTAGAACCGGAAGAATAATACTTTAATAACCTATGTAAAATCTAAAGTTAACTTAATTAATCTAGAGGAGTATGGAAATTTGAAAGTAGACTTGCAGATAATAACGATAACAGTAGTAATAAAACTAACATTAAAAATAATGGTTGGGGTGGTGCTATTAATATTGTTGGTGATGGCAGTGGTAGTAGTAGTAGTAGTAGTGGTAGTAGTAGTAGTAGTAGTAGTAGTAGTAGTAGTAGTAGTAGTAGTAGTAGTAGTAGTAGTAGTAGTAGGCAATATATAAACAATATCTGGACTATTTACCTACCATTTTTGGCTCAGTGCTACATGTTTTAATAAAATTTCATATGTTTATTTAGCAATAGTTTAAATTGGTAAATAAGCAACTTTGCTTCACTACCTACCTCGTATTTAAATAGTTGTGTTTTAGAGGTATATGCACTCACTTAAACTATAGCAAAGTTTCTTAAGAACCGTTTTATAAAACCCAATATAATTTTTTGCTGAAGCTTGTTTAGAGCGTTTTAGAACTCTAGCTCTGTTAAATAAGAGCAATCACTTTCTGCTTGTGGTCCATATTCACCGCGTAAAATAATATATATTGGTCGAAAGACAGCCTTTATAAGTGACTCTGCAGCCACTCAGATTAAACTTTTCGTTCTCCTCCCCTTCAATTCTCGCCTAGAACTGACCTTTGTTCTTAGGATAAAATTTGTGTGTACAACAATTTACTTTACTCAGCCCTCTGGGTGCCTTATCTTGGAAATGGGTCTAGTCATCGCTTCGTGGGATGAGGAAGCCCCGAAGGCCCTAGGCCATATATGGGGAGCGTTAGAGATGTCGACGACAATTTACTTTAAGCAAACGAAACTGGCTCATCAAGTCATAGATGCTGTTTAAAACACCATAAGGAATGTCCGCAAGAATTTTGTTTGAGAAAACAATACAAAAAACTGCGTAGGTATATCGGAGCGATTCCTTACATTCGATCATGCATAAACGTATAATAGAAATGATAATGATAAACATATATTTTTTAATTTTGTAACATACACATAAAGTATATGAGATTTATCTCAATCAATCTTTCTTGCAAAGATATCACAACTTATGGCGACATCCGATGAATAGGGTAATATCTTTATCCTTGTTTCATTCAGTACTTGTAGATTCTCTCAAATTTATTATAGCTAGTTATGTCTATCATGAGGTAGCATTTTCCAAACTATTCTCCCCACCTCCTCTTGGTTTTTCGTAACAGCTGAATACATTAATATACAGGGCATTATTTAGGATTCCTAGGGGTAAGTGAAAATGAGATGTTGGAAGATGATTTTAAAAATGTGTTTAAGGGTATGCAACTTTAAAACACACGAAGAATGTTCGTACGGATTTGCTGCAGAATCAGAGAATACTGATCCATCCCATACACTTCTCTCTCGTGTGCTCCATTAGATTATCAATCTCCCTTACTTCTCGCAACTCAAGAAGTTAAAGCTGCACACGGAATGTGGTTAGTGAGGGTAGAATATTATTCATGTGGTGGTACATCAGTCTTTATTAACAAAATTAACTGGCAGTAGATTCCCTGTTCTCTGAATTTTAGTATTCCTGCATTCGTTACATATATGTTAACTAAACTTATTCTTTTCTTCAGTAAAGAAGAAATACTGCTGTGTTTTGTCATATACCAAGAGGCGCTTGCTAACCACTAAGATTATTTAAAAAATTATATATGTTAATTACATTTGAGTTCGAACTGATAAAATAACCCAGACCGTAATTGAATTTTTTTTATACCATTAAGGGCCGGTTTGTGAACCGAGAGTCATCTGTATAGGTATAATATTGTGACTTTGTCCAGTTTTTCAATTGTCACTTTTCTCAGTTTTCACCGTCACCGTTTCGTCTTTATGTAGTTTACCTTCAGTTATGGCGAAATATTTCAATTCTGTAACTTCACTTAGTTCGTGACGCACTCTCCTTTCGCCGAAAGGTTCACTTTACGTGGGAGTCGAACACAAGACCTTCACAACCGTCTTCCCGCGGTAACACTCGCTGCACGTCTCAACAGTGTCACCATCTCGCTCGGAGAATCGCTCTTAAATGACGTCCCAGAAACGCAGTCGATGATTAGCTCGCATACTGACTTCACTCAAGTCCACTCTGTCGCACTCGACTCGGAACTCGACACACACTGACTGACGGCCCGCGAGAGCGCTCGCTTGTATGCGCAGTGGAATCTTCTACAAAAGGTTCTCGAACATTCTAGAACTATTTCGACACACTTTCTGGAGGAGGGGGAGTTAAAGCTTTCAGAAGGTTGAAGTTATCTCCCGTTAGCACGCTCGGTATCACCGACAAGCGGCAGTTATCTTGATTATTAGGACCATTCGGTGCCGACTTAATTATAACCTTGGGCCATAGCCGCTATGTCACACAGCTCCCTCCTCGATCTGAAGCAGGACGACCACAACGAACTACCACCAGTTCCACTCGAGGCCGGCACCGAGGGAGCCCAGAATATGAAGCAAGGATGTAAAATGGTAGGCACCACCTCTCCACGTCGCTTCGAAGACGCTGTCACTAGAATCTGCGACGTAACTATAAGAATTTCTCGCACCAAGGTGTTCCCGCGTTGTGTCGGCATGGGTTTAATCGAGGACTTCTTTTACAGTCTTCTTCGGGAGCATCAGCTGTTCCACCCTAGTCCTTCTGGCTACGAACTCCCACATTCCCTTCGGTATACCGTTTCTGACCACCAGGGAGTCCTACAGCGTCCAAAAGCTCTCATAACTCGGACTTCGGGAAGAAACATCCACCCACGTGGGTCGTACGCCAGCTTCTTTATCCTTCAGGATTGGTCCCACGTCTCAATACTTCAGCTGCTCCCTCCTCAAAGTTTGCTCGTGCCAACCAACTGTAGTTGCACTGTGACTGAGTGTAGGACCGCAACTCTCTCCCTAACCTGCTTGTCCAGACGTTTGTCCACTGCACTCTCTATCATCCTCTTGTTTTCTTCCGTCTGCCCATCTAACCGTTTTCCTTTATTATCTAACGCTTCTTCACCGCATTAGTGTTATCTCAGTGTCAGAATTAGTATCTCTTAAATCCTTAAAGAAGACTCCCTTCAGGGCTTTCACCGTTCTCTATCTCAGATCTTACAGTGTCAATGTCAAAGGCTATTGGGATTTCATTTTCTCTATTTCGGTGTTTATTTCTGTTTTCGCAGTCTTCATTTCACTTCTCATTTCCTCCATTTAGGTTTTCATTTGTGTTTTTACTCTCCTCATTTCACCTCTGATCTCCTACATTCTTGGTTCAATTTCTTCCTTCACCCTCTTCATTTCACGTAATAATTGTTTAAGTATATCCTCTGTCGTAATTTTTGTATCCCACTCCTAACACCAGTGCGACTTGGTCCAGTTTTTCAACTGTCACTTTTCTCAGTTCTCACTGTCACTGTTTCGTCTTTATGTAGTTCACATTCACTGTGAGTTTACTTTAATAATGTCTCTTTACTAAGATGGACTTTCTTTCGGAAGGGAAGTAAAGCCGGCGGTCCCGTGTCGTAGATTTACGGCACGTAAAAGTATCTCAAGCCTGATAAAGAGACTCTGAGCAAAATTACCGGTCTTTCACGCCCAAAAGAGAATGAGACGCTAGGGACCGCAGTATTCAAAACTTCCATAAATAAAACTCAGTTTAATTTAATTTAACTAAGGTGGACTAGTTCAATTCTATCACTTCACTTCCGTCGTGACGCAGCCTCTTCACGTTGGACGGTTCACTTTACTCGGGAGTGAACACAAAACCTCCACAACTGTCACTCCACCGCAACATTCGCTGTCACGTCACAACAGCCCGTCACCAACCTACTCGGAGAATCGCTCTTGATGACGCACCAGAAATGCAGTCGCTAACTCGCTCGCACACTGACTTGACTCACTCCACCCTGTCTCCTCGATTCGGAACTCGACACGCACTGACTGACTGTCCACGAAAGCGCTCGCTGGTATGCGTAGTGGGATATTCCACAGAAGGTTCTCGAACTTTCTAGAACTATTTCGACACACTTGAAGGAGGGGCAGATAAAATTTCCAGAAAGTTCTAGTTATTTCCAGATAGCGCGCCCGATATTTACGCTGGCAAGCGGCCGTTATCTTGTTTACTCGGTCCACTCGACGCCAACCTCCGGATAACCCTGGGCCGTAGACTCTCCTTCACAATACAAAAATGTGTAAAATTGACGGAGTTTACAGACACAAGAACTTCGAAGCAAGAAGACCGTGGTACAAGTTTAAATTATTAACACCCGATATTTCGATCAACCCTTTGGTTGTCATCTTCAGAGAACAGTACTTCGGGCAGCTTGTCGACGACTATCAGACAGGAGCGTTTTTAATAAAGGTGAGGAGATTGGAGTGATAGAGAATCAACAGGAAGCAAAAGGAGAGGATTTTTGGAGTACCACATTAGCACTTCCGTTAGTACATGTTGGTAGACATAAGTTGGCGCATAAGTAGATCGCGTTAACAGCTATGACACCAAGTTAATGCGAAGCTTGGGAAGGGATTCTTATTAGTTTTATTCGTTTATTGTTCTTCATTTCATCTGTAATTTGTTCTGGTGCTGGAATGGTGATGGAAGCGGAAGCGCATGTGTTTCCATGAAGTTACGAATGAAGAGGTGGCCATTCTGTAGATATTGGTGGTTGCTTTGTATCTGTTGAAGTCTCTGTAGTATGCTAGACTCGGTTTTCAGATGCTGCTTTCGAAGCCCAGCGATGGAGGCTCCAAAGGCACTCAGTCTTGTGAGTCGATCGTTATAATTACTGTAGATGGGTCGTCCGGCCCTATCAGCTGGTCCTCGATGCGCATAAGATTGCAATAACTTGATGTGAGCACTTCTATGTTGTCGTCCGTGCAGCCTGGCGGAGTTGTGAGAGTTTACAGGACGTCGTTGAGAGGTGACGAATAGTGCTGCATTACTCAGCCTCCATTGCCGCCATACACGCATTGATTGTCCGTTGCAGCGCCTCAAGACGAACACCAAAGTCTCAAAGAGACGCTTCATGCCCTTAAAGATTGATGTCATGGCGGAACTAGAAGCCTGTTGGAAAGTGTCGAGTTGGAAACTGGTGAAAGAGTCGAGTTCTGGAAAGTGAAGATCGGCAGTGTGATGGCAGTGGTGATATCGGTGGCTATCCGCAAGGAACTGGTTGCGAAGACTCCTGGTGGTGTTGCTACGAGATCTTGAGTTAAACGGGCAGGAATACTGGCCCGTTGAGTCATCAACGCTACCACAAGTAGTACAGTAGCGGTGGCGAAGGGCTAGGTTGTGTCCGAACGATGAGAATGGGGAAGTCGCAGTAGTTACAGCGAGGCTGCGCTGTGTCTGTGGTGGCAACAGCGGCGGATGGGGAGGTGAGAGGAGGGGAGGAGATGCAGAGTGTGCAGTGCAAATTGCCTTCATTGAGACTGGCGTAAACGAGTCAGAAGAATCGTGAGCAAGGTGGTGCAGAGCGCCCTGTCCAGGAAATTCAGGCGCGGCAGCGGCGTTGATCCTGTGATAGAGGATATCCTGGAGACGCGAGTCAGCGAAGGCCAAAACGGCTGAACGGTGGGCCCCACCTACCACAGCGCTGTAAGCGTCGTAGCAATCTGTGGAATCTTCCGGTGGTGAGGCAGGACCTGGACGTAAGACAACTGGAGCTGCGGCAAAGTAATCGGTACGGAGGCTGGTGGAAGATATGTGGTGCTGACGGGTGTTGTCAGCTGCCGTGGCGTTGTGCTGCTGATTGCAGTGGGGGTGCACTGTCGGCAACTGAGGTGAACGGCTCTGACAGAGTAGCTGCGCCGAGGCGGTTTCTCTTCTTCTTCTCCATGATGTTCACACTTCGGAACCCGGCGAGTGTATGCCAGCGAGGTCGACAACATGCTGGCAGGATGAGGGTAGCCCGAAGCTGTGTTATCCGCACTGAGTAGGGCTAAACCACGATGACGAGATATGGGGTTTGTAGGGTCTCAGGTGAAGTTTATGTAGCGAAGGGAAAGAAGGTAGCAAGATATGCTCCTCAACCGTTGCTGCAACAGCTCTTGTGCACCGTTAGTGTGAGTGTTCTTCCAAATTTTTATTTAGGGGTTTTGATTTTTATAATCCAAGCATCTCTTGGAGGAATTATATAGGAACGCAGCCTTGTTGATAAGGTGCTTTGTAGTTACCGGATGTAC
Source organism: Deroplatys truncata (assembly GCA_030765065.1). Taxonomy (NCBI): domain Eukaryota; kingdom Metazoa; phylum Arthropoda; class Insecta; order Mantodea; family Mantidae; genus Deroplatys; species Deroplatys truncata. Next base: position 189,370,741 of record CM060981.1, read on the forward strand.
CCGTACTTCATATCGGGAAGGCGGTGACGCCACAAACGGCGAGTTCTGAGACCGAACGAGGGCGACACAATGGTGTGACAACTGGTCGTAAACATTTGCGGCCCGGCGCCTAATTTCATCTTCCATTTAATGAAGAGATGCGGCTTCGTAAGCAGTTTCAGGGAAAGAAGTGGTACACAGAATAGATGGACAGAAGGTTCCTATACTGCAGCCCCAGTAAACTGGAGTCTGCGTCCATCCCACAGATCTTGCAGGCGTAAAGCAGGACGGGGATAATTAGCCCGCGAAGAATGCGTAGCTTAAGTGGAACAGGCACATCCGACCTCAGCCTACGATACAATGAAGCTATAGCGCCAGAGGTCAATGCGCGAGGTCCCTGATGTGTTTCGGAATGTTAGGCCTTTATCTAGCTTACCCCCAAGTAGCTAATGACATTCGTCCATTCTATTCTTCTCCTGAGGTAGGTGAATGTGGTGACGTTTGCGGGAAATCGGCGCTTGTTGAAGAGAATGTCGTGGCTTTTTGCCGGATTTATGGATAATCGCCAATGTCTGCACTACTCTTGGAGGAAATGGGGGTGTATCTGAAGGGGCTTGAAGGCTCTGCGTGGATTTTTAAATGTGCAATACGCGAGTACGTCATCTGTATATTGAGCTATATTGGCGTGCTGCTGTGTATTGGGTTCGGCCACATACACGCTAAGCAGCGTGTGGGATAACACAAAGCCTTCTTGGATTCCCCCTCTTATTGACCTTAGTGTTGATTTGTTTCCCGCAACTGAAACTGAAAACGTGCATTGTTTGAGGTATGTGTGTGGAAAATGTATAATGTGTGTAAGCTTTAGATGGATGCGTTTCTGAAGGAGATCCGCATGCCGCGCCGTCGAGAAGGCAGAGAGACCGCCGGAGGTAAGCTCTGTCCTAGTATACCAGGGCAACAATCTCCACCAAGCGCAGCAGCTGCTGCGGATTGAGTGCCTAGGACACCAGCGAGGAAAAAAACGCTTCGCAATTTATAGGCCAAGCTGAGGCGAAAAGCGAAAAGGTTGTAATGATTGTTGAGGGTGTGGTAGTGTGCCATTATTGGTTTCCATCCGCGATTGGGCGTTAACTGTATGTTCTTTTTGCGCCTGTGTATCTCAATTGCTTCTTTATGGAGTCTTGAATGATAATATTTTGTCGTTCCTAAACCTTTAATATATTCAGAAAGGATACGATGACCAAAATTAACAGAATACTCAACGATGGCAGATTTAAATATCTGTGCAAGCCGACAGCCTCATTTATACTGTGATATGCGATCCTTGATACTACATTTGGTTTTGTCAAATGTAAGCTGAAGCACACGAACAAGGTTTCTTATATCTTGAAGTATATACAGGATATTTCTTATGCTTAGAGGATTTTAAATGTTGTTGAACTTTAATTGTGGGTTATAATATAGTGGTTCAGTTGTGGAATTTTAGGTATTGATATTGTGTGCCTAAGAGATTTAGGTTCAAAATGTTCATATAGAAGGTACGATTGCATTTCCAACCTATGTCATTTTAACACATCTGAACAACTACAACCTCCTATTGGAAATCGACAATTACAACACTTAGTTGACAAATTAGCTTCTTTAGCTGTTTAGGTCTGATATTTTAGTCAGCCAAAATAAATAAATTGAGTTTTATTTATGGACGCACTTTAACTACTATGGTCCTTAGGTCGCATTCTATATTGGGCGTGAAAGACCAGTAACTTTGCTCAGAGGCCTCTTTATCACGCTTGAGGTTCTTTTACGTGCCATAAATCTACAACACAGGAGCAGCGGCTCTACTTCCCTTCCGAAGGAAGCCATGCTAAGGATTTTTACGCCCGAAAAATCCATCACCCTCCGCCGGGTTTCAGCCCGCGACTTCGGGAACTAGAAGCTAGCATGAGAACCACTACACCACGGAGGACGACTTAGACAGCCAAGGTATAATGTCACATTTTATCAGTGTACCTTTAGAAGTAGTTTTATCTAAGATTGAAAGCATTTTGCTAGAGATTTTTTAACCTTTTAAGCATTTTCAACCTAAAAATTTAGTCATCGCTTCTTTAAAAGCTAATTGTGATATCAGAATATTTTCCTCCAGTAGTCCCAGGGCAAACAAGAACTTATAAAGTTTCTGGCACATTCAACATCAACTCTAAGACACTATTCAACATTCATTCATTCATTCCTTATCTGTTTATCCTCCTCGCATGTAGGACTTATACCCCCCAGGACTTACAAGCGGGTGCCTGGGGTCAGAGGCCCGTCGACTATTCAACATGCAAGAAGAAACTCATACCCAACAGATCCCAGATGTCCTTGATGACTAGAAGAAACACTAACGGATCACTGGCAAATATTGTGTATAGGAAACCTCTTCATACGGTTAGATGTTTGAATAAGTATCACCACCCGCAACAAACGAGAACAACGCGCTAAACTCATTTGTTCAGGTTAATATTTAAAAGAGGGGATGCAATATCTTAAGGCAGCAATGTTAGGAAATGGAGTTTCCAGCAAAGGTTTTAATAGAGCATTGCTCTGAAAAAGGAATTAGTTTCAAGGACACAAATATCTTATATCTATAAGGATAGTTGTCATAAGCTATTTTAAGAACATTACCGACCGCGTTGGGAAAATACTGCGGAAGTACAAAATCAGTACAATATTCAAACCGAAAATAAAGTTCAATAAGTTTTAAACAGCGACTCCTTATGTACTTCAGAAGTATGCATAATTACTTGCGTCTGCGGTTCTGTTTATATTCGCACAATAAAACCCAATATTAACACTCGCATAACCCGCATAAGCGAATTCGCAGTCTTGCGAAGACAGATAATTCTGCTGTTATTGAACATTTTGTTAATTTTGGAACCTGTATCCTCTAGAAAATACTAAAGCATTAGTATTAGGATTGGTCAAACGGAAGAGCCTCTAGTGACTAGAGCACAACACCAAACGTAAGCCATAGTAGGCCCATTGGTTTCCAACGTTGTCCCTGTGAGGAAGGGACGAAGGAGAGACCCGAAGGATGACGAATTCCGGATGACAATGCGCGCAAGCAAGATAGGAATTCCTCACAATTCCATAATTACACCAATCCTGACGCCAACGATCCTGCCGTAGCCATCTTCAACCAGTGGGTTCCGGAATGAAACAAGCCGCTTCTAAATTAGAACCTCAGCCAAGCGTTAGGAATAAATATTCACACAGCGCAAATTCTACCATTCTGCCGCAACGCACCATTGCCGTCACTCTAAACATATGAAAGGAAATGTGGGGACAAGAAATGGTGGACAGGAAATTAATGGTAGAAGAGAAAGCATCTCATCATTCGACTACCGGCCTGGGAAAACCACAAAAACACCAATGGTCGTAGTCAGCCCGACAGGAATCGAATCCGATACTTCTCGATTGCGAGCTTCAAGCTTTATCCCGGAGACATCTCGCTGTTATTAAAACATTAATAACGACATAATAATATTCTGGAAGGTTTCATAGAGGAGCGATTCAGACCAGAAATTCACCAGAATTATCAGTAAAGAAGACGAAACGTTAAAGTTCAATTGCACTGGATAGACAGTGTGTGATGACACGCCACTGCAGTCCCACCAAACATTGGCCCCTTTCACCTTGGTCTGAGCTATAAGTTGCAAAGCGTTGCTGTTTCGCTAGCGGCCGTTGTTAACCTGCCATGTGTCTTAGCCACTGAAGAGGGAACCAAAGAGTTAACCGAAACGTCGGATGTTAAAAAATTTCACAATTTGACCACGGCCTACCAGATATAACATATTATAATCTAACTCTCAAAGGAAGTTTAGCTATCCACACCTTTGATTACAAATGTACAACTTCAAAAAGAATTAAACCTGGTTTATCTACATTTAGTGGTTTGATAGAATACCCCAACTAAAATCAACTTATTATGAAGTGTAGAGAGTATTTAAAAGGAGAATATATGGAAATTAAATATTATGTGAAAATTCAGGATTTTGGCTTTTTTGCTATAAACAAGTGTGTTAACCATGTTTTAATGTATTCCTGGAGTTTCAATGACCTAATGTACTTAGAATATTAAGGAATAATGTCATTTTAAAACTATATCCCATTTTAATGAATTGCAATGGAGACGTTTAAGTAACGGCTTCCAAAGTTCTATTTTTCTCCTCCTAGAAATTTCATACAGGTAATGCAATGGTTCTAAAACGAGTGATTAGTGAAACTAAGTATCAGGAATTTTACGTCTTATATATTTCTTAAAATAAAGAAATTAAATATAAGATAGAGTTCTTTAAAAGTTCACAAATTTAATGTTGAGTAATTTAATTACTATTTTATCTCAGGAGCCAAATATTTAAAATACGAATATTCAATGTTTTATACACAAGTGAATGTTACTGCTGGATTTTTTAGAAATATTTTGAGAAAATATGTAGGAGAGCGTATGCTTTTAATAAATAAATTAATAACTAAAAAATTATTAATCCCAGCAAGGTAGCGTATTACTAGACTTATTAGAATGCTATGGACAAATTGTTTACCAAAATTGAAGCTTCTAGCTCAAGTAATTACTGTGGAAATTATAATTGTCACCCATTCCCCCTGTCACCACATGCACATCGAATGCGAGGTCGTTTCTAAACATATGTCTTTGGAACATATCGACTTTAAGCCAACGATTTGTAGATTGACAAATCTCAGTATAAGGCTTCATTTGTTTGGAATGTATCCCAATATATCCGTCTGTTTAACTGACGTAGAACATTCAGTTTGCAGCGATGTCAGACTTAACGGTGAATGAACACGCGGGAAAAAGAAATAAAAACGTGGGAGAGGAACTGAAGGGAAGGATAAAATAAAGATAAAACTGAACAGGAAGTGTGTGGCGCCTCTAAACCAGAATTGCAATGTCATCATTTTGTTTCAACAAGCAATTTCCCGGTTGCCAGTTACAGAATACAAATGTCTGCGAGCGAATGTTCATTTGTTCGTCTAACGTCATTCTCTTTGAGAGTTCACGGATTCCAGCTGAAGCTTAACAACAGCTTGTACCTGTAGTGCGTGAAACATTAACGGAGAAAGTTACATCCGCTTAACTCCAAAACACCTTTAAAGTTCGGAAGGACAATTTGAATATTAATTTTGAGAGTAGTTGGAGTAGAGAGCAGATGGGGCAAAGTAATAATTTATGCAGTATGTATATAACATGGATTTAGAACTCATAACTCATAAACAAAGAAGGGCATTTATTTTATATTTTAAACAAATTCTTTCTTACCCAATATAACTAAGGAGACGAATTCCGCAGTTCTCGATAATAGAGTTAGGCAATCTCTATATATAGTTGTGAATTATATGTTATAAAAAATGCACTAGGATACGCTCTGGAAACTGCACATAGTGAATTACATAATCATCACTGACTCTCTATCAGCCTTAAATGCAATACAAGACAGGTTCTCTGCCAATAGCATTGTAAACGAAATACATAATATTGTTACCATCCTTTATAGCTTAGAAAAGTCACTCAATTTCATGTAGATACCATCTCATAAAAACACACCCGGTAATGAAAGAGCTGATACTGCAGCGAAACAAGCTACAGAACTATCAACACAAGATACTGATATCAAAATACCTCTCCAAGATGCAGTCACACATTTTAAGAAGAAAATACACAAAGAATGACTGACCAGCTGGATGAACAATTCTACAAGTAAACTTCATGATGTACGTGGAACTTCAACTCAAGAATATCCAATAAGACAGCTACAGCGGCGAAACCGAATTGTAATATCCCAATTACGAATTGGGCATACCAAACTGACACACTCTTATTTGTTAAATAGAAGCTCTCTACCAAGCTCTCTTGTGGAACATGTAAAACAGCATTAACAGTCCAAAATTTGAAAATCAACGTAGTCAGATTGGTATGCCCAGAAATATTTCTGCAGCACTCAATGATGCAACTTTCATACAAAAAGTAATTACTTTTCTTAAATTAATTAATATATATATCAATACATTTAACCAAATTGTAACCTGTATGTATACATAATGTATAAGTATTATACTGTAATCCATAATGTAAGCAACTGTACATGAAAGGTCGTGATAAAACCTAGGAAGGTTAAAACTACCCTAAATAAAGCCTTTTGAAAACAAAACAAAATCTCAGGACAACATGTTTTAAAGTGAATATATACACAATACCAGTGGAAACGGTAGTTTATCCTGGATATGCCTTTTATGTCTGAAAAAGTGCAAATTAACTTTTATTTATAGATATCCAAATCGAAGCTTGCTCAGAATGGAGCTATACAGTTGTATGAAATAACTAAACTTTGCAATTTCAATATGTTTTCCTTCTTCTTTCCCTGTTTACTTTCCCCTTTATTGGGGCTTACATCTCCAGATAACTTGAAGCCAGTTGCTTAAGAATTCCTATACATGATAATGACCTACTTCATGTTTATTAGTTGAAATTTTCAGCTGTTTGAAGTAACTAAGGAGTAGCACCTCAGCAAAGTATTAGCATCTGTATGAGAAAGGTAGGTAGAAAAAATAATAAACTACCTGGTGCTGTTTCAGTTTATCAAATCAAGGTACACCGTAACCTTATGAATTTTCTACAGTTTTTCAGTGACGTTTTAATAAAATTATATGAATATTATTTGTTTTAATTGGGACTTTTATATTACTTTTTCGTGAATAAAATTTTTAGCCCGTTTCAAATTTTGCTTACATTGTGGAAAATTACTGTACGCCTACAAAGAATACATGGTAAAATTCCATTGCTCTAGGGTGAGGGGTTTCTATTTCCTGAAAGATAAAATTGCAGATAACGACACTACAGTGACACAACACCTTAGTAAGTATCACAAATATATCCTGGATCAAAAAGATTATAATCATACTGCGTGGACCTGTTCTAGTTTCTCTGGATCACCCTTCTTTCTTCTGCGTTTAATCTGGCCTTTAATAGATGACCATTGACTTGCTTGAATATGTTTAAGCATTAACACTGGGAATGGAGTCTACCTATTCCACTCTAGTTAAGCTTCCATTTTTATTCCTTTTCTTTTTTTAATTTTGTGTGGCATTATAATGCATTGAGATGTAAGATAAATGCATGCTAGGAAACTATTGATAGGAACCATTGTATCATAGCACATTGTTCAACTTGTTCAAATGTTACATTAATTTTTAAACTCAGTTACAAACAAAACTGTCGGTGGCATTCCCATGTGGTAAATAAGATGGGTGTTTTCCTTGAACATCACTATAACCTTGGCTTAAGTTTATTTTTACTACAGTGAACTTCTTATGAAACATGATAAATTTAAACAGAGATCCGAAGCATACATGTTAAGAGGGTATGCATTAAGCTTTCAGGATAAACATTTTAAAGAACATTTAAGACCGATATTGAGTTCATACGTCAAAATAATATGAATTATTGTAATGTGTATATTTAATCACCTTAGGTAATACTATAAGGGAGTTTGAGGTTATCGAATTAGTTCGCGATTTCGTAGCGGAAGAGACTAATCGGATGAAGCTTAAAACCTGCAGCGATGTTTATTATGAATATTTCATAAAATATCCCTATTAGTGTGAAAAATACAGAATAAAAATGCTTTCTTCTGACAGAATATTTAAAAAAATTACACACTACCCTGTATTCTATAATTAGTACCAACTGCTAAGATAGGAAAGACTTTGTAATCATAGGACAAGCCTTAAAAGTTAAAACAAGGTTTTAACAGAATAAAACTGAGAACTCTCTGGAAGCACACCATTCATTTTAAAATAAACTAAATAAGGAATGATGCTTCAGCCTTAAAGCCGCAATTTTTTTGGATCTCCCGCAATAGAAACAAATGGAGAAGTCATAATGTGGTTGAGATTGTATTTTCTCCGGATGTGGAAATTACCCTGTAAGTATACCAGATCTGCTCATACCCAAGAGTTTGGAATGTTATTCGTCCATATCGTAATTAAGTCATGTAAGTCTAACAGTAATTTTAAGCAAAATACTAGTATCTCTTAAGGTAAATCAATCTCCAGCTGGTTAAATTCCTACCCAGAATTGATGAGTAGGAATATATATTCTCCTTAGTTTTGGAGATATTGTACAGTCTCAACTTAAATGGTCCACCTGTGTTTATAGTTATACCATATATATAAATTGACCCTAATTGTAGGTTCCCATTTTAAAAAGTTACCCCCTCGTCGTTTGAAAACTCATCAATATTCATAAGATATATGAAAATATGTATAGATATAAGGTGTTATAATGGACATTAAAACCTTAAAATGCTTTCTAAGGAATACTGATATACTGATGTATCCACAGTTCAGGAAATAATTCTTATTCTTTTTCATAATCTTAGGATTAGGTCTATTGGCTTGTTCCGTTTTCAAAGTCTATTCTCTCTACCCATTCTACACTTGGTCTTCCAGCATTCCTGTTCCCCTATGGAGCATAGTTTAATATTTATTTGGCAACCTATCGTCTTCCATCAGTTATATAATTCCACCAATCTTCTTTTTTTTGAGATTTATTCTATCTATAGGTTTAAAACATGTAATTGTTGTCTAGTGTTAACACTTTTAATGTTCCAATAGCGTAATACCTGCAAAACTCCTGAGGAACTTCGTTTCACTTGCTTCAATGCTCTTTTTCGTTGCTCGTTTCCAAGTCCAATTCTCACAACCAAATGTCAATAGCGGTACGGCCAAGGTATTTTAGAATTTTAATTGTGTTGTTCTTTGCGATTTATTTTTTTGAAGTGCGTCATATTGTTGTCCACCCCTGTTGGAATCTATCGAGTTTTGTATGTAGTTCCTGATATCTCAGATATAAAACCTTTACAGTCTGGGTAATTAAAACATGCTGGTATCTGTTCCGCAAAATGCAAATTGTTTTAATAATTTCTCTTATTCTAAAATGTCTTCGAAAGCCAAGAGCAACCTCAATGGGAGTTATACCTGAGCTTTTATTACTTCCCTCTTGTTCTTTGACAATCATGGGAGATTGGACGTTATCCAGCTGCAACAGAGCTATTTTCCAATCCCTAGCGACGGATAATTTACGGGATAAACTCGGGCTTGCTATTGAGGGTTCAATGGTATCCCCTTTCCAAAGAACGCAATTCCACCAAACACGTAACATTTCAATGAAACAGACTTCGATTAGCACAGACCTGGAAGGCATACCGGAATCGGGCAATTGTTTCCACTTTTCATCACACATAGCCACTCATTTTGTAAACCTCTTTTCCACGGATTGTTGATTAGTTGAAAGAAGATGTTCAACAATAGCAAAGCTTGTTCCGGCGTCATATGGTTCTATCGACACTTCGGGTTTCCAGAGGTTCTTGTTTGGAAGTAAAGCGAAACAGAGTAAATCTACTTTCTAAGCCTGAGGTTAATCTTCATTTTCTGATAAACAAAAGCTGAAAATTTAAGAGTAGTAGAGCGCTCCAGTCTCCAGTACATAAAGCTCCTAAAAGTATAATTTTTAACGGTCACTGCATGGATTACGATTAGCCTCTTCGGGCTTCTTCTCTCTCGTTCTCTCCCACACTTTCTCTCCGTCTCTCTCTCCATTTATTTATCTAGAACTTGGGGATTTTATGTTACAATTCTTTCCACGTTTCTGCCATTTTCACTATTTTGTTGTTTCATTTAAGTATAAGTGAAAATTTCTTAAGTTCTCTTCTTAATTCCTCCTAGAGTTACTGTTTTCCTTCCTTTTCCTGATTTTTAAAATTCGTTTCTGATACGTATATTTAAAGTCACCTGCAGTTCATTTCGTTTTGTTATATCTGCAGAAATCAAAATCCGCTAGCGTTACTACATTAAGTGTAGAGCTTCAGCCATCCCTTCCTGCCTCTCTTATTCTATTGCTGTCACCTTTTCCCACTCTCCCACAGATTTTCTTCATATCCCTCTTCGTGGCTATGCAGCACGTTAACCATTTCATGACTTGAAAAACGTCAATAAAACTACTTTTAGGATTTAATAAACAATAAACAACAACCACCTGTCCCTTTAACTCTCTATGCTTTCGGAAAATATACTGTTGTCAAAGGCAATTTGAAAATGATAGTACTGGATTACGTAAACTAATTTCATAGAGAAACAATAGTTAAGCAACTTGAAACTTAGCAGAGACATTGCACTAAGAACACTATTCAGTAAATTAACAATTTCGCAAATATATAGTAGCAGTAGTCGTCATCATCATCCACATCAAATATTGAGAAATATAGGTCCGTTACGTCTTCACAATGATCCACCATCTCTTTCTTGGTCGCCCTTTTCGGCTGGTCTATATTTTATCATTTGTTTTGGTATTCTATTGCCATCCTTTCGATTTAAATGAGCCAAGAGTTCATTTCTTGGTTTTGTTATTATATAATGTACATTATCCACGGTTAAACGACTTCTTATGCCCTCTTCTTACGCCTTCTAGACGTCTCAAAAGTCTAATTTCTGCTGTTTTAGTATACAGACCTCGGTTCTATATAGACATGCGTGCACGCAAGTGATTTTTATAGTTTTAGTTTTGCTTCTTCTTTACTTAAACTTTAAATTTATGTACATTGTTCCGTGAATATGATTGATACATTTGATGTTTTTGTGGACCACATTATCAAAATTATGTGATGCATCATAGTCAACAAAGTTAAATTGTGTATTTTTTTTCTATTATGTTATTACTGATCACAATTTTGCTCCCTTTTATTGAAAATCTCCTAAAGGACATAACCTTTGTTTTGAAGGGATATACTAAATCAGACGATTTGATAATATTCTAAAATTCAAACACTGCTCTTTATAGCGTATTCTCATTTTCAGCTATTATATCCTGATGGTCTGCCAATAGCATAGCAAATAAATTATTAAAGATATGTTTGGCAAAAACTGTTAGTTTTAAATTTCCATTGTCTTAGAACTTCGTCTATATAAAAGTTGAAAAGCATTGTTGACAGGCTGCACCAATGTCTAATCCTTTATTAATAATTATGGATTTAGCATTTAGTATATTTGTCAATTTTATTTTAAATTGTGTTTATTCATATAGACTTTTAGTAGCCTGTATTAGTTTAATCGTATTCCTCACTAATTTAAATTTTTCCCACAGTTTATTCCAGATTATATAGTCAAAGGCCGTAATAAAGTCAATAAATCGTATATGTGTTTGTGTACTGAATTATATGTTTTCGTATTAGAGTTAGGTTAATTCCGTAAAGTGCCTGGCATAATATGCGCACATCTTACTTTAGGAGCGATTCTCACTACTGATAGACGTGCCTTAGCCGTGGGGTACTTTAAGGTGGCTGGCCAAATTCCTCGATGACATCTAGTGTACACGAACTGCATCATCGAAAATGCCCATCTTGGAGCTTCTAACTTGTCAGGCGTTGCTGAATCAGAAGAACAAGGTCGCTGTCTTCTGCGCATATAGCTGACACAGAAGGAAAGGCGCTCACCCGCTGTCAAATGTCAGCTTCGCCAGGGACTTTATGGTAGTACGTCTACTGTAACTGGTTTAGAGTAAAAATATTATGTGTATAGCTTTCTCCTTTGTGAAACCTTATTTATTCCTCTAATAAAATATGTTATATTTTCTGTGATGTTTTAGTTATAATCTTCTGTAGTTTTATATGCACTGTAAAAGAGGTCTCAAAAATTCTAGCAACTCTCTTAATTTCTTTATTTAAATACATGTATAACGAGTTCTATTACCATTACTTTGATATCCCCTTATATCAACAGTTTGAGAAGTATTTCATTAAATTCATGTGAGCTATATTTCACATGTTCCATATTCAAACCATCACATCCTGCAACTTAATGTATTTTACTCCTATAATGTTACTTCTAGTTCGCTCATGTTAATTCCATCTACATCCGATAGTTGCATCTTTTCACTTTTTAAACTTTTTGGGGGGGGCGTTTTATTTTGACCTAAGTTTTGTGTAACATTCATTCTATCTTTTTATGTGAATTGGGTTATTTTTCAGTGTATCTTTATATTCTTTAGATATCCAGCCACATATCTCAAAAAATGTCACATCAGCTCTCTCTATCATTCTTTAATCAGATCCTTTTAGGGGGTCCAATTCACTGCACATATATCAGAGCAGGTACAGCCATAGTTTTATAAAATTTTGGCATTGTTTCTTTCCTTGTTTTTTAAATTTTGTTTTGTCGTTCCACTTATACCTTGAAACTTACGGATTTTATTCTTGAGGATTTTGTCATAATTATAAGTTATTTCACAATAACTTAGGAATTGGAACAAGAGAAGTTATGGTCGTTAGCGTTCCATTCTATACTGAGCGTGAAACACGGGAAATTTCGCTCAGAGGCTCCTTTATCAGCTTGAGGTTCTCTTACGTGCCATAAACATATTACACGGGAACACCGGCTTTACTTCCCTTCCAAAGGAAGCCATGCTAGGGAACATCGCCCTCCGCCGGATTTGAACCCGCGACCTCGGGAACTAGCGGCTAAGTATGGTAACCACTAGGCCACGGCGGACGATAGTATTACTTTTGTGATGAAAAAACAGTATACGCGGATCTCACTCGTCTAAATCCACGTTGTTCTTCATTTAGTAAATTTTATGCAATTACATTTAATCCTTGAAATGGTGAATTTTCTTAAATGCTGTGCTATCATTTTTGTAACGTTGTATTCACCCTTCACGCTACCGCTAACATTTTCGTTAACTTTATTTAAACTCTTGTAATGGAAGTGTGTTTCCTGTAGCTAACGAAATTACTAGTTGGTGTATGCAGTGCTGTGACCCACTTGAACTTCGTCCTAAATCACAACACTGCACACCAAGCGTGGATCATATTCACCAATCAGGAAGTGTTAAAGGCCTAAGATGAAGGGAAAATGACTAAGGCAACATAAAGGAATAACATGAACAAAAGAAACTGTGCATAATACTGCTGGTTTAAAATTTATTAGAACGTGTCCGTGCCAAAGTTTATAAATATTAACAATTCGCAACTTACAATTTCTTTCGTAAAGTTTCGTATAAATTTGTTCCGACAACAAGCTTCCACATTAAACGTGAAAATTATGCTCTTGTATTACAGTTATTCATACCAATGGCATATAAAGCACTCAACTCCGCGAAAATACTGAAATACCAATCTACACCCAAATATAACACTTTCGCTCACAGCACCTTTCCTAAAGAATATACAGCGACTTTTGCAAGTATGCATGCGTACACCCTATGATTGAAATTTAGAAGTTTACTGCAGAAATAGGTTAAGGAAAATTTTAGCAAGGCTGAAACTTCGGGCGTATGCAACGTGCCCGCTGCTCACGGAACTGCTGCCTAGTAGCTCGTTGACTGAAACTCGATGACTCCCCTAATCTTTCTTCTAGTTACTTCCAGCTAGACTTTCATTGCCGGGGATAGGGGATGTGAGCAGCAACAGCACTGCCTTTCCCGTAACGTGACGCTCTGAGGAACCATTTCCCCTCCAGGTGACTGGCCCCCAAACAAAACAACCGGTCCAGCTGTTGCTCGAAGTATCTAGATGTTTCTGTCTGTTCTGTCGATGACGTAAACTGGCCAAATCACCGCTTCCCGATGGCTGTGATAATTGGCGCGAAAGAGGTTGTGCCAAAATGGCACATCGATTAGTTACACTTTTAGAAAATATTTTATATCCTGCATTTAGTAAGTTTGCTCCTTGCAGTTATCATACTCTATTTCCCTTTTTAAATATTGGTTTTATTAAACATGCTTTCAGTCTTAGTCTATTTTCTTTGATACGTACTTTAGTAGGTCAATGTTTATTGTCTCACTTCCAGGAACTTTCTTATTCTTTAGAATAATGGGCTCTACATAATTATATTTGTTTTCTGCTTCCTCCATGTTCCCATTCTTGGTATGATACCATAAGGATTTAAAGTATTTTAGCCATTCTTCTTCTGATATGTTGTTCAACTCAACTATTTCTTCTATCTGATTATTTTAGATGTTTCATTATTTTGTAAGCATTTGATTGAGCCCCATGAATATCATTTTCTATATCGTTGGTGTACTTATCCCAGCTTTGACGATGCAATTTTCTTGTTTCTTTTTTTTAACATTTGCACTTATCCTTTAACTGATTTTCCTCCGACTTACTCCTAGGTATCTTAAATACATTATTTCTTTATTTTTAATAAGAGAGGTTGTCTCATCATCCTAAATGCATATTCCCATTTTCTTTCTTCTTACGAGAGCTTAATTGCAGGTTTTGTTATAATTTATCCCATTCTGTGTTTAAGGATAAGCTAATAGCTCGTTTGTCTAAGGGTTCTCCAGTCTCTGGCAGTATAATTTCCTTATACTGTCATGTTTTAGTAGATGTATTTTGTATGTCTGTTTCCTTTTTGGTTCTCTTTAATTTTCTTCGATTTATAACATCTTGACTATAATTTTATTTTCGATAATATCATTGAAAAGATCCGAAGAAGCATAACTCCTATACAATCTCGTTTTAAGCTTCTCATTTACTGTTACATAATCACTTATGCTCCTTTGTCCTCTGCTGGCCTAGATGTACTTATTTATATCTCGCTGTTCAAAGAACGATTTTGCCACTTTAAGTTATTAAAGGCACAGAAATTTCTTCAGGATTTTCCATTTTCATTTAATGTTATTTTCCCGTTATTTCCCACTATATCCACAATGGGTATTTGGTCAGTTTTTGCATTAAAGTCCCTCCTAATACCAAGTAATCGTTCTTATTTATTGCGTCTATATATTTTTGTATGTTCTTATAGAATATTTTACTATCCTCTTTTTGTCATTCATCAGGGGCATATATGCAGATTATGGTAATAAATTCTCGTGGTATTTTGAATCTTGGACTCATTCTTAAAATTTATGAAGGAACAATTATGTATTGCTTTCACATGTTTCCGGTTTATTAGTATGGCAGTTCCTGTACTTGCCCTTCTCTTCAAGGTAACCCAATATAAAACATGAAATAATGGTTCAACTCCTTTGACCCTTTTAGCTTCCTTTTTGGTTTCAGATATTAGAGCCATATCTATATTGCCTAGTAGTAGTTCTTCTCTAATTCCGCTTCTTTATTGGATAAGACTCTCATGTTCCAATCAGCTATGTTCAATTGCTCTGCTATCTTTTATTTTGTTATTTTTCCGAGCAGCGCTGGTCATCTTTGAATCAATCCGGCCTTGTAACTTCTAAGAACTACCCTATAATACCCTTTTTTACTTGGATGGGAAAACCCCCAATCTGGAGGAACAGAGTATAAATTCGGAGCTTGTCTTGCTAACTAAAGTTTTGGAGTCTGGGTCGTCTTCCGTGGGGAGTGGTTACCATGCTAGTCTCTAGTCCCGAAGTCGCGAGATCAAACCCGGCGGAGGGCGATGGATTTTTTTCGGGCATAAAAATCCTTAGCATTGTTTCCTTCGGAAGGGAAGTAACACCGATGGTCCCGTGTCGTAGATTTACGGCACTTCAAGGAACCTCAAGACTGATAAAGAGGTTTCTAAGTAAAATTACCGGTATTTCACGCCTAACATACAATGGGATGATAAGGGCCACAGCAGTTAAAGAGCGTTCATAAATAGAACTAATTTAATTTTTGGGGTCTCGTCTACCCCTCCTATTGTACTAACCTCCAATAAAAGGGTTGCTCTTCCACGAAAATAATCTTATTGAAGTCCTTATTAACCGGCTCTTCTTTAGCGATATGTTTAATTACTTTATTAGCATAATCTTGTCTTCCATATGAATGATATACAAGATCTGCTGTTAATTTTTTTCCAGGTGTGTCTGTTTAATTTTCCTACCTCTCTCTTTGCAATAAATTATCCTGTATCTGTTGTGTTCCATGTTATTTTCTGATGTTTCGCAATTTATAAGTAAGATATACAGATACCTTTGTTATTCCGTAAAACACTTATTATTTCATTATTATACATGCATAAACTTCTCTTTTTCAACTTTTCCTCTACTGAATGGAAGTCAGTTTTCTTTATGGGCGCTCTTTAACTACAATGGTTTTTAGCTTCCCATTCCATACTGGGCGTGAAAGATCGGAAACTTTGCTCAGAGGCCTCTTTATCAGGCTTGAGGCTCTTTTACATGACGTAAATTTACGACACGGGACTACCGGCTTTACTTCCCTTCCGAAGGAAGCCGCGCTAAGGAATACGTCCATCGTCCTCCGTCAGGTTTGAAACCGCGACCTCGGCTAGAGGAGACTAGCATGGTACCTCTGGACCACGGAGAACGACATTTTGCTCTCCTCCTAACGCTTCTATTGCTGCTTTTATTGAACATTCATTGTCAATGGATTTTCTTTCTGATTAGTTTCCTATATATTTTTATTTTCTCTACTACGTATAGTAAGTAAGGGAAGTATTGTATTCCACCCAAAAATTCCATACCGAGATTTCACCGGAAATACGTATTCAGACCCCCTGAATCCAAAAAAAGCATTTTTGGAAACATGTCGGTGTGTGTGTCTGTGAACAGCATAACTCAGAAACGAACAGTCGGATAAACACCAAACTTAGTATTTAGGTTCAGTATCTTTCAGAAATACGACACAAAGGTTTTCAAGAAAATCCCCCCACCCCAGATTACCCTTTACATGGAACATTTTTCGAAAATTTTAATTTTATCAAAAATGCCTCTAACGATTTTAATAAAATATCATATGTTTAAGATATTTTCATGGTAAATGAAATGTATATCTCGAATTTCCGGGAATGTCTCCAAAAGTATACTTCATTGTGAACGACTTTTGCATAACTGGTAAACCATAAGAGATAGACAAAATTTTACTACACAAAAAATGTAGATCGCGTTAAAATACACAATTTATGTCATATAATTTTTTTTGAGTGAACTATTTTCGAGATATTGCTTGTATTCCCTTAAATTTTTCAATACTTATTTTCTCAAATGGGAATTCGTTATTCATTTTTTTTGTCTTGGATATGCAATGAGTATTAATCTGTAGCAAAGAGCAAGGTGCTGCACATAGCAACCAGCTATCAAGAGATATGTCTATGCTTAAAGGCTACTGTATTTATATATTGCCCTTGCAAATACAAAACAAGGGGAACATAGTACACCTTAACCCATAGTCAAATATTTCTAGAACTGGTGGCAATGTGTAAAATGTAATTCTCTTTGCATGTCAAAATATCGTTTTTGCAAATGTTTATCTCGATTAATATGAAATAGATGTAGAGTAAGAGTTTGTAAAAATAGTTTGTACAAGAGTAGGGAAAGTCATGTAAGTGTAACAATCAGATTTTTTTAATCTATTGTGATACAGAAGTCTCATCGATCCATCTTTTCTTTATAGTTTTACTCTGTTTGTATTTTTCATGAAGTATATCGTTTAACTTATAAAAGTAGTGAAAATGATCCGTATATGCATTAGCTCCTCGGTATATATAAGCATTTGCTTGATGTCTTAATTACTTATTAACTAGGATGTAATCATTTATGCTTTTTATTATTTTCGGAAGCATATATGTGAAGATATGAATATCGTTCTGACTGAAATAGGAGTTTGCAATTATAAACTCATTATAGTAGCAGAAATGAATAAACCTCTTGCCGTCAACATTTGTGGTCTCTTCTCCAAATATTTCAATTATTTTGGGGATTAGAACATTTTCAATTCTTGCATCGAAGTCGCCCATCATGATCATTAATTCGTTTACACTTACCTATTCTGATAATGAATAGTTTTTTGTAGTTCGTTATAAAATTCTATTACTTTCTGCTTTTGGTTCGCTGAGGAGCACATCCCCATCATATTTATGTTTGCTAGTCGTGTTTTAAACTTGCGTTACTATGCGTTCATTTAACCACCACCCTCTGTTCCTCAGGTTATTATGTAACATTACACCTACTCCTACACTCGCCTTATCTCTGTTGATGCATCGGTAAAAGCATACAAAGTTTTCTAAATGCATACGCCCCTTTAGATTTAATCTCAGTTATAATTGCTATATCAGTTTTATCATTTATCAATTCCTTTTGTAATTTCTAATATTCATGATTAATTTCTCTCATATTCTAGGTACCACAGACATTCTAATGTTCATCAATTCCAAGTGCTTTGCCTTTCATCTCTACCAGTTGTCAGGGTGGAGATCCTTCCGGTTGGTTTTTGTTAATTATTTCAAAAACTCAAGTAAGGCAGATGGGGGGGAGAATGGCCCAACATCTTGGGGGTTTGATTTTGGGATGTCCTTCCTTCAGACAGAGTACGTTTACCACGGTGAGTTCTGACAACCCTGTGATTTGATTTCGGGGTTTCCTTCCCCTAGACAGCGAACCTTCACCAGGTTTTGAGTCCTACTAACCTCTGACATTGATTTAGAGTTATCATTCCCCTAGACAGGGTACCTCTATGATGGTTTTAGTCCTCTGAATTTGAGCTCGGGGTTTCCTTACCCTAGACACGGTACCTCAAAGGTTTTGGAGTCCTATCAACCCCTGTATTTGATTCGGATATCCTCCTAGACAGGGTACCTCACCACATTTTGGAGTCCTGTCAACCCCGTATTTCTTTGCGGAGTGTCCTTCACCTAGTCAGGGTTCCTTCAACAGGGTTTGGATTCCTGTTAAAACCTGTATTTGATTTTGGGATGTCCTTCTCCTAGACATTCTCTGGAATCCTGTCAAGCCATGGATTTGATTGTGAGGTGTACTTTCCCTTTCCCCATACAGGGTACCTTTGACATAGTTTGGAGTCCTGTCAAGCCCTGCATTAGATTTGGGGGTGTTCTTCCACTAGGAAGGTTGCCCTGCCTATGAACTGAAGTCCTGTCCAATCCTCGCGTACCCCTGTGAAAGGGACCTTTAACCACATGGAAAAGTAATGTGAAGAAATAATTCGATGATTAATAAAATACAGGCGTAAGCCGTACGTTTGCATAAAGTGTGGAACTAACAGATTTCAAAAGTGAATCAACCAGTTATTAGTATTGTTATTATTATTATTATTATTATTATTATTATTATTAGTAGTAGTAGTAGTAGTAGTAGTAGTAGTAGTACATCTTCACGACCTGAGACATCAAGAGGACATGAGATAAAAGCATCCCATCAACGAAATTTGTAACCAAACGTCACACAAGGCATACCGAGCGAGATGGTTCCGCATTGAGGCTCGCATTTGGAAGATCCCGTGTTCGATTCTCGTTGGACCGTCCACTCTGCACGTGGGTTCTTTTGCACTTTCGCCGGATCGATAGGCGTATATGTTCCCCCTAATCGAACATTAGTTTCCCTTCTTCCACAAATTTCCTGTCTATTATTTCCTTTCATCTGTTTCAGGGCTATAGGACCAGGCGACAGCAGTGTTTCCATTATGGAAAAAATCCCCCCCTGGCGCTTGTCGGGACTGCTGGGACCCTCTTTCTTTCTGGGAGTATCTCGTCCATTACCAAAACCCTCAGGCTGTGGGTGGCTATGGCAATACTAGCCAGCTTGCCAGGATTGGTGTATTATTGAAATTGTTAAGGTTCCTGTCCCCGCTGGCGCACATCGTCGTCGGATCTGGTCGCTCTCCGCTTCACCCCTTTCTCTCTGGAAGCACAATGGGGCCACTGCGGCTCACGTGTTCCTGTTACTGGAGACCCCTCCGTCTGACTATTCCTAACACCTAACACAAATGCGTTGCACGTATTTAAAACGAACTAAACCTTCCTTCATGTCTACATGAATTAACAGAGTTCAAATGCAAATCTAATACTATATTTACAATTTTCGGCGGTTTAACATAAATATGGCAACATGTTTACCCATTAACGTATTGTATTCACAATGGTGGACATCAGTTTACCTTATTAAATAGTAAGGAACATATGTAAGTTCTGCCCATACCATATTCTTTTCTTACCCTGACTTGATTAAACGAACAAACGCTCGAGAAGTGAAAAAAATCCGTCATTCGGCCACAAACGGTAAATACGAGAATGTATAGAGCTCATTATGTCTCAAGGGACCACGTTTGCACTGCTGTACGCATGGCGTATCAATTTTAAGGGCGTTTCATTTCACAAACTTCACCGGCTCTGTTAACATGCGGAATTCCCCACACATTAGATAATGAAAGGTTTCTGGTAGAACGGTTCTATGTTTACATTAAACTGTTTCAAGCGTTGCTCAAAGCCAGGATTATATAAAATATACGTGCGGCGCTATTGTAGCTACTCAAACGCTAACAGCGCCTCTTCACGGCCACGAGCAAAGTTACACAGAGGTCGTTGCGGAAGCAAGGATTCACATCAAAGCTGGTGTGTACAGGGCATTCGTAATGAATTTCTAGATGTGTGCGTGTGTATATGAAGAGAGAAGCACCCGGCTGCATGGTTTACAGCTCTGTATAAACCTGGGTTTTTCTGTCAAATTTATTTGATCTTTCCCACAGCTGATGCTTCAGGAATACTTTATACAGCTGGGATGACTGATCTGAACTAATTTGGTTGGTAAAAGGGAAGCTTCCGAGCGGGATGGCTCAGGCGATAACGTCTGTGGCTCGCACTAGGGAGAACCCTGGTTCAAACCCCCGGGGCCGACTAATATGATCGAAGGTTTTTTCGCAGTTTTTCTCCGTTGCTAGGCAAATGCTGGGTTGGATAATTTGATCCGCGAATTTTCCTATAATCTCTTTCATCACTGCATTATATTTCTTTTTTCTTTAACGCCATAACAGGTATTTGGCTGATATATCCTGGATATGCTATGATCCAGAGTTTGCTTGCTTCTCGACATGTTACTGACACAATGCATTAGCCAAAAGGTCCTTGGGGTACGTTAAAAAAAGAAGAGAAGCTTTAGATTATCGTATTTTAATCACTTCAAATCATAGCTGTTTAATAATTATTCATTTATACCCACTAAACATTAATTAAGACGTCAGTATTTTAGGAATCAACTCTAATCGTTCATTTCTCTTTATGTAAATAGTGGTATGAATGTTCTGACTATGGAATATGCATAAAATATGAAACGGCACGCACAATTAAAGCCATAGCTCACAATAAAATATATACTCTACCGTAATTTGATGTAAGTAAATTTTGAGACACCGTGATCTAAAAGTAGAACTTCTACAGTGTAAACGAACTAAAAGCTTTATATATATATATATATATATATATTCGTTCAAAAATATATATATATATATTATCACACTAGTGCTTTGGTATCAAGTCCAGTCACATGGTAATTACCATTTGTATCTGTACATGTTTAATAACTGGACTTGGTTTTAATTAGGTTTTACTTTCCATTATGTCCTTTTTACATGATTAATTTCTCATGGTGCTGCCTTATCTGTTCACAATACAAATCGTCAAACGTCAATTTATCGCGATCGTTGTAGGATTAACGTATACGTTATATTAGCTGCCTTCTGCTGATCTAAAACTATCTAACATATATAAAATTAAACGGTGGAAATTATGAATTCAGAAGAAACTGAAATGGAAGAGCCGGATGAAATTACAGAAGCAGCATGAAAAATAACACTAGAAGTGCTTACCCAAAAAATCCAGAAAGCAAATGACAGCATTTATCGCTTCATTGGCTGGTGTAAGGCAAAGCATTTGAAAATAATTTCACTAAACACGATTGCTAGCAAATAAATAAAACATCAAAGCATCTGACATCTCGCTTTTTAATGTAATTTCTATTGTTTCAATAACCGCGTTCTATACGTGATCTGTTCTTTTCAAAAATAAACATAATATTATCAATATTTTACAAATTCGAGCGCGGTCTAAAAAATAACATCTACCACACGTTTTAAAAGTGATTTTTCCTCTTGTATCATAATTTAGCATTAAAATATTGGAGAGACCTGATTAATAGGGGAAAATAAAATACATTTTAAATGCAACTTTTATATTAACCTACAGAGAGATACTGGCAAATATAAATCAAAATGGATCTTTCGTGGGTAGAGACATATTTTGTGGTGTCATTCTATGAATACCGCAAAATTATAACGTTAACGATATATATTTTGGCAGGTCCTTACCTTAAAACTGCTGTGCTGAGAGCGATAAACATGTCAATAAAACCCGCTTTAGTATTTTTAAATTATCACTACTTACCTACCTATAGAGTAAGAAGAGGAAGTATTGCACTCCAACTAAATTTCTGACACCAAGATTTCACCGGAAATATATATTTTGAGGCTCATAATATCAAAAAATGTACAAAATCTCAATTTGTGCGTGGTAAACAGCATAACCTAGAAACTAAAAGGCTGTTAAATGCCTAACTTGGTATTTAAATTCAGTATCTTCCAAGAATGCGACATGAAGTTATTATAGAACGTTTGAAAATCAAGCCTTTTGATATGGAAAAAGGCTCTAACGATGGTGATTAAAATGCGATTCATTTAAGACATTTTCTTGAAAAATAAAATGTACAAAATCTTACTACAGAAAAAATACAGATCTCGTTAAGGCACACAATGCATATCAGTAAAATGTGGTACTAGCCATTTCCAAGATATTCTTTTTATTGGTTTGAACTTTCAAATACTTTGTTTTAAGTAGTAATTTAAAAAAGAGATGTAAAAGACACGGAATTCAAAGCCAATACATAGTAATTTGCCAAATCTGAGTATAGTTATAGTCTACTGTATCCTTCTTGTACCTACAACGAACGAAACTTTATTTCATATAACCTGAAGTAAATAGAAGAATAAGCTTTTGAAAGTGTAGTTTTTGAAGAGTGAGTAGAGAAGATAATGTGAATGAAAAACGTAAAGTTTTTATTTCTCTGTCACCTACAGAGACATGTAGAAAAGAGTAAGATTATATTTCACACAAAAATTTGGTGTCCATATTAAATACTGATTTTGTACTTATAAACATTTATTTGAATGCAATAAAACATTTTAGAGAAAGGTCCGGCTGCATAATGTGTGTATGTGTATGTACGTGAACAGCAAAACTCAAAACGAAATGTCTGAAAAGTGCCAAACTTGATATTTATGTTCAGTATCCTCTAAAGCTGTGACACCAAGATTTTTAATAAAATCCCAAGCCCAAAATAAACTTTAGGTGAAAAAAGCTGATTTTTTTTGTTTTGCTCAAAAATGGGTAAACAACCTTGATTAAAAAGTATATATTTAAGATGTTTACATCACAAATAAAATGCATATTTAAATTTTCTGAGAATAGCACATTAAGTCCTTTTCATTAAGAAAGAATTTAATTTAATTTTGTATAACAAGTAAGAGATAGACAAAAACCTACTAAGCCCAACTCTGTGGTGTGGGAGTAGCATATGTGCCTCACATTCAAGAGATCCCGAGTTCGAATCTCGGTTAGACAAGGTACCTAGTATTATTGGGGCTTTTCCTTATTCTGAGAAAACAAATATCGGGTAACCCTTAAGCTGTAGGATCCCGGGTACATTTGACCTCCATTGCGTTCTATTACCGTCCGATATGATCTAATTGTTTAAAGGATGTCAAATGTAATAAAAAATGTAGGTGCATTTAAAATACCCATCAGTCATTTCCGAGATATACGTTTATATTTATTTGAATTTATAAACGCTTTGTTATTTTTTAAACTGCTGTCGCCTTTTAATTCCCTTTAGTGATGTCATGAAAAATGTATTCAGTTTCAAGTGCATCATATAGCGCCCCGCTTTTAAACATCTTATTATTTATTTGGTTTCATCTATCCCTCTTGTTCCTACAACGAAATATAACGAAACTATTTCTGGCAAGGTTTATCCTGATTAACATGAAGTAGATAGAAAAATAATCTTTCGTAAGAATGGTATGTAGAGGGGTATATAAAAAAATAAACAGTAGTGGGTATAGAAAGAATGTGAATGTAAGTCTGCAGAATTTTTTTCTCGTAGGCATGCAAATAGCGAAATTCGAAGGCAACACATACTGACCCGAGTTTTTAAGATTTGTCCATTTCTCAACCCTTGTGAATCCTTCAAGTACCTGTAACGAAATGCTTATAATAGTATATTATGCAACAAGCCTATAATGGCAGTAATAAAATATGTTTATTATATCATTTTCATACGAGCGACTTAATTATCATTATAGTCAAGTTCCATACGACTTGGTCGACAACACTATAATTTCAAAACTTTCAGTTTTTACAAAAATATTTTAAATTATTAATTGTTTGCAGTTAAATACTCGCAGCATCTGGCCATCTGTTGCACTACTCGCAGATACGCAACGGATGGCAGTACTGTTGAGGCCATGCCACATTTATTGAGTTTTGTAGGTAACGCCAAAACAAGACTATTAAAGCAAAGAAAATGAACTCAATTTAATGAGATATTAAAATTACAATGAACAGAATTTATTTTAATTCAAATACACCTATTTCATTGTTTATCTATGGAATGGATCCCAGTGGACTGCTGCTTTGAAGGTGTTAAAGGTATGGGAGAGGTGCGCGGATCAGAGTAGGATAATAATGAGTTGCTGAAGCATAATAAATTCATGTCATTCTAGTTAGGTTACATCACATGGTCAGTGTATTATAGTATGCTCGACCAAAAACGTATATTTCTACAACTGCTAATTGTATTACGTAACAAGAAGTACATCGAAGAATTAGCTCTTGTAAGAATAATTTGTAGAAGGATGTCTGTAAATAAATCATGAAAATTACACAACTGATTCTATTTTTATACACGCACATTTTCGGAACTCGTAAAGCAAACGAATTTATGAGCTATATGGGAGAACGTGAAGACAGGGTTAGGGTATCCATAGTTCACATAACTTACGAGAATTACTTATGCCACATACAAGTAATTTAAATTATGTGAATCAAATAGAGAAATGCAGATAGGAGTAGTTTTTCAGTTTGCTCAACCTAAACGCACAACGGCCATTGTAACCCTTATGGAGTTTAACATCCGCACAATATTAAACAACGAAGTAATGTACTTTGAAAGCCTCTGTACAAAAGAAGTGCGCGACTTCGTGAGACGAATTTGCATGAGTACGTGTGAGGGATTTCTTTTTCCATGCTGTTTGTTCAGCTTAGCGTTCTTTAGCGATTGTGGCGAACTCACAATTGAATAAAACAGGTGTTTTTGTTCTTTTCTCTTTCCAAAGCGTGAAAAGAGCAGACAAAGATGAATGGAACACATTCCATATGTCTTCTCTTTTGAGAATTTCGCACAGAGGTGCCGATGGCTTCGCTGACAATCGACTTATCGACACTGCTTCGAGAGGAAGAACGATTGTAGCTACAGAGAAAGAGCAAGTTGGCGGTGATCCATATCTAGGATCCAAAACACTTCTGCGCTGACAGCTGCAATTTGGCCATTCAGTTTGGTAATTAAGCTTAACTCCCTCCAATTTTATCCCACACTCCAACCAACCATTGAAGCTAATGCTTGCTGAAGCGTGGTGATTACAGACGTAATTTCGCTAGGGCCAGCTGATCCAAGATTTCCAGTGGCAGTTCTACAATGATAGGCTATCAGCTTCGGGCAGTGTCGTAATAACTGCCAAGCGTTGTGCTTTAATGTCGCTTTGGAGGAGTTTGCTATTATGTCCTATTATGAATACCTGTTCATGGTCCACGTGAAATACAAATTTAATACAAATCAGTATGAAGAACGTGTTACATATTAATGACATTAGGTATATCCGTCAAATTTACACATTACTATATTAATTTGCGCTGTGGACCAAATACGCTGAAGCACTGCGGTTATCGAGCTATCTCTATTACTGTTTTAAAGCTAATACTAAATACTCTACTTTAATCTTCTTGTTTATGCTACTTACTCACTTGGATCAATCATTTAATTCTTGTTTTGCCTAAAAAAGTTCCAACATTCACAATAGTTTTATTGTATTTAGCTTCAACATCTCTTTCCGTATAATTTCTTCCACAAAACTGCACCTCTATTCAATGCCAATTTCTCCTTTGGAATACAAAATTGTATGCCAATACAAATTATATAAATAACATCGGAATAATAATTACATCCCGTTAATTACCAGTAATTTATTTTGGGACACCATTATACGCTGATTTTCTCCTAGGGAAGGTCAAGGGTTTAAACCAGCGTAAGGGATTTAATATTCTTAATATTTCCTGTATGGTCAATGGTTCATTAAAATTCCTAATTTGGACAGGGGGAAAATTAACCCTTTCTTAAAGGTAGTAAAATGGTTATTTATGGCAAACTTTTTATTATTTAACACTATGATTTTATAAATACAACCTCAGTATTTACATCTAGCATGAAAGCTGACAAAACATTATTCTAGACACCTATAATAAGGTATTTATGTCAATATATAATTATGACATTTTTATTTTGTAACTTGTCTTATAATTAATTTAATCTATTGAATCAAATGCATTCTGCTTTGTTGCTACTACTGTCATTCTTATTACTTTTAATGTCTGTAATTAACAATAACAGACCAGAATCAAAGAAAGGATAGGTACATAACTGTAGTACATTGATCTTGTAAAGGATTTAGAGTAAGAATTACCCCATGCTCTGTAATAGCATATTGTGATATAAGTGTGGTAAGCGCATCATTGTAAAAGGAGGTAGAATTTGAAGTTACGATACGAAGTCGAGTATTTTCTACTTCCAAGATTATCCATTGCATACCTTTTTTGAGGATAGTGAATAAAATAAATATAACTTACGCGAAAATAAAACTTATTATTAATTGAACATGGTAGTTCCAGTTGTGAGGTCACCAAAATTAACCTTGGAAGCCAACTGGCGATCGATTACCCACGCCTGGTTGTTGACCTTAAAAAAATCAATAACTTGCAACTCATACTTAACTACTGTATGAACAAAATCTAAATAACTATTAAAATTAAAATGAAGTAAAAGTCAGATAAGTTTTAAATGGTAAAATTCAAACATAAAGTATGATTATATCGCATGGCGGTACGAATAAATAAACTAAAGGTTAGAGGATTTAATACCATTCTTGTACTTGCATACAGCAAAATAGGCAAAACTTCAGGTGGGTTAAGTCAACGGGATTTGGAAAAAAACACTAATGTCCAAAAAACAATTGCTGTAGGTCACACCTTGACTTTAAAGTTATGTGATTATAGTTTAGTTATGGAAAATGAAATTTACGGTACATTATAGTATTGCAACGTGTACAACTGTTTAAGGCGTCTTCTACATCAATGTTGCATTCCCATTAGTGTGTTATTTCTGTCTTATTGTAGGTAAATCATTACTTTGAAGTTCTACGTTAAAAACGTGAATAGGAGACAACCATACATTACCTCATTAGTAAACCAAATATCCGGCAGGACTAAGGTCAGGAATATTGAAGGAAGCGGTAAACAAAAATTGTTTAATGTCCACTGTTTATTGCTAGGTCAAAATAAACTATTTTATAGTCCAGTTTTAGTGTTCATGTGATATAGCTTGGATATAGCTTGTCACATGGCTCTACTCGATTATATTGTATAGAATTTAGAATTTAGCACCACGTTAGGCTGTTCACGGACACACATACACTACGTGATCAAAATATCCGGAGACCTGGCTAAAAATGACGTACAAGTTCGTGGCGCCCTCCATCGGTAATGCTGGAAGTCAGTATGCTGTTGGCCACCCTTAGCCTTGATGACAGCGTTCACTCTCGTAGCCATACTTTCAATCAGGTGCTGCAAGGTTTCTTGGGGAATGGCAACCCATTCTTCACGGAGTGCGGAACTGAGGAGAGGTATCGATGTAGGTCGGTGAGGTCTGGCAGAAGTCGGCGTTCTAAAACATCCCAAAGGTATTCTATAGGATTCAAGTCAGGACTCTGTGCAGGCCAGCCCATTACAGGGATGTTATTGTCATGTAACCACTCCTCCACACCCCGTGCAGTATGTACAGGTGCTCGATCGTGTTGAAAGATGCAATCGCCATCTCCGAATTGCTCTTCAATAGTGGGAAGCAAGAAGGTGCTTAAAATATCAAAGTAGGTCTGCGCTGTGATTGTGCCACGCAAAACAACAAGGGGTGCAAGCCCCTCCAGGAAAAACACGACCACACCATAACACCACCACCTCCGAATTTCACTGTTGGCACTACACACGCTGGTAGATGACGTTCACCGAGCATTCGCCATACCCACACCCTGCCATCGGATCGCCATATTGTGTACCGTGATTCCTCACTCCACACAACGTTTTGTCACTGTTCAATCGTAATGTTGGCGCTCCTTACACCAAGCGAGGCGTGTTTGGCATTTTCCTGTGCGATGTGTGGCTTATGAGCAGCCGCTCGACCATGGAATCCAAGGTTTCTCACCTCACGCCTACCTGTCATAGTACTTGGAGTGTATCCTGATGCAGTTTGGAATTCCTGTATGATGGTCTGGATAGATATCTGCCTATTACTCTTTACAACCCTCTTCAAAATTCGGCGGTCTCTGTCAGTCAACAGACGAGGTCGGCCTGTACGCTTTTGTGCTGTACATGTCCCTTCACGTTTCCACTTTACTATCACATCAGAAATAGTGGACTAGAGATGTTTAGGAGCGTGGAAATCTGGCGTACAGACTTCTGACACAAGTGACACCCAATCACCTGACCACGTTCGAAGTCCGTGAGTTCCACGGAGCGCCCCATTCTGCTGTTTCACGATGTCTAATGACTACAGAGGTCGCGGATAATGAGTACTAGCCAGTAGGTGGCAGCACAATGCACCTAAGATGAAAAACCTATGTTTGTGTAGGTGTCCGTATACTTTGATCACATAGTGTACATGGATCTTTTTCTAAAACTGCTTTATTTGGTTTCTGGGAGCCTCAAAACGTGCATCTGCGTTGAAATCTCTCAATAGAGTTTTTGTGTGGAATACAATACTTCCCCTACTCATTATAGGCAATTAGTAGACGAAGTAAAAGCTGTTAACGAATCTAGGATTGGTAAATGCTACAAAAATATATGACAAAACTGTCTGATTAAACGAGAGTTACAGTTCTGTATATTTGTGTTTCGAGTATTGTATACCGTTTACAGGTCATACATAACTATACAAAATCCGCTCACAATATCGTACTTCACAGGCTACTCAGAGAAAATTCAAGATACACCTTTTGTGAGGAAAATACCTTAAACCTAATAAATATGCTATTTAATAAACATGTTTAGAGCCACTTTTTGTAAGAAAAGTAAACGGTATAGTTAGAGTTGGGTAGCACCCTTGGAAGATGCTGAACTCTAATGCTATTGGTATTTATCTGATTTTTATTTACGATTTATGCTGTTCACACACAAACATCCCGTCATACAGGGAGAAAGAGAGAGACACAGCGACTATTTTTCTAAAAATGCTTTCCTTGAATTCAGGGAGCTCAAAAAATGCATTTCCGGTGAAACTTAGAATTTTTGTTCTTTTGTCTTGTACAGTACTTCTTCTCGCTATAGTAAGTGTTAAAGATAGGGAGCTCTTGTATGCTACATTCAGATTACTTGCCCCACTCACTGTCGTTTGTTTTTATACAGCTTCTACAAACTTACGAATGCTTATCTTTTCATCTACTTCATTTTAATCAAGATAAACCTTTGCAAAAATAGTTCATTAATAATTCATTTCGTTGTAGCATTAGGGCATATAGGAAATCGAGTGCATTGTCAGCTTGAAATTGAAATTGAGTTTTATTTATGGACGCTCCTTAGCGTACCATTCTATATTGGGCGTGAAACACCGGCAATTTTGCTCAGAGGCCTCTTTATCAGGCTTGAGGTTATTTTACGTGCCGTAAATCTATGACACGGGACCTCCGGCTTTACTTCCCTTCCGAAGGTAGGCCGTGCTAAGGATTTTTACGCCCGAAAAAATTCATCGCCCTCCGCCGGGTTTGAACCCACGACCTTGGGAACCAGTGACTAACACGGTATCACTAGTTCACGAAGGACAACGCATTGTCAGCTGTTTCTTGAAATTCCACACTCTTTCTATGACATCGCGAGAAACAACAGAGTAGTGAAAGTACTTTACGTAACTAATGTGATACATTCACCTGACTTTATCAACCCACTATCATTTATGCTTATATAGCTTATACAACTATTCTTCACGCTAATCCGTTTCAATGTATGTATAAGGTGGAAACAGGAAACCGAATCAATAGTCAAATCATTAAAAACGGGTCGCTATGTGATGGGATTGAAATTCCATACCTTTCTCATGATATCCCGAGGAACAATGAGTGTTGATAACGTCATTTTTCGCCTCAAAAATATCAAAGTATTTAAAGTTTTAAACTATAATAGCGAAATATCTCGGAAATGACTACTGCCACAAAAATATTACTTGAAACAAACTGCGTGCTTTAAAGCAATCTAAATTTTTTTATAGCAAGTACATGATTCATCAGTTATATAAATTTATATAAATGCGTTTCGAATGACTTTACAGGCTATGATCAGTTAATTCAAGATATACATTTTGTTTGTTATGAATTAAATGCTATTTTAATCAAAATTATTACAAACATTTCTGAAAAGTTACGAATAAATTTTTGGCATAGGTTAGTTTAAAATGGCAGATTTTCTTGAAGATATTATTGTTAACATGGCTGAAACACATGTATTTTCCGGCGAAATCTCATTTTCGAATTTTTGGGTGGAATGTAATACCTAGTGCCTCTGCCTACTAGGTACGTGGCAGAAAAAGTAAAAATAAATAGCGTCTTAGCACTTGAAAAGTAGAGTAAAGTATTTTAAAGTGCAAACCAATAATATCTCGTAAATGGTTAATGCAACACAAAACAATTATCTGATGTAAATGTTGTGTGTAAAGGAGATCTACATTTTCTGTGTTTTACGGCTTTTCTCTGCATAACGGTTTATCATTTATACACAATTAAGGAAAATTGATTCAATATGAACATCTCTTCAAGGGCTATTCGTGGGAAATTCAAGATTTATACTTTTTTAGTCATGTAAATGCCTTAAACTTATGGTAGATGCTGAACTTAAACATGCGGTTTGGTATTTAGCAAACATTTCATTTTTCTGTTATGCTGTTCACAAACACATGGATGGACAAGCACATACGGAGTCATGGCGGTTTTTCTAAAGATGTTTGGTGCGGGGATTTAGGGATGGTATGCACTCCTTCGTTACTTCGGCAGGTAGTGAGAAAGTAATGTGTACTTCATTTGCATTATTCCATTCTTTATTATTTAGATTTCAATGCGAAAAGTTTCGGATCATATTTTCTATTCGTAAGTTTTACCTTTTCTATAACTATTGATAGAAAGTAATCTACACGACATCATGGATTTACTACATCCTGATAAATTCAGGTTTATCTTAAGTATATCTTATATATCTTATATATGAAGGATATGAAAGATGAGCCAGTCTTGCCTAAAGTGTGCTAAGCTAGGTCAGACTTGTTCAAGTAGTCAAAGGCAATTTATATCTATTTTTCTTGTTTTTTGTTTCTTTTTCTGTTTAGTTTGTCACCATACCTTGTATCTTAAATATGCGTGTACGCTGAATAACCTATGCATTAAATACTTGTGTAATAACTTAAATAATTTAAAACTACTAAAAATACCTTATCCATCCACCCTCCCACCCATAGATATCTTAAGTATAAGCTTATACGAACTTTCTGATTCTGTATGAGCTGCTTTTATTCGAAGCACTACATACTGGAAATACATTGTAAGGATGTTTACTTTACTTAACTTTAGGTTTATATATATTTGTGTAAGCACATTGTTTCCGAGTATTTATACTTCTGTCTAGTTTACTTGCTCTACCGCACAACTAGGACAGCTAGAGGAAGTACTATT
Source organism: Deroplatys truncata (assembly GCA_030765065.1). Lineage (NCBI taxonomy): Eukaryota > Metazoa > Arthropoda > Insecta > Mantodea > Mantidae > Deroplatys > Deroplatys truncata. The sequence continues at coordinate 189,402,621 of CM060981.1, forward strand.
TTCCATAAAAAAGTTAGTAAAAGGCCATTTGTGTTTGTAAGCAGCCTAACTCATAAACAAAATCAGAACAAATACCAAACCTTGTATTTAAGTTCACATTATTCCAAAGATATGACTCGAGGATTTCCATGAAATTTCCTACTCCAAATTACATTAAAAGGTTCAAGTTTTTCGGTTTCTAGAAAGCAGGGTATAATATTAAATTTTTAGATAATTATTCAATTTTATATACCGATTTTTATGCAAATAGTCTCTTAATCCTGAATAAATTTCGTATAATTTTGTATTATCAATAAATCGTACGAAATAGACAGAAAGCTTCACACCGAAGATGTATACATCATTAATGGACACTATTTACGATTCATAAATGTGTATGCAATTAAGTATTACCGAGATTTTTGTTGCGATTGCTATGAATTTATCAATACTTAATCATGAAATTTAAGAAATTGTATCACAATTATTTTGTTTGTTGTTATATACAAAAAATTAGAATTTCAAAGTCAGCACATAGCGACTTGTTTTTTAAAATATTGGCTAGAACGTCAGCCTACTGTATACCCCTTGATCCATCAACCAAATGTGCAAACGTTTATCTTGATTAAATTGTATAAAAACAAGTGTTTGTAAGAATAGTTTGTGGAATAGGGATAAAAATGATAGTGTGTAAAGAATGTCATATTGATATAATTAATCAGATTCCTTCTTATTTCTGCTTCACAGCATTAATCCTTTCCTGTGAAGAGTTCGTTGTTAGGACATATTATATAAACATTTAAATGCTGTTTCCCCAAGTAGTATGTATTGACGTCCCGAATTCGATATTCTCATCTAGAGGATGATAATGTTTCTCAGCTGAAATTATTCCTATCCTTCGTAGAGCATGGAATCACGATTAAGTGTGTGTGTGTGTGTGTGTGTGTTTAAACAAAAAAATAACACAAGGAAATGCATATTGCTTGGCTCGAAATCATTGCTTAATAGAAGCTTACCGTCACATTTCGTTTCAATAGCATCAAATACAGCATATACATTGGAATTAAAAATAGAAAGAGAAAATGTGTGAGTGTTGCTCATTGGATATTTCTTGCTTTTTCACGCCATAAAGCAATGACTCTCACTTGTGCAAGCAGTAACATTCTCATCAACTATAAAGTTTACTCGTAGGATTTTAATAGGGAGTCGCTTAAACAATCAGATAAACAAAGAATGATTAAAAGAACTATAAAATATCTACAATGCCCTCAGAGGTAAAATAAATAGATATAACCCTGCTGTATCAAATGACGTCGCGGTCCCGTTTGCTGCCTTTGAATATAAGGTATCAAAATTGCTTGAGAACAAACAAAATGATGGAAACCTGGATAACGAAAACAATATTTCTCGAACTGAATCTTCTGATCTTTTTCATTCCACCATAACAGCTACTCCATTCCATCCAGAGTTTTGTTTCTCTGGTTACCAGGGCAATAAAAGGCAATTCTTTTTCCCTTTGTTTATTTGCCCTCAAACAAACGTTTCCTCTGCAAATGTCTCTGAATTTCCTCTTTCCTTCGAGGTTCTCTTCTTTCACGTTGTTGTATATTTTCATCGTAATTGTTGTTTATGTGCTTATTTTGTTCCTTTTTCCACATAAAAGCAAGGAAAATATGAAGAACATCTTTATAAAGAAGCTTTCCGGAAGATCTTATTTTAAATGCAGCCTTTGTGTAATGGTTATACGCTACATGCCTCTTGTTGGCAGAATGCAAAGAATGTTCTTAAGATGTAAGAGTGTTGTTGTCTGTGAGGCACCTTAATTAAGAATGCGTGGATTTTGGAGCTTCTGAATGAAGAAGCTTCACAGTTTAGTTAATGCATCATCATGAATCCACAAACACAGTGTAAGATAAAACAACTATATTTCGCAGAGGCTTAAGAAAATATTCAGAAATAAAAGCTGTTGATTTTGAAAAGAACATTTCTTTTTACTTAAATAACCATTATAAGTAGTTACAAAGAAATTGCAAATTTTATGAAGCGGCATTGGTCTCTCAGTGAACTAAAATACATTAGCACAAGTATAAAGGAAACTGTCAAGAAGAGGAAAGAAATAAAACAAAAAGCTACTAATCATAATCTCCACTGTTTACTTATTGCAGACAGAGAAAGTGTGGTGCTCCGTCTAAATTCTTGATATATAAATATCACTGTAAATGTTAGGTTAGAGGTCCCTGATAACCAGCAAGTTAATTTTTAGAAAATTACTGTTTCAACAGTACATCTAAACAAATATATTTATTTGAACATCAAATTTCAAACTTGAGGCAGAGTCGAAAATTTTCAAGAATGCATCTCTATTTACACAACGTATCTTTACTAAACATTCAGTGATTTTGATTAAAATATCAATATGTGCACAAGACAAAATTTATATCACTGGAAAGCTAGACTACATAATAATATTTAGTTCATAAAAAAATACAGGTCTAAATACAATGAATAATTTGAATGTAATTACTTTATTAGCAGCATTTAGGGTTTCCAGAATATTTGTTGATATACTTAAGTTTTCTGTGATTTGGTCGGCATTTGAAAATTAATGTAATATTATTTTCTTTGAATGGGCTCAGGACAGTCTTTTGATAGTGCTGTTTTCGCATCTCGTATGTGTAAAAGAGCGTGTCACGTAATTTTAAAGGATTTCCAGGCTAAAATTTTTATTGGACTGTCAACAAAAGTAAATTGAACAATAATTGTTCTATACATAATGTTCTATACACACTGAAATATTTTTTGTTGCATTCATTTCCAAAGAATTTAGTGAATTCAAAATCGATATGCTAAAAAATTATTCATCCCCAATTAACGTTTTAATCCTTTATGGTAGGTCTTGACAAACAGCAAACACTGTTCGTAGTTGAAAAAGGAATTTTATGAGGCAAAGAAAACATTATACTTTATAATATGCAAATATGTAAGCACTTCATTGCTCATATAAGGAACCAGTGTATTCCATGAGCAGTACGAAATTGTTGTTGAAAACTAAACTGTGTGTGAATGCAGAACACTTAAGAGTATCAAATTAAAAAACAATATAGTTGTACACAATACAAATACTATAATACAAAAGCCACATTTGATGACGTCGGGCTCGTGATATCATGCTCGATATCTCATTCAGCTATCTTCATCTTTGAGTGCATACACAAACCATTGCAGGTGCAACACACACTTGTCCCGCCATCATCATCATCAGCAAATGAGATCATTGAGTATTCTACCTTCTTGTTATTTTACCTTTATTCTTTGCAGATAAGTCGCCTCTCTTGCATTGAACGCATTTTGGTTTACTATTCCTTTATTCTCTCTCTCTCTCTCTCTCTCTCTCTGTGCTTTGTTGTAGCATTATAACATTCAATACGTGAATTATAACAAATCGAAACAAGTTTACACAATCTGCAGAAATATACAACAGAAAGCTCGTACGTACTTCCACAACTCAGCTTTATTCACTTCAGATTATGTACAGTACAATTACGTAATTCTCCCATATTTATACTTCAAATAACTACTAATATAGAAATTGGTTACTCAGACAATATTGGGTTAACCCTTAAGCAGTCCCGTAGATAGGAAGCATAAAAGTCACTATGTACAATTGTATTCATTGATAAATGTCATAGCTCATTTACATTTTTACACGAAATGGAGAAGTATTCTTTAATTTGTATGTAACAAATAAATACCTTAACAAAAACCATATACGTAATAGCAAAGCTACCGTGAATATTATGCACTTTACTACTACATAGTACCTTCCCCCCCAAAAAGCATCACAAAGTAAATTTATGAAATTAAATTCTTATAATACTGAAGTTTTATATCCCAGTCGTATAATTACTTTGACAGTAATAATTTATCGTCTCATCAAGAGAGTCGGTAAAAATGGTTTAAAGTATGATTTATATATACTGCTTTGTATACTACGTAAAAATTAATGTTTTGTTGTATTTATTTCTTTGACAGACCATTTATCTAGTTCTTCATTTTTCGGAGGATCACTCTGAACTAGAGCTTCGTAACGAACGATGGTGGTCGCACAGTAGCAAAATATGGACTATATACATATGCTTCCAAGCTAATCATTGATAGTCTCCTCCAGAGTTAGTGTTTGACAGTAAAATTTGATTATTTAGGGTTATCAATCGATTCTATTAATCAAACACCTTCGAGCTTCTGATTCTGAAGGAGAATACAGAGACCAAGAGTTAGGTAGCATACGTATTATTTTGTATCGAACAGGTAGGCGAGGTCGTTAAGTTACGGACTCGTGAACGGAAGGTCTGTGATTCAACTCCCGCCAGGACCGACCTTCCTGATTAAGGATTTCTTTAGGTTTTACTCAGTCTTATAACTGACATTCCGGAAAGGTCTGGAACGTTTCCTTACAAAATTTCATTTCACATTTATCACCTCATTCCATGTATCATTTTTGTCATCACCTGTGGTACCATATGAAGTGAGAGCTGGCGTTAAACTCTATCCAAATCCGTATTTCAAACCTCTATTTGTTTGCGATCACTCCTCTTCACTCTCTGGCAACTCCCTGCGCGGCAACTGTCATTTATCGCCGTCTTTCGTGACGGAGTCTGAACCAGAATATATTTGTAGAGTGTTAAACACCGGTCGCGTGGGCGTCACCCAGAAACAAGCACATCTCTACTTGCGAGCGATAACTTCAAAACTTTCAGCAGCAATCACAACAGAACAACACAATTCAGGAAGTATAACCTAGAGGGTCATTCTAATACACACCTGACTTCCTGGAGTTAAAGGATAAATGGAAATGAATTTGTACAGGAGAAGAAGCGTGTTTCTTTAGCGCAATTTATATCACAGAAAGTATGTAAAACATAACTATACTGTACACCATACGCAACTAGTATCTGCTGCGTTTTGCAATATACACTCCAATTCCCTGAAACATGTCTTCACTTTTTCCTATAAGCCAACGAAATATCAAATATACAAATGTGTGTCTCAAAATATGGGGAGAGAAATACATGAATAACAACTTTAATATAGGATATTATTCCATCTTTATTATGAGTCATACAACAAATTAAAACTAATGTGGTGTGATAACTCATGTGCCAAGCATTTATAGATAGGAAAATTATATCGCTCTAAGCCGGATGTCTATTGATTAGTATTATCATTATTGTCAGGCAAGTTTTTGTATCACTACGAAGTCCATGGAAATTAATGTTGACCGTAAAGTGAGAGAAGCATTGAAAATCATGTATTCTGTAAAACTATTATATTTTTGTAACATTATTGAACTGTGTAAACAAATCTAACGCAAACTGTAACACAGAAGTTTAACTACACTGTAAACTTGTCGCGATATGACATAAAAGTTAAAGTAACAATAGATTAAAAAAATTAAAATTGCAGCAGACGGTATATCATATAATTCTGAAGCAATCTATCTAACATAAGCTAAATCGTTCCAAAATGTAGGTCATCACAATAGGCTCTATGACGATAATGAATAGTGCGCACCATTAAAATTTAAATGTTATGTATACTGTAAAAATCAGTAAATAGCGTAAATTACCATGATAGAAAATTGCAGTTTTTACTCTCTTTTACCTATTTTACAGGATGATCCGTTTGAAATGTCAGAAAAGTAAAACGTTATGTATAAGAGGTTAATGCATATATCCCAGACCAATTTGCTGTAATATAAGCGAAAAGGATCGAAGTTAACGAGTGATTGTCAGACTTCATCCGCGCGGCATGACAGCACTATCGTGCATAGGAAACAAAATGGCCGTCACGCTACAACAGTGCACTTAGTGTGTCGTATGGTATGTGAAATGTGTCGCATGAGATGTATGAGTTCTGGTCTCCAAATAATGTAGTTACGCTTATTGACTCGACCACTCACAAGAAATGTGACGTTGACAATGAACATTAATCGATTTAACCACTGATAGTCCGCTTCCTGCCTCTTCCTCTCTGTTTCTATCATACATCCAGTGCGAGGCATTTTGAGACCTTTCGCCAAGAAAATGTACCAGTTAACGATGTCTCAATATGATGGAGCACACTGACAGTTGTACTGAAGTCTGAAAGCTTGCTGGGTCGTTTTTCTCTTAAAAAGTTCGCATATCATATAACACACTAAGCGCGCTGTTGTGGCATGACCGCCGTTTTGTTTCGTAAGCACAATAACGCGCCATGCCATGCGGTGAAGTCTGAAACATCACTCATTATTAACTTACATCCTTTCCGCTTAAATTACAACAAATTTATCAGAGATCTATGCATTAATCTCTTACTATAATGTTTTACTTTACTGACATCTTAAACGGATCACTATATATATTCTATACCGATATTTCACGGGAAATAAATGCTTTCCCTGAATCCAAATAATGTAGTTTCACTTTGTCTACTGCTTATCTATGTATAGTAAATAGAGCAAGCATTGCATGCCACCCTCAAAGTGAAAACCGAGATGTTACTGGAAATACACGTTTTGAAGCCCCCTGGATAAAAGAACATTTTTAGAAAAAGATCCGATGTGTCCATGCGTCTGTGAACACCATAAGTAAAAAATCTGATGTGTTACACTCACATGACTTTCCCTACTCTTGTACAAACTATTTTTACAAACGTTTATTCTCAATATGTTTCATGTTAATCGAGATATCGAGATGTCAATCTTATTGGTAATTTTCTTGTGGATGCAAGGGGAATTAGGTAGCTTTTAAGCGATAGTCAAATATTTTAACGCTGGTTGCTATGTGACGCATTCCATTCTCTTTTCATGTCCAGGACATAAAAAATGAATAACGAATTTGAGAAAAAGTATAAGTATTGGAAAATTTAAGGGAATAACAAGCAATATCTCGCAAACGGTTCACTCAACAAAAGAAATGTATATGACATAAATTGTGTATTTTAACGCGATCTACATTTTTCGTGTAGTAAAATTTTGTCTATCTCTTATGGTTTACCAGTTATGAAAAAGTCGTTCATAATGAAGAATACTTTTGGAGACATTCCCAGAAAATTCGAGATATGCATTATATTTGTCATGACAATATCTTAAACATATGATATTTTAATCAAAATCGTTAGAGCCGTTTTTGAGAAAATTAAAATTTTCGAAAAATGTTCCATGTAAAGGTAGTCTGGGGTGGGGGGATTTTCTTGAAAACCTTCGTTTCGCATCTCTGAAAGATACTGAACCTAAATACCAAGTTTGGTGTTTATCCGACTCTTCGTTTTTGAGTTATGCTGTTCACAGACACACAGACAGACAGACACAGACACACAGACGGACATGTTTCCAAAAATGCTTTTTTTGGATCAGGAGGTCTCAAAACATGTATTTCCGGTGAAATCTCGGTATCGAATTTTTGGGTGAAATGCAATACTTCCCCTACTTACTATACGCAGTAGAGAAAGTAAAAAATCTGATGTGTTACACTCACATGACTTTCTCTACTCCTGTACAATCTATTTTTACAAACGCCTATTCTCCATATGCTTCATATTAATCGAGATATCGAGATGTCAATCTTATTTGTAATTTTCTTGTAGATGCAAGGGGAATATGGTAGCTTTTAAGCGATAGTCAAATATTTTATCGCTGGTTGCTATGTGGCGCATTCCATTCTCTTTGCATGTCCAGGACAAAAAAATGAATAACGAATTTGAGAAAAAGTGTATTGGAAAATTTAAGGAAACAACAAGCAATATCTCGAAAACGGTTCACTCAACAAAAAAAAATGTATATGATATAAGTTGTGTATTTTAACGCGATCTACATTTTTTGTGTAGTAAAAGTTTGTCCATCTCTTATGGTTTACCAGTTATGCAAAAGTCGTTCACAATGAAGAATACTTTTGGATGCATTCCCAGAAAATTCGAGATATACATTTCATTTTTCATGACATTACCCTAAACATATGATATTTTCATCAAAATCGTTAGAGCCATTTTTGAGAAAATTAAAATTTTCGAAAAATCTTCCATGTAAAGGGTAGTCTGGGGTGGGGGGATTTTCTTGAAAACCTTCGTGTCGCATCTCTGGAAGATACTGAACCTAAATACCAAGTTTGGTGCTTATCCAATTGTTCGTTTTTGAGTTATGCTGTTCACAGACACACACACACACAGACACACACGCACACACAGACACACACACGGACATGTTTCCAAAAATGCTTTTTTTGGATTCAGGAGGTCTCAAAACGTGTATTTCCGGTGAAATTTCGGTATCGAATTTTTGGGTGGAATGCAATACTTCCCCTACTTACTATACGTAGTAGAGAAAGTAAAAACGAAAACTCGGTTAAATGCCAAGCTTGGTTTTCAACTTGGCATATTCAAAGATTGAGACACGAAGATGTTAAAGAAAATCCCCTTACCACAAACTACCATTAAATGGAAAGAGTTAGAAAATTCTGATTTTCTCAAAACTAGCTATACAATAATCATTAAAGTACCATGAGTTTAAATTATTTTAGTGATAAATAAAACACATATTTTTAATTTGATAGGAATATTCCTCTTTATTGTATAACTGGTCAACCGTAAGAGATAGACAAAATCTTACCAGACAAAAATGTACACCTCCTAAAAGCATACATTTTATGATAAATAAATATTTGTGGAGTTAACCATTTCCGAGACATTCTTTGTTCTTGGTTTGAATTTTGAAGAACTTACACTTTTAAGAAGTGGTTTTCTCTTCCTTTCTTTCTTCTGTTTATGCAAAGAGAATGTAATTTCAGAGCCATCACATAGCGACCACCTCTTAAAAGATCTGACTATAGATTAAGCTCACTGTATTGTGATATTCCCATTGTAGCTAAAAGTAAATGTGTAATAAAACCATTTCAACAAACATTTCTGTTAATTAACATGAAGTAGATAGAACAATACGCTGTGGTAAGCACAGTTGTTAAAGAAAGGTTAGATAAAATCTCGTGAATGTAACACATCAGATTTTTGGGAAAAGGTCCGCACGCGCGCGTGCGTGTCTATCCATGTGTGCGTATGAGTGTGTGGGGGTGGGTGAGAGGGTGGTTGCGTGTCCTGTGTCTTATCTGTCTGTGAACAGCTTAACTCAAAAACGAAAAGTCAGTTAAACACCAAACTTGGTGTTACGTCTTGCAAGGATGCGGCACGAAGATACCCAAGAAGCTCCCTTAAATAGAAAAAAATTGTAATGTTTTATTTCCTCAAAAATGGCTCTAACAAATTTGATTTAAATATCCTAAGTTTAAAATATTTACATGGCAAACACAATCTATAACTTAAATTTTCTGGGAATTGCTGTGAAGTGCTCTTCATTCTTAATGACCTTTTATAATTGGTAAACCGTGACAAAATCTTACTACACTAAACATGTAGATGTACTTAAACCACACAGTTTATAAAAAATAATCTTTTTTAATTTTAACTATTTCCAATACATTACTTGATATTGGTTTGGATCTTTAGATACTTATACTTTTCTCAAGTTATGTATCGCTTTACTCTGTTTTTTTTCTTTTTTTTTAGTTTCTTTTTTTGTGGTCATGCAGGAGACTGGAATTTCAAAGCCATCACAGCAATCTGCTTTTTCAAATTCTGACTATCCCTTTAGCCCTTCTTATTTCTATAATGAAATATGTAAATGTAGAATGAAAGTTTTTCTTTATAAACAAGAAGAATACAGAAAAATAAGCTTTTGTGGGAACAAACTGTAAAACAATGAGTAGAGAAAGTCATCTGAATGTAACAAATCAGATTTTTATATTACTTTGCTCTAATTCGATAAAACTGTCCAACAACTTCGCTCTTTTAGATAATTAAACAATGCCATAAAAACTCAGCATGTAATCAGAGTATACTCTCGTTTAGAAATATCCATACTTCTCTCACGTTATTTCGCCCTTTCTGAGTTTTTGTTTCCCTGCTTTCTCAGTTACGATATACTCGTAGAGAAAATTTTCTGCAGGCTGGAAGATTGCAAACTAAGTTCTTCTCATTAGTTTAAACAGGCTAAATTCATGTCGACACACACCTGAGCGATCTAATTTTAGTCACGTTGACTGAGTAGATGTCACTCTTGGTCTGACGGGAAGTCATGTCAAGACCCTGTCAACTGACGGCCTAACTTTCCTGTTTAATATTTCAGCGTTGCGGCAGAATGTGTAAAATATTCACCTTCTCATAGCGGGAATTCCAATTCGTGATGTAAATATTATGCGAAAAAAGACTAATCAAAGTTGTCCCTGCAAGCACCGCGAGAAATCTGTTCAAGGCCTTAATGATTTCATTTAAAACAGAGTAGCAAAAAATAAGGTATAGAGAAAGCTGTTTAGCTTTGATTAAATGAATGCCCTGAGTTTTTACGTAGAAAAGAATGAACCAATCATGGTATCCGTTTGCAGGTGAAGGTTTTAAAGATTATACGCTCTTTCTGCTTTAACCATCACCGCTGTAATTACCTTTGTAATCAAAAAGGTGGCTCTGTCTTATCGTACTTACGTTATCGTTATGAATCAATAACTGAACCGTTTGTACTACTCGAAGATTATGTGGTGTGTGACGAGTGATCCAGGAGATACAATTATATCCATAACACACCCAATGAATCTCTGCATTACGCACAGTGTAGGTACATTCTAGTGCATAGAATGCGCAGGGTAAGGAAATAACATACCAACTATGCCATGATCAGTTCCCCGTTACCTTCTAGCGCTACGCTTAACTTGTTTTATTCACTTTTTTCTTGCCTTTATGCCTGAAACTGGCCATTTGATCGCCAGACTGACTATTTTGAGTGCCAGACTATTGACGTCAAACCAGGGGCTCTTGTGGTCTATCGTGGCGAAGCATGCCTTTCAGCCACTCAGGTGAAATGTATCCGAACTCCTCCCCTTTTGCCGCTCTCCTGGGCCTGATCTTTGCTCATGGGTTAATGTATATATGTCGACTTGAATTGAAACAATAAAGGATTGGCTCACCGCTGGTGTAAAAATAAAATCACTACCAGAAATTAAAATCATCGCCTCGTTTCCGTGCACCTTACTGTACACGCAACATATGTAGTGGGGTATGCTGGAATACAATTCAACATTTCGACCTCAGACAACTCTGTCTTTTCAGTGACCCAAACTTACCAGGTCCGCTTTTTCTGAATTACTAAGCGATAGATTTTGTAAAAATCAAATTAAGAAATAAAATCCCATAACGGATATCATTTGCTTCCGTCTTCATGGCGTTGTTGCGTATTTTCCTATAAATACATATAATCTTTGCAAAACAGTGCTGGTATCACTTCATTGTACTGTTCGACACTTTAAATGATATAAATGGGTTTATCATGGAGAGTTCTGTCACATGACTAAGTACAAAAGAGAGCCATATTGTACGGGAGGAAATACGCAATATAGATTGTCTAAAATTAAGGTTCTTCGCACTATATTTAAGATAACTCAAGCTGGCTTCACAGACTACAAGTTTCCAATTTCAAAATCTTCAGTAGAACATTCTCTATTTCTTGACTACTTTACGATTCTTCAGAAACATCCTGTAAAATGGTGAAAAGGGTATAAACTTTATACTCTTAGGAAGTGATTCTATGCAGAAATACTAATGAAAAACTGTAATAGCATTTTAATCTATGGACTTGTTTTACTATAAAAAAACAATGTCGCACTTTTAGTCGCATTAAGATTAGTGTAATTGAAGTATAAGATCTGCATGTGTATGTATATCTGTGTATTAATTTCGATTTATTGTTATTTTTGTTTTCACCTTTCTTCATAAGCCCCTCGTTTCGACACCATTTAGCGTTTTCGTTTTGTGCAAATAGTAAATGAAATTGAAGTCACGTTACAACAGCAGCTGAATAACTGAACACATACTCTTCGGTATAAAGGACATTACCAACATTGTACATAGCTTTAATTTCCTTTTATTGAATATTTAAATAAAAGATTTCAGCGTTTAGTCTTGCTTATTAAAGGTTAAATCTAGCAGTTTAATTTGCTTTATTCCATTTATCAAGTTAATAAATGCAATTATCTTCCTTATAATTGTCTTCAGTTAATACTTCACTTACACTTTGAATTTGATTATATTGATACTGATAATATGGCTAGGATTTTTGTGACCTAAATTCACCATAATATGCAAACCAAATATGCTATGACCCAATATTTACGTAACATAAAAGCATATGACCTAACAATATTATAATGTGGTAAAATTTCAGTTTTAAAATCACTAAACTAGTTTATGTCAATGAACTACTTATTCAACAATAAAATCCATATGACAAGCGAACTAAACCATAGAATTTTACATTCTGATATGCTTTTTGCTTTATTAATATTATCAATACATGACATTATTGCTCTTTGCGTTCTTCTTTTTATTTCAGCTAATGAGGTGGAATTGCAATATACAGATTGTGAAGATTATTAATTAAGAAAGGATTTTCCTTTGACAGCCAACAAAGCCTGGTACTTCGAAAAACTTATATTTCAGCTGACAACTCAATTGAACGCCGATAAAAGTACTTTACTTCTTGAAAGAGTGAAAATATGACAACGGTGACCATTTACTTGCTATAATATACTATAACCGAACGAGAACCTTCGCGGTAATGTGCGAGGCTCGAATTCTGGAGATCCCGGACCCGATTCCCGTCGGGCCGGCTACTCTGATTTTTTCTTCTTTCTTTCTTCCGGATTGGTAGGCCACTACTGGAATTATTCCTCTTCTACGAATTATCTATCCTCCTCATTCCCACTCATTTTGTTTACCCTTTCATGCTTCAGGTGGACAAGGGGTTGTGCAGTGTCAGTCGGACACCACAGATGCTGCTCATTGGAAAGTTGTTCTCGGCCCTGCAAAATGTGAGCCGCCTACGGTGGGTTGAGCTCTCCTACTCCACAAGAGGGAAGCCTTTCTGAGCAGCCCGACGATGTGATCGGGTCTTCAAGCTTGGAAACTTTAGGGACCTCTGGGATTCTCTGTGGCATGTCTGCCTACCTATAGCCTCCTGTGGTTTCTTCAACTCATCCGTTTGGGTCAAGGTGGCCAAGGTTACGACCTTGTTATCTCAGTCATCAATATTTACTGAATCAAAAAGAAACGATTATATTATTTAAATTACTATAATTTTATTAGCTTTTAATAATACGCATTTAGGCATGCTTAAGGTATGCACAAGCCTTACCAAAAAATATCATGAACATTCTAGCCGTAGTTAAGGTACTACACCTATATGCTATTACGATTAATTTATTACCAGCTGGCTTACCAAACATTAATTGCAGTGTGCTCAAAGAACATGTGCTTATTCAGATTTTAAGGGCTGTTCTTGTTTTATTAATCTTCTTTATGTCATTATGGTAGTGAACTTTAAATGAAGTCCACACTCAATTGGCAGAGCAGCAGAACATATGAGACAATCCACTCCTTTATTTATCAGACAAGCAGCCTTAAAGGAATGTGCATTTGAATGTGCTCAAAAGCTGTAAGTACTGCTATTCCTTCATAATTCGAAATCAATTCACTGGAAACTTAAATACAATAATTGTTTCACTGTAAGAGGACTACATTTGCACTCAATCAAACTTAAAATTACCAGAATTGATTACTGGTCTCATCCCTTTACATTTCTTCCTCCCCCCTCACTATCGGGTATATGTATTCCATACGATATCAGATTGTTTCATATGAATTTTATTCTGACATGAATTATTTATAAAAGATATGTAAACCTATACCAAACAATATTAGTCACATCCTCATGGTCTGTGGCGAGGGATAGATAAAAATAGAAAATTTCAGTAATATATATTAATATTATAAAGAGAGAAAGCAGGTATGGGTGGGTGTATAAAGGACAATCTCAAAAACCACTCAACCAATTTGGATAATTCTTTAATTGTTATTGAAAAACCCAAGTCTTTCCGACGGAAATGGTCTATATAACCACTTTCATTTCGTTTAATAAATTATTAAAAAATTAAGAGGATTTCAATGCCCTTGTAACTGAACCCGAACACATAGAAGTTATAAAAGAACGTGCTTGCTAAGAAGGATTCAACCACAGAGCAGAACATAATTGTTATTCCACATAATATGCATGTGCAGTAAGATAAATGCTGCGAATATTTCATTTCAAGCAATATTATGTATATGGTCACGATTTAGCAACTACGACACAGCTAAACGAATCTCCTCATAACGGTACGATACACTGCGATACAAATGCCAACACATTTTAACTATCCTCATATAAGAAAGTGTTGCTTTATTTCCTTTGCATTTTATCATTAACATGGTTAGGAGGGTATGTTAAATAATTGTATCAAAAGAGGAAATTGCATCCAGGTAACATTAGAAATCAACCATCCGATATTTACAATTAGCAATTAAGAACATTATTTTTCCCGATGGCCGCGGATTATGCGTATTTTTCTTTGAACTTTATGAACTGGAAGTGGGAATCTTATATTCACCAACTCACCTCCACTTTGTTGTATACATTACGGATCTATGTATTATGAGAAAACCCTGTAGCTTTTATGTCATTAAGAGAAGACAGGAGCCAAGTTTACTGCCATACGACTACATGTTAAGTTTAGCAAACTTTAGATACCGTTGTACGAAAAGTACAACATCCACAGCTTAGAAATGTTTATACAATGTAGCTAAGTTATCTAGCTAAACCTTATACCAAATCAGGTATGTACAGTGATTACGTTGTCCTATAAAATATACTCCTTAATACCATTACATGAATTTAAAAGAATGGCAATTTTCAGCTACTGTTCCATGCCCACTAACCCTTAGATTAGTCCTTCCATCCTGTAATGCTGTCAGGTTTTTTATCATGCTATTCTTTAAAAGCTGTGAAAATTTCAAGTCTTTGTAATATAACTGTATCTAATGGCAGAAAGAGTGGGTTTGAGAAAAATTGTAGTATTTAAAAATTTAAATGCAACTAAAGGCGGAAAAACAGACAAAATCTATCAAATAAAACTGTTTGAAAAATGAGTTATTTGACACGATTTACCTGTCTTACCTTAAATAACTACAGGACCAAAGAGAAGATACAAAGGTTTAAAATTCTATCTCCTGTGGTTATCTAAAACATTAGTCTACAATTGCGAACGATGGCTGTTCCGCAGCCAAAAGGTACTTACAGACTAAGCAGCATTTCCAGAACCTGCTAGACTGTTGGGGTCGTTTAAGGAAGTCAAATTTTCCGCCGATATTTCACATCCTTTTGCGTCAATATCAGGGAATTTTCATTATTATTAGGTATAGTCCTGGGGGTAAAAGGGAGAATTCATGCTAAAAATCCTCTAGATTATTGTACAATAGTTTCATAAAGAACGGGGGGGAGATAAATGAGATTATTTAAATAGACATTTGTGTTTAAAAGTTATCGGTGCAGCATATTACATATAATGTAAAACTGCAGTTTTACTTGCCTAGTGTACGTATAGGTCTGTGAGAATTTATTTTCTTGTGTACTTTTCTCAAACTGATTAACAGATACCCGGCACAAATATATTTTCAAGATAATCGGTTTTAGGGGTACTATGCTAGCGTCTAGTTTCCGAGGTTTCGGGTTCAAACTCTGCGGAGGAGGGTGGATTTTTTCGGGCGTAAAAATCCTTATCATGGCTTCCTTTGAAGGGAAGTACGTCTGGTGGTTCCGTGTTGTAGATTTACGGCACGCAAAAGAACCTCAGACCTGATAATGAGGCCTCTGAGCAAACGTTTTGGTCTTGCACGCTCATTATAGAATGGGACGCTAAGAACCATAGTAGTTAAGGGACATCTATAAATAAAACTCAATTTAATTTCCTTAAATATAAGAATGTTTAGATAAACGAAAGCTGCATTTTTTGTCAAACTAATGTAGGTATCTGATTTTAATGATGGAAAATTTGGTTATATTGGTAAAAGATGGTAAAGTGGAACTCGCATATTAAAAGAAAATGGCAGAAGAAGCATTCCCAGAGGAAAATAGTGTAATGATACATGATCTACGCAACTCATATTGAACATTTTCAAACCTTCATGAGACCCATTTTGCACGTAGGTACTATAAAGTAAGCAACCAAAAACAGGATGAAAAGAATAAAATCTGATACTTAAATGCGAGAAAAACGATATGGAACACATAGTTTATATACTTAATTATTCCCAATAATATCATATTGAAGAGTTGGTTTTCATAATTAAAATGTGATATCGTTAAGGACTATTGCATAAAGGTCCAGTTTTGAGAAAATCAGAAATCTAAAAGACAGACCATTGATTTTTGGGACAAAAATATAAAATTCCAATGTCATGGAACCAGGTACGCCTGCTCAAATGTTGAGACATTCGAATAGTCACCAAGGTAACCCTCGAGATTATAATACTACTTGCAAAAATCTGATATGATACATTTGCATGACTTTCTATACTCCCTATTATTTATTAGTGGGCATACAAGTTATTCTTACGAACGTTTATTTGTATATCTACTAATAATCCGAACAAACTTTTGCAGAAACAGCTACATTACAAATTTTGTGATAGATACAAGGGGAACAGCGATAGTTAAATGTTTAAGACCAGGGCGCTATATCCAGGCCTTAAGATACTATACTCTTTCCATGACATCAGGAGAAATAGCTGAATGTTGACAGGACTTAGAGAATGACTAAGAAATTAAAATGTTGTTCCTTTAATAACGGATATCTCAGAAATGGATTATACCTAAAAAAATTATTTCTAATAAATTGTGTGTTTTAAAGAGAACTACAATTTTTTGTGTAGTACGTTTTCGTCTATTGCTTAACGTTTACAGTTATACAAGATTATACAAAATTCCTTCCGAATGAAGAGGACTTCATAGGCTATTCCCAGAAAAATCAAGTTATACGTTTGTCATGTAAATATCTTTCATATATGGTATATTAAACCAAATGTTACAATCGTTTCTTAGAAAATAAAAATATTTCTAAAAATGTTAATGTAGAATAGTTTAGAATAGCGGGATTTTCCTAAAAATCTTCATGTCGCAACTTTGAAGATACTGAAGCTAAATACCAAGTTTGGTATTTCCCCGACTTTTCGTTTTTGAGTTATGCTATTCGGAGAATGCACAGACACAGATACAAAAGCACACAGACCCACACGAACCTTTTTACACACCTTTTATTATTTGGGGGCCCTCAAAACGTATATTACCGGTAAAATCTCGGTATTGAATTCTTAGGTGGAATGCAATACCTTCTCTGCCTACTATGTACGTGATAGATAAAGTAACATAGGTTTTGCAATGTTGTTCCTACTCTAGCTACATCCTTACAAGCTTATCGTCTATGTATCTCTCCTTTAAGCTGCCCTTCTATTAATTGTTTACAGCATCCCCTTCTAGCTGGAACGCAAAGCTCACGAAACTGCTATTAAACATGCAGAAGATATCTCATGTATTTTATAGTTTTCAGCTTGAATTGTTAACTTTCTTTTTCGGTCAGTGGCTACATCACTGACCGCTGCATGTTCTATCCCTGGTTGCGTTTCTAACATTATGTGAGTTGCTAGTGGCGACTGGATCATCCCGGATGAGTGACGTCACATCCTGAGTACCTGAAAGCCATTTTCTCTAGTAATTAATGAGGTTCATTAAGTCCCCAGTAATCCTATACCTACACTGTTGAAGGCGTGGCTCAAACGTTACAAGTCAGGACCATCCCTCTAATGTCTAATGTCCCCCTTGCATCAGAGCATGGGGAGAGCGAGTTCTAACACTGGTGTACCTTTAATTAGAAGAATATTTTGCTTAAAGCAGAAAGTTTGAACTTGAAAATAAAGATAAACTGATTTAACCTAATGCTAAATTTTACCATTGTTTATTAAAACGAGTTACACTTCCGGATTTCTCTTCAATGAATTCCGCTTTTCTAATTAAAATTGATATTATATTCCTCTAGCGCTATTAATACACTATATTGTAACTTACTTTAGGTTACGGCGATAACAAGAAGACAAAGACGTCCATCAGTATAATTATTATATTTTAGTTATCCTCTATCATCAAAACGTAGAAGAAGATAAGGTATAGAATGAGCAACTACGAATACCCGACAAAAACAATCTATAAATGCGTTGTAGATGTACTTTCGTGTTACATAAAAATCTCGTTTATCGTGAAGTAATCCGGATAATATTTAAACAAATTATTAAATGAATATAAACTACTTTAATCTATATAATCATTTATTTTGGCACTAATAAATATAAGAATACATTCTTTTAACAATTAAACTCATAGTGTATTTACTTTTATCTTCTGAAATAGCGTGTAAGCTTCTTTTGTTTAAAACATGTGCAAAGTTTGAGACGCCCTCCCCCCCAAAAAAAACAATCCGATAAACCAGAAATCCAGATTAATGCTGGATGGATAAACGAGGACCTTGTGTAACAAATTATTGTTTAATTTTAAAAAAATAATTGCTTGAGAGTTTTAAACTGAAATATTAAAAGAAAAACACTCAAAGCTTAATTTCATCTGCGAGATGCCAATTAAAATTTGAATTACATTTGAAAAGAACAATACATGTTGCAAAATCTTCCTTTAAAGCTACGTTAAAATAAAATTATCACCTATTAGTGCATTATTCACAATAAACTTGTTGAAATACATTTCCGCCTTGAGGAATGTATGCGCCTCCCAGTACCAGCATGGATACGTCTTAACATTTCTGCTTATATTGAAGAACTGACATGACTTATTCTTTATTTCAAAATTTCTCGATTTTCTAGTTCCATTTCGTAAAATTTGGATTTTATATCCATAAGCAAAAATCGAGGGGAGTGAGATCGGACGATCTCATTGGCCGCGGAATGCAACCAGCACGACCGATCCACTGTTCAGGGTACACTTTTTTTTTAGATATTCTCTAACTCCTCTTGAATAATAGGTTATGCACCATCGAGCTGAAAACAGTCATTTAGAACTAATTAGAGTAGGATGTCTTCAGCAGACATAACATTCAGCCTACTCTGCAGGAACTGCCAATAAATTCGCCCAGTAACTCTAGTTGCCAAATAGGCTAGTCTTGTGATGTCTCCTAGATTATTATCCACACGTTAACACCCCACTGAGGCTGCGTGTGATATGATCGTAACCAGAAGCCCAATAACGGAGATTATGCTTATTTATTTCGTAGTCATTGGCAAACAAAATTCTTTTGCCCTTAAAACCTGCATGATGAGATCGGGATTTTCATTTATTTTATTTGGAGGTTTCTACAATTTGGAAATCGCTCCCAAAAAGATGTTGGTACAAGTGCAGTTTATAGGAATTTATTTTCGTTCATTCAAACAGGTCAGATTCAACTCCTCTTTGTCCCAATTAGGATGAGAAATTGGTGCGTCTCCACAAGATTATAATCATATACGTGTATTCGTTGTTAGTGAATGTGTTACCTCTTTCCTGTTTAACTGAATGAAGTTAAATTCATTGCTGGTTCGAAATGCAAGCAGGTGACCACGCGATGCTTATCAATACGAAACCACAGAGTAAACACATGCAGAGAATAGCACCGCCACAGTTATATTTGGCTTTGTTCCTGTACTGCCCCTTTGAGCATCAGTGACGCGGCAAACCGTTGGTCATTATGTATGCGCGAAACAAAAAACTGCGAATGCCACCTGATATAATAAATAAAAACGAAGTTTATAATTTCTTTAGACTCCTGTTTAAACCACTCTTTGAAATTGCATTAATATAATCAATGAAAGAAAACTTATCAGGGTGGAAAACAAAGTTCCATTTGGTCCAACAACCCTGAAAACAAGAAAATTAATATATTTGACGATTTTTGTTTCACACCAGCATGTATAGACATTAAGTTCTAAGGTTGTATCAGACTTGGAAAAGGTGATGCTAGGGCTGGAACTCAAACCACGAATCTTCAATTTTATAAGATTGCAAAAGTGAAATGATTACTTCCTGGGTCTCATGTTCCCCAAGTACAGTAAAATTTTAATAATCACTACAAGAACATAATAAATACATTCTTTTTAGCTGGAAAAATATATGGACAACATTTACGAGAGTTTCAGTTACTTTAGGATGTTGCATCTTAGTGATAAATTGGAAGCTCGTTTCTTGCAACGATGATTATTCTCAACAAGTCACAAATATATTGGAACATTTTATTTTTGGTGCATGAGCAGGGATATTAGGCATATGCAGTTGTAAAGTATGACAATAAAATAAAGTGCAACCACTATAGCAAGAGAATGTGCCTCAGAAACATCGACGGGGCTGGAGAATGTAAAACCTTTAACGCTTGCTCAGTAGCTGTAGGAAGTCAGTAACTTCTTAAACTTATAGTGAAAACCCAGACGATTTATGTTAGAGATACCCGCCCATGAATAAAACATCATTCCGTTATTTTGACCTTGAGTGTAAGTAATGTGGATGATCCCAAAGATATTCGAAACACTAAAATGGCATCCTATGTTTAGAGTTGCCAGCAATATCACTGTCGTGACGATTCTGCAATGACAGAAGTCGCTGCTCAGAATTTTCAGAGCGCAATTTGTCACGTATTTTTCTTTTGCGTTATTTTACACTGAAAGAAGTGCAATGCACAGGGATGATGCTCCTCTTGAGTATATCAAAATTCTCGTTTAAAGGGTAAAACTCAAAACATTTGTACTGTTTGCACATATGGTGATTACCTGAGCTTTTCTGAACGCTAAAATGGGCACAAAAGCTGTTTACTTTTCATCTGATTAATCAAGCAGAGCCTATTCTTGAAAAGCTTCCAGAAGCTTCTCGCCTCTCCCTCCAATTTGAGTACGCCACTTAGGAAAAGAGTTCGAGTTATTTGACGTAATGTTTGAGATAGTGGGTGGAAAACAAACGTTATTTTCGTCGTGGAAGAACTAAGCATCTGAGTTTCAGTACAGCTGGCTCCGCCCCTTCGAGTTCAGGCCGCATGTTAGGTTTGATACCTTCTTTTTTCGTGGACAAACCCTCGCATCTAAGGTCATGGAATCTCCAAGTAAACCCTGCAAGAGAGCTTAAGAAAAATCATCTTTGTTCTCAGAATGTTCAAATGCGTTAGTTAATGCTTTCTAATGAATTTACGAAGGACTCCACCGCGAAATTATACTATTATTGCTTAACTCATGCGTTCTAAGAATCGATGTATTACTAACCACAACATATATCTCATTAGATGCCTAATATATGATGCGAATAGTGGATAAAGACATAGAACTGTGAAAAAGAGCTCTTAAAGTCTTATTTGATATAACCACAACAATTTATCCAAATTATATAATTTATTTCATAAGTATAGAATTATGCATATAGAGCTAGTTTTTCTGTTTATTTCCGTTTAAATATGATGAGCCTGGCTGAAAGCAACTTATTATTATCACACACACACACACCCACACACACACACACACACACACACACACAAACACCGCTTGTTTTAGCTGCACAAGAGCACACAAAACGATAGTCAAATCTTCGATATTAAATACCCTTTGCGAAAACAAACAGAATATTGGAAACTTCAAACTAGCCTGGGCAAATATTTTTGAAATAGTCAATTTCGCGACAGATTTTATGTGATAAATATAACTGGTACATCTTAACGAGAACTCTATTTTCATACAGTGTATTTTTGTATATTTCTTAGAGTTTCCCTGTAACAAAAAATTCATTCATTAAAAATTAAATTGAGTTTTATTTATGGGCGCTCTTTAGCTACTATGGTTCTTAGCGTCCCATTCTACATCGGGCGTCAAAGACCGGAAATTTTGTTCAGAGCCACTTTGTCAGGCTTGACGTTCTTTTACATGCCATAAAGGTATAACACGGGACCACCGGTTTTAGTTCCCTTCTGAGGGAAGCCATGCTAAGGATATTTACACCCGAAAAAATTCATCGCCCTCCGCCGGTTTGAACCCACGACCTCGGGAACCAGAGGCTAGCACGGAGGACGACAAATTCATTCGTAATGAAGAGGACTTCAGATGCTAATCATAGAAATTAAATATACACATACTTTTCTTCGTGTCAGTAAATGAGATATGTCATATTTAATCAAAAGCGTTAGAATTATGATAAAAATGAAGACATATGCAGCATTTCTTCAATATAAATGGTGGTTTACGGTGTAGGAAATTTGGTGAAAGTCTTTGCCTGACATTCTAAAAGGATGCCGAGATTAGGCGTTACTCAATTTTTCATGTGAGTTAGCTGCTCGCACACAAACATGCAGACAGACAAACACACACATACACATCCTTTTATTATTATTTTTATTTTTTTGTAAGAATGGTTCAGGGAATCACAAAACCAGTATGAGATTTGTCGATTTCGTAGATTTGTCGAATACGATACTATCTTTAACTGCAACCATTGGTAAGTGATGCACATAGTAAACATATTTTTACTGTCGCGTTAATCAATTAAGCCGCGTATGTTAAATATATACTGCCGGTGCTGATGTATGATGTGGACGGAGGTAGAGGACGTGTATTCTGTATCCGGCGTAAGGTGCCTTTGAATCCGCGCCAAATGTCATACCATATTGCTTGGACTACATAGGTTTTAAAGTGAAAAATATGTTTGGAATACAGCCAAAATAGTCTTTTAAGTATATGTAAATTATGAACTTCATTTAGATTTAATAATAAAATTAAAATGCTTCTAAATAAGATTAGTGATGTTTATACAATAATTATTTAATTATTTAAATTATTTTCTCATTTGAGGGCTGTCATATAGACAAATTAAACCTACACAATTAAAATTTTACTTTCTCTACTAATATATTAAGCAGGGGAAGTATTGTATTCCACCCAAAAATTCGATACCGAGATTTCACCGGAAATATATGTTTTGAGACCCCCTGAATTCATAAAAAGCATTTTTGGAAACATGTCCGTGTGTGTGTCTGTGTGTCTGTCTGTGAACAGCATAACTCAGAAACGAACAGTCGGATAAACACCAAACTTGGTATTTAGGTTCAGATCTTCCAAGGATGCGACACGAAGGTTTTCAAGAAAATCCCCCCAACCCAGATTACCCTTTACATGGAAGATTTTTCGAAAATTTTAATTTTCTCAAAAATGGCTAACAATTTTGATTAAAATATCATATGTTTAAGATATTTTTATGACAAATAAAATGTATATCTTGAATTTCCTGGGAATGTCTCCAAAAGTATTCTTCATTGTGAACGACTTTTGCATAACTGGTAAACCATAAGAGATAGACAAAAGTTTACTACACACAAAATGTAGATCGCGTTAAAATACACAATTTATGTCATATACTTTTTTTTTTGTTGAGTGAACCATTTTCGAGATATTGCTTGTTATTCCCTTAAATTTTTCAATACTTATTTTCTCAAATGGGAATTCGTTATTCATTTTTTTGTCTTGGATATGCAAAGAGTATTAATCTGAGGGAAAGGGAATGGTGCTGCACTTAGCAACCAGCTATTAAGAGATATGTATGTGCTTAAAGGCTACTGTATTTCTATATTGCCCTTGTAAATATATATTCCCCTTACATCTACAAGAAAATTAGCAATAAGATAGAGTCTGCAAATGTTTATCTCGATTAACATGAAGTAGATGGAGAATAAGCGTTTGTATAAATAGTTTGTAGAAGAGTAGAGAAAGTCATGTGAGTGTAACACATAAGATTTTTTTATATTTTTACAATGATAAAAATAATTAATAACAATTAGCTTCAAATGCAATGTATCTAGTACATATACATCTAGTCACAGCAAAATTATAGATTATTAACTAAAAATAATGCAGTTAAATGGTATACGACAATTTCAACAAATTTGCTAAGTTATGCATCAGTAGTATTCGAATGAATACAATGATTTCTGGGTATAAGAATTGACCACCTGATCGCCATGATTGCAATTTTAAATAGCAGGCGTTTACCCAGGAAGTTGTGGGTTCATAAATGGACTTTTTCCTGCGTCCACTTCTTCTGGCTGTTTATAGCAGAACTCAAAGCGAACTGTAGGATCAAGGATCGCTCCGCTATTATCAGAAGTCTTGCAGGCAATGATGTCGATGTGCCTGGTGTATCCTGCTGCAAAAAGCGACAAAAGCGACTGTAGCTTAAACCCATCTGAGCTGAAACTCCCGCCTATGGGGAAATAAACATAATAATAATCATCACAGGAGTAATGAGTAGAATAAAATAAGGTAGGCGAGATAAAGAACTGAAAGATAAATATTTAATAAATAAAATACTAACATAATAAATCAAGTAATATGTAAAGGAAGCGAAAGGAACGATAAAATAAAATATTAAAAAGTATGAAATGAGAATAGAATGTAGGAAATAAGGGAATTAATATGAAGAAAATTAAATACATTGTAAAACAAATAGAACAAGGTGACTCTGCAAAGTTACCAAGTTGGACTCAGAAGTTGGGCTCAGAAAACGGACAAAGCTAGCAAGCTGCGAGGACAGGCACGAGGGGAGGTCATTAAGAACCTTTCAACATACAAAACAAATGTGAGGTGATAGGGGAAAGGAGGCTTTGAAAGTTAACAATACTTGGAAATCCCACGTGAACTCATGCGAAAATAAAACGCAGCAAATCAATAATAATACAGTAATGTTAGACGCAAGACAAAGTAAACGGCAATTATAGAGCATATAATAGAAAAGAAAAGGTAATCGAAATAGCAAATGAGAACTTAGAAAAATCACGTTCCTAGAAAAAGGGCTGTGCTCAAATGGAATATGGGTGAGAAATAGAAATGTGTTTATGAGCGGAGCACAGTTGCAGACAAGGGCAGCTTCGGCACTTCGTGTCGATCATTTGTATGAGAAGGTTGCGTCACATGGCGTCAGAAATATTCGAGAAAATTTCAGTGTTAAATCAAAGTATTTAGTAGCAAGATTAAGGAGAATTCAGGAAGGGAAGGCAATAATAGCACGCAAAAGATTCTGGGTGGATTCAGATATTAAGTCTTGTGTGAAGGGAAGTCATACAAGTATTCCACAATAGCATACGCGTTAATTATGTTCGTGTGGATTTAACGCATAAAGGACAAAGCGAAGGAGAACACGCCTTTCATTCTTCTCCGGTCCACATTCCCCTGAGATATGCATCCTCTACCTGAGTCGGCCAAGGTGAACACCCTTTATACTAATTCTCTCCCTCATCAAGCTACCTACCATCCCAGAACCGCTACAGTATACATAATACTTGATTTCTATTAACAGAAGGGTACAATCACGTTGTGCACCCTATATAGGATTCTGGTCTCTATATTTGCTACCTACTTAAGGTTCAGGTTCAATATAACATGCATGTGAAAATGAGCCTTATGGATTGTATACTTGCCACCTAATTAAGGTTCAAGTTTTGCCATAACATGAATCACTTTCAGAAGAATATGAGCCTTACTGACAGATGGATAAGCAAAGGTTTCGCCCTATAAAAGGTTAAACAGAGAAATGAGGCACAAAATAAAATAGTTCAGCAGAAAGCGCCAGGACCAATTTTGTTTTATTGTGGTTGGTCTAAAGCCGATGTGCTCGATTTGCAAGGAAGTGATATCTGTGTTAAGGTTTTTAGCTTAAAGCGACAAAATATCATAAGCGCAAGAAGTTGCATAACCAGGTGACTTTCTGGAAGGTTCAATAGTGGGTACTTGAAGGTACTTAAATCTGAGTTCCGTTTAAGATTCATAAAACTTGAAGAGAAAAATATTTCTTTTTCAATTCCATTAGACTCCTCCTATTACACAAACAATACACTTTAGCTTACATATGAATAAAAAACTGGATGGAGTGAGGTTGAAGCTGATCATGCACGATTTCCAGTTACGTCTGAATTGGCTGTTCAAGATAACTACTGAATACACAGCCTCAGGAGTGCAAAATAACATTAATAGCAATAAAAGAATTGCTGAATACTGAAATTTTCGGATCAAAATGGAACTGTAAGGGCACACTCAGTGCAATAACTACGATTAGATGCAAGAAGAGAAGATTTTAGCATTGTTGAAAAGTATCTATGCATTTCTCATTTTGAACCTGAGGTAACTTTTGCCGACTTCCCCTAAGGAAAATTTAATTTAAAACACCATCACTAAGAAGAGATGTTTCAGAGAATTGTTATCTCAGTGCAACTCTGAAAGTCTGGAGATTCTCTTGCGGCGTGATGGAGATGGTGAAGATATATTACGTAACTTATCAAAACGATAACACGCTTTTGTGAACTAAATTCAAAATTTATTTTCTTAGCAAGTAAATTTTAGAGCTTGAGATATTTAAAAATCTTTGTAATATACATTAAATAATTTGTTGGTTTAACTTCCGTTGTGATTCTTGCCACTATTAATTTACTATGTGCCGTATTCCCGGAGGCATTTCTAAATTATCACTTCTACCACTTTTGCGAGAATTTACGGTTTTGCATTAATTTACTTCACTTTGTTTCAAATTCCTGTATTTTATTTTTCTGCGAGAAGATAAAAAAGATATCAATTTTTCATTGCATCTAAGGCCCGAGTACTAATCTTCGTCAGCAGGATAATTTCTATCATCCCGCTTCTCTTGCGGAGGATAACACAGTTGATCATTTATGGTTCAATTTACTCGTTTTAAACCTCTAATTTTATCTATGTAGAATGTATGTTAAATTTCCACTGCAATGGCTCGAATTTTCGAGTGTGTCTCGCTTCGGATGCTATTTACACTTACCTTACTCATCATTTTCTCGTTAAGTTAAGATAAGTAGCTTTGACCTATCGTGGGTCTTTTTTCTTCCCTAATAATTAGTTTTATTTTTGTGTTTAATATTTTGCTATATTATCAATTTCTATTTTGACTTTTACATGTCGCCTTTTTCCTTCTTAACCAGATATTATGCTTTCGTCCCATTTTAAATTATAATTTACAATAATATAATTTTGTTTTGAAATAAGTTGATATATATGGCTCTGTACAAACTACTTCCATTCTCATTACTTCAAACTTTTACAACATTTCCTTTTACTAAGATAATTAGCTTTTCTCAATCAATTTTGCATAATTAAATAATGTTAATCATTAACCGTGTGGCATAACGTTCTCTTATTGATTCAATTCCCTTCTGAATGGTTGCGCTTTATTTCCTTTATATTTAAAGCCTAAGGAAGTATGAAGAGAAACATTTATGTCATACACTTCACTATATGTTTAGCAATGCTTTCTAAGGAATACACAATAATACCAGAATTCAGAACGAGAAGTACCTGTTCTTCCACACAAGGAGTGTGTAGGGTAAAGTTGGAGAAATAGAATCATACTGAAAAACTCAATGGTATACCGGAAAATATACGAACCAGATTGATAATTTAATGACGTGCCGTCATGTTGCCATATTAGCTCAGTTGGCTAGGGCAACAGCTGCGAAAGAGACAGATCCGTGGTTCAACTCACGGCTATGGTATTACATTTTTGAGTCTGACTCTACCTTTCCATAATACGGATATTTACAAAAAATATTTGTTCATTCAAAACCCCTAACTGCATTGTGTCTCTTTATATCTATATTGAGTGTCGCCTTGTACCACAAACATTCGGAGTGTTGCCGACTGTGAAATAAATGTTGCTTCCATTGTTACCTCCGCATTCTACATTTTTTCGCGTATTTCAAGTATAGCTATGTTGTGTTACTCAGCTGAAAGCGCAGATTATCCTGTTGTGAATGTTTGTGCTGCAACTAATTCTTCTGCCAACTTGTATATGAATTCGGGCAGCTTTACTTTTTCCACGAAAAAAAGGCACGTCAAAGCCTTCATTATAACCGCTGTGTCCAAAAAGGTCTGGCAGAAGATTATTAACATCAGCAAAATAGTGCAGTAACTATCAAACATTTCAGGGCATTACCCGTCATTAGATGGACAACAGGGTTAGTAGAATTGTTTGTACCGATTTTCAGAAAGGCAATACAGATTCTAGGAGAGTAATACTTTTCAGACAGTAATCACAAAGATTTATGGATATCCAAGCAGAATAGATGATTAATCATAAAGTAAATTCAATTTAAAACACCATACATTTAAATACAGATACCCTTAAATATTTATTAATTTTAAATTTGTAATAAATCTTTCCTTACAGACTAATACAGTCACTATCCATAGATAGTTGTTTAAGTATAGCAAATCGGACATCTATCGTCCATTTTAAGACGACAATACCATATGAAGAATGAGTAAGTTAGAAACGTTTTTGAAGGTAGGCTTCATTATGCGGTTCACATAATTGGGTGCGACAGTGCATACTTTTAAACATATGTTGTAATGTATGTCGGGGAAATGCAGCGACAATTTGTTCAATTTGTTTCTGCAATTGGGAATGGTGTGAGGATGAGTTATGTAAGCAGCATCCTTTCTGTGTGAGGTATTCTGGGTCTGCCATAAAAGGAACACCTAATGTACCGTGAAAAGGGGATATATTATACATATATAGGAACTGTACATTTGAAAGGAGATATATTATACATATATAAGAATTGTACATATGAAAGGGGAACCATACATATAACAATTGTACGGTAATAATATAATTCACTAACATGTTAAAATATTCAACATTTGTACAGAGCTGATTGTAAGAAACGGGCGAGCTAGCAAAATTCCAGGAAAACTATAATCCTAAGTAGAGCGTACCTTTCACCAAGCCAACAGGCAGGGAACCGGTAACGGTACCGAGAAATAGAAAGAGACAGATAGAGAAAAGAAAGAGATGGAGATATTGAACCGGTTTCACAACGCACCAGGGTGACGCTTAAGCGCACGGACTTGAAGCCACACATTCTCACACATGTTAAGGTAACGTGGTCTGAGGACCAATAGGAAATGTCGTTACGTTTTTAAACGCAGAGGTGAGCGTCACTAGGCTCCCGTATATAAGGGCAGACAAGGCCTCAGAGTCCACTCTCTCTCGCTAACTGATCTTCTAGAATTGTCTTCGGCACGAGGTGCTACAAATGCATGTGAGTACATACAAGGGTGGGAGTGCGTGTGCAGATAGCTAGGCTCCTGATTTATTTAAAGTGGTGGGATTATAATAATGGGAATGTTAGGAAAGGTGATGGAGTACCGGTGTAATAAAACATGGCGGGGAAACTGGAGAAAACTCGCCCAAATGCCGCTTTATCCAATACAAATCCTTAAGGATCCCTGAATCGAGCCGCCTTGGTGAGAGACGAGCGATCTAAACACTCGGACATGGAGCCGTCCAAAAACTATTCCTACAAAATCTTATTCTTATGTTTACTTTCAAACAGATGTAGACTTTCATTACACATTTACGCATTCGATGAAGGTATAATAAGGACAGAGTAGGATAGAAGAGTAGTCAGATTTTGAAAAAGTGGATGACCATATGATGGCTTTGAAGTTCTGCTTTCCTTGTATGATCAGGAGAGAAACAGAATAGCGTCCTACCACTGGTGAAAAATGAAGGATTTAAAAATTCAAAGCAATAACAAAGAATATCCCGAAAATAGTTAATTCACAAAATAGTGCTTGGTTTTGTAAACTGTGTGCCTTAACGATATGTGATTTTCTGTGTAGTAACACTTTGTCATGATTTGCGTTTTACAAATTATACAAACGTCATTCAGAATGAAGAGAACATTTCCAGAACTTTGAATATATGCGTTTTATTTATCATGAAAACATTTTAAGCATATGGTATTTTCATCAAAACTTTTCCTTCGGCTGTAAACTCACTGCGTCTCCTACTGTAAAAATCCGATGCGTTTCATTCACGTGACTTTCTCTCTTACTCTTCTAAAAACGAATATTATAAAGGTTATTCTTGTGTCTATTTCTTGCTAACTGAGATAAACTTTCATTACACATTTAGTTGTGATATAAAATAGATAGAATAGGCTAAAGCGATAGTTAGACATTTAAAAAGCGGTCGCTATGTGATGGCTTTGAAATGTCATTCTTTTTGTATGACCACGAGGAAAAACGAATAGCAAGTTACAACTTGAAAAAGGTCAAGTATTTGAAAATTGTAATCAATGACAAATAATATCTCGGAAGTGGTTAACGCCACATCAAATTATTCGATGTAAAGTATATGCTTTAACGATATCTATATTTTGTGTAAAGATTTTGTCTGTCTCTTATGGTTTGCCAGTTACACGAAAGTCATTCAGAATGAAGAGGCCTACGCAGGATATTCCCATAAAATTCAAGATATCTGATAAAACCATGGCTTCAAAATAGAATCAAAAATAAAGAAAATTTTTACATCTAAAGGATAGTTAAGGGTTGGGGTTTTGTTCAAAATCTTGTGTAGCATTTCTTAGATGCTAAAATTAAATGGCAAATATAGTGTTCAATCCAATTTTTGTTTTTGAGTTATGCTGGTTACACACACAGACCTTTCTCTAAAACTCTCATGTGTAACAATCACAAGGCTTTCTCTACCTATACTTCAACAAGCTATTAGTACAAAACCTCATTCATCTGTGTAATTCATGTTAATTGGGATAAACATTTTCTGACATTGTGTTATTACACATTTGATCTGTGTCAAACGGAACTAGGGAAATACATAAGGCACACGCGATAATCAAATTGTTTGATGTCGGTCGCTATGTGATGTTTTTGAAATTCCGTTCTCTTTGCATGACCACGAGAAAAAGACGAACAGCGATTTTCCTCTTGAGAAAAGTATAAGAATTTTAAAATTTAAGCAATAAACAACAATATCTCGGAAATGGTAAACACCACAAACGATTTTATTTAGCATAAATTGTGTGCTTTAACGAGATCTACATTTTTTTGTGTAGGAAGATTTTGTTTATCTCTTGCGGTTTAAAAGCTACACAAAACTCGTTCAGAATGAAGAGGATTTTACAGGCTATTGCCAGAAAATTCAAGGTATACATCTTATATTTCAAGTAAATGCATTAAACATATGGTACTTAATCAAAATCGTTGGAGCAATATTTAGGAAAATCGAAAATTTCGAAAAATCTTGCATGTAAAGGGTAGTTTGGGATATTTCCTTTAACATCTTTGTGTTGCAGCCTTTTAAGATTCTTAATTTAAATAGCAAATAAGGCATTTATCGGACTTTTCGTTTTTGACTTATGCTGTTAACCGACACATTCACACAGCACGGGAAATTTTTTTTTAAAGTGTCTATTTTGGGTTTAGTGGCACTTAAAACATGCACTCCTAATGGAATTATTGAGTGGAATATAATGCTTCCCCTACTTACGTCAAATACTTAGAAAAAGTAAATAACTATTGTCTGTTCACTCTTAGAGTGAACCTAACGTAAACAAAAGATAACGTATCCTTCCGCCATTCGCAACAAGAGTATTGCCGAGTTGTCAGAAACACGCGGTAGGTGTAAGCGACTTAATGACAAAACAGCATCACATTTTTCTCGTAATAATATATGTATAGGTTGCATGAGTTAACATGCGCTTATTGAGCACAGATAAGAAACGGAAGTAGATGTTTATGTAGTAGTTGTATAATGAAACTAGAAAAAAAATAGGCTGTTATAACTTAGTTTTTATTCCGACTCTGCATGCGACTGAGTCATCAGTATCAGCGTCACTGCTGCTGCTTTGTTTATCAATGTTGATAATAAGTCTGTCAACAAGAGAGTTGCTCAGTTTATCCAAATCCCAAAACAATTCCCGTTCTTTCAGAACGTACTTAACTTGCTGCAGCAGTTTATCTATAGTAGGCGGTGCTTTTTGAAAAAGAAATTGTGAACTATTATACGAATTGCTGAGTTCTCAAACCAACACATTCTTCCATAGCGTATTTCACACTTCCCCTTCGGGTTTTGTCACTTTCCCCGCAACTACTTTTTCCTTCCGAGCACTATTTATACTTGTAGCTGAAACACCGGTAAATTCTGTGGTTAGCGTTACTATCTCATTTATTGCGAGTGCAGGATACTTCTTACAGAATTTCGAAAACACGTTTAAAACAATTGTTTTCTAGCCGCTAGTTAAAGCTTGCCCGGTGTATCCTTAACATAACATGTCTCCGTAGAAACGGAAGCACGAGGTTCGTTACCGGTAGCCATGATAATAGACCAAA
Organism: Deroplatys truncata; assembly: GCA_030765065.1. Classification (NCBI taxonomy): domain Eukaryota; kingdom Metazoa; phylum Arthropoda; class Insecta; order Mantodea; family Mantidae; genus Deroplatys; species Deroplatys truncata. The sequence goes on from CM060981.1 coordinate 189,434,808, forward strand.
CTGACTGTTCGTACTTTGCCTTGTTTAAACAACAGTTTCAACTTCGAGATAGCAAAAAGGAAGCATCGCAGAGCCGCACGAGCCTCTAAGGCAGGAATCTCCTCTGCCGAGGGAATTTGGCCACAGCCACCACAGCCTGGGCCAACTTACGTCTTGGCCGCAGCTTTGCCGTGACCGCACCAGCAGTCACCGCCACACTCACCGGCATCCACGCTGCCGATTCTGGGAACTTACCAGCAACCACAGAGCCAGCCTGTGCCTCAAGGGAGGTATAGTGCTGTCATCAGAGGAGTCCCGAGGGACCTGCCAGTCAGGTTCTCACCACCGCAGCTCACCAGCCTTGAAGGCGGGCCTGCCCTTGTTCGGGCGGTGCTTACTCATCGAGGCCAGCCGAATGGATCGCCAGGCTCCCTGCCGACGCTGCTGTGCTTACGGGCACAGTGAGACGTCCTGCACAGCACAACCGAGGTGCCACTACTGTGGCGCTTGCAGAACCATTGCTTCGTGCAGGCAGCACGATGTGTGCCGTCGCCGCCGTTATTGTACAACTTTTGGAGGTACGACTCACTTCACCGGCCAAGCGCTCTGCCCCCTGCATCCTCGCAGGAAGGCATCACCGAAATCGCCCGCTCCTTCCACGCCACCTCAGCTGACACCATCACCAACACTACAGCCTACAGCAGACACCTTGGAATCATCACCAGCACACTCGACCGGAGCGGCGACGCGGGAAGTCATTCAGGATCTTCATGCTGAGTTCCTGAACTTCGGTGCCTGTTTAGCCGCTCTGGAAGCGTCCATAGCAGACATCACAAAGCAACTTCAAATTCTCCAAACATTTATGGATATTAATCATCAGGCCATAGCCACCGAAGTTCCAGCCCGGCTAGAGAAAGTCTATGACCGCCTCTACGACGTGGAGAGCTTGGCAGCGAACTACAACACGCCGCCAAACAGAAGTCATCACCGTCACTAACCTTTACCACTACCGCCAGGAATCCTTTCTTATCCTCACCTTAACTTCGCTGTGGGGGCAGGCTGGGTCTTGGTCACAATCCTTACTCCTCTGGCAACCGCACTGCGGCCCAGTTTCAACCATCACCTTGGAGTGCGCGGGTGCTTTAGGCGGTACCGCAGTAAACCTTCTCCTTTCAACCCGGTGGAGGAGTTTTTAGTGGGTATGCCTGCATTGGTGAGTCCCAGACTCCCAGTTCCGACTCTCATCGGGGCTGGGGTTAGTGGTTAAATAATTTTCTCCTCCACTCGAAAAAAACAGCTGAGTCATGCGAAATGCATCCTGGAAGTTGGAGCGCATCAATTTGAAACTTAGAAAACCGGTTTCATTAAGTCAGCAGTAATGAAATCTAAGTCATAAGTATTCCTTTTGTTTAGTAGAAGTTATTTATTACTGAACACATCTAAAGTTTAGGCGGCTAACATGTAACTACTTTATTTGCACGCATTGCTATTGCGTTGTACTTGACTGCACAAGTCATACTAGTGATGTTCACCTGACGTGACTGTTTTGATCGGGATCTCTCTAAGGGTGAATCCAGTTTAAGTAGTGTAGCACGTTAATTAACATAGTTGATATATTATATACAAGGAAAGGTTATCCTATACTGATATAATGCTCAATGATAAAGTGCTAGGCCAATTTTAAACAAAACACGAAGTGCCCCAGAGAATACAAATATTTAACTAATATGGTAAAGCAGGAAAGGAAGTAAATGCAAGGCTTCCACAAGAACTCAATAGCGATTTAAATTCTTAAACAGCCACACAATAATAATATATTCTTTACTAAAGCAAATATTAAACAAGCTTCGACATTACAGTAAAAATGAAATACATTTACAATTCCGCCCTCAGGCTATTAGCTTCTCTTGCTATAATTCCATTTGATGCAAAGTTTTAGAATGACATACAAAAAAGAATTATTCTTGCCCTATTCCTCATTATCAAGTTAACTCGGCACAAACTCTAAATCCTTTCAGTCTACCTACAAATATGTTCTAAGTTGAATTTTGACAAAGCCGAAAGGTTAGCGTGTGCACGAAATAGATTCCCTAGACCTTTCGCTAAATATTCTCTTCCCTACGATCGCCGAGCTCAGACTGATCTCTCTTTCCCAGGTCCTCTCGCCCGGGTAGCTCCATCCTTCATCTCACGTGATCCTGACGTCATGAGGTCACACAGCGCCACGCTCATATTTCTTTACACAGCCATCTTCTGAGTGTTTTTCTACAGAAAACCAGCCGATAAGTCAGCGAGCTGTTATATGCTGATAATGATTCAACCTAGGCAGGCACAAGGAATTCAATGCGTTGTCAGCTCGCAGGAGACGTTCTGGACACTAAACAGCGCAAATATGTCTATGAAGGGGAAGCCAACATGGCTTAGTGGATACGTACTATAATGTGCACGTACTCTCAGCTATACCAAGAGTATTGGAAGTGAGCGAGTTAACTTCGAAGAGAAAGGACTAGTCCACCAATAGAGCATCGACTCTCTCCGGGTATCACCAGCATTTATCCGATAGCTCTAGCAATGCCTTCTCCACTAGCGAGTTGGCGTACTTCGAGAGTTTCTCACATTCTTCTTTCGAATGGCCTTTACACTCACAAATTAAGGATTCGGGAGTGACAAAAGGAGAATTAATCGTCACCAAGGGTTTTGATCCAACACTTCCTTCACCCACATCACTATATCGTAGTGCATAATTCACCTTGTGATATTCACTTTACCACATTCGTTTAACCTCTGTCTAATGATATGGTTTAATTGACAATATAAAATACTAGTTGCGAATTTGAAAAATTACTACTAAGGAATCGTACAAAATGATTAAGCAAAGAGGAAAAACATCGGAGTTATGAGTAATAAAAAGCTTTCCTAAACTGGAGAATTTATTTCATAACAATTTGCAAGCAATTAGTATATTATAATCCTAAATTAAGTGACATTTATCACTCTACAGCACTCATTCTAACGTTCTAACATTGGATATTATGAATCTGTATGAGTGGAGATCCGAATAAATGTTTCAACAAAGAAAGTTCATTTTATCTGATAATATGCATTATTCCGATTCATTTTCTCTATTAGCACTAGAAAACCTTTAGCATGTTGCTGTTTAGTGTGTAATAAGATTTATGTTTATGAAGCATTACGGTGAGCAAAACGACTGTGAGAACAGCCTTGATAATAGTCTTGTTTTTACCACTTTCGGTTAAACATTTTTATTTTATAAAGCAGAGCATACTGGGTAGTTGTTGCAGTAATTGCATTGCAGGCTAAACTGCTGTGAAAATGAACTGCTGGATAACACTAACTTGCACCGCTTTTTTCGGTGTTGTTTAATTGAATTCTCCTTCCCTGTTTTATTTTCGAGAGGCAGACACTCTTGCCACAGCTTACTGAAAACGAATAACCACTGCTGGAACTGAAGAGCAGAACCAGAAACAAGAGCATATAAAGACTTCGAAAGCGGCCACGTGTCACATTACGCATTAGCACGCCTCTCGAAAAACCATGCATACTGATGAGGTGAGCGTGAAAGCGGAAGTGGTCCGCTTGAGGGACAGATTGTGAAGCATCACGCTTCCTGTTTGCAAGTCCCCCCTGTCTCACACGGAATTTACATGTACCCTGCATCCCCTGGGCCCCACAACTCGCAGCGTGTTTCTTTTTACTGCCCCAGCGATGGTCGAGCTTCTTCCATGGCGTTTCAGTGAAGATATTTAAAATCACATGAAAAACAAGTTCCAGGGGAGATGAATTATGTATTTTGCTGAGGTGAGAAGTCATAGTCCCATTATGTGTTATATTTTGCTTTATACACTAAGTCAGGATTTGTTAAACCACAAGAATGAAATTGGTTGTTTCGGTTTTCTTTGCTTGCAACTTAATTTTCTCACAGTCTTTGGCAGTACAGTTAATGCAGAGCAAGTGCTGAGGATACTCTCGTTAATTTGATGTTCTGATCCAATTGATTTTTTCTGTCTTATGAAGCAGAAAATTGCGCCATAAATTAAAGAAATGGAAGATTAATCAAGAGAATAGAAATGAATTTCCTCAGACATATTGTAGGTTGTACTCTATAACATATCAAGTAACACAGGATCTTCAGATATTTAATTTAAATGAATAAATACAATACTGCAAGCACAAATGTCATGGGCAGATTTTAGGAATTGGGCTCTTCTAGATTAACTAATCAAATACTACTGTACCATTCACAGAGTCACAGGGATGTGGGACGCCCTTAGAAAAGGATGGGAAGATGAATTCTGAGTGCGGAACCGGCCAAGGCCTACCATGAAGAAGATGATGATTATAACACTGAAGTGTCATAGATTTTACTAACCAGTTTGGATTTTTGTCATAGTTAAGCAATATCTTTTTTGCACTGCCAGGAAGCGTTTGTCAGTACTAATCGTATTGTTTTCGTTCTATTGCAATTTTTATTTCGATGTTGGTAAGCATTTGAGTATCTGTTTTAGAGCGAAGCTTTATTATGGTACATAAATGTTTATAATTTTTCTTTGTTCAGCACACTCACATTTTTGAAAGAGTTTTTATTTTCTACAAATATTCATATCCCTAAGGTACTTGGATTGGAAGTTACTGTTTCAAAAGCTTTAAGTGAAAATATGGAACACCGGCATTTCTTAATCTTGATTTTGAACTTTAGTGATTTTCTAACAAGTTTTGATACTTTCTATTAGTGAATTTTTGTCGATCTCCACCGCTAGCTTATGGTAAACAGATGACGTTTTTCACCCAAAAGATCGATATTGCTACTTTCATAATCCCCTAAATGGCCCAAGAATTTAAAAAAATATCTAGAACGAAAAACACAGAAAAGTAATCTTTAATAAATAACTTTACATAATATCTGTTAAATTATAATGGCTTAAAAAGTCGCGTGCTTATTACATCAAACTTTTATCTATGTTCCCACCTACAAAAATTTCTTAGTATTTTTAGAAAAGTTATTTACGATTTTAATACCAGTGGAATTACTTATTTAGTAACACCTGTTTTAATACAAGTTTTCATCGCGTAAGGCGCACAAATTAATTCTGTTGAAGAAGGACTTGCAACTGCTTGTAATTTCCAGAACAAATGAATGCAAAAGTTCAATGAATATTGCGACGAGTATAAATGAATCCACATAGCTTTAAAGCAAATCCTATGGTAGATTTCGTCACTTTAATACATTATGTGATCAAAAGTATCCGGACACCTGGCTGAAAATGACGTACAAGTTCGTGGCGCCCTCCATCGGTAATACTGGAAGTCAGTATGGTATTGGCCCACCCTTAGCCTTGATGACAGCGTTCACTCTCGCAGGCATACTTTCAATCAGGTGCTGGAAGGTTTCTTGCGGAATGGCAGCCCATTCTTCCGGAGTGTGGAACTGAGGAGAGGTATCGATGTAGTCGGTGAGGCCTGGCACGAAGTCGGCGTTCCAAAACAGCCCAAAGGTATTCTATAGGATTCAAGTCAGGATTCTGTGCAGGGCAGTTCATTACTGGGATGTTATTGTCGTGTAACCACTCCGCCACAGCCCGTGCAGTATGAACAGCTGCTCGATCGTGTTGAAAGATGCAATCGCCATCCCGGAATTTCTCTTCAACAGTGGGAAGCAAGTAGGTGCTTAAAATATCAATGTAGGGCGCAAGCCCCCTCCAGGAAAAACACGACCACACATACCACCACCACCTCTGAATTTTACTGTTGGCACTACACACGCTGGTAGATGACGTTCACTGGGCATTCGTCATACCCACATCCTGCCATCGGATCGCCACATTGTGCACTGTGATTCGTCACTCCACATAACGTTTTGACACTGTTCAATCATGTAATGTTGACGCTCCTTACACCAAGCGAGGCGTCGTTTGGCAATTTCCGGCGTGATGTGTGGCCTATGAGCAGCCACTCGACCATGGAATCCAAGGTTTCTCACCTCACGCCTAACTGTCATGGTACTCGGAGTGGATCCTGATGCAGTTTGGAATTCCTGTGTGATGGTCTGGATAGATGTCTGCACCCGCTTCAAATGTCGGTGGTCTCTGTCAGTCAACAGACAAGGTCCCTTCACGTTTCTACTTCACTATCACATCAGAGACAGTGGATCTAGGGATATTTAGGAGTGTGGAAATCTCGCGTAGAGACTTCTGACACAAGTGATACCCAATCACCTGACCAGGATCGAAGTCCGTGAGTTCCACGGAGCGTCCCATTCTGCTGTTTCACGATGTCTAATGACTACTGAGTTGCAGATAATGCGTACCAGGCAGTAGGTGGCAGCACAATGCACCTAAGATGAAAACGTGTGTTTGTGGGGTATCCGGATACTTTTCATCACATAGTGCATGTTTTTAGGATTAAGTTACAATTCTCAGCAGAAAATGATTTACATTGTGGCGTTATGTCATTCCGCCACATATGGACTATGATTGTCTGAGTATGAGTGAGCTGGGTCAGTGAGATGGTATGTTTGGGTTTTGTAATAGAAAGGTAATTAAGAGTTATTTCACACAAGCCGTGTGTAGCACAAGGTTAGAAAAATAAGAGTTTTCCACACTATTGGTAACTATGAACTAATGAGGTCTTTACTCTCTCTACCACTTGCCTATAGGAAGTAGGGAAAGTACTACATTCACCCAAAAATTGGATACCGAGATTTCACCAGAAAAACACGTTTTGAGACTCCCTGATTCCAAAAACAGTGCATTTATAGAGTATGTGTGTATCTATGTGTGTCTGTCTATGAACTACATAACTTAAGAACGAAATGTTCAGTTAAATATCAAACTTGATATATTAGGTAGGAATTAATATTATGGATACTTTTTAGTTAGTTTTCATTTTTTCGAAAATGGCTCTAACGATTTCATTAAAATACGTATATTTAATATACTTGCATGACAAATAAAACGTATATCTCATGCTTCATAGTCGCTGAATTTCTAATCATTCTGAATTACTTTTATTTAATTGGTAAACTCCAGAAGATAAATATAATCTTACTACACAAAAATACAGATCTCTTTAAAGTACAGAGTTGATGTAAAACAATTTGTTTGTGGCGTTAAGCATTTTAAATAATAATATTTGTTATTGATTTGAATTTTCGAGCACTTCTACTTTTCTCAAGTGGTAAGTTGCTATTCTTTTTGTCGTGGTCATACAAGGAACATGGAATTTCAAAGACAGCAGATAGATCCGAGTGTCTGCCAATTTCTTTACCTACTGTCTTCTTCTTCTGCTTCTTCCGTGTGGTGAATGTTTTCCTCATTAACAAGACGCAGGTATAAGATCAACATTTTCTAAAAGTGGTTTGTAGAAGAGTGAATTATCAAGTTGGGCAATGGTCATCACTTGCTTGAAGACGTACCCTTTGCTCAGTATGTGTTGTTGATTCTGCTGCCGGCTGCTACAGTGGTTGGCTGTGAGATATTTCTCTCAGGGTATGCGTGGGTGTATTGTAAAAGAATAATACCAGTTTAAAGTGACTGAGAAATGCAATTTGATCTGATACTTGAGCTCTTGAAGCGAGTTGCTGACCGTTTGAAGATAGAGAATGAAACTGATTATGATTCGTAGCACATGAAACTATGACAATTTAATTATTATACCAGCTAATTCCTGCAGTATCGATTTTACGGTTTGAAATAATTGTTTCCGCTTGCCATGAGACCCTAAATTGCTTACCGACAAATGCCCTCGCGGCTACCTCTTGCGACGGTAAATTTATAATGTTATTTGTATTTGTGTTTACTCCGCGTGGTGAAGCCATTTTGTGACGTGATTCTTTGTTAGGTTTGTAGCTCCATCTGGTGATAGCAATTTGCGGTAGTATTAGTGTTTGTTTCAAAGAATGCTACTGTTATTTTATTTAATTTTGGTTTACTGTCCTCCGGCTAGCTATGATCTTTTTGGTCGAGCACATCTCTTTATACAGGTTGTGTAAACGGAAAGGAGTCTTTTATCGAAACATAACACTGATGAAAGAATTTCTTTTACACTTTTATTGTCGAACACTTTCACTATCACATTTACACATTGATCTAGACACTCGCCAAACTGAAACTGTTATAATAACTTCATTACTGATCATTCCTAATTCGCGAACTTCAAATTTTTGTATAATTAACTTTACAACACTTTAGATTTTTCATAACTCTGCTACGCGTAACTTGTGAATCGATAGCCGACGTGTACTTTACAAATATTTTCGGTGAACTGACGGACTGAAAGCGACGTGTAGCATACAAATATTTTCGACGAACGACGGGGTCTATCTCTAACCTAGCCCATTTTATACTCCTACACCCCGATATGCCTAAAGGTTATAACTGAATTACTATTGGCTAATAAAACGCGCCAACATTAGCGTCTATTTTTATATCCAATGAAAATTATGAATACATATGCTCTAGGTATAATGTTCCAGCAAATTCTAAAGGAAAACGCGCCAACATTACGTAATTCCTCGTCTCTAATAATGATAAACAGCTCACCCCGTTATTGCACGCTATTATTGTCAGTTTCAGTAAGGCAGTATAAACTTACTTCTCAACAATAATTACAATCAACAAACATCTCAAATCAATGTCACATAAAAATACATATTCATACTATAATCATTCTTTACATTTAAATAATTTATGATACAAATTACTGCATCACGCTCAATCATATTCACGCAAGCGCGTCACTGGCCACTTAAAATAACACACGAATAAGTCATATAATTAAGTGAATAAGTCTTAAGAGAGAGTGGGTGTGAAATTTAGAATGCACGCCCCGTATATCACTTTAAGTTCCGCCTACTTTAGAACTAACCCACATAGTCTCCTTATTACCCGAGCCAATATTACAATTCTTGTGTGTGTGTGTGTGTGTGTGTGTGTGTGTCTTGCTATTTGTTGTTATGGGGTACATTCCTGAATCTCAGAATTCCATTGCCTTTCTCTTTCACAGAATTCTAGTCTACGTGACGATTCTAACATACTGCATTGCATTAGCTGCATCCAAGAACTTTTATACTAACGCGTTCACTACTTCGGCTGTCGCTAATGATTTTGCTTAACGTCCCCCTTATGATCTATTCTTTGGACAAATCTTTTCAACCCAAGCTTATTGCATTATAACCTGATTTAATATACTGAAATTATTTTATTTCAATTATTTCTCTAACTTACTATTTAATTCAATAATTACTGTATCAGTTATAGTTATGTGAATGCAACAATGAGATTAACTTTCTTATTTTGTTGGATTTATATTAATCTTACAAATATATTAGATTTTAAAGCTTATACCTTTCACTTTCAGCTCCTCTAACAGCTAACATAGTATTTTATTTGTATTTATTAAGAGCTCTATACCAGAAGTTTTAACTACCGAAGTACAAGAAAACAAAGCAAATATTAATGTTATACCATAGAGGCAGTTTTAGCTTGACACAGGCAATAGGATAAAATTAAATACAATACTTTAAAATGCATATAGAATATTAAACTCTGTAATAACTAAATATTCTAAAACCTGAAAAATTAATGGGCACTCTGTACCCTGGCAAGTTATTTCCTGCAGATTCTTTTAAGGTATTGTCCTGCGTTTATGTCATTTTACGACCAGGTAGCTTTCCCGTGTCCATAAGAAAAACTGTACATTAAATCAGTGCTTTTAGTCCTTAGAATTTGCCGTCTTTATAGTGATGAACTAGTGTTAAATATATTTTATATCAAGTTCTTATTCGTAAGTTATTCAAAGTAAGCCCATCTTAGCGTCCAGGAGTTCCATACAACAGTATATTTTGAGCATGAAGTTTTCAACAAGGAAATCATGTACTGTTTTCATTTACGTCCTAATGTTATATAACACTCAACGAACATGAAGAGGATATCCTTGCATATATTTCATTAATTGTTTCATTGCATAAATTTTATTGATGTATCAATATTTCAAACTTACGATATTTTAATTACATTGATTAACACAGAGTCTGTTATAAAAGGTTTAAGTTCTTAAAGCATGCCCCCTTAAATCGGATATTTGTTGCGTATGTGACTTTACGATCTTACTTATGCTGCACGCTCTCATACATGCACACACATTAATTTAAGGTGAAATATCAATATAGAAAATTTTATATGTGGTGCAGAAACTCAACTGCAAAAATTATTAAACGTAATATTCCATAAATTATTATTCAACTTTCTTCTCTCAACACATTAAATTATTACCTAATAAAATCATAGTAAAACCATATCTATTTTTATTCTCCTCCTCAGGTCAAATCACTCTGATATGGCTGTTGGGTATCTAATGTTTATTTCTGAACTTTAAAGCTTCAAACACATATACTTTGTTAGAGCTATTGATTTTCGAAAATTATTATCATCCTGCGTTTAAATATTCCTCAATAGCTCAGGAGCTCGTCGCAAAATGAATATTCCGAAATATAGCCTTATTCGTACACACGTCCGTCTTGTGTTTGGATACGAGTGTATACTTAAAAAGAATGTTGAGCATGAAACCCCCATTAGATTCCTAAGTCTGTATTAGTGTCGCATTTTAATTGGATGAGAAATTCCATAGCTTCAGCTTAAGAAGATAACAAATAATAATTTCACTTAACGTACAATTTTCAGTACATAAAATGTTTTTGGCTCATGTGCAGTAAATCGTTAAAGTTTATAAAAACAACGAATTCTAAAAGATATATCAATACACAGGCATGTCTGCTTCATAGAATTTTTTTATTCCCTCTACCATGAGCTTTTGAAGTACAAAAGCACGGAAATATTTGGTGATGGAATGCGTGAGCGACCGCGAATGCACAGGCATACTTTCAAATTACCACCCGAACTGTGCATAAGAGACGGCGCTTATTTTGTGCCATATCGAACTTCTGGTCTGAAATTGGTTGTTTTAGAATTTTCACCAATTGTGGGGTTTATGGAATCCTGGACAATTTTTTTTCTGCACGACTTTATATGCTGCGTATATTCCCCCCTCTCATATTGAAAATAATAAAGAGACAAAATGCCTCCCGTAAGTTGAGTGATGTTGAATATTTAGTTCCGCTCCTTTGATGTCTATCCTTTAGCTATTACACATTAGTTCAGTGACGCTTATTCCTTGATCTGTATTCATCTATTGGTATACAAATATCCCCTTTCTCTCAAACATTTCCTTCAAGTCATTCAAGCAATTTAAAGAATTGTAGGGTCGATATTTTCAACTTCTGTACTTTGCTACAAAGACTTTCGAACTGTATTCACGGACTTGCACAATTCAAACATGCTATCATGCAGAACGAGTTATTGACAAGGGTTTATTAGCAAATGGATTTCAGTGATGTTTTATATGATTTTATACAAACTACTTCTTGAGTTATAATGCTTATTTTAATCAACGAAAAATTTTAATTCTCCAATTAGACTGTAGACTGCTAAGAATTGGTCTTTATTTTTCTATTTATTAATCATATTTCAATCTACAAAATGCAAAAGCTAAGAGTAAATTATATTGTTTGCTACCATTTAAACATAATAGCCTGAAGCATTAAACGGCATTTGTTCTCAAGTGATGTTTTATAAACACAAAAATCTCACAAAATTCTATAGCTGGGTCTCTGTTATACCTATTGTATCTTCTTACAAATATTGTTATATATTTTACTTTATATATTCGTTCCTTCATCTGTCTCCACCTGTAAAACCTTTAAAATTTAAATATCTGTAACTACAATTTGGTTAGTGCCTCCTTGTTAGCCAGGTACTAACATACTTTTGCATTTGTGTTTGCATTTCTGTATTATGAAATCGATCAGCACAACAATCCGATATACCGGTCCGGAAACAAAGACTGTATATAATACACTAATAATAACAAAACGGAAGTCAGTCACATTGGCTCCAATGGCAATAAACAGTATTGGGTAAACACACAGGTTATTGTCGCACTAAAGATCTTGTTACGAGACGTTAAGGATGAAATCCGCGAATCCTGATCCAAGGAAATGCAGATATTCTTCTACTTAAGGAAAAATGCACCGCGCCGGGCACAAAGTTGAATCGAAGAAAAAATGAACGAGCCTGAGAACGAATATACGTAATACTGAGTCAAAGTTCATGATGATACTCGAGTGTTGCGTACATTCGAGTGCATGGAATTGTGCCGACATAAAGCGTAGTGGTTTAGGCTGATTTAAGAAAATATTAAGCCGCCTCTCCCATGCACAATCCCTACCCGCTCTTACCTTCGTTCTAGCACACCACTTAATGTTTGCCTTCACTCAATGTTTGACTGTTCTCACTTTACCGTTTTAACCTAGATTAACTTTCACTGGACTTCGCTTATTTCACACAGTCACTTCACTAATGTGAAATAGTTCACATCCCCCTTCACTTCACTTTCTTCGTGACGTAGCATCTTCCGGACGGTTCACTCGCTGGGGGTTGAACACAAGACCTCTACAATCTCTCGCTCCGCAGCAGCACTCGCTGTATATTGCAGAGTCGTCACAAACTCCCTAGGAGAATAGCTATCTCGCTCACTCACTGAATAATTCAACTGACTGAATCCTATCGCGAGAGCGCTCGCTTATATAGCCGTTAGAAGCTTCCATTAAATTCTAGAACATTCGAGAAAGAGAAAGATTCCGAAGATTCAAGTTATCTGCCGATAGCGATTCCGGTGTTTACATTGCTGAGAACATGACTTATCTTTGTTTATAACCGACTGTCTGGTACCGACCTCCCGATAACCTTGGGCCATAGACGCTGCGTCACTATATATTTAAAACATTTACATGACAAATAAAAATGTATCTTTAATTTTCTGGAAATGGCCTGTAAAGGCTCTCCATGAGAGATAAACAAGACCTTACAACACAAAAAGTGTATATCTTTTTAACTATACAGTTTATTTCATATAACCTTTATTGTGATATACGCCATTTTCGAGAACTGCGTTATTATTGGTTGAAGTTTTCAACATTTTATAGTTTTTATGAGGTGCTGTCGCTATTTAGTTGTTTCTTGCGATGTCATGAAAAGAATAAAGAAGCACATTGTGACCCGATTTTAAACATTTGGCTATTGGTTTGGTTTTCTGCGACCGCTTTGTACGAAAACGCAGTATGTGCTGCGAAGGTTTATCTCCATTAAGCTAAGGTAGATAGAAAAATAAGCGTTTATAAGAATAGTTTGCGGAAGCTATACAAAATAAACGATGTGAAAATCATGTGGATGTATCACAATTGTTTTATATAATATCTACTCTTATCACGTTGCTGATTATACGCATTTTCACTTACTAAAATTTTATATCACTGATTTAAGTCTTTTAGTATTTGTAGAGATATAAACGTTTCTGTAAGGTGTGCTTTAAAAACTCTATTTGAATTTCTGGAATATGTACGTGTAGGTTTGGAATTAAAGTTGTCACTCTCGGAATCTCAGTCATTTCCTGTGTTTTCAGCAGAAACGGTATTCCTAGAAATATTAAGCGTTTATCTCTCACAAGTGAAGAGCGCAAAAAGAAGTAGAACATCAATGTACATCCAGAGATTGGCTATTTAACTCTCCCCCCTTACTGCATATCTACCACTGTTAGCTGATTCTAAAGGTTTAAATTCACCCATATCTTCTGATTAAAGGTATTAATACGGCGTTAGTATTGATGTCCTTTCTTAAACTTAAATACCCCATTGGTGTTGCTGGTCCATCTAGTTTAATCTTAATTAAGATGAAACTTAAAACAGAACCACAGCACATTAATAACCAGAAATGGCATTCAGCTTTTAGAACGAAACAGAAGTCGCTAGCAGACGACAAGCAATTTTAGAATACTATTTCATATTCGCGTGCTTCCGAGGTCCTCTGAGAATCGCATAATAATTTGTGTCTGTATTCATCTATTAATCACGGTTTATATAGCTTTAAAAGAGACGGTTACACTTGAGAAAGATAAGAGAAATATAAATATTGCATTTTCCCAATATTGCACTCGACTGGACAATTTATATAACCACAAAAGAAAAAAATTGTAGTCGCTGAAATTTTAATGAATATCAGTTCATCGATTCTATTAATATGAGCGACGGTAGATTAAAATTTTACCCAATAAATCTTCTTTCTGCTAGCCTTCATGCAGCTAATGCAGCTAACGATTTGCTAACAGACCATAAGCTGAAGGCATTTGAATATTATCCATATTGTTAATATGTATGGTCTGCCAGGCAGGCCCCATTAGTAATTCAGCAGTGCTCACCAATGAAAAAGGATGGGGTAACTGCCGATATTTCAGTCCATAAAGTATTTATGCTATTTCCTGTTTTGCCTACTCTTTTGCGTAACCACGTTACCAAGCGACAGCTGTGCTGAACAGTTATGTACGGTTGAGCGCACAACAGACCAACATGACGGTAGCAAGCGCAAAGAATATTACACGATTAGGATTAGTCAGACGAATGGGGGCACCAGCCACTGGAGCTCAGCACCGTAAGTAGGTCACTGGAGGCCCTTTGTGTCAAATGTGGCCCTTGGGAGGAAGCAATGAAGGTGAGACCCGAATGGCGACCAGATCTGGACGACGATGTGCGGTAGCAAAGATTGATGTAAAACATGACAATTCTCACACCGGCACGCATTTACCTTCATTTTCAACCTAGGGGACCCGAAATGAAACGAGTCCTTCCCAGAAAAGGGCCTTAGCCAGCCAGCCAGCCAGCCAAGCGCCAGGAAGAAATCTTTGCACAGTGCAAACTCCACCTTCCCGCCGCAACGCACCAATCGCCGTCGTCTAGTTTTACAATTCTGAAACATATGTGGATGAAACTGATGAAAGGTAATGATGAGGGCAGGAAATAATGACAGGAAATTCGTAGTAGAAGAGGAGCAATTCCAGCATTCCCTACCGATCTGGGGGAATTACGAAAGAACCCCACGGTCAGATTGACCGACCCGACGAGAATTGAACCTGCAACCGAATACAAGTCTCACATGTCACCGTGGAGCCATCTGGCTCGATAATATCACACCAAGTTGCAGCAATAGCAATAAGGACGATGGCGTAGAAGTGATTTAAGTAAAATGTCTGCAAGTGAGACTGTGTCCCCACCAGTTGGATGTGCATTACACAGTGGATGGTTTTATAAAATTATTATAATGAGTTAGAATGGAGCGAGAGACATATTGGAGATCTAAATTAGTGGCTTTGGAACATGAAACATTTTTTGCACCAATACCTTCAAAATAGGTATATCGAATAATGAAAGTAATGGAACTTGTAACAACAAGACCTGTACAGCAATACGAAAACGTGAACATTTCTATAGGCGGAAGTGTCAACCATTAAAACTGCAGAAAGTCGAGTCTTGCGTCGGATTAAGATGAAAGGTGAATGAGGAAATGTTGCAGGTTTTGAGAAAAGTATGACATGAAATGGAACTTCGGAAGCAGAGAAAGAAGGGGGGGAAACAGGCTGTGTTAGAAGGTGGTCAGGCTTTGCCGTTCCAGATTTCAGAATATGCATGCATTTATGGGAAGGCAGCACCAATGATAATATAAATAAATGAAACTTATCTATGACATGATTTGTGATGTTCATTAGCCAAAATAGTGGCCAAACATTTATTTTCTTAGGAGACTAAAGTCCTATCCCACCAACGTAAAATTTCTTAAATTAATGACCCATTATTTCAGAAACAATTTTACTATTGAGCTATTTAAGATGTAAGACTGAATTCATTCTAAATTCACTCATCTACTTTTATCCAATAAGATAAGTTTATTAAGGATGACATGTGTTTTTGTCAATAATACCTTCTTTTTATTAAAATTTATGAACAGTTATTTTTAAACGAATAAGTAACCATGTTACTTATCAATTGTGGCTACCACCCACCAGGAGGAAGAGATGAAGTGTAGGAACTACAGGAGGCTACAGGTCGCAGACAGTACGGCCGTCACCTCCTTCGTCCGTTGCTGTAGGCTTACCTTGATGCTTCTCCCGTTGGTTCCAGAAGTTCGCCGTGTGTTGGTATCCTCGGCTAGCTGCAGTAGTTTTCTTTAAACTATATAGGAGCATGGACTTATCCTTGGTAAAGGAAAGCGTAGATCTCGGGTGGTGATATAGGAAGACATAGACGTGCTTTGTTTATGAAAAGATGACACTGCTGTTTCTCTTTATTTAATTAACACTCGTAGTATACAACACTGGTGTTGTCGCCGTAAAATACTGTCCACCGCTGTTAAAATGCGGCGCGGATATGACACGAAGTTTAAATATGCGTATTATCTCTTTACGAGTAGCGGATCTTAGGTGTGTTTCTAAAACTGTCTTGATTCCCTTTTTGGCGCGATATCTCACACGTCCTGCAGCATCTCTCCCTGACCATACATGACAAAAACTGTCAAACAAACTGCAATGCTAAACTGACATGACAAAACTGTCACGAATTTGCTCCAAACAGATCCATTTATAGTCGCAGGCTACTGAGGCTGCTTCCTTTCCTATTGGTCCATTTTTAGCGCCACTCGACTCGTCTAACTATTTCGAATAAACTTCCAGGGATCTCATTGGTCCAAGTTTAATATAAATCGCGGCTTTTCCTACATTTACCGTTAAGCTATCTTTCTCGCTCACTTGGTCACGGCGAATTATCAAATAAAGGGACAAAGGCGTTACACCCTCGCTGTAGGAATAATGGCACAGCGACCGAAGAGAGGTCATAAAACTAGGTTTTCTGCCTTCGAAAGCACTATTCCTGTAGCTAAAACATTTCGTCGTGGACAGTATTTTAACATAGCGCTTAAATTATTTACATTAAACCATTTATAACTCTACTAATATTAGTAACCTAGATAGATACATAACGTTAAATCACCCTTCTTAAAATATACAAGCAGTATGAGAAAAAGATATTTACATAGTATGATTTACCATCAATAAAAGTTAATTAATAAATTATCTATAATTACAGTTCTCGGGCTCGGCCTAGAGTTGCCGTTTCAAATTGCCCTGTTCTGGAAAAGAATACATTTTTCAGCACTTGATACAATTTTCTTTTCCAGAATAATTCCTCTGATTATGGGCTTTGTTGGTTTGTTTTGTTTACATCGACCCTTCGCTATACCTGTTCCTTCACAAGGGTTTTGCCAAACCAGTGGTGTTTACACTTGGGTCATTCACCCTTACACTTTGCTATGGTTGATCCCCCTCTCCTTTTAAAAACAGGTTTTCCGAGAGGCATTCTTACGCACAATACAATTTACGCACACGAATAACTTGTGGTGGAGAGAAATACTCTAATACCCAAATTAAGTTCTAAAAATTAAATCTATTTACATACATACTGTTACATAGTAATTATTACGTATTTAGTTATTTCCTTACATCTTTATTCATCGGGTGTATCGCCTTTACTACTTGTTCATAGGATTGCTACCTCATTTCGAGTAAAACTAATCTGATTATTTTCATTACCTTCTTCACCCTTCTCATTCTCTAAACATTTGTACGGTTTGAGCAACTGTTTATGATATCTCCCTAAGATCTTGGAATTCTTTATTTCTTTAACTCAAATGTATCCGAGCCAAAAATGTTAATCACCCGGTATGGACCTTTAAATAAATTTTCCATTCTATGATACCTTTTGTTCAGAATGCTAGACTTTTTCTTGTCCCGTACCAATACTAAGTCTCCCAATTCGATCAACCAGTGTTTTCGTTTCTTTTGCTTAAACTTTTCTTTTCTTTTCTGCGCCTTATTTGCCATTCTTTCAAAAGCTTTCTTAAACATCTCTTCTTCCGTTAGTGTTTTCGGATCTTTAGCTTCTAGTGTCTGTGGTAATTCCCCTTCAAGTGTTTCCATTAATTTCCCCTTCATCAGCTCGATGGGCTTATAACCGGTAGTAGGGCTCACACTTTCATTTAAAATACTTTCGATGCGCTGGTAGTGATTTGCCCAATCACTGTGTTTTTTATTGGCCAAAATTCTCAAATAAACCGAAATGTCCCGTATTATTCTTTCGCAGGGATTGGTTTGTGTGTGGTATTTTGAGCAATGATACAACGTGATTTCGTTTTCTTTTAAGGTGTCTACAAATTTTCTGCTGGTAAATATTGAAGCATTATCACATAAAATTGCCTTCATCTTTCCAAATTGTGGAACATACGACTTCATTATCTTCCTTAGGCATGTTTCACTTGTAATCTTCCTGACTGGGTAAATTTTCACGAATTTTGAAAATACATCTATTAACACTACTATATACCTAAATCCAAATCTACTACAAGGCATCTCACCATGACAGTCCAAGGTCACTAACATGTTTGGTTTTTCTCTTAGTATGGAGTTTGTCTCGTATTTGTATTGTATATTCAATGGCTTTGCTTTTTTGACATTGTAAGAATGTCGAAATTATTCTCCTTACTTTATGGTGTAATTTTGGAATATACAGATTTTCTTGGATCATTAAAGCGGTGCGTTCTGAGCCAGAATGTGCTAGGGCTTGATGGAACGTGTTTATGAGTTCATTCTCCATGTTCTTAGGTATATACGTTTTCCATTTCTGTATTTCACTGCCATGTAGTTTATACAACACGCCCCCTTTTACACCTATGTTTCCCTTGATATTTTCATCTATTTCTGGGGCCTTTTTTATTAATTTATTTAACTTCTCATCTCGTCGCTGCTGGTCCCCTATTCCTTTTAATTCTTTTATCAATCTTTTACTCAAGGGTATTGCAAAACTCATTAAGGTTACTTCATTTTTAGGGCGTTCTATTCTCTCCGGTATTTCACTGTTGTTATGTAACCTAGACAGCAAATCGCTAAAGACATTTGTTTTTCCTGGAATGTGTTTCACCTCAACATCATACGAAAGAATCTCATGGATGTACTTAAATAATTTAGTACTCGTAAGCCGACGTTTCATAAATGAAAGACTCACATGGTCTGTGTATATAGTAACCTCCTGTAGATATATATATATGATCTAAATTTCTGTAGTGCGTAATACACAGCACAGATCTCTAATTCGGTGACCGAAGCATTTTTCTCTATTTGAGTTAGACCTCTTGAAGCGGTACTTATCACGTGCAGTTGATTTTCCTCATCTGATTGGGCTAGGACACACCCATATCCGTGACCTGAAGCATCCACGTAAATTACATATGGTAGGTTGTTCTTGGGTTCTCTCTAGTAGAATTGATTTCGCAAATAGTTCTTTTATCTTTTCAAAAGCTTTCTGGTGTACCTCGTCCCATTTCCATCGCACTTTCTTTTTAAGTAATTCGCGCAAAGGTGCTATTTCTGCGGCGTACCTCAGGATAAATTTGCTTTGATAATTTAGCACTCCAAGAAACGACCTAACCTGCTTAACACTCTTGGGCGCTGGTATTCTTCTCACAGCCGCTACTCTTTCTTCGTTTGGCTTTATTCCTCTATCATTAATTACATAACCTAGAAATTCCACCTCACGGATGCAAACTTTGGATTTATTAATGTTCACCGTCATACCGTTTTCTCTCAGCTTTCTAAGCACATAATCCACATGTTTAATATGCTCATCAAAATTTTCATCAACTATTAGAAAATCGTCGATATATTGGATCAAAAATTCGTCGGCTGAGTCGCCAAATATTTTATCGATGGCTCTTAATAGTCCACTACATGACGTAATCATACCAAAAGGCATTCTCAAAAATTCGAACTGTTTCCCAAAAAATAAAAAAGAAGTATACTTTCTAACATCCTCGTGAAGCTCAATCTGCCAGTATGATGCAGTTAAATCAATAGTGGAGAAATACTTGCCTTTGGTTATTTTTACAGCAATTTTTCTACACTTTCGCTCCGAAATCTGTCTGGTTGTGTATGTTTATTTATCCTTCGACCATCTATCGTCATCCTAAGTTCGCCATTGCGTTTCGTCACCCAACATAATGGACTGCTGTACGGAGAATTTGACTTTTGTATTATTCGGTCTCTCAACATCCTATCGATCACCTGTTTGGCTCTCTCCCTTAATGCAATCAGAATATCCCGATACTTATGTGTGAAAGGTGCAATATTTTGTACTGTAAAGTTGTGTTTGTATGCTTTGCACTTGCCTGGGACGTCCGAAAATATGGTCATCGCAGCCTTCGGATCCCCAAGCGGCGACCTTTGTGCAGTAGCCAAACACTTGTTCCCTACCCTCCCTAACCGCAAGCACCATAAAATCTTAGTGACATCCATGTGCATATGCGCGTTGTTGCCAAAATTAAAAATAGTATTTAAAAGCAAAACTTTGCAGGTGATTTCCACATGTACAGAATACAATCATGCAGTTTGTCTGCTTGCTTTACACACAAAATAACTATGTAAATAACTATGAATCGCATAGTAATTACATTTAAGTTGCAAACGCTTTAAAATATAACTGAACTAATGAATGATCTGAACTAATATACTGCGCTACAAGAATAGAAATGCATGTTAACATATCCGAGAGAAACTTAGAAACATGTTCCGAATAAACTATACATTGTTGGACTATCATTAAATAATTAAAATGCATAAGTATTAATTTATTTTGAAAGGAACTCTTACTCCCAAATCAAAGCATCATTTTTGATTATGCTGTGCGCGGAGCTATGGTAAAAAGTTTTTTATCACTTGTATCACAACAATGTTTTATTAATATAAAGCTAATACAAGAAGTTGTGTATTGTTTAAGGTGTAAGATTTATAAGCATGACATCTTCTGTTTACTTAAATGAATAGCTTTATTATAAAATGCAGGATAAGTAAAAATACGAAGGCAAAAGAAAGAAAATAAAAAAAATCTTATGTATTATATTCACAAGATTATCTCTACTCACTCTTCTACAAACTACTTTCACAAAAGCTTATTCTATCTACTTCTTAAATAATAAGATAAAATTTCATTGCACATATCGTTGTAAATATAAGGATACATAGGCTAAAGCGATAGTCAGATTTTTAAAATACAGATGACTATATGATGACTTTGAAATTCCATGCTCTTAGCATGACCACGAGGAAAATACAAACAGAGACTTCCAACTTGTATTTCAAAATTAAAACCAAAAACAAAAAATTTCTCGGAAATGGTTAACACAATTTGACCTAAAATTTGTCCTTTACCGAGATTGCATTTTACGCAGAGTAAGATTTTGTCTCTCTCTTAGAATTTACCAGTAATACAACAAGTTGAGAACGAGGAAAATTTTACAAGTTATTCCCAGAATATAAAATTCATGATACAAATTTTATTTTTCCTGCAAATATCTTAAACTTGCGGTATTTTACTAAAAATCGTTAAGCTGTTTTTGAGAAATTCAAAACAATAACAAACATTTTTCCACATAAAAGGTTCTTTTCTACATGTTCTTGAACATTACACATAAAAATCTGGCTTTGCTTATTCAGTTTTTGTAGCCCTTTTCTTCGTGGTCTTGGCATTACTGATATTCGACAGAGGGTCACTTGCTGGTGCGACCGGAGGGGCATCAACTTGGTTCGTTTCCCAAGGTCTCCACATCTTAATTAAACTATTAAACGCTAATAACTATTAAACACTGCTAAACTTACAAAACTGCACTAAGTAAAACACTATATAACTTCTCTGAAGAAGTAATATAGAAGCTTAGCTGAACATGGAAGAAAAGCACGAGCGAACAGTCACAGCTACTAAAACCGAAGAAACAGCAGAAATGACATTGCAACAACGCTTTGCTTTGGTGGAGCTCGAGAAAGGACCACGTGTTGTATTTAAGGGATGGGAAGACCCTACTAATCGTTTACTGATGGGTTTATGGTCAGGCTTCAAAGCTTTCCGTTCGCTTTGTAGCCGGTTGGGGAAAGGATGCCCGCGACTAGTTTACCGTTTTGTTTTCTTGTAACATTCGCCTTAATAGATGCCTTTGTGTGTCTGTGAGGTTCTCGGCAAGGGTTACTTTCTCCTCCACTGCTTCTACCTGGCTGCCGGTATCTTGGAATTCTTTATTTCGGGCGTAACCATCATCTTTCTCATTGTGCTCCGTATACCCGTTGTAAAACCTGTCAGCGAACGCATGCATCTCATCGGTTTCTTCCCCTTGTACTATAGCAATTAGTTTCTCACTCCTACCCGTTTGTACTAATTGCACGAAAAATCTTTCTTCGGCGATATCTTCTTCTCCTTGGGTTTTGTTATAAGTATCTTGCTTCATACCCTCTACAAAAGGGATTTGTAATAGTTTTCTGTTCTTCTCTATTTTCAAAACTTTATCAGCAAAATCAACCCTAGCTCTTAATTCAAACAAAACGTCACACCCAATCAAAATGTCACAAATCAAATTATTAATTACCAGAAAAATATACTCAAAATTTTCTTCTCCTATTTTCATGTTCAACATTACTTGCATTTATATTCGGGTAACCTCTTTGTTGACTGCTACCCGGCATACGGTGTTTCTTATAGGTAATGTCATTAGCTTAATTCCTTTATTTACCAGGTTCTGATATAACCTCAGGCTGCATACACTCACATTGGCTCCAGAGTCTATTAAAGCGTTATATTCTTCATCCAATAATACTACTTCTATGCTAGGGGAATCTGTCAGGTCCTTTTCCGAGTGATTTTGAATAGTAGTTATCAGTTCTCCCAGTATAAAGTCATTTTTGAGCCCTGTTTCACATTTTCTGTTTATTTGAGAATTTTGCGCGCTTAGAATCCGCTCCGAGCTCTTGATTGGATCCCGTCTTAGTTTTCCGGGTTATCGACACTATTTGGTGCTCCGCTATTCTCTTCCACATTTCCCTCTCTCTGAATTTGCCTATAGTTTCCTCTGCTTCCTCTAAAATGTCCCCGGGAAGGTCTCTCTCTCCTTTCGTTTCTTTCTGGGTAATTTTTGTCATACCTCTCTCCTACAACGCTTTCCCCTCGGTTAGAAAAATAATGTTCCCTGGATCTGTTTTCATTGTTCCTGCCTCTCCTATAGTTAAAACGGCCTCTGATCTTGATCTGGTTTGTATAGCATTTATGTGATATTGGTTATCACCTTCCCTCCTGAAACGGTTATTTTGACAGTTTCTGTTCCCGGATTGAGGCACGTCGTTCCAGTATCTCTCTCTGGGGTTATAGTTCCCTCTCGCGTTTCCTCTCCAGTTCGCATTCCTTGCATTATCCGGTATTGGTCGAACTGTATAGTTTTGTCCGTGGTTCCTACTACTTGTCTCGAATGACGATACCAACTCAATCAATTCGGGAATAGAATTTGGCTTCGCAATGAGTAGGTAATGGTGTATGCGTTCTGGATAATGGGGTACAATCATGTTGATGAAATCCCTCTCACTTATGGGTGGCTCGATTAGTCTACTACTCTGTGCTTTAGTTAGTAAATAATCTACCATGCTTAGGTTTCCGCGTTCATCGTATTTGCCATTAACCAGGATAGATCTCACTTGGTTCTGAGTATTAGTACTCCAATACTTATTCAAAAATGCCCTTCTGAAATATTCAAAATTATTATTCTCTCCCAAAGTCAATCTTACACATTGGAGAACCCTTTGACGTAAACCTTTACGAACGATTAACATCTTTAGCTCGTCCGGAATTTGCTTCAAACGGAAATACTCCTCAAGGTCATTTACATATTGTTTAGGATTATCAGCCGAGTTTTCCTCGAAAGTAGGTACCCCTATCTCATTTAATAAATGGTAGTTTGCATTGCTTGCATGGTTAGATTACATTGGTGCCCTGAATTGAAATTATATGGGTCGGCAGCTGGACTTTGACCTCCATTTGCCTCCCTAAAAGTGGTGCTAGTTTCACTGGGTGAGCTATCATCACTCTCTCTCACACTTATCCCTAGTCTACCAATAGAGCGTTTTAACTCCTTTACACAATTTTCATGCTTTTCAACCCTCTTCACAATTTCATGATGATTTGAGAGCTGTTCCGTTATTTTTGACGAAAGTTCATTTATCTTTCCTTGATCCTTTTCTACCACTGTTCTTTATTCTCTAAACTCCCTTTGAATGTTAGATTCTAATGTACTTTGTTTTTTTTCTAACGAAACATTTACAGCTCTTAAGTCATCATCCAACTGCTCCTTTATGGCTAAGCTGGTAACACTTAATTCTGTTTCTACATCCTTCCTTAGTTTTTCTACATCGTTTCTTAGACATAGTTGTCCTGCCTGAATTTCTTGCACTACCTTCCCTTGCTGACTGAATTTGGAGTCCAATTGACTTTGTAATCGGGTGACCTGTTCACCTAAATATTCCCTCATCTCCTGAGCTAATTCCCCTCTCATCTTCCTGTTTTCCACTCTGACATATTCACCTATCTGTATACTCTGCTCATTTAATTTCCCTTCTAAATTTTTACTCTGTTCACTCAAATTTCTTTTTGACTCCTTACTCAGGCTCATTTAATTTCCCCTCTAAATTCTTACTTTGTTCACTTAATTTTTCTAAGTTTTTACTTTGCTCAGCTAATTTCCCCTCCATCTTTGTGCTCAATTGTTGGAGGAATATCATCAGCTGGTTCTGACCTGCGTCAATGACCTGCTCAATCGGTGGTTGACTTTCCAGCCTAACTTCTACCTCTGCTGCACCCATATTTTCTCCATCTGGTGTTATGCTGACAATAGCCTCCCCATTCAGTTCTTTCAAATCTTCCCTTGACCTACTCATGGTTCCGCTAGCTAGTTCTACCTCCCTAGTAATGACTTTACCCCCTCTCAATAACATGTGTTCACAAAACTGAGTCACTACACTGCATGTCTTTTTGTTTGATTTTGTATAAATGTTCTAACCTGTAATTTCTCCTATGTTAATTGATGCGTCCCGGGTTCGAATCCTGGTGAATTTCTAGAAGCGATGCTCTCAGCTGTTTTGTTGTCCCACGTAGGTAGACTAGAAGTTCGAGTTGTAATTTTGTTCTGCTGTGCCCCTTTCCTCTGAAGATTCTTCCTCTATTCGTTGTTTCCTAGTCCTCCGTCTGAGCTGGTCTTCCCTTCGTGCTGGTCTTCCCTTCGAGCTCCACGTTATGGCGCCAGTTTACGGC
Organism: Deroplatys truncata; assembly: GCA_030765065.1. Classification (NCBI taxonomy): domain Eukaryota; kingdom Metazoa; phylum Arthropoda; class Insecta; order Mantodea; family Mantidae; genus Deroplatys; species Deroplatys truncata. Next base: position 189,459,904 of record CM060981.1, read on the forward strand.
CGTCACCTCCTTCGTCCGTTGCTGTAGGCTTACCTTGATGCTTCTCCCGTTGGTTCCAGAAGTTCGCCGTGTGTTGGTTCTCTTCAATTTTATCCTCGGCTAGCTGCAGTAGTTTTCTTTAAACTATATAGGAGCATGGACTTATCCTTGGTAAAGGAAAGCGTAGATCTCGGGTGGTGATATAGGTAGACATAGACGTGCTTTGTTTATGAAAAGATGACACTGCTGTTTCTCTTTATTTAATTAACACTCGTAGTATACAACACTGGTATTGTCCACCGCTGTTAAAATGCGGCGCGGATATGACACGAAGTTTAAATATGCTTATTATCTCTTTACGAGTAGCGGATCTTAGGTGTGTTTCTAAAACTGTCTTGATTCCCTTTTTGGCGCGATATCTCACACGTCCTGCAGCATCTCTCCCTGACCACACATGACAAAAACTGTCAAACAAACTGCAATGCTAAACTGACATGACAAAACTGTCTCGAATTTGCTCCAAACAGATCCATTTATAGTCGCAGGCTACTGAGGCTGCTTCCTTTCCTATTGGTCCATTTTTAGCGCCACTCGACTCGTCTAACTATTTCGAATAAACTTCCAGGGATCTCATTGGTCCAAGTTTAATATAAATCGCGGCTTTTCCTACATTTACCGTTAAGCTATCTTTCTCGCTCACTTGGTCACGGCGAATTATCAAATAAAGGGACAAAGGCGTTACACCCTCGCTGTAGGAATAATGGCACAGCGACCGAAGAGAGGTCATAAAACTAGGTTTTCTGCCTTCGAAAGCACTATTCCTGTAGCTAAAACATTTCGTCGTGGACAGTATTTTAACATAGCGCTTAAATTATTTACATTAAACCATTTATAACTCTACTAATATTAGTAACCTAGATAGATACATAACGTTAAATCACCCTTCTTAAAATATACAAGCAGTATGAGAAAACGATATTTACATAGTACGATTTACCATCAATAAAAGTTAATTAATAAATTATCTATAATTACAGTTCTCGGGCTCGACCTAGAGTTGCCGTTTCAACAGCCAGACCATACAGACGCGACGCGTGGATGTCCCGAGCAGTTCCACTGCTGGAGCTGCGAGAGAGCGATAAACGATCCGTCTACCAAGCAGCGTCCAGGTTGAGTGCTATTCCCTTTGAGCAAGCATTCGCGCCATCTGTCCGGAACCGCCATACGCCACGAAACATATAATCACATCTGAAAGATGAGCTGGGAGCGGAATGGAAAGGAAATAACGGAAAGAAAATTGTGGTAGATGAGAAACCAACGCTGCATTCACCTACTAAGGAAAACCGCGCCAAGTCGTAGTGGGCGGTGGACGGAAATCGAATCTCCCGAGTGCCAGCGTTACTGCGGAGCCATTTCGCTCGGTGTTCCTAATAGTAGTACCAATTTGTAGATCAAAGCGTTCCCTAAACGGTGGTCTAAGTTTACCACTATACTCCAAAGTTTATAGGAGTTATTATATATTTCCTAGGGGTAGTACGGAGTTCACGGTACAAAATGACAGATGCGCTACCATTTTTAAGAATACTTAAAATACGTGTATTGCTCCTACAATGATTATTATATATATTGTTACACGCTGGGGTGATGGCCAAAAGGTTCTTAGCAAATTATTAAATTTTGATCACTCCAGCACGCACTGGGGGGGGGGCTATAACACAGAAACTGCAAGAGGACAAGCACCTTGGTGTCTATATTCCGATGAAGACGTGGTTTTTTTTAACAAAAAATACAAATTTCACATCACACACATTACCTGTGATTTATTGATAAAGTCTTGATGGCCTTACATTACACAGGGGAATAAAGGATTATGGGGAGATGCCACGCTGTCGAGGACTGACCACTCGACCTACTTCTTATACACTCACTCAACAAGTGACGCTCATACACAAAGAAGTAACGCTATCTTTCCCCCTCTCCAGCCCTAGCAGCACGCTAGTCAGAGCTGACGGCCATACTAGACAGAGATTCCAACAGAACCTACTTTCTCTGGCGTGGTCAGCGCCGAAAGAAAAGGCTCGTTCAGCCGAAAGAAATAATACATGACCTCCAATCATACTATCGGCAATGCGACGCAATAATGTGTCTGGTATGACAATACCTACTAATATGCCACAATATATACTAGTTGAGTAAGTCGCCCATACCCATCCAGTTTTATGCAATCTGCAATTTATGCTCAACATGAAAACATCGGGTCCCACGGTATCTAATAAAATTCTGTAACATGAATGTATTTATCTTTCATAAAAAATAATGAGTCGAAATGATATTAAAAGCCTTCACTTACATCATGATCATCCTTTGACCATCATGATGTAAGTGAAGGCTTTTAACATCATTTCGACTCATTACTTTTTATAAATTGACACTTCACTATTAATATTGTCCCAATTTTAACAAAGATATCTATCTTTCATACTTAGCGAGATGACTAATATGGAAGATGTTATAGTATCGCCTTTAATGCATTAGCAATACACAGCTGATGCTAACGAAACATTTTCATAACTGAAAACGTGTACTATGGCAAACCCACACTTCATATTATGTTAACTGCGTTAGCAAACTCTTTCAGTTAGAATAAGTGTATAACGTAGGACACCGGTTTCCAGTAAAGGTAGTACGAATAATTAGGGTGACCTTATTTTTAATGTGCTTTAATATTAATAAATATTTTGGTTTAACCTAATATTGGGTTTCACATTCTTAATATTATTTTAGTTCGCAATAATGTTTTATTCCTATTCAATAGTATTATTATTATTTAGCCTTTCATTTTGGAAACTACAATTAGACAAGTTTTTAAACGTGACATAGGTATATACATTTGATGTTGAGGGAATAAGAATTCTTCCATTTGATCTCTCAGATAATATAAGCCAATTACGTGTCGCATAATGTTCAGTATGGAAGTTGTAATATAGAGTTCTTTGATGCATTGCACAGAAATGTATTTTGAAATAAACATCACCTCCTGTTAGTAGGTATGTTATGGTGACCCTGAAAGGATCATTTGGTAAATAAGTTCTACTTGTTTTAAAGAACTCGTGATTACCAATGCTCGAGCACAATATAAATAACAATATAGTAATATAAAATACTATTGGTTTTAAATCTGTATTTAAGATGCATAATATCATTTGCTGTATGTAAACGTTAAAACAGTGTGCCCTTAATATATATTTGGACTTGCCTCAAACTGTATATTCTTACTTTAGTAATTAAAAAAAATAGATGAGATCCTAGGATTTTTAAGAAAGAAAGAATAAAAGCTGTACTCTTTTAACGAAGTAAATTTTCAAACTGATGTCCTTGTTAGTTCATGCACACCTGAGCAATTCTGATTCGGTGTAACATCGCGGGTATGATGTACCTACAGACCACCGTAATATGTTGGCGAAGGCTCTCTGAATCTTCTGGCCCCCTCTGCATAAACTTGTTGCTTTAAATAACCCCGCCTGGTCCTTGTCTTCCTATCCCATTATCAGGATGTGCCGCATTTAGGTGGCTGCAGACGATCATCCACCTGTGCGATGGAGCACCATTGTGTTGAAACAACATCGTTGATCGCTTTTGCAGTGGTACTTTTTCTAGTGGGAAGGAAGCTCTTGACGGAGAAATTTCAGGTAGCGTGCTCCTGTTCGATGTCCCTCGAAGAAAACCGGTCCAATAAGATGGTTTCCCAAGATTCCGCACCAGAAGTACACCTCCCACCACCCTTGAAAAGATGCCTCCCTTACCCAGTGAGGATTATCAGAATTACAATAATGCATGTTGTGGCCCTATTGTTGAATCTTGATACATCCCAAAACAAGATTTTGGAGACGAACCCCTCATAATTTTGGCCCAGCATCCATTCACAGTAGTGCATCAGAGCTTCGAAATCTCTCCCGTGGAGTGCTTGGCATAGGTGCAAATAATTCAGATGAAATTTATTGGCTCACAGTACTCGCACCATTGAATATTGGCTAATTTTTACCTCTTGTGCATTTTCCCTTGTAGTAGTACGCGAACTATTTCCTATGGCATTCAAAAGGGCTTCCACATTAACATCGGATGTCACTGGTGAATCTCTCACAGGAAGCATCCGTGCAAGTGACAATGTTGTACGCAGACGTCTTTCAACATTTTGGAAAGCTTTTAGTGCTGGTTGCCGTTAATTTGGATATCTCTATTGGTATAAATGCTGAGCTTGTTGGGCATTCGCTCTCGTCTTTCCGTAGGTAAGGAGCACATCGATGTACTCGTCTGTCGAATACCTAGCGAAGAACTGGAACGAATGTGACTGTATGCTGTCACAACTACGCATGAGGAGTGAAGGTAGTCGGCATTCAAAACATCACTTTGCGGTGCAAAAACAGAATACAGTTCTCATCTCGATGCGGACTAACATATTGACCTCCACCTGTCCCAAATTTAACCAATATATCTCAGTTATGTAAATCAATTCTGTCTCACATCTCTAATTCAAATATTCATTTTACGGTACCAAGTATAATTTTTTGTGTTACAGCATAAACATTGTTTTACGTAACAGATCTATGTAAATATGTTATGGATTTACAATATTTAATATTTGTTTGCCGTTCGTTAAAAATGTGTTGTATTAATATGTTTTTGTTTGTGTGGTAATGTAGTTAGTGACATTAGAGTTGTTAATATATTTTTAGTAAAGCACGCTTCACATGCAGAAAGTTCTAAATGTAGAATGTTTACCTTCTATCCTCAAATAGTATCGTCATATAAGTGCCAAACGAAACTTGGTGCTTCATGATGAACTTTTCTATTGAAAATTGCTACATGACCTACAAGTACTTAAATAAAGTCAATCCTGAAATCACTTAGATTATTTCAATTTGAATTTTTACATACTCCTTTTTTCAATTCTCCTATAGGGTTGACCTTTATTCATAGGTCAATGTCTGTGTGTCGAAATTTTATTTCAACTCATAGGAGAATGGCTCACTAAGGGGTCGGTGTGGACGCCAAATTTAAAGGAGGTTTCGCCAACATTAGAAACACGTAAACTAATAGGAAACCTGATTAATTGGTAAGATCTTGCACACTATAATAAAAAATCGAAAGTTATTCTCCTACCTAGCTTTGAAGCTAGTTTGAGGCGGAAATTTTTAATTGTATTCCTTTCTTTAGACATCTTAGTAAAATAATTTCTAGGACTAAGAACTTGCTTTCTCGATCTATTCACCTGGTTTCTTTGTTTGAGCACATGCTCTTAGAAAAGCACAAGTTGTGTTGTACGAAACCGCAGCTTTCTTGTGTTTAAACTCTGTTTTAGGTAACCATAGCTTTCTTGTACTTAAAAGTCTCTTAAAGTCACATTTAACATAATTCAGTTAATTAAAAATATTTTCATATAAGAAAACCTAGTTTTAGTTGTATGAAAAATAATGAAATAAAAAGCTATACGAACCAACATACAAATATTTTGAAATCATTTTTCTGATTTGTGTGTAACATTATTTGCTACAATACTTTGTTGTACTTATTTCTATATTTATTCCGCTGGTTATATTGTTGAGTAAACATATTTAATCACTCATATCGCTGCCCTAAAATGCAATAAATTCTGAAAGCTATTACAGTTTTGCTTGCTAAATTTCGAAATATCCTTTAAGCCATGCATTCACTAGATTATCCAGTCTATCACTTATGATCACTAATTATTAGTTCACTATTATTAGGTCACTAGTAATAATCCCCTGGCGCCACAGCCCAATTGGGGCCTGTACCGACCACTTCGACCGCCAGCCTCACCTCCAGGTACATACGTACGGCATTTATATGGGCGATCATTCAACCGATACTGGAGGTGAAGTGGCCAGCTTCACGTATCCCAAAGTCGGAATTTTGGCTTTCGTGGCCGGGTTAGGCCACTAATACTTCAATTAAATAATAGTCCATAGGGTATATTTCTTTAATGACTATGTGTATCTGTCACAAATTATCCTCATTAAAGTTTTAAATTTGAAGTTATATTTTATGTATTTAGATAATTTCTTAATTACGAGAGAAGTGTTACATCCATCACCTAGAAACTCACCACAAAAATCCTGAGAAAAAAGTCGTGTATGATAAGAATAAAATACTCCCCTTTTCCAAAAAGAAAACAAAAATATTGGCTTACAGAAAAGCCGAAAGAGTTTGCTCTATTCACCTCCTCTCTCGCCCTCAATTGACCCTAAGGCCCTATTCAAAATGAAGACCTAACGTTAAATAACGTAGGGGCAGGCGTGAGGTAAGACCATTCACTCCGCAAACATTGGTGTAACGCAAGAATTTGATACGGGCTTCTAGATGTGGAAATCTTTCGAGCGCAGTGAAAGTTTCAAATTTAATATTATAACAAATAATAGCCTATAAGAAAATTCAACCAATCTTTATAAACAAATAGGATATAAAAGTATGTTGAAAAAAGCAAACAAAACAGCAGCGCCTGGTCTCAGTATTTTATAAGGCGACTGGAAGATCAGCATGATTATAGAGTAAAGTGTTGCATCGGGATCGTGTGCTTTTGAGAAGCTGGCAATGCGTGGAAAAGGCAATGCAGAATTATTCCTCTATGAACACAATGTAAGCATAACATTTTTATTTTACAACCCCTTGCCTTACGTAGCGCGTTACATGACTCTATGCTAAATTTTATTTGTGATTGGGGCTTAAATGTCAATTCAAGCCGTCCAGTGAAACAAATTCACGTCCTTACCATTAGTTTAAATGGCTGACTTTTTCGTTTACTGTAACCTTGCAATTATAACCGCAGATAAGTGTTTGTACGCAGATATAACAAATTCTGTCGGTAAGCAAACTTTCGAGTTAAATTTGAATGGGTGTCCCGTATTTATGTTGGAGTAATGAATGTTAAATCACAACAATATTAATCTTTCAAAGGCACATGGAATAGGACTACACATGATAAAGAAATTTTATCGATTTTCGAAAATTGTTAGAGTGCAGTGATATAAAATCGCCCTTTTTTCTTAATATATAAGGTTGTTACGAGTGGCTTGAAATTATCCTCTCACATATTGGCAGGTGTTTACTGAAGAACAGACCATCTCCCTTAATTCTGTGGTCGCACTGTTGCAACATTTCGGCAGATGAACTCTCTTCAGGAAAACGCAGAAAAAATTCAATAGCTGTCCTCTTATCAATGCTTCACTATCGAAAGTCATCACATTGAGTAGGAAGTGACATTTGTATTTGAAACTCATGCCCGCAATTTAAGGAAACTTTTTTAATTACAATATTATCTTCCGTAATAGTACTTCTGCAAACAATTACTTGTTTACTGCTCACATGCGATGAGCAAATATCATTACAGTTCCAAGAAAATTCCTCAAAACCTGCCACCTTTATCTAATATCTCAAAGTCAATCACATTTGTATCAGTACTCTTCTAATAATTCTGTATGATGTCGTTTGAAACGCCTGACACACAGTTACTCAGCATTGTCATTGACGAAAATGTCTATGAGGTTTCGCATAAGTACCTCTCTATTCAACAATATGGATCCTGCCATAACATAGGTATTTACAAACAGGCATGTCTTCAATATATTGTTACAATGTGAAACTGCACCTATGTGTTCTGCTTCGCTAATGATACACAGTACCGTCTGCTATCAAGCAGTATGGAATCCCATATCTGTGGTAGACTTAGTTATGGCACCTCCAAATATAGAAGCTTCATCGCAGCAACGTAAAGCAGTCAATTAACGGAGCTAACTTCGGGAATTAGAAGGAGTTATGCTCCAGTAGAAATGCTAGGTTGTCATGCCCGTCTCCATTGCCTCAAATGCCAAAGAGCAGGCGAGAACGTGCCTCAGCAAAATTTGCAGAAGGGACGATTCCAAATTCGACATATGAAAGGACAGCTTAAGTCCGTTAAAGACCACAGTCAATCAGATGTCGTAAATAGGTATGATACCTATACTGTATATGTGAAATAACTTAAAAAATTCGTTTCGTTTAGGTTAAAGGTACTAATCAATTATCAAATCCACCAATCATAAAGAGATAAGCAAAATCAATAAGTACACAATGTGTGCATGAATTCAATTGTAGCTGTGAGGACGTGCGCTTACATATACGGGTAAAAGAGAACACTAATCTGGGACTTCAATAGAGCAGAGACTCTAAATACTAATACTCTTGACATCAGTATAGAAAAATGTGACCTCTACCGGTAAATGATCGAATCTCTTTATTATTATTTTATTTCATATTTTTGTGCTTATGATTATACCTATAATTCTGTTTTACTTATAGCCCAACTATTCGTTTTTTTTCGAGATTGTATAATCGTTTCCCAATTTTTAGTAACAGAAGCTATTTCGAACACGACTTCTCTATTTTCAATATAAAAACAAAAGGTCTTTCGAAATTACCTTGCTTACTAGGTAAATTCATCAAATGATTGTTTATTATTCAGGAATATATTAGTCTATAATATAAATAAATATTAAGTTACAAGAGAAAACAAACCTATCAAAACATTCTAATCATAATTTCTAGAACACTATCAGCTAACTGAATGCTTTGTGACGTCAGCAAGTAAGTCTCTTCTTTATCCCTTATCTCAGGTAGGAACTCAGTAAAAAGTGTAGGGCAAGTAAAGCAAAGGGAAACAAAGTTACTGTTAGTGAAGTACTAGCGGGCTAGGGAAATGTATCTTGCACTTTGTCCCTACGCAGCTATAATACATAAAGCCACCGTTCTCTCCACACCCTTTACCTATGAACCCCCGAAATGGTGCTACGTCACATGACTGTAAACGTCACACGTAACTGAGTTTGCTACCTCAGTCCAAGAAGGACACGCGATCATCTAGAATTTGCACTTGAACTGACCAGCGGAATTTGAATGGACATGCTGGTATAGAGCATCCAGTTGCAGAGCAAAGGTCAAGGAGCTGTACACACTTCAGGATTCAGTTAATAAAGGTAAGTTCAATTATTACTCTTAGCATTCGGTATTCTCAAATTACTGAAGTATATTTAAGTAAGTCGTTGTATATTATGCTAACATTTAACATCTTTTCTTCTATTAAATGTTTCACAATGATGGTAGCCCCTTTTTAGGAAAGTATGAATAGTGAAAGGAGTAAAGGCTGGATGAAGGAGAACGCTATGTGCGTGGTGTAGTCGATAGGTGAAATTCAATTAACGTTAAAACAGAAGCAGTAAATTCAAAATTTTTCGCTCTAAACCCAAAGGCATTTATAAAAAAGAACAATCTTGATGGAGTTTGGTCTTATCGTTAGGGAGGAGTGTGGAGTCAGGAAGCACATGTTTGAATTGATGAGGTGGTAAAGGGGGCGGGGAACGGATGACCTGGCTTTGTATTGTGTTAGTGTGCCGTTAACGGAGGGTGCCTGTAGGAGAACATTTATCAGGCAACTCAGCTCTAAGTTAACCATGCATATCATGGTGTTTGTGCACGAGTGTGGTAGCGACCGGGAAACAGTATTTAAGTGTTTATGGCAACGGTACTTCGTCCTCAAATAATATTGCATTTTTATTTAATAATATACAAAGTTTATATATTTATGTATTTTATTTAATGTGCATTTCAGAAACATATATACTGATAAAGTACATGCTTAAATAAGTTGCAAGAATATACAAGCAGACCAGCAAGCACTAATATCTCAGCAAGTTCAGTTCAAGATCTATGGTGAGGAAAATTAATACTAACCTTAGTCGTACACTTCATGTCTAACTAGATAAACGTGCGGTCGTCAACTACATTATAATGCAGGAATACACGACTGGAGTACATTAGAAACGTTGGTAAAAATATATTGAATCTGTTTTATATTTGAGCCTCCATTGTGAACCACTGTGTTTGCTTTTAACTACAGGTATACAAAGAAGAGTTTTTAGATGAGGGTGCTTTATTTTGTTGACAATGAAAGGAAAATTATTCAAACTGAACTAATTTGTTGCAGTTAAGGCTTTAAATCTACTTCCAATTATACTATTTACTGTCCACAAAACATACATTCCATAGTTACGTCATGATGTTCACATACTCAAGGGTTCACTGTGCTTTTGTGTTTTCTGTCTCTATTATTACTACATATATATTGTGGGTATCCCACTAAACAAGTCGATACCCAGCACAAGTGGATACCCAGCACATCTTGAGGTCCCCGAAGATAAAAATTAGGAACGTCTATATATATGTGTGTGTGTGTGCGTGTGTGTAAACAGCGTAACTCAAAAAGGGAAATGTCCGATAAATACAAACCTTGGTCTTTAAGCTAAATACATTCCGAGTATCTCAACGAAACTTCCCAATTCTAAACTCCCCTGTACTTTTACTATGTTTTATTTTCCCAATAATGGCACTAACGATTTTTATTGAAGTATAATATATTTGACACACTGTTATGAGGAATACAATGTACACATTGAATTTTCTGTGTTTACTCCGTTATTTGAATGAACTTTGAACCATTTTGTGTAAACAGGAAACCACAAGAGATAGACAAACATTCACTACAGGAAAAGTGTAGAGATCAATAGAATACAAAACACACTTGTCGAATAAATTATGTTGTAACGTTAGTCGTTTACGAATATTCCATATAGCAAGTTTACACTCTTCCGACATTCTTTGAAGTTTGCGATACTTTTTACTTTCTCTACCACGTATAGTAAGTAGGGAAAGTATTGTATTCCACCCAAAAATTCGATACCGATATTTCACCGGAAATATATGTTTTGAGGCCCCCTGAATCCAAAAAAGGACATTTTTGGAAACATGTCCGTGTGTGTGTCTGTGTGTGTGTGTGTGTGTGTGTGTGTGTGTGTGTGTGTGCGCGCCTGTGAACAGCATAACTCAGAAACGAACAGTCGGATGAACACCAAATTTGATATTTAGGTTCAGTATCTTCCAGAGATGCGACACGAAGGTTTTCAAGAAAATTCTCCATCCCAGATTACCCTTTACATGGAACATTTTTAGAAAATTTTAATTTTCTCAAAAATGGCTCTAACGATTTTGATTAAAATATCATATATATTAGATACTTTCATGACAAATAAAATGCATATCTTGAATTTTCGGGAAATGTCTCCAAAAGTATTCTTAATTGTGAATGAATTTTGCATAACTGGTAAACCATAAGAAATTGTACTACACAATAAATATAGATCGCGTTAAAATACACAATTTATGTCATATACATTTTTTTTGTTGAGTGAACCATTTTCGAGATAGTGCTTGTTATTCCCTTAAATTTTCCAATACTTATACTTTTTCTGAAATGGGAATTCGTTATAATTATTTTGTCGCTTAAAGCCTACCAATTCCCCTTACATCTACATGAAAATTAACAATAAGATTAACATCTCGATATCTCGATCAAAATGATGCATATGGAGAAAAAGCGTTTCTAAAAATACTTTGTACAAGAGTAGAGGGAGTCCTGCGAGCGTAACACAACGGATTTTTTTTTTTTTTTTTTTGCTTTCTTCGTAAAGTTTACTAAAACAAACAATTGAACGTTTGAATGAAGTTTCTGCATGTGTTAACTATATACTGCCAACAGCTAATTGTAACTAAATACCTCTTGATTAATTTGAAATAATTCTGGGTAAAAATGCTGGTTGCGAAAAAACAACGCAGAAAATTGTAGAGTAGAAAGACTATGTAAAACCAAGCTTTTAGAGGACAGAAATAAGAGATTGCAGAAATCTTTTTACTGCTCTACATTGTTCAATATTAAATCCTTCGGGTATTATGAAACCTGTTTGTGGCGTCTCAGATTTAACAAAACATACTCTTGTACTAGTCGGCCACGATATGAGCATATGCGGTGGGCAGAGTAACTAAAGTTACAGAACAAGTAGCGGGGTATCGGAAGGATAGTTAGGTAAGGAAACATCTGCAGTTATTAGCTGTCTTTATTAGCGAGGCTGAGGTCTGCAAATGTAGTAGTGTTTTCGTTGTGTAACTTACATTCTCCTATTATCAGGTCCACACTCCTCTGATGACGTTAAGCATTGTCAATAAAATCGTCGTCCTCCATGGTGTAGTGGTTAGCATGCTAGCCTCTAGTTCCCGAGGTTGCGGCTTCAAACCCAGCGGAGGGTGATAGATTTCTTCGGGCGTAAAAATCTTTAGCGTGGCTTTCTTCGGAAGGGAAGTAAAACCGGTGGTCTCATGTCGTAGATTTACGCCACGTAAAGGAATCTCAAGCCTGATAAACAGGCCTCTGCGCAAAATTACCGGTAATTTACGTCCAATATAGAATGGGACGCTAAGGACCATAGCAGGTAAAGAGCGTTCATAAATAAAACTCAATTTAATTTGCGAGTTTATCGTTGTATTTCATCGCTAGTTTCACGTCACTTTCTTATTGACGAGTACCGTAGTTGTTACGGTACGGACACACTTCGATTGAGTCACATTTAGTTCTGACTGGTAAATGAAGATCTTTTATAAAGTCAGATTTAAGTATGTTCATGCAGCACTTCTGTTATTATACTGCACATACGACCCCATGCTACTAACCCCAAAATGCTAATTTTGGTATTGCCTTCCTGCTCTACAATATGCTCACTTGCATATCATAAGTGGCGTAAACGCTTTTTGTATTAAAATGCTGTAATATACAACTTGTAATTGTAGGGAATGTGTGGCAGTAATTTGTATCACAACAATGTAAATGCCAGAGTGATTGTAGTGTAAATAAGCATTATTGTATGCCATTGATTTGAGATGTTTGTTAATTATAAGCATTGTTAGGAAATAAGTTTACACGGCCTCACTGAAACTGACAATATTAGCGGGCAACAATGAGCGAGGGGGTGAGTTGTTTATGAATTATTAGAGACAAGCAAATGACGTCAGATTGGCGCGCTTTTCTGAGAAATGGTGGGAATTTCTTCCCTAGAGCATATGTGTTCGTAATTTTGATTGGATATAAAAATAGACGCTAATGTTGGCGCGTTTTATTAACCAATAGCAGCTTGGTTATAATATTTAGGCATATCGGGGTGTGGGAGTATAAAAAGCTAAAGCCAGAGGCAAGTATTGCCCAGTTCAACAAAATCATCCACGCGTTACACGTCGCTGAGTCCAACAGAATCATTCAGAAGTTAAACGTCGCTTAGTTCATCAGAATCGTCCGCGGGTTACACGTCGCACAGTTCTACAAAATCTCTCGCGTCGTAAAGTTAGTTACAAAAAAAGCTGAAGTACGCAAATTAATAATGTGCAGTAAATAAGTGATAATAGTGATATTAAAAAATATAGCAGTTTCAGTCGGGAGTGTATCAAGAGTCAATATGTGAAATGAATAAAAATGTGACGGCAATAAAAGTGTAAAAACAAATTCTTTTATCAGTGTTATCTTTCAGTAACAAATCCTTTCCGTTTACATACCCTGTTCAAGAGATATGCTCGACTGAGTAGTAATAATAGCTAGCCGGAGGACAAAGAACCCAAAATTCAAACTAGTATACAATAACAGGCGCTCAGCAATAAGATAACAAGAAGTGACCGCGACAAATTGGCTCCCATACGTGGTGCATATAAACATGAAGCATCTTCCAGCTAACAAATATTCCACTTCAAATGGCATGTGAATGTATTGTGTCATATTTTTACTTTTTCTACCACGTACCTAGTAGGTAGAGAAGGTATTGCATTCTACCCAAGAATACATGTTTTGGGGCTTCTGAATCCAAAAAGAAATATTTTTAGAAAAAAGTCCGTGTGCGTGTCTGTAAACAACCTAGCTCAAAAACGAAAAGTCGGAGAAATACCAAACCTAGTATTTAGGCTCAATGACATCCAAAAATGCGACACGAAGATTTTCAAGAATATCCCCCACCCAAAACTATCCTTTACATGACCATTTTTGGAATGTTTGTTTTTTTAATGGCTCTAACAATTTTTATTAAAATAACATATGCTAAAGACGTATATATAACAAATAAAATGTATATTTTGAATTTTATAACAACATATGAAGTCCTCTTCATTCGGAAGGAATTTTGTATAATCTTTCACAAGTGGGAAACGTTAAGTGATAGAGGAAAACATACTACAAAAAATATATTTGTTTAAAAAACAAAAATTAATTTAAATAATGACCTTTTTATGGCATAAGACATTTCTTCGATATCCTTACTAATGGTTCGCATTTTTCCATTACTTCGTCATTCTTTTAAAGTCTTGTCAACATTCACTTGTTTCTCGAGATTGCATTGAAGCAGTGTGGAATTTTAAGGCCAGTTTATAGCATCCAGTTCTTAAACATTGACAATCACTGTTATCTTTGTATCTGTAATGAAACATGTAATGAAGATGTTTCTGCAAATGTTCATTTGGATTAAATGTAGGAGAAGGAAAAATAAGACTTAGTAGGAATGGTGTGTATAATCACTAATAGAGATAGAAGGTAGAGAAAGTCATATGAATGTATCACATCAGTATTTTTTGTTTTGCTGATATTCTTCGAAATACTTAATGCTTTTCTACTTTACCTATTCCTTACCTATAGTAAGGTGCAGAAGTATTGAATTCTATTAAAAATAATATATCGATATTTCACTGAAAATTCATGTTTTGATGCTCCTTAAATCCAAAAAAGCCTTTATAGAAAACGGGCCGTGTGTGGTTTGTCTGTGAAAAGCTTAACTCAAAAACTAAAAGTCGGTTAAATACCAAACTTGGTATTTAAGTTCAGTGTCATCAAGAGTGCGACACAACTATTTTCAAGAAGGTCCTCCCACCCCAAATCCCTTAATCCTTGATTTTCTCATAAATAGCGTTAACAGTTTTGATAAAAATGCCACATGTTTCACACACTTGCAATTCAAATAAACCGTATACCTTGAATTTTCTGAGAATACCTCTTCATATTGAATGACTTTTGTACAATTAGCAAACTGTAAGAGATAGAAAAATTCTTATTACACAAAAAATTATAGATATGTTTAAAGATCTCATGAAATGTGTGAGGTATGTTGAAAGTTTATCTCTATGAATAAGAAATTGGTAGAAGGAATAGCTTAAATGTTTTCTAAAAAAGCGTAAGTCGAAAACCAAGAGAGAACCTACAAAGTAAAAAGCATTTTTGCTAAACGTTTTGTTCACTATTCTCTAATGAATTGTGTGCAATAACTAATTACTCCGGAATTGATTACAGCGTTGTTTTCTTAATAGCATTTAATTTAATTATACGGAGTAAAGCAGTAATTTATTTGGTATTTAGGAAGAGCAAAAGCTATGTTGTTAATAATAATATCAAATTTTATAAAAAATCGGTGAATGAGTGGTTAGAATGATGTTAGTTATAAGGTGTGTAATTGGTATGAGCGTATTCAAGGCCATGGAATTATTTATTTATTTATTCCTTATATAAGTTAGAAAGCGTAATTTATTCTGTGTATCAGAACAATGGTGTTAAGTGCATGTGTATTCAGATGACACTGACTCACAACAGTTCATTTTCAACATGTCATGATCATTTGGCTAATAAGTATGTATAAATATTCACTTAAAAAGAACAAGCATCGTAAATTATACATAGCAACAAGCAGTAAGCAATAAAAAATTCTGTAAATAGAATATTTAGGCTGAAATCAGTTTTAAACCAATCAGAACACTCATATGTGTGTATGTGTGAGTTTTTTGGGGGGTGGGGGTCGTCTGAACACAGCAAGAACATTTACCGAGTGATGAAGGCTTCGTGCAAGAGGACGCATGAAGGGGTGCAAGAGGACGCATGAAGTGAAGCAAGAGGATTTCTGTAGTATCGACCCAAATGGGTGCTATCCTTAGTTCGAACTAGCATCGATTCATCCTAAAATACCCAATAATTTGTAAGAGCCAATAAAATAGTGTATCTTTTTTATCTTCCTTAACAGAATCGATCTAAAGGGGACATTGTAACTACGCCCCACGAGGGGCTAGGAGGTAGGGCGGCCGGATCAAGGAGCGTTAATACAGTAATGTCAGGGTCCCTACATTTCTAGAAGTGGACACCGCGGCAGACGGACAGGCAAACCGGGTACCCCGTCCCATACAGAGGGGTTCAACTCCCCTCAAAGGGAGTTCGAATTCCGCGGCAATCAGCCGAAAACCGAGTGACGGTGAAAGGGGATACATTATACATATATAGGAATTGTACATATGAATGGGGAACCATACATATAAGAATTGTACAGTAATACTTTAATTCACTAACATGTTAAAATATTCAACATCTAACATTTGTACAGAGCTGACTGTAAGAAACGGGCGAGCTAGCAAAATTCCAGGAAAGCATAAAGAGCGTACCTTTCACCAAGCCAACAGGCAGAAACCGGTAACGTACGGAAAAATAGAAAGAGAGAGATAGAGAAAAGAAAGAGACGGAGATATGGAACTGACGCTTAAGTGCACGGATCTGAAGCCACACATTCTCACACATGTTAAGGTAACGCGGTCTGAGGACCAATAGAAAAAGTCGTTACATTTTTAAACGCAGAGGTGAGCGTCACTAGGCTTCCGTATATAAGGGCAGACAAGGCCTCAGAGCCCACTCTCTCTCCCTCACTCTCTCTCTCTCTCTGTCTCTCTAACTGATCTTCAAGAATTCACGTCGACACGAGGTGCTACAGATGCACGTGGGTGCACAAGGGTAGGAGTGCGTGTGCATATAGCTAGGCTCCTGACTAATTTAAAGTGGTGGGATTGCAATAATGAAAAAAGCTAACCGCCCATAATTATTCAAACTGTGAAATAAGCTTCATTGATTAAGGGAAACCTGCAGTGTATTTTTTAACTTCCCTCATCCACTATAACCTGAGAATTAATAATTAAATATAGTTGGGAATGGAATACGCAACAACCGACGAGCACCAGTAGCCGAGGAAGAACAATGGAGAAGACCACAACAACCCTGGAGCGACGATTCCCGCTACAACGGGGAGAGTTCACAGAGAGCATACTTTTTCCCTCACACGCTGCACCGAAACTCCATTGCCAACACTTCCGACCCTGAAATAGACCAACGGAATTAAGGATGAACGAAAATATTATGAATTGAATGAAATGAAAGGACAGGAACCTCTGGAGGTTGAAAGAAACCACTCAACCATCCGTATGATGATCTGGTAAAACCTCGAAAAAACCCATGGGTCAGAGTGAGTCGTTGCCGGAATTGTATTGTACATACAAGTGACATAAATCGGCATTATAAGATCGCCGTAAGACAGAGATACAAATTTCAATAGGTGAATAGTGCCGTTACATAAGACAGTGTAAAGCCTTGCTATTACTTCTATACCCATAAATACCAAGGTGGAAAACACAAGCAGCTTCAATAAAATTACACATAATGCGTTTGTTTGCAACAATTCGACAATATCCCTTTCTGAAACCTACCTCTTGAGGAAGAAGAAGATAATATCTCTCTTCGAGCATTGCTCTTCAGCTACAAACTTAATAATTATTTTAAAACAGTAGTGAACAACGTCAAAAAGCAAACGAAATGACCTCATAAAATCTCCCATTTCAGGAGTAAGGTATTATGAAAACATTTAAAAGCACATCCTTTCATTAAGTAGTGGATACACATTTTCTATGATTTATTACATGTTAAATTGTTGAAAACCTATTGGTTCTGAGTGCTGTAGTTTTTCACATCTACTAACGCTTTGATAGCCAGTTGGGATTACACGAAAATAAATTAGAAATTTATTGTTATGCAGCCATATACTTAGGATTATCTTCTAACTGTGAAAGGAAGGAAAATGAAATTACTTGTGCTCCCCTTTAAATTCATTCCAGTAATCAACGAAGTATTTTCCTCGACAAGGAAGCTTTACATTTTAGCTTTAATTGTTTGCTTTTAAACGCGACATTAGTTAATCCGTAATATTTTAAAGTTAACTTTTCCGTATTTATATTTGCAGTACTGTTCGTTCGCTGTCAGAATAGATTACAGAAGGCATGTGCTATTTTCTGCGGCTAAACCTAACTTTACGTTGTATAGGTGAATTGACACAGCTAGAGAATGCTTAGGGGCTGATCTAGATATACTATTTTGGAACTATTAAGGCTACTATAAGGTGTTATCCTTTTGCAGTCATGTTTAAATATTGAACTATGTAATCTCGGTGCACTTTCATGTCTGTATTTCCTGCGGTTTGGCAAATTAACCTTTTTACCGTTACTTATTCGCTTTTATATAAATGTTTATACCCTATAGTTTTAAATACTCTGACTCATTTTTATTCAATATTATTTATATCGTTATTGATGCAGTAATTTGTATCAAATTATTTAAATGTAAAGAGTGATTATAGTATGAATATGCATTATTATGTGACATTGATTTGAGATGTTTATTGATTGTAATTATTGTTGGGAAGTAAGTTTATACTGCCTTACTGAAACTGTCAATAATAGCGTGCAATAATGCAGCGAGGGGGAGAGCTGTTTATCATTATTGGAAACGAGGAAGTTACGTAATGTTGACGCGTTTTTCTTTTAGAATCTTCTGGAACATTTCCCTAGAGCATATGTATTCATAATTTTCGTTGGATATAAAAATAGACGCTAATGTTGGCGCGTTTTATTAGCCAATTGCAGCTCAGTTATAATCTTTAGGCATATTTGGGTGTATGAGTATAAAAGGTAGGTTAGAGGTAAAGACCCCGTCAGTTCATCAAAATTCTTTGTACACTACACGTCGCATTCCCGTCAGTTGGTCGAAAATATTTTGTATGATACACGTCGCCTTCAGTCCAGCAGAAATATTACATGTCGGCTATCGATTCACGAGTTACACGTAGCAGAATTATGAAAAATCTAAAATGTTGTAAAGTTAATTATACAAAAAGTTGAAGTACGCGAATTAAGAGTGATCAGTAATGAAGTTATTATAACAGTTTCAGTTTGGCGAGTGTCAAGATCAATGTATAAATGTGATAGTTATTGTGTTCGACAATAAAAGTGTAAAACAAATTTCTTCATCAGTGTTATCTTTGGATAAAAAATTCCTTTCCGTTTACACAACCTGTATAAAGAGAAGTGCTCGACCAAAAGGATAATAGCTAGCCGGAGGACAGAGAACCAAAATTAAATAAAATAACAGTAGCATTCTTTTAAACAAAAATTAATACTGCCGCAAATTGCTAACACCAGATGGAGCTAACAAACCTAACAAATGAATCACGTCACAAGATGGCTTCACCACGTTGAAGTAAACACACATACACAAACATTATAAGTAAAACCATCGCAAATTGGCTCCCAAACGTGGGGCTCGACAAATTAAATAATATTACAAGTATACCACTTCAAATTGGCTACCACAACGTGGGGCTAACAAAACAACCATAATGTTACTTAAAATTGGTCCACAACGTGGGGCTACTAAATGTTAAATATAAATAGCATTAAAAGACTCTCATTATTAAGGATTTGTACTATTATAGGTTTAAAAGTATTGAAATACATAGAAAAATTAATATTTTTAACACAGAATCTTAGATTTTTTTAAAATATTCGGAAATTAAAGTGCTTCAAACCACATGTCAGAAAAACTGGTACGTTTTAAGTGCATTTAAGAACATGAACAGAAACGATACCTCTAACTGATGTTTTCTAAATCTGAAATCTGTCTCTGTGAGAACATAGTGATACAGTGAGAACAAAATATTCAGTTATAACATTATTTTGATATTTTTGCACCGTCGTGGAAGGTGCAAAACGGAAAGCTCATTTGATTCAGGTTTAGAGGAGCAAACAAAGCTTTTATTAATAAGTTAGTGAAGATCTAAACACACTATTCCAAATATTTTCGTTTCATTATTTATCTTAAGGGTACCCAGACTAGAAATTTCTGAACTTTGAAATTTTTATTTAAATTTCAAAATTTTTAGCGTGCTACTTTACAACTATTGTGTGTTGTTAAATTTGTTGTAAATACCTTTAAGATTTAAAAATATATATTTTACTTTTACTATACTAATCAATCAGAACACAATGCAGAATAGTACTTTTTTAAAAATAAAAACACTACTACATTATTTACATACTTACGAGTATATACCAGCTAGTATATCTTCCGGTTCTTTTAGAAAAAAATTAAGTCTCTTTATACAGGGTTGGAAAGGTAGAATCCAGCGACTGAAAAATTGAATGCCATAGGCGGGATTTGAACCACGGATCTCCCAGTCTCCGTCCGGTTTCTCTAACCTCTGAGCTACCATAGCAACATGCCGGCACGACAGTAAATTCTCCAGCTGATTGGTATATTTCCCAGTAAACCACAAGGAGATTTCAAATTGTATTGAGATGGCATACTCCAATTGCGACTTACAATGCTGTAAGTACTTTAAATCCCGGGCTCCATAGTTTCCAACACTATTAGGTCAATTAATGAAATTAATTGTTCTTCCAACACAAGCCGTGTGTTGGACAGGGTTGGAAAGGTAGAATCAAGCGGCTGAAAAATTCAATGCCAAAGCCGGGATTTGAACCATGAATCTCCCGGTCTCCGTCCGGTTGCAATTAATTTTGCTATGTAGAATTTCTGTAATAATTTATCCTCAATGCTAGAATTAATAAAATTATATCGTATCGTAAGCAATGTAAAGCGTAGCAAACACCATATACCAGTTTTTAAGCTCACTCCCTTTGAATCTCTACTTACAATTCGAACAAGATTGGTTAAAAACTACATAGCTTAGAAGATTTTTATTTCACGAAAGCAAAGGAAAAATAAAAGTTAAGTAACAGGCATTGGACGTTAATACGGGTTATTAGGCCGTGTGATCTTGGGTATTTAAGTGACATGTTGATGCGCTAAAGAGCTTTGAGAAGAAGAAGTTATTGTATGTAATTGAACCTCAATGTTCAAAGTCTTTTTTAGACATAAAAACTAATTTTTTAAGTTTTTGAAAGCTTTGATGAAATTGCAGCTATGGAAACCTTAACAAAACCAAAAATAAAGCAGCTATATTAAGCATAATTTCAGATAAAATAAAACAATATGGAATTTTCTACTCATTAAATTGTACAGGCATTCTCCTCGTAATTACTAACCCACGAAACGCCAACCCTTGATCATGCATTAAGCAAAATGCCTTCGATCCAGATCCTGTCGCAAGGGCTAGAGCTGGAACTTGAAGGATTGCGTAAGAAATGAGGTAGCACCGTGCGGTTGCCACAATATCTGCATGCCACTCACGTAATTCCATTACATAGGGCACCTCCAACAAGATAAACTTGGCGTGTTTTCTGCAGGGTAAAAACCCAAGCACTTACCCAACGTTCATCTTAATTTGGCGGTGTATTAAGGATCCTTAATGCGACCAAGTTATATGTTGCCTGTTTTACGACGTTATGTGGAAGAGGGTTATAGCGTTAACTTTTAGCCATCCGTGATTTAAAGGAGAATTTGGGGCCCTTTTACTGGAAACTAGGGGCAGAATTTAGTTCCTTGCCATTTCCTGTGCTTGAGTGCGTAATACATGTTTAAAGAAGACAAAACAGTATTATCTTAGAGTTTCCTCGCTTTTCAGAGCAATTCTAAGAACCAGGAAAGTGTTTTGATTAAAAAATGGTACCCATATGTGAATAGAAAGTGCTATTAATAATTAATACATGGAATCTTGTTTACGTTTCATTTTTTGCTACCTAAGTAAAAGGCTGTTTGTTATTTCCTATTTCTTGAAGTAAATACCTGTATATAAATAATACTGAACCACACATTTGATTTTGAGAAATAAGAATTGCTTCCGTCGCTTTAAAGTTGTCCAAATTAAATTATGGTACAATGCGCTAACTGCCAGTATCGTGTGATATCCACTTAGACTATCAGTATCGATATAACACTAATTCAGTTGCAACCCAGAGTAAATATTATTACTGGAATTCTTTTAAGAAATTATATCAGTAGATACCACTGTAGTATTACTATACTATAGACATTTACCCTTCGTTTAATGCACATTTCTTTTTCATAGCTCTAAAGCCTAACATTATGAGATTTATTATACGACAAAAAGTACCTTTTTAACCTTATACAGCTTTTCATGTTTTCTCTAATGGGGATAAACTCCCCATTTTGGTAATTTTATTCCGGCTTATCTCAATACTTTGGTGTACAGGATATTAATGAAGAGACACCTTCCGAAATTTCATATTGGATATATAACATGAAAACTATAACCCAAGCAATGAAATGTGTGTCATTTATTGTTTATTGTCATTTCGTAACAAATCGAAAAAGGAAATTTTTCTCCGCGGAGATAAACAGCTTCACAAATTGTTATTCTTGATAAATGTAATAGAAATACAATGCAGATATGATGTACTAGAAGCGATGTAATCGCTTAATGACAAAAACATGCTTAGAGGAATTCCTGCAGCCATTTCTGTATGTTTCTAAAGGGATGTAAGTCATGCTTATGATCATTGTCTTGTATATGTGAGTCAGTTCAGTGATTATGTGATGGATGCGCAACGCTATCAAGGAATATACCCACATACCAGCATTAATTTCTACTTCTGACATTTTTTTTAAAATACTTAATAGTTTCACACATACCCATAATTTTAATTCTTGTGCACTTTTTAAATTTATTTAGCCGAAGAAAAGCGAGGATATTTTCTTCCTTTTTACTTTCTCTACTAGGTATAGTAAGTAGGGGAAGTGTTGCACTCCATCCTAAAGTTCGATACCGAGATTTCAATGTAAATAAATGTTTTGAGACCCCCTGAATCCAAAAAAGGCATTTTTAGAAAAAGGTCTCTGTGCGTCAGTGAACAGCATAACTCATAAACGAAAAGTGTGATAAACACTAAATTTGGTATTTAGATTCAGTATCTCTCAAAGTTGCAACATGAAGATTTTCAAGAAAATCCACCACCCTAGACTACACTTTACATGGAACATTTTTAGAAAATTTTGATTGGTTCAAAAATGCCTATAACGATTTTGATTAAAATATTATAAGTTTAAGATATTTTCATGACAAATGAAACGTATATCTTGAATTTTCTGGGAATGTCCCCAAAATTCCTCTTCATTGTAAATGGATTTTGCATAAACTGTAAACCATAAGAGATAGATAAACCTTTTATACAGAAAAAAAGTAGATCGTGTTAAAATACACAATTTATGCCATATGCAGCTATTTTGTGGAATGAACCATTTCCAAGGTATTCCTTGTTATTTGTTTGAATTTTCCAATACTTACACTTTTTCTCAAATGGGAATTCCTTATTAATTTTTTATGTCCTGGACATGCAAAGAGAATGGAATGCTCCGCATAGTAACCAGCTCTTAAAAGATTTGACTTTTGCTTAAAGCTTACTATATTCCCCTGCACCTACAAGAGAATTAGCAATAAGTTTCCGCAAATGTTTATCTCGATTAACGTGAAGTAAATGGAGAAAAAGCGTTTGAAAAAATAGTTTGTACGAGAGTAGAGAAAGTCATGTAAGTGCAAACCATTCTATTTTAGCCTTTTGACTCACTGCCAGTAGTTACACAATTGATTATGACAAGGTGTAAATGATCAATGTGATCTATGTGACTAATGTGACGTGATAATGTGATTTCCCAAGTCCCCAAATTAATAATACACCTTTATTAAATAATATTTTTAATTCAAATTGTGATATCAAAATATTTTGTATTTTATTTTTCAGCCATTAAGAGTGGTGACATCTGTGAATGCAGCATTCAAAGAACCAGCTGTTAGAAACAACCGTTTAAGAGGATATTTATTTTGTTTGCAATAATCCTACAGAATAACACCAAATGAAATATTGCACATCTGCAATACAACTACAAAGCAAGAAAGAAGTTTTCGTTAATCAGTACCAAATGAATAGAAGGTTTTAAAAAAGGGGATCTCCAAACTCATGGCACATCAAAGTAAACAGTTTTTGCACTCTATTGGAGAATTCCAATCTACGGAGAAATAAGAGTACGAATGTCAATATAGCTGTTACTATCGTGCTAAGGTGTCAGACATGGCCTGCGTTATTATCTCATGAAACAATGTTATTTTATTTTCTTATCGCTTCGTTACAAAAGTTTGCTTTCTCGTTTCAAAGAGCTAAATATCTTTTTTACCAACTAACCCAGAGAGGTGGCACCGCGGTAGCCATGGCGTCATGGATTTTTTGTGGTTCCCTGTGTCGGCAGGCGAATTCGGCGGTGGTTTATCTTCTACAACTTTCCTTCCCCTCATTTCTTGTACCCATCATCGTTATTGTTTCAGAGTGTTAGGACCAGGCTACGATGTTCGGGCGGGTTTCAATTGGGCCTGGCTATGCGCGTTGTAGAGATTTCTTCCTGACGTTGTTCTAGGGACAACTTAGTTAGGGCCGCCTTCGGGTGTTTTCGGATGGGCGCTCCTTCGGGGGACCCCCTGAGGTTAGGAGCTTGTGGATGGCCCGGGTGGCGTCGGATACCTCAATTTGGAAACATCAGGAACCCCGTCCACGCTTGTGCCCATCTTCATCCGGATCTGGTCGTCCTTCGGGTCTCTTCCCCCATCCCTCCCTCACAGGGGTCACTGTAGAAGCACAAGGGGCCGAATGACCTGCGTCCGATGCTCTGCCCCGGTTTCGGGGGCCGCTCTGTTCGTCAGTATCTTTACCTTTACCTACCCAGCTTCGACCCGGTTTCAAGGCACTATCCAGGTTGCTTATTCTTGAAGTCCAAATTCTATAGTATTTTATCATGAATTTTTTGATAGAAACATAGAGGACAGTAGCTGCAGTTTCTGATTTTCTTTAAGCTTCAGTTACTTTTCTTTTACTATTTTAGAACATTAATGCATAAACAACCAGAAACTTAATATTTTGTGAATATGGTCCCGTTTCTATAATTATGTAAAGTAACTACATATATAGTATAACGTTTCTTATGGATGTAGATTTGCATGATAATTCTTCATTATTCTGCCGCTTCTAAGTTAAGGATGAATTCATTTTGCGTAAAACTTCCACATCATTATATCCACGAATGAGCCCACTGAATAACAAAAATAGTTTTTTGAAATACATAATACAAATGTGTGTGCAGGCGCGTGTTTGTTCACATTAACGCAAAAATACAAATCTGATGCGATATATTTTCATGACTTTCTCTACCCTCTATCGTTTATTAGTGAGTATACAATTAATCAAGCTTATCTTCTTATTTAATTTAAATAAACCTTTGCATAAATAGCTACATTACACATTTCGTTAAAGATACTAAGAGAACATGGATAGCCAAATACTTATAACTGGAAGCTATATGCTGACCTTAAAATTACATATACTGTTTCCGTGCAATCACGAGAAACAACTAAACGTTGAATAGAGTTTAAGAGAATGACTAGGAAATGAACAATTCGAACCTTTAAAAACGTATATCTTGGAAACGGCTTATACCACAAAAAGCTTATTTGAAATAAACTGTGTTTTAAGGAGTTATACAATTTTTGTGTATTACGTTTTCATCTATCAAAATTAAATTAAAATGAGTTTTATTTATGGACGCTCTTTAACTACTATGGTCCTTAGGTCCCATTCTATATTGGGCGTGAAATATCGGTAATTTTGATCAGAAGCCTCTTTATCAGGCTTGAGATTCTTTTATGTGCCGTAAATCTACGACACAGGACCACCGGCTTTACTTCCCTTCCGAAGGAAGCCATACTAACGATTTTTACGCCCAAAAAATCCATCGCTCTCCGCAAGATTTGAACCCCCGACTTTGGGAACTAGAGACTAGCACGGTACCACTAGTCCACAGAGGACGACTTTCGTGTCTATCGCCTAATGTTTACCAGTTTTACAAGTTTACACAAAACGTTTTCCAAATGAAATGGATTTCACAGGCTATTCCCAGAAAATTAAAGTCGTACATTTGTTACCATGTAAATATCTTTAATATATGCTATTTTAATCAAATCCTTAGAGCAATTTTTTAGAAAATAAACATTTTCGAAAAATATTCCATGTAAAAGGTAGTTTGAGGTAGGGGATTTTCTTGAAAATCTTCATGTCGCATCTTTGGAAGATACTGAACTTAAATACCAAGTTTTGTTGATCCAAGTTTTCGTTTTTAGTTATGCTATTCGCAGACATACAGACACACATACACACACAGACGCGCAGACCTTTATTTGAAAAAAAAATATTCAGGTAGCCTCAAAACATTTATTTCCGGTGAAATCTCGATATCGAATTTTTGGGTGAAATACAATACTTCCCCTACTTACTATACGTAGTAGAAAAATCCAAAGGTAGGATAAGCACAATATTTAATGATTATACTGGGAACCATTTATGTATAGGCCATAAAAATAATGCTTGAATTATTTAAATCTATTTGTGTTTAAATTATTATTTTTTACACCATGTTACTTGATAACTGTATCTATAAATCAATGACACTAAGGGAAATTTTATATGTCTTTGCGAGATACATTTAAAAAGAAAATATCTGTTCTTTCGCTATCAAATCCTATTATCTGATTTGGAGTCTATAGTTATAATGTTCTAGTAATTTAAGCCAGTGGCATATAATTAAAGTTTATTTATATTCCGTGGTTGAAAAAGCAGTGACTTCCTTTCACATAATATAAATATTATACACACATTTTCATCAGTATTGTGCTTGTTGAAATCAGTTACTATACTACTGTGAATTTTGACATATTCTCTTTTATGCTACGTTTCTCTAAAAGGTATAGTCTTAAAAATATTTATAACAACCATATTATTAGAGTGTGGTAGTGACGAGCTTACAAAGGTTTGGGGCGCCAGCTGGAAATGTGTAAGAAACGCTGTTTTATATATTTACGGAAATCACAAAGGGATAAACATTTGTTACAGTAGGAAAATCTAGATAACTGTAATATATAAAATCTCTGTAACATAATAACTTTTTACATTGACGATTTCCAAACTAGTGTTGTCGGGTCAATTTTTGCCTACTTTGCAACACTACATTATCGAATGTTAAATGGTGGTTGTCTGTTTCTCACGTCTTCGAGCAAAGACTTTGTGTAGTGAATATTAGTATAATATAATTGAATAGAGATAAATTCAGAGTTTTAAGCCCCACCTATTAGTTCCATTCAGTGCCTACAGCGGCGCTGTGTTTGTTTACGACAAAATTGCGACGCCACAGGAAAAAGGTTTGTGTGCTGCATTATGCAAAGAGTGAATCCATTGCTTCATTGCAGCCGGCCCTCGTAGCTGTGGTCGCTGGAGTGTATCGTTCCAGCTCTCCGTCAAGCTGAGGGTTATGGGTTCGAGTCCCGCCATGGGCATGGGTGTTTGAGTGTGTATGTGTGTTGTGGTAATAAACGGTAACGAAAACAGTAAAAACACAGTATCATAAAATGGTTAAAACAAGGGAAGTTTTTTTAAAAAAAAAATTGCAGCCTGCATTTCGTTGTAAGTTCAACAACGAGGCGCCTCGTCATAAAAAACTTTCAATTGATACAATAAATTCGTAGAAGATGGTTGCTTATGCCACCGGAAAAGCACTCGCATAACAAATGGTCCTCATTTTGAACATATAAAATAAAATTTTAACTTTTCTCTATTCAGTGATGTATCGCATGTGTCATCTATTGTCGTTTATTAGAAAGAAATATTTAAAGTCTGTTCCTTATTTTTGAATAACCCTGTCTACTGCTTTATAGCAGGTGTCTGTTGTTTCAGCCTATGCAAATTTCCATGGCGGTGCCTAACGTAAAACATTTTGGTGAATATTTGTAAGGACTAATGGAATCTGGACAGAAAAATAAACTATTGGGAATAATTTGTCATATACCAATGAGAGAAAATTAAACCTAATGGATCAGTCGTGTGGCTGTACAAATCGAATTTCGCAAGTCAGCCGAAAATTGGGACAGGAATAATTAGTTGTTCCTGTGCATCTATATCTATACTATTCCCTCTAGAAGAGCTTCAAGTGTGCAAAAGAAAAATATTTCTTGACGATCGAAAGGATAGTAGCACCGATGCAGAAAAACGTGATGCACTGCCGTTTACCTTGCAGGGAATAAAACCGAAGTGCCATCAAGTCAAATTTTCATCAAGCGCCATCCCATGCCCATAGCCTCCGGGTGCCATTAAAGCTTTCTCTAGGACAGGATAATTTCATTTTACTGCAGTGCCCCAAGGAAAGAAAGGTTTTTATGACCCCTTCCATTTCGGAGAAGGATGGTGCTTCAGGACACTAAAAATACCAGTCATTGATAGGTCGTCTACCGAACTACTGAACCGATTGTTTCCTGTACCAATAAGATAAGCTTCAACCAAACAGAGAAACACGCATGTTACAATTAAGCTAATTCTTTTCCCGTTATTAAAGTAGTCGAATGTTAATTGTTGAGACCCATGGTTCTTGTATCTGCCAATCTTCAAAATGATTCTTTGTCTACTTCACATTGTTCTTGCATGGAGATCTGAAGTGAATGGGATGGCGCCTTCCAAAAATAATTTTAACAAGTAAAATTAAATATGTAATACACTATTTCTAGACCTCAACATACATTTTGGTTTCCAGACATCTATTAGTTTACAAATTGTTTTAGTTGGTTTTGCGATTACTCTAATATTGGAGGTACCTACTATCACTTTTTCAAAGATTTTATAAAACCCTCATATTATAATTTTGAAGCTGAGTGCTGTATCGATACTAAATTGAGTCTAGAGTTTCTCTAGATTTATTCTGTGTTCTCTATTTAGTTGCAGTCGTTAAGAAAAATATAACAATAGTCTTAAGTCATAATACAGTGGAGTTTAAGATATGAGAATTAAGTAATACTCTTGAAGTAAAATATTGTTCTGATGACAATAACCACCTGTAAGAAGGAATATACAGAATTCATCAACATTGATAAAAGCAACAGCTCAAAATCCGTATTAGTATAAGCAGAAACATCTGGTTAATCACGGATCTGAAACGAGTTACTGAAATACGTATGCAACTGATATCCTGGATTGCAAAGGACACGTTCACATAATGTACTGCTGTAAATGTATTCCTTTTGGACCAAAGTACGGTACAGGTACCATTCGAACAAGTGACATGCTTGCTACTCCCTTTCAGTCTGCCTTGTGTATCCATCCTACACAGTAGGAATCGTATAGTGACCGCGGGAAAGTTTAAGGGAGCTTTGGCGTAACAATACAAGGCAAAATAGCGTGCAGTTAGCGACTGGAGCGTTGGCAGTTGTAAAAAAGTTACAGACTACGAAATCATTTCAATTCGAAGTTACTAGAGAATTGTAGTTCCTTCAAAGCTCATCCATTTGAACCCGAATTTAATAGGAAATTCCAGCTCTGACAAAGGTTTCTAGAGAATTCTAATTATCAAAAACGTAATTCGGTTTATGTCTAAATGAACTTGATACGAACAAGAACTTTAGGAAATTATATAAAGTTTATTTTTTTTCTGGAATTTCATGAAAATTATCAACATTGTTATTGTTATTGAAACACAAAATTACAGACACAATTATACATCTGAATGCTTAAACATTACTTTACAAAGGTGCCGGAACAAGGAAAATATGAAAATTGAAATTATGGAGTGTCAGTAACGGAGAACTGAAATTACAAAACAATAATAATAGTTGTTAAAAAATTAAGATATCAGAAAATAACTGAACATACAAAATTTGAATGAAATAATAATAAAACATCAAATAAACGGTTTCCAGCGTGCACAAAGTATGGAAGAGTACCGGATCACAAAACAGCTACTAAAGTATAGAACAACAGGTAAAAGAATTCGAGGCCAAGCAACGATGAAATGGAAACATGATTTCACACTTTCAGACTGGAAGAGGCTAATATGCCTAAATAAAGGGAATTATTATTATCATTATTATTATATTTTTATTATTGTAGTTATCCGTCAAAGCACGCTGTACTCAATATACTGTATAACAGAATTCAAAATATTAGGTCTTTTCAAAAATAGTTAATTTCTAAAAATTGAAATTACAATTAACGTTATAATTTAGGATATGACATGTTTTGACAGTTAACATTAACACTGATATGCTACGTGTAAACATATATGTACCTAAGCGCATCTATGCTACTTAGTGGATTGATCGCGACGAAAAAAGATAATCGCTTTCCCAGAAGACAGTTATCCTGTTTGCACCAGGGAATATATGTGTAATGTATTTACTCTCTGGTTTGCGCTAGCCAATAAAAACAATAATACAAATGCAAAACTAGAAGTAATAAACTAAGGGTGCGGCAGTATTTTATATCACTACACTGTGAATGCCAGAATGATTGTAGTGTAAATTAACATTATTGTATGACAATGATTTGAGATGTTTGTTAATTATAAGCATTGTTAGGAAATAAGTTTACACGGCCTCACTGAAATTGGCAATAGGAGCGGGTAACAATGAAACGAGGGGGTGAGTTGTCTATCAATTAGAAGACACAAACAAATGACGTCAGAGTAGCGTGCCTTTCTTTAGAAATGGAGGGAATATTTTCCCTAGGACATATGTGTTCGTAATTTTGATTGGATAAAAAAATAGACGTTAATGTTGGCGCGCTTTATCAACCAATAGCAGCTCGGCTATAATGTTTAGGCATATCAGGGTGAGGGAGTATAAATTCTAAAGCCGGGGGCAGGTAACGCGCAGTTCTACAGAATCATTCACGAGTTACACGTCGCGCAGTTCAACAGAAGCATTCACGAAGTATACGTTACGCAATTCTACAGAATCTCTCGCGTCGTAAATTTAGTTAGTTACAAATGTGAAATACGCGAATTAATAATGCGCGGCAAATAAGTGATTACAGTTACATTCGAAAATATAACAGTTTCAGTCAGGCGTGTATCAAGAGTTATTATGTGAAATTAATAAAGTGTGACGGCAATAAAAGTGTAAAAACAAATTCTTTTATCAGTGTTCTCTTTTAGTAACAACTCCTTCCGTTTACACACCCTGTCCAAGAGATTTGCTCGACTGAGTAATAATAGCTAGCCGGAGGACAAAGAACCCAAAATTCAAAATATTAAAACAATAACAGGCGCTCAGCAAATAAAATAACACAAGAGGTTACCGCGACAAGGGGGCTCAGCACTCCTTTCTGAATATCTGGGTATGAAAGAGCTTATGTCTTCAGGCATCGGCGTCGCACATTACTATTACTTGCAAAACGCAACACTATTATTACTATTATTATTATTATTATTATTATTATTATTATTCTTCCTTACAAGTCACTTGTTGCGACAAGACATGCTGTTGTAACATTTAGAGTTGCAGAGACTTCCCTTTTTCACAAAAATTATCACAAAACTTCAAATCGTTACAATGGAAATTTGCTAATCACAATCAGTAACTATAAGTTCCTAAAGAGCTTTTTCAGAACTAGAATTTTCTAGTAACTTCGGGCTTAAGACGGATATCGCGTATCAAATGTAACAAAAAAACAAGACTCTACAGAGAGCGTCCGCATCCTCATGTGTGCTGCGCATTTGTTTGCGCAAGCAGACGTCAGACGTCTGCACATGCTTTCAAGTCTCCCCAGGTGCACAGCAGCAACACTTAGCACTGCTTGCCTATATTTGAACCAGCAATCTTATTAGCATATGCCATCACAACTTAAAGAAGAACGCTATTGTTTATACTGCAAACATTAATGTGACACGAAAACTTGGAGTAAATGAATTTTTAAAATAAAACTAAGGCATATGTCATTTTTATAAACACGCAGTTTACGGAAGTACAATGATGATAACAAAACATTCTGGGTGTGAATAAAATAAACCCTACGGAGCTGCTATCATTAGCTGCCAATATCAGCATTTAAAGTTGAGACTGTTTTTATGCTATTCTTGATAACTCCATTATTATTGCAGTAAAACATTCAAAAACTTTGGGTTAAAGGCACAAAATTTCATCCAAATGTGGAAACACACCTTTCAGTCATCTTGTGCTCAAATTATATGCTTAGGTTTGAATTTTATTTTAAAACCGGAAAGAGCATTTTAATCGTCTTTTGCTCAAAAAAAAAGCTTAAGTTTGAATTTCATTCTAATCGTAAACCCCGACCTTTAACTTATATTTTCCCATCGGTATGCTCACGTTTGAATTTCATTCTATACGTGGAAACCGATCTTAAACTCATCTTGTGTTCAAATAGTATGCTTATGTTTATACGATTACAAAATAATTAATTAATGTGTGTGAGCACAAAACACAGGGAAAGAAGAAGAAATGAGATGCACCTTACTCAGGCTTCCTTTAACTGTGGCGTCAAAAAATTGGTTGTATTTTATGTATTTTATTGCACTCTTTCAGATATTTCTAACTATTGGTCATTTAATCAGGCAGAAAGGGGGCAGTTGCAAAATTAAGTGGCGACGAGACTTTTCATCTCAGATCTTAGGGCTATTACAGATCGACTGAAGTATTTTTAAATAACATAATATAATTGACATGAACACTGAATTTTTGCGTATAAGCTGTGTAAATTTTCTATTTCATTCCTGTCTTTCGGACTTAACTATCTTTGCTTCTGTGTCCAGCATGAATAGAACCAAAGAAAAAAGTTGCATGTCGTTCCTTACGAAAAACTGAGGATATTCTAGTGGAACAACTTGCACAAATTTTGGAAGTTTCTCAACATTTCAGTGCACTTTTTTATAATTAGGAGGAACTGTAGGGATCTAATGTCCCAGTCAGCATATGACAGTGGTATGTGACATACTGATCAGTTAAAATCTTTCCTGTTCTTTTACCTTTACATAATATGATGCGTGTTTAGCTGCCCGGTGGCACACTTCAAGTTGAAAAATTTACGTTATTGAAACCTTACCGTTTTCAAATAAATACCATGATTAACACACATATATTTCAAAGAAATGAACACCACAATTCCTAATATCTCCTCCAGGCAAGTAGAGTCGGATCATCCACCCTGGAAGAAGAAAATACTACCCATTGATATAGAATTAAGCAAGCATAATCGGATAAATACCAACCAACTAATCTACCAGCAGTTATTTAAAGAAAAGCTAGAAAAATACACATCCAAGCTCTGCATCTATACGGATGGTTCAAAAACTGAAAAAGGCAATGGATGTGCTGTGATATTTGGAGATATCGTTCCCTAATACAAGTTACCGTCCTTGTTCTCTATATATAGCTGTGAATTATATGCTATTAAAAAGGCACTAGAATACGCTCTGGAAACTGCACATAGTGACTCTTTCATAATCATCAGTGACTCTCTATCAGCCTTAAATGCAATACAAGACACGTTCTCTACCAATAGTATTGTAAACGAAATACATAATCTTATTACCATCCTTTATAACTTAGAAAAGTCACTCAATTTCATGTGGATACCATCTCACAAAAACATACCCGGTAATGAAAGAGTTGATACTGCAGCGAAACAAGCTACAGAACTATCAACACAAGATACTGATATCAAAATATCTCTCCAAGATGCAGTCACACATTTTAAGAAGAAAACACACAAAGAATGGCTGACCAGCTGGATGAACAATTCTACAAGTAAACTTCATGATGTACGTGGAACTTCAACTCAAGAATATCCAATAAGACAGCTACAGCGGCAAAACCAGGTTGTAATATCCAGACTACGAATTGGGCATACCAAACTGACACACTCTTATTTGTTAAATAGAAGCTCTCCACCAATTTGTGAAACATGTAAAACAGCATTAACAGTAGTACATATACTAACATGTCCAAAATTTGAAAATCAGCGTAGTCAGGTTGGTATGCCCAGAAATATTTCTGCAACACTCAAAGATGCAACTTTCATCCAGAAAGTAATTACTTTTCTTAAATTAATTAATATATATCAATACATTTAACCAAATTGTAACCTGTATGTATACACAATGTGTAAGTATTATACTGTAATCCAAAAATGTAAACAACTGTACATGAAAGGTCGTGATAAAACCTAGGAAGGTTAAAACGACCCTAAATAAATCTTTTTGAAAAAAAACCCACACATGGTCACTAAAATCAGTGAACTCCCAGGATTTCTGTCGACATATCAGTGTTAGAACCATGTTTTTATTGCCTAAATGCATGCCCCAGGTCTAAATTAGAAAAATGACATTTCGAGGTGAAATGCATTTGAAAGGGTTTGTAATATAAATTATTACTGTAGTTTAATGGCTAAGGCATTATTGTAGTGGACAAGCAAACACATACTCAAAAAGCTATCAACAGTATTATACCGTCAAAACTAAGCCACAGTTTCCCCTCACATTTTCTGGGTCTGAGTACACGTGTAGTATTTGGTCGTCTGATAATAATTCAAAGAGACGCATGCACAAGTGCACAGCTAGTTGCGTAACCTCTCAGCATCGCGCTGTTTGTGATAACGTTCAAAGTTCGTTCGGAAACACACGAAGGTGGTTGTGTGTCGGTGGCGCAGTATCACTCCTGAGTCACATGATCTACCAAACGTAAGGTGAGCGAGAATGAAAGAGCCCGCTCTCTCTGTGAAATGGCTTTCACCTACCCAATTCGTTAGAGATGTGGTTTCCTTGCTTTGACGCAAACATGCTCGTTAGTTCAGCAACTATCCCTGGAAGCTTAAAAAAAATTGAACTTGTTTAAATCAATGATGATGACTAACTAAACATACTGTGACGCAGTGGCTATGGCCCAAGTTATGGAAGGTCGGCGCCGGACGGTCGGACTAAAAAACCATTACTGACGGTTGCCAGCGTAAATACTGGGCACGCTGTCTGCAAACGACTAGAAGCTTCTGGAAGCGTCCTCCAGAAAGTGTGTCGAAATAGTTCTAGGACGTTAGAGAACCTTGTGGGAATATTCCACTGACTATATAAGCGAGCGCTCTCCCGAGAATTAATCAGTTTCGAGTCGAGTGCACGTCGAGTTGTTGAGTCAGTCGAGTCAAAAGCGGACACTCACAATACTAAAACGAAACAAGGCAAAGCTTTTTTGGTATGTAATTAAGCTTTTGAGTATGAGTGACAAACTTTGCAGTTATTGCATTTCCAAATAGAAATGGTATGTCTCAGCCACAAAACATATTTGCTTGGCAGAAGAGATAATTGATACAATGTCTTAATAGCAAGACATAACTATTGCTGCTTTGAAAGGCTATAGCTATTTTGAAGCATATAAAATATATTTTTAATGCAACAACACATAACAAGATGATACAATTTCAATATAACAAGGCTTTGTATTAATAAATGTAATTTCCTTGTAATAAATAATTACTCTGTTTATTCCATTGGTATACTAGTTAAAAGATCGCTGTATATGTTGCAGTATTTTTAAAACATAAATAATGTCAGTCTAATTATATGACATAAAATATAATAACAGCCCGCCTTAAAGCAATACGTGTATAATATAATATATAAAGAGTATGTAACAGTCATTGTATTATGCTTATATTATTACGTACATGTATAATGTTATGTGAATATATTACGTAATTTAAGAATGTAGGAGCTGTGAGGATAGAAGCAGAAAGTTGCTAACAATCAGATAACGTTTAGACAACAATACATTAGAAATCTTAATAATGCTACTAATAATTCTTGGACCTATAATGTAATATTTAAAACAGTTTAGGATTAACCAATCAACAACTAGTGAAGCTTTAATGAAATAGAAGGATTCTATTGGAGTAGAACTAGCCAATCAGAGTCTTGAAAATAGCAAAAGTATAAATTTAGGCGGTAGAAGCCAGACGCTAGAAGACAGCGTACCCAACCGGACGTTAGAAAGCAGCGTTCCCGAACAGTTCGATACGTATTCAATGTGGCATAAAATTCAATATGGCGAGAATAATACAAAGTTTAAGTGTTAAAAAAGGCAATTAAACAATAATCTCACAGTCCTACAGTAGGATATATCTGTGAAATGTTATTTAATCGTGTGAAGGATTAATAAAACGAAGTAAAAAAAATTATAATTTGTGTAAGCCTTCATTCTTTAGCCGTACCAAGCCCTGCTAAGAGATACGTGTTTCTGCAAATTACTACTAAGGCAACCGAGGCATACATATATCATATTTAAATAAACATTAAAATTACAAAGTTGATTTTTAAACGTGGGGCGAATGCCACCGGAAAGTTAACGTGGGGGCGAAGGTCACCGGAAACTTTGTGCCATACATGAGGCATCAACCGTCTCTCTCAAAGGAAAGGTAGAACCAGACAACTGAAAAATTCAATGCCTTAGCCGGGATTTGAACCAGTGAATTTTTGAGTAGTCTGATTCTACCTTTCCAACCTTGTCCAACACACGGCTTGTGTGGAAGAACAATTAATTCCATCTCTCTCATGTTTGGTGCCCAAAACGTGGTGCTAATAACGTAAAGATGATACTACTTCAAGTTAACAAACAGAAGTAAGGTAACACAAGTACTGCCCGATTAACTTGAGGTGGCAGCTGAGGAAAGGTGCATACTAAACGATAAGTCCGTTATCTATCCCGAGAGGAGTGTGATGGTCAGTTACGCATGTGGAATCGTTGATGGTTCACGTGCGTTATCTAAGCTTCTGTAATTTTTAACCCTCGTGTCCGTGTGCGTTATATGTTCGTCTATAGCAGCACATATGCGAAACAGTTTGCTTTGTTTGGAGTTGTATTCTCTGTATTGTGTGTAAGTGTGAGTGCCTGCGATAAGTATTTTTTTTTATTTGCGTTTTACTTACTATTAATACATGGACAGAAAACTTAAAGCAAAGTACTACACTCCCAAATCAGGAAACTTATTAACAATTTATATAAATACATGAAAAGACATGTAGAGGCTGGAGTGTAAACATCAATGTGAAAAACATTGGAAAGAGTGTTGCTGAGGCAACAGGCACTTCCGAAAAAAGTGTAAGAAGAATTATTAAGGAAACCAAAGAAATTGATAGTGGCATTTCGCCTTTATTCTCCAAACCGCATAAAAAGAGACCTAAAAGGTCTTTTTCTAAGAGCTTAGATACTTTCAATGAGGTAGTAGTGCGCCGAACTGTGAAGGAATTCTATATTCTTCATAAGCAAAGACCGACACTGAAGAAGGTGCATGCAAAGTTAAAGGACTCGATCAACTTTGAAGGGAGTGTATCTACATTAAGAAAGATGCTACTAAAGTTGGGTTTCAGCTGGAAAAGGACAAAAAAAATATAAAAGACCTAATGTAGCGGCACGACATCAGAACTAAGCGGCTCCATTATCTTAGAATGATAAAACAGTACAGAAGTGAGGGTCCTCCCACAAAATATATGGATGACATATACATTCATCAAACACTACTCCATATGCTTGGAGTGATGATAGCTTCCATGGGCTCTTAGCACCGTTTTCCAAAGGTCAGCGCCTATCATTATACATGCAGGAGGTGAGCAAGGGTTTATTCCTAATGCATATATTCGGTTCAAGTCCCAGCAGAAAACCGGAGACTACCACGATGACATGAACTATGTCAATTATGAGAAGTGGATAAAATAAAGACTGATCCCTAACTTTCCTGCAAATTCTGTTTTGGTGATTGACACTGCATTTAGCACAATGTCATACTTAATAAGGCACCTACTGCAAGTTCGAGAAGAGACACATTGATTTCCTGGCTGAGAGAAAACCTTTCCACGGAACATTTAACTGTCATTGATTTCTCCTCCTTTCACAAACCTGACATCTATAATATGACCATCCCTCTCAAACCCAGAATCCCCAAGTACAAAAGACAACTTCCTGCAGGCACATAACCATACTGTTTTATGCCTAACACTTTATCATTCTGAACTGAATCCAATCGAACTCATTTGGGCTGCAGCAAAGAACTGGGTTGCAGAAAGAAACGTAACTTTCAAAATGGATGATGTAATTAAGTTAGCTGACGAGAAGTTTTCTGATATTTCTTCAGAAGACTGGCAGAAAGATGTAGGCACGTATCAATGTTGAGCTAGAATTCATGCGCAATGAAGGCTTGCTGGATGTCGGACAGGAAATTATCATTCATCTAGGGGGGCGACACCGACGAAAGCAATGGTTCAACCAAGTTTTCTAATGAAGAGGAAGGTGAAGACTGTCAAGAGCAAGGAACTGCAGATTCAAGTGGATCTTCTGCTAGTGTTGCGTCTGTTGTCTGAAACCAGCCTCAAGGTAAGATGCATGTGATTTCCCCTCCTTCTTGGCCGCATGTGGCTGCAGTTGATCTCCCACCACCCTTCGCTGTCCCTCTTGTACTGCGCAGCGAGCTGCCACCTCAAGTTAATCGGGCTGTACCTGAAATCGATCATTTTAAGATTTCCGCTATGGACTACAATAAAAAGATCAGAAACATGACAACATTCTCTCTTTTCCAAACTTCTACCAGCTTGACTCCATCATCCTATAAGTCATTCCTGTAGCGACTATAGTATGTTTTGATTGTAGCCTAATTTCTCTGAAATGTTCATTTTTACGTTCCTTACCATAAACATAGTGCCTGCAGAAGGTAAATCGACAGAAATACTTCACCAAAAATACTTACTCCGAGGAGCCCAAACTAAAATATCTATTTTTAGAAAGACTGTGCGTGTATTGTGAACATCGTAACCCAAAAACGAAATGCTGATAAATACCAAATTTGGTATTCAAGATAAATATCCCCAAAGATACGATACGAAGATTTTTGTGAAAATTACCTCACCCTAAATTGCCTTTTACATATAAATGTTTATTTCTCAAGACTCCCCTAAAATGCCGCTCCATCCAGCATAAAATTGCCGACGTTTTGCACATATTTTTGCGAACTTCTACTGGGTTCCTGACCGATCATTGCACTGTTGTTTCTACTTATATATCAACGGTCCCCGGTGGGCCCGTCTACCTGTTCCTGATCGGCCACCTGTCCACCAATCGATGTCGGTGCAGATATCACTATTTCTTTATGGTCTTGGCAATGGACTGTGCTGCCTTTTTCTTTATTATTTGTTTTTTGGGGTCTTTTTCATCTTCTTGGTTCTTTTTCGGCTCATCATGTGGCAAAGGCTGCTTCAGTGAGCAGTCGATCCCAAGATGGTCTCGTAGCTCCGACCCTTACCTCCGGTTGAAAAATTTAAATTTAGTTTCATTTATGGCCACTCTCTAAGTACTACGGCTCTTAGCATCCCATTGGTTGACCTTCGGTCAATAGCTGTGCTTGTAAACAAGACAAGTGGAGTTACTTTCCGTTGTCCTTGTCGATGTTGTTCCTTTCTTTCAAAAGTTCTAGGCTTTCTCGTGTAATCCTCTGCGAGAAGCTGCTGAAGGTAACTAGAATTTGTATGTTGTCAAAATCGATGTGGTGGCCGGTTGTAATCATGTGTTTCGCAGAACAGAAATAGTGACACCTGCACCGACATCCATTGATGGACATGCAGCCAATCGGAAGGAAACAGCCGGGGTCACCGGGGAACCGCTGATATATATAAGCAGGAAAAACAACGCAAAGATGGTCACACTTCGCTTGGAGTATTCATCAACTCACCATCAGCAGAGGAGCTCCAGCAGAAGCAAGAAGCAGCAGTCCGCGGTAAAGAAGCAGCGACTGCTGGAAACGACTCGGCATTGCCCCTGTATTTTTACCAAAGCCAAAGGCTCGGCATTGATGCGGTTTTTATCCAAAGCGTGCATATATCTCTTGAGCATTCGGCCTTTAGAATGTAGACGAGTAGGGAATATACGGCCACAGCAAGCAGGCGAACGATTAGATTAAGCGCCTCTCTGAGGTCCGACCCTCTATCTTCCCGAGCTTCTTAGTACTAGCTAGCTGTACTTTTTCTCCTAAAATTGTATTTTCCTCTTCTCTATCTTAGAATAAGCTCCCCGTTGGCTAGCTTTAGGTGTTACTACTGAAAGGTCAGTAGTATCGAACCAGGTTTGTGATTTATTGTTTTCTTCTTCTTCACACATTACTGTTGGGAATGGCGAAGAGTAGCAGGACTGCGTCGACTGCTAAGTCGACTGTTTCACCTACAATGACGATGACTACTAGGAAGATGACCCCAAGACCACCTCCACAGGTCTCCGCCACCTGAAGCTGTCTCTGTGACTCCATCTTTTACCCTTCATCTAGCCATACATCTATTACCATTCCTAATAAACCCTCTACTATCAGCCTTTCCTCATCCAAACCTGGCACTTCAAAAGACCCAGGTCGTGACGCTACACAAACGCCCTCAGACTTTAGCAAGGGAAAGAGGTCAAACATTGCGCCAAACTTTGTTAGCAAGAACCAGGACGTGGCTTTCCGCCAACTAATGACCTAAATAGACAAGACTTGCCACCTAAATCAAAAGTACATTGTGAACGCAGACAGTAACTCCGGAGAATTTTGCGTGATGACATTTTGCCCGGGTGATAACCAGACTTTGGTACAACACCTCAGGAATAAAAGCGTACAGTGTTATTTTATTCCCAAGCCTGAAGAGTGAATCACTCGTTTTGTTATCAAGGGGCTGTACGCAGAAGTCACCGGGGACGAGATTAAAGAGGAGCTGGCACAAGGCCGATTCCAGGCCATTAGGGCCGTCCAGATGAGGAGGCGCAACACAAATAGGACTGCTCTGCCTATTTTCTTAATTGAACTACAGAATTCCATAGAAAACAGGAAAATTGTCGACCTCAACTGTTAGTCAGACTTCTGAGACACGTAGAGGCGTATAGGACCGCCAAAGAGCCGAAACGATGCTCAAAGTGGCAGCCATTCTGGCACATGAAGCGAGATTTGACCCAGTCTGCGTCAAACGCACAGCACCCCACTTCTCAAGGACATGCACCGTTCAACCTCTGGAACGTTTATGCGTACTATATGGCGCTCCGAGTTATGGTGAAAGTTCGTGCGGTTGCACTGCATATTACGCTGCATATAGTAAGACCTGCCCCATGCTCAGGCTCCTGGAGTTTCCAGGTTAAGAGGAAAGTAAACTTATGTAGAGACTGCCACAAACAATACAGAGTTGTTTACTAGGAGCAGTAAAGGCTGGTAGTGTACAGCCCCAGCAGCTGAACGCTATGTGGTTGGGAATCCTCGGCTCGCTACCGAGACTGACACAATCAGGAATGAGCGACAACCCCGACAAGAAAACACTCAACCCTTAAATTTAAGACCCTCACAGACGGCTGATGGGTCTCACCCAGTAGCAAAGTCGCTCCCCCCTCGGGAAACAAAAATGCACAGAAATGCGAGCATGGAAATGGACAAAATAGTGAGGTCACTAGACATGTCCAACAAAAAAATAAAAATGACTGAGGTTCATTCACATATCCAAAAGCTCTGCGACACAATCAATTTGGAACAGACACCACAATCGTGACTCACTTCATCTCTGAACTGGTAACAACTCTTCGTAACCTGTAGTCATGCGTAATTCAGACACAGCTAGAGTAAAAATACTCGAATTGTCACGGCATACGTAAAAAGACTAAGGAATTAACCGATTTGCTGCAGATGCAATCGATTCAAATAGCCTTATTAACCGAAACCCATGTAAACCATACAGACAGCCTAACTATTCCAAATACAAAGTATACAGAAACAACCGCAACCGTAGAGGAGGAGGAAACGCGATAGCTATACAGTCTAATATAGAGCATTATCAAAGTAATTGTCCAAGTTTAACTCGCGCCGAAACCAGGCCAATTAAACTGAACATCCATAATACCGACATTTTTATAGCGTCATTCTTAAGGGTCTAACAGGGGATACAGATACAGGTAACCTAGAGAGAATCGGGAACTTCTTGGTCGTAACCAAGAGTAATCGCAGCGGGAGATTATAATTGCAAACACTATCTTTGGAATTGCGCAAACCCCTAACTACAGGGCACTAAATTCCTAAATGAAATTAAGAATAAAAATTACTTAATTACAGCACCGGAAGAGCCCACATTTATTCCGCCATGTCAAACCGTACGCTGGACATACTAGACATCACACTCTTAAATAATATACCCAGAACATAGAGCTACAAGGAATGAACGAACTGACGTCAGATCATTTATCGGTCTTGATGACAATTATTGCCGCAGTTCCGTTCAAACAAGCTCTTTTAAGGCACAATTACAACAAATATACTGAAACTCTTTTAAAACACGGTAGATAACAACCTCCCAGATGTAGATATAAACTCCGCTAGAGAGCAAGACATCGCGATAGATAACCTAAAAACAGCGATAAAACTGGCAACCACGGTCTGCGTATCCCTAATGCAGCAACACGTTACAAATGTTAGATTTCCAAAGAACGTAAAGATGCTGCAGCAAGCACAAAACAGAATCAGATGTAAATGGCAAGAAATTTGAATCAAAATCCATGGAACAGCACTCTTGTAAATCTAAGTCTCCAAAAAATTCAGTTTGGCGAATAGGAATTTAAACCGCACACTATCAAATATCTCTGCCTCCAAGTCAACAACACTATAGCCTGAACTCCCTAGGTCAAGGTCAAAGCCTTCGCGGACACTCTGGAGAATATATTCTCTCCCAATCCAACAGAAAACGAAAGCGAAGAGATAACATAGGCCAAACACGTACGCTCAATAAAACAGAAAAACGAACCAAGACGGAATAGGATGAATCAACAAACACCTGCCTATGGAACATGGCAGATTTTCCCCTTCTTTGAAAGAAGCCAAAATTCTGTTATTCCGGAACACTAATAAAAATCTAGCTCTATCCATAAATTATAGGCCAATCGGCCTCCTGAACACTATAGGCAAGTTAGAAAAAGTAATATTAAAACAAATAAACACATACACAAACATAATATACTAATACCCGAGCTGTTTGGGTTTAGAGCACAACACTCTACCATCTACAACTCCTAAGAATGACGGAAGAAATCACCAAAGCGTATAACATGAAGAAATCATCCATGCCGACACTGAAACCGCTTTTGACGAAGTCTGGAATGCTGGACGTCTCAGGAAAGTAAAGCAGTACTACTATCCAGGTTCTGCTATAGCCCTTCATTAGGGATTATCTCCACGTTCGACGCTTTCACACAACAATAGGGGAAGCAGTCTCAAGTACCAAACTAATAAAAGCCGCAGTCCCACAAGGAAGTCTCTTAGGGCCGACTCCGTTTAATTTATACATAAATGATATGCCGATCTAATAAGATCGAACAAATATATGTATATAGATGACACTGCCATAATAACGCAATCTGCTCACAACGAATCATGTATTTGCGCCTGCAAAATGCATTTAACATACATGGTTCACCAAATGGAGCATTAAAGTTACCCCCAGAAAGACACAAACAATAATATTCACGAAAAGGTTACTCACCGGAAAGGTAAAAACACCTTTCAGCCTCTTAATTATCAAGGCGAAGGAATAGAATGGAAGATCCAAGTGACATTCTCAGGTCTAATTACGGATCAAGACCTTACCTGAAACAAACACATTGCTAAGGTTAGAGTTAAGACCAATGGCAGCTAAACAGACTTCCCCAATCTTCAATACAAACAGCCAACTGAAACTAAGCATGTGACTTACCCTGTATAAAAAATTAATTAGCCAATTATTACATAATTGCAGCCCTATGCAAAAACGAACATAAATAAGCATAGGAACATAAGTACGATATTACAAATAATAGCCAAACAATCGTCAATAGCACCGGCATATCTCCTGTATCAGGAATTAAAACTCCACTCCCTTGAAGAATTCATTAAAATTCGAAGCCTTAATTTCTATAAGCGCAAGGAAAAGAATAGCAATGGACTTATACAAGACTTAGGTACACATGAAAGCAATGAAAACAAACGTAAAAGACCGCGTCTCTATTTAACATAACCTTAGACTTGGGGGAACCAGAAATTAACTTACAAAAATACCTAGACGCCCAAGTAAGACTTCCGTAAAAACATAATTCATCACTAAAGGTACACGACGTGACCCTTGGTAGCCCTCGAAGTCCTTGCTCTCCGAGCCAAGACGGCCCCGGGGGATGAGGGACTCCCCGCGAGTGGCACCGGCTATAATATGCACCTTCCGGCAGGCAACCCGCCGGGTGTGCACTCTATACACCCAGCATTCAATACGGACATGAATTATGGTAACACAAATTGACGATGCCAATAAAACAGACATTACCAATCTAATTAAAAGCCAAATAAAGTAGTTTAATTACAGGAAGACGCCATAAGGCG
Source organism: Deroplatys truncata (assembly GCA_030765065.1). NCBI lineage: Eukaryota > Metazoa > Arthropoda > Insecta > Mantodea > Mantidae > Deroplatys > Deroplatys truncata. The sequence continues at coordinate 189,504,142 of CM060981.1, forward strand.
GAGTATAGTAAGTCCTAATGTCATAATTACTAGCCACTAATAATGTATAACCACGACATATGCACTCTAATGCAAATTATACTTCTATCACATAATAACTAATCGTTATATATGTATATGTGTGTGTGTGTGTGTGTGTGGTGTGTGCAAAATCTAAGGACGAAAGTAATTTTCGCATGCTGTGACACTGTCAAGTAACATTGCCCGATAAAACTTGAATCATACATAAAGGGAACTGCTACGGTATTCTACAGCAGGCAACTAAACGAAACATGTAATGAGACGAACCGAAATGCTACCTTTATTCATAGATACACTAACGTCAATATGACATATGATGGCTCTCTAGATTTAGAGAAACAGATACATGGTGCTTGAAAGGATGTATGACCACCACGGACAGCAATGAATGCTCAGCATCGTGTTCCCATGCTGGCCACAAGGTTGGTAAGCAGTTCTTGTGGTAGGGTGTTCCATTCCTCCACCAGTGCTGTTGACAACTATTGGATGGTCGTTGGTGCAATGCGTCTCCCCAAAGCATCCCTCAGGTGTTCGATGGGGCTTAAATCGGGGGAACGGGACGGCCAGTTGCGGCAGTATCTCCTCCTGTCCAATGTTGTGGTTTTTTAATGCCCGTTGCTCGCGGCTTTCCCTTCTGCAGCCTCCGCGTTGACTCCAGATGTTCAAAGTATGCTGGTTCTCTGCATTTGTTATCCTCGGCTAGCTGAAGTACTTTCTGGAATATTTGAGAACATGGACTTTTCCTTGGTAAAGGAAATGTAGATCTCGGGTGTGGTAAAGGAGAAAATAGACGTACTTTAGTTACAAAAAGACGACACTGCAGTTTCTTTTATTTAGCTACTTCTGGTGGTACACAACACTGATACAGTCGCCGTTAAAACACTGTCCATTGCTGTTGAAACACGGCGTTGATATGACGCGAAGTTTATATATACTTATTAGATCTCTTTACGCGTAGCGATTTTTATATGTGTTGCGAAAACTGTCTTTATTCACTTTTGGCGCAATATCTATCAAATATCCTGCAGCATCTCTTCCTGCCTGTAGTTTAGCAAATGACCCCCAATTTGTTCCTAACAGATCCATTTATAGTCGCAGGCTTCTTGGGCTGCTTCATTTCCTATTGCTCCATTTTTAGCGCCACTCAACGCGTCTCACTATTTCATATAAATTTACAGGGATCTCGTTGGTCCAAGTTTAACATAAATCGCGGCTTTTCCTAATTTTACCGTTAAGCTTGTTGTCTCTCTCACTTGGTCACGGCAAATTATTGTACAAAGAAACAAAAGCTCCACACCCTCGCTGTATGAACAATGCCCCTGCTACCAAAGAGACATCGTATAACTAGACTTTTTGCTTCGAAGACACTATTCCTGCAGCTAAAATATCTCGTCGTGGACAGTATTTTAATATAGCGCTTAAATTATTTACATTCAACAATTTATAACTTCTCTAATATTAGTAACCTAAATTCAGACATATCGTTAAATCACCCTTCTTAAGCTACACAGGCAGTAAAACTAAAAGATATGTACATAGCATGATTTAACCTCACTAAAATTAATTAATCAAATTATTAATAATTACATAACTCGGGCTCGGCCTAGAGTTACCGTTTCACAGTCCATTCACCGAATATCCTTTCGTTCCAAGAGATCCTCCACCTGCGCTGTTTTATGAGGACGCGCATTGTCATCCATAAAAATGAAGTCAGGGCCGACCGCCTCCCTGAAAGACGCACGAAGGGAAAGGAGTACAGTATCGCAATAACGTTCACCAGTGAGCGTACTGTGTTCAAAGATTTGGAGGTCGGTGCTCCCTTGCAACATTATTCCTCTCCATACCATAACACCCGGACCACGAGAACGATCATGTTCTAGGATGTTTCCTGGGTTCATTAGTGTTCCCACATTCACCAGTTGAGGGTACGTAATAACTTTCTATTTGCTTTTTTATAAAACTTCAGCAACTTCAAATAAAACCTAATTAAAAACTTTAATGTGAAAATAACCACTACTTAGTCTAAATCTGCTCTCATCCGCGACCCCATTCCTCATTGCTCCAATTTTGATTCTCTTGGGACCATCGCAAACGGTGTCGCCGATGTGCGTATGTCAATGGAACACAACGTACTGGCCGTCGGACAGAGAGGCCACGTTTGTGTAGTTGCCGTGCCACTGTGTATTGTGAAATTGCGTGCTTAGCTGTCCTGTTAAATGTGGTTGCAATTGCACCCGCTGTTTGGCGTGGATCCCTTCTTGCCTGTTGCACAATGTAGCGGTCATCTGCTGCTTTAGTTGAGTGAAGTCAACCACCACCTCTCCTTGGGAGAGCAGTGCCTGTGGTTTGGAAGGTTCCCCATGCACGTGAAACAATGCTGTGAGTAATTCCAAACTCCGGAACAACACTCGTCACACTTCGCCCTTCTTTAGTTTCCCGATGATTCTTACCCGTGTGCAGTCATCCAAATGGTGTCTTCGGGCCATGTTGCAATGAAGAACACAACTACATTGCACCGTAACAGTTCGCTAATTGCCACACACCGTCTTGTCTGTTTCGTCAACTGCCTCTTGTTGCGAGGGCAGACACATTTGCAACTATAGGCTGGCTATACTCACGCCATGTGTCGTCCAGCTTTCTGTGTACGTGTGAGAGTCCTCTGGCAACATGCTACCGCACCTTCATCATATATATGCGTGTGTGTATTTGTGTGTATGGATATTTAGTATATGCATACCTAGTCTAGTTTGTTTCAGAAACGCTGCCACTGGCTCAAGGTGACTCTGACCTGTAACGCACAACATACATACATGCATACTACTAGAGGACGCAGCGCTCCGGAGTGGTCACGAACTAAAAATAACACTCTGAATGTCCCACCTCAACACTTATCAATCCGCCAGTGCGTGATCAAAATCTTGGCCATGGTTACGTCCTGATTCGTCACCTTCACCTGGTCTAGGACCAGCCGCCGATCAATACACTCGCTCCTTGAATTTGCGGATGCAATAGCGATAATGCTGCACTTTACCTGGCTCCTCTCCGGTGGAGGTCTTTTAATGGGTACCAACATAGTCACCATAGTCACCAGCTGCTAACATCGCTCCAAATTAAACCAAATTAATTAAGAGTGTGATATTGTATAAGAAGCAAATCAGTTGTAATCAGTTTCGAGCTCAGCTACTGCCACCACAGTCGGCATCAACCGCCGTCACCCGGTCAGCACAACATCTCCACGAGATCCCAAACTCCACCAGCCGCCGCACCTCATTCGCCGCAGTTCCGGCTGCCCAATATCCAGGACACTGCTTCCCGCCAGACGACTCCACGGGCCACTACGGTGTATTCAGCGCTGTGGTATTTGGAGTCCAGCACCTGCTGCCGAAGCGGATTGTACTGGAGGCCACACAGCTGCTCTGGCCTTCGCTAATCCGCGTCTACAGGATCTCCTCTGGGAGAGGACTGGCACGGTTGATGCGCCTGACATTTATTGACAGGGGACGCGCTACACTCCAGCTCTAAAGAGTGGCCTAACCTAACTCTTTCCGGCCAGTACGCCGCACTGAGGCAAGACACACCGATCGACACGTAGCTTGCCACCGCTGTTGCCAATATGCACGGCGAAACCACGCTGACACTACTGCGGCTTGCCCTCACTCGCACCCGACTGCACCGAGCACAACCTGGTACTCATGCCAGGTTTCCTGCCCGCACTAACCAAGGCCGTCAACAGTCTTCACATTCAGTTCAGTCACGCACGCAACCAGCACCTCCAGCGCAGTTCATTACACAACAGACCTTGCAACTATGGAGGGCAAGCATCCCAGAACAATTCACCAGTTCTCAACGATGTCCCCACAGCTTCTACGACTCCGCCAAGCAGTGCAGGATGATGACCACTAGGAGGTGCACGCGTGTGTCAGCATACGCTGATGCGCATCGAGTACCACTCGATGGAACCAGACGATCCTACCGACAGCAACTGTGATACCGTCCCACGCGTCTGAGTGTCCTCGTGCCCTCGGCCGCGATAGCAGCACCTGGAGTCCGAAGCTACCATTCTTCAAAGACTGCAGCAGCTACAGAACAACTCCAGGTAGGCTACCTCCACATTTGAAACCTTACGGAAGCACATGTGATTCCGCTTCCACCCCGCTCTCATAGCAACCGACGTAGCCACCGTTGAGAAATTAATACTAGAACGTTAAAATAAAGTAACGATAAAAAACCCTTCCCACCCTTTAAGAGATGGCATACAGGGACTGGTGCCATTTCTGTTAACTCAGTCTACCTATACCGTCCCCGGTTATGCACCGGTAGCTTCCACTAAGCATTTACTACGGAAGTGCTAACGCGGTACTACAACATTCTTTCTCCTTAACTTTCTGTCGAATTCCACCTATATCATCACACCAAATTGCTCACCTTTACTCCCTCCAAAATGAGCGAAACCTGAGCAAGTTTATGCAAGATGACTTCTCCGGAAGCTAAAGCCGCGCATCTAGACACAGAGCGTGAAAGCTACGCATACCTATATTTGAGATATTTGCATAGCGAATACAATGTATATCTATAATTTTCTGGGAATAGCCAGATATATATGTCGCTCGGAAAGATATCAAGTTTGAAGGGAGCAGAAAATACAAACATTTTTCTAATCGATTAGATTGTCGATTTAAGAGGGAAGATCTAATTGTGTCTGAATTTCATATCAAAAAAGAAGATTAAGGGCAGACACATATCCAACAGGTATCTCCTTTGGAACAGGAATAACATTTATTTCCATTCTCTTTGTGGATACATTGCATTATGGCTACATTCTTAAACAAGCGCTTAGGTCTTGAGATCTTTAAACGATCTACTTTTTTATCTTTCATGGGAAAAGTCTAAACAGTATGCTATGCTGATGGTTTAATACTTTTGGCTGAAAATGGAGGTTGTCTGCAAAAATTCATACGTCAATTTGTAATAATAATCAAGCTTTTAGCAGCAAAAAATACACCCAATAGTGCACGGCTCGAGATCTACCATATAGCACACTTTATATTCGAAATTTTTACTTTTAAGACGCAGTAACGAGCGAATTTGCATTATCTTGCAGATAACTTATTACTACATGATTTCGAAGGGAATGTGAGAAGGGTGAATGATAATTTTAATGGAGCCATTAAATGCTGTATACAATTCATGTGAGCATAACTATAAGGTAATACATAAAACAACAAGAGACTGATAAATTCTCGTCTTAAGAAAACCAACTTACAGCTGAAAATACCATTGTGTATAATTCAATGGAGTACAATGTATAAAACTGAAAAGTATATTTGGTGTAACTGCTAGTTACAATGCTGCTATTGCATTTAATAGAAATAAAAATGAAGACGATAGCCAAAGGTAATGGTGCTTAAAAAGCAAACTAAATAACTACTGTTTCATAGCTGAAGCTACGTTGTTTATTAACAAATAAACCAATTTCGAAATATTTAAGATTTATAGAAAGTGTAATTCTCCTGGAATAAGTAACTTTTCGAAAGAAATGGAAAAGAAAAATGAAATCTTGTGTTCTAGAATCTGTTATAATCCTCCCAGCTACGTTTATTCTTCCTTGTATCTTTGCAACCAGTGCGGAAAACCGGTATGAGTTCTGCTGATAATGTTGAATAGCTCCATCACGTGAGCATCCCAATTCACTCGCACACTGTGTAGTCGACGTTCCCATTATTTTACCATGAAAGCTCATACATGCTCAATGGGGTTCAGATCAGGAGTCCATTATTTCTGGATGCTTCGTTAGCCAATCCTGGGTGATATTTTGGGTATGTACACCACTATTGTCCTGTATAAATACACATTCTTCTTGTTCTGGGAACGTAGTACGAAGGGATGTTGGCAAAGTGTTTTCGAGAATACCTACATAGACTGCCATCATCATTTTTCTGGCACTTGAATTAACTCTCCTGGACCGGTGCTGTCATTTAGGCCCAGAAATGTGCTACAATTCTTCCCGAATGTTCTGCTCGAATGACGGGCTGAGGCGCGTATCTAGCTCCTCATGGTCTCTACAGACATAAGGTCCCTTGCTGGTCAAATCGAAATACCTTCTTGTCACTTCAGATTACCAAGTCGAGTTCGGGTCTAGGCTAAGCTTAATTTGAAAAATGTCCATCGATCTCTGTCCGGGCACGGGCTTGAAAATAAAGACGAAAAAACACCACATTTATCATATACATCTTATTTATCAAGCAATTATATGTTAATCAAAATTATTTGTGTCATTTTTGAGAAAATAATACAAAGCTATTCCATCTAAAGGGAAAATAAAGAGAAAAAAATTAATTTATCATTTTTTTTGGCACCGCGACTTTGAGATGCCAGGAATACCAGCTGCAAACTTCGCCTCCCTCTGTCCATCCATACCCAGGACATCTTGGTCATAGTGAAGTAAGAGGGGGCGGCATGTGGTCAGTAAGACAATATATCGCTTACTAATTGCATATTCCAGGACCTCAGCTGCCAGCATTTCTACAGACTGGCTCCTCAATTGGTCCCAAAGACCTTAGTGCATCCCTTATCAGGGAAAAAAATGTATGGCGGTAACGGAAATGCAACCGAATTCATTCTCACGAAGGCAGCAGACCTCGTGGATTAATGAATAATAACAATAGTGATAATAATGATCATAGCTAAAAATTGTAAAATAAGTTTATTTAAAACAAAGTTACACTATCAGGCCGAGCCGAATGGTAGAATACAACCTGTTTTCAGTCTCGGTTCAAACCGGGCTGGGCCTACAAATTTCGGCCGTGCAGTCCTGTATAACATGAGGATAACCGGGCGTCCTTATAATGATTTCTTAGTTGGCATAAGCAGAAGAAGCCCTTAGATGTCATTTATACATCAGCAGCGGTGTGTGTGGTGTTAGTCATCGTTGTGAAGACTGTCATGTTCTCAATCCAAGTAAGAGTGGTCATAAGTTACTAGTTCGCGACGGTTTTAAATATCGATATACAAGTTTAACTGCGATAACCAGATCAACTTATCATCACATAGGACAACGATCTCTTGCGAAGCTTTTCGCTGTACATTTGTAAGCAGTTTAAAAATTGACATTAAAATATTTTCGTATTTATAGACGTTTTAAAAATTATCCAAGCAGAGGTATATGTAACAATTAACACCAACAGCCAGTAAGAGAGACAATGAAAAATCGCAAACCCTTAAGAGGCATAAACACCTTACTGAAACTCTCCAACAATATCAACTGGGACAAATAACCCGCTTAATTTTCTTAAACGGTGCAGTGACTGAGTGGTTACACCGCTCGCCTCTCACCAAGGCGGTTCGAGGTTCAATCCCAGGACCCCCATGAGGGACTTTGATGGACAAAGCGGCATCTGGGCGAATTTTCTCCGGTTCCTCCGCCATGTTTCATTCCACCGGTACTCAATCATCATCTTTCCTATCATTCAACTTCCATCCACTTCTGTCGTCCTTTTCCTCGCACTCATCCGAGCGTATGACGTCCGCTCCTTGTGTTGTCATACGTCCTGGGGAGTGCGAGTCCTCGTTTCGGGTGGGCGTTGAGAAGGGAAAGCTCTTGCCCATTTGGGCTGTTTCTGCGTTTTATTTAGTTTTCAATTTTCTTAAACAGACTCTTATCACTACAGGCAATAGCAACACATTGCACAATGACGTAAAAATACTTTTAATTTATAATTTGTTCTTTTAAAATAATAAACAAGTAATTTTTAAACTGACGAAGAAATATCAAAGCATATTGTAGGGTGAATATGTGTGCATTGTCCCGTCGGACATATTATTGCTTTAGCGACGACATTGTAGGGTATGCTTATTTCGGCTGGGGTTTTGAAGTTCGTCCGACGTGATATCTCTCCCCACCTCCTGGCCAGAGGAGGAGAAAGGAAGGAAGGGAAGCGAGCGTTACTAGTTTCTTTGTCTGATAGCGTGGCGTCAATAGTAGCCTGTCAGTCGCTATGTGTCCCTTCAGGGCGAGTGTTGTATGGAAGCGTGCTTGGACCGTGTGAGTGTGAAACATCTCCCTCCAATGTTTTTACTTTAATCTTTTTGTGAGCAATGTAAAGTCACCAAGTTTAATATTTAATAAACCACAGGTAATGTGTTAATACCCGTGTAATTTTGTGATCATTATCCCACACTTGCTCTAAAATGTACAGCTAAGATCCTGGTCCTCTCGTTGCCCCTGAATCTACGCCTCCCAATGTTTATGCTGGGTATCTAAATTTAATAACTAGATGCAAAATATTTTGGCCTTATCCCGGTATATAACAATATAAGCGGTAAGTTCTGGTATTATTTCGCTAGTCCTAAGCCTAGAAATCTGGAAGTGTGAAGGGAAATTACATTTCTTAATTCCAGCGGAATTTAAATTTACAAGTTCTAGTGTGCGCAGTGGGCACATGTACTACACATGTTCATTTGTGAGCAATGTGACTATACCCTCTTGATTACCCATGATTTTGTCTTAACAGTGTGGGCAACATAGGTCTTTTGGTATATCTGCATTGGTAGAAGGGGCAGTTAGGGTGGTCTTATTTCTGCAGCTTTTACACCACTGTTATCCAGAATACATTTAAAACTAAACGACACTACTCCATGCATTTTCAATTGCAACCAAACAAAAACGTAAGTACAGTATATGTTCCACTCAATTTTCGTTGCCAAGTTTCAAGAGTAACTTATACTTAACTACCTCCCAGCCTCCATCCTGCAAGTATAATTTTCACGGAAATCATTACCACCTATTTCGTTTTTAGAATAAACATTGAAACCTTATTGCATAGGAATATCCACAACTATGTGTTACGTAGTTTATATATAGACAAATGTCATTCAATTGTAAATTGGTGGGCATTTTAAGTTTAAGATTAACTTTTTATGTATTCAGAGCCTTAATATATTAAAAAATAGTTTTTCTAATTAATATTAATTGTTATTAGTTCATAAATTTATTTATATTAGAAATGGAAGCTCCAGACATTTTATGAAGGAAAGAGAGAGAGAGACGTGTATTTTGAAAGAAACCCCGTCTTCCTAAATTTAATATTACATCTAATTCTCGGGAAGTCCATTTTCCGTGGGTCTCCCAGAATAAATGTGGTGCTTTCTCCTCTGTATTTAGTCACGTGAAATATGCATCATATTTAAGGATAGCACTTCACTGAGAATACAGCGGGAGGTAAAGTAAACCGTGCTATATTAGAAGTCCTCTGTGACAATTCTATTTTGTCAGGACTTCTCCGAGCGTATTCTTTTTCTCTCCCATCTTCTCACTTTGCGCAAGGAAGCGTAAAAAAGCTCGGAGTGAACAAGAAAACTCTTGGTTGTAGCCATCCATCCATCAACGACCCGTCTACGTAACGGGATTCTGTTTTATCTCACTTGCTTCTCTAGCTAATGCTTATTTCCAAACGGTGTGGGCAATTTAAAATGAAACACGAGTTAGCCCCAATTGTGATGCGCTATTCTAGATGAAACTATCGTTGAAGATAAATAGGTATTTCTAGTTGAGAAAGAATTCTAAAAGGAACACGAGCCAGGAAAATAGGTAAATAATAATCCATTGTTCATGGTGATGAAGGTACAAATATTAAATAAATTGACTAATTACAATCTGAAAATATCGCACAATAAAACAATAGTTTTAGCATTTGATGATAAAAAGTGCACTAGAAGCAAGATTGTAACACATGATGAAATCCTTGAACAAGTTCCAACATTTAAATACCCGGGGATGATCTAACTATTGTATGTAGAAAACAACACGAGTTTATTGTCTAACACTGTAGACCATAAACTCCATAAATTTATTCTCATATGTGGCACACTAAGGAGAGTACTAAGACAAGTAGGGACACGCAGATAAAATTTTATGAAACAATGGCAGTTTCTGTACTTATACGTTCAAGTAAAAAGTGGGCCCTAAAGACAAAAGAAAAATTGAAGCGGCAGAAATGAATTTTAAGGTTCTGTTGTGGGATACTCTTTGTTGGATTGCGAATACAGCCACGAAATGAGGGATGTAATTTAACATGTTTAAACTCATAGAAAGGATTAACGAAAACAAGGAAAACTGGATATGCCATGTTCAAAGGATGAATGAGGGAAGATTCCAAAAATATTAACATAATGCAAACCATTAGAGAAACGGAATATAGGAAGACCGAGGTGTAGATGAGAGATGAGTTTGATTAATGGGTTCTCAACGAATCTTGAACAAGATCCAAACGTTGAAGATGATAATGATATTGATAATCGTAAACCATAGTGAATTACCATATATACAACATACACATATATATAATAAAAGATAAACATAATATATAATCAGGATATTTTCCTCACATAAGCGTATAATGCTTATAAGCACAATTAGTTTTAGCAGGGTCACATTTTTAAACAATCTGATGAACCTTGCTGATGCTAACTGTTTATCATGCCCATGCACGTGATTTTTATTTTGCCTTAATATCATATTCATCTGTAACTGTTCAGCAGAATTAAGAGGGGAAGATGGAAAATTAATACAAAAACACGAGGAAATAAAACATTGTATCAAACAGCAGAATGTAATGTCAGTCATTCTCTTAGGACGTAATTAAAGGACACAGAGTAATTAAAAATTATAGTGCAATCGCAGTCTAAACACGTTCTTATAAAGAAACAAGGTTTTCGCACGTTTCATTACATTGTAATTCATACACGAAGCATTTAAAGCAAGGTTTATTGAAGTAAGACACATTACAAAACAGCAACTAATTTACATTTTTGTTATCTTCACTTTCTTCATTAAGCACCTCATTTCAGCACAATTTAGCAATTTAGTTCTGCATAAATCATAATTTGTAATTGTGGCTTAATACTAACGTGACACGTCTCCCACAATATATCTGTGCTTCGCTCATTAACGCTTGTTCATATATTTGGTATTAACATTTGTACTAAAATTAAATTTGATCTTTATTTCGCTTTATTATGTTTAATTATACATTTTAGAACTTCATTTCGTTTCTTAAGTGTTTAACTAAAATCATTTCTTCGGTTTATTGCATTTTCTTACAGTTTTAATGAAAATGCATAGTATACTTCATCTTTTCTCTTTGAATGCTCACATTTATTTCGTATCTGATATATATAAACTGTTTGCTTTAACACAAAATGCAAAATGTGTGAATGTATAGCTTAAAGTATTATTTTTCTTCTACTGTCGTTTCATTCAAATTTAAACATTTCATTTATTTCGGTTTTGGTTGTTTTCATTAAACACTCCGCTGAAGATGTATGATAATAGAGTCTTGAGAATTTAATGCCACTAGCAAAGTTAATATTGTTCAACTAATGCATTGATAATTTCAGGCGGTATCGGAAAAAGAGCGCGCATTACACTCTGCGACGGACCTCACCTTACTGGTCAAGTGTGACTTCTACATCAATTAAGGAATGGCTCTGTTGTCAAAACTCCCCGCATTTCAAAGCGTTTTTATAGCTTTATAAAAGACTAGCTGGCTTACCCGACGTTGTGCGGTTAGCTTTTTTATGGTGTTTCAATTTAAAGTGGAATATTTTTAAGTAGTTGGAGGATGCTTCATGTTTATCTGCACAACGTATGGAAGACAATTTGTCGCAGTCACTTCGTGTTATCTTATTTCTGAGCGCCTGTTATTGTTCTACTACTTTTGATGTTGGGTTCATTGTCCTCCGGCTATCTATTGTTTCTCGGTCGAGCATATCTCTTGATCAAGGTGTGTAAACGGAAAGGATTTGTTACTCAAAGATAACACTGATAAAAGAATTTGTTTTTACACTTTTATTACCGTCACAATTAATTAAGTTCACATATTGACTCGTGATACACGCCAGACTGAAACTGTTATATTTTCTAATATCACTATAATCACTTATTTACTGCACATTATTAATTCGCGTGTTTCACATTTATAACAAACTTTAAGACGCGAGAGATTCTGTAGAATTGCGTAACGTGTACTTTATGTATGCTTCCGTTGAACTACGCGACGTATAACTCACGAATACTTATGTTGAACTGATCGACGTATTACACGCGAATGCTTCTGTTGGACTGGGCGACGTGTAACGCGTGGATGATTTTGTTGAACTGGGCAATACTTGCCTCTGGCTTTAGGTTTTTATACTCCCACACCCTAATATGCCTAAAGATTATAACCGAGCTGCTATTGGTTAATAAAACGCGCCAACATTAGCATCTATTTCTATATCCAATCAAAATTACGAAAACATATGCTCTAGGGAAAAATTCCCGCCATTTCTAAGAAAAGTGCGCCAATCTGACGTCATTTGCTTGTCTCTAATAATTGATAAACAACTCACCCCCTCGCTCATTGTTAACCGCTCTTATTGTCAGTTTCAGTGAGGCCGTGTAAACTTATTTCCTAACAATGCATATAATTAACAAACATCTCAACTCAATGTCATACAATAATGCTTATTTACACTACAATCACTCTGGCATTTACATCATTGTGATAAAAATTACTGCCACAATTTAGCATAATTTAACACCCGCGGTTCTTTATTAAATTATTGTATAATAATGTAGAGAGTTAATAATTCCCTTTAATCTTACAACTGGAATTTCGGATAGCACCGGCTATTACTAATAACGAATGAAACAGCTGCTCGTATTCACGTAAAAGCATGTGAAACATTGACGGAACTTCTGACTTCCTTAACCTCCACCGAAAGTCTTCCAAATTCTGGAAATTCCTTACAGCCTATAATTATCTTTTGGCGGCGGAAAAATCATCGGTGGTAATGGTCGAATAAATTTTATTTCCTCTACCACGTATATAATAGGTATAGGAAGTATTGCATTCCAACCAAAAATTCCATGCCGAGGTTTCACCAAAAATACATGTTTTGGGACGCTTGAATTCAGAAAGAGCATTTTAGAAAAAGGTCCGTGTGTGTGTCTGAACAGCATAACTCAAAAATGAAATAACAGATTAAAACAAAACTTGATATTTAGGTTCAGTGTCTTCTGAAGATGCGACATGAAGATTTTCAAGAAAATTCTACCTGCCTGCTGTTCGAGGGGTCCAGGGTTCGATTCTCGGCGGGGCTGGGAATTTTTCTCTAGCCAAGAATATTCCCTAAGTTCCCCAGAGTCTGGAAGTATGAATGAATATGATTGTGATTCAATGAAAAAACCCAAAGTTTATCAATAACCCAATGACCCATTGCCTATGCAATAATATGTTCCAAAGGATAAGACTAATGCAGTTAAAGCGGGATATAAATGGAACTTTAAAAAAAAAAAAATAAAATCCCCCAACCCAAACTACCCCTTACATACAACATTTTTCGAAATTTTTGGTTTTCTAAAAACTGGCTCTAACGAGCTTGTTTAATACTATATATTAATTATGTTTACATGGCAAATAACATGCATATATTTAATTTTCTGGGAATAGCTTTGTCTTCATTCGGAAGGAATTTTGTATAATCTCGTACAACTAGTATGCGTGAAGCGATAGAAGAAAACGTAGTGCTCAAGAAATCTAGATTTCTTTAAAACACACAATTTATTTCAAATAACTTTTTGTGACAAGAGCCATTTCCGAGATATCCGTTATTAATGGTTCGATTGTTCATTACTTGGTCATTCTTTAAACTCCCTTCAGCATTCAGTTGTTTCTTGTGATTGCATGGAAACAGTATGCAATATATGAAAAAGGAGAACAAAACCACAGTTAATTTTTTATCCTGTTCTTACATAAGGAAAGTTTCTTCTTCTATGAAATAAGTTTGCTAAAAATGGATTTTAGATCACCGTTTTCAGTAATTTTTCATTTCAGTATTAGCTGTGAAAAATCAACACTCTTATCTCGTATTTAAACAGTTCTATGGTGTGTACTTGCTTTCTAGGTAAAGCTTTGATGATCTTTCACCAAGAAAAAATACTATAGATAAGACATCTTTATTGGTTTCAAACTATTGAAGTTATTACAAAAGCATTAAGTGTATGGGCTATTGACCGTGCATACATATTTAAGATACAAGATATGGTGACAAAATAAACAACAGAAAAATAAAGAAAACAAGAAAAAAGAAAATAGAGTAAATTACCTTTGACTAAATGAAAAAATTGACCTAGGTTCACGCACTTTAGCCAAGAAATTGCCCATGTTTTGTCAGTTACTCTGGCCAGCCAGTAGATACCAGCATGCCAATCTCTTTCTTGACGGACTTAAGAATTTTTCTCTGAGTTTAATTGTTCGCTAATGCAATGGTATTGCTGGAGGAATATAAATATTCACAGTGACAAAGGCTGACAGGTTTCATATAATGTTTTTATTTTATTTTAGATATATATATATGTATATATAAATAATTTCCAAGCTCAGAACGTACACTCATTTTAACATATAAGTATACTTGAATTTAATAATTTTCACACCTCTGTAAAAGCTATACATTTTTCACATAATGCAGAATCCCTTAACATATTCAATGAAATGAAGGTGTAGTCGTCCTCCGTGGTCTCGGGGTACCATGCTAGGCTCTAGATCCCGGGGTCGCGGTCCAAACCCGGCGGAGAGTGATGGAATTTTTCGGGCGTAAAGATCCTTAGCATGGCTTGCTTCGAAAGGGAAGCAAAGCCAGTGCTCCCGCGTCATACATTTACAGCACCTAAAAGAACCTCAAGCCTATAAAGAGACCTTTAAGCAAAATTACCGGTCTTTCATATCAAATATAAAATGGGACACTAAAACCATAGATTTAAAGAGCGCCCGTAAATAAAACTCAATTCAATTTAATTTTGAAATGGAGAAGCTGATGAATATTAAGTGCCGTTATAATATCAGGATACCAGGTTAAACTATTTGACCATCGAGAAAAGCTTTTTCTTAGTTTGTTATTTATAAAATATCGATGGACTTATTTCTCATGTTAGCTGCATGCAATTTTATATCTTTATGCGAGTATTTAACATAAAATGTTAACGCAACTGGTTGTAATATCCATAGAAAGCGAAGCAAAGCTTTGTTGAGGCTTCTTAATATAGTTTGGCATTGATATCTTAAGCGTATTATCGATTCTCTCTTTTTTTACTGGGTCTTGTATTTTTTAACTTTCTAAATCCTGAGAATATATATACGAGTATATACATACACACTATATGTTCTTTTATAAATGAAATGTCAACAGCAAATTGTCTTATTGCAATTAAGGTTACATCGGTCGCGCGTGAAAGGAACATAGGAATAGGAGAAGCCCAGGACATTATGAGACCAAAAAGAGAGCTATGATGAGCGGTTCAGGGCATCGAGCACAAAACCACTGAAACATGCAGAAGTCGAAAACGGCCCTAAATACAAAATTTGACCAAAATTTTATAAATATATGAGAAGTAAATCACCTTAACCATCAAACCTTGCAACTCGAACGAGTGAACAATTCTTTTTAAGGTTGTTTTCGCTGTTTTCTCTGGTCGCTAGCCATATGCTAAAACGGATTGGGAGATGCCGCCTTTCTGTCCCTCATTCTATCTCATTTCATTTGGTGTGCAGCGATGGGGTAAACGTGCTTTCAGGAGAGAATTATTCTTTCTCTCCCTCATTCTCTCTCATTTCATTTGGTGTGCAGCGATGAGGTGGGTGTGCTTTCAGGAGAGAATTATTCTTTCCGTCCCTAGGTCTCTCTAATTTCATTTGGTGTGCAGCAATGGGGTGGATGTACTTTTAGAAGAGAATTATTCTTTCTGTCTCTCATTCTCTCTCACTTTATTTGGTGTGCAGCGATGGGGTGAACGTGCTTTCAGAAGAGAATTATTTTCAACCTGGCGTGAATAATTCTGACGCTTGATAGGGATGGTATCGGATAGAACTCTACTAGGATGCATAATCTGGAGAGTTTAGAGACGGCGCTGTGCTGCGCCTGCCGCCATCAGATCTGGCCGCTCTTGGTATACCTTCACCTAAGCCCTTACTCGCAGAAATTAAGTAGGCAAGTTTCTTAAACTTACTCTGTATAAAGCGTCGCTTTCATAATAAAACAGTTATTTATGAAGTAAGTGCTAAAACTGGATTTCCTGAGTAGGAATGTTTGTGGAACGAGACGGAACACCGAGTTCAGCAATCCTATTAGCAAAATAAAACCATTTTTACCATATGTTGTCATTTAATATGTTTAGAGATCCTGAATATTAAATTATAAAGTATCCAGCCGAAATTTTTGAGGAAATAGCATTATATATTTGGACATGTGCAAGGATGAATTCTAGTTTGTTGCTTGAGCTTCGTTGTTGTTTGACCTTCATAATATCAATGTTTAAAACATCATCACTTACATAAATATAGCATTCTATAATATATTGTGACTTCGTCCAGTTTTTCAACAGTCACTTCTCTCAGTTTTCAACGTCACTGTTTAGTTTTGATCTAGTTCACCTTCACTGGGAGTTCACTTATATTCACTACCACTTCACTAAGGTGAGCTAATTCAATGATGTAATCCCTTTACGCCGGACGGTTCACTTCACTCCTCAACCCGTTGCTCCGCAGTAGCACTCGTTGCACGTCACAACAGCTGTCACTAACTCTCTCGGAAAATCGCTCTAGATGTCGCACCGGAAACTCAAACCCACCCGCCACATCACTCGCTCACTAACCGATGTAACTCAACTCTCACTCGACTCGCACTGACTCAAGAACTCTGCTCACACTCGATCCGCAATCGACTCGCACTGACTCAACTCCCGCGGGTGCGCTCACTTTCCACAAGGCTCTTGAACGTTCTAAAACTATTTCGACAAACTTTATGGAGGATGGGGAGAAGAAGCCGACAGCGCGCCCAATGCTTATGTTGGCAAGTGGTCTTTAGCGTTGCTTACTCTGACCGCCCGGCGTCGATCCCCCGATAGCTTTCGGTCACAGCCTCTCCGTCATAATATAAAAGGCTGTGGCCAAAATAAACCAACAAAAAGTGTGTAAAATAATTTTGTTAATAATATATATTTTACACAGCATTATGCGTTATTATGCCTTTTATGTAATTCTAATGTTAATCGTGAAGCTGTTACAATTTGTAATATTAATTTCTCGTGTACAGAAAGTAGCATTGGTAATTACAACATTGAAGGAACATTTTGTATGAAATGTCGTACTGCTTCTTCGACTTCTTTGGTAACAGTTCCAATGTTATTTTTTCCGTTGCTTGCAAAATTTCTTCTAGTTCTGCCGAATCCATTTCCGAGTCATTTAAGTAATCTGCTATTACATACAACTTACATCACAAGAAACAGGTTGGTAACAATGAAGAATTATAAAAATCATACTGCATAATCATAAATCTTCTACTTGTAGTATGAGTGGTAGGTACGTATTAGAAGTTCTACTTTTAGTATCAGCTTCTAAAAAGGAGCATAACACGTACTCCAGCATTACGGTAATATAGTGACCAGTGAAAATTTTGCTAAGGTAATTTAACATACGTTTTGGATGTTAGATTGTCAAAGCGTAGAGGTGTTGATAATGCAACTAATTTCGGCGTTGAATTATATTAGCTGAAATCCTGTTCATACAAGAAAGTAAACTATACTGTTGACCAGAGCCTTGTAAAGAGTACGGTAATAATGTCCACTGTAACTGAACAGTTTTGATTCATCGGGATAACCGAGACATTCCTAACATGTGAAATGCTCCTGTTGTGGTTTACTTTACTAGAATAAGACAAAAAAAAATACAGTAAAATGCTTCAATTTCGGTCCACGGTTTTTGTGAATATATGTATGGTTATGGTTAAGAAAATACCACCACTTTATATAGAAAATATCACATCGTTATCATATCATATATCTTTATCATAGAAAATATCATATCTATAGGTAATTATTTTATGATGTACTTGTATTTGTACAAGTACAAATGTACTTGGTGTATTTGTATCAGTATTTGTAAATTTATTTTTATCCTCTAAAGCATCCATGACTGCTACAATGCTAAGAATAAAAACCTAAGAGATGATAGCAAAATTTCAGCCTATCTGTTTCGTATTGTGAAGCAAAATAGACAGCAAGGATTACTGTTTAAAGTTTCTGAAAAATATTCATACCCACCATACCATCACATAGTATCTTCCGTCTTAGTTTATCATATTCTTTCTCCATTACTTGTTAACACGTTTTTCCATTGTGATTCTTGTAATGCACAATACCATTTATAATTTCCCTTATAGGGGCGAAAAGGACCGTTGTGATGCATTCACACTACTTTAACCAGCCATTCCCATTTACTTTTATAAAGCTTTAATACTCTTCTTACAACATTATATTTTTCTATATGCTTTTAGGTAATCAAGATAAGATTTGCAGAAACAGTTTCGTTTTACATTTCGATATACGTACAAAGGGAATGGGCGAGGTCAAGCGGGACAAATCGTTAAAAAAGTAACTATATGCTGACTTTAAATTCCACATTCCTTCTATGCCATCGCCAGAAACAACTGAATGGTGACCTCATCTAAAGAAATAACAGGTACTCAGACATTCAAAGCAATAAAAATGCATATCTCAGAAATGGCACAGAAAAGGTGATTTCAAAAACACTGTGCGTCTTTAACAAATTTACGTTTGTTTATAGTAAGTCTATCCCTTAAGGTCCACCGAATAAATAGAATTCACCTGGGGTATTCGCAAAAAATTCAACATATACACTTTATTAATAATGTAAATGTCTTAAACCTATTGTACTTTAATAAAAATGTTAGCTTTTTTTGAGAAAATCCAAAAAGTGGAAAATTGTTTCATGTAAAGGTTAGTTTGGGGTGGGGAGATTTTCTTCAGAATCTTCGTGTCTCAACCTTAGCAGACACTGAAAAGCAATACGAGGTTTACTGGTTATTTGATTTTTGATTTTTGAGTTACGCTGTTCACAGTTAGACTATATAAGGTGATTCAAGGCATATCAAAACATATATTTCGGACGATATTTCGATATGATCTTTTGGATGGAATAGAATTCTCCCGCTTATATTATAAGTATAATGCTCTTCTAAACTCTGTGCATGTTAAAGCAGGAGCAGAGAAAAAGCTGTGGGTATTTATGTCCAACTGAAAAACGTTAAATGTTAATTTGGGATCTATTCTTACATTTGTTTCAAAAATTCATTTTAGTTATGTATTCTCTTTGTTTAAAACGTATGTGTAAAGCTCTGGTTTTTTCCACTGTGCTAATCAATTAATTTAACTCTTACAATTTTACTATCTATATCAAACTGTATCAAAAGTTAACTCCATTAAATTGGACTTCTGGATCTGAAAAAATACTGAATGGAGCCATTGTATATTTTGGTGAGCTTACATTCTGTTTGTCTAGGAACATTTAAAGCGCATGAAACATTAATTTATGCCCAAAGGAAGCCAAGTAACGAAAATACATGCTAAACAATACGGGAAAATTGTACACAGGCAAACATCTGAATCCCTTGTGGTAGTTAGGCGAAACAAAGAAAGGTTTATGTGCGAAATCCATGGGACTAAAGGACCATTCACAACGAAAATGGAACGCACAAGCAAAAGCAAACAGAAAGGCTTGCAGTCAGGTTATTTAATGTAATCATTTACAATGGTTGTCGTTAACATTAACGTTAGCGACTGCAAGCATCAACACAGAAGCTTACAAAATACAAGGCATTCCGTAGCGGCAATGTGAACGAATACAAGCAAAAAATGAGAAAAAAAGGCATGTTCCATAGACACTAAACAAGACAGCAGTCACGAGTTCCATATAAAAATAAAAAGGAAAAAGCTGGTATTGTTTGAGGCAAAAAAAAAAGAATAGACTCGTTGCACCTCTCAATGAGAGATAAATTCCACAGGTCTTAAAACATTAATAGACCTGTGTGCATAAAGCCATTTACTTAGTTCTTCCTTAAAGCACACAGCAGCTCACACAGGAAAAAATCTAATGTGATGCATTCATGTGATTTTCACTATTCGATCTTCTACAAAATATTCTTGTAAAATACTATTCTTCTATCCACTTGTTATTCGAGATAAATTTCTTTACACATTTACACATTTCGTTGTAGACATAAGGAGGACACAGTAGGCTAAGCAGTCAGATTATTAAACAACCGAACGCTCTGTGATGGCTTTTAAATTCCATCCTTCTCGCATGACAACTAGAAAAACGATTACTGACTTGGTATTATAAAAAGTATAATCATATGAAAATTAAAACTAATAACAAAGAATATCCTGAAAATGGTTAACGCAAAAAATGAGAAATGTTGTTTCTGTTGTAAGTTCCTATCTCTTACGGTTTGCCAGTTATACAAAAGTCATTCAGAATGAAGAGGACTTCACAGGCTGTGCCCAGAAAGTTCTTAAGACATACATTTATTGCCATGCAAATACTTAAAAGCATGGTATATTAATAAAAATCGTTAGAGCGATTTTTGTGAAAATCAAAAATATTGAAAATATTCCCGTGTAAGGGGCGAATTCCCTTGAAAATCTCCCTGTCGCATCCTTGGATGATGTTTAACTTGAGGAAGTTAAATATTTAACCAACTTTTTGCTTTTGAGTTAAGCTGTTCAAAGACATACACACATTTTCCTAAAATTATTTCTTTGTGCTTAGGCAGTCTCAAAACGTGCATTTACGGTGAAAACTCGGTATCGAATTTGTGGATGGAATGCAATAATTTCTGTATTTATTAGAGTGAAGTAGCAGAGAAAGCAAAACTGCATTAACGCATTTATAAATTGTAGACAAAATGTGAACACACCTGTACTCTTTTTTTCTCACACCACGGAAGCGGATTTTGAACACAATGAAGCATCGATTATTTGAAACACTTGGGGACGGGAAGTATTCGGGTAACTGATTTTTCGGATAACCTATCATTTATGAAAACAAATTGTACCAGGTATCATAGGAGCAATATGAAGTAAATAAACTCTGATATTAAACATAACTGTGCATATACATTTTCTATAACATGTCTTACAAATAACACAGAACTTACTAGCCTAGTTTGACATGTTCAAAATTGCATTAAAATAGGCTCTTAGCAAAAGAAAATAAGTTTCTATTTTAGGAACTTCAGAGCCGAGACTCCCTTTTTTGGAGGGGCGGGTCCCCTAATTTCGCAAAAGTTTTAAAGACAGCAATTGGACAGCATCAAAATGTTGTTCTCTACTTCATTCCGTCTCAAGCAGTGAAAAGCTTGGTACTTTTCTGGCATGATCATCGTCGTCGCAAGCGTCTTGGTCGTCAATGACACTGGCAATGATTTCATCGAACGTCAATATTTGATAGCCAGTCATCAACTTCACATTTGAGCCAATTTGTAATGTTTTCCTGGCCTTACTCTTTAAATCCTGAAGATTCTCTGTTCAACCCCGCCCCCTGTTCTGATACAAATTGGCTGTTTGGTGGCTCTTCAGGTTCAGTGATACATTCGATAATGATGGAAGGTGCACATTCAAAGACTTTGCTAGTTTAATGTGCTTGATAGTAGTCCAAGCTTCCGCTGCCATGTACACAGCATTCTACAAATCCATTTCTTTATACAGTTGCTGAATCGTTTTTTCTTCGATCAGAACCACTTGGCGCGCACGCAAATTTGAAATTGCCAATTGGAACGCTTCCAGTTCAGTTGATCGATATTCGGATAACCGATGCTCTACTGTATGTGTCTTTTATCCCACGAATAATGGGAATTGTGTAAGAGTGGCGAGCCTTTATTATCAGCAGTATAAGAAATGTACATGAAGGTCGAATAAAATCAGGAGAGAAACACAGTCATCGAGTGCATGTTTGTACTCGGGTAACGGTAGTAGCCCTCAAAGTGGTAGCTGTTCGCTTAAGCCCGATTACGGGATAATTGCGTAAATTCATATCATTATGTAAATATATATTTAATTACATGATCAGAATATAAAAAGGAATAATCTTCAGTAATATTGGAGTGGGTATAAACATCTTAACTTACCTTACACTACACTTGAAAACTTACAGGACTACATAATACTATTCTGTGGGTACAAATATATCTAAACAAAACATCTTTATATAACCTCAAAATTAGAAACATCGATGTCTTTAAAGTCATAACATAATAGTGTTTAACGGTGAATCCCGGGACTTAAAGTACTTAGATATTGCAAGTTGTCATTGGGGTATATTATCTCACAATGAATTTGAGAATGGCTTGTGGTTTACTGGGAAAAACATGAATCAATTAGGTAATTTTTAGTGTCATGCTGACATATTACCATGATAGCTCAGATGTTTAGAGCAGCGGTACAGTAAACCGATGATACATGGTTCAACTTCTAGCTATGGCATTAAACTTTTCAGTCTGTTGCTTCCTTTCCAACATTAGCCTGCATACGAGAGGTTTGAAGAAGAAGAATTAACATAAACCTTAAGGTTTACATTGTTTTTGTAAGAAATGATACGCTAAAGAGAACAGGAAGTCTTCAAGGGACCAATTTCAGGAGTCAGCTATGTACAGTAAGTAATAACCAATATAAGACAGTTAAGGAAATGGTCTCTTCATTTTCTCCACTATTTTTTAAACAGTGGAAGTTTTTCATTTTTCCTCTTAATGTGCATAGTCATGTGATGTTATGTAGGAGTCTCAATATAGATAATTTCCTTACGGTGCATAGAGCCGTCTCTGAAACAGCGGAGGGAAGGAATGCCAATGGCGTTGTGCTGAATTTCCAGCTGAATCGGTGTCGTAATACCTACAGGGTTATTTTTATTTTGAAGGAAAATAAACTAAGACATTATTTTTAAGTTTGACAATTAAATCATAATGATAGCAAAACTGTATTTTCTTTCTATTAAACAAAATCAAAAGATATAGGTATATATTCATTTATTTACTTTAAAGTAGTTCTTAACATGAAAATATTTTCTTTGATAATAAATGGAGGAGAAAAGAATATGTAATTTACATTCTTATTCAAGACACTTCTGATAAAATTCTGAAACGTATTAATGCTAAATGCTATATCTAATACTAAGCATACAAACAATAATATATATTATATATTATATATATATAAATGTTATAAGTAATATTAAGCAAAATAAAAATTCTACGTCTTTAATTGTGTATAACATACATAACTATTCTTGCTTTCATTAACTGAATGTACTAAAATATGTTATTAAAATGCATAAAATATATTGTTAAATTACAACAGCAGCAAAGTGCATCAATATTGATCACCCACATTTTACTTTATTTATTTTTCCAAACGTACAATAAAGATGCACTTTATGGCCTTATTAATATACATTTACATAATATAATTGTATTAAGATTTTTACTAAATAGTGATATATTCTTAGCATTATTTGTAACACATATTAAATACAAAATGCGGTTTTCCACCATCATCCTAGACATACCTTCATTTAGCATAGGAATTCTTAAGGAATTAACGTAAAATTATCTTCATTCAAACCATCATCACTACAAAGAAAGCAAAATTACAGAGGTGAAGGATCACTGACAGGCAGGTAAAAACCGGTCCGAGTGCGGTCTATAACACTAAAAGACTGTCCGAAGGATGGGGTGGTTTGTTATCTGCGACCTCCCTGCCTATAGTTCAGTGATAATTCAAGCTTATTTTCTTTCGTCCTGGCTTAAACCTTAGAAATTTCTAAAGCCTGCTTATCAGTCATCCAGCCATTGTAAGGGAATGCCTCGCGCCTATCTGCTCAACATCGGTACCAAGCCACGAATATCGTGCTCAAAACTGATCACAGACCAGTTGCTAATGTCTGAAGTAGATCATAAGTCACCTTCTATAGGTCTAAACATGTATGTTTTATATATATCTACGTGTTTTAAATCACTGAAATCACATAGCGTGGGTCAGTTGTTTTGTCTGGTATACGAATCCACTTTTGGCAACGTTAGGGACTTTGAATTCTTACTGGTCGTTGCTCGAAAACCTTAAGGGTTTATGGATATATGAATATTTTACGTTATCAATATCATGAATTACGTATATTTTGTGACGTTTAGATGAACAGATTCTCTCTGTCCAGAATGCACTATACTAGTCACTAGACCTTCAGTGATTTTAGTGTTTATACCAGGTGGAAATTTTACCAAAAGCTAACCTAATATTGCAGTATAATCTGAGATAGAATCTGCTGTGTCGCCATCTGTTGCTTTACAATTTATGTATGCTATTTTTTTCAAATGGGTATATTGCGCAATGCCATTTCAAGGATAATACTGTAATTATAGAAATCACACAGCTAATGGTTTTACACAACAGTTTTATTTATGAAATGGATTCGATGTTCTGTTATGATCGGTAATATTTAATTTTAAAATTGTATAGAATTTTTATACTCTACACTTTTATTGCTTCTAATTCCTGTTTTGTTGACAATGGATGTGTTTTTCCAAAGTATTCAGTAATTATATTGGCAAGCAATATACAACTAATAGCTGTTAAACAGAAGTTTATTCCAGGTTAGAGTTTAATTCTGAAAGCAGCGTCCCCTTCATCAGTCACCAGCACTCACAGTTCTAAAAACTCTTCAAACATCAGCTCTTTAAGCGCTTTGATCCCAACTTCATTGAGGCTGAACGACAATCCACATATACTCCCATTGATGAGCGGGAACAAAAGAAGTCTCATTCTGCCAGGTCGGGCAGCATATGGAGCGAATGAACCATTAATTCCACACCTGAAGCAGCCCTTTGTTCCTCCTTTGTCTTTGTTGATCATTTTCCTAAAGAAGGGTGATTCAGCTTTGAGACGAAGTTTATTGTGCTCTTGTACCATAAGGCCATCAAACTAATAATAATAATAATGATAACAATAATAATGTTATTATTAATACTCTCACATGGGAATGATTCTAATAACTTCTAGAAGTAGTTTCCACTGTGACTTTCTAGGAAAATGTGTTGTTTGCAATTCCTTTCCCTCTTTGACCGTAGCTTCTTTTATTCATGTACTATATTGCAATAGAATATTTCAATAGAAAGCTTCTTTTACTAAAGAATACAGTATTTTAAAATCTTAATTCCACATAGAGCTAAAGCCTTACTCTTAACAGCGACATTAAAACTTCGTAATCGACGCTTGAGGATTAAGGCATACTTAAATTCTAAGTAATGCAATCCCTGCAATAAGAATTTATGACTAATATCGGAATCATCGTATCGAAAACTATTACAATTTTATTGCCGTCTGCAGAAACACCAATACTCAGATGGTGAATCAAACTAATCAATATATATATTGATTGTGCGGCGGTCACCTCCTCATCCGTGCTGTTAGGCTTACCTTGATGCTTCTCCCGTTGCTTCCAGAAGTTCTCAGTGGGTTGGTTCTCTTCAATTTATCCTCGGCTAGCTGCAGTAATTTTTCTTAAACTATATGGGAGCATGGACTTATCCTCGGTAAAGGAAAACGTAGATCTCGGGTGGTGATATAGGAAGACATAGACTTGCTTTGTTTATGAAAAGATGACACTGCCGTTTCTTTTTATTTAATTAACACTCGTAGTATACAAAATTAGTATTGCCGCTGTAAAATACTGTCCACCGCTGTTAAACTATGGCGCGGATATGACATGAAGTTTAAATATTTTTATTGTCGCTTTAAGAGTAGCGGATCTTAGGTGTGTTGCTAAAACTATTTTGATTCCCTGTTTTGGCGCGATATCTCACACATCCTGCAGCATCTCTCCCTGACCACACATGACATAAACTGTCGAATAAAATGCAATACTAAGCTGACATTACAAAGCTGACTTGATTCCCTTCTTGGCGCGATATCTCACGCATCCTGCAGCATCTCTCCCTGACCACACATTACCAAAAACTGTCCCGAATTTTCCCCAAACAGATCCATTTATAGTCTCAGCCTTTTGAGGCTGCTTCCTTTCCTATTGGTCCATTTTTAGCGCGACTCGACGCGTCTAACTATTTCGAATAAACTTTCAGGGATCTCATTGGTCCAATTTTAATATAAATCGCGGCTTTTCCTACATTTACCGTTAGGTTGTCTTTCTCGCTCACTTGATCACGGCGAATTATCAAATAATGGGACAAAGGCTCTACACCCTCGCTGTAGAAATAATAGCACTGCGACCGAAGAGAGGTAATAAAACTAGGTTTTCTGCCTTCGAAAGCACTATTCCTGAAGCTAAAACATTCCATCGTGGACAGTATTTTAACATAGCGTTTAAATTATTTACATTAAACCATTTATAACTCTACTAATATTAGTAACCTAGATAGATACATAACGTTAAATCACTCTTCTTAAAATATACCAGCAGTATGAGAAAAAGATATTTACATAATACGATTTAACATCAATAAAAGTTAATTAATAAGTTATCTGTAATTACAGTTCTTGGGCTCGGCCTAGAGTTGCCGTTTCAAATTGCCCTGTTCTGGAAAAGAATAAATTTTTCAGCACTTGATACAATTTTCTTTTACAGAATAATTCCTCTGATTATGGCGTTTGTTTGTTTGTTTTGTTGACGGAGACCCTTCGCTATACCTTCACAAGGGTTCTGACAAACCAGTGGTGTTTACATTTGGGTCATTCACTCTACACTCTCCCTTTTAAAAACAGGTTTCCGAGAGACATTCTTATACACAATACATTTCTCGCACACGAATAACTTGTGACGCAAACAAATACTCTAATACCCAATTTAAGTTCTAAAATTAAATCTATTTACATACATATTGGTACATAATTATTATGCCTTTATTTATTTCTTTACATCCTTATTTATCGGGTGTATTACCTTTACTATTTGTTCACAGGGTTGCTACCTCATTTCGAGTAAAACTAACCTGATTCTTTTCATTACATTCTTCACCCTTCTCATTCTCTAAACATTTGTACGGTTTGAGCAACTGTTTATGGTATCTCCCTACGATCTTGGAATTCTTTATTTCTTGTAACTCAAATGTATCCGAGCCAAAAATGTTAATCACCCGGTATGGACCTTTAAATAAATTTTCCATTCTATGATACCTTTTTTTATAATTAATAAAACTATTTATATGTTTAAAGAAAACTGTCAGCATATTGCTAGCATACCAACCAATTAATAATTTACAAATATTGCTAAATATCCAAAAAAAATAATAAATATTCTGACAATAAAAGCTGTTTCAACCTTAAGACAAACTTATTCAAGCAGAAAGAAACAAACATATTAATGGCAAAGGTGTTTCTTGTTCTTCTTCACTATCACTAATGAGCATTTAATACTCAAGTCTCTTTAGTAATGAAAAAAAATGTTCTGCACAACTGCTTAAGATAATTCATTAATTCACATGGGAAAGCTCTCCTTTATAGGCACGGTAGAGTCAGGATCAATGATATTATGTCTTTCTTTCTTTTTTTTTTTTAATTTGATTGCTGGATTTTTTTTTATACCCATACTAATTCTCCAAGTTCGATCAACCATTTCTTTCGCTTCTTTGTTTTAAATTCCTCCTTTCTTTTCTGCGCCCTTTTTGACATTCTTTCAAAAGCTTTCTTAACCGTCTGTTCTCCCGTTAGTGTTTTCGGATCTTTAGTTTCCAGTGTCTGTGGTAATTTCCCTTCAAGTGTTTCTACTAACTTCCCCTTCATCAGCTCAACTAATTTCCCCTCTACATTCTTATCTTGTTCACTTAAGTTTCTTTCTGAGTCCTTATTCTGCTTACTTAATTTCCCTTCGAAATCCTTTTTCTGTTCACTCAGTTTTCTTTCTAAGTCCTTACTCTGCTCATTTACGATTCTTTCTAAGTCCTTACTCTGCTCGTTTGATTTCCCTTCTAAATTCTTATCTTGTTCCCTTACGATTCTTTCAAGTCTTTACTTTGCTTACTTACGATTCTTTCTAAGTCCATATTATGCTCATTTGATTCCCCTTCTAAATTCTTATCTAGTTCACTTACGATTCTTTCTAAGTCCTTACTCTGCTCATTTGACTTCCCTTCTAAATTCTTATCTTGTTCCCTTACGATTCTTTCTAAGTCCATACTCTGCTCGTTTAATTCCCCTTCTAAATTCTTATCTTGTTCCCTTACGATTCTTTCTAAGTCTTTACTCTGCTCATTTACGATCCTTTCTAAGTCTTTACTTTGCTTATTTGACTTCCCTTCTAAATTCTTATCTTGTTCCCTTATGATTCTTTCTAAGTCTTTATTTTGCTCATTTGATTCCCCTTCTAAATTCTTATCTTGTTCCCTTACGACTCTTTCTAAATTCTTACCATGTTCACTTACGATTCTTTCTAAGTTCTTACTATGTTCACTTAAGATCTTACCCCGTTCATTTAAGATCTTACCCCGCTCATTTAAGTCCTTACCCATCTCGTCTATCTTTGTGCTCAAATGTTGAAGCAATATTAGCAGCTGGTTTTGACCTGCGTCAATGACCTGCTCAATCGGTGATTGCCTTTCTAGCCTAACTTCTACTTCTGCTGCACCCATATTTTTTCCATCTGTTGTTATGCTGACAATAGCCTCCCCATCCAGTTCTTCTGAACCTTCCCTTGACCTACTCATGGTTCCGTTAGCAAGTTCTACCTCCCTAGTAATGACTTTACCCCCTCTCAATAACATGTGTTCACAAAACTGAGTCACTACTCTGCATGCCTTTTTGTTTGTTTTTGAATAAATGTTCTAACCTGTATTTTTTTTCAATGATAACTGATGCGTTCCGGGTTCGAATCCTGGTGAAGTTCTAGAAGCGATGCTCTCAGCTGTTTTGTTGTCCCCCGTAGGTAGACTAGAAGTTCGCGTTGTAATTTTGTTCTGCTGTGCCCCTTTCCTCTGAAGATTCTTGTCTGTTCGTTGTTTCCTAGGCCTCCGTTTGTGTCGTTCTTCCCTTCGAGCTCCACGTTATGGCGCCAGTTTGCGGCGGTCACCTCCTCATCCGTGCTGTTAGGCTTACCTTGATGCTTCTCCCGTTGCTTCCAGAAGTTCTCAGTGGGTTGGTTCTCTTCAATTTATCCTCGGCTAGCTGCAGTAATTTTTCTTAAACTATATGGGAGCATGGACTTATCCTCGGTAAAGGAAAACGTAGATCTCGGGTGGTGATATAGGAAGACATAGACTTGCTTTGTTTATGAAAAGATGACACTGCCGTTTCTTTTTATTTAATTAACACTCGTAGTATACAAAATTAGTATTGCCGCTGTAAAATACTGTCCACCGCTGTTAAACTATGGCGCGGATATGACATGAAGTTTAAATATTTTTATTGTCGCTTTAAGAGTAGCGGATCTTAGGTGTGTTGCTAAAACTATTTTGATTCCCTGTTTTGGCGCGATATCTCACACATCCTGCAGCATCTCTCCCTGACCACACATGACATAAACTGTCGAATAAAATGCAATACTAAGCTGACATTACAAAGCTGACTTGATTCCCTTCTTGGCGCGATATCTCACGCATCCTGCAGCATCTCTCCCTGACCACACATTACCAAAAACTGTCCCGAATTTTCCCCAAACAGATCCATTTATAGTCTCAGCCTTTTGAGGCTGCTTCCTTTCCTATTGGTCCATTTTTAGCGTGACTCGACGCGTCTAACTATTTCGAATAAACTTTCAGGGATCTCATTGGTCCAATTTTAATATAAATCGCGGCTTTTCCTACATTTACCGTTAGGTTGTCTTTCTCGCTCACTTGGTCACGGCGAATTATCAAATAATGGGACAAAGGCTCTACACCCTCGCTGTAGGAATAATAGCACTGCGACCGAAGAGAGGTAATAAAACTAGGTTTTCTGCCTTCGAAAGCACTATTCCTGAAGCTAAAACATTCCATCGTGGACAGTATTTTAACATAGCGTTTAAATTATTTACATTAAACCATTTATAACTCTACTAATATTAGTAACCTAGATAGATACATAACGTTAAATCACTCTTCTTAAAATATACCAGCAGTATGAGAAAAAGATATTTACATAATACGATTTAACATCAATAAAAGTTAATTAATAAGTTATCTGTAATTACAGTTCTTGGGCTCGGCCTAGAGTTGCCGTTTCAATTGCTACTGTTCCGCCACGCCCCATTATTTTCCAAGTCGTTGCTACGTTTACATTCTAGAGAACTGTAGACATCGTTACTGTTTTCACATTTTTAATTCATTCCAATAAAAGTTATGCAGAAATTCTATCTCTAAATGTGCGACACACGATGTTAGTGGAAAGTAAAGACTGGAAAGTATGGTGACAAGTCGCTGCGTCTCTGTATCGACATATTTGGGACTGATTTTGCAAATTAGTTTGCCGTTTTGTTCAAAGCACAAATTTTACATTCTAATTAGCTATGTAATTAAATTACTTAAGGGATTAGAATTTAAGAGACTACTAACTGTGACATGTCATTAATTGTTTAGAAGCATTATATGAAAAAAAATTGGAAAACTGTTTTTAGTTTCTCTACTACTGATGTATAGCAAACAGAGGAAGTATTGCATTCCTCCCAAAAATTCGATACTGAGATTTAATCTGAAATACCCATTTTGAGGCCCTCTAATTCCAGAAAGAAGAGTTTTTAGGAAGAGTTCCTTGCGTGCGCGCGCGCGCATGTATGTGTATCTAAATAACATTACTCAAAAATAAAAAGTCGAACAAATACCTACCAAAGTTAGTATTTAAGTTCACAGTCTTTCAAGGATGTGACACGAAGATTTTCAACAAAATCCCCCTACATGAACCACCCTTTACATGGAATAAATTTCATTTGCAATTTTCTCAAAAATAACTAAAATACATATGTTTAAGAAATGTACAGCACAAATAAACCCTATAGATTTAAATCTCGTCAAAACTCACATTTTATGCCAAATAGTTTTTTTTTTGTGGCAGTAACCTTTCCGATGTATTTTTTATTTGTTTCAATTGTCAAACTATATATTCTGTTTTTAACATCTAAGTCGTTAATATCTTTTACTTTCTGTATAACGTACCTAGTAGGTAGAGAAAATTCGAATCTAGTTTTAAGGGAAATACAAGCTTTGATGTTCCTAAATATAGCCTATGAACCGTATAACGCAAAAACGAAAAGTTGAATAAATATTATACTTGGTATATAAGTTTAGTATCCTCCAAAGATACGATAGGAATATTTTTCATATCGAGTTTTAACGGAAACACATGTTTTGATCTCCCTGAATATGGTTTATGAACAGTATAGCTCAAAAATTAAAAGCTGGATAAATACTACGAGTAAATTAGATGTGGTAAGAAGATTGCCAACCAAATCTATGCACGATATTCAAGTTATCTTCATTTTGAATAGGCACAGAGTGCGAAGAATTTAGCAAACCACAACATACGTCAATTAACTATAAGAACTCTGGTACTCTCTTTACCATGCACCTAGTAGGTAGGCAGAGGAAATACTTATTGAAGTCCACATAATATTCGGCACAGAGATTTCATCGGAAATACAAGTTTTGAAGGTCTCTGAATCCAAAAACATTTTTAGAAAAAGGTCCATATGTACAATTAAACACCCTAACTCATAAACGAAATTTCGGATAAATACCAAACTTGGTGTTGAAGTTCAGTATCTATCAATGATGCGACATGAAAATTTATAAGTAAATTCTCCTACCTAAAAATAAACTGCTGTTTCCAAAAGAAGTCTGATGTTTTTTATAAACTACCACATAATTTGGATATTTGCATGACGAATAAAATGTGTATCTTTAATTTCCTGGGAATTACCTGTGAACTCTTATTTATTAGAAATTGAATTTTGTATATTTTTATAACGGATAACTAACAAAATGTACACTAAATCTTCATACCAAAAATTAGGTCTCTAAACCACACGATTTCTTTCAAATAACTTTTTGTAGTATGAGCCATTTCAGAGACATCCGTTAAGGTTTTTCAATACCTCAACATCTGTTAAAATGCTGTCGCTATTCAGTTCTTTCTCAGAATATCTTGGAAAAAGTATAACATTACAAGGCCAGCACACAGCGATCCGCTTTTCAAAACATTTAACTATTGCTTCCGTGTTCGTATCCTCCTTGCTCAGTCGAATGCACGGAAACTTATCATTGCTTTTAGTTTTCTGTGACACTTTTCTTTATTTAATGTTGGCAGAAACTGCCACACCAGCCCTGGGTAAGGCAATCTCTATTCAAGTCCAACACACACGGACTTAAGCTAGCTGAGCGGAAAAGAGGGAAGAGTACGGAAATATTTCAGCTGATTGGCTGGAAGACATACTTTACAACAACGGCCCTCGGCAAAAGTCCGTCTCGTATTGGTTTACTGTCGTAACTCTAGTGTTCTAAATTAACCTATGAACACAGCTCACAGCAAGCTCAGGAGCGTAGGAAAAGAAAGGAGTGAGACAAACATTAAGTAGAGTGCTAGAACCAAGTAAGGTGTGGGGGCTGAGCGTGGCACTAGAGATTCGGTATTTCCTTACCAACATTGTATCGGCATGACTCCATACACTCGACTGTAATCTGCAACGAAATATGTAATGGAATTAACTGTGAAGAGGTTTATCTCGATTAACATGGAGATAAAAAATAAGCTTATATAAGAATATTAGTTGTAGAAGCAACTATATGAGAATAAACGATAGTGGTAGGGAAAGCCATTGAATGTAAAACCGATTTTTTTTATTTTAGTTATTTTTAAACAATCTTCAATATTTATGCAACATCAATAATGATAAAAATGATCCATCCTTCCATATGCATTTAAATTTACAATAAGTGTAATTCTATTATTGCCATGTCCTTATTCTATAACCTTTTCATTCAGAATCGTCCTGTATGTTTACTATCGCTAATAGATGTCACGAGTATTAGAAGTTTGTGAACACAAATTACTCTTTTGTGATTGTGTTTTCCAGTGTAATGTAGTTTTACACAGTTAATATTTAGGCACTTCTGTAACAATATCTTAACATTTCTCAAATTAAGATGTTACAACTAATCCTGAAACGCATCTGCATTTTTCTTCAAAAAATTTATCTCTCTCATTATTGTGGCTTTCCAACACCAAAATCATAAAAACCTAAAAGTTGTAAAACATCCAAATTTCAGGAGAAGCACGTTACTACGTTAATTATTTGGCTCAACAATTAAAAAGTAATAATTCTCAAATACAGATCACTCTTTACACCGTAGAGTTAAGTAGTTGATTCTAAATACTCAGCGGGTACTATTAATAGCAGCTTAGTTTGACTTGTATACAAAAAATAGAAATCTGTGTTCTGTGTATGAAATAAGTTGTATTAGTTTTCAAATAACAATGTACCCCGCTAGCAAGCAAACTGAAGTTCTGAAGTAAATTGCCTCTATTACGAGATTGAATCAGACATGAAAATGTCAATGTCAGGATTGAATCCAAAGATGAATGCCAAATACCATACCGCTGTGATACCGCGACGTCAATACTTAAAGCCGAAGATCGTGGTGCGTGTGAAAAGGATTTTTTCAACTCTGATTTAACCTTCTATTTCTAGGTAATGTGAAAGACAGATAAGCATATAATATTGGTGTTAAGATTAGGTTCTGCAGCGTTCAAGAGATTTTATATGCGTCCACCTATTTTTTCACAGAGTATGTATTATATAAATAACAATGAAAATACAATTTTGTTTAGTGGATTCACGATCCACCGCGCGTCGACAGGAAGACCGAAAATTCCAACTGTTATTCAAATTCTTCAAATTTGACTGTCCATTTTCAGAGCTTTTACCACCAGAGAAAGGAAATGTGTATGAACGACATTAGTACGTCTGTATACGCTCTGTGAGAGCGACAGGTGCTCTGGATGGTATATATGTTTTTACTCAGTAAATCCACTGACAAGGAGAAAGAGAGTCTGACTTGTTAGTATACCATCCTTCTCCAGCTAGAGTTGAAGGGCGTGTCTGTTACATATGAGAGCACAAGAGACTAACGAAGATGGATATATTCATATTAGGGTGGAAAAGTGTGTATGTAGCTCTTTCAGGGGTATACATTCTTTCTTATATTTGCTTTATCAGAATGTATTCTCAGTTTTCCTTATTTCTGAAAAACTTTAAATGTCTTATATTTAGTAAAGTAGTAGTGGTTTACTGCATTCCCTGCAGTAAACCGAATTTGTATAACAATTTAACAAGGAAGCCAAATGCTTCCTACAGATGTTGGGTGCGGACACTTAATCATATAAAATAAGGTTCACAGTTGTAATGTCAAATATAACCTCAGCCTTAGATAAGCTCCTCTATTGATTACTACAAGCACAAACTAAATAGGCTTAACATCCTTGCACTATAATAAAATTTGGTTACTTATGATGCCAATTAACATACTTATATATTCAGAAGAAAATACCATCGATTCTTTGCTTTTCTAGTGAAAACTTATAGATGAGAATTGCATTGTGTGCTAAATGCATGAAATTAATGCAAAGTATATCATTCGTAAAACATTCTAATACACATACACTATGTGTCATATAATAAATTAGTTTATCAGATATTATTACATATTCATATTTAGCAACTAATATTAAGGTAAATACTACGTCCTTCATTCACTGAAAAAATTCAATGTTTTACGCAATCTTGCTAGGTTCACATGATTGTAAAATAAGTTAATTAGGATATATATATATGTATTATATGCAATCGAATCAAAAACTATTTCTTTCCGAAGAATCATAATTTATGTCAAATAAATAATACTTATGCGATCCAAATTTTCTTACAATTCTCAGAATAAAAATTCCGATAAAATATAGTCCTAAACTGGATATAGAGTTTAAGCATATTTTATCTTTTTGCTAGACATTTTATTGGAAAGACATTATTCTAAATACAGTGGTGGACTGTAACACCACGAGATATAGGCCCTTTAAAATATGATCATAATTATAATAATAGTACTGTTAGAATACCGTATTTCCTTTTTGTATATAGTGTAACCATCGTTTTAATTATAACATAATTTAGTCTACAAACAATAACTTTTAAGAAGTATTTAAGATGCCACAGTATTAAGAGCTAAGATACAGCTGGTCCATTTTTTGTATAAAGCGAAAGGAATCTCTTTCTTTTGAGAAAATTTACACAATTTAAGGCTCTAAAGAATACTCGCGTATCATTTATAAAACTCAGCCTTGTAAAGAAACTGGCAGTTAAAGCATATGAAACGTTACACGATGCCGTCCTCCGTGGTCTAGGGGTACCATGCTAGGCTCTGGTACCCAAAGTTGCGGGTTCGAACTCGGCGGAGGGTGATGGATTTTTTCGGGTATGATACTCGTTAGCATGGCTTCCTTCTGAAGGGAAGTAAAGTCGAGGGTAGGGGTCGTAGATTTACGGAACGTAAAAGACCTCAAACCAGATAGAGAGACCTCTGAGCAAATCATTCGGTCTTTCACGCCCAATATAGAATGAGACGCTAAGAACCACAGTAGTTAAAAGAGAGCCCACAAATAAAAACCAATTTAATTTAACGTTACACGGCTCTAAACTTCATAATCTGTGGATGTAAATTCATTTAAGTTTCCATGTTCTGGGCTGCATTTAGGAACCAGCTTGGATGGAACCAATAATTCTATAGTAGCCGAGTGGTTCCTTCAGCAAGAATTGGAACCATTTCTAAAAAATAGCTGAAAATAGCTGTGCAGTCGCAGATAAGGATCGGTGTATTAAGGGTGGCAGGAATTCCGACATTCATAGATGTTATACATTTTATAACACCTTGTTTATAATCGTATAAGCATATTTAAACCCTTTTACAATGATGTGAAATTTAGATACTTATTTCACGTGATTTTACAATTAAAACTTATATATAACATTCCAACTATATGAATAGCCTGTAATCTTGGGAGTGGGCGAAAGATGAGTTTAATTTCGTTACTTGTTCATTCCTATCTTCTAGACTACTTAAGCAGACACCTTGTCAAGGGACTAGGTAACATGAATGATGTACGATCTACCTTATAGGTCTCAGAGATTACCAATCTATTTATTATAAATGGTGTAACATACAAGCTAATAGTATAGCATTATTTAATGTAAGAATTTAGCAGTATTCTTCTAAAGTGGCACAATTTTTATTTTCATCATTTTGCCAGTTTAACGTAACGCTTTGTTTACTTCAAAATTTGAAGTATACCCTAATAATTTAATAATATTTAAACGTTTCTATACTGGAACAAATAATACAAGAATAATTTTTGAAAACTTGGGATTATTGTAGTATCAGTGAGAACCATAGGATATAGCCTGGAATTTAATCTTTAGGCCCAACTGTGATATTTTGAAAAATCTGAGGAGCTGTGTCTAGTAGTTAGTGACATTTTGAACGCTTTATAGATCAGTACCTAGTCTTTGGAGAACTTAGTCTTGTGACTTATACTATATATGTAGATACATCCTTAATGATTTGCGAAGACTATAGATAATTGTTTTCTCAACAGTTTGTTTTCTATGTATCCAAATTATGAAGTATATAACACTTTCAAGTTTGAAGTGGCACGAAAAGAGCATTTTCAAAGCAAAAATAATTATTTGTTATTTTTGACTTGCTTTTTAAAAAAACAAATTATTCGTAATGGTGCATAACTTAGAAATATTTAGATACTCCACATATATTGTTAATGCTCATTGCTTACGTTACTTTGCGTATTTATGGAAACATGTAGTTATCTCGTATATATTAATAAAAACTGTTAATAATTTCATCTTGTGTAGTATTAGGGTATCGTATTTAAATTTGTTAAAACATAAAACACTTTTTCCAAATTTAATTTGTTGATAATAAATGCAAATAAAAGGGAGCTTTCTACGTTTTGGGCTTTTAAACACACATTTATATTGCATATTAAATTGAACGGCAAATGATTATTACCAGCCTTACAAAGCTTTAAATATTGTTCTCTCAAGTTTTATCTCAACATTTTGCTGTATTGAAAATAATCAAATTGCAATTGTTAACATCTTTCAATTTTTATAGCTTCTGAGTAGTATATAAATGAAGATATTCATATATGAGTTTCATTTTCCGAAAGTGGCGTACAAAATTACACATATAACTGTTTTTGGAGCCTATAGTAACGAATTTTTTAAGATATATACAGGTTAACAATAAACATATGTTTGTAATTCTGATGGAAAAAAACTTTTGATTAAAGGTTTTATAAGTACATAATGCGGAAAACATTTTATTAATTCAATAAAAAATACGTAAGAATAAATCATTATTTTAACAATAAAATGTGCCAAATGTAAGCCTTATCGTAAATATTAGCATTGTTTTCTGCAATAACTGAGATAAAATACAATAAACTAGCATTTAAACTATAGATTTTTCAATTCTCAAGATGCGTTACCTTGAAAGCAGACATGAAAATTAAACCTGGATTTTTCCACTAATATGAAGTGCAAGAAACAGTTCTGAAAAACCTTAAATTCTATTGGCACCCCTTGCCGTCGATCTGCCTCCGTATTATTCTTAGCTAATAATTGAAATTCCCTAGAAGTGCAAGTTATCAAAAAAGAAATTAAAGTCATAGAATATTCACAAAATGAGCTGTAACTCTTGTTTTAATTTATTTGGTAAGTATATTTTGAGAACAGAACCGAACAATTGAAGCTGAGGATCATATAATCTAAGTTCAAAAGTTTTGTTATCAAACATTTCTACATGTAAATAGGATAAGTATTAGTGTCCTGCGCTAACCAGTTAGAAGAGCTGAAATCATGCATCATCTGAATGCGCCGTGCTACATAGGCAGAATGGCAAACTCTTTTGTAACGCGGATAACAGACTTTGACAGCTGGAGACAGCTAGAGAGAATATTGGAGTTATTTCTGCAAACGTAAAGACACAGATTCTAGAAACATACCAGAGAGACTGCTGGGACAGGGGGAAGTTCGGGTGTAAAAGTCACAATACAGCAATCAATCAAGAAGAATAAAATAATGACAATGTTCACTTAAAATTTTATGTGCAAAGGCAATAATCGGTAACTACAGCTATACAGTCCTCTCAAATTACGGAGAGTAGAAATTTTACAATGACTGAATACTGTCTTAATACAAATAAACTAGAATGGATAAAGCCTGGAAATGATACAATACATAATAGACTTCACTGCTAAGGTATTATTAAATCATTCCGTTTATGTTTCACTCAAATTAGATTTATTCTTCCGTATTGTCTTTTCTAAATACGAGTAAATGCGTAGTGAAAAATTTTTAGAGAATATTTTTCAAAATTTTGAACAATAATATAGCTTTCGTAAACCATTACAAAGTGAAAAGGATACTTCATGCATTATAAAAACTAATAGAAAGCGACTCTTCTATCCACTTACGTTGTTCACGAAACGTTATCGTCCAGCTATAATTGCAACTTAGGTAATATCTATAATAAATCCTGTGGAGATACAGCCAGCGAAAGGTAGGGGCCTACCACCCTGATTGCCAGGCTCAGGCAAAGATGAGTGATCATCCAACCGATACGGGGCGGTGATGTGGACAGCATCCCCCTAGCAGAAAATTGACCAGGACTATATCTGCCTATCGCAGCTCCTCACTTTCTTCACGATACTGGGTGAGCACCGGTCATATAACCGGACGTAAAATCCGCTTCCCCATGGGTGGGAACGAATGCTGTCGCATTCCGTGGCTGGGAACCAGAGCACCACGCTCCAGTCCACTGCGCCACGGTGCAGGACTGTGTAATGCTTACTTTGTTATATACACATGCAGAAATAATGCCCAAATGTTAACGACTGCAGGGAGCAAGCAATAAATTCAGCCATAGTTAAGATTTCTTGAGAAGGAAAATGGAAAAGGAAACCTGAATGTTTCACACAGCTTCCGCCAGATGTCGTACTTACATTTGAAATATACACCATGAATATTTCGAAAAGAACTAACCTAACAAAAAACAATTATCCTAACCAAATTATGCATTTCAATGGGCTATAAGTTTTTGGGGTTAAGGTTTTAATATTCAGGTTTTATAATTATACAACATTACAGACAGTTAAATGTGTGAGTGAAGAGGACTTCAGAGACTATATAGAACATTTATTTTATTACTTACAAAAGAGTTTATTTTAAAATATTTAGAGATTTTTAAAAAAAAATTAAAGTACGAAAGTTTTTCACGTAAAGCATGGAACATACCGAATATAAATGCAAAGTCTTATATTTATTCAATTTTTCA
Source organism: Deroplatys truncata (assembly GCA_030765065.1). Classification (NCBI taxonomy): domain Eukaryota; kingdom Metazoa; phylum Arthropoda; class Insecta; order Mantodea; family Mantidae; genus Deroplatys; species Deroplatys truncata. Next base: position 189,543,424 of record CM060981.1, read on the forward strand.
TTTTTTGAACTATGCTGTTCGTACATAGGTGCGGGCAGACCTTTCCAAAATGCTTCTTTCGGAGGATGGGGGCTGAGGGGACCCAAAAGCTTCCTTTATGGTGAATTCCGGATATCGAATTTCTTTAGTGCAATGTGACACTTCTTCTACCTACCAAAGGTAGAGAACCAAAACGTGAGCTGTGCCGCAATAGTTTCTAGAACAGCTATGAAAACAAATTACAGTAGGTAGAAAAAGGCTTGTTCATTATAGACCTTCTGTATTATTTTGTTTTAATTTAGCTTATTTATTAAAGGATTTACTTCCCAGTAGTGTCGCGATATCTTTAAATTTTGTTGTGCCTTTACCTGTGGGTAGATGACAGATAGACGTATATTTGGCTTCTTGAATCTATTTAATTCTGTTTGTTGTCCCATTAATTTAACTGTTTTGTTTTACTGCTATGTGGGCTTAGTGATCATGTAACAAATATTTACCTATGGGGCAAAACGAGAAAAGCTTCTTGTTTGTCCGGATAAACTTTCAATTCACATATTTATGACATTTAAGATCAGTTATTGTCGCGTTGTAATACGTCAATCACCTCGCGGTTAATTGTAACGTGAAGTTCGGGCTTGACACTCAACGATGCGGTTGAACCTCAGAATCCGCAACTGATGTGGTTTCGTAGATTCTCAAGTGTCAACTTCACGTTACAATTTCTCGCGGTGTAATTTGGCTATTGCGTTACAGCAAATGCAGTTTTTGAAATTATTTTGCATGTTATCGGTTGCGTCAAAAATAATACGGAATTTTAATTTAAAAATGCGTTTACATTAGGTTTATATTGAGCATCACATTTTCTTACGTTTTTGAAATGGTCTATACCCTTAACTTCAATAAATCCCTCCCCTGTATGCCAGTGAAAATAGTTTTCAATGGCATTTATATTTGAGTTTCAGAGATATTTGTGGTACGTTTTAAGTGACTCGCCCGTACATAAAGGAGCCAAAAGACATCGAAATATTAATTTTGTATGACCAAGCAATTTTTTATAAAAATTGATGCATTTTACTTGCTTTTTTTATTAGGTCTACTTAAGATGGAAACCGAATATTAGTATGCTGAGTAAAGAATGATGAAGTCCACTTCACAGCTGTAAATGAGCATTCAAGATACACTGATTGTATAATTTACCTTACGTAATATGCAATAAATAATTAATTTACTGTATAAGCATATGTTTATTATTTCTACAGATATGAAATTGTATCTCGGTTTTTGCGAGCTATCATCTAATCCTGTCCATAGGTATGACGTATTCAGAATGCTGCTGTATTTTTCTAATACAGAAAGCAAAGTACTTTAAACTACAAAAACAGTATTGCTTTTTTACAGTCAAGTTTCAAATTAAAATGTAAATTGCTTCGGTAAACAGACTTGTATACTTTCAAATCACGTAATTTCAATGTTAGCATAAAATTCAGTTCAGAGATAAAAAAGACAATAAAATCTGCGCAATAAAGTTCTGTTACTGTAACACTGTAAAGATAATAATCAATCACAGGTACAGAACTGTAACAGTTACAGCCTTCGCATAATGTTGGATGTGTTATAATGTCTTACACATTCGCACGTTTAATTTCGAACAAAGTGACGTATTTGTCATACTGGAAATTCAGAAAGGTATTATAAGCATGTTCATACGTCTCCAAATACTGTAGTGCCACTAGATCTGAAAATTCTGCCAAACGGTAGGTATTATATTATTCATTAAAATGCTTCTGCTCAGAACAATAAAAAGCACGTGTGTCTTCTTCTGTAACACTGCTTCATTTTCTAACTGGTGCACAGGTTAAAAAGGCCTAAAAGTAGAAAACAAGACACAAGAAGGAAATTGTGGTAAAATAGCCCTATAAACAAGGAAACTATTCTATTCTCAAGTGAAGTTAAATGCATTACATATGAAGTGAATACAAACTTCTATCTGATGTCTTTATTACAGCAGTGGACTGGAGTATTTGTACACAGTAAATACAACGATTAGACCATAGCAATAATAATTAAAATATGTATTCTTGGAGGCAGTCGTGTTGCTGTTGGACTTCATTTGTTTGATTTCAAAGATGTTGTATTATCAAAACATAAGTAAGATATTGTACTTTGTTTGGTAATTACAATCGGTAGTAAGTAGAAAGTTATTAATGAATATATTCCAAGAAAATAATATAATTGAGCCTGAAGTTTATATTTAGAGATAAAATTATTAGCCGAAAAATCAGCGGTGAAATTATATAACCTTGCTTCATTGCTAACCTCCTGAAAGCCTGCCAGACTTACTACTGACCAAGAGGATCCAGGAATGCTAACGGATAGTGGAAAGAAGCGTATGGACATCGGGGCCAGAGATGGAGTCCAGAAAAAGAGTGTGAGAAGAAGCACCATGGAAGATGCAGCCACAAGGTCACAGTCTGAGATGGCAATGCGGACGTCGGTCGCTAGAGTCGCACACATCTCAGAGTTTTGAGATCCAAAAATAAGATCAAGGACGCCGGAGATGACCATAGTAGTTCAAGTCAGTGGCAGATGCACTCGGAATTGTAAGGTATAAATAGTAAAAGCAAACGAAGAAAAATAGTGTAAACGCGGTTAATTAAAACAACATGAAATAGTGCTAATTTGTACTATAAAAATAAAAACAGACATGTCATATTCGCATGAATTTCTCCACACACTATTGGTATTTTTACACATTTACACTACGCAATCAAAAGTATCCGGAAACTTGGCTGAAAATGACGTACAAGTTCGTGGCTCCCTCCATCGGTAATGCTGGAAGTCAATATAGTGTTGGCCCACCCTTAGCCTTGATAACCGCGTTCACTCTCGCAGGCATACTTTCAATCAGGTGCTGGAAGGTTTCTTGGGGAATGGCAGCCCATTCTTCACGGAGTGCGGAACTGAGGTATCGATGTACGTCGGCGAGGCCTGGCACGAAGTCGCGTTCCAAAACATCCCAAAGGTATTCTATAGGACTCAAGTCAGGACTCTGTGCAGGCCAGTCCATTACAGAGATGTTATTGTCGTGTAACCACCCCGCCACAGGCCGTGAAGTATGAACAGGTGCTCGATCGCGTTGAAAGATGCAATCGCCATCCCCGAAATGCTCTTCAACAGTGGGAAGCAAGAAGGTGCTTAAAATATCAATGCAGGTCTGCGCTGTGATCGTGCCACGCAAAACAACAAGGGGTGCAAGCCCTCTCCAGGAAAAACATGACCACACCATAACACCACCACCTCCGAATTTCACTGTTGGCACTACACATGCTGGCAGATGACGTTCACCGGGCATTCGCCATACCCTGCCATCGGTATGCGACATTGCATACCGTGATTCGCCACTCCACACAACGTTTTGCAACTGTTCAATGGTGTAATATTAAGCTCCTTACACCAAGCGAGGCGTCGTTTGGAATTTTCCTGCGTGATTTGTGGCTTATGAGCAGCGGCGCGACCATGGAATCCAAGGTTTCTCACCTCACTCCTAACTGTCCTAGTACTTGGAGTGGATCCTGATGCAGTTTGGAATTCCTGTGTGATGGTTTGGATATATGTCTGCCTATCACTCTTTACGATCCTCTTCAAATGTCGGTGGTCTCTGTCAGTCAACAGACCAGGTCGGCCTGTATGCTTTTGTGCTGTACATATCCCTTCACTATCACATCAGAAACAGTGGACCTAGGGATGCTTAGGAGTCCGGAAATCTCGCGCACAGACTTCTGACACAAGTGACACCCAGTGACCTGACCACGTTCGAAGTCCGTGAGTTCCACGGAGCGTCCCATTCTGCTGTTTCACGATGTCTAATGACTATTGAGGTCGCGGATAATGAGACCAGGCAGTAGGTGGCAGCACAATGTACCTAAGATGAAAAACGTATGTTTTTGGAGCTGTCCGGATACTTTTGATCACATAGTGTGTTATAGGTACAAGGAAAGGAGACCGAAGCGATAGTCAAATTAAAAAGGTAGGTGCCTATTTGTGGACCTTGAGATACCATACCGTTTCTTTAAACATCATGATAAACATTTGAATTCGACAGCACTTAAAAAATGTTATGTGTTGCATTCCCATAATTTTCTCTACTCATTCTTCTACGAAGTATTCTTACAAAACCTTTCTCTTCTATCTATTTCATATTAATGCAGATAAATTTTCACTACACATTTAAACATTTCGTTTTATATACAAGAAGAATACACTAAACTAAAGTAATGGACCCTAAGGTAAAGATGTTCTTATGACGTAATTGGTTTGATATTCCGTTCTCTTTACATGAACAAGAAACGAAAAAGGCTTTTGCGAATTTTAATTGAAAAAGGTATAAGGTATTTGAAAATACAAACCAATTCAAGATGGATAACGCGAAAAAAGTTATATTTCACATTAAATGTGCGCCTTAACGAGACCTACATTTTCTGTGTACTAAGATTTTGTTTACTTCTTGCGGTTTAGCAGTTATACAAAAATATTCAGAATGGAGAGGACTTCCCAGAAAACTCAACATATGAATTGTAATTGCCATGCAGATATCTTAAACATATGCAATTTTAATACACAAAGATAGAGCAATTTTTGAAGAAATAAAAAATAACAATATTTTTTTATACAAAGTGAGTTTGGGGTAAGGGGATTTTCTTGAACATTTTGATGTCGTATCCTTGGAAGACACTGAACTTAAATACCAAGTTATGTATTTAACCCATTTCTTGTTTTTCAGTTATGCCCTTCAGAGAACATAGACGCTCACGAACACACACATAGGATTTTCTAAAAATGATCTTTTAGATTAAATGCGCCACAAAACGTGCATTTATGGTGAATTTTGGGTATCGAACTTTTGTATTGTTAGGCAATACATTGTAGGTAAGCTCTGCTCATTGTAGGTAAGCAGTAGAGAAAGTAAATAGGACAAAAGTAGTAACAAATTCAAACCAAGCAACAGGTGTATTGGAAATGACTCATAGCACGAAAAGAAAAGATACTTGTAATAAATAATCTGTTTTAAGAGATCTACCCTTTGTGTAGAACGTTTGTCTATCTCTAATGGTTTACTAGTTATAAAAATTTTACACATATTCTTACGAATGAGGAGGACCTCACAAGCTATTTCTAAGCAATTAAACGTATGCATTTTATTTGTTATGTAAATATTTTAAACATATGGTATTTGTATCAAAATTGATAGTCATTTTTAAGAAATAAAAATAAGAAAAATGTTCCATGAAAAGTGCATTTTGCGCTAGATAAAACTTTTGAGAATCTACTTGCATATTTCGAAGATAATGAATTAAATATTAACTTTGGAATTTATCTGACATTTCGTTTTGGGTCTCTCTCTCTCTCTCTCTCTCTCTCTCTCTCTCTCGCATACACACGGTCCATTTTTAAAAAAAATTATCCATTTTGGATTCAGGAGACCTCAAATGGAAAACATGCATTTTAGGTGAGCTCTTGAAATGTAGTTTTTGGATGGAATGCAATACATACTCTACCTACTAGGTGCGAGTCAGAGAAAGTAAAAATGCAGTTTATCGCAAACTAAACATTCAAATGCCGAAGATCACAAGAAGAAAATCTCGCAAGTGCTGCCTGTAAGCTCTGTCACTGAGTGGTTGGACAAAGTTAGCCAAGGTTACTAATTCTTATTTTATATGTGTGTGTATGTGTGTAGAAGTAGAAGAAGTATTGCTATTATATATGGTGCTTGTTATCATTATTGGAAATAACAAGCATTGTGAAAATGTGAATTTAATGTAGGTGGCTAGAATCTAATATTTCATAATATTCTGGTGAACTCTTCATGGTTTATATAAATCTTCATATTGATTCATATTTTGTAGGATTTTAAATTTTTCGATTTTAAAATAATTTGTATCAACTAACGGAGTATCAAGTCACATACAGCTGAGAAATTTAGTATTTCCTCTATGTGACGCCAAGTGAGAAATTATACGCCCTATACGCATGAAAAGTAATTATTTTTGCGAACCGGTGCTTTTAGTGGAATATTGTAATTAGAATTAAAGAAGGGCAGGGCAACTAGTAACTTATTTTCGTTTGTCTCTAAGTTTAAGTGTTTACAATGGTTAAAATCTTTAAATCCCATGCAATTTCTTGTATTTCATTTGATATTTTATCATTAAATGTGAACAAAATGTACAAAGCCAGATAATTATGTAAACGTGCTACAAACCCTTAAAATATAAGGTGTTTTTGGCTCTAAAATGTATATTTCATAATACATTGGTATTGTTTCCTAGTATTTTCATATTCTCGCAATATTGTGGTATATTTTTCTTCATATTTTGCCTGACTGTAGTTATGCCATATACAAAGATATTTGTTTAATTACATTAATTTTCTTTACAAATCCTTAACCAAAATATATTCCCTTTAATTAATTTCTTTAGTTAAACCTGCTTATAATATTCTTATAGGTGAGGGACTTTTACATTGTTTTACCATTCGTGTAGTTTGTTAGATTGAAACTCCACACTTTCTGCTTTCCAAACCTAAAACACTAAAGAAAATACAACATAAGTTCTTCGTGTTTAAATTTGTTATCTAATAGTGTAGGAAACAGAAGTGTTCACATTTTAAACATTAGTCATGATTTTAAAAGGAAAATCACAGCCATAAACACCCGAATGTGTTTGCGATACGTGGGTACTGTCGGCTGTAGTCCTCTGCGATCTTTGCAAGTATCACACCAAATATATTGGGTCCCTCTCGTGGAGCTTCTCTACCACGTAGATTGCATTTCGCTTTTGATGGGCAAAAATTACTATTTCTAATATATCTAAGCCTTTCGTGTTTTCTATTTATGAAATACAGTGAAACATTTATTCAGTTCAATTATTTACGAATTTAGTGTTGACAGCTTCAATTTATAAGATATACTATGAAAAAAGAAAAGAAAAAGGAAGTGTTAACTGTCACTTATAGCACGGCTAATACCTACCCAAACACGGTGATGAAAATATATTTGGGAACGTAAACAATACTGCTATATCTAAGTAGTTAAGGTTTCACTCTGATGCCGGTTGCTTACCTTGCGTGCCTTTAGCACTTCAATCTTATAGCGCATAAGTTACTTAACCTGTTTCGGTTCCTATCCCCAACCCTAGAGGTAAAACATGTTCAGAATATTTCTTTGTGGAGGATGGTGAGATCATCTGCTTTTCTATGCAATTCTTCAGCATATCTTGGTTTGGCTTACCAATATTTCATTTCTTTGAGTTAATGTAGAGGTTTTGAGTATGTTTTGTAATTTGTGTTGAACAATTTCATTCTATTAATACTCATATAAATATAATTGTGGACTATCATCTACAATCTTTTGGTTTTGATACCCAGTTGACTCCCAGTTACAGCTTCAGGTTAGGGACTGAGGACAAGAAGAAGTGGAGCTTAAGGGAATGCTACTGCCATAGTTTACTTACACTTTCATGTTACAAATCATAACGCATTAAACTCAATCCTATAAATAAATTACGACTTGTACTATAATAATCGGATTTTATTTCTTCCCTTTAAAGTGGTCCAGGCTATACAATGACAATCGACAGAAAGTATCTAAAGCAAGAAAGTAATATGCTGAGAAAAAGTGAAAGAAGTTTTAGCTTATAAAACAGTAATTATTTATTTAATATTTATTTACTTTATCACAGTAAGCTTAATCTTTAAAAATGAAGGAAACAACTACCTTATCTTGGTTATGTACCGTCTAGGTGAAATCTTTTTCTTTGCGTTCTCTGTAAACTAATCTATCAAAATATTTTCTTTTGTGGTAACAATTTTATGTAAATAAGGGACAATAAATTTTAATTACCTGTTGTCTGTTTCTATCTTAATTACGCAGCATATTCCCCTTTCCAACACAGCAAAAAGACCTCACGGTTGGAGGACTGCAACAGAACTTCTGCTTTTTAATAACAGTCCTAATATCTTCTCATACACTGACATATGCCACCGCCAAAGGGAAAGAGTGAGATCGAATAATGCCCTCTCGTCCCTCATCCATTTGGAGAATAAGTGAAAAGGTCATATCGCCATCCGGCAGGCTTGGCCATACGCATACGGTTACCTTATACTAATGGATGACCAGCACTTTTTTCGCTTTTACTGGAGTGTATAAACAAACTTCTCGCCAGTGAATGTCACAAAGGCTATCGCTCTCTGTAGCTTTAAATAAAGAGATCAGCATTTTCCACAGAGAGTGTTTTTCTTTCTCTTTTTAAAGCAACAGCTGTGTGTTTTAAAGTTCTGATAACGTATTTTAAGAAATCTCCATTTATAGGAAAATAAGATGTCAAATTTTAATCGTCATGGAGAAACTCTAAAAATTCCGTTAGTTTCTTACATTATTTTCCTTAGATTTTGCTTCTAAGCGTATAATTTAGAAATAAGATATAATATTAAGCTATGAGCGCTTCCTATCCATTGCTTTTAGCAGTATCAATCACTCGTGGCGTAACTTTGGGAATTTTGAGCTATAAAACCGCTGGCGGACGAGCTAATGGTTAGGTCAGGCTTGAGCATGAAGACAGTAAACGATAAATCTCACCCTACTTTGTTCAAATCTAAGACCTGTTCAGCGTTAGCCGCTAGTATTTATTTTGTGCTCTACATCACAAAGTAAGAAATCAGCAGTAGCTTCGAAATATAAGAATTTTTATAATATTGACGTGGCAACAATTAAAACAAAGTTTTATCTATGAATTATGGTTTACAAATTATATAGATTATAACTTGAATAACAAACTTCTCTTTATAGAATGATATATTTGCTGCTATTAGTTCTAAAGCAATTGTCTGGCTATATTAATCAACAGAGCAGCGTTTAAGATACGTTTTGCTGTTCAGAGGAAAATTGTTTCTTTTTAGTATTTATTATCTGTAACCTAAGACTTCAAACACAATTTGCAATTACTGCATGCTTCTTAATAATATTCCTTTTTCTTAATTATTTTGATAAATCGCCTTAAGTATTGTTTTAAACAATCTGATGTGATACATTTGCATGACTTTCCCTACATTCTATCTTTATTAATGGATGTAAAAAGTATTCTTATTAAAGCTCAGTTTTCTGCCTACTACGTTTTAATCGAAATAAATCTTTGCAGAAATAGTTCCATTACAATTCGTTATAGATACAAACAGACCAAATCAGCCAAATATTTAAGAAGTGCAAGCTGTTTCTATGTAATCGCGAGAAACAACTGAATGTTGGCAGGACTTTGAAAGAATAAAAAGGTAATGAACAATTCGAACCATTAATAACAGATATCTCAGAAATAGCTTATGCCACAGAAAAACTTATTTGAAATAAATTGTGTGTTTTTAAAGAGATCTACATTTTTTGTGTAGTACAGTTTCATCAATCACCTTACATTTACCAGTTATGCAATATTATACAAAATTGCTTCCGAATGAAGAGGACTTATAGGCTGTTACCAGAAAATTCAAGATATACATTTTATTTGTCATGTAAATATCTTTCATATATGGCATTTTAATCACAATCCTTAGAGATATTTTATAAAATAAAAATGTTCCTTTTAAAGGGAAGTTTGTGGTAATTGGATTTGCTTGAAAATCTTCCTGTCGCATCTTTGGAGGATACTGAACCTAAATAGCATGTTTGGTATTTATTCAACTTTTCGTTTTTGAATTTTGCTGTTCCAAGACACACACACGCACATGTTTCTAAAATGCTTTATTTGGATTCAGGGGGCCTTAAAACATGTAGCTCGGTATCGAATTTTTGGGTGGAATGCAATGCTTCCCCTGCCTACTATACGTAGTAGAGAAAGTAAAAATTAAACATATTCCTATGTTAATAGCACTTATTTTCTCGATTAGCTCCAAAGTCGTTGCTGTTTCACTCAAAGATATAACCATCATATTTATTTTGAAGTAAGATATATTTCTTAAAGAATTTAACATATCAAGCAGTATGTTTTATTGCATATTGAATTCTCACCAAGTTTAGACTTAAACCATAAACTTAATGATTGAGGATTACAGATGAAACACGTATAAAGCCAATAGTTTTGAGGGAGAAAAAAACCGTAAGTAATTAAATCCGGTTAAAAATCAAATGCATGTCAACCAGTGAAGTATATAGTTTTATTCTCACCTTTTCAATGTTCGGTAAGTCAGGTATACTTACAGTTAGCATTTGTTCCATTTACTCCAAAGAGTCGGTAATATATAAGAGAATCACACATATTAGGTGTTCAAAACAACTAAACACCACTTTAACAAACACCACTTTACCGTGTGGAAACACTATAAATGTCAGCATATTAAATAGCTCTTCATAAAGAGACAAATGAAGACCATACCAATTAGTCTGTTAGTGTTTACACCAGCATTAATATTAAAGAAAAGAGAAAATAAGAACAGAAAGAACATTTGGGCTCATTTATCACATCATTATGTCAATGTGGAAGGATTCATGCAAGCGTTATTGAAATACATTTTTAGAACAACATCTTATATTCACTTTCCTTAAGTACCTTTTTATCACAATTAGTAAGAAAATGGGAGCTCAAACTCACTTTATAAAATCCGTGATTAATATTTGATTAGCCTCAATGTATTTGTATCCCCTCGTCACCTTTTATGTGAAATATGAAATAAAACTCAAATTTAGTGAGTAATCCGAATATGTAACCATAACTGTGATCTGGTGTTTGCTGTGGTAGTTGCAGACAATGGCTTTAATCTGTTTTGGCGTGTGTTTAGAAAGTCCATCAAATGCTTTTATATAAAATGTTCGGTGTAAAACAAGGATTTGATGATGTCATAGAAATGCGCCATTCTGGAGCCGTATGAGCTTTGGTATAGCTAAAAATGAGTAACTTCTAAAGTAATAATATAAGAATGAAAATAGTTTTAAAAATATACTCTGAAAATTCTAAATTAGTTAAAACATATATGTATACTCATTATTTTAAACTAACAAGCATATTCCAAAAGACATTTGGGGTACTCTGTTTTATGTCTGTGAACTTATGGATCCAAGAATGTCAGGCACTGCGTGTTCTAATGACATAGGACATAGTGAAAGGGAATTGTTAACTCTCTTTCACTACCTGATATGACTGGGAGGAATGGTAACTGGGTGATTGTATATTTATAGAATTAAAGCTGTCATGCATCCTGGGTACATTTTAGCAGATTAACTTAATTGAATAAGTATATTTAGAATCGGCCTGATTATTTTCACTAAAATACAAATTATATATTTATATATATAATATATGTGTGTGTACATACACATAAATGTATAATGGTGTCAATCTATATTGCGTACAACTTACATACTTTGAGATAGATTAAACCCCATTTATCTTCGACAAAGATTTTAGAAAACCCTTTAGGTGAAAGTCTAAAGACTGACCTACTAAATGAATCGGCTGTATATAAATGTTGATAGAAGGCACGAACAGCTATTCGAGTTTTCAAACAAATGAGAACAGAATATAATCTTATATCTGAATCGAAATCGGACCAGTTGCGTACTTTTGTTCGAACCGGATATGCATAGAATGAGTAACTTCTAAAGTAATTATTTTAGAATGACGAAACCAAATTTAAAAAGATGACAGTTAAAAATATGCATCTCCTAAACATTTTTAATTATTATTTTGTTTTGCACACATTCACACATTCCGAGCCTTCTTTAACAGCCAATATTTGGTATAAAATACATACCAAATTTCAGTAATTTACAAGCGTGTATTACAAAAATATAGCAGGAGTCTTAGGTTTTAAACAGATAGAAATATTTCCACAATGTAATTAAATGACGTCACAACGGTTAAGCAAAATAAAAAGTTACATCTATGGAGATTGACCTTGGAAGCACTTCCCACCACATTGGAAGCACTTCCCACCACATTGGAAGCACTTCCTCTCTGTATCGCAATACTAATTCCGTGTAGGTATTCTGTTGATTGGGCATCAACGGTGATGATCTGCAGCTTTTGGCCTAAATAAGCGATCGTTTTAGCTTCTGTACACCAAGGGCCCATTGTTTCTATTACAGAAACAGCAAAGGCGTAACTGCTGATAATTTATCTGTACTCATTAACTTTTGTGAACCTTATAAAAACAATATTCTTGCCAACTGAGAGGAACCTAATGCAACTGCACAAGTTGTGCCTCACAGAAGAGGTTTTACTTCGGCTACTTTTCGTCCGTTTTACAGATACTAATGGGATCCAAATTTGTTGGAAAACCAACATACACCAAAGATCTTCTGAGGATATCATTACTCATGGGATGCCTGGAAAATCTTCCTGCGTTCTTTGGGCAACTTAAAACCCGAATCCCATAATCATTCACTCTCATTTCGCAAACAAAATCACGAGGTAGAGAGAACTGACAGCCAAGACAAACAGCAACAGCGATCTTGAAAGACATGCGCCCATTACACTGCTAATATGGATGAAGGTGAAGTTATGAGCCTAGAACTGCTTCTATATTCTGTAAAGTGAGATGAGATTTCCCGTCACCCGATGAAGAGCAACTTGCAACAAGAGATTGCATTTATTTCTCGATTGCAAGCTTTTGGTAATTCAGGATAGGTTAGAAGATCGTGGTTGTCAATTAAAGTTGGCCTCTTTGCTAAAGGTTCTGCCAAATCATTTATTTCAACTTCGTCACCGTAATTAGTGAAACTGTACATGACACCATAGACATAAACTAGGAAAGCTGGTAATGAAATGTCAGTCACCTCTCTAACGCCGATTCCTGCAAAGGCAACAGGTAACCTCGCTTATAGCCATCGTCTAGAAGGGATTTATTTCAGATGTGTTCTCAAAATATTATCAACTTCCTGAATGATGTTAGCAAACAACCGAAGTAGAGTAGGGTGCGGAAGGTCCTGTTCTTACAGGAAGTAAAGTATAATGCAAGTGACTGAATGTAACCGCAAAACAATTGTCTCAACACGGTTAGATGATATTTGAACATACACTCTACACCTTCAGCCCTAACGGTTAACCTATGATGGTTTAACGAGATTCAGAAACTGTGTTAATTCCAGTGACAATATTTCGAAAAGCAGAAACCTCAAATGTATCTGTTACAGAGCAGAAAAACAATTCACACTTATAAGGATTTATATCCAATCTTATGAAGCAACATTCTTCACACGTTTAGAAGATGAGTAAGAACTAATTTTGGTCCATCACTTAAAGTTCCATCAACGAGTACAAAAATACGAAGAGCACTTTTAATTTAAAGTCATTGGATATACTGTGAGACTGCGATTGCCCTGTTTTAGACCATTCTGAGATGGTATGGTTTTTTATTTATAATACAGATTGGAGGAGTTTCTATATGCTTGTCACTGGAAACCATAGAAGTTTGGAATTTTGTTCTTAACGATTTGTAATAGTATATCCCTCTCGGTGCAACTAAAGACATATTCAAAATCAATCTTAAGAAGACCATTCCTTTTACTTTTATTCAGTCCGAGAATAGTTCATACCGAATGAATAATGGCTTCGCGTCCTTTAAGAGTACCAAATCCAAGTTCATGTGGCTTGAAAACATTCAATTATTTCTTCTTTTAAGATACTTTCAGACTAACTTACCAGTTAATCTTCGGAAACAATTTCCAACAGCAATGGATGGTATCCCCCTCTCTTGTTTTGAAGGAGAATTAGTTGAGCTCTATGTAAATGGGATAAAGGCTGTCTGAATATCTTTGCCTTTCAACAAAAGGTTGCTTAATTTTGCGATAGATTGTAGTAATTTACCAGAGCCCCTGGAGATGTCGAAGTAAGGTATTTAAGAGTTGTTACCTAACACCATCTATCCCGGAAGCAGAGCCATTTGGAAATCCAAGAATAGTATGTAAAACAAGGGACCCAAAAATCCATATACACTGATCCTCAGAAGTAGCGGGATCCGGAAACGTCAAAGAATTTGAAGAGTCAAGATGTTTTATAATAGTGCATTGCAGGCTTCTTGTGTGTTAGATACCGCTCCGAAATTAGAAGAGAAAATTCTAACAACTCCACGAATATCTCCATCGGAAAAATTGGCTGCAAAAGCACCTAACGGAGATATTTTGAAGGTTATGTCTCGCTGGACATGTGGTTAGTGCACAGTTTCATACATTTTGTTTAATTTTTGTTACCAGGAATGTATTGTGACTCTTTATGGATTTTATGGAATTCTGAATGCAATGTATGAGAATAGCAGAATTTCCTGTCACTTGTCTGAATGTTGAGTTAACATTGATATTTCACAGAAGCTAATTTTTAGCTACAAAGGATATTTCAGCTGTAAGGATTCTCCTTAATATTTTAATGTTATTCTTTCAGATGGTTGGCTTGGTATGAAAGGAATTCTCTTGAGAGTATGTTACTGGAATCGGAGATATTACATTCGGATGGACTCTTGCACAATGGATTCGTAGACCATTCAAACCTTTAACGTGTTAACAGTATGAACGATGCAAAGAGTATATGTCAGTAATTCAGTAGATTTCTTGGAGTACACCGAGATTTCTCAAAAGATCTACATGAAGGGCATATCAATAAAGGAATTCACTCACCTCGGAATATTACACTTCACGATCACTAAGGCCAAGACAAGTGCAATGAAGCCGAACATTACTTGCGTCACATATGATAAACAAAAAACTTGAGGTGAGGGTATTACAAAAGGAAAGGTGATAGGTTCCCCATGAATATTGTTACATGTCTGGAGGCCAAAAAGTTCACATGAAAATTAAATTAATTTCTAATACCCAGGCGCACATTGAGGGGACGTATACTACTTGGCTGCGGAGAAACCGAAGCGTGGTGTGGAGGTTCAGAGGAAGGCGTGGGTTTTTAATGTACAAAATCTATAATAAAAATCTACTCATACATTTCTAGATTTATTTCCCAACCGTTTGTGGTTCCTACATTATTAAAATGGAAGAGATGTCCACCGATCCAAAGCCCAGCTTAAACACGCGGTTCGTTACTCACGGAATCCTAACTGAGAGTGACGCTATCCCTCACTACTCGTGGTTAGCAAAGCATCCAGTCAAGAGTGACGGAAACAACTGTGTCTGGTAATGACAATGTAGAACAATAATGTAACCCCCCAGATTATTAATACCCCACAATATCCTTGTTCACTTAGAAAAACCAGTAAAATTACATCTTCAGATAAAGAGTATGATTCCGAAAGAATTATTGACCAACAAAATCACACAATTTCACTAAGAAAGAAAAGTTCAGAAAATAAATAAATAAATATGACAGAATACATAGTTTCCAAGACAACTAGAAAATAAAAAACTACAGTGAACACTAAAAACTTGAATAAAAGTCTCACAAAAAGGTTACTAATACGCTCAAGTCACATAACACACTAGGACTCCATTATAAGAATAGAAAACAAAACACTAGTGGGTAAGTAAAGAAATTTAAACTGGAGCACATTAACAACATTAATTCCCTGGCCTACCCACCTATTTTAATTATGTTAGAATTATGAAACAAAACTTATAAAATCTATGAGAAACATTTACATGACTTTCCCTACCCTGTATCGTTTATTAGAGAGTATACAAGGATACTCTTACTAAAGCTTATTATATATCTACTAATAATGGATATAAACCTTTGCATAAATAGATACATTACACATTTCGTTATAGATACTATGAGAAATGCGATAGCCAAATGTTTCAGAACTGTACGCTATATGCTAGCTTTAAAATTCCATACTCTTCCCATGCAATCGCGAGAAACAACTGAATGTTGAAAGCACTTTAAGGAATGACCATGAAATGAACAATTCGAACCTTAATAAATACATCTAAGAAATGGCTTATGCCACGAAAAAGCTCATTTGAAATATATTTTGTGTTTTAAGGAAATCTACATTTTTTGTGTAGTACGTTTTCGTCTATCGCTTAACGTTTACCAGTTATATAAGATTATATATAATTCCTTCCGAATGAAAAGGATTCCAAAGGCTATTACCAGAAAATTCAAAATATACATTGCTTGTCATGTAAATATATGTAATATATGGTATTTTAATAAAACAGCCATTTTTTAGAAAATTAAAACATTCGAAAATATTGCATGTAAAAGGTAGTTGGGGATAAGTAGAGTCTCTTGAAAACCTTCGTGTAGCATTTTTGGAAGATACAGAACTTAAATACCAAGCTTGGTACTTATCCGATCTTTTGTTTCTGAGTTATGCTGTTCACAAACACACGGATACACTGACACAGAAACAGACAAGGACCTTCTCCAAAAAAAACCTTTTTGATTCAAAAGGCCTCAAAACGTGTATTTTCGGCAAAATCTCGGCATCGAATTTTTGGTGGAATGCAATACCTTCTCCACCTGGTATGCACGTGGTAGAAAAAGTAAAAATTAATTCATATTATGTTAAAACAAATACCACATTACAAGAATAGCATGGGGTTCGAGCCCTGATATAAGGGTAAAAATATACACTTATAAGCTAATTATGCTGGAATAATGGGACAAATGTAAAAGCAAATTATAATTATCCGAAAGTAATTACCACAATCAAAACTGTTTATGGTATTATTTCGAAACCTGACGTTTATAAAGTCAAATTATAATTTTATAGGGAACATTTTATATGAAAACATTTGACGCATTTTCACAAACATACATCGATTCTCATTTACCGAATCCACCATATCAAATTATAATTACATATTCAGTGTTATCACAAAATTTCAGCTCTATTTCATATGTAAAATGCCACACAATCTATCATTATGGTTTTCTATAAACTAGATTTTACTGTAAAGGAGTGTGCTGCCTTTCTAGACGGTTGTTGTAGGCGCCGAAGCGGCGTCTGGGCGGGTTTTCTCCGGGTTCTCCGGTTTCCCCCGCCATTCATTCCACCAACTGCTCCATCATCACCTTTCCTTTCATCCATTTCACCAACATTTCGTTTTATCTACTTCCTTCATCCCATACCAGGCATCGGGCTGATCACCCATCCCGGATGCTCTGTCTGATCCATGAGTGTCTGCTCCTCGACGGGCCTCTGACCCCAGGCACCCGCTTGTAAGTCCTGGGGGGTGTAAGTCCTACATAAGAGGAGGGCAAAAAGATAATGAATGAATGTTGTAGGCGCTTTGTAGTGAACGTTTAAATTAAAGCAATATACAATAGAGCATAATGCAGTGTTTTCTATTAAAATAGGTAAATAATTTATCTTATTTTATTCATTTTTCTTAACGCTCCGAATAAAAAATACACATTAGTTGTGTTTTCACTGAAATCTTAGGTAAGGATATGAACTTTAATTTCCTTGTAGTTGATTAGTTAAGGACCGTTCTGTTCTTTGGTAACAATATATGACTTTCAGTGCGTCGAGTAAAGTTTAATTTACAGCAGTTTGTTTCTTTTCTTTGTTTGTTTTGTTTAAGGTTACTTTTGTTTCGTGGCCCTTCCTCAGGAGTAAAACCATAGGCTTTGCGCAGTTCTGTTTACCTGATAACTTGCTATAGCCGCTATGCAGAAATGTATTTTAAAGACAAGGAAGCTGTTTTTCACTCTACTCGGCAGCCAGGATCATATACATGCACAAACCTTGCTTGGCTAATACACCACTGAATAGACAATATGGCAGCAAACTCGTGGGTGAAATGCCTTCTCCAAGTCGATGAGTCCGGTGTTTCCTTGATATTTTCCTACTGTTTTTCCATTATTTGTCTTCCTAATTGTCTTACTTGTCGTGTATAGTGTCCTGTGTAGCGTCCTGTATACAAAATAGTTTGCTCTTCTGGTATCAGTTTTTCTTAAATTCGTTTTAGTGATTATTTAGAATGTTTCGTATAATTTTGAAGACATCAGCTCTAACAATACTTCTCTACCATTCTTACGGTTGATTTTACCCGCGTTTTTTTAAACTGGTGTTTTCTCTATGATTATTCAAATGAAGTTTAGATGTGGTTTTAGTTTTTGCACACATTCTGCGAAATTTTACTAGCCTTAGAAGAAGGAATAACTCTCCGAATTTGAGTTGTTCTGCATTAAAATATGCTTCAAAGGCAAATTTTATATAATGTTTTGATGCATTCTCCAAAGGTCAATGGATGCAAGCTATACAAATATTATCTACTGCAACGTTATCGTTTTTTCCCCATGGTGCCATTTAAAAGTATCTGTTTGCTTTTTGTAAAGAAAGCACTTAGGATAAGACTGGAAGCCAGGAACTCAATACTTCCTCGGACACGGGGATTAGAACTTTGTTCCATACAAAACACTGGAAAGTTGAAGCAGGTTGAGGATGCGAAGGTAAAAGACGTAAGATCTCCCGCTCTATCTAAATTTAATGCTTCCAACATAGTGGCAACAAAGTCTAGAGGTACTATTACAAAGTTGGTAATCCAGTGCAGAATTAGTTGCGCTTGAAGCTGTGCCGTTTCTGTTTAATTGGCTCATAACTTTTCTACAGCTGGAATTAGATATTCAATAATAAGAAGAAGTAATAGGAGGAGAGAACTGTTTTAATGTACCCGAAGATACGCAGAAGAAGAGATTCCTAGACCCCGCAATTTCATTCGCTGGAAAACGATGTGCATCAATCCGCGAATCGCACGAATAAAGTCGGTTTCATGGTATTTTTCTGCAAATAAGTTACTCTCGAAGGAAGAATAGCTTTACTAAATTCGCAGGAAAGCCCTAGCTTATACAGGGAGAGAAATGAAACTTTTTTCCGTGCATTTCAATCCTGCTCATAAAATCTAATTGGATATGGAAGAGAAACGAAAAACCAAAAACTCTGAGGCACGGATAGAAATGTCGGAAAAGCATTAAAAGCATTGTAGAACATTTATGTTTTAAGGATTATAAAGTAAAAGTGATGCGATATGTGACTCTGGAAACAGAGGCAAACACATCCTAACATTTTGCAAAAAGCTGAAAAAATGTATTTTAAAATGAATAATCAGTGCTAATAAAAAGCATTTCTTATAGGAAAGTAACTAAGATTATACTCTTAATAAGCTTGCTTAATAAACAAGGTACAAAACAGAACATTTATTGAAATAGGTGCAATAATTATAATAAACACTTAAACCATTTAATACTTGATTAATTTTAATATAAGTAAAAAAAATAAATTAAATGAATTTTTTTGTCTTTTTACTTTCTTTACTAGTTAGGTATTTATATAGAAGTAGTGTTGCATTCAGCTCAACAATTTGAAATCCAGATTTCAGAATCAACAAATCCTTTAAATAATTCAAGATTACAGAAAAACAAGTTCATAAAAAGCACGAGTGTAAGTGTGCGTGCGCGCGCGCGCGTGTGTGTGTGTGTGTGTGTGTGAGTGAGAGAGGGAGAGAGAGAGAGAGAGAGAGAGAGAGAGACTTTAAAGCATAACTCAAACAGATAAGAAATTTCGGGCTTATAAGGATACAAGACAAATATGTCCACCATAAACAACACCTTACATGTAAAATTATTCCTTGGTTTTTATTTGTTAAAAACAGATTATTTTAATTAACATATTATGGACTGAGGTTTAATGCGGAAACTGAAGTGTACATCGATAATTTGCTGTAAATAACCACTAAAGCAATTTTCATTATTAATGAGGTCTCTCTTAACTGAAAACCACAAACTCTTACATTGGAAAAAAATGGAATTAATGCAAAATCACTAACATATATATTTATGCCAGAGTTATCATTGCATTAAACATAGTCGAGGTATCCTATGTCCCTTGAAGTACTTTTTCCGTACAGTAAAATGAAATGTTAAATGATCCGCATTTTGTTCACTATGCACTAAAAATTAAGAACATAATGTTAGGCTAATTTCTAACGACTTTCTAGATGATGTGCTGGGGTTTAGGTCTCCTGTAGACTTTTTTTGTACCTATACGAATATTTTTACGTTCACTATCACATACCTAGATATTGTTTTCCAGCCAAAAATTAGGTATCGAGATTTCACCTGAAATACATGCTTTGGGGCCCATGAATATAAAAGAAGCACTTTTAGAAAAAGGTCTTTGTATGTGTATTTGTGTTTGTGTCTGTCAACATCATAACTCAAAACGATAAGTACGATAAACGCAAAACTTGAATTTAAGCTCACTAGCTTCCAAAAGATACGACAAGTAAACTTTCGGAAAAACTGCCCTCACCTTAAACTACTCTTTATATGGAAAATGTTTCGAAATGTTTTAAATTCTCTAACAAATTTCATAAAAATACCAAATATTTAAGATTTTTATATTACAAATGAAATGTACATCTTACATTTTCTAATTAGATCGCGAAGTCTTCTTTATTCTGAATACTTTTATATAATTGTTAGCAGGTGAGAAAGAGAGAGAGAGAGACAGACAGACAGACAGAGAGACAAATCTTACTACATAAAAAGTTAAAGCACAATTTAAGTTGAACTTCTGTGGCGTTAGCCGTTTCCGAGATATTATTTGTTACTGCTTTGAATTTCATATGCTTTATAGCATTTCAACTGAAAAATGCTTTTGTGGGTTTTTTCTTTTCTTCTTCCTTTAGTGATGAGCCAAAGAGAACGCAATGTCAAAATCATCACATGGGTTTGACTATCGTTTTAGTTTACTTTATTACACTTATACCTACATTGAAAAGTGTAATGATCGTTTATCTCGATTAATAAGAAGTAGATGCGAGAATAATCTTTCGGAAGAATAGTCTGTGGAAGAGTGAGTAGAACAGGTCATGTGAATGTAACTCTTCAGGCCTGTTTTTGAAACTACTTATAGTAAATCTGTATTGTGTTTCACAGATGATGAATAGAAAACTATGCGTACAATTCAGTAATTTGCAGAACACATATGAAAAGAGGTCAACAGAAAATTCAGGCTATAGTTAAATATCAGAAAGCTTTCTTTAATACATCCGCCTCTTAAACCGTGTACTGCTAGTACCTGCTACTCTAGCCTGTTTGCTTTATTGAGTTTCTAAGCTATTTGCTACAGTATATATTCTGTATATACATCGATGCTTTGAAGAAAATGTGTTAGGTTATATTGGTTTTATTTTACAGGAAGGCACTTTTATCATTTATCAAACTCCATCTTTTGCATAACATTTGTGCATTGGGGAAATCTCTCTTCAGTGTGTGAAACATTACACAGCAATAAATTAAGTATAAAGATATCACCAAATACATTTTTTGCTCTAGGCTATCGATTTAAATTTTCTTTAAATTTCATTTATAAGAAACAGAATGACGTTGGGAGAATCTAGTAAATATCTTGCTCCAGTCGTTTGGAAGTTACATGAATTATCCAATTCTTACTGTCGCTTAAGTCAATGTTGCCTCAAGGCATGTACTCGGGAGTAGAAAAAGTGGCCGGTTTCCGCAAATCGCATTAGTGTTTTTTCTTCCGTCAGATTTCCACTCATATCTAAACAACACTATAATCCGTACGAAGCGAGAAGAAATCTGAAGCAAGCCAATGGAGCGCCAGCAGGAGCGCTGCGTTGGCAGATGGTTTGTGATTGACAAAGACAGACAGACAGCTAGAGAGACAAGACACACAGCGTGAAGCAAGTGTAGCATACACATTCACCTATTGGCGAGGAGTCCAGCGGGCATGCTTTCACCATTGCTAAACAATTAAAACCACTAGACTTATAACACTAACTTAGAAACTTTAAACTTATATAAGGAATACTTTCACGTGTGTATTCACTGTCTAAAAAGTAAATTACAAGCAACAAATTAAGAACTGCGGTTGAAACATCTTCACTTCGCTAATCTCGGAACTCAACTGCTCTAAGCTCTTGCAAACATTAAAACACAGTACTATTGATGGCGGTGTACATTGGTCAAGGTGTTTCAGCAACCCTCATAAATATCTGCTTTGACACATAGCTAAAGAACCAAACATCGTAGAGACACGGTTTTTGGACAGTCTGATTCAACATTCTTAGCCCTGCTCAGCTATAATATCATAAATGAGTACTTAACAGCTTTTAACAGCGCAATTGAAAAGTAGGAACCGTAGCCTACAGCAAGACCGCGCGGCACTTGAACTAGGCAACCTTGCTCTAGCACTATTGGCTGAGCGACTTTCACCAACGTTATTTAACTGCGCCTCAGATTCCTTCTCGTTTTTTACAGAATATAGTTTTCAACTGGCCCTTATCTCGTGTCTCTATGACTGGCTTGAAATAAATTGCAATAAACAACCATTACCAATAATGAATAATGTGGCATAATAATTTTATTGTCATTACCACGTGCACTGTAATACTGTACTGCTGCTACCTGACATACCATTATTGGGCTCCTTAGTTATATTTCGGTTTGATGGTATTTCCTTTTAACGCGAGTAGTATTAGTCCCGGATGAGCCAACTGTTTTAACGATAATCCTGCCGCTAGGGGCGCTGGTGTCGCTAGTGTCGGTGCGTGCGACGGCGGCGGCGGTAAGTTTGAAAAGCGCCCTGAGCGGTAGGATTATCGTTAAATCGATTGGTTCATCCGGGACGAGTTGAAAAAATTGAGGAAGTGACGTGGAGTGTTTTGATTGGTTCGTTAATTTGGGGTGGGAGATGAAGGAAGGAAGATGGAAGAGTATGGAGTTCGCGTGATGGAGAGGAGCTGGGCGGCGAGGTGTTGTCTGTGCGGAGGTCGGTACTGAAAGAGGGGTAAAGATGGGGGGCGAGGGATAAAAAGTGTAACAGAAAGTGACGTGTGAAGTTGTGATTGGTGGGAATAAGAAGTGATTTTATTGGTGGAAAGGAACAAATGAGAGTTGTTGATTGGTAAGAATAAGAGATATTATGATTGGTGGAAAGAAAAAAGGTGTGGGAGTGGGGTATGTTGGAGGTGATGGGAAAGGTAAGTTTTGCTAGCAGCAAGATTTGCAAAAGCCTGTCGTGAACTGATCAGCAATTTTTTTGAACGTTGGATGGTAGTTTTCTTGAGTGGATAGAGAGATGGGGCGATATGAGATGCCGTGGCGAAAATGGGAACTAGACAAGGTGGTTGAGACAAGAGGTTTAAGGACGAGGAAATTTGGTGGGAATAAGAAGTGATTTTATTGGTGGAAAGGAACAAATGAGAGTTGTTGATTGGTAGGAATAAGAGGGATTATGATTGGTGGAAAGAAAAAGGAGTGGGGTATGTTGGAGGTGATGGGGAAGGTAAGTTTTGCTAGCAGCAAGATTTGCAAAAGCCTGTCGTAAACTGATCAGCAATTTTTTTGAACGTTGGATGGTAGTTTTCTTGATTGGATAGAGAGATGGGGCGATATGAGATGCGGTGGCGAAAATGGGAACTAGACAAGGTGGTTGAGACAAGAGGTTTAAGGACGAGGAAATTTGGAGGTTAGTGGTGAACATGGCGGTCGCAAGAGGTGGGGGTAAAGAGACGCGGTGGTGAGAATGGGAACTAAAAGAAGATGGCGGTAGCAAGAGTTTAGAAGAGTAGATTTTGAGGTTAAAATAGTGGGAACTAAAAATGGCGGAGGGTCTGCGACAAGGAGATGCGGTGAGAACTAAACAAGATGGCGGACGCAAGAGGAGGGTAAGGAGATTTGAGGTTACAGTACCAAAACACGAAAGGATATATTCCTACGCCAAGCAGGTCCGAAAAATAATTATGCGTGTGGTACTTACCTGTTACCGGTGTAGATGCGTCACCAAAAGCGCGGCACGCGACGCGAAAAAATAAAAGCAAACTGTTTTTGAAAATGCTTAACCAGCTTTAAGATCAACCAACATCACTACGCACTGATATACGTAGGTTTTTAAAGCGGTACAGACACCCTTTGCAGAGGCGTAATTTAACTATACCAAAAACCTGGTACTGGACCATCGTGATGGTCGCTAGCGTACGTAGGAGCAGGGTTCTCATAGCCGGTCGAAAGCGGTCAAAAACGTGTACGACGTAGGTGTTTGCAGTAGCTGCTGCCGAGTCAACCGTCGAGGTGCGAATGAACGAGATCTGTTCTTGCCGGCAATCTGGTTGGGAGATGAGAGGCGCGGTGGTAAAAATGTGAACTAAATAAGATGGCGGAGGCACGAAGTTGAGGTTAAGGAGCGGTGAGGCGTTGTCTGTGCGGCGGTTGGGGTCTGAAAGAGGGGGAAAGATGGCGAACGAGGGATACAAAGTATAACAGAAAGTGACGTGTGAAGTTGTGATTGATGGGAATAAGAAGTGATGTTATTGGTGGAAAGGAACAAATGAAAGTTGGTGATTGGTGAGAATAAGAGAGATTATGATTGGTGGAAAGAAAAAAGGTGTGGGAGTGGGGTATGTTGGAGGTGATGGAAAAGGTGAGTTTTGCTACCAACAACATTTGCAAAAGCCTATCCAGAACTCATCAGCAATTTTAAATAACTAGTGTTTCGGGGTTTTCTCTGGTTGGTAGACGAATGCAAGCTGTTTCTGCCATACTTATATTATTCGTCTTTTCCTTTTTTTTTCGTTTTTTTTTAAAATAACTAGTTTTTTGGGGGTTTTCTGCTTTTTCATAGGTTTTCCCTGGTTGGTAGGCGTTTTCTGTACTGGTTGACGAAGGCGTTTCTAATTTTCGAGGTTTTCTCAGGTTTTTTAGCGGTTGTCCCTGCCCGGTAGGCAAATGATGAAGTTTTACCTTGTCGGCGCACGGATACTAGGCACGTACTCGCACACACACACACACACACACCCGTTGCAGCTGCCATACTTATATTATTCGACTTTTCCTTTTTTTAAAAAAAATAACTAGTTTTTTTGGAGGTTTTCTGCGGTTGGTAAACGAATGCAAGTCCTTTCTGCTTTTTCATAGGCTTTCCCTGGTTGGTAGGCGTTTTCTGTAGTGGCTGACGAAGCCGTTTCTAATTTTCGAGGTTTTCTCAGGTTTTTTTTTTTTTTTTTTAGTGGTTGTCCCTGTCCGGTAGGCAGATGATAAAGTTTTTCTATAATGTCGTCGTTTTGGCTTGTGGCGCACGGATACTAGGCACATACTGGCACACACACAGACAGACAGACAGACACACACACGGACATGTTTTCAAAAAAAAATGCTTTTTTTGGATTCAGGAGGTCTCAAAACGTGTATTTCCGGTGAAATCTCGGTATCGAATTTTTGGGTGGAATGCAATACTTCCCCTACTTACTATACGTAGTAGAGAAAGAAAAAGTATAAGTATTGGAAAATTTAAGGAAATATCAAGCAATATCTCGAAAGCGGTTCACTCAACAAAAGAAATGTATATGGCGTAAGTTGTGTATTTTAACGAGATCTACATTTTTTGTGTAGTAAAATTTTGTCTATCTCTTATGGTTTACCAGTTATGCAAAAGGCGTTCACAATGAAAAATACTTTTGGGGGCATTCCCAGAAATTTGAGATATACATTTCATTTCTCACGACATTATCTTAAACATATGATATTTTCATGAAAATCGTTATAGCCATTTTTTGAGAAAATTTAAAAAAGTGTACTATCTTGTTTTCATGGGTTTTCCAGATCGGTAAGCGTTAGAATACTCTTAGAGCTTTTTTCAGGTTTTTCGCGGTTGCCCCTGCCCGGTAGGCAAATGATAAAGTTTTTCTATAATGTCGTCGTTTTGGCTTGTGGCGGACGGATACTAGGCACATACTCGCGCACACACACACACGCATATGTTTTGAAAAATGCTTTTTTTGGATTCAGGAGGTCTCAAAACGTGTATTTACGGTGAAATCTCGGTATCGAATTTTTGGGTGAAATGCAATACTTTCCCTACTTACTATATGTGGTAGAGAAAGTGAAAGAGTATAAGTATTGGAAAATTTAAGGAAATACCAAGCAATATCTCGAAGACGGTTCACTCAACAAAAGAAATGTATATGGTATAGGTTGTGTATTTTAACCGATCTACATTTTTTGTGTAGTAAAATTTTGTCTATCTCTTACGGTTTACCAGTTATGCAAAAGGCGTTCACAATGAAGAATACTTTTGGAGACATTCCCAGAAAATTTGAGATATACGTTTCATTTCTCATGACATTATCTTAAACATATGATATTTTCCAGATCGGTAAGCGTTAGAATACTCTTAGAGCTTTTTTGAGGTTTTTTCGCGTTTTCCCTGTCCGGTAGGCAGATGATAAAGTTTTTCTATAATGTCATCGTTTTGGCTTGTGGCGCACGGATACTAGGCACGTACTCGCGCACACACACACACACACACACTAAAATAGTAGCGTATAAAAAAATTTAACAAACCGTAGATTTTCAAGAAAATTCCCACACCGCAAACTACCCGTTTAGCGGGAGAAAGTTCATTATTTTTATTGTTTGAAAAATGGCTCTAACCCCTTTTGATTACGGTACGGTATGTTTAAGATATCTGCATGACAAATAAAATGTATAACTTCAATTTTTTGGCAATTGCTGTGAAGTAGTCTCATTGTGAATGTCTTTTGTACAACTGTTAAACCTTAGGAAACGAAGCCTTACTGTACAAGGACGTTAAAGCACAAAATTTATGTGTATTATTATTATTATTATTATTATTATTATTATTATTATTATTATTACTTTGTGGCGTTGTCTATTTACAAAGTTTGCATGTTGATTTTAATGTTTAAAAGCTTTAGACCTTTCTCACTAAAACTCGTCATTCTTTTAACTTTTCTTTTTTCATTTTCATACAAAGAGAACGGAATTTCACAAGTGAAACAGCACTGTAATAACGATACCAACAAACTAATTATTATTCACCCACTGAAACACATAAAAACAATAAGTAATAATCACAGACCCAGTTTGTGGGTATTTAAATGAAACATATGCACAATACAATGCATCCAAATATTCAATATTGAGATTTCACTGTAAAACTGAATACTTGTTTTGAGGTCCCCTGAATAAAAACATTTTTAGAAAATTCTGTGTGTATGTGTCAGAGCAGCATAACTCAAAAATGAAAAGTCGGATAAATACTAAACTTGGTATTTAGGTTGAGTACCTTCCAAAGATACGACACAGAGAGTTTCAAGAAAACCTCTCCACCCCAAACTACCCTTTACATGAACTATTTTCCGAAATGTTTTATTTTCTAAAATTGTCTCTGACGATTTTAATTACAACACCATATATTAAAGACATTTATATGAAAAATAAAATGTATATCTTGAATTTTGTGGAAATAGCCTGTGAAGTCCTCTTGATTCGGAAGAAATTTTCTATGATCTTGTATAACTGCTAAGGTTTGAGAAAAACATAGAATACAAAAAATTTAAATTGTACAGTGCTTAGCCATTCTTTTTTAAAAGACATGTCGCTGTTCAGTTCTTGCTCGCCATGTTGATGCAAAGAATTTAGAATTTTAAGACCAGTGTATAGCGTCCCTTTGGATGTCTAACGGTTGTGCAATGCAACCATTTCCCGAAAGGTTTATCCGGATTAAAATTAAGTGGATATGAAAATAAACTTTCGTACTCACCTATAAGAAATAGAGGGTAGAGGTCGTACGAACGGAGCACTTTGAGAATTTATATTCAACAGTTGGTGTTACTCCTTAGAAAGGAAGGATCTGCTGATTGTATTTAATTCATACATTTTACATAACACGTATGCACTGGCACAACATAAAACACTACACACGATACTCATAGTTTTAATATTGCACTAATAACATCAGGAATAACTGAGGTCAGCTCGTTCGCATTCAGCGCTACACGCAAAAGAGCCGTGTGCTGATGACAGTGAAAGGTGAGAGATGCGGAAATTCGTCAGCAATACAATAAATGCAACCTTTATGTCGGCGGTGGGAATTGTGCAGTGGCGGCTGGCGTCAGAATGACTCTAGTTTTTAAAACTAGACAATTTTTTAGCGAAACGAGGCATTTAACTCGACACAAATGATGAAACAACGGTTGCGATAAGCGAGCTTATAAAAACCCGGTGCCAACAGCAAAAACCCGTAGTTAGATACGAAAGCGATAGTGTGTTTTTCTACAAAATCGTTCTATTTGACGAAAAATAATTTTAAAATAAAAACAAAATAGCCGCAGCACTTTGCAGGGAAAGAGCGATCGGTGCATTCGGACGATAAGATGGACCAACAACCCGGAGGAAGTCGCGCTGACACCTTGCAGCCTACGTTCGAAATTATAGGACACAAGCAGAGGAGGCTGCCAAAGCTTTTTTCCGGCTTTACAGAGTCTCAAATTACGTTAAACCCGGTCCCCAGAGATGTTAACCCGGAGCAATGGGTATCGCATTTGTTTAACGATATTCTAAACTTTGCGAAAGAGAACCTGTTAGAAAACGAACCCGGATATTTAGGCATATCCATAACAGACGAAAAGGAGACGTCCAAAGCCTTCAACATGAGCGTGAGGCGCATACAGCAATTGAATGCGGATGTCATTGTTGGAAGCATCGAAAAAGTAATGCAAAGTAACCAACAATTCTTGCTAAGCGGGCCTCTTCACGTGACGTTTGTGTGGACCAAGGAGGTCTCGGGTTCGTGCCACCAACCTTGCGATGCCTGTAGGAACAATAAAGGCATTGTCGAAATAGCCAACAAAGACAACTTGTGTTTAGCAAGAGCCATTGTTGTAGTTAAAGCCAAAGTGGACCGCGACGTCAATTATAGAACGATGACGCGTTCCGAGTATCTACAAAAATCGAAGGCCGTAGCCTTGTGCGCGAGCATCGGTCAAGGCCACGACAGCTGCACGATAGACGACGTCAGACGCTTCGACGCAGCGTTAAAGGGCTACGCTGTGACGGTGTTTGGCGATCATACGGGGAAGCACGCGCTGTACGCGTCGGATAAGAAATGCGATAAATACATCGACGTCATGCTCCACGCCGGGCACTTTAATGCTATCGTGAACCTTCACAAGTGCTTTAAATGCAAATGGTATTGCCGCCGGTGTCATCATCCCTCGGCACACAAAAAAGAATTTCATAGGTGCGACGCCAGGTGTGCTAAATGCCATCAGCAGTGCGATGCGCGATTTGACGCCTACATACGCTGCGCCGAGTGCAACAGAGATTTTAAGGGACCGACATGCTTTGCAAACCACGCAAAGAAAGGCGTTTTTTACCCAAAGGCGCTGTCGGTGTGCGATGTAGAAAAGGTGTGCACGTCTTGCAATAAGCTCGTGAATGCGAGGCACAGAAAAACCGCGCACTAGTGCGGGGAAAAGTACTGCAATCATTGCAAGGCACACGTGAATTCTAGCCACATGTGCTATATGCAGCCGTATGCCACAAAGAACAAAAGAAACCGGTACGTGTTTATGTTTATCGACTTTGAATGCACGCAAAACATTGCATATACCGGCAAAAAGGACACATACCAGCATGTACCTAACTTGTGCGTGTTGTACCAAGCCTGTTCGCTGTGCATCGACGAACGCCACAAGACGGCATACTGTACCGAATGCGGTTGCAAAGAATGGGTGTTTATGGACGAGCCCGTGAAGCAGCTTTTCGAGCACATCGCGCAGGCGAGGTTCGAAGCCTGGGACGTCTACGTCGTGGCGCATAACCTCAGAGCTTACGACGGGCAGTTTCTATTAAAGTACATGGTGGCGCACTTAGACTGGGTGCCGGAGCTCATCATGAACGGCAGCAAGATCTACAGGATGAGGTACGGTGACGTCACATTTCTAGACTCGCTCAACTTCATACCCATGCCACTCTCCCGCTTTTCCAAGACCTTCGGATTGAAGGAATGCAAAGGTTATTTCCCGTACCTGTTTAACACGAAGGAAAACGAGCGGTACGTGGGTTCGATTCCCGACAAAAGGCATTACTGCCCGGAGGGCATGTCGGCGGAGGGTCGGAAAGCCTTCGAGCAGTGGCACGAAGAAAAGGCGTCCTCCGGGTACGTCTTCGACATGAGGGCGGAAATGGTGGCGTATTGCAAGATGGACGTATTTCTACTTAGTCAGGGAGTTTCCAAATTCAGAAGGGAATTCTTGGACGAGAACGGAATAGACCCGTTCAGAGAATGCGTCACCATTGCGCAGGCGTGCATGTGCGTGTATAGAAAGCGCTTCATGCCGCTTAAAAAAATTGCCCTCTTGCCAGCGGGCGGGTATCGACTAGCGGACCGGCAGTCTCGCGCCGCATGCATATGGCTAACTTGGCTAGAGATGCAAAACCGCATCGTCATCCAGCACGCCATGCGAGGACGCGAAGTTAAAATCGTGGGGCACAAGGTGGACGGGTACAGAGAGGCCGAAAAAACCGCGTACTTTTTCCACGGGTGCTTTTACCACGGCTGCAGGCGGTGCTTTCACAATCGCCATGCGGCGATATACAACTCGGGACACGAAACCATGACCTCCAGGTTAGAGAGCACCGAGAAGGTCACGGCCAAGATCAAGGCCGCCGGCTACGCCGTGGTGGAAATGTGGGAGTGCGAGTTTAACGCCGCGATGAAGGCCAACCAGGACCTGGCGCGCCACGCAAGGGACTTTCCGGTACCCGAACCCCTGAACCCCAAAGACGCCTTCTACGGAGGTCGCACCAACTGCACCAAGACGTACTGCGAGGCGAAGGGGGATAGCAAGATCTACTACTACGACGTATGCAGCCTGTACCCGTACGTGAACAATTCGTCTTTTGCTTATGATATTTTCATCAAAATCGTCATGGCCATTTTTGAGAAAATTAAAAAAGTGTACTATCTTGTTTTCATGGGTTTTCCAGGTCGGTAAGCGTTAGAATACTCTTAGAGCTTTTTTCAGGTTTTTTCGCGGTTATCCCTGTCCGGTAGGCAGATGATAAAGTTTTTCTATAATGTCATCGTTTTGGCTTGTGGCGCACGGACACTAGGCACATACTCGCACACACACACACACAAACAAACACACACACACACACTAAAATAGTAGCGTATAAAAAAATTTAACAAACCGTAGATTTTCAAGAAAATTCCCACACCGCAAACTACCCGTTTAGCGGGAGAAAGTTCATTATTTTTATTGTTTTAAAAATGGCTCTAACCCCTTTTGATTACGGTACGGTATGTTTAAGATATCTGCATGACAAATAAAATGTATAACTTCAATTTTCTGGGAATTGCTGTGAAGTAGTCTCATTGTGAATGTCTTTTGTACAACTGTTAAACCGTAGGAAACGAAGCCTTACTGTACAAGGACGTTAAAGCACACAATTTATGTGTATTATTATTATTATTATTATTATTATTATTATTATTATTACTTTGTGGCGTTGTCTATTTACAAAGTTTGCATGTTGATTTTAATGTTTAAAAGCTTTAGACCTTTCTCACTAAAACTCGTCATACTTTTAACTTTTCTTTTTTCATTTTCATACAAAGAGAACGGAATTTCACAAGTGAAACAGCACTGAAATAACGATACCAACAAACTAATTATTATTCACCCACTGAAACACATAAAAACAATAAGTAATAATCACAGACCCAGTTTGTGGGTATTTAAATTAAACATATGCACAATACAATGCATCCAAATATTCAATATTGAGATTTCACTGTAAAACTGAATACTTGTTTTGAGGTCCCCTGAATAAAAACATTTTTAGAAAATTCTGTGTGAATGTGTCAGAGCAGCATAACTCAAAAATGAAAAGTCGGATAAATACTAAACTTGGTATTTAGGTTGAGTACCTTCCAAAGATACGACACAGAGAGTTTCAAGAAAACCCCTTCACCCCAAACTACCCTTTACATGAACTAATAATCACAGACCCAGTTTGTGGGTATTTAAATGAAACATATGCACAATACAATGCATCCAAATATTCAATATTGAGATTTCACTGGAAAACTAAATACTTGTTTTGAGGTCCCCTGAATAAAAACATTTTTAGAAAATTCTGTGTGTATGTGTCAGAGCAGCATAACTCAAAAATGAAAAGTCGGATAAATACTAAACTTGGTATTTAGGTTGAGTACCTTCCAAAGATACGACACAGAGAGTTTCAAGAAAACCCCTCCACCCCAAACTACCCTTTACATGAACTAATAATCACAGACCCAGTTTGTGGGTATTTAAATGAAACATATGCACAATACAATGCATCCAAATATTCAATATTGAGATTTCACTGGAAAACTAAATACTTGTTTTGAGGTCCCCTGAATAAAAACATTTTTAGAAAATTCTGTGTGTATGTGTCAGAGCAGCATAACTCAAAAATGAAAAGTCGGATAAATACTAAACTTGGTATTTAGGTTGAGTACCTTCCAAAGATACGACACAGAGAGTTTCAAGAAAACCCCTCCACCCCAAACTACCCTTTACATGAACTATTTTCCGAAATGTTTTATTTTCTAAAATTGTCTCTGACGATTTTAATTACAACACCATATATTAAAGACATTTATATGAAAAATAAAATGTATATCTTGAATTTTGTGGAAATAGCCTGTGAAGTCCTCTTGATTCGGAAGAAATTTTCTATGATCTTGTATAACTGCTAAGGTTTGAGAAAAACATAGAATACAAAAAATTTAGATCTCTTTAAAAACACACACAATTTATTTGAAATAACTTTTTTGTGACGTCAGCCATTTCCGAGATATCTGTTATAAATGGTTCGAATTGCACAATGCTTAGCCATTCTACTTCACTTCTTTCAAACTGCTTAAAAATCATATAAATGATTGTATCACCTCATAATAAGCCTCTATATACGAAAAATGCTGAGTATTCAAAAAGTCAAGAAATTCGATTTTCTAGCCCCTAGTGAGTGTAAAATCGCGTTTACTTCACTTCTTTCAAACTGCTTCTACCCTTTACATGAACTATTTTCCGAAATGTTTTATTTTCTAAAACTGTCTCTGACGATTTTAATTACAACACCATATATTAAAGACATTTATATGAAAATAAAATGTATATCTTGAATTTTGTGGAAATAGCCTGTGAAGTCCTCTTGATTGGGAAGAAATTTTCTATGATCTTGTATAACTGCTAAGGTTTGAGGAAACACACACAATTTATTTGAAATAACTTTTTTGTGACGTCAGCCATTTCCGAGATATGTGTTATAAATGGTTCGAATTGTACAGTGCTTAGCCATTCTTTTTTAAAAGACATGTCGCTTTTCAGTTCTTGCTCGCCATGTTGATGCAAAGAATTTAGAATTTTAAGACCAGTGTATAGCGTCCCTTTGGATGTCTAACGGTTGTGCAATGCAACCATTTCCCGAAAGGTTTATCCGGATTAAAATTAAGTGGATATGAAAATAAACTTTCGTACTCACCTATAAGAAATAGAGGGTAGAGGTCGTACGAACGGAGCATTTTGAGAATTTATATTCAACAGTTGGTGTTACTCCTTAGAAAGGAAGGATCTGCTGATTGTATTTAATTCATACATTTTACATAACACGTATGCACTGGCACAACATAAAACACTACACACGATACTCATAGTTTTAATATTGCACTAATAACATCAGGAATAACTGAGGTCAGCTTGTTCGCATTCAGCGCTACACGCAAAAGAGCCGTGTGCTGATGACAGTGAAAGGTGAGAGATGCGGAAA
The DNA here is from genome assembly GCA_030765065.1 of Deroplatys truncata. Taxonomy (NCBI): domain Eukaryota; kingdom Metazoa; phylum Arthropoda; class Insecta; order Mantodea; family Mantidae; genus Deroplatys; species Deroplatys truncata. Next base: position 189,576,978 of record CM060981.1, read on the forward strand.
TTCGTCAGCAATACAATAAATGCAACCTTTATGTCGGCGGTGGGAATTGTGCAGTGGCGGCTGGTGTCAGAATGACTCTAGTTTTTAAAACTAGACAATTTTTTAGCGAAACGAGGCATTTAACTCGACACAAATGATGAAACAACGGTTGCGATAAGCGAGCTTATAAAAACCCGGTGCCAACAGCAAAAACCCGTAGTTAGAAACGAAAGCGATAGTGTGTTTTGGTGTTGTAATTAAAATCGTCAGAGACAGTTTTAGAAAATAAAACATTTCGGAAAATAGTTCATGTAAAGCGTAGAAGCAGTTTGAAAGAAGTGAAGTAAACGCGATTTTACACTCACTAGGGGCTAGAAAATCGAATTTCTTGACTTTTTGAATACTCAGCATTTTTCGTATATAGAGGCTTATTATGAGGTGATACATTCATTTATATGATTTTTAAGCAGTTTGAAAGAAGTGAAGTAGAATGGCTAAGCATTGTGCAATTCGAACCATTTATAACAGATATCTCGGAAATGGCTGACGTCACAAAAAAGTTATTTCAAATAAATTGTGTGTGTTTTTAAAGAGATCTAAATTTTTTGTATTCTATGTTTTTCTCAAACCTTAGCAGTTATACAAGATCATAGAAAATTTCTTCCGAATCAAGAGGACTTCACAGGCTATTTCCACAAAATTCAAGATATACATTTTATTTTTCATATAAATGTCTTTAATATATGGTGTTGTAATTAAAATCGTCAGAGACAATTTTAGAAAATAAAACATTTCGGAAAATAGTTCATGTAAAGGGTAGTTTGGGGTGGAGGGGTTTTCTTAAAACTCTCTGTGTCGTATCTTTGGAAGGTACTCAACCTAAATACCAAGTTTAGTATTTATCCGACTTTTCATTTTTGAGTTATGCTGCTCTGACACATACACACAGAATTTTCTACAAATGTTTTTATTCAGGGGACCTCAAAACAAGTAATTAGTTTTCCAGTGAAATCTCAATATTGAATATTTGGATGCATTGTATTGTGCATATGTTTCATTTAAATACCCACAAACTGGGTCTGTGATTATTAGTTCATGTAAAGGGTAGTTTGGGGTGGAGGGGTTTTCTTGAAACTCTCTGTGTCGTATCCTTGGAAGGTACTCAACCTAAATACCAAGTTTAGTATTTATCCGACTTTTCATTTTTGAGTTATGCTGCTCTGACACATACACACAGAATTTTCTAAAAATGTTTTTATTCAGGGGACCTCAAAACAAGTATTTAGTTTTACAGTGAAATCTCAATATTGAATATTTGGATGCATTGTATTGTGCATATGTTTCATTTAAATACCCACAAACTGGGTCTGTGATTATTAGTTCATGTAAAGGGTAGTTTGGGATGGAGGGGTTTTCTTGAAACTCTCTGTGTCGTATCTTTGGAAGGTACTCAACCTAAATACCAAGTTTAGTATTTATCCGACTTTTCATTTTTGAGTTATGCTGCTCTGACACATACACACAGAATTTTCTAAAAATGTTTTTATTCAGGGGACCTCAAAACAAGTATTTAGTTTTCCAGTGAAATCTCAATATTGAATATTTGGATGCATTGTATTGTGCATATGTTTCATTTAAATACCCACAAACTGGGTCTGTGATTATTAGTTCATGTAAAGGGTAGTTTGGGGTGGAGGGGTTTTCTTGAAACTCTCTGTGTCGTATCTTTGGAAGGTGCTCAACCTAAATACCAAGTTTAGTATTTATCCGACTTTTCATTTTTGAGTTATGCTGCTCTGACACATACACACAGAATTTTCTAAAAATGTTTTTATTCAGGGGACCTCAAAACAAGTATTTAGTTTTCCAGTGAAATCTCAATATTGAATATTTGGATGCATTGTATTGTGCATATGTTTCATTTAAATACCCACAAACTGGGCCTGTAATTATTACTTATTGTTTTTATGTGTTTCAATGGGTGAATAATAATTAGTTTGTTGGTATCGTTATTTCAGTGCTGTTTCACTTTTGAAATTCCGTTCTCTTTGTATGAAAATGAAAAAAGAAAAGTTAAAAGAATGACGAGTTTTAGTGAGAAAGGTCTAAAGCTTTTAAACATTAAAATCAACATGCAAACTTTGTAAATAGACAACGCCACAAAGTAATAATAATAATAATAATAATAATAATAATAATACACATAAATTGTGTGCTTTAACGTCCTTGTACAGTAAGGCTTCGTTTCCTACGGTTTAACAGTTGTACAAAAGACATTCACAATGAGACTACTTCACAGCAATTCCCAGAAAATTGAAGTTATACATTTTATTTGTCATGCAGATATCTTAAACATACCGTACCGTAATCAAAAGGGGTTAGAGCCATTTTTAAAACAATAAAAATAATGAACTTTCTCCCGCTAAACGGGTAGTTTGCGGTGTGGGAATTTTCTTGAAAATCTACGGTTTGTTAAATTTTTTTATACGCTACTATTTTAGTGTGTGTGTGTGTGTTTGTGTGTGTGTGTGTGTGCGAGTATGTGCCTAGTGTCCGTGCGCCACAAGCCAAAACGATGACATTATAGAAAAACTTTATCATCTGCCTACCGGACAGGGATAACCGCGAAAAAACCTGAAAAAAGCTCTAAGAGTATTCTAACGCTTACCGACCTGGAAAACCCATGAAAACAAGATAGTACACTTTTTTAATTTTCTCAAAAATGGCTATTACAATTTTCATGAAAATATCGTAAGCAAAAGACGAATAATATAAGTATGGCAACTGCAACGTGTGTGTGTGTGTGTGTGTGTGTGTGTGCGCGCGAGTATGTGCCTTGTGTGTGTGTGCGAGTATGTGCCTAGTATCCGTGCGCCACAAGCCAAAACGATGACATTATAGAAAAACTTTATCATCTGCCTACCGGACAGGGATAACCGCGAAAAAACCTGAAAAAAGCTCTAAGAGTATTCTAACGCTTACCGACCTGGAAAACCCATGAAAACAAGATAGTACACTTTTTTAATTTTCTCAAAAATGGCTATGACGATTTTGATGAAAATATCATAAGCAAAAGACGAATAATATAACTATGGCAACTGCAACGTTTGTGTGTGTGTGTGTGTGTGTGTGCGCCAGTATGTGCCTAGTATCCGTGCGCCGACAAGGTAAAACTTCATCATTTGCCTACCGGACAGGGACAACCACTAAAAAACCTGAGAAAACCTCCAAAATTAGAAACGGCTTCGTCAACCACTACAGAAAACGCCTACCAACCAGGGAAAACCTATGAAAAAGCAGAAAGGACTTGCATTCGTTTACCAACCGCAGAAAACCTCCAAAAAAACTAGTTATTTTTAAATAAAACGTAAAAACAAAAAGAAAAAAAAGAAAAAAAGGAAAAGTCGAATAATATAAGTATGGCAACTGCAACGGGTGTGTGTGTGTGTGTGTGCGAGTATGTGCCTAGTATCCGTGCGCTGACAAACAAAAACTTCATCATTTGCCTACCGGGCAGGGACAACCACGAAAACCCTGAAAAAACCTCGAAAATTAGAAAGGGCTTCGTCAACCACTACAGCAAACGCCTACCAACCAGGGAAAACCTGTGAAAAAGCAGAAAGAGCTTGCATTCCTCTACCAACCAGAGAAAACCCCCGAAAAAGTAGTTATTTTTTTTAAAAACAAACGTAAAAAAAGAAAAGAAAAAAAAAAGACGGATAATATAAGTATGGCAACTGTAACGGTTTACGGTAAACGCGCGCGCTCGCAATGCGTCACGGCGGACAATATTTTTCAAGTTATCGCGCAGTTTGCAGCTCTTTCATCGCAGCGGGCCTATCGCCACGCACATCGACTGCTGAAATTGCTGATGAGTTCTGGAGAGGCTTTTGCAAATCTTGTTGGTAGCAAAACTTACCTTTCCCATCACCTCCAACATACCCCACTCCCACACCTTTTTCTTTCCACCAATCACAATCTCTCTAATTCTTACCAATCAACAACTTTCAGTTGTTCCTTTCCACCAATAACATCACTTCTTATTCCCACCAATCACAACTTCACACGTCACTTTCTGTTATACTTTTTATCCCTCGTTCGCCATCTTTTCCCTCTTTCAGTCCCAACCTCCGCACAGACAACACCTCGCCGCTCCGCTCCACTCCATCACGTGTCCTCCATACTCTTTTATCTTCCTTCCTTCATCTTCCACCCGAATTAACGCACCAATCACATTTCGTCTTATTTTTACCAATCAAAACACTCCACGTCACTTCCTGTTTTCCTTCATCTTTCCCTAATCCTCAATTCTATCTCCTCGTCACCATCTGTTGCGTTCGACATCTTTCGCATGTTGACCATAACCTCAAACCTCTTCGTCCCTCCACTTCTTGCCTCCGCCATCTTGTTTAGTTCCCATTTTCACCACCACGCAACCGCCATCTTGGTTTAAGCTCTCCACGTTTACCTCAATTTTTAACCTCAACTTCATGCCTCCGCTATCTTATTTAGTTCCCATTTTTACCACCGCGCCTCACATCTCCTCGTCCCACCCTTGCCTCCGCCATCTTGGATTTAGTTCCCCTACTTACGTCCTGTTTTAACCTAAAAAATCTTAACCTCAAGTCTCCTTGCCCACCACCTCTTGCGACCGCCATGTTCACCACTAACCTCGAAATCTCCTCGTCCTTACACTTTTTGTCTTCGTCATCTTGTTTAGTTCCCATTTTCGCCACCGCACCTCACATCTCCTCGTCCACACCATTGCCTTCGCCATCTTGGATTTCGTTCCCATGCTTACGCCCTGTTTTAACCTAAAAATCTTAACCTCAAATCTCCTTACCCTCCTCTTGCGTCCGCCATCTTGTTTAGTTCTCACAGCATCTCCTTGTCGCCAACCCTACGCCAATTTTATTTCCCACTATTTTAACCTCAAAATCTGCTCTTCTAAGCTCTTGCTACCGCCATCTTCTTTTAGTTCCCATTCTCACCACCGCGTCTCTTTGCCCCCACCTCTTGCGACCGCCATGTTCACCACTAACCTCGAAATTTCCTCGTCCTTAAACCTCTTGTCTAAACCATCTTGTTTAGTTCCCATTTTCGCCACCGCATCTCATATCGCCCCATCTCTCTATCCACTCAAGAAAACTACCATCCAACGTTCAAAAATTGCTGATCAGTTCTCGACAGGCTTTTGCAAATCCTGTTGCTAGCAAAACTTACCTTTCCCATCACCTCCAACATACCCCACTCCCACACCTTTTTCTTTCCCACCAATCATAATCTCTCTTATTCTTACCAATCAACAACTTTCATTTGCTCCTTTCCACCAATAAAATCACTTCTTATTCCCACCAATCACAACTTCACACGTCACTTTCTGTTATACTTTTTATCCCTCGCTCCCCATCTTTTCCCTCTTTCAGTCCCGACCTCCGCACAGACAACACCTCGCCGCTGCTCACATCTCCGAACCAGATTGCCGGCGAGAACAGATCTCGTTTATTCACACCTCGACGGTTGACTCGACAGCAGCTACTGCGAACACCTACGTCGTACACGTTTTTGACCGCTTTCGACCGGCTATGAGAACCCTGCTCCTACGTACGCTAGCGACCATCACGATGGTCCAGTACCAGGTTTTTGGTATAGTTAAATTACGCCTCTGCAAAGGGTGTCTGTACCGCTTTAAAAACCTAGGTATATCAGTGCGTAGTGATGTTGGTTGATCTTAAAGCTGGTTAAGCATTTTCAAAAACAGTTTGCTTTTATTTTTTCGCGTCGCGTGCCGCGCTTTTGGTGACGCATCCACACCGGTAACAGGTAAGTACCACACGCATAATTATTTTTCGGACCTGCTTGGCGTAGGAATATATCCTTTCGTGTTTTGGTACTGTAACCTCAAATCTCCTTACCCTCCTCTTGCGTCCACCATCTTGTTTAGTTCTCACCGCATCTCCTTGTCGCAGAACCTCCACCATTTTTAGTTCCCACTATTTTAACCTCAAAATCTACTCTTCTAACCTCTTGCTACCGCCATCTTCTTTTAGTTCCCATTCTCACCACCGCGTCTCCTTGCCCCACCTCTTGCAACCGCCATATTCACCACTAACCTCCAAAATTCCTCGTCCTTAAACCTCTTGTCTCAACCATCTTATTTAGTCCCCATTTTCGCCACCGCATCTCATATCGCCCCATCTCTCTATCCACTAAGAAAACTACCATCCAACGTTCAAAAATTGCTGATCAGTTCTCCACAGGCTTTTCCAAATCCTGTTGCTAGCAAAACTTACCTTTCCCATCACCTCCAACATACCCCACTCCCACACCTTTTTCTTTCCCACCAATCATAATCTCTCTTATTCTTACCAATCAACAACTTTCATTTGCTCCTTTCCACCAATAAAATCACTTCTTATTCCCACCAATCACGACTTCACACGTCACTTTCTGTTATACTTTTTATCCCTCGCTCCCCATCTTTTCCCTCTTTCAGTCCCGACCTCCGCACAGACAACACCTCGCCGCTGCTCACATCTCCGAACCAGATTGCCGGCGAGAACAGATCTCGTTTATTCACACCTCGACGGTTGACTCGACAGCAGCTACTGCGAACACCTACGTCGTACACGTTTTTGACCGCTTTCGACCGGCTATGAGAACCCTGCTCCTACGTACGCTAGCGACCATCACGATGGTCCAGTACCAGGTTTTTGGTATAGTTAAATTACGCCTCTGCAAAGGGTGTCTGTACCGCTTTAAAAACCTAGGTATATCAGTGCGTAGTGATGTTGGTTGATCTTAAAGGTGGTTAAGCATTTTCAAAAACAGTTTGCTTTTATTTTTTCGCGTCGCGTGCCGCGCTTTTGGTGACGCATCCACACCGGTAACAGGTAAGTACCACACGCATAATTATTTTTCGGACCTGCTTGGCGTAGGAATATATCCTTTCGTGTTTTGGTACTGTAACCTCAAATCTCCTTACCCTCCTCTTGCGTCCACCATCTTGTTTAGTTCTCACCGCATCTCCTTGTCGCAGAACCTCCACCATTTTTAGTTCCCACTATTTTAACCTCAAAATCTACTCTTCTAACCTCTTGCTACCGCCATCTTCTTTTAGTTCCCATTCTCACCACCGCGTCTCCTTGCCCCACCTCTTGCAACCGCCATATTCACCACTAACCTCCAAATTTCCTCGCCCTTAAACCTTTTGTCTCAACCATCTTATTTAGTCCCCATTTTCGCCACCGCATCTCATATCGCCCCATCTCTCTATCCACTAAGAAAACTACCATACAACGTTCAAAAATTGCTGATCAGTTCTCCACAGGCTTTTCCAAATCCTGTTGCTAGCAAAACTTACCTTTCCCATCACCTCCAACATACCCCACTCCCACACCTTTTTCTTTCCCACCAATCATAATCTCTCTTATTCTTACCAATCAACAACTTTCATTTGCTCCTTTCCACCAATAAAATCACTTCTTATTCCCACCAATCACAACTTCACACGTCACTTTCTGTTATACTTTTTATCCCTCGCTCCCCATCTTTTCCCTCTTTCAGTCCCGACCTCCGCACAGACAACACCTCGCCGCTGCTCACATCTCCGAACCAGATTGCCGGCGAGAACAGATCTCGTTTATTCACACCTCCACGGTTGACTCGACAGCAGCTACTGTGAACACCTACGTCGTACACGTTTTTGACCGGTTTCGACCGGCTATGAGAACCCTGCTCCTACGTACGCTAGCGACCATCACGATGGTCCAGTACCAGGTTTTTGGTATAGTTAAATTACGCCTCTGCAAAGGGTGTCTGTACCGCTTTAAAAACCTAGGTATATCAGTGCGTAGTGATGTTGGTTGATCTTAAAGCTGGTTAAGCATTTTCAAAAACAGTTTGCTTTTATTTTTTCGCCTCGCGTGCCGCGCTTTTGGTGACGCATCCACACCGGTAACAGGTAAGTACCACACGCATAATTATTTTTCGGACCTGCTTGGCGTAGGAATATATCCTTTCGTGTTTTGGTACTGTAACCTCAAACCTCCTTACCCACCTCTTGCGTCCGCCATCTTGTTTAGTTCTCACCGCATCTCCTTGTCGCAGACCCTCCGCCATTTTTAGTTCCCACTATTTTAACCTCAAAATCTACTCTTCTAAGCTCTTGCTACCGCCATCTTCTTTTAGTTCCCATTCTCACCACCGCATCTCCTTACCCCCACCTCTTGCGACCGCCATGTTCACCACTAACCTCCAAATTTCCTCGTCCTTAAACCTCTTGTCTCAACCACCTTGTTTAGTTCCCATTTTCGCCACCGCATCTCATATCGCCCCATCTCTCTATCCACTCAAGAAAACTACCATCCAACGTTCAAAAAAAATTGCTGATCAGTTCACGACAGGCTTTTGCAAATCTTGTTGCTAGCAAAACTTACCTTTCCCATCACCTCCAACATACCCCACTCCTTTTTCTTTCCACCAATCATAATCTCTCTTATTCTTACCAATCAACAACCTTCATTTGCTCCTTTCCACCAATAACATCACTTCTTATTCCCACCAATCACAACTTCACACGTCACTTTCTGTTACACTTTTTATCCCTCGCTCCCCCATATTTTCCCTCTTTCAGTCCCGACCTCCGCACAGACAACACCTCGCCACCCAGCTCCTCTCCATCACGCGACCTCCATACTCTTCCATCTTCCTTCCTTCATCTTCCACCCAAATTAACGAACCAATCAAAACACTCCACGTCACTTCCTCTTCTTCCTTCACCTTACCCTAATCCTCAATTCTTTCAACTCGTCCCGGATGAACCAATTGCAATAACGATAATCCTACCGCTCAGGGCGCTTTTCAAACTTACCGCCGCCGCCGTCGCACGCACCGACACTAGCGACACCAGCGCCCCTAGCGGCAGGATTATCGTTAAAACAATTGGCTCATCCGGGACTAATACTACTAACGCGGATCACGCCAAAGGGAGAGTTCTGTTTGAAATTGTCTGGTGTGACGTCAACCCTGTCTGGCTTTGGCTAGGCACGGTTGGTGGGGGAGAAGAAAGCGTCACTCAAGAGTAACTGGTCGTTGGAATCAGTCGTGTGTGGCAGGCCTACGGTCCGTGGCATCTCCATCCTGTATCCTTTGTTAACTATGTAGAGAAGCCAAACGTTTTTGTGAATAAATCCCATGTAATGTGTATTATGTAATCTTTCAATGTAATATGAAAACCCACGCCTTCCTCTTAATTTTACACACCAAGGTCCCGGACGTTTTGTTGCCAGTGAGTTGTGCTCCCATGTGTGTGTTGGGGTGACCTAAATTAATCATTTTCTGGTAACCTTTTCGGCCTTCACCCCAACATGTAACAATGTTATACTTGTTGTACTGAGTATACCAAAATTAATATTTTTTTTCCTGAATTTGAAATATTTAATTAATAATTTTAATTATTGTATTGTTCAGAAATAAACTCGCTTAAGTAATTCTGCTGTGATTCGTCTAAGAAGTAGAAGGCTAGACCAACGTAATATGATCAGGGACTCGATCCTGTGGAAGAAGGTATGTACCCTGAAATGCACAACAGCATTTACATTTCTTTCAAACGTTTCTTCTAAATAGACATTACCATCATCATCTGTATGCATCGGTGATTAAAATTCTTAAAATTGTAGAATTTGTAAATTCAATATAAACTTTCAATAGACACCCAAAGTCAATGAAATTTTTACGTCTACTACGTTATAAGAGCAAAGGATAGTTAAATATACGAACTGTTACAACCAGTAGTATCAATATCAACATTATTATTATTATTATTATTATTATTAAATTAATGTAATGCATTGGTATAAAATAAACAAACTTGTTTTAATTAAATTGAACACTTTGACGATGTATGAGATAATATGAAATTATAACATTTTAATGAAGTATATGAAATATTTTTGAGACTTTAAGTATTTACATTAGTAGCTAAACACATTGATATAAGGATGGTCCACATAAACTGTTACAGGTGAATATCGAATTTAAAAAAACAAAATACAAACATTCCAAATCTTATAGGAGCAAATGGCCTTCCAAATTCTGATATGAAAAATATTTCCATGGGACCCCTTATGGGGCACGTGGTGGCCAACGTCAGAATTTTAAATGAAACCATGACAATGTTTTTATGTTTCGGTTAACCTTAGTAAAATTAGCAACCTATATTAAAAAAGCTTTTTTCTAAAATGAATTGTAGAGTTCTTAGAGGATATTTTCACTGAAGTTATTACACCTATAAAAACTCGAAAAGGGGTGTGGAAATAAAGCATTAAATGAAGGAACTGGGTATGGTGGTTTGAAAGTAACTGAACTCCTAAAATACAAAGCTGTATGTAGTTATTCATGCTGATTATTTACTGTGGCTCTTTAACACTCGCAAATATGGCAGATTTTGATATAAAGGTAGTACCAATGATTTTAGTACTAACTGAATGCAGGAGAAAATATCGAACTGCATCGGCAGTGTTCAATAAGAGATGCGGGATGCAAATGTCACATATAAAACTCAAACGACTGGAAACACGTCTACTTAAGTATGGACGTGTAAAGAACAAGAAACGCTTGAAGGTGAAATCGAAAGTGAATAGTGAAAATACTATGAATGTTCTTGATTCTGTAGAAGTAAATCCATAGATAACTTGAATTATCCAAAGACAGTGGGATTAGCCGCACTTCAGTATTCAGGATTATCGGGATAATAAAGCAGTAGAAATACTACCTTTATCAAGTGCTTGCATCAAGCGCTCACACAAAGAGATTTTCAGCTTGTAGTTGTTTTTTGCGAGTGGTTCGGCAATGCTATTGAAGAGAATGGTTCATTCTTGGCAAACGCAGTATTTTTGGATGTAGCAACATTCTTAAATACTGGAAATTTTAATGGGCATAAGTTATATGCATTATTGAGCATCTGAAAGCTCCAAATATATGAGAACAATGCCTCTTCAGCATGCCTGGTTGTTAAATGTTTGGTGTGTAATTCTTGATAACCTTTCGTTGGCCGCTACTTCCTTGAAGGCACAATTACTGTGAATCATATTGCCACTTTCAGCCATGTATTCCCTTGTTGGAAAACGTATCCTTTAATGTGAGAAGAGCAATATGGTATTAATAGGATGGTGCACCACCACATTTTGCAATATGTACACGTCAACTGCTAAAAGAAAGATTTGATGATAAATGGATTGGATGTGCTGGACTTATCACATGACTTCTTTCACCCGACATAACATCTTTGGATGCTTTTTGTGGGGATACATAAAGCAGAAATTCGTGTTTACAGCAACTACAACCAAAGAGAATATGACATTTTGAATACGTGAAGCTTGTCGCACTATTAGTCACTGTATGTTAACAGTCGAGGAAACCTTTCCAAAATAATTGCCAACCGTTTATTTATTAATAGAGGGTACTTTGGGTATTTAATTAAGTAGTTTTAAGTAATCACCTATACTTATTCCTTTAGTGCTAGCTTCTAGTGTTGTAAAATTCAGTAAAAACAAGCTATGAGAGCTCAACATTAATTTTAGAAAAAAATGTTTTAATAAAAGTTGTTTAATTTATTCAGGGAAACCAGAATATAAAGCATTATCATGATTTCATTTAAAATTCTGAGGTTCGGCCCCCTGTGGGGACACAAGAGGTCCCGTGGAAACATTTTCCACGCCTCAGTTTGAAGAGCTGTTGCTGCAATAAGACTTGGAATTTCTGACTTTTTTGTACTCATTTAAGAGGTATTCACCTGTAACACCTTATGTGGCCCCCCGTATATGTGGCCATTGATATAATGCTTCCAGAGCAACTTCTTTATGTTTTATATGGCTTATTTTGACCTTTAGAAACAATATAAAGAAATTACTCTGGAACTATTAATTTTAATCAGGCTATTAGAATACATTTGCTTGTCTGATAATAATTTTTTATTACTTTTACGAATATAAGTTATTTGAAAATTTTAATTGCACATCAATAATTTTATATTTTCCAACCGATGCAAAACATATTTTAACTTCTAAACATCTGAGGCTTTTTTAAAAATATCAAGTATGTTCATAATTTGAAATCTGTGTTACCAAGAAAATTTTAGTTTGACATGAAAACAAATGATTTAATACTGAAGGTTACCTCAATGGCCCAGCGCTATTGAAATCCACATTAAATGCTTTTCAGAATGACCATTACGAAAATGGCAGTTTAGTACAAAAATGCAAATCTTTCTTTTCTTTTTTTCTGTTCTTTAACGGATTAGTCATAGGAATTACACCCCAAGGGCTTAGAAGCCAATGCCTTGAGTCAGTGGCCTGTCGAGCAGCAAGCAAAGTCTGGATAATAGCATATCCAGCAAGATGCCTGGTGTGGCCGATAAACAAGAAGGTAATGAACTGCAGCAATGAAAGATATGATAGGAAAATTCGCGAATAAATTATCCAACCCAGCATTCGCCTAGCGAATGGGGGAAAACCGGGAAAAAACTTGAGGTCAGGTTGGTCGGCCCAGGGATTTGAACCCGGGAGAACCGTAACCGCGGTGCAACCGCGCTCGGTTATAAGTATATTTAAAGCATAAAGACAAAAGGTTTCTAATTTTCGTCTTCATTTATACTTTTTAATTGTGCTATATTATATTTTATTCTGGCTGAAAAATTGACTGAAATACTGCCTTAAAAGTACTCAGATAGTGAGAAGGGACAAATGACTTGTGATGTTACCCTTCGGCCATTTTTTGAGGAATGTAAAGTAACTTGCCAATCAAGTGGCTAGAATCATGCACAGGAAGAATAGATTTTACGCGGCAAAACTTTGAACTAACATAAATCACTGTGTTCAATTATTGGGCCATTTTTCTGCAACCGAGTGCGTCAGTCTTCGCGCCTCTTGCTTCGAAGACTGCGCCGGGGTGGAGGCCTAGCTGTATCGTTGGGTTGCAGTCCCGGGTTCGATGCCCACACGGGTTGGAACCGAACGCATGTAGTGGTAGATACAGAAGAAGTAATGGTAAAATTCACTGTACCTACTTTATGTCCTCCTTCCGACGTGGCTTCGTCTTCATCAGGCCAATTTCCGTAGAAAGGTGATTCAACTGTATGGTAATTCTCGCTTTTGCCCTGGCTAGTTGATCTCAGCGGAGATGTAAGCATGGACTTTGCCTATCAGGATTGCTAATAAGCTCATTAATCTCAGTAGTGGTACAAAGGAGCTCAGAGGTAAATTCACTACTCATCATAATGTTTGATTTATCGCTATTTATTCTCACTTCTTCACTCTAAAAACACCGAATAATGTTCCTGTTGACTTATCTTATATACAACTTGGGAATTACCGACACATTGTTAATTAATATTTGATTAGTCACATTTATACTTCCGCACAAAGGATACCATTAGCGCGCTAACTTCGTCTTACGGAGTAGCGTAGATTTCTCGTCTGTAACTATAAGTCAACTCCTGGATTTTGGGGTAAATATCGATTATTTATGGAATACGATCCCGACTTGGAATTTTAGTATGGGATTTAACATTGGAGGAATTTTCGCAGTTCTCTCAGTGTGGCTAAATATTATTTCATGTATACATATTCTTATTGGCTAGTTTGTATATACCACGTGAGCTTTTCCCGGGGTTCTCTCGGTAATTTTCCGTTGTGTGCTACATTTCCCTCACTCCATGCTTCCTGAGCGAGACAAATAAGGTCATAAAACATTACCCTTGATCCTAACACAAAAGATCCCGACTTTCTCTGCACTTGGGAACAGCATGTTTGCTACAAACGGCACAGTTTCAGGCATTCTAAAACTAGTGAAACAGAAACATTACCTATGAGACAAATATTACACTATACAAAAATTACTATTTACATGGTATCCACATTACATACATCTATCAAATTAATCACTAAATAAATTAACACATTACAAAATTCATCCAGGCACATTCTGTCTCAGAGTACGCTATAGAATCTTGGGGTGAATAAACAAATTGCTTTTATGATTTCATGATGAGTAATTTTACATTAATGCGTACATTATATTATTTATTATGCGCATGTTCATTTATTTCCTGCTGTACTTGAATGACGATAAATATGTTTGCACAAGGAATGAAGGCTCGAGGAGTGTGCTTCCAATGTCTATAACTCTTTCTCAACTCTATGAAAGATATGGGAAGTCAGAGTAAGACATTAACAGTTGATGCGCATATCATTAGCTAGAACTTGTATACTTTCTGGGGTATACTTGTCGCAGAAGAGAGGAACTGGTGGAAAAGGATAGTGGTGGGAGAGCGATCAAGCATGCAGTGGAACAAAGGCAACAGATTCTGTGAGCTGACGTTACAGTCTTGAATGAGAAAGCGAAATGTCGAGAGCGGAAGAGCACATCCTGGTCTACGACTGTGGGAAGACATTTCTGGTATCTTCAGATGAAATAGAGGCGATTAGTATAATAACGGCAGATCCCAACCAAAGTTCATTTTGAGATAAATGTCATTTTTTGTTGTTTTCCAAAGCGTGGAAGGTAGTTAATATTATGACGATATTTCCTGGGTATTTAAATTAAGCGATTTCAAGTCTATGTACAAATTCGTGAACCATTGTGATTAATAGTTTTCCTGAGTTTGTGTTGTTTATTGGAACAAAAAATATACAAAACAGAAAAAGTGGGGTAAAATTGACTTTTCTTTCATTTAACATCTTGAAATAGCTAATCCAGCTCTATTTTCAAATCTTCACATTTTTCATCATTAACATCAGCATGAAGAAGACTGTTTTAAAAATCATGATAGATGGGTGGTATATATTTCAATAATTTCATCAGGTCATCGTATTTAGCTTTCTTTATCTTTCTCCGTTCACTGTACTTTTCCTGTAACTTAAACAATGAAACATGTGAATTTTTACCTCTTTTCCTAAAATTAACTTTTTGATACACTTCAGAGTTAGAATAACATAAACCAAATTTAACAATCTCAGGATTATCATGATCTACAATAATGGATGTAAAAGCAAAGGAGCACCATCAACATCTATGGACTTTTTTGTTACATACGATTTACCGCTATTTTTGCACAACTTTCTTCTGTTTATTACCCACTCAGTTGCCTTTCTCCCTCGTTTCTTTCCTTTTTTTTTGGAGATTCAGGAATAACGTCTGCAGACGGCGCCATATTCACTATCGTTCAGTATAACGCCATGAACGTGTAGCGGCCATAAAGTAAAGCATTCTTAGTTGGGATATGTCAGTTTTACGCTCGTTTTCACTACGGACAAATTTTAAAGATGGAAAATGAGAGTTTTGGCATATCCCAATTCGTTTGACACTTCATGACATGAAAGGTAGATGACCATGCTTCTGTATCAAATTCGATGTCGGTTGGGATATGCCGTTATTATTCTAAGCGCCTCTATTCACATACATAGGTTCTTTTTGCATAAAGTTCATCAGTTTTGTTTTTATATTGTCCTTAAGTTCGTCTATCGTGTAGGGTTGTACCTATAAAGCTTATTTTTTTAGGATTCCCCATAAACAGATACGTCAATTTTTTCCTGCGTCAGAACATCTCGTTTTCGCTTCTTAGGTTTAGCGGTCCCATTGTCCTAAACTTATTAACCAGAGTCTAACACTTTCTCTATCTAGAACTGGAATACCAGGAAATTTCTTCTGAAATTGTCTATACACCTCTCTACATGATTTGGGTTTTAAGTATGTATCGTACATAAAAATTCGTTGTTCATTTTGTCGTCAGGCATTGCAGTGGACTAATAAAAAGACATTAACACTCTTAAACAAATCACACATAGCACGGATGTATTGAACTTTCACTATACGACGCACAATGCACAACTATCTTTACAGCATGAACACAATGCAGTGACTGAAGCACAGCGGATAAAGATAACCTTGAACACCGGTTGCACATCAGAAAGTACCGAGGTCACTGCAGTACAGCTTGTTACGCCGGTCTGTGGCCTCACTTTAAAACGACCGCACTGTATAACATTACAGGCATACGTACCATAACATATTTCTCAAAGTTGACTTGTTCGTTAGTTCTTACGTAATAACGTATGATATCAAAGATTAAAGAATATGTTCATCTATAAACAAAAATCTAAAATAACGTGAAATTATAACAGTGAGCTGCCTATACACTATAATTATCATATGTAAGATGGTTCTAGTTGTTCTCCACGCTTTGTAGCAGAGGCAAGGCAATATTCGTATTCACGCCAAATCCACTATAATATAATTGTTACAATAGAATCAATATCATCAAAATAGCTCTTGCAACTGGATTCTAAGGCATTTGTCTATATAGATGCCTTCCTGCAAGAAACTTAGACCCTAACATGTCGTTGTCATTCTGCTGAATGGAAACTGATATGATGCCATATTTCACAGATATAGAATTTCTTACTTCCAGTTCTGGAAAAAACAATAGAAGAATATATTAAGACAGTCTATGGCGGAAGTATCACTTAAACACAGATGAATTTGCATATAATGTTTGTGTATTTCATAACATAGAGCGTATGCTAATATGTTCATGCACCACTGATTCAACAGATACGTTGAGAAATTCAGAAATGCTGTCAAGCTGTTAAGTCTTTTGTACAGTGGATTATTGCGTACACAATAAAGCGTGACAACTGCAAAAAATGCAGTAAAAATTATGGACACCTGCTTGTGCTTCACATGTTTTCCCCAGCAGCCATAAGGCGCAGCATGGAAAACGACAATTCCTTCAGTCGAACTGCTTCATTATAGAAAAACTCTGTGGACGTACTAGTCATTTACTGGAATGAAGACCTTCAGATCTTTTTGAAAGATAACATTTGGGACAAATTATCAAGGTGTTAATTTTGTTCTCGAGTGACAGTAGATATGATAAAATTATGACAATAAACGGGATTCACTGGAAGTTAAATCCCCTCTTCCACTTCAAAGCCGTTTTTGTATTGTCGCCAGAAAATGGCAATACTACTTTTGATGACATGACATAGAACTATCATTAAGTGTTTTTAAATTCATATTGAATATAGAAGGTTAAATGTTTGACAACGGCGCTGAAACCAATTACAGCAAGAGGATTATTTGTTGCGAAGAAATGAGGATGCATGGGTCATTAAAGCGGTTACTCTTGTGTTGTTAGGTTTTCTCCGGCAGTCTTGCTCTACATGCATATCTGAGGTCGGCTGTATTGACAACTTCTTTCTGTGATGTCATCCTCCGTGGTCTAGGGGTACGATGCTACCCTCTAGTTCCCGAGGTTGCAGCGGAAGGCAATGGAGATTTTCGGGCTTAAAAATCCTTAGCATTGCTTCCTTCGGAAGGGAAGTAAATCCGGTAATTCGTGTCGTAGATTGACTGTATGTAAAAGAACCTCAAGCCTGATAAAAAGGCCTCTGAGTAAAATTATCGGTATTTCACGACTAATATAGAATGGGATGCTTAGAACCATAGTACACAAAGAGCATACACAAATAAAACTCAATTTAATTTAATTTTTCTGCGTGTGACAAACTGTGCTGCTGACGTAACTAGCAACCTTCCCCAACCGGTCTACTTTTTACCATACGTTAGGAGAAACAACTCCCTCTATACGTCTGCTGCTTCCGCGAGTAGATGGATGACATCGTTCTGGAGTCTAGTTATTTCTCAAAGGTTTTTGTAATTTTCTTCAATGTACCGAATCAATCTGCTTCTAGATCCCCCAAATAAAAGAAAGAATCTCGAGGCTTGGCAAAAGCGATATAATTAGCACGTGGCTCTGCTGCACAAAAAAACTATATTGGAACTTTTCCTATGCCTTTAAATATTAAAAGGTTTCTAATCTACGTGCTTCTTAGTGTGATTAAATATTAATAATCCCTTCTAAATTGAAAACCTATTTAAAACAGCGAAAATGTAATCTCAATAATGCGGCATTTGGTTGTGGCAACATTGTAAGAACATATGCGGTTATGGCAACATTGTTTGGTGACTATCTTAAGTTGGTAGTACAGACCGGTAATGATGCAATAGGAGTGGAGGTAAACTGGTTATATCTTGAGTTAGAGTCTAGGACGCTTTCTCTTCTAATATAACCAGCGAGCATTGTAGACGTGTGGGACATGACGCTTCGTCAAGCAAGGAGGTAACATGTATCTTTCTTGATTCTTAACATAACTTGACATCCAAATTTATAACATGTAGTTTATTAATGTAGATTGTTCCTCCTTTCCCTACCCATAATGATTTAGGAATATTTTAGTAATTTTCAGGTGTTTTAGGAACTTTGTTTAGCTCACCTCGACGGGCCTCATGTTAGTTTGATCCGCTACCATGCTCTACCCCCCGTGATATGTGAAAATATAAGAGGTTACGACAATAACTTAATACGTATATTATCAGAACTCTTTCATGATTATAAAGCAGAAATATCAGTTAATTTCAAAAATATAAGCATTAATTGTGAGTTATTACATGGCTAGTCTTTTCAAAATTACCTTTATTATATTCCAAAAGAACGTTATCATTCTGATGTGAAGTGTATCCCTCACAATAACATTGACGAATTTTTTCTCAACAGCAGAAAGGTACTTTGCTGAAGTCTCTAAAACATATCTCCTTTCCTAAATTCATTCAAAATAGGGAACCGTAGAAGGCCTTTATGAACCTTCAATAGCTATAAAGGTTCTTCTAAACCCGCTTTAGGTTGTTGGATCGCATGGTGGAAACGAAGGAAATCGCTTTTAATGTAATGGCTAAATCCTGTTCCTCCGCCTCCGGAAAATGTCTCTTAATTTGAGCGCTGTGTGTTCGCAAATTGGCGAAAGCGTTGTCAACATTCAGGTTCCGGGTAAGGTTCGTTAGAAAGGGAACGAAGGAGGAAAGAGGGCTGAAGTCGCCTTCCTTGCTTCCTCTCCTACCCATTTCAGTCTCCTCCAAGTTTGCCCAAACTGTCTAGGCAAGTCATCTGCCTGTACTTGGAGATAAGCCTTCCGTTAAGGAACACCACCGACACAAATGTAGTGAGGTTAATTGACTCTCTGATGCCTGCCTGCCAAGTCACTTCTAGCGTTAGAGCGCGCACAAACAGAAATGCCTTCTCCCATTTAAAAAGTGAAAACTATATTGCTTCTGTAGATGGTAACTCTTGCATAGATTTCTGATAAGTTATACACATTTGTGATTTGATATTGACTACCTAGGTACAGCCAAGCAACGGACACAATATAGGTATGCAATTTAATGAGCCGAAATATAGTCACTAATACATTTAAAAAAGGGTAAACAATTAGGTAAGCTGGTTTGGAGGTACTCTCTAAGGGGAGGTACCCATATTGGGTACCCCTGTGATAACAAAAAGGTCTTATATGTTTCATTCACATAACTTTCTCTATCTACTATGTTTACTTTTACATAACTACTACAAACTATTTTTACGTAAGCTTATTGTCTGTTTCATCCTGGTTGAGATAAACATTTGCAGAAATACCTCATTACAAATATCTTTGTAGATGCAAGAGGGATAAAGCAAACAAAATTGATAGGTGTTTACAGATGGCTTGCTATTGGCTTTAAAATTCCATACTCTTTCCATGACATCGCGAGAAAAAGTGCATAACGACTTCACAAAATTACAAAGTATTGAACAATTCAAACCAATAGTAATAGATATCTCGGAATAGGCTAATGCCACAAAACATTGTTTGAAGAAATAGTGTGTTTTAAAGAGGTATACATTCTTTGTATAATGTGTTTGTTTATTATTACGTTGGATCCGTTACACGAAGTTATATAAAACTCCTCCCGCAGGAAGAGGAATTTATAGCTACTTCCAGTAAACTTAATATAAACATCATATTTGTCATAAAATATTACAATTACATTGCATTTTAATCAGAATCTTTAAGAGCCATTTTTGAGAAATTCAAAATTTTCGAACATTTTTAGTGTAAAGGTTAGTTTGAGGCGGGAGAAAGTTTTTGAAAGTATTCGTGACGCATGCTTTGAAAGTACTGAACTCGGATACCAAGTTTGGTATTTATGCGGCATTTTGTTTTTGAGTTATATTGTTCAGACACACCTACGCACATACACACCTTTTTCTAAACATGGCATTTTTTGGGCTCAGCTGGTCTTTGAACAGTGTTTCGCTGAACTTGTGAAATTTCGACATAGAATATTTGTGTGGAATACAATTCCTTCTCTACTTTGTGGTATGTAGTAGAGGAAGCAATAGCTATTACATAATGCCAGAAACCAGGCTGCCGAAAACAATATACTCACTCAAACATCTTTTGTATGAGAGATCAAGGTAGGCCATGAAAAATAGTCACACTATGAAGGCGGTAAAGTGGTCACAGTGAATAAGTGGGTAAGTCGAAAGAAGTAAGTTTTACAAGAGAGCAATTTTAAAGTTTGGCATTCTCCTGAAAACCAGGTAAATATCACAGGCCGCTATGATCTGCAGATACAAAAATGGTTTATCAGGCACCAGCAACAACATATCAACGATGTGCCACAATGAAATGCATTAATGCTCCCTTTTATTGAGAGGGCCTCCATTTTAAGGACTTGCCTGCATATTCACGGAGCAATGTGTGTGTGTGTGTGTGTGTGTGTGTGTGTGTGTGTGTGTGTGTGTGTACATAAAATTAATTCGGGTAAAGAGGCATATGTATTTAACTTAGGAAGAAAGGAAAGATCAGGAATGGCATGGTTTAGACTGTGGAGCTGGAGGGCACAGAAAATGACTGACGATTCGGGCAGGAGAATCTGGCCATTTCTGTGATTTGGATGAGGACAGGTACATATTTTAGCGGAATGTGCACAGTGGGAGAACCAGTGAACAATTAAACTCAAAGAAAAATTCTTAAGTCCATCAAGAAAGAGATTGGCATGTTGGGAGCTACTGGCTGACCAGAGGAACTGACAAAACTTAAGCAATTTCTTTGCTAAAGTGCGCGAAGCTAGGTCAAATTTGTTCAGTTAGTCAAAAGTAATTTATCTATATTTTCCTTCTTCTTGTTCCTTTTTGTTTTCTTTTCTTTTTCTGTTGTTTATTTTGTCACCATACATTGTATCTTAAATATGTATGTACGGTCAATGACCATGCACTAAATACTTGTGTAATAACTTCAATAATTTGAAACCAATTGAGATACCTTATCTATCTACATATAACGATTTATTTTTGTATATATTTATATATATATATATAATGGGGTTATACAGTAGCACTTGCTTTAGCATTTTCATTACAGTTTAGGCACCTGGCTAAGATTCAGCATCGGGATCAATTTCCTCCAAATCTGAGTCAATAGCAAAGAGTAGTCAGCCTTTCGTAGACTCGTGTATAATTCAATCAGGGAAGCAAACCTAACATCGAGCTTCTTTTTTCTATTAATAGGCAACGGTTCTTCATGAATAAAATGTAAACATGAAGGTGGCGCTTTGTTTCCTCTTCGTCTGAAATTTAGTTTGATTAATTAATTTAAATTTGTTAGTGAACATGCAGAATGTATGTCCATGCAGAATGCTGGAATATTGGTAATCTTAAAACACAAATAACTAATACATTTCTTCTGGACCTTCCCTATTCTATTTTGATAGATTTGAAAGCAAGTTCACCAGATTGGCAAAAGATACTCCAACTTAGTCCTCACATATTTATGGAGTGATTACTGTCGGATTCCATGCAAGAATGACCATTTACCATAAACTTATGGTTGATTTTCTGTAACCCTTGGTTTTTCTGAAGGGCATACAGAAACATGAAGGTAAGAAACTGTTATTATTTAATTCCATAAGTGTCTGAATAGAGTTTTGCTTCTTGAACATAATGTGGCACATTTATTCCATATTGGTACAGACAGCATGCAATTTGGTTATTTCTTCTTTCCGAAACAGATTCCTCCCATATGTAACCTGTTGCTTCATCCGTAGCAATATTGTGCATAGTAAGATTAAATGTTCAAAATCATCTATAGTCAAATAAACCGTAGGAAGACCCTGCTGTAGGTCGAAAGTAAAGACCAATTTGGTACAATCTAACTTTGATATCTCCTTGTCCTTTTGTTTAACATTACATGTATCTTTTGCGAGTTTATGGTGTACGTTAATGTAGTTCAGCTGTGCTGTCATTTGTGACATGTATCTTTCTGTAACTTCTTGAATGAATGGTTCAGTTCATGGAAACGTCTACTGTGCCAGATCAAGGAACTTTGCTTGTTTCTCTCCTGTTTATACAAACTATACATTTTATTAATCGCCAAATCACACCTTAGGCACCACTTATACTTTATATTGCAACAAGAGTGGCTTTCGTAACTCGGAAAAGACAATATGTGATCAATTACTTCCTACATTTCGTCTTCCTTTCGCTTCTTTGAAGCCGTTTGTGTTCTATAAGGAGGGATAAATCAAGAATGCAATTATTTCTTTCTTTTCATAACATACTCTAAAAATTCTTTTGTTTCTACAAGTGCTTTAAGGAGATAAAGTTTACATATTGGATATTTTTCACATATGATGATGAGCTCATAAGTGCAATGACAATCTCGCTTCCTCTCAGCCCCTCGGCATACTTTTCTTCTGCTCTCTTCTGATATGGCGATTAATGATGTGGCATAATTTGCACGTCTGTCACGTGAGTCTAGATTCCAATATTTATTGAAGCACAGCTGACGATCAGCATCACTGAATCCTTCAGCACAACCCATTAGACAATCCGTAAGTTAGTCATTCTTCTCACATTAACTGCTTTACCATTCTCGGAATGATAAGATTTTCCTGCGTTTCTAAGTGTTTGCTTTCTTGTGCTGCCTTTGTGCACAACTTGTATTTGTTCATTTAACTGTTCTGTTTCTTTCTCAAACTGATTATTAAATGCAGCACTTACACCATCCAAACTGGACACGTAGTTAGCAGGTGCTACATTACTACCCAGTTCAAGTGAACTGTTGTAATATTCTTCATTATATTTATCGTTTTCTTCTGTGTCTCCATTCTCTTCTTTCGGGGCATTCGATATTCTTCTGTTTGTTGAAATCACTGTTCAAGAATCCCGGATACAGCTGGCGATCATCCGGATGAAAATAACATGCTTCTATTACAGAGGACTCATCTGCTGAGGAAGTAATTTTTTGTGTAAATATTAGTAATTTTCGTGCGTCTCTCATGCTTCTTGAACCTGAATAAGAATTTACAAACACTTAGACAGTATTTAAATCTAGTGTGTCATCGGTGAAAAGATTTTGTTGAATTTATCACTAATAATTACAGGAAATAAGGCATTAAATTGGCACGCACATTTGTGTGCGCCCTCAAGGAGGGAATGTTTATTATTATTATTATATTATTATTATTATTATATTATTATTATTATTAAAATAATAAATATTTCTTAACAGCAGCAGTAAGAATTTTCGCCATTTACAGTTTACTAAATTTAACAAAAGTGTACTTTTGTATTAAAATCGAGATAAACCTGTAGTGACTTACAAGATTTTATCCACAAGACGTAAAAGTGTGTTGTGTCAAGCATAATTTTATGTTAATTATTGAGTATTGCAGTTTCAAGGCGCATACCTGATTTAAAATTTGGTATGCACCATGCGTGGTACACCCTTTTACAGAGGAAAACGGGGAAAGACAATAACACAAGAGCCATTCTTGCAATGGATGACACTTTACACCAGTGCCATAGAGGAAAACATAGTTTCCGTGTACGTGGACTAAACATAGTTACATTGAACCTTAATATAAATTATATTGGCTTCAAATTGGTTATATTTAACCAATATGAAGCAAAGTAAACACACAGGAACATTTGGAATTGCAGTAAATCAGTACAAGAGAAGAGGGTCAATAATATCAGCTTGCGCAGAAATGTTTGAAGTTTAAAATGCAGCATGAAATTAACCTTGCGATTTAACTTAAGACTGAAATACTGCCTCTATTAAATTTGACATATAATAAAACTACAACAAGATTACAGGAAGTCTTCGTTGCTTACAATATTACGCGGAGCTTAGAGAAACATTCCGCATAATTAATTATTTATAACAGTAAGGAGCTTAAGTATTTTTCCCCATTTTCCTCCTTGCTTACATCCATTAAGAAGTCTATTATTATGTAGAAAACAAACACTCATTCCTTCATGGACACCTACTGCCGTTTACACGATGCTAACAACAGTTCCTTTTGTGTAAGCTTGCTTTGCAAGAAACAACTTCTCTGCTCAGGTTGACACTGTATCCAACACATAAACCAACAAATATTGATTCTTTCACAAAGAAAGTTCAACTTAAAATGATTTAACAAAATGTGAAGGCACGAGCGCTGTCGACAAAAGTATTTGCTCACTTTGTTCACGCTGTTGCTTAGCATTTTAGGTTAACACGCCATATGCACACGTGTTCAGCGAGCTATTCAGTTAGTTTCATGTGATGCAGAAGAAAATAAATCAGAAGAATCTGTCATAAGTAGGTAACTCGACTTAGACACACATTCAACTTCACTCTCAACAGTATTACAATGGGACAAAAATAGATAAAACGATTTAACCACATATTCACAAATGTAATTATCCGAGAATAATCGGTTAAGTAGATATAGCTGTTCTCGTCCAAATTAGCCGATAGTACACATGCTCTGAATTCACTCCAGCCAACAATCTTCCAGAATTATTAGTGCAGGAGTCATTCCTCATACATTGGATAATTTAAAAGTACAGTCCATTGATCTGAAAAATTGGTTGTAGTGGGCAGCATGGCTCTTTCAATAGCTGCTAATTTCATATCTTTATCACCAAAATGTTCAGTTTAAAAAAATAGTAATACGGTGCTAGAAGCAGCATTTGCATGCACCATTCTTTTATGTTTTTCACTATGTTGTGATATATTCGATCGCCTACCTTTGGCTTATACTGAAAGTAGATGCACACTTATTGCATGCATAATCTAAGTCAGAAATTGTTTATTTAGTGTATGGATATTCTTTTTGTAGGTTACTATTAAAAACACACTCCCTTTTCGGCGGTGGCATACTATTAATTTCAAATGCTTCAGAACTCGCAATTTACAAAAGTTCGCTGTATTTTATTACAGTTTTCGTTATTGTTGGCGGCATTCACATCAAACACTAGCGATTACGACTTGTTTGTTGATAGCGCAGATCGGCACAGTTTAATTATCGTCTGTAACTGTATTTTTTGCAAGTCAAGTCTTCACACGGTTTCAAGCGTGTATGTATTGTAGATCCATAATATAAACAGCGCTTTGTTTTGTCAGATGTTCATATCTTTAAATTTTTTCATTAAACAAATGAAAAATAGAACATTATGAATTTTTTAAAACTATAGTTAACGAAGTTTCATGCCGATAAGTCATTGCCACAAAAAAGGACATTTTGGCGTCCCGTTTCTACCTTAAAAAGAAGAAGAAAAAAAAGGAACTGTCCCGTCTAATACGGAACATCTTGGTCATCTTATGTTATCTCAGGGTAACATGATAAGCAACTCGACCTTGGAAGGAGTAAGACATACGTAAATGAGTTTAAAATAACGTTAATATTCACAGCCGCCACAATAATTATCTCAAACGTTTCCTCTGAAGTAGACCTGAAAACAAAGGAGGAAGTTCCTATTTTGATCTGTATGTTAATTTTAAAAGGTAATTCGGGACGTAATGATTTAAATGAAATGAACTTCCATTATAATACACTATTATTATTATTATTATTATTATTATTATTGCCTAATGACGCTGATATGGCTGGTGTTAACGAACACGGTTAAATAAATGTGCTTTTATCTCAGCCTATTTATATATACCGTTATTACTAACTTAACAGCAACTGCTCAAATAGCATGAGCACAAATAACTCATTACTGTTGTTTAAATCCACCCATTTGTTTGTTTGTCTTTTTTTTTAATTTTTTTTTTTGCAATGGAATAAGCAACTTGTACAATTGGTTAGAATTATGCAAAAAGGAAGGTAGAAGGATGATACTTGGTAAAGGAGGAGCCATGTTTTTCACTTCCAATCAAAACTGATATATGGGTCATTTTTTTTCTACCTAGTGAAATATAATTTAAAGGACACTTTGGAAGATAATTATAAACTGTTAAATCAGTTACATTTTTCTAACGTTTTAATATAACGGAGCAGTACCGCAGGCGACTAAGCGCCAGTGAGCAAGTTTTCAGCAAGTCTACAGTTAAATATAAATTTATAGTTGCTTTAAATAATATTAATAAAAACATCTGGACATAATGAAACTTATTCTCTTTCATGATTTCAACACTTTCAATATTTGCTCTTGTTATGGAATGTGTGCATTGACTCAAAATTTAAAAGCTATAGTGAAGTGTGGCCCAACGTCGTGTTATATAAATAGGCACATACAGAGCTTTTGGTCATATTCGGCACCCAGAACTTGAAATAAACACCATACTGGGAGTAATAACATTGTGGCGTAGCCCCCATGGGCCAGGCTTTGCCCTTCAGCGCTAGTTGACTTGGAGAGGAGAAGGTGGCTCTCTCAACCGACGTAAATCCCATATCGCTGCCTAGATAAGATATATTTCTGGACGTTTCTTCTCCCCTTCCGGGGACTCTGCAGAAGTCTTGCAACTTCATATAAGCGAGTGTGCCAGCGAGTTAGCGATTGAGTTTCGTTGTGTATGTGACATACAGTGATGGTTAGTCATTGTGATCTCGGATCGAAGAGTCGTGTATTCGACAGCTAGCGAGCTACCAGAAGAAATCTGCGTGGGACTGCTAGCGAGCAATTTGAAAAGAGAAGATGAATCTTCGAGTTCGACGCTCTAGAAGTGATCGAGAGAGAGAGGAAGGAGGCGTCGTGCATAACTTATTACAATTTACACGCTATAAATGTGAAGTATACATCAGTGAAATTAAAATCAAAATGTGTGAAAAAAATCATCATATATGGACATATACAGAGTTTGTTGATAATTCTCTTCAGTCTCCTCTGAGTTTGTTACTAATTCTCTTCAGTCTCCTCTCTATAAAGTCCTTAATGGATGGAGGGACATATTTCAACAGGTCCAAAAGATCTTTCTTTTTGCAGAGGTATCCTTGAGGGATAAGAGTGTGATTATACAAATAAATCCACTTGGGCGACTAACTCTTTCCCTTCGAAGTTCAACAGTCACTAGAACGATTCCTGAAAGTTGTAAAGTGCAGTATATTGTCTTTATGAAGATCGAAGTGACGAAGCTAAAATCATCCCATCTTCCTTCCTATAGAACATGTTTTCCAGTTAGTAATGGTGCTGATTGGAGTAAAAGAAGATGCTGCTATCCATACGACTGACGTGGAAACGCGGTGTTTCCTTTCCTGCTAATGCAATCACAGCCAACTATTATCTGGTTTTTATACACCAAGGGGATATTTTTGCCCTTTCAATAAATGCTCAGTCACTATCGAAAGCATTGCTTCCTTTGGAAGGTAAGTAAAGCCAATGGTCCCGTGTCATATATTTACGACACGTAAAAGAACCTCAAGTCTGATAAAGGGACCTCTGAGCAAAATGACCAGTCTTTCACGCCCAATATAGAATGGGACGCTAAGGACCACAGCAGTTAAATAACGTCCATAAATAAATGAACAGCTATCGAAAAAATTGAAATTGTAAGCAGGAATAACAAAATTCTCTTTAATAATTTATTATACAGGAGAACTCTACAACATATACATCAACACCACATTTATATCGTGGTTTTAACCTCCGCAGCTATCATTATGAAGTATTATATGTGTAACTGATGAAGGAAATTTAGTCTGAAGATGTTTCATAATACATGAACCAATCTGATGTCCTCTTGAAGCAGCGTCCTTGCTCCATTAACACACGAAACCAATATTAACTTCGTCGTGCATTCTCAGATTAAACGTCCACAATTGCGGTTTGTAATCTGTCACCCCAGTTGACAATACAGATGTAGATAACGTGTTCTGAATACTGAACATGAGTACTGCTCTTGTTCCGTTACTTTGTTTGACAATTTCAACATCAGTTTTCATGTCAGAACGAGACACCTATACTTACGTAATTGCAGCCCATGTTGTATATTCTATTCCGTATTTTCTGGGCCATCTACCCCTCCTTTTATATCTGCAGCAAAACCATCCCCAATTCAATCTTTATGAATTGGACGGAAATGCAAATTACGAATAGTATTGAAGATTCTACCAAACAGAAACACAAATGCAGAAGTCTGTTTTTCATTTTGGCACTTTTGGGCATATAATTCTATATTTTATGCCTGCTCATGTCTGGCTGTAACATGTTCTATTGATTTTAACTTCAAGACCATAATGTGAATGGTACTTTGGAAATGAATCATAAACTTCACAAGGTTTTCTTCAGTATTGGTAGGGATTTTAGTACATGACGTATGTTTCCCTCAATAATCAGGAGCAAGCAGGCCTTTTTCCTGTTTGTCTTTTAAAGCCAGATCAATAAATTCGTTAAACACTGTGCACTCTAGGTGAAATTTATAACAAATAACCTAATCTCTGCCACTAGCACCATGTAATCCATATATTCTATTTTACTCCGTGATTCTTCTGTCTTGCTACAATGTCTTTGAACTGCAGTTGCTGTTTTTAATTTTACAATGAAACCAGTTTTAGTAACCAGTCCAATGTATAAAAATGCTAATAAGTGCCTAGTCGCCTTTTCCACCGTACCATGAAACATTACAATACTTTGAACAGACTGATGGTTCTTTTGTGCGCTGCATTTTGTTTTCATCTTTTGAAGTATAAAGAGAAGAGAAAATATTATTATTATTATTATTATTTATCATGATCATTATTCATTATATTATTCATATAATCATCACATTGTTATTGCCATTGCCGTTAAAAGAAATGTATGCTATTTGAAGCGTCAAACATTAAAGTTTCGAACACCGAATTTGTAAGCCTAACGTGCAACACAGATTTGGCATGCTTTAAGAATTCTTCACTTATTAAATGTCAGACTGTTAACTTGATGTTTACACTGTTTCTATGGACTAGTGCAAATATTTCTAGGTATAAAAAATTTTGCACACCAGATTCAATACTAGAGATCACTCCTTCTGGTTGATATGTCGTATCATCGTCGCCATAGGAAGAAAAGTCGGATTTCAATGTGCTGTCATGCACAACATACGCCATCTTGGTGGCAACTGGTCGTACATAGCTAACAGAACGCAGTAGTTCTTGTAGTGTCAGACATGTTCGCTTGTGACAGCATGCATATACAGTAGTATATATGTGGCATACAACATGATGCTCTCTGGTCATTAAACTATTCATTCATTCATTATCTGTTTACCCCCCTCTCATGTAGGACTTACACCCCCCAGGACTTACAAGCGGGTGCCTGGGGTCAGAGGGCCGTCGAGGAGCAGACACTCATGGATCAGCCAGAGCATCCAGGATGGGTGATCAGCCCGATGCCGGGTATGGGATGAAGGAAGTAGATGAAACGAAATGTTGCTGAAATTGATGAAAGGAAAGGTCATGATGGAACAGTTGGTGGAATGAATGGCGGGGGAAACCGGCGAAGCCGGAGAAAACCCGCCCAGACGCCAATTCGTCCACCACAAATCCCACATGCAGGACCCTGGGATTGAACCCGGGCCGCCTCGGTGGGAGGCGAGCGGTCTAACCACTCGGCCACGGCGCCGCTTCATTAAACTAAATATCTCCAAATAAACAGCGATGGCGATGGAAATTACCGATCTGTAAAATTTCTATATAGATTTCATTTATAATTTATCGACACCTGATTTTGGTGGATCTATCTTGTGTTCCTGAGAAGCAAATGCTTCTGCTTTAAAAATGTTTTGGCACCTATTAGTTGTTTAAAACGTAGTAGGCCTCGTAGATTGTGGATACATGTCAGAGATTCTAAAAATAATACACCATATAGCTAGGAGTTAATAATGTTGAAGGGATAACTATCCCTACATTTCTTTATAATAGTAATGTTTCCCTTCTACCTACCTACCTAACCCACCCACCCACCCCGCCCGCCCCGCCCACCCCACCCACCCACCCACCTACCTACCTACCTACCTACCTACCTACCTACCTACCTACCTACCTACCTACCTACCTACCTAATTTGCAAAATTATTCTATAATGTACCATTAATGCCTATTCATTTAAATTAACATAACAAACAAATTTATTTTTACATTAAGTGGAAAATCAAACTCCAAAATCAATACAGCCACATTTCGGACATCTACCCATTAGAGCGTTCCTGTTTCTCTATACTGATACATGCAAGAAGGGCACATTTTTATATTGACTAAATTCCACACTTAATGCAGGTAATTAATTATGACATGTAATATCCCTTTTGTGTTTTCTTTTGCATGTAGTCAATTTCTGAAAGTGGGTTTGCTACACTTCTAAATTTCCTGTACTAAGGCAAACGACAAAACAATAAATCAATACATTAGGTTATTTTGTCTTTAGACAAAAATCCTAATTTTATATGCGCTATTGAAATCTTTCAAAGTTTCTCCAACCAAACAGTAACTTTTGAGTTGTAGTCCCTTTTATGTAAGCAGCACATCGACAACTTTATTCACAAATGATACTAATTTTGATTGTCGACCTTTTTTCTGTTTCACTGTACTTATACACAAATGTTTTTTAGAGTCACTTGTTGTAGAAGTGCATGTATATAATCACTTACAACATGTGACGTCTATTATTCCTGATTCAGCGTGATAACTTACCGCTCTGCGATTTCCTATTGATAGAGGTAGACTGAGATATTGATACTCTGCGATGTAACTAACCTAGAAAACAAAAAACGGTTAACATTAGTTTGTTGTCGAAACTTTGGAAAAATACTTAAAACCATATGCAATATATCCTCTGGTTACAGTGTAAATATTTCGACACCATTAGTGCAATTAGACGATTATATTTAGTTATAGACAGACAAATTTTAGGCGTTAATCAGTGGTTGCAAATGATCCTTGAATGGATGCCTATGTGATGCGATTGTTTGAGATTTAATTAAAATAAATTATAATATAATTTTGCTATTGTACATACCTATCTATAAAATCATTTTCCTCGATTTGTTTTACTGCTACAAAAAGAATAAGTCAGTTTATAAACTTTATAAACAAGTTCATTATCTAATGTGCAATAACACAAGCTGCCAGTAAGAAGAATGCTATTTATTACATTAAAATAATGCATTCAATTCGTTACATCGCCCAGTTTAGTGATACAACATTTGCAAGCGCTCGATATTTTTCAGTTAAAAGTAAAAACTTCAAATAAATACGTTGCTAGAATCCAAGGAACTGCAATAGAGTGAATCTAGGACAGGTACAGACAATCTACGAAGTTATGGTAGCAAATTGGTCTTCCACACATGACCCGTAGGTATAACTTTAAGTTGGAAAGGTGGAATCAAGACTGAAAAATTCAATGCCATAGCGAGAATTTGAAGCACGGATCTTTGGCTTACTGTGTCGCTGCTCGGTGCCAGTTGTGCTGTATTGGCAACACATCGGTACGACGTTGCATTTCGTAAATGAGTCACTTTATTCCGGTATAGCACGAGGCGTTTTCAAAGTGAATTTGACAGCACCTTGAGGTTGAACTGGAAAACTGTGAATCGTTTGTCGACTTTAATGTAGTACAGGTATGTTACCGTGGCATCGGAGTTTCAAATACATCTGTACCACTGGCATTGCCTACCTGGCACTACACAAGGAATGCCTTAAAAAGAGTAGAAAATGTATTGACGGTTGACTTTAAAACGCTTAATCGGCTCCATACGACCGAACAATAAATAGAGGTAACAACGTTACGTTCTGAAACCATTATTCAACTCATTGGACGAAAAAACAGAAATCACGGTGTCACGATTTCCCAAATGCTAACACAGCAGAGGAGTTCATAGGTAAATTTACTGAAGTGTTTGAAGTTAGAGTGATAATTTCTAAATTTTATTTTCACTACCGCTTACCTACATGCATTTCCAAAAACAGTCCATATGGATTTTTCATAAATGCATATTTTGAGATTCCTTGAAATCAGAAGAAAATTAGGTGGTAGAGAATAACGTATTCTAGAATACACTTTGCATGAAAAAAATATCTTTACTTCCTCAAAATGACTTAAAGTTATCTTCAATCATTCGAGATATTAATGCTACAAATTAAATCAGTAACTTCAATTCTCTGTAAATAGCACGAGATCCTCTTTATATTTATTGGATTCTCTGTAATATAAGGAAGAGACAAAAGGTTATTTTAGAAGAATATTAAGTGCATTAAAACATACAATTATTTCCTTCAATACAATTTTTCGTGCGTTAACCGTTTTCGAAATATGCCATGTTATACATTTACATTTCCAAGTTACTTTATATAATTTACTTGACAGTTTCAGGCTACACAATAATGGGTTCTTATATGAATAGAGTACTATATGGCTAATATATAAATTTGTCGCGTCTAGGGATGGTAGTGCGAGTAATAACATAAGACTTTTTATTTGTGAGGTAGCTTAAAGGTTAAGATATATAAAACACAGACGCAAATATTTCAAGAACCGAAGAATAAAGTGCGAAATTAAATCGGAAGTATTACAGTGGCCTAACTATATATTGTAAATTGAAACGTGTTCACCTGGTGTATTGCTTGTTTAGCTAATGGGAGAACCATATTTCCAGCCTTTTATGTAAAATATGATGTGGTTTTAAGAAGTGAAATCGCAAGACGACTGTGAAACTAATTCCGAAGAAGTAAAATCCGCGCCCTGCGCTATAATTATATCCATTTAATTCTTATAAAGCAAAAGAATGTTCTTACAAAATCCCAACAAAAGCTAGAAGAACAAAATAAGCCTTTCGATATACATGAGTTAACTTCAACTGATTTTAAGAAGACATAGGACGTATAATTAAATAAAATGTAAATGAGGATTAAAATTTCTCGCCTATATATTTCAAATTATTTAAACTCCCAATCAGCATAATTAAATTGCATTAGAACCAAATAAGTGTTTATCGCTAGGCGGAACAAGGGAGCTTTATCAGTGCATTAACACCATAAACTACTAATATGGACAATATTCTATTTAAATTCGGTAATGATCAAAGTATTCATCTTCATCACTCCCAGCTTTAAGAAATTTCTCTTTCCGGCTTCACAAATGTACCGGTAACTTCATGTAATGCGTTATACCAAGAAATTATTAACTTGCAATTAGACAGTACACATGTGGTGAAGCTGCTTGGTCCATTCACCACCACGCTTGAAATATTCGCTTAGCCCAGGGGTGTGGATTGCTGTAGGAGCTAGGTTTAAAATATTCACACAAATATAGCAACTGTTTATTGTGGATAAACTTCTTTTAACTTTAAACATCTTGTAAATTTAAATTAAGCTTGTAATTTCTTTAACATTTAGCAACCTTAATGTTAACACGTTTAAGTACAAAAATTCTCGCGTTTTCTCTTTCATCTTTTGTTATAATGTTTAGTCTGTTTTACAATAATTCCTGATTCATTGAAAGTACTTAATTTTGTTAAGCCGCAAGTGCAGTATGAATACAAAATCACGATCTGAAAAAATATTTTTTCCCGCCGGTTTAAGGAACTTAGTACCAAGGGTAAAAGAGAAAATTTTGAATTGCTTACCAAAAACAGATGATAGAATGGCCGAAACATTACCGTTCGTGAAGGTACACCGAAATCTCGCCGAAGTCAAAAGCAGAGCTAGGTGCTCTGGCGGTCTGCTCGCTGTTCCTCCCCGGGAACTTTACGTTCCTACACAAGTCTAGGGAGCGCTGCAATTGGTGACGTAGACAAGCCAGCCAATAAAAGCCGTGGATGACTTTATAACGTTCTACCACAGCTACGTCAGGAATGGCACCACATTAGAATGTTCCTGTGCTGGCCAAGGGAGAAGGTAAAAGCGGCACACAAAGCATCAGCTTAACGGTTTCTAGGAAGTCTTAACATCTCATTTCCTCTTGATTGGTACTTCCTTATTTGTAGTGGGCATCTCTCCTCACTCATTCTGTTCATATGGCCAATCCTTTTTTTTTTTTTTTTTTTTTTTTGTAGTTCGTTACTTCATCATATAAAGGTTCTACTTTTGGCTCTTCTTTAATTATTCATTTTTTATCCCATCAAGCTTAGTGTAGCCTATTACTCGATTAAGGAACCTCAATCGTCGTCTGAATTATATCTTTCTACTTGTTGGAGCCCAGGTTTCACAGACGCACAATACTATGGGAATTACTATAACGATGTAGATCATTATTTGAAGAAGTTTATTTTCTTTGTTTTTTTAGGTTCTCTTTATAGATCACATACCGTATGGACTTGATTTACTTTAGAATTAATATCCCTTTCTACATTAAAGCTCATATCATATCCCAAATATTTTAAATTAAATGTTTGTTCTAGCCTTTGATCCTCTAGAATAATTTTAGAGCGCAGGGATTCTGTCCTTAAAAGCCGTTACACTTTTTTTCTTATCAATACTCTAATCCTATAAGTTACATAATTTGTTTCATTCATACAAGGATTTCTGTAAACCATCTTCATTTTTCTTAGTTATGATTAGATTGTCCAAAAACAAAAGATTATTTCTACATGTCTTATTGACAATTCTCTTTCTTGGATTTATTTGAAATGTAGTGTTATATAAGTCGGTCGCGCCGTTACCTTTGAAGTGTTATATTTGTTGGTAGCTGGAGGATACTTCATGTTTATCTGCACCACGTATGGAAGCCAATTTGTCGCAGTCACTTCGTGTTATCTTATTGCTGGACGCCTGTTATTGTTTTATTATTTTGCATTTTGGGTTCATTGTGCTCCGGCTAGCTATTATTATTATTATTATTATTATTATTATTATTATTATTATTATTCAGACGAGCAAATCTCTTAAACAGGGTGTGTAAACGGAAAGGATTTTGTTACTCAAAGATAACACTGATAAAAGAATTTGCTTTCACACTTTTATTACCGTCACAATTAAGTTCACATATTGATTCGTGATACACGCCAAACTGAAACTGTTATATTTTCTAATATCACTATAATCACTTATTTACTGCACATTATTAATTCGCGTTTCACATTTATAACAAACTTTAAGACGCGAGAGATTCTGTAGAATTGAGACGTGTACTTTATGTATGCTTCCGTTGAACTACGCGACGTGTAACCCGCGAACGATTTTGATGAACTAACTG
Organism: Deroplatys truncata; assembly: GCA_030765065.1. Taxonomy (NCBI): domain Eukaryota; kingdom Metazoa; phylum Arthropoda; class Insecta; order Mantodea; family Mantidae; genus Deroplatys; species Deroplatys truncata. The sequence goes on from CM060981.1 coordinate 189,612,265, forward strand.
ATCGACGTATAACGCGTGAATGCTTCTGTTGGACTGACGAAATCTGCCTCTGCCTTTAGCTTTTTATACTCCCACACCCCGATATGCCTAAACATTATAACCGAGCTGCTATTGGTTAATAAAACGCGCCAACATTAGCGTCTATTTTTATATCCAATCAAAAATCACGAAAACATATGCTCTAGGGAAAATATTCCCGCTATTTCTAAGAAAAACGCGCCAATCTGACGTCATTTGTTTGTCTCTTCTAATTAATATTCAACTCACCCCCTCGCACATTGTTATCCGCTCCTATTGTCAGTTTCAGTGAGGTCGTGTAAACTTATTTCCTAACAATGCTTATAATTAACAAACATCTCAAATCAATGTCATACAGTAATGCTTATTTACACTATAATCACTCTGGCATTTACAATATTGTGATACAAATTACTGCCACACCTTAACTCAATATTAATCCAAGAACGTAAGTAAATAAACTTCAAAAGTATCGAGCTTTTTGGACACTCTGTAGTTACTACCTCTTTCAGTTGATCACTGTCACAAAATCTCTGCTCCAGCACCTGTTTCTTCAGGTCCATGAATATACAGTACTTGCCCGAAGCCATACCAGAATACTGGCGGAGATGGGAGATCCTTGATATCACACAGCTTCAAAACGTTCCATGCTGCTCTTCCTTTGTGCACAATTGCATTGTCATGCAGAGGCAAGGCACCTTTAGTCATGTTCCCTTTTTTCTTCTGCTTGGTTACATCCTATATCTTCAACGTTACAATAGCCTAAGTAGGATCCTTCACCCTCACTAAAACGTGGGACAGAACATATAAGGAAATGGGAGACCGCTGTTGTCTACACCGCGTTAAACCGTGCTTTATATAAGGATGCTTGTGTAGAGTTAATATTCCCTTAGCATGTTTATTTCAAGAAACAAAAAGATTAAGAAATGAAGAGAATAAAAAGACAAATTCTAGGAACACATATCAGCATTTTGAAGAAGTATAATAGTTGCTTTAATTTAACTGCCCCACGTATGGGTGCCAACTTGAAGTTATTATGTTCTTCAACTGTTGGAGTTTATTGTTGTTGAAGTTTTACTGTTGTTGTTAGCCACAAGCTTTGGAAGCCAACTTGAAGTAGTAGTTGCTTTAAGTTTAAAAATATTTATTAACTTTGTTATTTAAGTGCTTCCATAGGTAGTATTTATGTTTGTTTGCCTCGGCTCCGTCAGTATTGCTTTAGAGTCACGTATCTCTTAGGCACGGCGTGGTACGACAAGAATGTAGGCTTACACAGATTTTAAGTTTAAATTCACTTCTTTTTATTAATCCTTGACACAAAGTAAATAGCACTACACTGATATTAAGATCTGTGAGATTCCTTAATTTAAACTTGTGCTTTGTTAACGCGTATATTTAATTTTACGATTCACATGAATACGTAATATTTCTTTAGAGAACACATCTTCCATCCGGTCACTACCAAGGTCTACAGGCAACTGAACATATTTCAACCGTCCAAAACCCGTAAGCTTCTGTATTTAAAGTCTCTGATTGGCTAATCCTAGTCCAATAGATTACCTGCATTTCACTAAAGCTTTTTCTGCCTGTTGATTGGCTATTTTTAAACTGTCACAAAATTTACATTATCGCTGCTCTAATCATGACTAGTAGCATTTAAACTCTCAAACTCATTATTGCCTCAAGGTTACCTCATTCTTACCGCATTGTTAGCACGTTAAACTTATTATTTTAACAGCTCTTAGATTATTAAATTATATAATGCATTCACATAACATTATTAAAAATGTTTACAATAATATAAGCATATGCAATAACTGTTACATACATTTTTTAACAAATTATTACATACATATTGCTTCAAGGGGGGCGGTTATTGAAATTACATATTATACAATTCAAGTGTTAAAAATACTGCCTTAATTTCCATTCAACATTCATGTTTCTTTCCCAACAAATCAATCATTCTAAAATAAATCACTGTGATAAAGGAATGCTAATTCATAGCATAGTTCATAACAAAAATCTGAAGCTACAATCATACGACTTTCTCTATCTGCTGTCACTTATTTAATTATGATAAATGTTGGCAGGAATGTTTTTCAATGTAAATGTTGTACCGGGTATACAATAGTACGAGTATATCAAAGGCTGATAAGACAGTTAATTGGTTTGTATATGCCTCCCTTGGTATTACATACCATGCACTCAAGAGAAACTACGCTTGAAAGAATCTGAAATGCTGCAAATTCAAAAAGTAAATATTTCAATAACTCTAGAATGTTCCTAAAGTAAACTTCTGTCTATGTCTTGCCGTTTCTCAGTTCCATAAAAGCATATAAAAGTTAACAGGAGTGATTAAAGTTTCGAAGATTTTTCACAAGAAATTGAGGTATACATTTAGCTTGTCATATTATATCTTAAGGTTTATTCAAAATCTAAAGCCATTTCTGAGAAAACAAAAATTAGCAAAAACTCTCCAGAGGGCACTTTGAAGGGGAATTTTCTTGAAAATTTTCACCTGGAATTCTTAAAAGATACGAAATTTGGTACGATGCTTAAAATATACAAAGGGATAGGCAAAAGCACGCGGATTTTTTCTCCTAAAAACGCTTTGTACAAAGTCACACAGTTTCAAAGTGCATAACTTTCCATTTTGAATGTTTGGATAAAACAAACTTTCCTTCTACCTAATATACGTCAAAGTTGTAGAGAGTAAAAATCAATATTCCATTGTATGTCTGGTCTCAGTAAAGCTTGTCAAATAACAAGAAATAACAGGGGCAAGCGGAAATAGAGCTACATGGTTCGTATAAGTATAACCTAAAAACTGGACTGAGTATAAAAATTAATTAATTTAATTTAATTTTATTTATGGACGCTATTTAACTGCAGTAGTCCTTACAATATATGTTGGACGTGAAAGTAATTGTGCTCAGAGGCCACTTTATCAGGCTTGAGGTTCTTTTGCGTGCCATAAATCTACAACACGTCCACCGGCTTTACTTTCCTTCCGAAGAAAGCCATGCTAAGGAATTTTACGCCCGAAAAAATTCATCGCCCTCCGTAGGGTTTGAACCGAGGTAGGTATGGATATATATGTCTGTATTGAGGTGAACTTGTACACATCTTCAATTTACATTATAATCATGTAATAACCAACTCTCACATAACGTGTTAACAGAAATGGTTATGTATTATTGAGTATTATAAAATGTATATTATTCAATTACACAAAGTTCTGTAACAGTGTATCGTCAATCTATTAAAAGCTGAAATTAAATTTATTATTTCGTATAAAGGTACGTTTAAGTTAGACAAGACAGTAATGCTTGCAACTCACATTAAAAAAAAATTAGATTTCCGATTTACCACCCAACCGTTTGTTGTGTGTACTTTGAGTACCCAACCCCACCGCCGGTTATAATACAGCTTTCAGTTATATCATATTAAATATATTTCTTTTGATTTAGTATGACATTACTGCATATAGTGTAGTTTGATTTATTTGTAAAGATTTTTCATTTTATTATCCATATTCCACAATTTCTTACCAAATTCAACTACCGAATATTTGCATAAAATTGTGTGTTTAATAATTCCAACTTATGTTATCAAATCCAATGGGTTTTTCCCATACTCAAATAACGGCTTCTCTCTACATTCACTAGACCTCACTCTTATGTAGTGGAATATTTACTTCCCCAAATGCTTCCGGTTGTTCATTTCGATATACCATTTCCATTTTTAATATTATTCCCTGCTTTGGGATAATTATCTAATGCTGTGATCCAGAATCCTTTAGCCCTGGACAGAGGTCCGAAAACGAAATTCACTTCGTTTGAGGTTTCATGAAAGAAATTATAAATATTTAAAATATGGAAATTCTTTGCTTTATATGAACTCTCCCTAAAATTCTGTTCTCAAAAGTTAAAGTTGCTAGTTTTCAGTGGTCAAACATTTAATACACACAGATAATCCCCAATCGCATCACTACATTAGAATTATTTTATTCTCACTGCCTTAAAAATGTCTCAGAACAAATTCGATTGTTCTTTGAACTTCCTTAAGGTTATTAAAGCATAATTGCTGCTTATTTACTGTCTGGTTTATTATATATGTAAAGCGCATTTAGATTTATGTTGTACAGAGTACAATATCTTCATATTGTCAGTGTAAATACTGTATGCTTAATATTTATTATTACGAGTGTGGACCAAGTATTTCAGACAATTGTTCCGATCACTTTACAATGAGGAAATCCAGAATAAGTCAAATTGTGGCGGAACACCTCATTATTTAGGAAACGGGCAGAAAACTAAAACAAAGATTTTATCAATGAGTGGATGTTATTTCAGAAACTTAGCCACAATCTTTAAACCACCATATATGATCAGTTTCTATTTAAAACAAAACGGAAGATTCTTTATACCAAATAAGATCGGAATAAACCGTAATTCGGCAATTATGCGTTAATACTCTGAGAGAAAGTTGAGGGGGAATCCAACGAGCTTTGAGACTTTTTAAGCCAGAGAGAATAAAATCATTCTATTTCAATAATGCGATAGAGGATAATCTGCCGATAAAAAATGTTTGTTCTCTAATAATTAGCAACTTTAACTTTTCATTTTTCTTTGGAATTAGAGAATCTGAACTATTTCTTGCAGTCGAAAGGCTATTGCTATTATTTAGGGATCTCGGAAGGGTACTGATGAAAGAATAAAGCAAAATTAATGTCTGGAGGACATAACTGACACAATAGGGTGGGAATTTCAGTATTAATAATAATAATATTATTATTATTATTATTATTATTATTATTATTATTATTATTATTATTATTATTATTATTATTAAAGCATTTGACTTATTCCCGCTTAGAAGCCAAAGATCATTAAATACATTCAGTAATTTCGTTTATCAGTGTCCCGTCGACCAATAGATTTATAAAATAGGATCCCAGAATGACACCTTTCCTGACGATGGCGAGAGCCTGCCTGTGTCATCTTCATTTCGGAGTCCCGGGACGAACGAGGGAAGCCCCTCAGCACCAACTGGCATCCAAGCACCAGGGAGAAATCTTTACATAGCGCAAACTTCATCGTACCGCCAAAACGCACTAATCGCCGCAATCGTCATCGCCTGATCCTACAATGCTGAAACATTTTAAGTTGAAACAGATAAAAGGAAATGATAGGAACGGGAAATGATTAACAGAAAATTAATGATAGAAGAGAAACTAACACAGCATTCGCCTACCGACCTGGAAAAAGTACAAGAAAACTCAATCAGAGTGGCCGGGCAGACGGGAATCGAACCCGGGACCTTCCAAAAATAACCCTATACATTATAGCGAAGGCATCTCGCTGGGTCAGAATGCATAGGAAAGCCCTTTTGTGGTTGAACAGTCAAATATGCATTATTTCATAATTCTAATATTTCAGTTAAGTTGTTTTAATGGTAACCTCAAGGAGATATTACCGAGTGGAAAAAAAAAAAAACATAACTGTCCATCTCCGTGGAGGTAGCGTGTCTGTCTTATATTTAAAAGGTTGAATCTTGGTTGCGGTGTGTTGGTCTTTTTTCCGGGGCTTTCGCTTATCCTGAGAAGGCAGATGTGGTTAACTTTATAACTCACGGTTTATTTGAGCGTCATTTCAACCATTTTGTGCATTTATCATGCCATATGACCTATCCCGTTAAAGAACGTTAAACGTCAAGCCTTAGAAAATAAATAAAGAAAGAAAATCCTGTTTATCCTGCATTCTAAAAGATCCTCGACTTAAATGTTTCTTATTTATGCGACTTTCCGTTTTGCCTTCTCCTCTATCACTACCTCACTGAATCATCCGCAATTCTCTGAAAATGGGGTTTAAAGGTATATCTCCGGAAAAATCTCAGTATTCACTTTAGTATCGAATGCTACAATTCTTAACTAAGATATGTTCCATCGAATAGAGGAAGTAACAGTATAAACTACTGTTTTCTCTTGTAGGCGGATTTCAAGATGGACTTTAAAAACAAATAGAGGGTTTATGCTCCTATTTTACTCTTAGGAACTGATATATTCAATACATCTTATAAAACATTTATTAACAATTAATATAGGAATGTTTTCATGAGTTAATGTATGTGTAAAATTAAAGAGAATTGTCAAAATGTAAATGACGGAATTTGACCTCTGCCATAGATAGGATGGTATATGTTTCAATGTATGAAATTATCGATTTCCCCTCGAACATAATATTGCACAGTGTTAGATACCTATCACTGTACTAGACAGTTTACGTTTATTGTTTGGGGGATATGGAAAATGGAAACTTTTGAACTAATTCAGAACGCAGCTCTTTCCGTATACCGCAGCAACACAATGCTCCGGAGTATATTACTTGTAAGGGCATTTCGAACATCAGCTGATCCCTGGTTCACATCTTCTGAACTAAACTTGCAAACTCTAAACAGGGATGCGCTGCATTCCCAGGGTTATTTTCTCCGTTGCTGATGGGAAGAACCCCCAAAATATAATGGTGCCAAGCAACTACATTTGATGCTTTGAGAGAGCCAATTTAGGAATAAATTCAGATGCAGTTAGAGTTGCGTGCATAAAGAGGCCTATAAAGGCACTTAGAGATCTGGCAAGTGAGGTGTACTATCATTAACATGTTCACAAACTGGTGTTGCAATATGCAGAGTACATAACCTCAGAGGCTGCCTCTTTGCGGCAAATTGCTCCGCAGAGTCCCGACAAACAATTGCACTCTTGTTTGGCACAGGCTAATTCTCTCAGTTCGTCTAACGAAATGTTTTTCTTTATCCATGCGAGTTGGAGCCATTATCAAGAAATAAAATACTGTAATTACAAAACGACTGCTAAAATAAATTTTATCAAAATAAAACCAAAGATCTCCACCATTGAGAGATTTAGTAATACCGATTTAATCTTGAATTCTGCGATGGTTTACTCCGGGTCTGACTTGTAGCAGATATGGATTAAATGATTTCGCTCTGCAGTAGCTTTGCTCACGTGTCTAGAGAGGTTAACCGTAGTTCACTCTTAATCTTTGTGGACGGTGTATAGTGAGAATAACTTTATCTGAAGTTGGTTGTTGCTTGCACTTATTCTGTATAAGTTATCATTGTGAAGACCACGCAACAACATTTGTGTACTATGCTAAGTTTTGCTCGAAGTCACATATGGTCTGATATCTTAAATGTATACAGAAGTTCCCTATTGTCACCGTTCCTAACATATCAAAAGGGTATAACTTGTTAGAAATATCTAAACAGACTGGGTCCATATTAATAAAAAAAAACATAGGTACCTACAGTTTCAACCGATGAAAAATTAGGTTATATAGGGCTGACCAGAAATAAGTCTAATAACATGGCTGCCTCACATCATTACACTGTGCTTTTTATGACAGTAATTAATTGGCGTATTTGCTCACCATATCTAAATAATTGTGATGAATATCTGTGGGGAAGAAGTTGAGATAAACCTTATGGAACAAATTCGCGTACGCTCGATGAACGCATGGTTTGTGTAACTTATTATCAAATCAAGATGCTTATATTAAAACACAAAACGACTACTTCAGCTGGTTTGAAGTTCGTATCGCATATTTGGAAGATACCGACCCAAATACTAAATTTGGTATTTATCCAACTTTTGCTTTTTGAGTTATGCTGTTCACAGACACAGATACACACACACACACACACACACACACACACACAATTTTTCTAAAAATGCTTTTATTTGAATTCAGGGAGCTTCAATACATGTATTTCCGGGGAAATTTCGGTATTGAATTGTTTAGTAAAATGCAATATCTCCTCTACCTCCTAGTACCGTGGTACACAAGGTAATAAAAACGGGCCGATAATACATCCTTGAACAATACCAAAATTTATCTTTTTTCGCCATTTATTTAAGTAATGTAGTTCGGACTTTCAAATTTTATTTTAAAAGGCTCTGTTCAGTGCCAATTATTCTATAGTAAGTTAGTTTCATTATACGAAACCGTGAATAAACAATCAAAAGCTTTACTCAGATATCTCAGAATGACACAAACATTACCTCCATTTTCAAGAACTATTTATATGACGTTTATAATACTATCAGTAGCATCACAAGTGTTTTCCCAAAATTAAAAGAAAATTGAGTTGGACTGATAGGGCTTTGACTTTCAAAGTATTTTTTCATTTTTCGAATATGAGAGAGACAAATGTTTTTCAGAAAATAGTACTATAGACACTGGTCTATAATTCTTAGGATCATTTCTGCCACATTTCTTATATACTTGGTGTTTGACACTTTAAGCATTTTTGGAAACATGCCATTTTTAAATAAACATTAATGCATAGAGTGAGTGGAATGCATATATGTCGTATAATATATTATTTTCTTTCTCAGAGAGTTTCTTAAATCATATATGTCCTTACTATTTGACCTCCTGAATTTACTTATGACATGCAAGGCATCGTTCTCAGTAATCGGTCTCCACTAAAATTTAATATAAGGTGCCATGTGGTTTATATTTGTATTAGTAGAGGAAGTAATTGCATTCCATCAAAACATTTAAAATTGAGATTTCACCGAAAATAGATATTTTGAGATCCCAAATAAAATAAATAAATAAATGAAAACAAAAACTTTTTATAAAATGGTCCGTGTGTGATGTGTGTGAGTGTGTGTGTGCGTGTATGTGTGTGTGTCTGTGAACAGCATATAACAGCAAAGACACGGATAAATACCAAACTTAAATATCTTTCAAAGATGTGACACGAAAAGTTTGAAGAAAATCATTCTACGCTAACATTTATGCAGAGAAAATGTTTGGAAATATTTTTTATTTTCATAAAAATGATTACAACAGTTTTGAATGAAATATCATATATTTAAGACTTTACATGACAAATAAAATGTATATATTGCATTTTATGTGAAGAGGCTGCGAAGTCCTCTTAATTCGAAAGGGGATTTATATAATTTCATATACCCGGCAAATGTCAAAAGATAAACAAGAATGTACTGAATAAAAACTGTAGATCTCTTTAAAACATTCAGTTTATTCTAAACAACACCTTTTGTGGCCATTTCCGAGATATCCATTATTATTGTTTGTATTATTCAATGCTATGCCCCTATTCAGTTGTTTCTCGTAATGCTTTGTAGTTTGAAGACCATACACATCTATCTGACTATCACTTCGCTCTCTCTTTCTCTCTTGTATGCACCTACAACGAAATCTGCAATGAAACTATTTCTGCAAAGGTTTATCTCGATTAACAGTAATATTAGTTTTCGTAAGATTAGTTTGTAGAAATTATATGAAAATAAACAGCAGTGTAGAGAAAGTTATTCGAATGCAGCATAGACCTTTTTTGACTTTGGATTTCCAATTTGATGAATTTGATGACTCAAGAGCCCTTTGTGCCTCATATTTTGGCATAATATCTCTCCTCCTTATCTCCTCAGGTTCCAAAAAGAAGGACCCTAAGGATATATATATATATATATATATATATATATATATGCCTTCGCATTCGCACAGTATATGCTGTGAGGTCTCACAGTCCCTTGCTTCAACATAAAGGGTCTTGTGTAAGGCCAATAATGCATAGATGTCTGCGCAGAGTGTTGTGGCCCATAAGATAGCCCATAACCCCTCTGAGTTTAACTCTACTCAAATTCAGGGGAATCTCACTTTCCGGTCAGGCTCCGATATGAGATCATGGGCCTACCTTTTCCCAGTTATACAAAATTATATAAAATTCTATCAGAAAGAGAATACCTATTTACAGAAAATATATGATACTTTAATTAGAGTTGTTAGAATCGTTTTGAAAAAATAAACATTAAAGAAAAGTCTTACATGTAAAGGGAACTCTGAATTGCAGATATTCTTGAAAATCTTCGTTTAAAATCCGTAATCAGTGACAAACACACGAACAAAATTTCTCTTTCTCTCTCTCTCTCTCTCTCTCTCTCTCTCTCTCCCTCCTTCCCTCTCTTCCAACAAATGCTTTGCTGGGTTCAGAAGACCTTAAAATGCGTATTTTTCCCGCAGTGAACCTCAACTTTTAATTTTTGGTTTGAACTCTCCTGCAAACACTTGTTCTACCTACCGTACATAAGCCATAAACAAAGTAGTGATAGCCATGCCCATTAGAAGATTCTAGTAAAACGGAGCATTAGTTTCTCTGTGGGGTACATGTTTTCTCTCTCTGTTTAGGAGCGGTGAGCATAGCCATGCTTCAGATGAGCATCTCCTTTGAACTCTAGAGTACACAAAGCAGGAGAATCACACCATCCTTGCTTTCTACATTCCGATTTTCCCTTTGTTGCTGTAATGCCACTTTGTTCCAGTTTACTCATTAATATGCCGGTAATAGGCTTAGTGTATTTGAAGAAGTTTTCCTCATCCCAGCTGAAATATTTTGCACAAGAATATAGCTATAGTGAAATGCGAGATTGAGAACAGAGAGCACTTAAAGGGTAAGTCCACTCATCGATTCAACGAGTTCCTTCCCTCTTGGTACCCATCTCTCTTCTCATATCAATCCCACTTAAGAGGACAATATGAAATTTTATACAGGACTATAGGATTAATGAGATTACCACTGCTCGTGTGTAATAACCAGTGCCCTGATTTTGATGATCTAAAAATATTTTGAAAAATTACGTATAAATTGACTAACAATTTTTAAAAACAACGTAATAACTACAAGAAGCTGTCTACCCAAATTTATTTAATTTGTTAAAGAGAGTACATAGAAAACTATAAACTAATATATACATGAATGTAACTGCTAAACAAACTGAAAAAGTAGGTATAAGAATGAGAAAAAGTCCGTATCTGTGTTTTGGGGGTAACGTGTTTGCCTCACATTATAGAGGTCCGGAGTTCGAATCTTGGTAATGATGAGGTACGCGGATAAGATATTTCCGGGGTTTTCCCTTAAACTCATAAGTTGAATGTCGGGTAACTTTAAGCTCTATAGATCCCGGGTTCATTTGAGCATAATTTCACCCATTTCGTTCATTCATCGTTCGATATGATCTACCAGGCTAAACCCTTGCAAAAATAACTGCATTACACATTTCATTATACATACAAAGAGAACAGTGTTAGCCAATTTTTTAGAACTGGGCGTTATATGTTAGCTTTAAAATTCCATACTGCTTCCATGCAATCGCGGGAGACAAAAAGAAACTTATTTGAAATAAATTGTGTGTTTTAAAACGATCTACATTTTTGTGTAGCACGTTCTAACCTGTCGCTTAACGTTTATCAGTTAAACAAAATTATACAAAATTCCCTCCGAATGAAGAGCACCTTGCAGGCTATTCCCGGAAAATTCAAGATATATGTTGTACTTGTCATATAAATATCTCTAATAAGTGGTATTTGAATAAAAATCGCTAGGGACATTCTTTATTAGAAAATAAAAAATTTCGAAAAATGTTCCATGTAAAGGGTAGTTTGGGTGGGGAATTTCTTGAAAACCTTCGTCGCAACTTTGGAAGGCACAGAAATTAAATACTAAGTTTGGTATTTATCCGACTGCTCGTTTTTGAGTTATGCTGTTCACTGACACACACACTAACACACCATTTCTAATTTATTTTTTTTGATTTAGGGTCCTGAAAACATGTATTTCGGCACGGAATGAAATTCTTTACCTACTATATACGTAATAGAGAAAGTGGAAATACCTTTTTTGGATTCAGAAAACAACAATACATGTATTTCCGGTGAAATCTCGATATTGAATTTTTGGGTGCAATGCAACACCTTCTCTATTTGCTAGATATGTGGTACAGAAGTAAAAAATCTGATGTGTTACATTCCAATAACTTTCTCTGCCGCTATAATTTATTACTGGACATACAAATTATTCCTGCGGAAGTTCAGTTTTGTATCTGATTCATTTTAATCGAGATAAAGTTCTGCACAAATAGCCACGTTACACATTTCGTTACAGTACTAAGGGAATAGCGATAATTATACCTTTAAGAACTTGACGCTATATGCTGGCCTTAAACCTCCATACTTTTTCCATGCAGTCGCGAGAAACAACTAATAGTCGACGGGACTTGAAAAGAATGACCAAGAAATGAACAAATCGAACAATTAATAACGGATATCTCAGAAATGCCTAATGCCACAAAAAACTTATAGGAAATAAATCGTGCATTTTAAAGAGATCTACACTTTTTGTGTAGTACTTTTTCGTCTATCTCTTGAGTTTCCTAGTTATACAAGATTACACATAATTCCTTCCGGATGAAGAGAACTTCACAAGATGTTGCCAGAAAATTCCATATAAACGTTTTGTTTGTAATGCAACCATATTTAGTACATGATATTTTAATAAAAATCGTCATAGAGATTTTTTAGAAAATAAAAGATTTCGAAAATGTGCTATATAAAGGGTAGTTTGAGGTTCTTGAAAATCCTAGTGTCGCGTCTTTGGAAAATAGTGAAGCTAAATACCAACTTTACCCGACTTGAGTTATGGTGTTCACAGACGCACGCGCACACATTTTTTCTAAAAGTGTTTTTTTTTATTCAGAGTGCCTTCATGTATTTCCGGTGAAAGTAGAGCCTTGTTCATATGTTGAAAGTAATCTTTCTCAGATAGCGCTAGAATTGTCACCGCATTCCATACAGACACATTTTTGTGCGGGGAACACAGAATTATCGTGTTAACAGTTACTGAAGAAATGAGACGGTTACTCACCCTGGGTGACATCATTCATTGCATATGTGCGGCGTTTTGGAAACTACTCCTATAAACTCGTTTACAACTTGAGTCATCCTCGCACGGATTTGCAAGTATATATTTGTTTATTACAGCGTGTTGCTTATTGCTTCGAATAGGTCATAGCGACAGATGACTAGTTAGTCAGCACTCAGGCAGCAAAGTAGCTTGCATTGCATTAAGATCGTTATTCACATACGATTATACGTGCACGAGTTTTTATAAATCGCGGGTAGATGGATATGAATAAACAATTAATGCTGTTTAGTTGCAAAATATGCGCGACCCGCTAAGCTCAATGTGTTCATATTGAAACATACGAGTATTTACATCTAATCATTACTGGTAACTTTTAACGTGATAACCATGAAAACAAATAATTTAATCATTACTTGTAACCGTTACATTTAACCATTAACGCACTCTAACTGCGACGGTTACAATCGTTATTCGAAATAACTGTCACAATCCTAGTTCAAAGTAACAAAACCCCGTCATAGCTTGCTGCGTAAACCATTTAACAATCAATCGCTGATGTAACCCACTGAAACATCGATGAGTAGGATAAAGCCTCTTTTGCCGAAACAAAGGAAAGGAGCTGACCCATTTAAACCCATTTAAAAATTTGACTGCTTATTTCTGCCTTTTTAAAAAACTAGGAACTGGAAACTTTACTGCTTTTCCCAGAATGTGATGTTAACTGTTTGCATCAAATTAAAAAAAAATCTAATGTGTTGCACTCACATCACTTTTTCTACTTTTGTATGAACTATTTTTACATACGCTTATTCTACATCTTCATATTAATTGAGACAAACACTATTGCTAATTTTCTTGTATGTGCAAAGGGAATATGGTAGGCTTTAAGCGATAGTCAAATCTTTTAAGAGCTGGTTGCTATTATGTCCAGGACATAAAAAAAAGAATAGCGAATTCCCAATTGAAAAAGTATTGTTGGAAAATTCGAACAAATATTAGGGAATATCTCGGGAATGGGTCACTCAACAAAAAATGTAGGTATGTGATATAAATCGTGTGTTTTAACGAGATATACATTTCTTGTGTTGTAAAAGCTCGTTTATCTCTTATGGTTTACTAGAAAGTCATTCAGAATGAAGAGGTCTTTTGGGGACATTCCCAGAAAATTTAAGATATACGTTTCATTTGTCACGAAAATATCCTAAAACCATGATATTCTAATCAGAATCGTAAGAGCGTTTTTAAGAAAATCAAAATGTTGGGAAAATGTTCCATGCAAAAGCTAGTATCTGGTGGGGAGATTTTCTTGAAAATCTTCGTATCGCATCCTTGGAAGACATTAAACTCAAATATTAAGTTTGGTATTTATCTGGCTTTTTGTTTTTGAGTTATACTGTTCACAGACAGACATACACACACACGAACATGTTTCCAAAAATGCTTTATTTGTTTTCAGGGCACCTCGAAACATATTTTCGGTAACATCCCGGTTTTGAATTTCTGGGTGGAATGCAATACTTCCCCTCCAATTTTTAAAGCTTTTTTACTGCTATCTAGAAGCAAGCTCGGGTCATTTTGATCCAATAATTAGTGGTTCTAGATTTCCTCAAAGAATATTATTGCGGCATATTGCATTGTTGATGCTTTTGGTAAGGGATTTTGCTGCATTGTAGACGTGTCTGGAGCTATATTGTTGTGTTAATCACTCATTGTTTGAAAAGCAGCGTCAATTCAGAAATGTATCAAACATCAGTTTGCACTTTGACTTTAAGGACAAGGAATGCAGATCTTGAACTACTGGCGAGAGTTAGATATTTCCACAGTAAATAAAAAGTGGTGCTACTGCCAAATAATGAAGTATTGTAATAACATCAATGGCAATTTTTGACGGCGTACAAAGCTTCTTGGTAGAAATCCTGCGAAATGTTCAAACTCTTCAGAATAGGTAACATATAGTAGTCATAATATGATAAAAGAGTTAGTTTTGACATTAACATTTTACATTATGAGAGTAAGCCCATGGGATATTCTGTGGTTGAAGTACATGTGTTCAGTCTGTTCTGTGTTCAGACAGATTAACATACTATGTGGATAGAAGCTATAAAATTTAAGATACTTACGGAATCGGGGTTTTTTATATGGAGAGTTGATCCTGAGTTATTAAACAATGCAGGACTGTTGCTTGATCGAAATCATTCGACCCACCCGCCCGCCAACCCTTAGCGATCGTTCTTTAATGGCCACGGCGAACATTTTCTCTGGAGTTATTGCCAATGTTAAAAAATAAGCAAAGGAATATCGCTAAGCAATGAAAATGTAGCTGAAGTGGATAATTCGAGTTTAATCGCGCAGATGCTACGGCTACGTCCTGTCGTTGCTCTGCAGACTGCTCCATTTCTCTCCTAAAAAGCATTCCTCGGCTACGCTATGCGGCTTAGGGACCTCAATGTTGGTAGCGGAAGCATAAACAGCAACAACGCTCCCATGGTGCATGGGTTGAGATGCCTGTGATGCACGATTTGTATAACTGGTGAAAACGGAACGAAAGTGACAATATATTTAAAAATATTAAATATCTTGACCACAAAGTGGATTAGTCTTCATTATTCGTAATTATGCTATAAGAGTAATAAAGATGACCTTGTAAGTGAGTGTGTTCCATGTTAATAGTGAAAGTGGTTCCTATCCACATACTCTTTAAGTCTCTGCATTATGTCATTTTCAACTACTAAACTAATATATAATTACACAGTGGTGGCAAGAGCTATAATGCTAGTTATTATGCTTTGCCATAACTATATCTCACAAAATTGGTTACAATACTCACCTTCGGTCAAAATGACCCCAAAGTAAATTTAGGTAGAATTAATTCTTACTCACTTCTAGTGTCATACTACCTTGTAAGTAAATCACGCGGTCACATAATATATAAGAGAGAAAATCGCACAATGTGCATAGTGATATATACTTTATTCTTGTCCTAGTCTTATTATTGATGTTCTTTCTTTGCAATTTTGCGCGTGGTATCTTTCGCAGTGTATGTTGCACATTTTGCACACGCATTCTTCTTCTGGTTGGTGGAATCTTTGGTTTCGGAATAGTTTGTGATGAAACCCGTGCGTTGCATATCTTGTCACTATGTGTCTGAGTTGGTAAGTAGGCTTCCAATCTGCTGTAATTATTGCGTCTGTTGTGTAGAAGTCCGGCCATATAGCGTTATTCTTCACATTTAGCAGCCGCAGTGTCTGCTCATAGGCCTTGGTATTTGGTAGCCAGAATTGTACTCTGATGTCCTCGATGCAGAAGGTTTCTTTTGCTAGTACGTATGTTAACCTGGATGGTGCTGTTTTCCCTATTTCTAGAATGTTTAGGTAGCGGGCTTTGACTTTCTCAATTGTTGAAGGTTGGTGATTGTAAGATTGTCCCAGATGATGTTGATCCCGTAGTTTGCTATTGGTGCTATGGCCGTCTTGAATAGTGTTATTGCAGTGGCTAGTGAGATTTGTTGTGGTAATTGGATGTTATATATGGCTTTTATCGCTGTAGTTGCTCTCTCTGTGACATGAAAGTTAAAGGATGTTAGTGTGGTTTGTAAAGTAACTCCGAGGAGTTTGTTGTGCAGTGTCATTGTGTTTCTATAAGATGTTTCCCTCCTTTCCTAAAGGTCATTTTTAGGTTTTACTGTGATATATTTGTAGATAATTTCTTTCTGTCCATGTGGCGATTCTATTTAGGACATCTTGAAGTTCTTCCTTGTTCTCCGAGCCTATTTCCATTTCGTCCGCGTGTAGTATAAATGATGCTGTAGTGTCTCTGGTAATCTCTGTGATGTCTGCTGTCATGATGTTGAACATTATTGGACTTATTGGGTCGCCTTGTAGGACTCCGTTTGCTTGAGTTATTCCCTTGTATTTAGCTGTACCGTCGGATATTTGAATGTGATTATACATTAGGATATTTGAGTGTATGATTGTGATTGGGTGATTGCCTCCTATTGTATGAGTGAGTTTTCGAATAAGTGTTTCTCTGTTGATGAGATCAAAGGCCTTGCTGTAATCTACAAAGACCACGAAATATTTCTTCCCCACGTGTCTAAGCGTATCTTGGGCTTGGTTTATTAGGTAGTTTACGGCCTGTAATGTGCTTCTCCCCTTTCGGAAACCATGTTGGCTCACACAATAGAATTGGTGAAAATTCGGTAGCTTGGCAACGCGAAATATCTAAAGGTGTCGGTATAATAACTGAAAATTATCACCTCTGATGATTAGGACACAAATTATATTAACAGAATAGTCATTTATAATACAAGGGTTAAAAGCGAAGTTTTATTTTGGGAGTAGAAATGTTTGCAGAACGAGGCTGAAAACCGAGTGTAACAATCTTACGAGGAAAATAAAACAACTTTTAAGGTGAGCTAACATATACTATTTTTATACAGTCTGCATTATTAAACTATAATGTGTGCAGCTGAAATTTATATGGAATTAGCATAATGCATTCAAACATACACAATGGGAGCTATAGTCCGTTGCTGTTTGCTTTCGTTGTTGTCTCACCACTTTCATAGTACATTTTTCTGACATCATTACTTACACAATCATAACATTCTATAATATATAGACAGCTACGGCAAAAACAAATTAAAGGAATACGTGTAATAATACTTTTAGTAATAAACACATATTTTATTTAGCATTATTGTTATTATTATTCCTTTGACGTAATTGTGATGTTAATTGTGCAATGTTACAATTTGTGGTAATAATTCCTTGTGTAGAGGAAGTAGCATAGGTATTGATAACGTCATTAATTACATTAATCTATACAAGGACTGCGCTTAAATATATATATATATATATATATATATATATATATATGTATAAAACAGCAAGAAACAGTAGTAATAACTGTGGGGTATTATAAAAATGTTGTTCGCCTGAGTGTTACAACCTTCAATTTCTAGTATGAGTGGCTCGTGTTAAAAGCTGCACTGTCCCAAAATTCGTTTTATTCTCAGAAAGCGCAAAAAATATATTAGAATGGTTACTGAATGGTCTCTAAAAGTGTGTTCATAAACCACGTTCGCAGCCTCAGTGTTGGAAAGGCTGCGGGGCATACGACATGTTAAGATGGTTATCTTGGTTGGAGGCTGGCAGAGGGGGAAAACAAAGACCACCAAAGATATTGATTGTGGGAAAAATGATATTGCCCTACTATTCAACCAAAATACCTGCGATTTTGTGAGATACATATTTACTTTTAAAAGTAAAATTAATTTATATTAAAATATGTTTAGAGTGTTATCTAGTTTCACCAGTTTAAAGATGAAACCTCATTTCGATTTATAACTGGATTTGTGCTGACACCTCAAAAATTATATTGAAAGAATAGTAATAAAGTTCTCTTACAGGATCTCCTCCATGTACGAATTGCCCGAAAAGTATCCCATGCACAAATAATGCAATAGTAACAGTCGATACAAACACTCACTCACTCACTCACTCACTCACTCACTCACTCACTCACTCACTCACTCACTCACTCACTCACTCACTCACTCACTCACTCACTCACTCACTCACTCACTCACTCACTCACTCACTCACTCACTCACTCACTCACTCACTCACTCACTCACTCACTCACTCACTCACTCACTCACTCACTCACTCACTCACTCACTCACTCACTCACTCACTCACTCACTCTCAGATGAAAGCGTGCGATTGACATCCTTTAGAATATTCTAGACTCAGATGCAACAACAGAACGAATCCAAAGCTATTTAACACTTATACTAGTAGAGGAAGTATTGCATTCCGCCCAAAAGTTCGACATCAAGGTTTCACGTAAAAAGCGCGTATGACCCCTGAATAAAAGCAGCGAATTCTCGACATCATATTTTTGGAATGAATACAGTGCTTCCTCTACCTGCTAGGTAAAGAACGTAACCATTTTTGCAAGAATATATACATATAAAGGTAAACTATAGTGAGCGAGATAAATTCTTGTGAAGAGAATATGAACACTTTCATAGATGCAGAAAGACTTTCAAAATTAAATTAGTTCTAACTCTGCAATGTCATTTTAATTGCAGGTGGCAATTATTATTTCTTAAGCCACATTTCAGAAAGTCACTTTTTTGCGTCCTATGTACTCCTTAAGCGTAATTTACTATTTAAATAAAGGGTACTTCATTACTAAAATGTGCATAAATACGCTTTAAAACGAACGCTATAATAAACGATAATTAGATTATTATGTTTTAGATATTTTTATCTTCCCTACTACGAATAATAAGTACTGCATTCCACCCAAAAATTTCATATCGAGATTTCACCGGAAATGGATGTTTTAAGGCGCCCTGAATCCAAATAAAGCATTTTTGAAAACATGCCAGTTTGTGTGTCTGAGTGTATGTGAACAGCATAACTAAAAAACAAAAAGTCTGATAAATACCAAAATTGGTATAGGATGCGACACGAAAATATTCAAGAAAATCCTCTAACCCCCAACTACCCCTTTTATGGAACATTTTTCAAACTTTTGATTTTCTAAAAACTGCTTGTAACGATACTGAATAAAATACCGTGTATAAAGGATATTTACACGACAAATAATATGTATATCTGGGAATAGCCTAGGAAGTTCTCTCCATTCGAAAGTAATTTTGTGTAATCTTGTATAACTTATAAACTTTAAGCGATAGTCGAAAACGTACCACACTAAAAATGTAGATCTCTTTAAGACACACAATTTACTTAAAGTAGGTTTTTGTGTAGCATAAGCTATTTCTAAAATATGCGTTATTAATGGTTCGAATTGTTAAATACCTGTCAGTTTTTTAAAGTCCCATCGATTTTCAGTTCTTTCTCGCGATTGCATGGAAACGGTATGGAATTTTAAGGCCATCATATATCGTCCAGTGTAACATATCAGATCTATTGTGTTGCACTCACATGGGATTTTCTACTCTTGTACAAATTATTTTTACAAACGCTTATTCTCCATCTTGCTAATTTTTTATAGGTGCAATTTGGTAGGTTTTAAGCTATAGTCAAACATTTTAAGAGGTGGACGCTATGTGGAGCATTCCATTTTCTTTGCATGTTCAGGACAAAAAGAAAAAGAAGAACAAGCCAATAATGCATTCCCATTTGAGCAAAAGTTGTAAAATTAAAAAAAAATAACCAGTAATATCTCTGAAATGGTTCACTCGACCAAATAAATGCATATGACATAAATTGTGTTTTAATGAGATCTACGTTATTTGTGTAGTAAAATTTTGTCTATCTCTTGCGGTTTACCAGTTATGCGAAAGTCATTCAGAATGAGGAAGACTTTGGGGATCACTCTCAGAAAATTCAAGATATACATTTCATTACCATAAAAATATCTTAAACATATGATATTTCCATCTTAAATATTTGATATTTTAATGTAACTTTACAGCCATTTTTGATTAAATCAAAACTTTTAAAAATGTTCCATGTAAAGGGTAGTATGGGGTGGGAGGATTTTCTTGAAAATCTTCATGTCGCATCCTTGAAGGATACTAAACTCAAATAGTAAGTTTGGTATTTATCCGAGTTTTCGTTTTTGAGTTATGGTGTTCACAGACAGTCAGACAGACACAAATACGGATATGTTTGTAAAAATGTTTTAAATGGATTCAGGGCACCTCAAAACATTTATTTCCGGTGAAATCTTGGTATCCAATTTGGGTGGAATGCAATACTTACTAGAGAAAGTAATAAGCTTTAGTAAGAATAGTTTCTATACCCATTAATAAACATAGAGGATAGTGAAAGTCATGTGAATGTATCACCTCAGATTTTTGTGTTATGTGAATGTTTAGCGCGACAATGTTTTCTTATCTAAGAACAAAGCTTTTAGAATTACATGTGAACTAACCATGACTCAATCACATTCGTTTTCAGTTAGATTTTTTCATGACATGAGGTTAGTAGATATAAGTCAGGGCAAATTTCTAGATATGGGATCCAAGATTCTACAGATCTGGGCAATATAAATGCCTACTGCTCAATGTCAGTCATAAATAAACCCCCAGTGAGAAATAAAACAGCACTTTATCCAAGCTCGGGGAACCTCAGAGCAAATGTTCCCCATTACCCCCGAACCATTACCTCCAAACTGACGTAATTGTGATGATCCCTTTTGCCGAGAGAGGCGCTGATGGTGTCTAGATTAGCTGCACTGCTACATAGCGCCACTTATCAAGTCCCCATCTCCTTAACCGGTTTTACTGCATCCACCGGAATCACAGTGCCCTTAACTTCAGAAGGGGGTGTAGAGAGGAGGAGACGAGATTTCGCTGAACTCTGCGGCCTAGGGTCATTTTATGGTGGATAAAAGTTTTAAACATAGCCGCTCTCTGGCTTTAGTAATTTGTTTTGAATCACTAATGCGTTCTGTGAAGCAGAGCAGAAGAAAGCAAACAGAACAATTGAAAGAAGGAAGGTGGAGAATGGAATAAAGAGACGTTCAGTATTAGCAATATTGGTAGAGCAATAGTTACCAGATGCACGATCTACCAAAACAGTAAACTTTTGTACTTTCAGTTTTCCACGTCATTGCAAAGAAAAGAAGTAACTTATAACGCTCCGACCTCCACTTCAGGGTTGTTCGCATAAGGTATATTACGTATTTCAGTCTCTGTTGTCCACCTATGTACACACCAAAATTATTTAACGACTATTTATTCAAAAGCATGTATTTGGTTTTTATTTCACCAGTTTAACCATTTCGATCACTGTAAGAATGTTAAACATTTCATCGCAATCTAAAAGATATCACTGAGTATTCATTACCATTGTTTAGGATGTAGAATGTGTTTATAGGAGGGGTACACCTTGCGCTGCGATCATTTTTTCATCTATTGTGGCTACACCCCCTATGACACGGGGATAAGGTGAAGGAGCCGTAAAAGGTCCCAGGTCCGCAAGCAGCCAGGCTCACAGAGACGTGCGGAAGTCCCTAATATTTCCAATTTTAACACCTGCGCACCATTGACGAGGAATCGCAAGAAGGCGACGCAGCGACCCTAGCGGAGTAACTCACTCTGGCGTTCACGAGGAGAAATATTTCCAACGGGCATGCATGCACACCATCTGCCCGGCACCACCAGCACCGCAGGACCAAAATGCACACCTGAGACGTGAAATGGAGATGAAATGAGACGAAATGCGGCAAAGGAGAAATCGTGTTGGAATATACCACCCCGGATTCGCCTTGCCGACCCGGAGAAAACAACGAAAAACTCTGTAGTCAGAGTGGGCAGTCACCGAGAGTCGAACGGGGGACCTCAGGGATGCGTCACAGACGTTCCCGCCTAAGCCATCCCTCTTGGTTTACTACTGTGAATCTTTCGTAACTATTTAGAATAGTTTGAACAACTATTGGTTCTTCAGAAAACCTTGATTTACGGTTATTTTCGATGAAACGTAAATAAAAAAAATTATACCTGTTATGAAAACTAGTGCATGGACAATTAAAGAACTTATTTTCCTCTTATCACATTTCCTTAGATGTAAGAGATTTTGATTGAGTTTCCATAGTTACTGAGACAATTTAAACTGCATTTGGGCGCTTAGCTGAAGGGTTAAGGTTTACGTAAATTTCCATTTATTATTTATTTAGTTATTTATTTGAACGTAGGTTAATTATTTTAAAGCAATACGTGACAAAAAGGTTTTCAGATTTCCATCATACTGTAAGCGATCCAAGTTTTGTAATCCCAGATACTCGGGAGGAGTAACTGACAGGGTGACTGGCAGAAACACGGCGAAACTGAGAAATACTGAGCAACTGCGACAGTGTGATCTACTTGGGAGTAGCTTATATTGTTTTTTTGGGGGGGGGGGGTAGAATACAACAGATATCATCATTCTATTGTAAACGGTTCCCGAACTGCTTGAGTTTCAAAAATGCTTTCTGATATGTTCAACAGCTTCCTCGTCGCTGGTTCAAACCCAGCGAAGGGCGATGGCTTTTTTCAGACGTAAAGTTCCTTAGCACGGCTTCTTTCGGAAGGGAAGTAAATCCGGTGGTCCCATGTGGTAGATTTACGGAACCTCCTGATAAAGAGGCCTCTGAGCAAAATTACCAGTCTTTCACGATATAGATATAGAATGGGACGCTAAGGACCACAGCAGTTAAAAGCGTCCATTAATAAAACTCAATTTAATTTGTCGCTGGTTTGAATCTCAGTGCAGGAACAAACCTACAATATCAGTACTTATGACGTGTAATTAGAAAGCAATCTTACTGAAATAAAGCACCAAGCATAAAAACAATAATTCTCACACAGCCATAGTAATACGTCTCATTACCTGGCAAGCATTTCAGTGATCTCAAATCTACCCTTTTATCACTTTTTCAATTCAGAGAAGAATCATGCAAATTGTTATTTGTAACCCGAGGGTTGGGTGACGATTATCTATTCTGCTTATGGTAAAGCAGATGTACTTATGGTAAAACATTTCAAAGTAGCAATAATAATAATAATAATAATAATAATAATAATAATAATAACAACAAACCCGTTGCGCTAAAGCAACTTCCGAAACGACTCACACTCATTTATGCACTGAAGAGGAAGGCGATCATTCAAATGGTACGGAGAGTCATTTGTCCAGCATCACGCATCCCCCAGCGGAAAGTTAACTTTCGTGGCCGAAATCGTTGCCTATCTAAGCTCCTCAATTTCTCATGATGCTGAGTGTGTACCGGAATTTAAAATCCGCATCCTCATGGTTGGGATCTATTCCGGGTGCATTCCGTGCCCAGGAACCAGAGTTCCACGCAGCACGCTTTTTTAAAAGTAAAGCATATTAAGTGATGCTGATTTTAAATATGATCTTGGTTATAAATGTACATAAATAGAGATAAAATCAGAACGCCTCCAAGCAGTAGAGAGTAAGCTATTCTGTATAAAATTAAATTTAAGTACAAAAATTGAGGCGATGGAAAGGTCTTCCTCGTTACAAACAAGAGCTTCTAAATGCGTTCGCAGGGGAATAAGAGCATATTTTATAGAAGAAAGATACATTATCCTGTACAAAGCAAAACATATATCAACCCTGTTTTACACATACTATCAATTGTAGCTTTACATAAATGGGGATAAAATGCACTGAAAATAATGACTTATCAATGAACAACTCTGAACCTCCACTACTACCCAATGTTATCTTGAAGTAATATCAACATTTGTAGTGGTTACCAACAACACTAGTGTATAATTATGATTACAATAATACTTATTTATGTTCTTTGTATTGTTCTTCAAGCATAAATTTGATTTTCAATGTTTTAATACGAAAATAAGAGCACAACTTCTAACGTTCATGCATATCTTAGTTGACAATAATACAGGTCCTTAAAGGAATAAAATGTATCATAAAACAGCGATTATGGGCATAGCTTATTGCTTGGAAGACGATGTCCTTCATTGCCGACAGACTGGCCGGAAGGACAAATAAGGATGGAATAGCGCTCTCATCCAACGTAAACACCAGGAGTGCTATCGATGGATAACGAAATACTTCTGGAGGATTCCCCCCCCTTCGCCTACCGCAAGCGTACCAGAAACTCTCGGGCTTGTAAATAAGCGAGCGTGCTTGCGTGAGAGAGAGTGTGAGAGTGAGAAGATAAGTCGTTCTTGATGATACTGCGAGAATTTAGAGAAGTCTTGTGTTCGACGTCTCTACTGAATTGGAAGGAAGAAGAGGCTGCTTTGCGCGCGATTAATTCATTTCACCGCTACGCGAGAGGAAATGTAAAGTGACGGGAAAACTGAAAACTGAACACTGAACGGGAAAAGTCACAGTATACTAGGCTAACGAAGTTGAAAACAGTGATATAACGTTGATACAGTAGCAAGTAACCAGCACAATACATATTTTAACACTTGAATAGCTGTGTATATGCCATCACAGTTCTTGTATGAAGTATTTATGGAGATGCGCAGTATTTCAAGGCCTCAGACAGGGCGCAGATTTCACGGGACCACCCATATACATCACAATGCTATTCAACTTTTCTGTACTTCAAGATGGTGAACGAAGTAACTCAGACCAATTCCTGGAATAGGAAAGGACATATATTGTTACCGACAGAACCTAATCGAACTCTCAAAATCGCAAGACAGGGTTAGCTAAATTGCGGAGTTTCCAAGCATAATGCAAGCAGCTTATTTACATAGAGTCACTGATTCAACGTTTTAGTGCCTACTTTCCCTAGTGTGAAAGAACAAGCGTCATTGATACAAATCTTTGTAACAGAAGTTTATGATTAAGCATTTAGCAATAACAACATTTAATAACAATGGCAGACAGGTGATTTATATTTTGAAAATTCTCCTAACCATTCATATTTTCGTAGAAGATTTAAAGGAAAATTGAAGTATTTATAGTAAAGCTTTCGAAAAGCATATTGATTTATGATGTCACACACCAGAGTCAATCACTGAGAAGGGGCCGTTTAAGTACGTATACTCATACCCTTAACATGTTGTTATTAACTGCAACACATATATATTAAAATATTTTTAGAAAAGAATCTTGAACATAAAGGACGATGCGTAAAATTCGTTCTCAAATTAACCGATTTTAAAACTTTTACACCTATTTCTATTTGGAGTATACCTTTCATATGCATCTGTAGAAAAAGTGTTACATTTCATGGATTTTTCTACTTTGAGGCAGTATTTTTAACACTTAAATAATTTCAGTCTAATTAGACAGTAGACAGCGCTCATAATTGGACGTGTTCCTAACCGGACGCGAGATATGTCCTCGAGAAATTTAATACGTATTCGTGTGAGACGAAAATAGTTTTACGTGTTAAAAAGTGCAAGCATGTAACAAAAGAATCTCACAGTTCTCTATATCAGTGAAGTGTTATTAAAATTGTGTTAAGAATTAATAAAAAGAACTGAATTAAAATTATAATCTGTGTAAGCCTACATTCTTCAGCCGCACTACGCCCTGCAAAGACATCCATGTCTCCAACAAAAATACTGACGCAGCCGATGCAAACATAAATATATAATATTTAAAGAAACAGTCAAATTACAAAGTTAATATTTTTAAACTTGGGGCAAAGGCCACCGCAAAGTACATTTGGGGCGAAGGCTACCGGAAACTTTTTTACCATACGTGCGGTTGCTACTACTTCAAGTTCGGCTCCACAACAGTCGAAATATAATACATCATCTTCAAACTAACTTTCCATACGTGAAGCCACAAACTCCATTCTTCAAATTGACGTCCAAAGCGTGGGAAAAATAAAAATATATTACAACTCCTTCAATACAACAAACCATTCTCATTGTATATGTTTATATTACTGTATACATGTTTAATAATGTTAGGCGAATGTATTACGTAATTTAATAATGTAGGAGCTGTGAGAAATAGATCAAAAGTTGCTAACAATGAGGTAACCTTGAGGCAATAATGAATTTGAAACTTTAACATTACTACTTGTAATTCTTGGAAACAATAATGTAATTTTTGTGACAGTTTATAAAATAGCCAATCAACAACCAGAAAAAGTTGTAGTTAAATGAAGGCATTCTATTGGACTAGGATTAGTCCAATCAGAAACTTGAAATACAGAAATTTACAAATTTAGGCGCTAGAAATCAAGTCAATTGCTTGTAGACAGCGCTCATAACTGGACGCGTTGCATGCGTCCTCGAGAAATTGAATACATATTTTGTGTGAGAAAATAGTTTACGTGTTTCAAAAGTGAAATATTTAATAAAAGAATCTTACAGCTCTCTATATCAGTGAAGTGTTATTTAAATTCTGTCAAGAATTAATAAAAAAGGAGTGAATAAAAAATTAAAATCTGTGTAGGCCTACATTCTTCAGCCGCACCACGCCTTGCAAAGAAATCCATGTCTGTAACAATAGTACTGACGCAGCCGAGGCAAACATAAATATATAATATTTTTAATTTTTTTTGGGGGACAAAGTCCCGGGTACCATACGTGCGGTTGCAACTACTTCAAGTTCGGCTCCCCAACATTTGAACTACAATACAACTCCTACTTCAAATTGGCGCCCAAAGCGTGGGGCTTATAAATAACAACGTAAAAATAACGAAATAAACTTCTTCAAATTGTCTTTCCATACGTGAAGCAACAACCTACTTCAACTTACTACTGTTTAATTTTATTTATCTTTTACAAACTGTTCTTACGAGTTACCTTTCCAAACTTGTCCTACACACGGCTTGTATGAAAAACAATTAATTGCCATTGATTGAACAAATAGTTGGATAAACTATGAAGCCTCTGTCTTAAAGTGCTTATGACATTGTATGTCACCATTTGGATATGACATCTTAAAATTAATTTTCTATCTCCTAGTGGTTTATCGATAAAAATGCGAGTCAGTTGGAAATTTAATGCCAGGCTGGCCTGTAACTATCGCGCTGTTGGTAAGAGCAACGGACGGAAAGCGGAAGATTCTTGGTTCAAATCCCGGCTATGGCACTGCACTTTTCAGTCTGATTCTACCTTTCCAACTTTTCGTAAACACGGTTTGTCTGAATTTTATTTTTCTACGTACTTCATGTTAGCGAGATAAGTGTTTCAAAAATGAATTTCATCTCATATTGCACTGTGGATACAAAGTAGATGCAGGAAACGGAAGCGATATTTAAATGCGGGTCCTCTTTGCATAACATAACAGAAACAGCTGCATGACGATAGCACTTCAAAGATAACAAACATATTAATAAACTCAAACTAATAAAAGCGAATTTCCTGGAAGTGCCCAATGCCAAAAAGTTAACTAAAATTAATTTTGTGTATTAGAGAATTCCACATTTTTGGCGTAGCTTTTGTCCATCCCTTATGGTTACCGGTTATACATTATTACACAATGTTCCTTCTGTATGAAAACACTTTATATATTTTCCTGGAAAGTACAAGATATACATTATATTTCTCATGTAAGTGTAATTAATAATGGTATTTTAATCAAAGTTTTTGGAGCTCTTTTTGGGGAAATAAAAAATCTCAAAATATTTCCATGGCAGATTTTATTGAAATCTCCGTGTTGCATCTTTGCAAGATGCTGAACTTATATACTTAGTTTTGGATTTATCAGACTTTTCGTTTTTTACTTCTGCCTGTTGAGACACGCACGTACACAAACCTTTTTCTCAAAATACCCTTTTTGGGTTAATTGGATCTCAAAACATGGATTTCCAAGTGCAGTCTCCATATCGAAGTTTGGGTAGAGGTATGATGCATTTACCAAAGGAGGACACCTCGCCACTGCGACCAACTAGATCTATTGTGACTACATCTCCCGGGAGGCAGGGATGAAGTGAAGGAGCCGCAGTTGTTTGCAGAATTGCAGATCTACAGAGACGCACGGAGACCCTAATATTTTCAGTCTGAAACATCCGCCGGCACCAGTAGAGGCGAAGAATCCCGCGGGAGGGCGATGAAGAGACTCAGCGGGCCAACGCACCTAGGGCTTTGACGCGAAGAAACCTTTACAAAGCGCAGCAACAATGGCATCTACGCGACACTAGCCGCACTACGGAACCCGAATACACTTCCTGAAAGATGAAAGAGGGAGAGATGAAATGCTAAGAAATAAGGGAAAGGAGAAATCGTGGTAGAATACACCACCCCAGCGTTCGCCTAGACGATCATAGGAAAACCACAAAACACCCCAAGAGCAGAGTGGGCGGCCACCGGAATGTGGGCCACAGACGTTGTCGTCTGAGCCATCCCATTCAAGTTTGAATGGATTACAATACTTCGCTTACATACTATAGATAGGCGACAGAGAAATTAATAAGCTAGTAAGGAATTCTTAAGCAGTGAGTATTAATAATTTTGGTTTGACATACTAATGCTATAGATTAACCTTGGTTATTTTAGCAGGAATGACAAAAAGTGCACAAATTCCTTTATCAGCTTGATTACCGGCGGCAATATATTCAAGTTATATTACACTCAAACTTTTGCACTACAAAGAAGCAAAACAAGAGAGGCCAAGCGTCAATGACAGACAGGTAAAACCGGCCTGAGTGCTGTCTTCAAAGTAAAAATAATGTACGAGGGATGGGGATGGTTTGTTATCTATAGCGCCCTTACCTATAGTCCAGTAACAGTATAAATGGAATTTTACGTAATAAGGACTATTGTCAACATCTAGAAAAACCGGCTAATATAGTAAGCTCATTAGCATGGGAAAATGAAACTATTCGAGAATGAGAAATTCAAATTATATCCCCGATTAGGAGATCACAAAGAGTGTTCAACTTAAATGCACAAATTACAGGAAAATGTATGGTATAAACAATACAAGAGGAATGGTGGAGAAGTAAAATTAGAAGAAGATGATAGTGGTAGTGATGAAGAATTGAAAGTAGGAAGATACGGGTTAAGAAGAATGGGTGGAGAAGATGGAGGAGAAGGAGAAGAAGAAGATTTAAGAGCCGGAAGATGAAGATTAGAGATAATGGGAGATGTGGGGAAGGAATTTTTAAGATTTTAAGATGAGAGTAGAATTTTTTATAGACGGAGTAAATTGTTGCTGTTTAATGAAATGAAATGTTTAGAGGCGTTAAGTATTGTAATATTGATAGGGAAACGTGAGGTGATATATAGTAGATTTAATTTTAAAATAATTACTGTGAATAAAAGTGAAGTGATAAAATATTTGAAGTTAATTAAAATGGTTAAATTAATGCAGTGAAGGGAATTAAAATTAAATGAGGCGAAATTAATGTGAAGTGCAATGAAAACTAGTAAAGTGTACACATTTTAGGACAAGTTAAATAACTTGTGAATAAATAAATATATATATATATATATATATATATAAATTGCACTTTAAATATTAGTGATGGGAATTTAGATAAGTACTAGATACCAGTACTAATAGTAAGCCGCTGGATACCGGCAGATTAGGGTAATGTAGATTTAGTTTAACTTTAATTAGTTAATAAGTGGACACCAGTAATTGTATTTGAGTGTTTAATATTTAAATAATGTTTATTAATTTATTGCATTTTGAATTATTAAATGAAAATAAATTAAAATTTAAAAATTAAAATAAATAAGAAATATAACAATTCGGATTAAACTTTATAAGAATTTTAATTTTAAATTGTTTTATTATTATTTTGATTAAAGTAAATGTGTTATTTTGTAAAACTTAAATAAATTTTTAAACTATTGATTTTATTATAATTTTTTATAATTTTTTGTAAAATTATTTAACAGAGTTAGTTCTACAGGATTTAGATATATAAATTTAAACAAAAATTTACATTTAATAAACAATTTAAAATTTTATGTATTGTTATATTACATTATTTTATAATTAATGTGTAAAATTATTGTATTTACAATTGTAAATGATTTTGAGATTGAATAATTTACAAGGCTGATGATATAAGCGCTCATTTAAGAAATTAGGTGCCAGGGTTTAGTATTACACATTTGATTTTATTTCAATCCAGTGACAGTTAAACTTTATTTCCTTTCTCCTGGCTTTAGTAGTTTGAAATTCCTATGTTTGTTAATAAGCGTTTCTGCTCTTCCTTAGGTAGTGTATGCATTGTGACTACTGATTCACAGCTGTAGCCGCTAGTTATCTGTATGGAGGCGGGAAATAGCGATGATTGACTATTGTCAGCACACAAATGACATGGTCAGCGGCTGGTGTGTCGATAAGAACAAAGTAGATGTACCAGAAGGTATACCTAGAAAGTAAATATAAACAAATTAAGCTTAAAGTTAAGGCTTTTAAAGAGGATGGCTTGCTGCATTTCATCTGAACAGTCTTAGCTCTGAAAATGGACAGCAGTAAACGGTGCTAGCGATATACTTTCTGATACCCTTTTACCTCTCTACCATGTACTTACCCCAAAAATGGGATATCGATATGCCATCGGAAGTATCTAAGTTTTTTTTTTTTGATATCTCTGAATAAAACAGAAGCATTTTAGAAAAAGCGTCCGTCCGTCTGTCCGTCCGTCCGTCCGTGTGTGCATGAATGTGTTCGTGCATGCGGCTGTCATCAATATACTTAAAAATGGAATGCCGAATAAATACCAAACTTGTTCAATGCCTAAAAAAGACGCGACACGAAGGTTTTCAAGAAAATTATTCCACTCCAAACACTTTTTACGTGAAAGACTTTTCGAAATGTTTGAATTTCATAAAGATGTCTCTTAATGATTTTGATTACAGTACAATATATTTAAACTATGTATTTGAATCATAAATAAAATGTATATCTTGAACATTCTGGGAAATCATCTTCATTCGGGAGGAATTTTATATGTGTAACTGGTAAACCACAAGAGATAGGCTGTACCGGAGTATCCATCCGATGTGGTTCTTTGCTTTGCTTTTGCAATCCAGCAGGAATTAGTTATTTTCCTTCTGAACGGTTTGATTGTAACCTCTGTCGCCACATGCTGCCCTCCACCTGTGGCGAGAAAGAGAGAGAGGTTGCTTGCTTGTCAGTTCGTGAGTGGGGACAGACGACTAGAGGTAAATTGGCAGTTTCTCCGCGCTTTTGGACAGCGGATAGCGTAACGCGAGTATTAATCCGTCACGCAGATTTCATAGGTTATTCAAAATGTTCCTTGTATCTCGCTCTTCGCCTAAAATAAATTCAATCCGTCATCGGCAGCTAACTGCGGGAGTTTAAGATATTTTAGATCATGCAAATTTCATAGGTTAATTTCATGCATTTTAAAATTGTGCTCGTATGTTTACAGTTTGGAAAATATATGTAAGTATGGATTAATTTCCAATATACATTAAAATGATCGTAGTACCTTATTTTTGGAGCCTTGTAACCTGTCCAACCTAAATAATCGTAGGGCTCTGGGAATAGAACCGGCTCAAGACAAAACCTTAGTTCTAAACATATCTGATATGCTACCTTTCTCCTCACAATCGTTTATTTTGTATATAGCTTCCAGAAACTGTAACACAAAAGCTTATTTTTCTATATAGTTCTGGTGAATTAAGATAAGCTTTGCATACATAGCTGCATTACAAATTTCGTTATTACATCCTTATTATATATTATATGAGCCGCTGTACATACTGGCCTTGAAATGTTATGTTCTTTCCATGACATCGCAGGAAACAACTGAAAATAAAAATGTCTTCCAACATTTAAACAGATAACAACGATATTTCAGAAACATAAACGATTATTTGAAATAGATTGTGCGTTTTAAAGACACCTACATTTTTTGTGTCATATGTTTTTTTGTTTTTACTTTCTCTACCACGTATATAGTGGGTAGAGAAGGTTGTGTTGAGGGCCTCTGAATCCAAAAAAGAATTTTTAGAAAAAGGTCTGTATGTGTATGTGTATATATCTGTGAACAGCAAACTCAAACATGAAAGTCGGATAAACACCAAGATTTTTCGAAATCTTCTATGTCATAAAAAGGCCTTTAGAATCATTTATGAGAAAATAAAAAAGTAACGATTTTTTAAAATGAACCCTAGTTTAGGGTGAAGAATTTTCTTGAAATTTCTTTGCGTCACATATTTGGAATGTACTAAACTTAAATACTAATTTATGTCATTTAAACATTTTGTGTTAAGTTATGCTGCTCATACACATACAAACGCGCGCGCGCGCACACACGGACTTTTTTTTCTAAAAACGCTTTTTTGTTTCAGGGGCTTCAGAACATGTACATCCGGTGAAAACCCAACATCAAGTTTTTGGGTGGAACATAATAGTTCCTCGTACCTACTTAAAGTAGGGGCAGAGAAAGTAAAACCGTAGTGGTTTGATTTCTTAATGCCTTTTTTCAGTTCATGTTTTGAAGTACTACCAACCTTCAGTTGTTTCTCACAATCCTATGAAATAGAGCACGAAATTGCAAGATGAGTATATAGCGATCCGCTTTCAGATATATGAATATGGCTATCCCCTTTGTACCTATAACGATATTGACCACAAAACTACTTATATAAACGTTTATTTCAATTATCTTGAAGTAATTAGAGAGAAGAATATGTTTTTGCAAGAATAGTTTGTAGTAGCTATATAAAATGAATGATTTTAGGTCATTTGAATGTTACAACAAGAATGTTTTTTCTTATCCCTTCCCTCCATTGTTTTGGTTGGTTTTACTTTACAAAAACAGGTACACACGTAAATTTACACGGCCAAAATTCGATATTTTTTAGTTGGGACTCGAACTTTTACTTTTCCTGCGATGAAATTCAAAAGCAAAATGCCTTAGCAACCATAGTAACTATCAAGGGAGGTGGCGGCGTGGTAATGTGTGTGATTCGCATCGGGTAAGTCCTGGGTTTGATCCCCGGCGAGCACCCACTCTGGCCCATGAGTTATTCGTGGTTTCCCCGGGACTTGCAGGCGAATGCTGGTGTGGTTTACTTTCTACCAAGATTTCCTTTCCATCATTTCCCTTTCATTCCGTTTCCTTCTCATATTTCAATGTTCGTCTAGGTTTCCTGGCATATGTCGCAGATACATGCTCAATAAAAAAGTATTCTCCTTGGACGACAGAGGGCTGCTTGATGGTGGGTCGTTCATCGTCCTCCTTCGGCGACTGCCGAATTGGAGCTTGAAATTATTAGGGGCTTCCGCGCGACTCTGTGGTCTGTCTGACTACGCCTGTAGTCTCCTGTGGTTCCTTTTCCTCATCCCTTCCCCCTGGGAGATGGTAGCCTTACTAGATCTGTGCAGGTCACAGCCCGCGAGGTTCCCCCCCCCGTTGAACCACCGATGTCACCGAGGCTGGCACAGTACACTTAGACGCTATACATGTAGTGCATTAAACATAACATAGTTGAATACTTAGACGAGATGGAAATACTAAATTTAGGCACAACCAAGTGCAGCACACTCGCCATCGGTGGATACCAGCATTTAAAAAGTGTTGATTTGATCACCTATGTAAACAACGTCTTCCTTGTTTTGATTTGCATTTTTCAGTTCTTGGCCACTACGCTGCTTACGTGAGTATTATTTCTGTAAAAAAAATTCCGTTAGCACTACTAACGAGCACAAAGTGCGTCGCCTTTGCACTAAGCTTACCTTCCTCTTCTTCACCTTCTCCTCCTCTTCTTCTCCCTCTGTTTAGGTCACAAGACCGGTTTTGGCTTCAGTATATTACTTTATTAGGCCTTCTTATGCCTTTAGGTATGCAAAATTGGTGTTTGCATTTATCACATTCCATTTATATGTTCTTTCTGTTTTTGCCTGTATGGACATTTTACCCATTATGACACATATTTGATCGCCTTTCCGATTCGTAAATTATCTTTTCAGTTAAAACTTTTCATTGAACTAAGACATCATTTCTGTTGCTGTAGTTCAATCTTTGCTCTTTGTTATCAAAAACTCTTATGCGTAAAATAAGATCGTTTACAAAATTTAACTCCGTTTACTTTCTGGCTTATTTTTTGAATGTCCGTTTCGTTGTTCAACACATACCTGAAATTTTGTTGATCTATTACATCATTATCACATACCAATGATATACCACAGACCAAGCGAATGAAATGTCTCTTATTCAATTATTTTGTATCACTATGTATTTTTGACCTTAATTTTTTCTTTACTTGTTATGAATTAATTTTGTCCGATGTACTTTTTGCATTTTACTTGTGGTATATTTTAATTCGTTTTAACATATGTTTTATTCATTAGCTCTGCTAGATATTATTTATATTATACACAGCTTTACTGTTTTTACTGCTTTTACTTAGTTCTCAAAAAAACTCAGCCTCTAGGTCATAGTGATGACGTTAGTAAAACAAGCTAGAATCTATGGTATCCACTTCTCTGGAGCTCTGGTACAGAGAGGGCTGAATAATTAAAACCGTAATAACTTACATACCCTAGCTTTCAGGAACGGTCTTTTTCTTGTTTCATTTTCCCATTTTTTCTTTTAATGAATATCTTAGGTGGTGAAATGCAAACAACACTTCCAGTTACTATGTGCATCACTGCCGTTGCCGCCAGTGCATTTCATTTTTACTCCTAAAAGTTGAACTGCGGTGTTTCTTGTACCTATTGTGGTTTTATTCAAAACAATAATTTGTTCTTTCTCCTTCCTCCTAACATTACTTGGGTTTTTGGCATGTTATGGTCTTTTAAGCGTATTTTCTTATGCCTGTTTCTGTGTTTCTTCTGCCTAGAGAAACTATGATTTCAATTTCCTTCGAGATGAGTACAAGCCTAGCGCTAACTCAAATCCTTGCTTGCCTCTCAACGTGCCAGCCACAACGTTAAGAGAGCACTTGTCCAATGCGGATTAGCTTGGGTACGGATTGGCAGTGGGGAAGTCACAAGGGTAAAAAAGAACAGCGTAATGAGTATGTAGTTAATGTACCGTGCCAGCCTTCCTAACCCACGACTTTTTTAGGTGGTTTCCCCGCTAGGCTAATGCAGGGAAAGTTCATTACATCTCCCGAATTTCACGTCCCTCCATTTCACCTCCATTCTCATTTCAGTTCACCTTTCTGCTTGGCTGTTTCAGGGTTGCAAGTGTCGGCGAGAGTCTCGGCATTGCATGGCAGGGGAAAAGCATGCTCTATGTAACCTTTGTCCCCCGAAATGGGGGTGGTCTCCAAGTCCCGGACGCCCCAATGGGATGTGCAAGCCTCATGGGGGAGAGGGGAGCAGGTTGTAACAGCTGCCATTCGGGAAGTTTCAATCTGTGAAAAGGTAGGGACCTTGCCCTATTCCCTGCTGCGCTTCATAGTCTGGCTGCCCCATGTCTCCTCTCACCTCACTCCTCCCTCCCGGAGGCTCCCCGTCAGGAGCTTAGGCACAAAATATCTTCGTAGATCGAGGTGCTCCTAGTCCTAGCCCTAGTACCATAATCGCACTTAGGGGTTGGTTTTATCATCATAAAATTTAATTTAGCTATCTTCTAAAGTTTTTGAGAAAACGGATCATTTATACCAGAAAATAATATTCGGAGAAAAGGTTGTTTAAACCAAAATTGAGAAAACAGGCTCGCATATGTTTGCAAAGACAGAAACCACAAGGCTTGAGCAAAAAAAAACTCTGCCTTACTTAACAGTAGTGCAAAACTCCTTTCTACTCCAAAAACTATAGGAGTTACGATGTTTTCTGTGAAGTTTTACAGAATTCGCAATAGAAAATAGCAGATGCAGTACCATTTTTAAAAATATATTTAAAATACGAACATTGTGCACACAATGATAAAATATGTATCACCTTAAATCCGATCCAATTTATAAGATTGCATAGAAAACTAGAGGGTCATATTTTTGCCAATTTTTACCATGTAGCCTCCCCATTGTTTTCTTTAAAGCAATGAGGTTGGGGATTCTATATGTATTTTGCTAAG
The DNA here is from genome assembly GCA_030765065.1 of Deroplatys truncata. Lineage (NCBI taxonomy): Eukaryota > Metazoa > Arthropoda > Insecta > Mantodea > Mantidae > Deroplatys > Deroplatys truncata. The sequence continues at coordinate 189,648,427 of CM060981.1, forward strand.
TAGCTGTAACATTCAGTGTAGATCAAAAATAGATAAGTCATGGAAATTCACAATGTGCATTTTCGGACGTAAAAATCCTTAGCATGGCTTCCTTCGGAAGGTAAGTAAAATCGGTGGTACCGTGTCGTATATTTACGGCACATAAAAGAACCTCAAGCCTGATAAAGAGGTCTCTGAGCAAAATTACCGGTCTTTCACGCTCGATATAGAATGGGACGCTAAGGACCACAGCAGTTAAGGAGCGTCCATAAAAAAAACTCAATTTAATTTAATTGTTTACATGTCCCCTCCAGCTTTTCTCTGCAATAAAAAAAAACATCAGTTATTCCGTAAGTCGAAATCTACACATCAAAACATACCTTCATTACATAATAAGACTCATTACGTCAGTTATTTTAAGCTGACGTGGTAGTCCACATATTGACAAGCGCCACCACTGCATATTGTATCCTAAAAGAACACGACTCGCAAGGCGGAGTAATACCATAGTATGGAAAGTAGGACAACACTCACAATGGGCAACGTTCGAAAAAGAACAAGGAGCTTTCGAACGACAAACACACAGTTAAAGCGAAAGTCTACTCGGGGCAAAGGACCCCCCCCCTCCTATGCCCAGGGTTAGCGCCAACCGAATGGCTCTTCAACCGGGATTTTGAGGCCAATACCTGGTTTACTAAAAAGGTACCCCCCCCGCTTACGCAGAAGCAACTACTATAAGTCCTCTCTACAGAACAGTTATAGTTATGCGTTGCTTTGCAAAGAACAAAGCGTTTTCGAACGACAGACAGACCAGAAGTAACTACAAGTCTTCCTTACAGAACTGCTGCAGCTATGCGTTGCTTCGCATTGTAGAATAGTTCCTTATGGATATAAGTCTTCACTACAGAATAACTAATTACAGACAAGTGGTTACCTAACAACACAGATAACTGCAGCAAATTTTATATTTAGCAGCCTTCAATGATGAATAATGTTGTGTTTATCTGCACTTTAGTCTTGCTTGGCTGTGTACTTTATGCCTAGCATTTTGAAAGAATCACCTAGTAGTTAAAATGATATTGGTATATACATACTGATGGCGACCTTCGTTTCCTACAAGACTGGCTGAATGAACCTAACACTCGGTAAATGTACTACAAGAATATTATAAACACTGGTTGTCTTCAGTCTGGACACAACCTAGACCATCGCGCCATCATTAATTCCGGTAAACTAGTTGTATTTAAATTTATTTTCTGGTGTTAGCTATTGTTTATAGGATAGCACGGTGCTAGTTATTGTTTGTAGAGCTCTGTGCTAAATTGACTTGAATTGTATATAAAGTAAAAGAAAATATTTTGTATAATCCTGGGTGCAATGAACAATCTTAAAGTAAAATGGCAAAAACTTTAAAGAGCAAGAAAAGCGAAGAAACTTGTAGCGGCCATTTATTAACTTTAATTAGTTACAACATGTTTATTGATTGAAACATTATAAAATGTCTCGATCGAGAATTATTGTAAAATTTTTATTTTATTAAATTTGCAGAATTTAAATTACTATATTTGTGTTTCTGTTAACAATTCAAATTTCCACAGCGTCTTGTAGGGTAGTTTCCATTAAAATTAGCTTGATTAAGAGGGGTAGTACACTCATGTTGCGGATATTAGCAATAGTGTACATTCCCGTTGCACTTAACTTTTAATTCTTTGAGGTCCTTTGGGAGTACCCTGTAATAGAGGTAACAGAAGAAAGATGTATGAATAGCCGACTGCGTTGTTACAATGGTAGCAGAGCGTGGTTTCGATTCACGGACCTCTAGGATATGGGTCCAGTCCACTAGTTTACTACATTGGATCCGAACTGTGCATATGTACCAGATACCATTAACGCAAAAATCTAAACATTACCCTGCATTCACTAGAGATTTTAATATGTACGAATTTAATAGCTTACCTCTTGATTTTAAAGGTAGCCCAAGTTTTGACACAACTAGTAGTCCGTGTGTTCGGCGATGTCAAATTTAAGTACTTAATTCCATTAATTTGATTATCTATGCACATTTTCTAACGCATTTGAGGAACATCTTGTTCATGCGCTTGAAGTGCTCCTAAGTTTACGTGCTGCTGGAGTGATCGCCTACGTCTCCCGCATGCTTACAGAGCAAGAACAGAAATTATTCATCTAGGAGTTAGAAGCTTTTGCTGTTTTGTATGGCTTGAAAAGTGTCGTTTTTACCTGGAACATGCCCATTTGTATCTTGAAACGGATAATCAGGCGCTTAGTTGGGCCCTGGCCAGACGCAATCGCAGTGGTAAGTTCGCAAGGTAGACTATCCGCATTTCCATTAAGTTGCTCGGTCTTATCATCACGTCCCTTTGCTTATAAAAATCGTACCCAACATAAACGTTCGGATCCCGAATTAAATGCATTTATTGGGAAACTCACTGCCGGAGAAGATTGTGGTAGCTATAAATTGCAGTCGGGGTTATTGTGTAAAATTGATGATAGCTTCCGATGTCGCTTTCTTCTTCCATAAAATTTAAGAGGTATGATATTTCAGTTTTACCATGAGGTACCTTTTGGAGCACACATGGGGGTTTTTAAGACGCGACAAAAATCCGTGACCAATTTGTGTGGCAAGGATGTATGGAGATTTTAAGGCAAGAATAAAGGCATGTCGTGTTTGCCAGTTAAGTAAGCATGCGCAAAACTTGCATTTGCAAGTTAGCTTCTCATTTTGCCGAAAGGCCCTTACAAAGGGTTTTTATGGATTACATTGGGTCCGTTTCCTAGAAGCAAAAAGGGTGACCGATATATTTCTTGTAGCAGTGGAACGTTTCTCAGCCAAGCTTGCTCCATGGTTTAAGGGTCCATTTATTATTCTTTACCTTCGTTCTAAAGTTCCAGTGGTCTCGCAACATGCTGAAACGAAAAAAGATGTATTTGTACATGTGTCGCAACTCGAATCGATTTAAATACAATTGGAATTAAGTGTTAATATTTTTACAGATATTTCATTTTAACAGTCTATGTTTGTTTTGTGTCTTTTCCATTATGGGCGAATGTACTTTTACACAAAAACCTTGTACACTGACTTCCCCGACGTAGTCCCATTCTATTTTTAGTCCATTGTTTTGGTGCTTCACGTACCCGTAAGATGAATTTACTTCGGCTAGCCAATTAATATCTTCGGGGCCATTATTCCTCTTCACGTGGCTCCTCACTACTTATGAAAGCTACACATCAAGGCATATTTACATTACGCAAGAAGACACCAGGACCTCAGTTACTTTAAGCTGAGGTAGTAGCACACACATATTGACAAATGCCGCCACTACATATTGCATGGTAAAACAACAGGCAGCTCCCGAGGCGGAGTGATACGATAGTACGGAAATTAGGTCAACACTCACATAGGCAATGTCGAAAAATAACAAGGAGCTTTCGACAGATAAGCAAGAAGTAACTACAGGTCTTCTCTACAGGACAGTTGTACTATGCGTTGCTTTACAACGAAAAAGGAGCGTCAGAACGACAGACACGCCAGAAGTAACTACAGGTCTTCTTTAAAGGACAGTTGTAGCTATGCGTTGTTTCGCAAAGAACAAGGAGCTTTCGAACGACAGACACGCCAGAAGTAACTACACATCTTCTCTACAGGAAACTTGTAGCTATGCGTTGTTTCGCAAAGAACAAGGAGCTTTCGAACGACAGACACGCCAGAAGTAACTACACATCTTCTCTACAGGAAACTTGTAGCTATGCGTTGTTTCGCAAAGAACAAGGAGCTTTCGAACGACAGACACGCCAGAAGTAACTACAGGTCTTCTCTACAGGACAGGTGTAGCTATACGTTGCTTTACAACGAAAAAGGACCTTCAGAACGACAGCTACGCCAGAAGTAACTACAGGTCTTCTCTACAGGATAGTGATAGCTGTGCTTGTTTCGCAAAGAACAGGGGGCTTCCGAACGACAGACACGCCAGAAGTAAGTGCAGGTCTTCTCTACAGTCAGTGGTAGCTATGCGTTGTTAAGCAAAGAACAAGGATCTTCCGAACGACAGACACGCCAGAAGTAAGTGCAGGTCTTCTCTACAGGACAGTTGTAGCTATGTGTTGCTTTACAACGAACAAGGAGCTTCCGAACGACAGACACGCCAGAAGTAAGTGCAGGTCTTCTCTACAGGACAGTTGTAGCTATGTGTTGCTTTACAAGGAACAAGGAGCTTCCGAACGACAGACACGCCAGAAGTAAGTGCAGGTCTTCTCTACAGGACAGTTGTAGCTATGTGTTGCTTTACAAGGAACAAGGAGCTTCCGAACGACAGACACGCCAGAAGTAAGTGCAGGTCTTCTCTACAGGACAGTTGTAGCTATGTGTTGCTTTACAAGGAACAAGGAGCTTCCGAACGACAGACACGCCAGAAGTAAGTGCAGGTCTTCTCTACAGGACAGTTGTAGCTATGTGTTGCTTTACAAGGAACAAGGAGCTTCCGAACGACAGACACGCCAGAAGTAAGTGCAGGTCTTCTCTATAGGACAGTTGTAGCTGTGCGTTGTTTCGCAAAGAACAAGGAGCTTTCGAACGACGGACACGCCAGCAGTAACTACAGGTCTTCTCTACAGGACAGTGGTAGTTATGCGTTGTTTCACAAAGAACAAGGATCTTCCGAACGACAGACACGCCAGAAGTAACTACAGGTCTTCTCTACAGAACAGTGGTAGCTATGCTTGTTTCGCAAAAAAAACAAGGAGCTTCCGAACGACAGACATGCCGGAAGTAACTACAGGTCTTCTCTACAAGACAGTTGTAGCTATGGGTTGTTTCGCAAAGAACAAGGAGTTTTCGAACGACAGACACGCCAGAAGTTACTACAGATCTTCTCTACAAAACAGTTGTAGCTATGCGTTGCCTGGTATCACAGAAAAGTTGTTCATGAATATAAGTCTTCGCAAACAGAAAGCTGTAATTACAGACAAGTCGTTACCAAAAAGCGGAGTTAACTACAGCAAACTTTATGTTTATATAATTTTGTCTTTCGCTACACTTTAGTCTTGCTTGGCTATATACTTTATGCCTTGCACTTCGGAAGAATCACCGAGCAGTTAAACGGTATTATTATATACGTCCCGACGAAGACCTTCGTTTTCTACAAGACTGTTTGAATGAATCTACGACTCAGAAATAAGTAGCTGTACTACAAGAATATCATCCGCACGAGAACCACGAGTTGGCTTCAGTCTGGACTCCACCTAAACCATCGTGCTGTCATTAGTTCGGGTAACGAGTTCCATTTAAATTTATTTTTGGGTGTTAGCTATTGTTTGTAAGGCTACATGAGAATAGTCAGTGCACAAGCATTGGTAGTAGAATGGAGCAATGTAAAATTATAGTAAAGTATGTCAAAGAATTTTATTACTGCGTTAAAGAGAATTGGCTTGAATTGCATATAAAATAAAAGATAATATTTTGTATAATCATGGGCGCAATGCACTATCTTAAATTGAAATGGCAAAAACTTTAAAGAGCCATAGCAACAGCAGGAAAAGCGAGAAAGTTTATAGAAGCAATTTGTTAATTGTATTTAAAATTACAACATGTCTGTTGATTCAAAGGTTGTAAAATTTCTGTATCAAGTATTATTGTAAAATTGTCAATTTATTAAATGTGCAGAATTTAAATTACTATATTTGTGTTTCTGTTCACAATTCAAATTTACACAGCCCCTGGTAGGGGTAGTTCCCATTAGAACTAGATTACTGAGTAAGAGGGATAGTACATTCACGTTGCGGATAAAAGCAATAGTGTACATCCTCGTGGCATTCTAACTTTGAGATTCTTTGAGATTCTTTGGGAGTACCCTGTAATGGTGGTAGCAGAAGAAAAACTTATTAATAGCTGACTGCGTCGCTACAAAGTATGCTTATATTTTCTAATACCCTCTTTGTAAGTGCTCACAAATTAAATTTCTGCGGTTTGAATGCGGTATCCTTACTAAAAGTACAATGAACACAGACATTCTTAGCAGATAATACGCATGATTGTTCTGGTTTTCATTTTACGTTTCCTATGGACTTGCACACGTATTAAACCCTTGGGTTTGTTTCTAAACCAACAATCGTGCTTACAGCATCTTGGATCGTTAAAAATGTAATAACCATCCAATAATTATTGAATTGCTCATTACTAATGTTTATTTTAAGTTCAATTAGCTATAAAGCTATATTTTTCTGAGCAAATAGTTTCTTTATATTATTTGGAAATTTGATTTAGAGTTTTTCTTGATGCATTTTATATATCTTCCATATAGTCAAGTAAATTATAGTTTAAATGTAAAAAACCTTAAAAACACTGTGGATTAGTTTATTTCGATCTAAACAATTATTCTACCATTTTCTGTTGACATTATACAGGATCCTGCTAAAGTCACTTTAAAACGTTATAAATTTAGATGTTGGAAATATAGAAAGCTTTATTTGTTCTGAAATAAATTAATTTTTCACAAAATATTCGGAGTATTGCAGAATCATTTTTTTCTGATTAAAAACGCACATAATTTTCAATCCGGTTCTTGGACTTTTCTCAATATCTTAGAGCAGAAGTAAGGTTAAGTTACAAGCCTCCAAAAACCCTTTCTTTAAAGTAATATAGCGTCCTATGGGTGGATGGATTTAGAATTATGGTAGGTAAAGCTTAGAATGGTGAATATACCCGCGTTTGAGCATTTTCCGTTGTTTTGAAATACGAGTTTAGAAATGGGACGCGAGCATGATTGAAAGCGTTAAATGCAGCAATGTTTCTCCAAAGTTTATATATTCCGGAGCTGTTGAATAGATATAAAATAGTATTTTATTATTGAATCGTGGCTTGCAGGTTCAAAATTCATGCTTTTTATTAAAGGTGCAAAATATTATAAGTGTCAAATATTATTAGCATAGAAAATTAAAATCAACACGCATTAACTGTAAAACAGGTCGATTTTTCATCTTACTGTGTAAAACGGTTATTCTGTGACGCTTTAAGGTTCCAAATTCCTTTTGAAAGAATCTATATAAGGCACTTGCTGTTTCCTATTTCTTGATTAATTAAAATAAGTTCTTAATGCCTTCATAATTTAAAATCGGTTTTTCACCATTATATAAAAGTTAAATACTATAGCATATAATAATAAATGTCATAATATATATTTATCTAATCAAGTTAACCAAGAATAACTGGCTGCCACATCCTAATATATTATTAAAATCCTTAAAGTGTACATTATGAGGTGCTTATTTTCGATGTTGGTGAAAGGGAAGCTACTCGCACTCGTATGTGTACATATATAGTTTATTTGTTTTTTATGTATTCATTCATTCATTCAATTATTGTTGCTGTATTATACCTACTTTTAAATAAAAAACGTGTGTTACATGACTTTATCACCCCATTTGTTGTTCTAGCTACAATTTATTCCTACGAAAGCTTTTTGTTCTATCTACTTAATGTTAATCAAAATAAATATAAATAGTGTCAGTAGACATTTCGTTTTAGGCACAAGAAAGATACAGAAATGAGAATTGATACTCAGATGTTACTATATTATGCTGCACTTGAAATTCCACTCTCTTTCCATGACATCACAAAAATAATTGAGCAAACAGCACTTAGAAACAATGACAAAGTTCAAACAAATAATAACGGATATCTCCAAAACGGCCAATGCCAAGGGAAAAGTCATTGAAATAAATAATATCTATGAAATCTATATTTTCTGAGTAGTATGTTCTTGTCTATATCTTATGGTTAACTCGTTATAGAAATTGAACAAACCTTCTTCGAATAAAGGGAGCCTCACAAGTTATTTAAAGAAAATTCAAAACGTTTCCTTTTTCCATACAAAGATCTTAAATGTATGGCATTTTAATAAAATTCATTAAAGCAATATTTAAGAAAATCTAATATTTCGAAAAAATTTGGAAGCAAAGGGTAGTTTGGGGTAGGGGATCTTTTAAAAACCTTCTGAAGATACTGAATTTAATTCCAAGTTATATATGTTCATACGGCATTTCATTTCTGAACATGCTGTTCCACGCACGTGTGAGTGTAAGGACCTTCCAATTCTTTTTTGGGGGGTATTCAAGGTGCCTCAAATAATGTATTTTCCGGTGAAACCTCAACACAAGATTTTTAGGTGGAATGTAATACCTTCTTTGCCTACTATGTACGTTTAGAGAAAGTAAAAATGATCTTATGTGTTGCAGTCACATGATTTTCTCTACTCACTCTTCAACAAACTATTTTTAATAAAACTAACTCTTGTATACAATTTCTTACTTTCTCTACTACGTATAATAAGTAGGTGAAGTATTGCATTCCATCCAAAAAATCTATATCGAGATTTCACGGAAATACATGTTTTGAGCTTCCCTGAATAAAAAAAAAGCATTTTAGGAAAAGGTCCGTGGATGTGTGACTATGTGTGTAAACTACATAACTCAAAAACAAAAAGTCGGATAAATATCAAACTTGGTATTTATGTTCAGTATCTTTGAAAGATACGACAGAAGATTTTCAAGAAAATCGCCCTACTCCAGACGACCCTTTACATGAAAAATTTGTCAAAATTTTTGATTTTCTCAAAAATAACTAACGATTTTGATTAAAATATCGTACGTTTAAGATACTTTCGTGGAAAATGATACGCATATCTTGAATTTTCTGGGAATGTCCCCAAAAGTCGTCTTCATTCTGAATAAATTTTACGTAACTGGTAAACCATTAGAGATAGATAAAAAGTTTACTTCACTAAAAAAATGTGGATCTCGTTAAAACGCAGAATTTATGTCATATGCATTTTTTTTCTCGAGTGAACCATTTCCGCGATATTCCTTGTTATTTGTTTGAATTTTCCAATATTTATACCTTTTCTCAAATGGGAAATCGTTCTTGTTTTTCCTTTCTTTTATGTTCTGGACATACGAGAGAATGAATGCTCCGCATAGCAACCAGCTCTTAAAAGATTTCACTTATCACTTAAAGCCTACCAAGTTCCCCTTGCACCTACAAAAAAATTAGCAATAAGGTAGTTTCTGAAACTTGTACATCGATTAAAATGAAGCAGATGGAGAATAAGCGTATGTAAAAATAGTTTGTACAGGAGTAGAGAAGGTCGTGTTAATGCAACACATCAGTTTTTTTTGTCCTATTGTCTTTAAATTCACACACACACACACACACACACACACACACACACACATGGTCTTTCATTCACACTTCCAGACTCTATGGAATAGGTAATCCCCGCTAAAAAAAAGTTGCAAGCCTCAGCCGGGAATGCAACCCGAGACCACTGATTACTGCTTGTTAATCCAGATAAACTTTCAATTCGAATTTACTCCATGTCGTTGTACGATACACTAGGTAAAGCAATAATCAGATTTTAAAGAGCGTGTACTATATGATGGATTTGAAATTCCATGCTCTTTGCACGATCAGGAGAAAAAGAAAACTAATAATTACATGCCATTTAGAAAAGCATAAGCATTTTAAAATTCAAACCAATAAAAAGGAGTATCAGGGAAATATTTAACCAATAAAAGTATTTGACAGAAACTGTGTTCCTTTAACGAGATTTGTATTTTATGTCAAGTAAGTTTTTGTCTATCGCTTATGGTTTACTAGCTTTGCAAAGCTCATTCTGAACAAAGAGGATTTCTGAGGCTATTCCAAGAAGTCAAGATTTTTTGTTAAACTATCTTAAAAATGATATTTTAATAGAGGGCCTTATAGTTATTTTTGAGGAAATAAGTTTTTTCGATAAATTTTCCACGTAAATGTAGTTTGTATCGGGAAGATTTTGTTTCTAATATGCGTGTCGTATCCTTGGTAAACCATTGAAAAAATACCAGGTGTGGTATTAAATCGAATTTTCGTTTTTGAGTTATACTGTTCCCAGATAGACACACACATATACGGATTTTCTTCTTTTGTGTTCAGGAGGTCTCAAAGCATATATTTCTGTTGAAGCATCAGTAGAGAATTTCTGGGTGAAATACAATACCTATTTCCTCTACTTACAATAAGTAAAGTGGTGGAGAAAGTAATATGACCCGATTGAAATGCATTACTACTTTGCGCATGTCCTTTGTATAACCTTTTTCTTTTTATCAGGAAACAAACTGGCTACGTGGGACAAATGCACACACTCGTTGATGCACACCTTCTTTTCTTTGTTGCTACAGTAATACACTCCTTTTTACGAAGTGCTAAAACGGATAAAAGCAGAACGCCCCGAAGCAGTAAAAAGTAAGTTAATCTCTATAAAATTAAATTTAAAGTACTAAATGGAGACAATGGGAAAGTTTCCCTCGGTCCAAACAAGAGCCTCTAAATGCGTTAGGAGGGATATAGAGCTTTGCAGGACCATCTTTTATTCAAGGAAATTACGTTATAGCGTACACACGAATATAAGAATGTTTCTCCGAGCAAAGCAGCCGAATCTTCGTCTTAATGGCATTTCTAACCATAAAAGTAACCCTAGAATATTTGGGTGTTTTATGAAGAAGTATGTCTTAATTTTTATGGCTAAATCCCTTATTGGACTGGATTACTTTAACAGCAGACTTGAAATTGTGTTATAATTTTAGGCAGCTCAAGGGAAAAACTTAGAATGAGGTTCACTGTGAAATATTTTGATAAGTTATCCCTCAAAACATAGAAAATCATTTTTGAAGGAGTCCGTTAAGTTATTCATTATATACGTCTGAAGTAGCCTTTAGCAATCAAAATTTCACACTACTAATGCATAAGCTATGATTAGAAAGTTGAATTCGGCGTAAAAATGCCATTACATTGCTGAATTTGAATATTTGCTTACCGTTCTGAGATATTAACACTTAGTACCGTGGCGAGATTTTCGGAAAAGCAATAAACTTTCTGAACTGGTTTTAATAGGGTGTATATTAATTGTGACTTAAGCTATCACCGAATGTGTGGGTGGCGTCATTAGAATAGATTGTCCGTTAACAGCGATAAACCGCACCTTTGATCGATTGAGAAGGCGTGTAAATTCTACAGAAGGGAAGAGATGAACTCAGACACTAGTTCTCTAGATCAACGATAGTCATATGATAGCGTATTGCTTGTCGTATAATATAAAATGGGTAATTTAATGTGTCAAAATACAGTAACAGAATATATAGTAATGCAATATACCCCAGACTCTTGACATGAACATAAAATTACAGATGAAACAAAATCATAAACTCATTATGCCTATTAAACTATTTCATTTAGACGAAATATAAACAGACAACTGTTTTTACCGTACTTTCAATTCCTTCAAAAATCTGGAATAAAGAACAAATGAAAAAACATGCTTGTAAACAGTTTTTATCAAATTGAAATTTACACCTTCACAATCCTTACACATTAACCCTTCAAAGGACCATTTAAAATACTATTTAGGTGAAGCATAATGCTCAACTTAAAGTCTGTTTTTCTCGGCTCTTTATTCAATGTCTTTAACTATTCCAAAATGTCTGCCTACCACACTTTTTAATTTATCTGCTTGAGAGTTTCAGCAAATCTTCAACTATTAAACAGTTAGAATTTGTTGTGTAGTTAGTAAAAGTTATCAGACAGCTACAATTACATATTTTGCACAACCATACTGCAAATTTAAAAAAAATTAATGACATGTATTAAAATAGTTTCGTTCTATCCCTAACACTCCGCAGAGTCTAGAAGTGTAAATGCGGGTGTGTTTTGCGGTAAAAATTATTACATTTCAATCCCAGTAAATATTGATGCCGAGTTAATTGTTCTGCCACAGTGACGTGTGTGTGAAACAAGGTTGGAAAGGTAGAATCAGAGAACTGAAAAATTCAATGCCATAACCGGTATTTGAACCACGGATTTCCCGGTTTCCGTCCGGTTACGAGTCAGCTGGAAAATTTAATATCCAACCGGCTAGTTGCTTAGTGGTTAGAGCAACCGGACGGAAACCGGGAAATCCGTGGTTCAAGTCCCGGTTATAGCGTCGAATTTTTCAGTCCTCTGATCCTACCTTTCCATATACTGATGATGTCAATAAATTACTGGTTTATGGAAAGTACATTTTTGACAATCTCAGAAGGTAAGCTATTAAAGGTTAACTTTTATGAAATTTTATGATTTTATCATCTAATTGTTGAGACAGTATCTATGTTGAGACAGTTACTAGCTGTAACAATTAACAACCCTCCTCAAATCAATCATTAATATGACAAGTAAATCCTGTAAAATAATAGTAATAAGCAAGATGCTTGTTATGTAATTAGATATTAAGTATAGGTTTTATATACATGTAGGAGTTTAGTTGGACCTGTGGAACACTTACGAAAGCAGACAATCAACATTTGTTTCAGAATTAGGGTGCAGGCTAACCGACCTGTAGGGGAATGACACAATAGCAGAACCTTGAGTCATTATGTAGGAGAAAGTCACAAGCTAGCTGAAAGTATATGTTTGAAGAGAGGTCACGTAACGAATGAGAGCCTGTTAAATATTTCAAGAACGTTCTATGCTGAAGGAACGCAGCCCATAAAATTTTAAGAGGAATATGTTTAAATTTTTAAGTTCAGGAAAGGTGGTGATAGCGTCCCCAAGCCTAAGTGCAAAGTGCGGTGATGTACAGACCATACGTGTAAGCTCTCCGAAACCGGAGTTACTAATTACGTGACATAATGTAGTTGGAACGTTAAAAATAGTGAAAAATCTGAAAGTGTTAGTTATTATACATAAAATGAGGTATAATTTAGGCATGTGTGATAAAAATTTCCATTATTAATCAAGCACTTATAAAAATAATCCCGCGACTTAGCTAAGGGATTTTCTACAGCTCCAACAAACTCAGTTATATCAAACGTATTAATTAAAGGTATATATCCGCATCTAATACTTGTGCTGATATTGTCATGTGTTAAGTGTTGTTACTACATGTTTTCCTTCCCGTACCAGACCCTGATAAGTTATACATGCTCTAGCATAAATCCATACAACAGTAGCCGTTGCAAAAAGGAAACAGAACAATTGACAATTTATTATTAACAACCTAAACACTAAGTAAATCAGAAATAATATAGTAATTCAAATATTAATATATCAACTTGCGAACCTAGTGCGTGTTAGACTACCAGCAAAGAGGAATCTACAGCACTGTTCAATCTTATTCTTTAAGCAAGGTTATATTTCTGTTAGATGTGTATTGGTAGAGTTCATTTTTTTGTACTAATCAGTGTGGAGGTCACTAATATGTCCATAAGCTGTAAACTATTTAGGTATATACTATAAAACTGTTATTGAAATGACAATGGAAGATATCTTCTACAGGTCCTACCAAAAGCTTAAGGACACCCATTAAAATTTTGAAAACTTTTATTCTAAGAACACATCACATTATACATTATTATATATTTGTTGGGCATTGCTTCAAACTTACATTGCACTTGTTTTTAATACTTTATTGCTTCTCCTTTGGCTTTCAAACAAAGTTTTATTCGTTTCGACATGCTGTTCACAAGATTCCTACACTCTTGTACGGTAATATTGTTCCAAGATACGGACAATACTTCTCGAAGTTGTTGGCGGTTTTCGGTCTGCAGGCAGCCACTCTTCTACCAATTATGTTCCACAGGTTCTCAATAGGATTGAGATCAGGACTTCTGCTTGGCCATTCCAAAAGTGGTATTTAATTCTCTTGGAACCATTGCGTTGTCATTGCTGATTTGTGGCAGGGTGCATTATCCTGCTGATACACAAAGTATTGGCCATGGAGATTTTCTGCAGAAGGGAGCATGTTGTCCTGCATTGTAGAAATGTACTCTCTGGAGTCCTTGGAGCCGTCAACGAATCTTAAAATCCCAGTTCCATTTGCAGACATACATCTCCAGATCATAACTGCATCACCACCACCACCTTGAACAGCTGGCGACAAACAGGCTGGGAGAAATCTCTCAGTAGTTGTACGCCTCGCACGAACTCTTACCCCATCTTTCCACTCCCCAGATCTTCTTACTTCTGCACCACATCCTTCGATTTCGGCGAGAAATTGCGGTCAGAAGAGGTTTCTTTAGCGCCACATAGGAATCGAGACCTTGTTCCCGAAGTCTACGAGAACAAGTCATTGGCGAGACTGTTTTTCCAGGTCTTTCTTGATATTCCCTCTGTATTTTTGGAATAAAAGCCTGCCGATCACGTTTGGATATAATTACTAAGGTCCTATCCTCCCGGGCTGACGTAACCCTTGACCTACCACTTCGCTCTAGGTCTGAAACGCTGCCGCTTTTCTTATATTTTCCTACTGTCTGTGCCACACAGGCTTTGCTTATCCCCAGTTGAGTTGCAATATCTCTATATGAGTTACCGCACTTGTGCATACCAATCACATGCCATTTTATGTTCTTATTTACACTTTTCTATCCCATTGTTACTTAAACATCACTTTTGGCATCACAACAAAATGGAAACCACAAACCAAGTGAATGCCGTGGCATGTACAAAAAGTAACCCAAAGACTTCAGTGGTGCGCTCTGCCGTACACACCTTACACTATAAACAGACACATTTCTGCTTTTGCTGGCTCTTTCATCATGGGATTAAATCTATAATCAAATAATGCTAATTTAAACTCCTTTTTCACATTTTTTTTAAATTATAAACATGATGTCAATTGTTGATAAACAGCATATGATAACAATCCCATATTTATAAATATTCCTTACACATGTGGGTTTCTCTTCAGCAAAAAAGAAAATTGGCATCCTATATATTTTCATGTTCATAACTCCATAAGTATTTAAAAATGAAGATTTTTTTTAGTTTTTCTAAAAGTGAGAAAAAATCATAACTCCTTCAAAAATAGTGAGATTTACATAATTGCTTTTTCAAAATATACGTCTTAGTAAGGTAACATTTTTTACCAAACATAAGGCCGGTGGATAAAATAGTTTAAGGACAGGGTATATTTCAGTGAAATATACAGGTGTCCTTAAACTTTTGGTAGGTACTGTATATATAATCCAGTGACTTTTTTTTTAAAGTTCGTTGTACCCAATTTATGCTACTGTGTTTTACTGTTTTCATACCGCTTATTTCCGCAACACACATACACACACACACAAACACCCATGCCTGTGGTGGGACTCGAACCCGCAACCCTCAGCTTGTCGGAGCGCCGGAGCGACCACTCCAGCGACCACGGCTAAGAGGGCCGGCACTTCTTGATAATGCTGCTAATTATCTGACTTTGTAAATTTGGAACTTAAATGTAAGAACGGTTTAACGTATTGTCTACCAGAATGTCATTTACTGTCGAGGAAATACACTTTTTAATTGGACACTTGCCTCTAACACATTCAGAACTTACATTTTTGTTCGTGCTTTTATGAAAACAAAATTAATGTAGAACTATGCTCTTTGCTCTCTTATTCTACAATGACCACAAAAAACATCGTAGCATGTAAGGTATATGTTGACATGGCCGAACTGGAAACTTAGTTACCGTTTTTAACCGTTTTTTTATGCTCATCATGAGCAGAGTTTCGGGCTCTTGGTCGAATTTTCACGTCGAAGAAGGCGGATTTAAATAGCTCCGACACCATTGCGGTTTTCTTAGCATTTCTTTATTTAACATTTAGAAATAAAATATGAACTAATAATACTGAATTCATTGCATATAATATTAGTGGAGCTTAGCAGAAACAAGCAGAAACAAAATGTTAGGAACTACATTCTTATCGGATGAAAAAGTGGGAAGGGGTTAATATTATATTGTTTCAGTTAAAAAATTAAGTTTGATCCAGTACAGAAAATCTATAACGCTTTCATAATTGATAAAAGTGTATAAAGTTGAAAATCAATTAACGAACAACTCATTTGAATTTAAATTTCAGATAAGATGTTTAAGCATTTTAACGGAATGAAAATAGATGTACAGGTTTACGTAAACAATGTTATATAAAATCTGCGTTATAATAGCAGTCAGCATTATACTCTGCCTTGGATAAATAACTCGCCAAAGTAGGATGCGTACAGCGAGCTAATGGATATTAATGATTAATTAATCTATTTCCGCAAGGGCTCTATTGGTTTGCGTGGAAATGCTATTTACTAACTGAATGCTGCAGCTCATATTTTATACAGCCTTTACATACATCGAACTAAAAGCAAGATCCCGTTAATGAAACATGTTTTGTTCCTTTTAAAACAGTCTCTCTCATTAGAGCCGCACGTCCCAGACAGACTTGAAAGGATATGTTCTTGTATCTCATGCTCTTGCTAGTTCCTTTGCAGTAAATCTCCCTTGCTGGACAACACCAAGTGAAGAAATGTTTTCTTCGCAACTTCTCCTTTGAAATTGCTGTGAGCTGGAGTCGTCACACCCTTATCGTTCTCTTTTAAGTCAAAGGACTGCTTTGGAATTCTCTTTCACTAACAGTGCTTTTATTTGAACACTATTTCAATATTCCTCAGGTGTGCATGTTCATTTATTCTAAAGTCATTAAAACTCCTTAACTATGATTTGCTTTTTAATTTAATTGCTTAAATGAATCAGAACTGGAGCAGATTATCTCCACCAAAAGCACTTCTCACCCATTCTGTATATTTCACGAAATATCTAGATGAAACAGTTGCTTATCAAGTGTATTCATCACTCCAATTGGTTGCTGCTAATCACAAAATAAACCCAGCATTTAGATTTAGACTATTATCGTGTCCCTGGCGTAATATTACCTTATCTTAAGAGCGACTCTCACTACTGATAGGTGTGGCTTAAAAGTAGGATTGAGAAGGGTATTTTAAATTAATTTGCCAAGTTCCTCGATTCCATCTAGTATGCGTGAGGTGCTTTCTTTACCTTTTTATTTCTAAGATAAGCTTAAAAAAGATTTCGCGCCATTATATTTCCGCTTCACTGCACCTCACAACTCACAAACAAATAATTTATTATTATTTGCTATACTTGATAAATCACGTGCTAACTAAGTTCACTCGACTAGAGGTTCACACATAACCCATTCCTTCTTACTCACCAAAGAAAATGCTCCTCACTGCGAGACCTGCAATTGCCTTTATCACCATCGAACACCTCGTCACTAAATGCAGAAGTTATACCATGGAGAGAAGATAACATAACATCTCTGAAGATATTTTTTTAGCTTTAAACAACGTCACTCATTTAAAAAACATTATGTTTTTCTTGAAATACACCAAACTGTATAAGAAGATTTCAATATAACACATCAAATAAAAATATATAATAGGTAATAGGTTATACTGTTCTAGCTGTGTTCATGACTTAATAATATAAAATATGTTTATAACAGTCTATTACAATTATTGTATTATTTAATCAGTATAAAGTATACAATGTATTATTATTGTACTCGTATGTATGGATATAAGTCGCGATATGACCTAGTAGTCAAAGCGACTATAAATAAAGAAAAATAACAACAAGAAGAAATGCACCGTCTTTTGCGCATACAGGTTGACGCGAACGCAAGGTAGTAGGGAGAAACTGACGGACATGAGATAACAAGCTTGTCGGATGATTGAAAGTGGCTCGCTTGCTGTAGACTGGCAGCTCCACCAGGAAGCTTACGGGTTTGCGTCCACTCTACCTTCTGTACTCCGCGCACTTTCCTCGTTAACGACCGTTAGTTCAAGGATCTCAAACAGTGTCATTTCCATTTCACATTCTGAATAACGTGCTTTTATTATTTTCCCTGTGTCTTCTTATATTGTGCACCTTTATTGTGTTATATACGGCAACATTGCAGATAACGCTGTCATACCTCACATGGAGGTGACATAAGTGTCAGCTGACTGCTAAAGGGTGAAACAGAAAAACGTTGCTTCTTTTGTGGCGAAGTAAAATACATTCTGTTATTCAGATTACCTTATATCTTGCTATGGATGAATGGCTTGCCGGTTACTGATAATTAGGGCTGGGGTTTTCATGACTGAGCATATATTTTTTGATAAGACTGATATGTATCTTAAATATAAATGCTTGTTATGACAATATGAATGAATTAAGTATTTTAAGTCCTATTTATGCGTATATGACAATTTGTTTCTGATGAAGCATATTTTAGTAAGTAAATCGTCATATTCGTCATACTTTTACTCTTTCGAAAGATAAGGAACTTTTCTCGTGCAGTTTGTTTTTTCTATGCACGTTTGAGTTATTGAATTTCTCAGAATTATAGGTAGATCACATTTTGTTTTCTCGAAAATTTAAAACATTCATTAGTTGGCCACGATATGAACATGTGCGTTTAGAAGAGGAACTAAACAATTTCGGAACAAGTGGGCGGGGCATCGGAAGCACAGTCAGGTAAAGAAAACATCCGCAGTTCTGAGTTGCAAAATGTAGTATTGATTTCGTTGTGCAACTGTACATTCTCCTACCGCCTTGCCCCTCACTGATCCCTAGCCTTCAATGACGTCAGGCAGTGCCAACAAAAACACTAGTAGTACCTTCTGTCTTATTTAGTTTGAATTCACAATATAGGCTTTAACCTTACGTAACAGGGAATTTGTGTAGTCTATTGTTACTATACAAGCAGATAGGTATTTAAGCCTGTTTCTTATAATGTGAGCGATAGATTGTAGATAGGTGTCTCATTGTATTATGGAGTCTTGTTAAAATCATAAGTGTGTTCAATATATTTCAGAAAATATGCATAAAATGAAGTAAAGTATTCCAGTAAAATTACAATAATTCGTGTCTCAATATGGTAAGAAAGTATTTTCGATTGATGATAAAATTTGATATTCTAAACTGTGTGACGTAATTGTTTAAAACATGTAGGATATAATACAATGTGTTCCATTTCCTATGATTTTTCTGAGTAAGAAGTTTTCTATTCAGCATTTTGAATTAGATTCAAATGATATTGTCAATTTTAAATATTCTGCTCTTGTGTGAGCTGAAGCAGAAGGAAGGTTTTGGAAGTACAAGGTTATGTTGGTTGACAATAGACTATATTCTTTATTAAAAATTTGTACAAGGATTTTTTATATGTTGCAACTCGGGTCTCACAAGCTGAAGTAAAACGAGGCTGTAAAAATCACAGCATACGTTAACTATGCATTTATGTTACTGATAATTTTAATAAAATAAAAATCACACTATAATATCAAATTCTATAGTTTAAATTGTTTCGCGTGTGCATTTTATTTTTAAAGAAATAGTTGATTGTCACAATCTCACTTATCTTATTTTACAGCTGAAATTTTACCTCTCTTTAATATTCTTAGGACATATTTTTATGTTACTCTACATACCTTTGTAAATTTTAGGTTATAATAGCATATTTTATCAGTCATATAATTAAGATTTATACGCCATCCTAACCTTAATAATAAGAATGTTAACTAGAATAGTGCACGGGAATACGCATTTGCACATCTCAGAATTGATGTTGAAAACATTACAATACATGGGTGTATATAAATAAATTTATTTGTTTATACTAAATAATGAACTACACTACTATTCAACTTGGAATTTGACATTTCAGTAATATTCATCTTCTGTTCCTATCTCTCTTACTGTCACTCTCTCCCTCTTCCTCCCACTGTCACTAACTCCCTCCAAGCCACCTATTTGTAGAGCCTCAATGAATTAACAGCTAAGCAAAATAGACGGCTAACTAAGGAATTTAAATGCTCTGGTTTTCTTTATTGTGTATTGAAATATAATAATACAAAATATTCAGCATAATGGTATACTTTATCTTCCATAGGTAATAAGTCTCCAAGTTTAATTTAAAACGTGAAAATAACAAGTGAAAATTAATATTTATGCATTCTATGATCGTACTCCGATATTCGGGGATTTAAATTTCTCCATTAGCTATCCGATTATGAAGAATTCTACATGTTATTTTATATCAATATACAACACATATTTTCTTCCTCTCACCATAAATGCCTATGTATATTTTAAGGATTAAATAGCCAAACAAAGCGGACAGCTGAGCCCCCTTCTCCCCCAAAAAACATTAGCCCTCTTCCTACTTAATTTTGTTCGGCATATTTTACTGTTTATTCACTCCAGAAAAGGAAGTTTTTTATTACTAGCGGTAAAAACATCACAGTATGGAAGTTGTGCAGAGTAATAATTAATCTATACAGTATAATATATAGTAGGCACAAGAAATGAAATGATCTAAATTTAAAATAACCAAATAATAATTCAAGAAAGTTCATGACAATTACAAAAGTCCATGTCGATACGTTTTAAAAACTTTCATAAATTATACAATTTTAAAATTAGAGTTAGGAAAACAAAAATAATGGATTTTAAAGGTATATATACAGTCACATACAATATTTTAACACAGAGTAACATTTCCTAATAGGTATCTGATTTTAAATATCTTGGCTTTAAAATAAGCTTTCAAAACGATAAAAGCATTTATCACTGAGTTAGCAAATTTCAAGCAGTACGTGGTAACTTTCAAAGAGTCTATTAAACTAAAATTGGAAAAAGACAAAATTAAATTACACAGGGTAACGGCTTTATCCATAATGCTTTACGGGAGTGAAACCTGCGTACCCCCTGAAATGCAAATCAATAAAGTTCAAGCGACAGAAATGAAATTTCTTACGAACGTGAAGTGATGTAAGTACAAGCATGAATAAAGTAAGGATTGACGATATAAGGGAACAGCTGAATGGAACCAGTAAGTAATAAAGCAATACAAAATAGAAAAACGCGAACTGAACATTTGGTATCAATGTAAAACACAAAAGTAGCCTTAAATTATGCGACGAAAAGAAAAAGAAACCCAACACCTAGAAGACAGCGACAGCTGTGAAGTCGGAAGGGGTTTACTGTCTTATTCTGAAGTGAAGAAGACCAATACTATTGGTACATATATATAGTGTATACTATATATATATATATGTGTGTGTGTATGTGTGTGTGTGTGTGTGTATTTTCATCTGGGAAAGTAAGCAATCGATTTTGAATATTCTTTCACAATTGAAAAGTCCTGTTCATTCTGACGGATATATAGTCCATAAGGCACCTTCTAATTTCAATTCGTAAATTTAAAAAAATCTGATGTGTTACACTCACATGGATTTCTCTACTTGTACAAACTATTTTTACAAACGCTTATTCTTCATCTACTTCATGTTAATCGAGATAAACATTTGCACAAACCATCTTATTAATAATTCTCTTGTAAGTGAAAGGGCAATATGGTAGGCTTTAAGCGATAGGCAAATCGTTTAAGAGCAGGTTGCTATGTGGAACATTCCATTCTCTTTGCATGTATCCAGGAGCATAGAAAACGAAGTATTGGAAAATTCAAGCAAATATCAAGAAATATCTTGGAAATGGTTCACTCAACAACAACAAAAAACGTATAAAACAAATTGTGTATTTTAACGGGATCTACATTTTTTTTGTAGAAAAATGTTGTCTGTCTCTAACGGTTTACCAGTTATGGAAAAACCGTTTAGAAAGAAGAGTACTTTGGGGGGCATTCCCAGAAAATTCAAGATATACATTTTGTTTGTCATAAAAATATCTTAAATATATGATATTTTAATCAAAATCATTTGAGTCATTTTTGATAAAATCAAACTTTTCGAAAAGTTCTATGTAAAGGGAACCAGGAGTGGGGTGATATGCTTGAAAATCTTCTTGTCGCACCTTTGAGAAATACTGAACCCAAATATCAAGTTTGGTGTTTACCCGAATTTACATTTTTGAGTTATTCTGTTTACAGACACTCAGTCACACGCACAGTACTTTTTCTAAAAATTCTTTTTTTCAGGAGGCCTCAAAACATGTATTTCCGGTGAAATCTCGGTATCAAATTTTTGAGTGGAAATACAATACTTCCCCTACTTACTATACGCAGTAGAGAAAGTATATAACGACTAAAAGTGATTTACAATATATACTATAGTGTGTACTATAGTACGAGCACATTATCGCCATAATAGAACATGCTTGCGATAATGTTTCGACTTTGATTGAGAATATCATATGGTAGAAAATAATTGTTGTTATACTACACAAAGTAGTGTAAAATAAGACAAAACTGAAAAGCCGTAGATACTTCGTTGCAATCAACATACATAATTGGTGAGTATTGCCAGAGAAAACACAGGATGCAGTAAAACAAAATATCCTTGAATCTAACGCTATATACAAGATAGTTATCCCAAAACAACTATCCAAAAATATTTTACCATACCGCATTTAAGGAAATGCTTCTAAATCATCTGTGTATTTTGCACTCTAGTTCGCTGCTAAAAATAATTATATACAGACAGACAATTATCTCAAGCACATCAGTAATTTCTCAACGGTTATTTTATAATCAACAACTTAAAATGTCATTTTTCTCTATGTTTACAGACTATATTTTCAAACCTTTTAATTTGGATACTTAGGATTAGTTAATCTTCATACTCATCATTTTCCACCCCATATCGTGTGTACAGGTTACAGGAATCCTTGCTGTGTTAAAACTGTATAGTTTTACATTATTAAATTACTACGGAATCAAAAAGAAGGTAAAAATGTTTAAAATTTCATCACTGTGGTTATCTAAAAGCAAATTTTGATATGATATATTCATAACATATTCTCCATTCACACTATCCTTGAATATCTATCTTACAATAGATATTAAAACTGATTATTTTATCCATGTTACGTTACTCAGGAAACACTAACATCTCTGCTACTTATGTATACTAGGTAGAGGAAGCTTTGCATTCAATCTAAAAATCTATATTTAGATTTTACTGGAAATACATACTTTAAAGGTCTGATGTGTTGCATTCATATGACATTCTCCACCCTCTATCGCTTATTAGTGGGTATAAATCTATTCTTACTAAACCTTTTTCTATCTTCTACATTTTAATCCAAGTAAATCTTTGCAGAAATAACTACATTACACATTTCGTTATAGATACAAAGGGCACGGCGTTAGTCAAACGTTTAAGAACTGGACGCTATATGCTGGCCTTAAAATTTCATACTGTTTCGATGCAATCGTGAGAAACAACTGAATGTTGAAAGGACTTAAGAATGACCAAGCAATGAGCAATTCGAACCATCAATAACGGATATCTGGGAAATG
This sequence comes from Deroplatys truncata, assembly GCA_030765065.1. NCBI lineage: Eukaryota > Metazoa > Arthropoda > Insecta > Mantodea > Mantidae > Deroplatys > Deroplatys truncata. Next base: position 189,671,557 of record CM060981.1, read on the forward strand.
GCTTATGCCACAAAAGAAGTTATTTGAAATAAATTGTGTGTTTTAAAGAGGTCTACATTTCTTGTCTAGTACGCTTTTGTCTATCGCTTAACGTTTACCAGTTATACAAGATTATGCAAAATTTCTTCCGAATTAAGAGGACTTTAAAGGTTAGTCCTAAAAAATTTCAGATATACATTGTATTTGTCATGTAGATATAATTAATATGGTATTTTAATCGAAATAATTACAATAAATTTTTTAGAAATGCAAATACTGAATAAATATTGGAAGACTCTTTGAAAACCTTTTTATAAACATTTATTTGGTATAATTTTGTATAACGTTTAAACCATTTGGGATAGATAAAACATACGTCACAAAAAATGCTGATGTATTTAAACCACACATTTCATATCAACCATTTAGTTGGATATCCGTTGTTATTTTTGTTTCGAATTTTTCAATAGTTTGTCATATAGTCAAAGTGATGTCGCTCTGCAGTTGTTTCTCTGCCATGCTAAGAGTATGAAAGTTCAAGGCCAGCATATAGCGATCCACTTTTCAAAACCTATTTATCGCTTCATTTCCTCTATATCTCTTGTACCTAATATGAAATGTGTAATGAAGCTATAGATGCAAAGATTTATCTGGATTAACATGAAGCAAATAGAAGAAGAATCTTTCGTAGGATATTTGATAGAAGCTACATAAAAACAAACCTTAGTAGTTAAAGAACGACATGTGAATGTAACACATTATGTGTAACGTAACATCATTTTTTAATGTTTGAATATGTTTTTCTAGCAGAATCATATACATCTGGTTTAAAACGTCGTGACACCCCATATGCGCAAGAGAGGAGAAATGAGGAGAAAGTGATGAAAGTAGTGGGGGAGCAAGGGACCAGAAATATATCAGAACTCGGAGAAAGTCGCTGAACCCTACCTCTCCAATTATGCAAGTGGGCTGGTCAGTGCTATTGCGCATATATGCTTCAGGAGTGGGGGACTGTCACGACGATTTACACTAGCTGTATTCAAGATTTCACAAAATAAGCCTTATGCACAACTGAATCATGCGCATGGAAAGTACAGCAACAGAGGCTATTAATTATTTATGTAACCGTATAAGAAAGTGTGTGTTTTTCAGGACGAATAAGACGAATTCGAAACGAGTCGCGAAAAAAACCTTTCCTGCAGTTATTTATACAATATTTTGTTTCATACCACATAGAAATGTTAATTGGTTAAATGTTGTACTAAATGTTTTATCGTTTGTAGCTGTAATTATTATAAACATTGTTAATAGACAAATTGTTGTGAGGCCAGACTGTCTGATAACATGTCGGGGGAACGCATTTGGGTTTGGGATTGAGAAGCATCTATTTGGCTGTGTTATGCATGCACATTGTGGGGACGCGACTACGTAGCATGGAAATGGTGAGTTTTTATCAAACCTCCGACCAGGTCACATCATATAGGATTTGGCACCGAAGGCGACGCACTCAGGTCGGAGTAACCAGGGGGTCAGTATTTGAAATATAAATAAGAATTGTTAAAAATAGATAGTATGTGGTGCAGACCAAATCTCTTATATTCTCTCCTCATCTACGCACAACTTTGGACCCGTCCCGGATTTCCCTCTTATGCCAACGAGTGCTATCGTTGAACTATGACTTAACTTCCTATTTTAAATAAAATGTAGAAGTGGGCACTTTCAGGTTGTTGCGACGTTCCTGGCTCGACTCTCCGAACAGTGGTTTGGAGTATTGAATCCACAACGTATGTCACGTAATTAGTCGATACGTTACATGATAGTGGAGAGCGTCTTGTTATTCTTCTCTTCCCTTTTCGGTTTGCACTACCCCTACATTTCTGTTGTCTTCCTCTCACTAATTATTGTAATTTGTTTTTCCGTCATTTGCCTTGTATATTTAAATATCCGTATTTGCGTTTCATACATGCCGCATGTACACTATATATATGCAACGAAAACCAGCTGGAATAAAATTACAAGTTATCTTTTTCTTCCATCCAGTGTATATCTAAGGCATCCTACTTTATTTTCACATGTTGTATTTTGAATCCATTGTGTATTGCTTTTATTTTACAGGTTGTGATATACTGTCATGCCTAAAACCAATATTTCTTTATTTAAATGCCATTTTTACTTTCTCTACTACGTATAGTAAGTAGGGGAAGTATTGCATTCCACCCAAAAATTCGATACCGAGATTTCATCGGAAATACATGTTTTGAGACCTCCTGAATCCAAAAAAAGCATTTTTGGAAACATGTCCGTGTGTGTATGTGAACAGCATAACTCAAAAACGAACAGTCGGATAAACACCAAACTTGGTATTTAGGTTCAGTATCTTCCAGAGATGCGACACGAAGGTTTTCAAGAAAATTCCCCCACCCCAGACTACCCTTTACATGGAAGATTTTTCGATAATTTTAATTTTCTCAAAAATGGCTCTAACGATTTTGATGAAAATTTCATATGTTTAAGATAATGTCATGAGAAATGAAATGTATATTTCGAATTTTCTGGGAATGTCTCCAAAAGTATTCTTCATTGTGAACGACTTTTGCATAACTGGTAAACCATAAGACATAGACAAAATTTTACTACACAAAAAATGTAGATCGCGTTAAAATATACAATTTATGTCATATACATTTCTTTTGTTGAGTGAACCGTTTTCGAGATATTGCTTGTTATTTCCTTAAATTTTCCAATACTTATACTTTTTCTCAAATTCGTTATTCATTTTTTTATGTCCTGGACATGCAAAGAGAATAGAATGCGCCACATAGCAACCAGCGTTAAAATATTTGACTATCGCTTAAAAGCTACCATAATTCCCTTGCATCTACAAGAAAATTACCAATAAGATTGACATCTCGATATCTCGATTAACATGAAGAATATGGAGAATAAACGTTTGTAAAAATAGTTTGTACAAGAGTAGAGAAAGTCATGTGAGTGTAACACATCAGATTTTTTCATTTTCATGTGATACAGCATGGGGCCCTGTAGCGAGTATACATAATTCCATTATTCCGAGAAGTGCGTCGCCTCCCTCCATGACTATTTAATTTATATCATTTCTAAGCGCCTATATTTCAATACCAACGTTTCAGCGAATGTAAATATTGTGTAGAAATTGTGGAATCTGTGTAATTCTTTAATAGTGAATGACTCTACGCCGTGTGGAATTTGTGAAATTCTTTAACATTGCGTGAGTTTGTATCGCGTGTGATATGGCGCGCTGTGCTTTCCTTACGTAAGTGATAGGTTTGTTGAATTTCTGTGCATGCGTGCATTGTGCTACTATTACAACTTATGGAACAATGATATTGTGAAACATGATACATTGGTGTTACTTACAAAAATCTATCAGGTAAGGAAGTGCTTACTTTTCACGTGTTGTTATACTCAGTGTTGTGGTCGGTGATCTTTGTGTATGTGCTTCGCCAGCTGTTATAAGCGTGTTTCAACAGTAATTGTGCTTTATGTTTGCGATTGTAACACAGATTTTAATCTCTTTTTGAAGTGGTCTGACATCTTTTCTCCGTGGGCGCTTAGAATTATGAAGAGTATATGAGTATATGAAGGTCGTGTGATTGTTTGTGTCTAGTGATACGTTGCTATAGCTTCATTTATGGCGTGTGTATTTTCTTCATATAGTGCAACTTTGGATACAGTGACGACTTGAGAGATGAGTGCATGTGATTTCTTTCGTCGCATATAAGTACCCATTAAATCTAAATTTTGCGCTACTTCAAATTCATTCTAGATGATTTATGTTGCAGATTTATGTTTATTATGTTGCTCAGTTATCAGGGACAGATGTAATGGACCATACAGATTTTCCCAGAGACAGGCGCTTGATGCAACTCTAGGATTTGGTGGGTATATTGTAGTGTTATTTATCCTTGTAGTTTGCTTTTCTCCTCTGAATACGCATGATTTAGTGTTGGCATATACTCTTGCATGGGTAGAATGTTAATACCTGTAGGCCATATGTATTTGCAGTAACCTTCTAATGCGCCACGCGTTCATTCGCATTCTAGCGCTTTACGATCATGTCATCCCATTGATCAATAATGCTGATGTATCATATTTTATTTATTTTTATAAACCTTAGCTTTATTTATATTATTTTCTGTATGTTTTGGGGGAAAAAACAAAATTTAATTTAAAATTCACTGCACTTATGCAGTTCACTTGGAAGTTTTCGTTTACAAAATCTAGGTTTCTTTGAATAGTGTCTTTTTATGGAGCTCCATACATAGTGAGTTATAGTTGGTATTTTTTGGTGCCAGGATCTCAATGTTATGCAATGTTGAAATCCTTTGTGCTTATCTGTCATGTAACCTGCTGTACAAATCATCAGCCGTGACCCCTACCTGAAGCAGTCGCAGTTCCTTCTGATTGTTTGATTTCCCCAGAAACACTGAGCGGACCAGACATCGATTTCGTCACAAAGTTGTTGGCGGGGGTGGACCAAGCCAGCGTCCATCTCCCACTCTTATTGCATATTCTTATTGCATTCTGCCTTCCCGGCAGTGGGGAAGGGCCCTCCTCACAGCGCACCTCCAGGCTAGCAGCAAAACCACTGCTGTTCTGCATCCGCTCCAGGGACACTTTATCAGTACCATTGTCTGTGAAAAGTAATTTAGTAGGGTGACAACCGTGGGTGAGGTTAAACAGATTCAGTTTCCATTCAATGGTTATCAGTTGGGGGTTTCACCGAAACATTCATCAAGATTGTTTTGTCTCAATAATAACAGGAATAGAAGCCTAAATAAACTCTCATATTGTGAAGCAACAGAAAAGAAGTACCCATTGGCTTGTTTAATGCATTTTCTTCATTTATTTTTTCCTTAGCTTCTTGGTCTTGGGTACTTTTTCTCGTGTTTGTAGTTGTTTATTAGTTTTTCTATTCACTTTTAGACGCCGAGGTCGTGATCTTCTGGGCCGGGGAAAATGTGACCTTTGCACCTGGCATTATTACAAACATTGTTAATACACACATTGTTGTGAGGCCAGACTATCTGGTAACATGTATTACACATGCGCAGTTGTGGGGACGCGGTTAGGTAGCGTGGAAATAGAGAGTCGTTATCAAACCTCTGACCAGGTCACACCATGTAGGTTTTGGCACCGAAGGCGACGCACTCCGGTTGGAGTGACCAGGGGGTTAGGATTGTGAAATGTAAAATAGGGGTTGTTAAAAGTAAATAGTGTGTGCTGCAGGCTAAATCTTTTATCTTCTCTCCTTATCCACAAACAATTTTAGGTCCGTCCCGGATATCCCTCATACAAAGCGAGTACTATCGTACAACTATGATTTAACTTTCTATTTGAATTAAAATGTAGAAGTATGCAGCTTCAGATTGTTGTAACGTTTCTGGTTCGACGCCCCGAACAGTAGTTTGGAGTATTGGGTCCAGAATGTATATCACGTAATTAGTCGCTGCGTTACAATGTTATGTTAGACGTGGACGCAGTCATAAGTTGCATATGCTCATTGCAGCAGAAATAAGTTGATGTAATACAGTTAGTGTAATATGTCGTGACACTCTATATGCGCAAGAGAGGAGAAATTACGAGAAGTTGTGAGAGTGGTAGGGGAGCAAGAGACTAGAAGTGATATCACACCCACAGCAGGTTCCACACTGACCCCCACCTCTCTTATTATGAAAGTAGGCTGGTCAGTGCTATTCCGCGCATCTATGCTTCACAGAATGGAGATTATCACAACGTTTTATACAAACTGTACATGTTGCTAACTTTGGAGCCTGTCGTGCTGTGGCGCTGTTGTAGTAAGTAGCAAATATTTCAACGTATTGTTGAGTATGGACTGCATAAGTTTAGTAGCACTATAAAAATAAATACCCCTGTAAATAAATCAATTACGATGAGCTATTAAGTAATATTCAAATTAAAAAATTAACATAGAAACATGAAATAATGCGAGATGGAATAAACATACTCATGAAAATTATCCTTGTAGCTGATTTCCCATTATGTATTCATATATTGGTGTTGGAGTACGGAAAGTAACTGAACGGAAAAGTCCAAATTGACGCAGTGGTTTGGAGACAAAAAGCATGAAATTCAGAATATTATGAAACAAAATAACACATTTACATGGAATAAGTTTCTTCTTGAGACCCATTATCGCATACGCTTTAAACATAGATTAACAAAGGCATTTTAATTAAATAACTTTTTTCTCTCTTTCAGTTCTTCACACAATTTTACATACTGCTGGCCTTTTTTTCCATCGCTGAGAAAATGGATGTTTACAAGTAATATAAAGCTTAGGAGACCAAGTCAACAAGTTAGAAAACGAGACCTGCATGTGTGATAAACACAAACTTCGGTAGTTCCATGTTGCTCTCCTCTCTCTCTCTCTCTCTCTCTCTCTTCCTCCCTCTCTCTGCCTTTTTCCTTACCCCTTCTCGTTAACGAATGAATTTGAACTTGTTAACTTGCAGTTATTATCGAAAAGCATCGATTTATAAAGCCAGGAATACTAAAGAACTAACCTCTGGCCGCTCACTTCGTTATTTCCTTGCCTCGGGTGTTAATTAAAAGAGGTTCCAAGACAATGTTTCGTAATGCTTCAAAGGCTGTACTTGAATGATGTACACCTTTAGGCCTCGCTAATCTATTATTGTAGTTGAAGCGACTTCCTTCCTACTTGTAATGCCTTCCTGACTGGCTAATTATAAAACATGTCAGACAATTGCTTTGAAAAATAAAGAACAAAAGATAATTTAGTGTAATTTCCTGTACAACTTTGTGAACCACGCTACAATATTCCATTGTTAATAATGCTGTTGAAAAGCACGAAGGAAAAATTAGATTGTTCTGAGTTTACAGCTACTTATGCAATTAAATTGCATAAAGAATACTCGAGAAGGCAAAAATAGCCATGCATTTTTTGTTACTAGTTTCACAAATAAGATATAAGCAGCTCAAGAATTAAAATAAACTTTATCATAAAAGTGTGCTAAACGTACGTCACTATTTCTGTCATAAGATCATCAGACCATAAACTCTGAGCACGTGACAACAGTTTATCAACTCAAATATTGCGTTACATGCCGAAAAACGTTAAATTCTATAAAATATACTGAAATTGAAATTATGAAGTTTCTGATGACACCATATTGACATTGTTTTTTTGATTGGAGAGCGAGGCAAATTGGACTTCATGCTTTTCCCTCGAGGTTATCATATAAACTGGACATGAACGTGCATGTTCGAACATTTTCGCCTTGATATGCATCATTTAGGATAACCATTAACTTTTATTAGCATGTCCGGTTATAGGATGTCATGCCCTTAGATGGCGATTCTATATGCAAAAACGAATGAAAAATGAAAACATGCATTTGACTTGTAAACACTATTTCAGCACAAAAATTGCGGCAAACATTGAAATTTACAATGGAACAACTCTAATTACCTTAATTATCATCTTTGGACATAAGTTAGTGTTTTTGTTTTTTATAAAGCGTAATTTACACTGGAGTTACAAACGGCACTAAACAAAATGCCACACAAACGCATGGAAAAGCTACCTCTTATTTTCTGTCTATGATATATATATATATATATATATATATATAATGTCATAGTGGTTTTGTTTTGTTTTATTGAAATGTTTAGCGTAAGTCTCATTTATTAAATGTTTAATATAAAATAACTTACTTTGTTTAATTACATTTCCTTAAGGGCTAACTAAGAATAATTGTTAACTCTTCTTCCTCAATGAATATATTGATCAACACCTCAACCTTTGACTGACAAGGGTAGCCGATGTCGTTAAGGACGGATCCTGAAGCGGAGGTTTACGGTTCAAAACCAGTCAGGACCGTCATTCCTGACGGGTATTTCTTTCTTTTTTTTTTCTTTTTGTATATTCCTGTCCTCATAACTTGCGAATGCCGGGTAGGTACCATAAACTTAGATGAAGAATGAATCCCTCCCAAACTTCCTTTCCCGAAACATAATGTAATTGATATCACCAGTGTCTACCGCCTGTGCTGCTATATGTAGTAAGAACGGGCATTAGACACTACTAAAATAAAATTCCTTACGTTTTTTATGTTTAATTAGGAATGCAAGGCTGTATCTATCTGGTAATCATTTTAAGCAAATATTGGGTCGTCTCGTAAGTTCGTTCGCTTTGCTCGCAAGTTCATCTACAGCGCCTGAAAACCGTAAACCCGTTCTACACTCAAGTTATCATAGTTGTCTAACCACCCTTACAATTTAGAGGTCAACAACCAGACTCGCTATTGCATATGTCAGTGTGTGTTTGTGACTGACGTTCGATGGAACAGCGTGAACTGTTTACAAACTATGGAACAAGTAACTATGCAAAAAGGAACATTTCCGACATCTTCTGCAGTTTTACTACTGCAAGGGTAAAACCGCCTCTCAATGCATGTCTACGAGAAAGATGCAGTAACGAATCCAGCAAGTCAAAAGTGGTTTCGTCGATTTCGAGCTGGGAATATCTCCCTAAAAGACAAACCTCGATATGAACGGCTAATGGTTACGGACGTGGAAAGAATTTATTAAATGATAGTCAACTATCCACCAGATAGTCATCAATCTACGAATGGCAACTCGGGTGTTGGCATTGGAGCTCAATTTAGCTCGTGCTACTCTAGTCAGGAACTTGAAAAAACTGGTTTATGTAAACATTCGCAATGTATGGGTTCCTCACGAGTTTAGTGAAACGATTTTGATTCAGCGCGTTTCCATCTGTGTTCCAAATTCAGACGCAATCAGAATGATCCTTTCCTGGAACGGCTGGTAACTGGAGATGAGAAGTGTATTATGTACAGCAGCACCCGAAAGAGCAAATCATGGCGCAAAATAGGCAGCTACCACTATCGGTTCCTAAACCAGGGCTGCATCCGAGAAAGGTTATGCTATGCATTTAGGGGGATTGCAAAGGAATCCTGTATTACGAACGTCTTCCGAATAATGTGAGAAATACTGTTCTCAGTTGGATCCACTCAAGACAGTCATTGAAGAGAAAGGACCGGAATTGGGAAACGATCTCGTCTTTCACCACGACAACGCTAGACCCTCTATGGTGACCCGTCAAAAGATTCATAATTTTGAGAGGGATGTGTTACCTCAACCACCGTATTCTCCAGACATTGCCCCATCCGACTTTCATTTATTCCGTTCCCTGCAGAATTTTCTGAATGGCAAACGCCTCACTTCTTTGGAGGACTGCAATCTGAACCTCGAAGAGTTCATCCACCAGAAAACTTTCACATTTTGGAGAAATGGAACTATAAGCTTCCGGAGAAATGGCAATATGTTGACAATAAAGGTGTATACTGAAGGAAAAAAATAGTTTGTTTGGAAAACCTAACTGCCGTCGTTATTTATCCTTTGAACGACCTTTGTTTAAAGTTTGTAAACAGAAAGTTCGGCAACTACACTGTCATAGCTGTGCTGGGGTGTGGTGTGTTCCCAGGCGTAACGAAAAACGAACGAACTTATGAGACAACCCTAAATATAAATATTTAGGTTAAAACATTTATTTTCATTTACTGTTTCATTCTAAATTGAGTGACGTTTGTATTTTGTTTCCATTAAAGTTTACGCTAAAAATAAACGAAACAATAGCCTTAGAAATCAAAAACAAAATCAATATATTCTCATAAAGTAGCAACAACTTTCCAGTGACATCAGAAAAAGTGCGTGCATATCACTATTCGCTGGGCTGACGTACCCGTCAGGTCTGATTATCACCTATCTCTTGCACTTCAAAGTGCCTTTTCACAGTGCCATGAAATATGGAACAAAAGGGTTTATAAAGCAGATATTAATGGAGATCTATCTCATTTTTAGAGGTTGACAATCATTGTACTTCGTGCGGGTATAGCAAGGTGAACCTCTAACGCTTTTGTTGCATTCATGGGTAAGTTAATATTAATGTTCACCTCTGTTTGTACATATTGCGATGCAGCATCTATGACTCAGAGTTATCTGGAGGTCGGCGCCGGGGCATTCGGAGATAAAGATAAGTAGCACTCGTCAGCGTAAACAAAGGAAGCGCTATCGTCAGATAACTAGAATCTTCTGGATGTTTCTCTTTCTCCAACGTTTTAGAACTCTTTGAAAATTTCCAGCGGCTATATAAGCGAACGCTCTCGCAAGTGAATCAGTCAGTGGGTAAGCGAGTTAGCGAGTGCGTTTCGGATGCGATGACGTTTCCATGCTGTTCTCTTAGCGAGTTTGTGACAAGTCTGACGTGCAGTCAGTGCTGCCGCAAGAGAGAGAGAGAGAGATTGAAGAAGTCATGTGTTCGACTCTTAAGCAAATGAACCATCCGGATGAACAGGTTATGTCGTGCGTATTTCCTAGCCCGTTACGTCACAAAGAATAGTGAAGTGTTAGTGAGAACTTAGAGAAGTGACAGTGGAAGGTCAATTAGATTGCATTAACAAAGTAACAGTTAAAAACAGCCTGTCACAATATTGTATTGCTGAAATTGCTAGGGGAATATTTTATTTATTTATACTATTCCAGTATATATACCCTGTTACATTTTGGTTGCAAAGTGCTAATAATGTTTATCACTTGCGGTGGGACAACGAAACATTAGGATTTCTCCTCTTTATTACTCATCTAATCCACTACCCTCAAATAAAGCAACCACCTTAATATGTAACAGGGAGAACCAATTCGTTGCAGTTCGTTGACTATTATTGCTACTCTCGTGTTACTTATATTCAGATTAGGACAACTCGGCTGCGTCAGTATTATTGTTAGAGACATTGACGTCTTGGCAGGGTTGTGATATGACTAAGAATGTAGGCTTACACAGATTATAATTTTTACTTCACTCCGTTTGTTAATACTTGATACGATTTAAATAACACTTCACTGATATAGAGAGCTGTGAGATTCTTTAATTCATTAGTTGCACTTTTTAACACGCAAACTTATTTTTCGTCTCACACGAATATATATTATATTTCTTGAGGACAATTTTTTGCGTCTGGTTAATAACTCTATCTGCAGCCAACTGAATTGATTTCAACCGTCTAAACTTGTAAATTTCTGTATTTCAAGTCTCTGATTGGCTAATCATACTCCAATAGAATACCTTCATTTAACTAAAGCTTTTTCTGGTTGTTTATTGGCTATTTTTAAACTGTCTCAAAATTTACATTATTGCTGCTCTAATAATGACTAGTAGCATTATTAAACTTTCAAACTCAATATTGCATCAAGGTTACCTAATTGTTAGCTCTTTGTTAGCAAATTTTGACCTATTTCTCACAGATCCTACTTTATTAAATTACGTAATATATGCATATAACATTATTACACATTAAGATTTCTCCTCTTTATTACTCACTTAATCCACTACCCTCAAATAAAGCAACCAGCTTACATATGTAACAGGGAAAACCAATTCGTTGCAGTTCATTGACTATTATTGCTACTCTCGTGTTACTTATATTCAGATTAGGACAAATATCCTTTTGGCTTACAATGTGTGCACGCTGCGGGTTTATATCGACAGTGTGTCGAGGGGAAGGGCTGCCACAGGATCCTGGAACTGTAAACAGATGCGTCTATAGTAGAACAAAATATAAAATGGAACTCGCAGAGATTAACTCTACCGTAGCAATAACACAATCGAGCTGCTGACTCGGCTGTGCAGCCCTGGGTCTGTGTACTCAGTGCGACGCCACCTATAACAGTTAGGATGGTTTATTTCCCGTTCAATGTGTTTGTCCTAGCTCTACTTACAATAGAAGGTCCTATGAGGTCATGTAACTTTTTTTTGATAGTGGCATTAAATTCTACATCCTTTTCGGATACATCACCTTATTTCCATTTTCTCCCTTTCCAGCAAGGTATGTCCAGACGTTTTATTTAATCATACATGCTTTCCTTAAAATAAGAATACGATTATATCTCAGTTGAATTTCCCAAATTTAGAATCTTGATACACCAAACAGCCACGCCCACTCAAAGCCAATTAGCGAGATGTATAAGCAGGAAAGTGTTCGTCAGAAAGGGATTAATACATTGAGTTTGCTTTCAGTATATTTTTTTTAACTTTAGAAATACAAGAAACATTTGAAACATTAAAACAAGAAATACTTAAATGTAATTTGCAAGAGTTCAAGATATAATTAAACTCAACTCGGCAATGCGAATATTACTGCATTTAACAGAAATCCATAATCACAAACTGAATCAAAGAGCTTCATATAAGATAACATTCAGACTAGCAATAAATAGTGATTAGGCAGTTAACATTATTAACGACATTAGTTTAGGTGACTGTCGGCGTAAAATCAGTTAAAACATGTTACAGAGACAAAGAAATATGGTGCGTAGTAACCCCCGCCATTCATTCCACCAACTGCTCCATCATCACCTTTCCTTTCATCCATTTCACCATCATTTCGTTTCATCTACTTCCTTCAACCCATACCAGGCATCGGGTGATCACCCATCCTGGATGCTCTGTCTGATCCATGAGTTCTGCTCCTCGACGGGCCTCTGACCCCAGGCACCCGCTTGTAAGTCCTGGGGAGTGTAAGTCCTACATAAGAGGAGGGAAAACAGATAATGAATGAGAAAGATGGTTTATTACGTTATTTGCACCACACTTTGGGAGCCAATTTGAAGTAGTTTGTATTGAAGGAGTTGTATTATATTTCAACTGTTGGGAGCCGCAATTGTAGTAGTTACAACCGCACGAATAGTAAACAGTTTCCGGTAACCTTCGCCCCAAATGTACTTTCAGATGCCGTTGCCCCAATTTTAAAAATATTAACGTTGTAATTTAAACTGTTTCTTTAAATATTATATATTTATGTTTGCCGTCAGCATTTATTTTAGGGACACGTTCTGTTAGTAGGGTTGTGGTGCAAAAAGAATGTAGGCTTACAAAGATTATAATTTTTGCTTCACTCCTTCTGTTAATACTTGACACGATTAAAATAACACTTAACTGATATAGAGAGCTGTGAGATTCTTTCTATTAATTAATTACACTTTTTTAATACGTAAACTATTTTCGTCTCACACGAATACGTATTAAATCTCTCGAGGATGTGTCTCGCGTCTGATTAGTAACAGTATTTGCACGCAACTGACTTCTGAATTTGTAAATGTTTCTTCATTTCAGTTTCTGATTGGCTAACCCTAATCCAGTAGAATACCTTCATTTAACTAAAGCTTTTTTGTGGTTATTGATTGGCTATTTTTATAAACTGTCACTAAAATTACATTATTGTTGCTCAAATAATGAATAATAGCATTATTAAACTATCTTACTCATTATTGCCTCAAGGTAATCTCATTGTTAGCTCCTTGTTAGCAACTTTATTAAATTACGTAATATATTTCCATAACATTATTACACATGGATATAATAATATAAGCATATGCAATGACTGTTACATACATTTTACAAATTATTACATACACATATTGCTTCAAGGCCGGCTGTTATTGAATTTACATATTATATAATTTGAATGAAACCATTTAAGTGTTAAAAATACTGCCTTAAAAGAAATAAATGACGTGCATCAGTAACTGCTTATTATAAGCATTATGATACGGAAATACAACCTAATAACGGCACTGTGTATAGGCAAATGGTTTGAAATTCGGGTACATATTGCAAGTGCTCAGTAAGTAAATGTAAATAAAGGCCAAAAAGAATTTAGAATTAAAAAGCCAAAAAGAATTCAGAAAGTTATATTACATAAATTATTAGAATGGTAACTTCAAACATACATACCCTAATAAATATCACTAAGTAAAACAAATTGAGTAGGCTAGAGGACAACGGAGCGAGATGACTCAGTGGTAACCTGAGAGGCTCGCATTGGGAGGCATGAGTCCAATTACCGTTGGGACGATTACTCGGACCTTGGGTTTTCTTCACGGTTCTTCCTGGTTGGCTGGCGAATGCTGGAAGGGATTATATAATACCCCAAATTTTGCTATCAATATTTGTTTTAATTTCATTTCCTTATCATGCTTCAATATCGAAGCGGAACTACAAGGACGGCAGTGATTTTTGCTTTGAGGAACTGTCTGCCTTGTAGTTGGGTGTGTGACAGGCCCACAAAGCGGAAAAGGTAGTCCTATGGAGAGGACTGCAAATGAGCGATCAAAACCTGTTTCGGCGCTCTGCGTTCCCGATCTGTCTCAATGATGGTTACTCGCACTCGTGTTTTCCTTCCGCTCGCCTGCATTTCTCGGGGATCGCCCTTTGCGTTCTTTGCTTCATTCCTTCCTCCTGGAGGGAAAAGTCAGTCCTTCTCTCTCCCTCAGAACGTAATGACGACTGATTTGCCAACAAGCTGGCGGTGATCGACACTGATAGGTGAGGTCATTAAAACACGGACTCATGAACAGAAGGTCTGTGGTTCAAATCTCGTCAGGATCGTCCTCCCTGACAGGTTGTTTCAAGTTTTCGTCAGTCCTAACAATTGGCAAACGCCGAAGAGGAAACCTAATCTTAGGCCTGGAACATTTCTTTCCAAATTTCCTTTTCCAATTATCATTTCATTTCACACGTTAATCAATGTCACTGCCTGCGGTACCGTATGAAGTAAGAACGGGTATTAAACACTATTAAATAAAACTGTTGGTCTCCAGGTACCTTCATATACGCTCCGCATGGCGTTACAAGAAAGAAATGGAAAATAGCACTCGCCAAAGGAAGAGAATGAAGCCAGTAATTGCTCGTTCAATTTTTTGTTGGCTTTGTGTTCCCTGAATTGTAGCAGCAAATTCTAAACTAAAGCATTTTATTTTATCAGTTGAATAAACACTTATATCATCAAAAATATATGGCAAACTCTTAGTATTAATTTTAAAACAACGTGTGCAACCCGTGAGGGTAGACAACGCTATGAGGAAGTAAGGGATCCTACAAGAGGTTTACGTGTATGCTAGTGAAAGAAAGCCAATAACAAAAGTATCCATTACGTACCATTTGATTTGTCTGCTAAAATGAACAAGTAGGCGCAGTGCATCTTTCAGCACCTTCAAGCGATTAAAAATAATCAGGTATGTTAATTTAAACTCATCCTCTAAAGAGTTTAGGAAAGTCAAAGCTAGTAGTCTGAACATCTCATTTAACTCCTATTACATTGTAAAAATTTGAAACTTTTAAAATCTATAACAAGACTCCTATCTATGCCAAATAGATAACAACAGTAATTCAACAACCCTATTTGACTAGTGACTTGTAACACTTGGCATATGTCGAACGTGTTAGATATAAATGTATGGCAAGTGTCTATGAAATTGAGTTTAAAAAAACAAGTACCTCCATGGAGTCAAACATAAACTCATCATGGGAAAGCACGTTAACCAAATGGTTAACGAAAACTTCAGCGGTAATAAGCTTTCCTTAACAAAGTAAAGTTGGCTGAGAGAGTTCATGGAAAACACTGAATGAAAGTTTACCACAATTCTTAATATCAATCAAGAAAGGAAAGTTTTGTGAAACCATAGTCTGCGTTGCCACTCTGAAGCCCCCAGAAGAGGAGAGAGAAGGGACGTTTCTAACTGCCTGTCTACTCCCTCTTCTCTACTCCTTCAAAATGTCTCCTAGAAGCTGCTAGCCTCAAGCTATAGTCAAGAGCATAAACGAGGGTGAGTGGGGAGAAAGCTATTGTGCATAGAGAGACAGAGAGAAACAGATGGATAATACACTGTCTCTTTCTTTCATTCTCGCTCGCTCGCTCCTCTCCCAATGGGCTCATTGCCAAGGAATACCGCTAAGCGCCATTACTTACACGCTGAAAGACTGCTGTTTATTGGCTGAAATGTCATGTGAGTCAAATCAGTGACACTACATAACCTACACTCATCCGCCTTCGTTCGTGTTCTCAACATTGGATAAAACACGCCCTCTCGCCTCGTCACAAACGACGTTACTATACTCTTCTCGAAATAAAAAACACACTTGTGGTAAACAAAGGTGAGAGGAAACCCTAAGGACGTCAATGCTCTCACTGGCCCTTGACCGCAACACTTAGCCTAAGAGTAGATGATAGATCCCATCTTTTCTTTGTTACTGCACTTAAAATGCTCTAATAGATACTTATAACTATTTCTTTGTCATATACTACATTTTCACTGTTATGTGGAAGTAGTAAACAATCAGTTTACTGGGCTTTTATCGCATATCCATTGCAAGGAGTAATACAAAAGCGTCTTTCTTTCCTTTTTCCCTTGTTTTCTTGTTTTGTGTGTTTGATTCATTTATTTGCCGCCTTTAACAGCAGCGTTTTAACTTTGCAACAATTACTCATCAATAGTGATATTTACTGGTTTTACATTTGGGTAGTATTACTTTAAGTAATTGCATTAAATTCACACACACACACACACATTCACAATTCAGTTCACACTTTGACACTGGGAGCATGGGAAATTATCCCAACCAAAGAAAAACTACCACCTCCAGCCGGGAATCAAACCAAAGACTTCTGGATGTGAAAGCTAAAATGTTAACCATCAGGCCAGACAGGTAACCAGATCTTTCTTAGAGCGGATCCAGAATAGCGTCCACTCTATCGAGACACAGAAAACCACTAGCATAGTGATTACCGTCTTCGCGGCGGGAGTTTGATTACAGTATCTCTCCACCAGCTCAGTCAGGCAATAAATCCTACAATTGCACAATATAGTGTAACTTGCAATGAAAAGAAGCAGCATTGAAAATGATGCCAAGTTCATTGTACTGGCTCCTAGATGTATCGGAAAGGCGTCTTTCCGAAAACGTTTCGTGTGATCTACAACATCTAGGAACCAGTAATGTGAATCCATAATGAAGAAGTCGACATGGTATATTACTATAATAGTGTAACTTACCTGTTCCTTACTGACTATACTGATAACACTTTGATAAACAGTCATAGTACGTTTGATTCTTACCGAATTAGCGTTTGCACAGGAAGAAAAATTATTATTTCTTAATACTATTTACGGCACCCCTTGCTTTATTACGTTGAAGTGAAATACTTCGGTTCCTTTCAAAGCATTATTTCTTATGGTTTGCAACACTGATACAATGACGTATAATTTTCTGAACGTTTATATTAAAAATATACATCCATACACAGAAACGTAATAGCTGTAGGACGTAATCTCTCCCATTCCAAGGATGCTCAAAGCTGTATACGTGCATTTCATATCAAAGGTAATGCACAGCTGCCATAGACTATTAGCATATTAACTGTTATATTATCGTATACCGGGTGAGTCTTCTAAGCCTGCGGATTGAGAAGTTATGCAGTTCTGGCGTTGTGCAGGCTATGTCGTAAGCATTATCCACTGCATCGCGTCGTATCAATTTCGGCCGAAAAGACTGTTTTGGATCGCTGTACGTGCAGTGACTTGCACTCGTAGCACAACAGAGTGCGCGTGGTACAGGTCGCAGGTTCAAATACTACCACTTTAAGGTACTTTGTTATGTTTAGTAAATTTAACGAGAACTGATAGTTTGGCATGGAAGTGTCGTTTCACTTAAAAGTTTAATTCTGCGATTTCATTGAAACACAAATTGTTACTTGGTAGAATGTGCTTTAATGAACATCGTGAATAAATGCACAAAACTTTGCAATTATAACTTACAAACATAAGGCATCATTGAATAATACTTTACTATTTAAAGCTATTCTTTCATAAAAATAAAGTAAGTAAATTGTTCTGAAAGCTTACAAAATGCAGTACGTACATACAAACTAAATAACGTTTGCAAGACCATATTAGGATCGTTGTAAACCTCTCTGGTTCCCAAAGTAGTGCATTTAACAGTGACTATGACATCGTGCCGGGCCATCAGACAGATGGGGGTTTGAACTGGACACCGTGCCAGCGGATGCAAGATCTCGTTCTAACCATTATCGCCAGCCTAACCCAGCGCAACAGAGCTGGTATGATGTCACGGCAAGCTAAGATGATGCGCTCCCTGAGCTGTTGAGAGGTCATTGGCCGCTTCTGGTACACATATCTTTAAGATAACCTCATAAGAAGAAATCTAATGGGGTTAGAACTGGTGAGTAGGCCACCCTTTTGGTCCATGTCGTCCGATCCATCGCTCACGGTAGGTGGCATCGAGATAAGCCGTTACACGACGGGCCGAATGGGGTGGCGCATCATCATTTGTTACGACACAGTTAATAGATCCTGCAAAGGCACTTCATCCAGTAGAGCAGGCAGCTAGTGTTATAGGAAGTGGATATAGCGATTCCCAGTGAGTTGGCCATCAAAAAAATACGGGCCTATTACATGACCATCGAATATACCAACCCAAACGTTGAAACCATATAGGACTTGTATGGCCGCCTCCCGCATCCAATGTGGACAGTGCTCCGGTAACGCATGTTGTGGCAATTTACATGTCCTGTGTTATAACACTGCTTCGTCTGTAAATAACACAGTTGCCAAAGAAATGTGGATCTTGTTCAGTTTGTCGTATGATCCACCTAGCGAACGCCATTCTCCGTCCATGGTCCAGCTGCAGAAGCTCCTGGTGTAGTTGGAAATGATAAGGGTGGAACTTTGCATGATGTAGTATTCTCCACGCGGAAGATTGGCTAAAATTGAAATACCTGTGAATGTCCCTCGTACTACAATGCGGATGCTAATGACATAGTCAGTCACACGATCCGTCGTTGCTTGGTCACAGACAGGGTGATCTCTTCGTGGATGTGATGTCTTGTGCACTGTTTCTGATTTCAGAAGGCGGTTCGCAACTCTAAAAAATGTGTGATATGTAGGAAGTGTTATCTGCCGAAACCTGTGTTGGTATAGACGACGTGCCTTCGTTGCATTCTGCTGCGCTTCCCCGTGTACTAACGGTACGTCCAGATACTCTCTATTCGAAAACATTGTTCCACAATGAGCACGAATTGCTGGAACTTCGTATTTATAGGCAAATCCAGTTTCTAGTGCATTTGGAAAGAAATCATGATTTGCTGGAACGTTCTCGAAACATGAACAAAAGTTAATAAAAAAATTAATTTACTCGCAGGTGTTTTTTGAACTTCCGACTTACACATGAGTTTGAGCACCACCGTAACCCTAATTAGCGGGCTGATGAATGCGGTGTCTCTAAAATTCAATTGCTAGTTACCAATCTGCAGAATGAGAAGATTCACTATGTGTGTGTATATATATAGTGTGGATCATAAAGTTGAGACTTTACATATCTCCAAAACTACGCGTTGTAGAAAGAAATGTCTTTTATAAAAGTTGCTTGATATTATGGGGGAAAGTAAATGCCATTAGTCTTATTTTATTTGGAGGACATTATGATGGTCATTTTAGGGTCAATTACATTTTTCAAAAGGGAATATACATTTTGTATGCCTTTTTCTCATTAGAAAATGCTTTATTAAAAAACGTTTATTTTGTGATGAGGAATAAGGAAACAAAAGAAAAAGTGAATGTTGGTTCCCAATTACGAAACGTAACTTGACCCTCAAATGACCATCCATGGATGGTACAACCATTCATTAAATCTTCAAACATAGCCATTCACAATTTTTGTTGTTATTTACGTTGGTGTAAGAACAATGCAACGTAGTTTATACAAATTATGTTTAGTTTTTTATGAGGAGCGAGAAAACAACATTAAAAAATCTGATGTGTTACACTCACATGACTTTCTCTACTCTTGTACAATCTAATTTTACAAACGCTTATTCTCCATATGCTTCATGTTAATCGAGATATCAAGATGTCAATCTTATTGGTAATTTTCTTGTAGATGCAAGGGGAATATGGTAGCTTTTAAGCGATAGTCAAATATTTTAACGCTGGTTGCTATGTGGCGCATTCCATTCTCTTTGCATGTCAGGACATAAAAAAATGAATAACGTATTTGAGAAAAAGTATAAGTATTGGAAAATTTAAGGAAATAACAAGCAATATCTCGAAAACGGTTCACTCAACAAAAGAAATGTATATGACATAAGTTGTGTATTTTAACGCGATCTACATTTTTCGTGTAGTAAAATTTTGTCTATCTCTTATGGTTTACCGGTTATGGAAAAGTCGTTCACAATGAAGAATACTTTTGGAGACATTCCCAGAAAATTCGAGATATACATTTTATTTGGCATGACAATATCTTAAACATATGATATTTTAATCAAAATCGTTAGAGCCGTTTTTGAGAAAATTAAAATTTTCGAAAAATGTTCCATGTAAAGGGTAGTCTGGGGTGGGGGTATTTTCTTGAAAACCTTCGTGTCGCATCTCTGCAAGATACTGAACCTAAATACCAAGTTTGGCGTTTATCCGACTCTTCGTTTTTGAGTTATGCTGTTCACAGACACACAGACCCACAGACACACAGACAGACACACAGACACACAGACACACAGACACACACACGGACATGTTTCCAAAAATGCTTTTTTTGGATTCAGGGAGTCTCAAAACATGTATTTCCGGTGAAACCTCGGTATCGAATTTTTGGGTGGAATGCAATACTTCCCCTACTTACTATACGTAGTAGAGAAAGTAAAAAAGATAGGTTCCCATTTAAAATACCATTAAATTGACCGCCAAATGACCATCACAATGTCCTACAAATGGAACACGACTAATGGCATTTACTTTCTCCCATAACATCTAGCAAATTTTATGCAAGACATTTCTTTCCACAACGCTTAGTTTTGGAGATATTTTACAGTCTCAATTTAAATGGTCCATCCTGTATAAGGATAGTGTGATGATGGTATAAGATATGACAAATAAGTGCGTATATTTAATTGGAGAGCTTCTCTAGCAACTAATAACAAGTAGCCGTGATAAGCTATTCTCTATGCATAGGACTAAGAGTGGAGGGGTACTTAGCACTTCGACCTATGGAGGTATTTTATGCCGAGACCCTAACGGGTGCCGCCAGGAGGGAGGGGTGAGGTGAGAGGAGACAGAGGGTGGCCACATCAGGAGACACGAAAAGGGCAAGGTCCCTACCTTTTCCGGATTTTAACTCCCCGAATACCAGTTGGTACAACCGGCCCCCTCCCCTCAGGCTTGCACAACCCACTGGGGGTCCCGGACTCAAAGCCTGCCCCCATTCCGGGGTACGAAGTGTTACATAGAACATCCTTTTCTCCTGCCACGCAACGCCGAGACTCCCACCAACACTTGCAACTTTGAATCAGCCAAGCAAATGGACGGCGAAGTGAAATTAGAATGGGGTGAAATTGAGGAACAGAAAATTCAGGGGATGTAATTAACCTTACTAGCAGTCGCCTAGGGCCCTGGGGTAACCCCGAAGAAACTCATGGCGCAGAAATTGACCCCACGACCTCCCGAATGCGGCCACAAATGTTACCACCTGAGCCATCCCGTTCGGTATCCTCTATGTATAACCAGAATGAATATGCTAGATGACAGAAATGAGCACAAACACTTTTAAACTACTGATGAGTATTTTTCTCTTACATTTAATCTCTGCTAAGTAGTAGATAAAAGCGCTAGCCTCACACCAAGGCTTCGATCCCAGGGACCCGCATGTAAGATTTGTGGTGGACGCAGCCGCACCTGGGTTCTCCGGTTTCCCCCTCCGTTCATACTACCAATTGCTCCATCATTACTTTTCCAATAATTCATCGCCTTTCCTTTCATCCCTTTCGCCTTCATTTCACATTATCTTCTTACTCTCATACCTTCTACGGGCCGATCCTCCGTGTCGGGTACTTTATTCTTTGATATCACGTTCGTCTATTCCTTGATAAGTCTTTGCTCCTAGGCACGGTTACAAGTCATAGGGGGTGTAAGCCCTACATACGAGGAGGTAAACCGGCTAAGTAAGTAACTATACAAGAATGTCAACTAAACTCATTTTCCTCTGACATACCTAAATATCATGTATGTGTAGGACCCTTACATATCCAAATGTAGAGACAATTGCCTGGTCTTGGTAAATCTCTTAAATATCATCAATCATACGGATGTCCTGCCATTACATCGCACATTTCCCCATGCTTCACCACGTTACCCCTTCTTATGTATATTACGATCTATCGAACTCTCTCTAAAAATAAATTGCAGATTACGCTCGTAACATGTTTTGATTTTTGGTTCATTTTTCGTTAAAGCGTGTAATGTAACATTTTAAGGTTAACGCAATCAATTGGCACATATACATACCGTAATAAGATGTTGTTGTTCTTATTTCTGACGTAAGTAAATTACAAATTCAATAACTTAGAGCTCAAGTGAAAATTTCAGTTCAAAGTTTAAGATAGAGAAGGTAGACAGTCATACCTCCACATCCTAATTATTGAATGTTATAAAGCATAATGTGTAAGCAAACACTGTTACTTAGCAATGGTATTCCTTGCGTTACCTTTGTATGGTGTAGTTCCCTTGCTTTCTGAGTAAAGTCAGACAAAATCACATTCATAAAAGCCCCACAAATTAATAGAGCAACAAAACAGCAAAAGAACATTTTATGTTTCGCATTTAGCAATTCAAATATACCTCATGCGACTAAAATCCAAATATTATGTTTAAAAACCGGTAAATTGTTGATTATTAACCAAATTCCGTTAAAATAAGGCTAACATATTTGACCAGCAGAACAGATGGAAATGTTATACGATCGGTAACCAACAATGGTCTTCAATCAGTTTGAAAGTTAAGCTATATCGGTATTTACCTTTGTTCAAATTGTTTATCTGAAAGTGATAAAGTTCACGTTTGTTACTACGTTACCTGCAGCGTGAAAACTAAATGAATATGCTTTTCTAGAACGGATGAAATAAACAAAAATTAACACACTGGACAATGGGGAAAGTTGAAGTGTAACAATTTACTGTGCATGTATTTAAGCAAACATGCATAACTTGGAAGAAATGAGCTATTTTGATTACTGTACATACCATTTCAGTTTAATAGTATGCATATTTTGATACAAAATCTGAATTTAAATTCAATTTAAAACCTAGTCCCAAACCACCACACAAATCGACAATTTATGTGCTATCATTTACATGATTGCTAAATCTGGACGAAGAGAGCAAAGCTCATTAGCATCTGCCTAACAATTTTACAATTATTACTATTATTATTGAGGATTACCCACAAAATTCATTAAATAAATTGGTATGATCGTGATTCAAAGAGGAAACATCACATTATTCAAAACGTGTGCTGTATTCGGTTAAAGACTTCGATTTACATAATGTCACTATCCATTTATTGCACGTAACATTGGCGATGTATCATAATGCAGGAATATCAGGGTAAATAATTAAACTACTTTGCACCAGTGTTTAAAACGGAATCACTGAAGATTAAAGTATGGACAAATGTTAACACTACGGAATAAACTGCTTTATTCGTAGTAAATTGATTAATAATAATTTAATGTTTACAGGCAATAATTGTAACAGATGTTAGTGATATTAATTTGTTACAGCAAAGCATTGGCGCCTGCTTATGATAATATACTTACTTTTGCTTCCAAATCGTTCTTCTCGGTACCCCTTAGGTTTAAAGTATGTATCAAGAATAACTGAATGCACTTCATATGAAGAAGTATATTGTGTGCCAATAAAATAATGTTTGTTATGTACATCCTGGATGCTACAAACATAGCAGTTAAGATTATTTTAACATGTTTTATATATAATTGTATATATTTAAGGTATATTATTTTCCAATGATCTGAAACTATGGATACTTTTCATTCATTGCATTTATTTACTAACGTGATAAGCATATACCCAATTACAGCATTCAGTCACAAATTCAGTTGCATCCAACACAACACAGAATAAATAAAGACTACAAACAAAGCCAAAGAAGACGTCAAGGTGTCAGTAATATAACTGTTACTATGAACACTACGTTGCTCCTAATTTACAAATAAACAACTGCTAATTACTGCATTGTATAACTGGGTTTGAACATGTAGAATGTGTCAACATGGAGATATGTTGATCGAGTGGTTTATTACAGAAATTAATGGTTCTATTTTTTTGGTGAATTCTAATGAATTTCAGTGACCGTATAAAGAATAGAAATACAAGTTATACATACAATTTCCAAAATAATCTACATTGTTTATGATTGTTGCGCAAATCGCACCTCCAGTGCAAAATCCATGTAGCTCAAAACAAGTCATTCTGAGAAAGTTACGCATGACGATTTTTTCAACAAGTAGACTTCTAGTTTTGAGTATTTTTGTTTAAAGCAGATCTTTTATTTAATGTTTCTGTTAGGTAGAAAATTCGCAGTTTTATGACAGTAAAACGAAAATATTTGTACAATACCTTTTGATTATAAATAACAATTTTATGATATTATGTTGCTTTACCCGGATTTACAAGGATGTGTTTTTATACGAGATGCAAGATTAAAATTACTTTATGTAACCGCCGTTACACTGCGTCAATATCAAATTCTGTGAAAATCGCAACAGTTGTATTTAAAATATTATATATGTATGTGGTATATAAGAAACTCAATCTATGTCCGCACTCACAAATATGGTTCAGGCTTACATAACAGGCGCGCAGTATGTCAGCCTACAACTATTTATAAACAATGCTTAATCTGAAATCCAGCAAAGTCATCCTTTCTTAGAGGTTTAGTCATATCCTAAAGCACAGCATGTTCGTCGTAGGTCCAGGGTATGTAGTGAGCTAATGAAACTATTCATACATATGCTCCATTCCAGTTTTGAATATCCTCTGCGAGGAGAAATTTATGCTCTATGCTTTTCGACATAAATGTTTTTAAAAATACAGCAAAACGTTTAAAAATCTGGCTGCAGCTTATTTATTAAACCTAGGCGCCATTTAGCGCATTTTCCACGTTTGATGTAATTTTTGATGTGATATACTAGCAAAGTTTACCATAGATTACTAGCATAAGGTGGTTTAATTTTCCGAATTCTCCTGAAAGGTTGCAGGAAAGATTAGTCAGGCATACTAAATTCTTAGATGTCCAATGTTTCGTTTATCCGTTTAGCCTTGATAAAGTTCCAAATACATAGACAACAGTGTTCAGGATTGCAGGTAACGTCTAAACCAAAATATCACGTTCAGGGGTCTATCATGAAACTAAAACGACAAAACTGCGACTTAGATGTTTATATCCTTCCTGCTTAAACTCTACAAAATTATTTACTATTAGTATTTTTGCTCGACAAGAAATGTTGCATACCTGCTTCAGTTCTGCTGAAAGTAAACGAGTCCTTATATTATAAAAGGAATTTGTCTGCATAATTCAAAATTCAAAAAATAGGAGGGCTATTAAATTCTATGGAAAAAGCTAAAAAGATTGATACTTTCTTACAGAGTATATTTAATCACTTTTTATGCTAAAAAGGATCGATAGATTTTATCATACCTAAAGCCAATACAAGATGAAAGGTAACCAGCACTAATAGTGTGTCGACCTGCGATCAAACATGAACTCACATGTGACAGAAAATTTAATACACTTTCAAATACTTCAAATTACTGCGCAGATAAATAAAAGTTTGCTATCACAAATTATCTTTCCAGCAGGGCTTTTGACTCCGTACAAGAGTTTGTGGATGAACACTAAATATAAGCTGAAATACGTTATGTAGGTTTTATGAAGTAGTTTTCATTAATTGCATGGCATGTTGCTTTACCATATTATACGAAAAGCGGCTGTGTATCATAGTGCTGAAGGGTGCATTTGGTCTCTAATGTGACCGTATGTCTGTTCCTTAGTCATGTATCACCTGCGGTAAGTGTCAAGAGATGCATCGTTATATTCTTAAGACGTCTGTTTGCTGACGGTGGTGTGTTGTAGCATGCATTCTACAATATCGCTGGACGTGGCTCATAATTACTTTAATATGAATACTTTCTTCAAATCATACTCAAATGATTATGAGTTTCGCAGGTATTATAGAAATGCAGAAGTCCTCCTCATGTTTCCAATAGTCAAGTGGGGTTGTTTTATCAGCATCCTTTAACTCCCACCTCCTCTTTTGGTGTGAGCTATTCTACGACATACCGTATAAATACAGATAGATGTTAACTATTAAGAAAAGTTAGGATGGAATTTATTGATGAACTTCAAATAGTAGAACTGCAAACAGTTTATCAGAGAGTTTCGATTATTGCTTCAAAACCATTCTCAGTTTAAAGTCTCAAATATTGCAGACAGATTGTCTTTAATTCATAATCAGGCTGCACCATAAGCATTGAAGATTTTTCTCAGACACCAATATTCATATGCTTAGGGTGTGCCATGTTTTTCGTTGCTTGTCTTTAGTTCTCTCTTTGTTTTCGGCTATTCACTCACCATCCCCTTCATCAAAATTTGCGCTATCTTTTACACTAGGATAGTTTTAATTTGTCTTGCGGCTGTTTAATAAATCAAATTCCTGGATAAACTCGCAAGCGACTGCTTGGATATCGACTCCTATTTGGTATTCTTCTGCACAAAGGATTCGGGATCTGAGAATTAATGTTTCAAAAGATACTTAAGCCATATTGGAGATGACGTAAAGAAAGATTAAGGAAAATGCTATTATTAATATTCTCATCATTCTTTGATGCCCATGTACACATCCCGTATCTCTCTTGCGTCCCCATTGCTCACTTGTTTTTCGGTGCAAATGCATGAGCTTGACTTTGAAGTGGTTTTCCTTTATTCTTCCTGGGGAACGGACGTCCATTAATTCCTTCCCCTTTATCTTGTAGTCTCTCTCTTCCTTCCAACCTTCCTCCCCACCATCCAACCTTTGCATCCTTCCTGTGTAAAATATTAAAAAGAGCGGAAACTAGCTCACCCATTATTCTGAAGAAATACGTAATATTCTTTCACAGGCCACGTTTTCTGGGCCGCAAGGTATACTGCATGCTAACACATTCACTAAGATGCCTTGTATGTGCTATTACAGCATTTGTTAAAACGCATTACTCTACGGACTATCTTTGAAGTAAAAAGAAACTTGCATAAAACACAAATGCTTGAAGTTTATTTTTGTTCCCTCTTTAATTTCTAATTAAGGCACCTAACAACATAAGTGAGAATTTTATGCTAAATAGAAATATCGAGATATGACCTTGCCAGTGATATTTCCAAAACTATATTAACTGACTTCCCTTTACAAGTTTTAGTGTAACTGTGCTACGGTATATGTGATAATCTGTTTTTGTCTTTCATGAATGATAGCACTAAGGGCCTGTTTTGTATACTGCAGTTAAGGGATGTGTTTCATTCTGCACATATACATCACTGAATTTCTTATCCCGTATTGCACAATTATATGTTTCAATTATACATGTTAGGAATTATTAAAATTGTATATAAGTACATACCTAACATCGACAGAGGACTTTAAATTGTAGGCATTCTGGTCTCTGGCATCATAGTCCTGGCATCATCTCTGGCACCAGTCCTCACTGCTACACCCCTAATTTTATCATGTCGTGGAAAGAAAACCCCGAAAGACCACAAAGAAAAGGTTCGAAAAGGCAACTTATTGACAAGAAACTGTCACACTCGCCATTCAGCTCAAGATCAAAGGATAAATTGAGCTAAATTATATTTAAATTTCCTCTTTACAGAAACATCGAGAATTTACACTGGGGCAAGCTTCAAAGATCACAAGTGGCTCCCAGGCTAACAGATACAATCACTTTACCCTCGTATATGTATGGAAATGGCAGAGATATATAAAACCTAAAATTACAATATAATTTCATCCCCGTTTGTGAACAGTAAAACAACTTTTGAATTGAAATGAGGCAAACCCAGAAAATCTAAACGAACAGAACGACCAAATAGCAAATTATTTGCTCGAGCAGAGTATACGGCTACATATCAGAAATAACTTCAGTTGCAGTCAACACGCACAGGTGAGAACGTCACATCCAAGTCATTTAGGAGGTCAACAGGACAGACCAGCTAACCTCAGCTCGGGACAAGAGCGCCACCATCTAAAAGAAAGAAAAACGAAGTACAGAGCTACAACGTGCGGTGCGAGTATAACCGGAGCTAAACTGAATTAGCACTGCCTTCCTACTTGTAGGATTCCCTATGACGGAATGCTTGCCTTTTTGTGTATTTTCAATTAGCGAACTGAATACCAAGTATACATGTTGCAAAATTCTTCACTTACGCTAGGTAGCGCCGTCGAAGTAGTGGCGTAAAGAAAACATCAACTCATATTCTCAGCTATGAATCTTATCCCTGCTGCAGTATGTGGATGTTAAGCATTTTACCTTAAGTGGTAAGATGTTACAAAATGCCTATTAAATAGTATAAGTTAAATACTGAATGACTCTCTGCTTTTCGATTTATTATTTAAATTCAACCGATAAACAGAATTCTTCATTTAGGATATCACATATTATTAGAAATGGCTAAAGGGTGAGGGTATTCGAGGGTGGGGATTGGGTAAAGACGAAAAAAGCAATTTACGCAGTTGTGTATTTTAATCAGCTCTACATTATTCCTACAGTGAGAGGAATTCTTAAGGTATTCCAGTTATGCAATATAAAATACATGAAACTTGAGAAAATATTCTCTTATAATTGCGTATACATATTTCATTTGCCATGTAAATGTGCTAAAACACAACGTATTTCAATTAGAACCGTCAGGAGTCATTTCTGAGAAAACCGAAAATAACTAAAAATGTTACATACAAAAGATAGTTTCAGATATCGTTTAAATTAAATTACAAGTTTGGAATTTATACGACATTACTTTTTAGATATGCTCTTCACAAATAAACATACATACACACATTTCCAGGTCCAAACATTTTTACAAATGATATTTCTTTCTTTTTTCTTTTAATTTGGGAGACCCCAAAGCAATTTTGGGTGCAATACAGCACTGCCTCTATCCACTACAGGTAAGCGGTAGAATAAGTAAAAACATTCAAAAAGATACTTAATTTCGACATTCTCCACTATACCCCTCTGCGTTTATCCCTTGCTGCAGTTGAGGAGTGAGACAAGACGAAGGGGCATTTCCCTTAAGATATAAAGACTCTGGGAAAAGGAGGATGTAGGATGTAAGTACCGGAGGGGAACACCTCGCCAGACCACTAGATCTATTGTAGCTACAACCCCCGGAAGGCAACGAGGAAGTGTAGGAGCCTCAGGAGGCCGCAGGTCCACAGGTAGACGGGATTATACAGACGCACGGAAGTTTCTATCATTTCCAGTACGAAACATCCGCTCTTGCCAGTAGAGGCGAAGAGTCCCGCGAGAGGTAGAAGAAGCGGCCCTTGCAGGCAAGCCAACGCGTCCAGGCATTGGCGGGGAGAAAACTTTCCGAAGTGCAGTAACGATGCCATCTGTCAATCGCCAGAACGCACTATAGAACCCGGAGACACTGCCAGAAAGATGAAAGGGAGAACGAGGAAAAGGCAGGAAATGGGTGAAAGAAGAAATCTTGGTACACCACCCCAACATTCGCCTAGGCGATCAGAGGAAAACCACGAAAAAACCATGGTCAGAGTGGGCAGCCACCGGGAATCGAATCTGGGATCTCCCGAATGCGGGCCATAACGTTGCCGCTTGAGCCACCCCGCTTGGTAAAGAAGAGGATACTATGACAATTTAACAAAGTAATCAGGGGTACTTCTGAATTTTGAAGGTTGAGAAAGGAAAAGGTAGGTGTAGCTTTATCTGCAAGAGCACTGCAGAACACAGCATTTCTCAAGGGGAAGGTATATAATTATAGAAAATTAACAGTTATTCTTCATGGACCTTAATCTTGAAGATCGTGCTTTGTACTAAATACATTGATAGTTTCTACTATCAACTCAACCGTAGTATCTGCGTAATCTACAACTGCAGAAAGCGAAATGTTGCGAGGCAAGACTTCAGACAGTTGGATAACACCGTCGTGCACTACAGGGTGGCACTTTGCTACGTTGGGCTTCATTGTTAGATGACATATTAGTTTATTAACTTAATAATGTATTCATCTTTATCCCTTTAAATTCTTTTTTCAACGATAGTGTCTTTTTATCCACTTACCGTTCATGATATAAAGTTGAGTTTGCTGTAGTGGTAATATGACCTACATACGTGTTTTGCCTAC
Organism: Deroplatys truncata; assembly: GCA_030765065.1. NCBI lineage: Eukaryota > Metazoa > Arthropoda > Insecta > Mantodea > Mantidae > Deroplatys > Deroplatys truncata. The sequence continues at coordinate 189,701,674 of CM060981.1, forward strand.
TTTACCGTATGTAGGTGCATATACTGCATTACACGTTTATGCATTTATAATTACATTGGATATAATTAAATTATCGTAATTGTCAACAGGATTTTACTACTTAAACGTTACCCTTTTTGTGTCTTATTATTTACTTAGCACCGAAGACAAAGCATAATATTCCAATATCTTTATGATTTGTTGCGCTGCAATTAAATATAATATTAAGATGGTGAAGTGAATGCCTTTAAATCTATTAGTTTTAAAAAGAGATTATGTGTTAGTTTGATTTTAAGATTACATATTAATTTATTTTGTATAATGAGTAAGCACACTTCATTTCCAATAAAAAGTTAATAATCAAAATTCTAAGTCTTATATTTACAATTATTATAATAATTTCTTTTGATTTGATTTAAGACAGCAGTTAAGTATGAGCTGTAAGTTATTTATTTTGTAAGTCTGTAGGTACATTTAATCCCAAGTTCGTCACCATGCTTAATGTTGGTGACCTTTTTACAGCAATTAGGATGCTGGTATTAGTTAATTTTATTTGTATTATTCACTATTATCGAAAAATAGTATGCAATACGCATGCGTTAAGTGCAGTGGATAATCTCCTCGTTCTCCAACGATGCACTTACCACACTTGTATCGCAATATAGTATCATGTTGTACCACGTTATCCACTATTTAATATTTGTTTTTCTTTTTTCATGTGACTTCAAGGATAACACGTATTGATACTGCGTGTACACCTGCTTCCATTTATGCCGTCATCGTCGCCATAGCTTTAGGTGGAATACCACTAGCCTTCACAGGCGGAGCATGTATAGAACAAAGAGGCGTGTGTATCTATTTACCTTTTCACCCATGCAGTAGCATTCTGTTTTATGTGCATTTATAATAACCATGTTTAAGTATATAACTAAATGAAACCCTGTTTTACACAATATATCCTAGAAAAAATATTTTAATGGCAACATAATGTAAAACTGAATTACATTACAATTTTTATTCCCAAAGAGGACATATTTACTAGACATTATTTGAATCATCTATCCAATTCAAATGTACAACTAAATTAAACACTGTTTTGCAGAATTTCTGCAACCTCTGTGGTGTGGAATAGCGTGTCCGTCTCACATTCAAGAGATTCCGAGTTACCCGATAAGGTTCTTCTGGGGTTTTCCCTTATACTGAAAATACGAATGTCGGGTAACTTTAACCTCTGTGGGTTCATTTGAGCATCATTTCATTCATCGTCCGATATGACCTAAACGATTAAAGGAGGCTAAACTAATAACAAAAATCTCCATTTTTAATGCCAGTAATTATAATGTAAAATGGAAGTAAATTGTACTACTTACTCTCAAACATGATGATGTAATGGGGTTTAAGGGCACTAAACAGCTAAGGTCATCAGCGCCCTTACTCTCAAAGAGGACACGTTTACTAGAAATTATTTTATACGAAAAACCTGCATGGAATGACTCTAGCAATGTCTTCAACTGCAAATAGATTTCTCACTACAATTCTTCCACGATGCACCTCCGAAGTATTTGCATCCATCGCGTGAGCTACAGTTAACACACACTACTGCTTGGTCGAACAACAAAGGCAGGGCGCTCAGACACACCCATCCCTTCTATTATGCGCCCGCTGAGAAGGTTATTCAAAATAACATCTGAAGCTGCGGTGACGGCATAAACGGAAGCAAGTGTACAACATTATGTATAGTAGTAATTTATAAAATTTAATGCAAAGGTTTATCGTCATTATAATAACGTAGTGGTAAAATAAGCGTTTTGCTTTCACTACTACCAGTCTATAACGGGTACTGGAAGTATTGTATTCTAACAAAAAATTCGACATCGAGATTTCACTTGAAATATGCTTTTAGATTAACGGCACCCAGAAAAACATTTCAGAAAAAGCTCCACGCGCGCGTGTTTGTGTATGTGTGTGTGTGTGTGTGTGTGTGTGTGTACAGAACAACTCCAAAACAAACGTGAGATAGACACCAAATTTGTGACTTCATTCCGTATCATTAAAGATACGAAACACAAATTTAAAAAAAAAATCCCACAACCTATACCACCCTTTCAAGCCGTTCTTGATGTGACAATTTTGATGCCGCCCCTGCTTCAAATTTGTGTAACATTTAATGTTATCGGTTCTGTTCATGAGTTTTGTAATGTCATTTCGTAGCTCGTTGTGCGTTGTCTCGTGCGCCAGCTGCTCCAGTGGTATCGCTATGAGTTCTTTATCTCAGGATACACGCGAGTATTTTGAAAGGATAACACAGTTAAGTTTTAATGTTGACTAAAATGTTAAGTTTGAGAGGAGTCGCCAACTAATAAATTTACGAACTTATTACTTCTGTAACAATAAAAGCGATACAGCAGTTGCGATAAGTCATAGAAATGTTGCTCGGAAATATCCCTCTTAATAGCCCCTAAATCTTAAAAATTACACACGAGCGTAAGTCGCACAAGAATCGAGAATCGCAACAGTGTCACGAATGTGTCTCGAGTGTATGCACGAATGTATGTCTGATTAGAATTTGTATACTTTTCTTAACTTAAGCTCCGTCTACATCAATACCCCTACCAACGTTCCTTCTCTCGTGGTCCAATCTTTAAACACCTACAAATGCGTCTTTTACCTTGCTATTAAGCCACACCTTTCACTTTTCTAATTTACATAATTGCTGCCTACATAACCTTGCAAACGTACTGAGCTAAACCCTAACTGCATTCCAAAAATCTTTAAGCAAATATGTTCTATATTCAACAGTTACTAATGTCTTTCTTACATGACCTGCTAATTACCTTTTTCTTTTCGGACAAATCTTTCAATTCAGGCTTATTATATTATACATTGCTTTAATATTCGGAAATTATTTATGGTAATTGTTTCTTTATTTTATTACTTTTATTTAATTATTTATATCTTTGATCATTAGTTGATGTACCACCTTTACATGGGAATATGTTGAGTATAGTAGCTCCGACGATTTTGATTAAAATACCATACGCTTAAGATATTCTCATATTTCATCAAATGTATACGTGAATTTTCTGTGCATAGGCTCTGAAGCCTTCTTCATACTGGCTGAATTTTTATGAATGGGAAATAATAAGAAATGGGCAAAAGTTTACAAAAAACTATGGAGTTTATCGGGATGCACAATTTGTGGCAAATTTTTTCGTAGCGTTAGATGATTTAGAAGTATTACGTTTTGCATATTTACACTTTTCCGAAGTGTAATCTTACCGACACACTTGACAGTTTACTATTTTTCTTTTTTCACTCTATCGCAAGAGCCAGTCACGTTAACAGAGTCAAAATTTCAATCCTAGATTTTGTATGAATGTGATATATAAAGGATATCTTCGAACTCTTCGTGCGTAGACAAAGTCTGTTGGTGTTTGCATTAGAAGTTTTAATATCAGTGTATAATATTCTTATGAAATGTTAATCGTATTAAAATTTGTGTTATACCTGTACACGATTTTTATTTCCTTCTTTAGATGTAGCGCATTGTAATTGTAACAGTTTGTGTGAATAGCTTCTGAAAACAGCCACTATAATTACATATTTCTGTATTCACAGTACAATATCCTTTGTACCTGAGCACACAGGCAGCGCTGTAAAATCAGAAATCTATTGGCGGTGGTTGTATGAGAAAGCAAATCCGTTTGCCCGTAAAATTGATTTTCTCAATTGAATTTTCCACATGGTGTATTGTGAAATATTTCGCACTGGTTGAATAGGCCACTGGTATCACATCTGTGGATCCTTTTCGATAGTTTAAACATCTCCATATTATACTCAACTTGGTTTCGCATTTGGAATTCACAGCGCGCAAAAACCTCCAAGTTGAACCGAGAACGTGGTTTGAACTTTAATAATGCTCCCTTCTTCCATATATCATCATCATCATTCTTGTTCTTTCTCTCTTCTTCCTGCTCCTTCGCTTCCATTTCTCACAATGTTTGTTCTGCAGTTACATTAGCAAGGCCTTCAGATCACAACCTGGTTTCTGGTGTCAAAATGTGAAATATTTTTGCAACGTCTTTCTGATGATAAAGAGGGTATTTTACCTGTGAGGTTCCTATAAGCAGTTCTCGAGAAGATATATGCTGTCAAATATAAATTAACTGAATCTTCCCATATAGTATCGTTCGATGGATTCATAACAGTTCCATCGGTTATATACAGCAAAAAGCCTATTCGCGGTAGGAGCTCATGAAATACGCATAAGCACTCGTCATATTACTTATGGCGCGAGGTTGCTGCGTTTAGAAATAGAAAATCCCTCTGCATTATTAACGACATCTGGGGTTCAAATACATCAAACTTTATAGACTCTGAGAAACAGAATTCACGGTTTATTATTGCACGTTAAATATGTATAAAGCTGCTGATGTTGGAAGGGCAGCATAGTTCTGTTAGTGATAAGTTTCACAGTGAAACAAACCTAGTGTAACAGTGACACGTATTTCTTTACACATTGACATTAATTTTCATGCTCATTTTACAAATTATTCATATAATATTATGTATGAAATTATAAAGATCCGTACCCAAGTACAATATCCCCACCCATTTAGAATGTTATCAAGGGTAGCACAAAAGGATGTTAAAGGGGAGATGGTACAGAAAATTAAGAAGCATTAAAATTCCAAAATCCACATATAAGAGGAAATACATGGACATTTGTGTAATAATGCATTAAGAATTTCCTAAAGTTTTATTTATCTGTACTGGAATCAAGCCTTGACAAATAATTTAAATTTCGAGACCGAAACCAAACCGTAATCATGCGCTTGTAGGTATGCTTTTTAATAATAATAAAACAAATTCTGATGTGTTACACTCACATGATTTTCTCTACTCTTGGACAAACTCGTTTTACAAACGCTTATTCTCCATCTACTTCATGTTAATCGAGATAAACATTTGCACAAACAATCTTGTTGCTGGTTTTCTTGTAGGTGCAAGAGGAGTGTGATAAGCTTTATGTGATAGTCAAATCTTTTAAGAGCTGCTTGCTATGTGGAGTATTCCATTCTCTTTGCATGTCCAAGACATAAAAAACGAATAAAATGGGTTCCCATTTGAGAAAAAGTGTAAATATTAGAAAATTCAAACAAATAACAAAGAGTATCTCGGAAATGGTTCACTCGACAAAAAATTGTATATGATATAAATTGCGTGTTTTAAAGAGCTCTGCCTTTTTTGTATAGAAACATTTTGTCTACCTCTTACGATTTACCAGTTATGAAAAAGCCATTCAGAATGAAGAGGACTTTTGGGGACATTTCCAAAAATTCAAGATATACATTTCATTTTTCATGAAAATATCTTAAATATATGATGTTTTAATCAAAATTGTTAGAGCCATTTTGAGAAAATCAACATTTTCGAAAAACTTCCATGTAAAGTGTAGTCTGGGTTGGGAGGAGTTTCTTGAAAATCTTCGTGTCGCATCTTTGAAAGATGCTGAACCCAAATATCAAGTTTGATATTAATCCGACTTTTCTTTTTGAGTTATGCTGTTCACAGACACACACACGGACCTTTTTCTAAAAATGTTTTGGGGCGATTCAGAGGGGCTCAAAACATGCATTTCCGTGAAATCTCGGTATTGAATTTTTGGGTGGAATGTAATAATGATGTGCCGGGCAAACTGAGTGTCCCCCGAGGCACTGCCCTGACGAGACAATGTGGGACACAGATGTTATTAAAGCCACACTACGAAGTGGGAGTTAGTGAAACCTTACAAATTATACCGAAATTGCATTCATTTACAAAATTAACATCGATAAATCAATGTAGAACCTCACAACTCTTGTACATACATATTTGGCTATTTCACAAGTTTATAATAACTTCATCTAAACAGTGACCACTAAGCCATTATTGTAATACCATGAAACAAATGTCTCTGCTTGCCTCTTTGAATATAACTTATCATTTACATCAAAGTTTGAAAATTAATTCCTTTTGTGCTTGCTATTAATGATAATATAATATATTTGTCGTAAATTATTCCAAATTGTTATACACTATACACTTGTGGGCTGATCAGCATTTAGCTTAAAATATTTTCCAGCAAAATGTTTTCTATTTAATGGAATTAAATGACAATTTTAAATTAAAAATCAATTTTCGGGTTTTATACCTCACTTACGTTTACACATTCGTTATATTTTAGCTATATAAGTATTCATTTCGGTTGGTTGTAAATATGTTTAATACTCCGTTAATCAGGTTTATTATTTAGGTTGTGTTCTCTACTTAATTAATTGAAATGCATATCTCGGAAGCTATACATTGTATAAGACTGTCTTTTCGTTTAATACTTACAGGAAGTTTCGTATACAAATTCTCTGACGATTTCCGTTCCTGAAATTTTTGCCTTGTGGTTGCTTCCTATTATAGTTTCTGTTACTTCTTTGCAATTGTTGTACGTCACCATTCTCGAAAAAAATAATTTTTGTAAACAAAGAACTCATTTTTCAGGTACTTTTCAAGCTAGAGTTTTGACACGTTGCACATATTTACACGCTACTTTGTTAATATTCAGATATGAGCGCAATTCTTGAGATGAACTTCATAATACGGGTGTTATGAAGGTAATATGCAAAATATCACATCAAAATAGCATACCAAATGCACAAATAAATGCAATAATAAATTTAGATCAATAGGCACATAAGCTCTCAATGCATATCTAGAGAGAATTTCATTGAATGGAACCAGAAAAAATAGGTCGTAACTTGGTAAATACAATGAGAGATTACCCTTAATGAGTTTTCGTAAATGACATAATTCCTTCAAAATTTGTCCTGCATCACTAAAATACATGTTTAACTTAGTATGGTACTCTTTATGCTTCGTTGCTGTTGCTTTATTTGCTAAGTTGAGATCGCTACATCTTTACAGGTATATTCAGATGCACTTTGGGAGTCAGTTTCTGATACCAAACAAATAGCCTGAGCTATTTTTTTTTTCTCCCGATGGTAACTAAACTTAATGTGTTTCCTACAACACTGTCCATGTGTGTTTTATTGACAGTTTTACTGCCACTGCTTCTGGGTGTTAGTTGTATAGCAACCCAGTTTCTAGCTATACTACTAGAAAAAAATCTATTTGGTCTTAATAACGACTTTTACTTTCTCAGCTATATGCAAAAACACTATTTAGATAAAGCTCTCTGTATGTATGACTTCGAGTGTGTGTGTGAACAACGTAATTAAAAAACGAAAAGTCGATAATCTCACAAGGATGCGACACGAAGATTTTCAAGAAAATCACCCACCCAAAACTACCCTTTATATGGAAACATTTTCGTCAGTTTTGGTTTTCCCAAAATCGTTGTAACGTTGAAATGTAGACATATCTGTAGTTCTTTGGAAACAGCTAGTGAAGTATTCATTCTGAATGACCTTTGTATAATTATAAATGGTAAAATATGGACACAACCTTACTACACAAAAGGTGTATATCTCGCTAAATTTATGCCATTTACATTTTTTGTAGGAGTTAAACATTTCCTAAATATTCCTTGTTATTGTTTGAGTTTTCAAACACCTTTGCGATTCTCAAATATGATGTTGTTTGTTTTATTCTGTTGGTCATAATAAGAGCACAGAGTTTCAAAGACATCCATTAGCAATATTTTCTTTAAAATCTGTCTATCGCTTTGCTTATCATAGCGTAAAACCAAATATGTAAATGGGAATTGAAGTTTTATCTGGATTAACAAGAAGTCATCATCATCATCAGTTCTTCGACTTTCAAGAATTAGGCCACCAGCGCCTGTTCCAAATCTCAATCCCAACGGTTCTCAGGTCTACCCACATCTCTCCGCTCACTATCCTATACTGAAATGCGTAATTTGATGTTCTTTGGTCCTTCATTCTAAAAAGCTATTCTTTTCATTTTTGTTTATACTGCTTTGTTTCCTCGACTATATCTGAAACTCCCAACTCTTTCCTTATGATTCAATTGAGAATTTTAGAAAATGTTCTAAAATTCTAAAAGAATTGGATTAAAAAGTATACCAATCAAGAACCCTCAAAAAGTGTGTATATATTTTAAGTTTCTTTAACATTGTCCAATAAATAAAGGCGTAATTCCGTAGGAAAATCTGCAAGATTTAGGCAACATAGAGCAGCTTCGCTTCTAAACGTCCATTGTATTTTTCCGAGTATGAGGCCATAAAAACCCAAAGTGTTTTTTGTGATTCGAGGGGAAGAACCTAGTTTTAAGTGAAAGTAGACGCTGTATGCAACGGGATTTTGTTACCGTTTTAAGCCTCGAATTTTCAACCAGAGAGCCAATAGAGATGATAGTAATTGTTAGAACCAATGAGAAGGTAGAAAGATGTGGTTGTGTGTACAAATATCCGGAGGCTAGTAGCAAGTTGATATATGCAAATGTAAGCGTGCATTTCACACAATTTGTCATGATTCTTCGTAAGGTAGCACTCCGGGTCAGAAAAGGACCCTAAGCTCCTAAATTTGCTAAGTCCCGCGCAATTATGCAATTATAAAGTGATATAGGTGAAGTATTTATATAACCTGTTAATATAATTATATCCAAGCTCATAAACAAGTTAATGTGTCAAGTGACTACTTCAAGTTCGCTCGAATATAGTGAACGGTAATAGAACACCGAGATATTAAATAATTAGCCGGAGCAAATCTTAGTGTAGCAGGAGACAATAGTGGGAAGAAAGTGTTAAAAGAATCACACGCGTTAGGGAATACCAGTGAATATTGCAGGATTTCTAGCATAAAGACGCACCGGAGTGAGAAAAGTGAAAACAGTGTTTCTTTCAAGACGATATCCTGGTGTCACTACTCCCATATCCTACCCTGACATCATAACAGTAGGGAATTTCAGATCGATTCGCCGACAGATAATCCTGAGATACGAAGATGACGACGTGCTTCTTGCTGACATCGGTGAAATCGATCCCTGAAGACAATCTCCCACGAAGTAGCGGCAAGGAAGAGACGACACAAGGTAAGAAGCACCTACCTACGGCGAGGAACCGCTACATACCTGGCGCTGCCAACGTAGTGCTCGAAAAAAATGGTCCAGACCTACATCGCAGAGGACACCTACGAAGAGAAAAAACAACCCAGGAACTTTATATCCACAGGAGGCAAAAGATTCGAATCCGGGACTACTAGAGCTTCAGCACAGTAATGATAAATCATTACCGCAACGAAAAGTAACACAGTGCAAAATTCCTATGTGTGCATAACACTAGTCTGCATTTTCAAACTTTTTATCATATGAATTCTTAAAAGTAGGTGTTCTTGAATCAAGTTTTTATGCTGATTCCAGAAATAACATCCGTTTTTTTTTCTATCACTTCAGGTTTTTACAAAAAATAAGTAATATTTTGACAATTTTACTAATGAGCGTCGAAAAGTATTCAAATACCATTTCACGCAAGGTAAGTTTTTATTAAAGAAACATTTTAAGAATACTCTCAAGAACTCCCCTAATTTATTTCATGACTGCATTTTAACAAAACAAGAAGACAAAGTGTTTCATTTAATTTTTTTCAAACTTTCTCTTCTTTGATTTCCTTGCAGCTCCTTGAAGATGACTGTCCCTCCTCAACATCCAACAATAGTCGGCCATCATAGTTTCATTCCATCTCTCCTGGTACCTCCTTTCCATTTCCTTAATATCTTGGTGAAAACGTTTACCCTGCTCTTCACTATAATGTCCCAGATTTTCTGGAAAGTAGTCGATATGTGAATGCAGAAAATGCACCTTTACACTCGTGTTACAAACCATTTTCTTGAAATTTTCCAACATTGTTTCGACAATGGCCTTGTAATTAGAATCTTTGTTATTGCCTAATAATTTTTGAGTAACTGATTGGAAGGCGGTCCATGCTTCTATTTCTCTCTCATTCATTGTCTTCTGAAAATCTTCATCCTTCATCAATTTCTTTATTTGAGGACCAACAAAAATTCCACCCTTTAATTTGCCTTGTGTAATGAAGGGAAATTTCTTGGAAAGGTACTTGAAGCAGGGTCCATCCTGTGGTAGAGCCCTTACAAATTGCTTCATCAAGCCCAATTTTATGTGTAGTGGCGGAAGTAATATCTTTTGTCTCTCTACAAGCGGTTCGTGCAGGATGTTTTTAGTTCCAGGCAACAAGTTTCTCCGCTGTGGCTATACTTTCACACTCCAAAGTCTTTGCTTTGCACGACTGTCCCATTCGCACAGTAAACAAGGCATTTTTGTGAACCCAGCTTGTTGTCCTAATAGTATTCCAATAACTTTAAAATCACCTCAGATACGCCATTTGTGTTCTTCGTATTGTATACTTGTTAAAATTATCTCATATTTTCAACTGTCTCTTTCATTTGAACTGATTGTGCGACAGGAATGGACCCATACAGATTCCTATTATGCAGTAACACGCCTTTTATACTCCTCTTTGATGAATCTATAAAAAGTATCCACTAAGTAGCATCATATTCAATGTCATAAAAGTGCATTAACTCGTTTATGTTATTGCAGTAAACCAAGGACTCGATCTGTGAGAAAAATTGAACCAGTTCTTGTTCTCTGTGTCTGAACCATGAGAATGTGTTCCTGGTTCCAGAAGATTCTTACTAGTAACTCTGTAGATTCCTTAGATAAATTCAAATCACGTACTAGATCATTTAGTTCACTCTAAAAACAGTTGTGGAGTCAAGTCGTATTCAGGGCGGTAGACATCATCAGAATCGTCTTCGGTGATTGCATGAGGTTCACTTTCAATACCATCTTCTTCCAAGTTCTCTAAAACAGCTGGAGTAAGAGGAGCAGGCAGATCTTCTCCGTGTGGAATTGGCCTGATGGCTGAAGGAATACCTGGATACACAATGTGTTTCGTATTTTTCGAATTGCACCCCTGAACATTAACTAAGCAGAAATAACAGTCTTTAAGGTGGTCTTTAGGTTACCTCCACACCATAGGAATTGCAAATGGCATGCATGATTTCTTTCCTTTTATCCACAATCTTAACCTCTAAACACAATAGTGGCAAACTGTCTTTGGAGCGCAGGTCTTGTCTTGGTCACCAAGTTTCATTTTAAAATAAGCATGCTACACTTTTTTCACAAAGTTCTTTTTAGTTCTCTGCTGAAGCACTGTATAATTTTCACAATTGTAGCAGAAAACATTTGGATTGTTCACACACTTGCGTGTAGACATAATGTATTTATAACTTCAATCGCGATATAGCACTGGTAATGCAAGTATCTGATATTAACAACAATGCCTAAATTACAAATAGCAACCAGCATCTACAGGTGTAAGAACCTAAAGACTTACAAGTCTGAGAAATTTCCCTCCAAGAAGTGATAATTTCCCTTCAACAATACTCATCATCTACTGGCTCAACTCTATATTTTTGAAGTGAAATTGTAAAAAACTACATGTGATAGAAAAGAAAACTAAAATCAGTTCTGAATGAGCATAAAAAGTGAGTCAGAATCACTTATTAGTTTTCAGTCAGCCGATATCATGCAGACTAATGTAATCAATGCTTTTTAGAAGTGGAATATCACTATCTTATCTCACAACAAGAGATCAAAGAGATAGTATAATGAACACGACAGAAAGTAACAGTTGTCAGAGTAACCACGGAAATGACCTCCATTCTCCACAAAGTTCTCCCATTAGCGAACCAATGTATCCTGCGAGGGTTGCAAGGGGTCTATTTACTGTCCACGAACCTGTTTCCCACCCTCAATGTTTGATCTTAACCTCTTACTCGAGGAATTTAATTCCTTTAAAAGCTCAACTAGAGGAAAACGCCAAAAACATAGAAGAAATTAACAAAAAGTTAGAGGAAAAAATTAACATACTATCAAATGTAACAGGGGAATTTGAAAAAAAGATTTTGTAATCAGGCTCAGGAATTCAAGGAAGTGTTAGCAAATAGCAATAAGAAATTACAACATGGTATAGATAATGAGTTTCTGAAATCGAGCATACAAGGGAAAAATGTCAGAAATCCAACAAGTAAACTGAACAAAAGGTCCTTGAGGTGCTTCAGAAAAAAAGAAAATTCATGCAAGCACAAACACAGTTAAGTAATGTTGTGGAGAGGGAAATATCCTCCATTAACAGGGAAGTTGAAGGGGTAAACACTCTTGGCTTATTTATAAACATTCAGAAGGCAAGCAGTAACAGTCACCTGGAAGGAATACAAAATAAATATGAAAGTTTTTAAAACGAATTGATTTGTTAAAAGTAACTACCAGTAATGCAAATAACAATGTAAGCAGTAATGTCAACAATAATTATAGTAGTTCAGCCCAGTACCATCCAACGCCGCTGACAGCACTAGCAATAATAGAGTGTGCTCTGATATGTTAACTCCCCAGGTTAGGCTAAGAACATGCAATAACACCACCCATAGTAGTCTTGCTGGTAATAATAATGACAATATATATTATAACATTACTCATTGTTTCTCTGGCGGCATTCACCAATCCCTCCTAAATGAAATAAGTACACAATTTTTCCATGCTACAAAACATGAATGGCCTCTGTCATTTATTCGTGAACTGGACGAACACTTCCATCTTAAAGAAGTTCCAGAGACACTTAGAACTTCAATAGCAGCTGCAAAATAGGGCATTGCAATGTGCTGGAATTGTATTTGATAGTCACACCAACTATTTTATCTTCAAACAAGCTTTTCTCGCATGCTACTGGGGCGTACATCAGCAAACCGCCATCAGACAGGAGATTTTAACCGGAAAATATGACCCCTCCAACGATTTGTCCATGCAGGATTACTTCCTCAGGATAGACAATCAGAGTAGACTTACAGAGCCAGAGATCTCGCCACGGGACTTAATTCAAATTGTTACGCCTCACTTTCCTCCACAAATACGTAACTTCATCCGAGTGGCCGGAGTCAGCACATTGAACTTCTAGCTTCCCCCGAGTGCTACCCTTCGAGACCGGAACCTGCGCACAAGGATCCCCAAACCACCAGAGAAACCGCCGGGAACACAGAGATAGACTACCAGGTGACATTTACTCGGGGCAGGGAGCAGGAAGTTCACTTCGTGATCATGCAAGGAACCGATATTAAGACCATGCACCTCGTTTCCCTGAAAACGACAGAAATCATCGACCAAGAGACAGTCCACCACCCACGCGAGGAAGGAAAACCTCTACCCACATTTCCAATATGACCGCCCACCGCAAATTCAGTGCTCTAATTTCCAGAGGAACCCAAACCGAAGACGGCAACATAACGATAACCAAGGGGGAGGACAGTATAAGGCAGAAAGGGGACCCCGATTCCAGAGAGCCGACGAAACAACAAGTCAAAGCAAGGAATTTTATAGCCGACTTGCCGCAGCTGGTACTCACACCCCAGCGATGAAAACGCTGCAAGTACAGTTCCTGTCATACTGACATCATCGGCGGAAAACTAAGTCAACAACACCAAGGATTTTCGTGAAGTTTCCTTCCTGCAATTGACCTGAATATTAATATGACTCGGCAAAGCAACTGCGACAAATGGAAAAATTACAGAAATATGTGAAGACGAACAATACCTTCGGACATCATCAAATAAAATCTCTTCGATCTTACAAAGTACCACCTGCTAAAAATTCTTGAAAAGGAACCACTTCCTTCTAGTGGTAATTGTCCACCAGAGATTGACTAAAAAAGGAGCGTAACAAGTTGCCCATAAACTTTCCATGTAATTATTTGTCTTATATGATATGCAAACATGGATAATTAATATAATCTATGTCTTTGTGCGATCTCATATAATTTTATCCTGTGCCAAAACATTAAAGGGATTTATATATGCGTACGTGCAAAAAAAAAAAATAAAAATCAGAATGATTGCTAAAAGGAAACCGGACTTTTAAAATACAACGTTTTAAACTATAACTAAACAAATAAATATATATATATATATGCGCCTGAGTAAAAAGGAACATATTTTCAACAGTCCAAAGAAAAAGAACTAAGTTATCATATCTGATGACGTTCCATGTAAATATAGTATTTAAAGTGCCACGTTATATTTCTGTATAAATATCTCATGATTTAGACTGAAAAAGGTGATCATTTACTATGAAAGGTCAATAAATATGCTACTGGATTTTGTCAGAAAGTATTATGTGAAAAGAGATTGTAACCCACTTTAAGGTAGGTAGCGAAAAGAAAATATAAGTCACCGAACTAAGGAAAGCCACTATACAATAGTCACCGCACTCGCATCTATATGTGCATCCCCATATTCCAGGATTAGTTATGTGTATATGTGTGTTTAAACTATCTGTTTTTGTAAGCAATCAATGCTTCTTAGGGTAGTATTTTGTAAACAGAAAACCGTCTTGGGTGAATCCGATTTTCTTTTAAAAATATTTTACAAAACGACATTTCTGCCTGATTACATCTACACAAAAGGGAATTCTTCAACAATTATAGTTCATCAGTTATTAATGATAAATTTACACGCAATTTGATAATTTTCTACAATTATAAAGTAATTGGGTTAATGACTACATCAATCAATAGCCCATCAAAAAGTGTGTATATGTTTTAAGTTTCATTAATATTGTCCAAAAATAAAGGCGTAATTACGTAGAAAAATCTGCTAGATTTAGGCTACAAAGAACAGATTCGCTTCAAAACGTTCATCGTATTTTTCGAACGTGGGGCCATAAAAATCCAACGTTTCTTTTGTACTTCGAGGGGAAGAACCTAGTTTTAAGAGAAAGTAGGCGCTGCAGGCCAAGGACTTTTCTCACCGTTTAAGCTTCGAATTTTCAACCGGTGCGCCAATAAAGATAGAGTAATTGTTAGAACCAATGAGAAGGGGGGGGGGAAGACGTGGTTTTGTGTACAAAAATCCGGAGGCTAGTAGCAAGTTGATATATATATATATAAACGCAAGCGTGAATTTCACACGGTTTGTCATGATTCTTCGTTAAGGTAACACGTAGCAGAAAAGGACGCTAAGTTCCTAAATTTTCTAAGTGCCGCGCAATTATGCAATTATAAAGTGATAGAGGTGAAATATTTATATAACGTGTTAATACAATTATATCCAAGCTCATAAACGAGTTAATGTTTGCCAAGTGACTACTTTAAGTTCGCTAGAATATAATGAACGGTGATAGAGCACTAAGATATTAAATAATAGCCGGAGCAAACCTTAGTGGACCAAGAGACAATAGTGGGAAGAAAGTGTTAACAGAATCACACGTGTTACGGATTACCAGTGAATCTTGCAGGATTTCTAGCATAGAGAATTTAGGGAATTTCAGATCAATCCGCCGACGGATGGCCCTGAGATACGACGACGATGGCGACGACATGCTTCCTGGTGACATCGGTGAAATCGATTCCTGTAGACGACCTCTTACGAAGTTACCTTGAAGTGGCAAGGACGACGAAGATGCAAAGTAAGAACCGCCTACCTACTACGGGGAACCGCTACAAAGAGTGACTCCCATTAAGGGCCTCAGAATGTCAGCTGTTGGGCTGCAAGACTTTCGTCGTCCTGTATTTTTGAACTCCAACTTTCGGAACCAAGTATTTTCTTCGGTTTGGCTATCATTTAAGTAGCTTTATTGTAGACTTCTTGACATATGTTTCCAAATGCTTTCCATCTTTATTGTGCCTAATTAATTATACATATTTATCATTTTTGTTGTTAACGGAAATAACATTACCTAAATAAGTAAATGTTCCAAACGGTTTAACTATTTTTCCATCTATCACAAGAAGTAGCCAGAATAATAAGCTTTTGGAAGAATACTTTGTTGAAGAGTGAGTAAAGAAAGGATGTGAAAGCAAAACATAGGATTGTACATTTTTTTTCCTGACTATAAAAGCTACTTTAACTCAGTATGAAAATTATCCAACTGGCCCCCTCCCTCACTATCCCTTTCTCACTCACTCTCTCTTTGTTTGTTTGTTTCTTTCATTCTATCTGTTCCAAGTACAGTCACACTCTTTTCATTCAAAAGATCCAAAACATATATTTCTCTTGAAAACTACCCATGGAACCTCCTCTACTAAGTAAACAGTGTCACGCATACTTAGAGTGGTTGAAAGGAGGAATGTTAGGCCATTGTACCGCAGCATATGTTGGTAACTTACAAGAGGATAGCGTATTTTATAAAGATTGATGAGAATAATTTTATTATACGGATGTTTTTCTTTTCCTTTATTTAAATTTTTATTCTCTTTCCATTTCCATTAGGGACGCTTAATAGTAATTGCTTGTGCAAATATATACCCTGTATTTAAAGTCCTTCATTTCCTTGACAAGAAAAGTATGAAATCCTTCACGCTGAAACCTGCATTAGGTACATACCTTCGAGAGATTTCATACACATAAGAAAGGAATATGCAAACTAATTCCTGTACATTTCATACGCAATGCATTCAAATCGAAGTCGAAATCCTGCAAGAGCAACATAGAATTCGATGAATAAAGTGCTGCGGAAAAGAGCCATACAGTCACTGAAATCACTCCTCCCTTTGGTTTGAATTGAGATCTTCAAGCAGGCAACTGGGGCTGTGAAATCGACTCAATTTGTACAAATATTGCCCCACTAGAGTTTAATTTAGCTCAACATGTCAGAGATGTGAAAAGCGAACGTATTTTTAGTACAGATTTAATATGAATTATTATCTGATATGTTACAACCACCCTCTCTGCGTGGTACCGTTTCACAGTCATCTTTATTTCCTTTTCGCATAAAATGTGATTCTTATATGCGCTTTATTCACGATAACAAATTTACTTTGGAACATAAAATTAGGCTACACGGACTTCGTTGCATTATTTCCACAGGGTTAGGCGTAAAGTGCGGAAATGGACAACTGTTTCAAGTCGGTTTTTGTTTATCATCTGCTCCATGAGGTTGCCCCATATCTCAGTTGTTAAGAGTGCCTTCTGTGTACGAGGAGATCCAGGTTAGAGAAATTTTTCTTTACGAGTAAATCAGAACGCTTCTCGGTATGCCCACAGTGCGGTTTGTAAACGTTAATGCGTTTTTATTTGTGTTATCGGTTATTTGTTAACCTATTCGTCTTTTAATATTAGTATATTATGTAAAAACACTATGATGACAGTAATTAAGGCGTGAGTTTCATAATGTTTAAATGTGCGTCTTAATTACCACTATAGTCAAATTGCATACGACTCTTTTTGGTCGACCATAGTATAGTTTTAAAAACCTTGAGATTTTACAAATGGATCTTATGATTTTAATTGTGTGCAAATAATGGCAGCACTGATGGCAGGATCTTGAGCGTGTTTGTGAATAGTGCAAGAGATGACAGCACTCCATGCTGCATTTAATTATTTTTGCAGGTAATGTGAAAGGAAAACATATTGAAGCAAGGGAAATGAATTCATCTTGTTAGAATACTAAAACTATAATGAACAGAATTTATGTTACTTTAAATGCAAATATTTCATTCTTTATTTGGGCAATAGATCCCGGTGGATCGCTGCTTTGAAGGTGTTAAAGGTTACAATTCAGTTACGTCACATGTAATAAGCGTATTATAGTGTGAGCGACCAAAAAAGTATTTAAGGACTGCTCGGGCACAAACAAAAAGGTATATAATTATGACAGTAACCCCGGAAGCAGCACAACTATATGGCACCAATTGATACTAGGTGTTGAAGAGTTAGCAAGACCAGTTCAAAAACAAATGTATTCTTGCAGAAGAAATCTTATTCGTTATATACATATGATTTTCTCTACTCAGTATTGGTTATTGTAATATGCCTTCTGCAAACTATTTCTACAAAAGTTTGCTTTTCCATCTGCCTAATGGCAATCAAAATAAACCCTAACAGAAATAGATTCATTACTCATTTCTTTGTAGGTACATTCAAGAGGGTTGCAGGAAGCCGAAGCGCTAATGAAATGCTTAAAAATGGGTGCCTAAATTGCATTATACTGGAAAATTCAAACCAATAATAACTTTTATCTGGCATGGTTAATGCAACCAAAAGCTTATTTTAAACAAATTATGTGTTTAATAGAAATAGGCATGTTTTTGCCTATCTCTTAAGCTTTTCAGTCATAAAAATTATACATAATTCCATCCGAACGGGAGATCTTCAAGGGCAATTCCCAGAAAATGAAGATATATATTTTATTGTCAGTTAGATATGTTAAATATATGGCATTTTAATAAAATTTCTTAGAGATATTTTTGAGATTATAAAAACAATCATGCATTTTCTCTGCCAAGTAAAGTTTGGGTTAGGATGATTTTCTTTAAAATCTATATGTCGCATTTTTAAGTACATACAGTTTCAATGCTAAGCTTGGAATGTATCCAACTTTCATTTTTGAGTTGTTTGCTCATGCGCGCGCGCACTCTCACACACACAGCGACGTTTGCTAAAAACGCTTTTCTTGAATTGAGGGGTCCTGAAAACATGTATCTCTTAGTAAATATCGATATAAACTTTTTGGATGGAATACAATACTTCTCTATTAGGTACGTGGTAGAGAAAGTAAATATCTGATGTTGCCTTCACATGGCTTTATCTTCAAACTATCGCGTATTTTGATACAACTTTTATAAACTATTCTTATAAAGCAAAACTTTCTATTTAGCTTGTGCGTATATTACTGGAGATAAAGGTTTACAGAAAGATTTTAATGACAAATTTCATTGTAGGCACAAGGGGAAATAGACAGAAGCGATAAACAAACGTTTAAAAGCGGGCCACTATATGCTGACCTTGAAATTCCATAATGTTTCCAGGACATCACGACACACAACCGAATGATGACCACTTCAACAAATCTGATGTAATAAATTTGCACAATGTTCTCTATCAGTGATAACTTCATATATCCATAATATTTTATAGTATTCATATAAAGTGATTCTTCTAACCAAGTTAGGTTACTTGCGTTATATTTTGGCTTGGAAACAATTTAAAACTCAGCAAGACATTTATTTAGGACATGCGAAAATAGTTTTCAAATATTTTATTCGGGGTAATAAACTCTTGCGAAGCAAAGAAAAGACTCTCACTTTTATTTGTTAACTGTGTTTCTGTTGCTTTCCCCTTCTTCTGGTGGTTTTCTCCTTTTACATATGCACATACTGTCTGTTCAGCGACGTTCCACTAGGAGCTGGGGGTGCCCTTTCAAGCAGGCAGGGGTTTAGTTACTGGAAGGAGGTGATGGCCTAAGGCAAGTGAGGAGTAAAAATGCACGACAGAGGAAAGAGTATTCGCTATTTTGCATTGTGTGCGTTATGCGTAGCACGACTTCAGCATACTGTGTACCCCTACCACCACCTAAGCTTTACGTGAGAGATAAGCCACCCCTTATCTTTAGCCCTACTAAAACGTCGCTGAACAGTACATACAAACACACATACCCTTGGCAGAACTTGAATCGCAATCCCATGAACCACGAAACTTTGAGGTATGTCGGCTAGGTGACGTTCAGTATAGAATATTTTGACATGAAATATTTAGAAAGCGTAAATTTTCTTTTACGCATTAATTATATCTATGTATTTTTATACGTATTAATTATATCTATATTTTTCCTGTAGTAAATCTTTGTCTATCTTTTAAGATTTATTTGTAATTCAAAATTACGCGAAACTCAATGAAATAAAGGACAGCTTATAGGCTATTGTCACAAAATTCAAGATATACAGTTTAACAAGAAATTATCTAAAATTTTCTTAATCCAAATCTTCAAAGCCATTTTGGAAAAAAAAAAGTAACAACAATTTTTCGCAGTAGGTAAACGATGGTTTCAGGTTGGGGAATTTTATTTAATATCTTTGTGTCGCATCCTGGTGTAACGGTATTAAGTGTAATGTCGTTTGATTTTCAAATCGACTTTGGATATAAGTAGAAGACGCATAAAGGGGTTATGTTCATTAGCAAGAAGGGCCTGTTCTCCGTTGAAAAAAATTGGGGGGTATGGGCTAGTCTGGGAAGAGCAGTTGAGCTGTCAGGCCGCGCGTGAGACGTACGGGAGAAGAGAATGCTTTGTGTACCTGCCCATATCAGTTCAAAATTGGTTATCTAACTAGCTATTGCTCGCGCAAGTTCACAACTGCTATGCATTAAGGGCTTTGGTGTGCTGTCATCAGGTTAAGATCACATAGTGAAAGGTATGGTCGTATCATCGTTTGGCAAAGAGAATATTTAAGTGCCAGTTTTTATTATTATATGTAGGGCAAGGCATGGCTATATACTCGACATTATGTCGCTATAAGGGATATTATAGTGACTGGCATAACAGCCGAAATCGCAAAGACTGTTTACAAGAAATCAACGGTCTATAATTACGACGCTACGCAATTTAGGTTTGCAGTCAAGTTAGTACGCTACATGAACATTAGTTTGGTTTTCACGTGCCCAATTAAGTAATCTTACAATGGCATTGAAGAGTGGTTACGTCTTTTGGTGAAGACGGCCAGAAGAACCAGTCAACACGATTAGAATTCATACGTGTCGAAGAAGAAGTGGACATCGGTAGTGGTTTGTCGCCGGAGCAAAATTCGCAAAATGTGAAATAGGGAAGAGAAGCTGCTACAAGAGTACGGCATGAACAGAAGTGAAGTGATTCATGTTCATTGTTCACCTGTTAACAGGACGTGGGCAAGCTGCACACCGTGAAACAGGGACTGAAAATTCCGCTTTTAGAAAGTTAAAGCATTAAATTTTAAATTATTTAAAGACTAAAAATTAATTCTTGCACTCCAGCTTTAAGTCGAGCATTTTAGTCTGTGTGTTTGCATCCCTTGTACTTCAAATGAGGGGTTTTAGATTTCACGTTAGGGAAATTATGTAATACAACATAGTTGAATATTCTCCTTATAATCATTAATAAGGTGTGTTGCTATTTAAAGTTATTATTCACTTTATAGTGAAAGACGTTTATTTGTGTATTGAAAATCATTATTCACGTTATAGTGAACGCTTATTCATTATTGAAATGGGTTTAAGATGCAAATGTTGAATGGTTGTATGTCGCCTATTGGGAATGCAAAAGTAACGTTGTAGTTACTTGGGTTACGAGCAAAGTGCTCATTTGTAAATGTTAAATATTTTTATGTTACCATTGGGAAATAGAGATAAACTAAATGAGGGTGATCTGGGTGCAAGAAGTCATATGATTGTTACTCATATATTGCAAAGCCATAGCAGAAAATAAACAATCAGGAATCGTAAATCTTGAATAATTTTCTCCAGAACATTATACACTGTCCTTTAGGTATGCTTGGGCAAAAAGAATATGGAATTTATAATGAATGAAATATTAATATGTGGTATCCTTAGTAATTAGGAATAATTATTACAATTACAGAAGATACATTACAACATACTCATTTTACATTACTAACCAATTAAAGCAAATTAAATTAAATTAAACCAGTTAAACTAGGTGAGCGTGTGGCACTGGGAAAATGCTAAACTTAAATATTAACTTTGGTATTTACTCGAAACTTCGTTTTATGACAAAGGTATTGAAAAATTGAAAGCAATAACATTAGATATCTCGCAAATGACTGAAGTCCCCTCCCCCCAAAAAACAATGCTATTACAAAGAAATTGCGTATTTTAAATAGGTCTTCATTTTCTCTGTAGCTAGCTTTGTCGGTCCCTTATAAATAATTACTAGTTGCAGAAACTACGCAAAGTTATCTGGGAATGAATTGTAGAGATATTCCTCATAAAAGTCAAATAGACTTAATTTTTCCTGTAAATATCATAAATATATTGCACTTTAATGAAAATCGTTAAAACAGTTTCTGATAATGTATCACAAAACGAAAAATTTTGCATATATTTTAAGATTTTCTTAAAAGTCTTCGTGTTGCAAGGTATTGAATTAAAATAGTAAGTTTTATATTTATCCAATATTTCGTTTTTGAATAATGCTGTTCACAGACACACACACACACACACACATGAATTGTTGAAAAAGTTTTTTCTTGTTTTCAATTATTCTGGGTAAATCTCGATATTGAATTTTTGGGTGGAATAAAATGATTGCTCTACCAATTAGATGTGTTAAAGAAAAAGTAAAAATGAATATTAAGATTTAAACGTTTACACTATGTAAACTTAAACATAAAACAACAAGTATTTCCTTAACGGCAAGTATTAAAAATCATAAATTAATATGAAATGTTTATTTCAACATGCTGTTTAGATATTTCTAGTATCATTTTACCTCTCATTTATGATTTCGCACTTATATAAATTATCCAAAGTTAAAATAAAATGAAGGGAAAAATTAAAGATATACGCTTTGTCATATAAATACCTCAAATTTAAACATCTTCGAAATCATCTGAAAGGCTTTAGAGAACTAAAAATAATGTACATTTTTGAGTTTGATTTTTGGAGTAAGGGGAATTTGTGAAAAACTTCAGTTATGCAAACTTGCAGAATTCCATGTGTTTATCTGAGTTTTCATTCTTTAAAATGTTCTCTTTCTGTTTCTTTTACTCATAAATATATCTTTACCCATTAATATAATTTTTATTTCGAATTTAGAGTAGCTCAGTATATGTTCTTGAAACCTCGGTATCCAATTTTATGTGAACTGTAATTTCCTCTACTGAGACATGAACCATGTCCCAAAAGCAGGAATAATGGAAAACAAAATTATTAAATAGGAACAACTGTATAATGTAAATGTAAGAGTGTAAAGAATTAAACTCAGCCATTAATGTATCTGTAAACCAATGTTAACGTATACTTAGAGAAGTCGGTATCAGAGCTGCTGCTAACAAAGTGCAATTTTAACGAAGAAAATAACTTTCAGGACAGTCTGCAATTATTGTAGATAGATAGATAGATTAGATTAAATTAGATAGATTAGATAGATTGGACGGACGGACGGGTGGGTAGGTAGATGGATGGATGGATGGATGGATGGATGGATGGATGGATGGATGGATGGATCTTTATTGGTTTCAAATCATTGAAGTTATGACACAAGTATTTAGTGCATGGGTCATTGATCGTACATACATATTTAAGATACAAGTAGGGTGACAAAATAAATAACAGAAAAAGAAAACAAAACGGAACAAGAAAAATGAAAATAGAGATAAATTACCATTATCTACCTGAAAGAATACGACCTAGCTTTGCGCATTTTAGGCAAAAAATTGCCCATTATTGCCAGTTCCTCTGGTCAGTCAGTAGCTCCCAACATGCCAATCTCTTTCTTGAGGGACTTAAGAATTTTTCTTTGAGTTTAATCATTCGCTGGTTCTCCCACTGTGCACATTCTGCCAAAATATGTACCCAGTCTTCATCAAATCGAAGAATGGGCAGATTCTCCTGCCAGAATCTTCAGTCATTTTCTGTGCCCTCCAGCCCACCAGTCTAAACCATGCCATTCCTGATCTTTCCTTTCTTTCTAAACTAAGTATATATGCCTCTTTACTCCAGTTCAATTTTATTTCATTTGCTACACTTACAGAAAATTTAATTTTACAATCTCATTCTATTTCCTTGGGTTGATGTCTCTTAGTTTTCTTTTGACACCTTTCTATATGTATTTTGTCATTTGTTTCAGCTCTTTGCTATATTGGCCCCATTGCTATTCTCTTCAAAAAACAGTCAGAGAGAAAATCTTCAGAAATTGTTATTCGCAGAAAGACGCGTCAAATAATGTGGGATGAGAAACTAAATTTATAGACTTATGGAACCCTTAGGATTAATAAAAATAAACATCTGATCAAGAACATTAGCCAATAAAAATCATAATATAAAATGACTTTCAAACCCACCAAGCTATAATGAGAAAGACAAGAGATGTTGACGATTGTTATAAAGTAGCAACATTATTCCACTCGAGGCAGATTCTTTCTACCTTCTAAGGTAACCAATGTGTTAACAGATGTCAGAGTTTTGCCGCGCGTTGTGAACAAACTGCCGCGCTGAAGTAATTAATATGATATTTTGAAGCGTCAGAGCGAAGTATTATGTAAGTAATGCTATATTCAAAAGCGACATTTCCTTTCACACGACAATGAAATGACTATTACTTATCGGATTTGTATGCAAATACACATTTACTTTATGTTTACTTGTGATATGGAATTAAATTTTGCAATATACTTTCATGTAACCTCTATTTTTATGTATAGTTTTATAGTGCATACAATTGCATATTTCCGATGATAATCCATATCTCATCACTTTCCATGCAACAAGCATACAATTTTAAATGTTAAAATGAATATTTAAACACATTAGCAACAAAATGATAAATTCCTTACTAGAAAGGTTCAGAGTAAATGCAGAGACATCTTTACATTATGCAGAAAAATTAAGTGTTAAATTGTACAGTGCTTTAGAAAGAAATCCTGATATTAAAATGTGTTCAGTTGATAAATGTCCTCAAGGCGAATAGTAGTGTTTCCGGAGGAAATTTTCCTAGAGTTAGTAAGAGCTTTTAATTTTACCCAATAGCATCTGTAGACGTGGAAAAATCCTTTGGAGCATACAGACTTACGTTAACCGATAAAATTCATAAACTTACACCTCAGTATTTACAGGGACTGTTCTTGTATACTGCAAATCAAATTACAACGATCGGAATGACGTCCAATAAGGAATTGTACATTGTAAATACCAAAAAAGTATAAACTTAAAGTTAACAATTTTAGTGCATGATAAGTCCATAGTTTTCAAATTATACAGAATATTTTAGTGTTTGATAGCTAATGTATATTTTGGATATGTTCCTGCATACAAATCCGATGTCAAATAATTAGTATATTAAATCACGCTAGACTTACCGTGTACAAGACGTACTTAAGCAACTATTTATCACGTATAAGCTTGGGACATACATAATTGTAGACTATACTGATGTGCATAAAATGTGACCCCTAATGGAATGCCGCTGTTTATTTAGGACTGATAGAACTACTCCCAGCTCGGAATCCTGACCTCTTGTGTTTTTCGAGAATAATTATAAAAATTTAATGGCCACGGTACTTTATCTCCCCTAAAATTAGGCCAAAATTCTGAAGGATAGCACTACAACTTGCGGCGATCTTAACGTTTGTTAGCCCCACGTTTGGGAGCCAGTTTGCGGCGATCACCTCCTCATCCGTTGCTGTAGCTTACCTTGATGCTTCTCCCGTTGCTTCCAGAAGTTCTCAGCGTGTTGGTTCTTCAATTTATCCTCGGCTAGCTGCAGTAATTTTCCTTAAATTATATGGGAGCATGGACTTATCCTCGGTAAAGGAAAACGTAGATCTCGGGTGGTGATATAGGAAGACATAGACTTGCTTTGTTTATGAAAAGATGACACTGCCGTTTCTTTTTATTTAATTTAACACTCGTAGTATACAAAACTGGTATTGCCGCTGTAAAATACTGTCCACCGCTGTTAGACTATGGCGTGGATATGTCACGAAATATAACTATTCTTATTGTCGCTTTCAGAGTAGCGGATCTTAGGTGTGTTGCTAAAACTATTTTGATTCCCTGTTTTGGCGCGATATCTCACACATCCTGCAGCATCTCTCCCTGACCACACATGACATAAACTGCCCCGAATTTTCTCCAAACAGATCCATTTATAGTCTCAGGCTCCTGAGGCTGCTTCCTTTCCTATTGGTCCATTTTTAGCGCGACTCGACGCGTCTAACTATTTCGAATAAACTTTCAGGGATCTCATTGGTCCAATTTTAATATAAATCGCGGCTTTTCCTACATTTACCGTTAAGGTTGTCTTTCTCACTCACTTGGTCACGGCGAATTATCAAATAATGGGACAAAGGCTCTACACCCTCGCTGTAGGAATAATAGCACAGCGACCGGAGAGAGGTAATAAAACTAGGTTTTCTGCCTTCGAAAGCACTATTCCTGTAGCTAAAACTTTCCCTCGTGGACAGTATTTTAACATAGCGCTTAAATTATTTACATTAAACCATTTATAACTCTACTAATATTAATAACCTAGATAGATACATAATGTTAAATCACCCTTCTTAAAATATACAAGCAGTATGAGAAAAAGATATTTACATAATACGATTTAACATCACTAAAAGTTAATTAATAAGTTATCTGTAATTATAGTTCTTGGGCTCGGCCTAGAGTTGCCGTTTCAAATTGCCCTGTTCTGGAAAAGAATAAATTTTTCAACACTTGATACAATTTTCTTTTACAGAATAATTCCTCTGATTATGGCCTTTGTTCGTTTGTTTTGTTGACAGAGACCCTTCGCTATACCTGCTCCTTCACAAGGGCTCTGACAAACCGGTGATGTTTATATTTGGGTCATTCACTCTACACTCTCCCTTTAAAAACAGGTTTCCGAGAGACATTCTTATACACAATACATTTCCCGCACACGAATAACTTGTGACGCATACAAATACTCTAATACCCAATTTAAGTTCTAAAATTAAATCTATTTACATACATATTGGTACATAATTATTATGCCTTTATTTATTTCTTTACATCCTTATTTATCGGGTGTATTACCTTTACTATTTGTTCACAGGGGTGTTACCTCATTTCGAGTAAAACTAACCTGATTATTTTCATTATATTCTTCACCCTTCTCATTCTCTAAACATTTGTACGGTTTGAGCAACTGTTTATGGTATCTCCCTACGATCTTGGAATTCTTTATTTCTTGTAACTCAAATGTATCCGAGCCAAAAATGTTAATCACCCGGTATGGACCTTTAAATAAATTTTCCATTCTATGATACCTTTTGTTCAGAATGCTAGACTTTTTCTTGTCCCGTACCAATACTAAGTCTCCCAATTTGATCAACCAGTGTTTTCGTTTCTTCTTCTTAAACTTTTCTTTTCTTTTCTGCGCCTTATTGGCCATTCTTTCAAAAGCTTTCTTAAACATCTCTTCTTCCGTTAGTGCTTTCGGATCTTTAGCTTCTAGTGTCTGTGGTAATTCCCCTTCGAGTGTTTCCATTAATTTCCCCTTCATCAGCTCGATGGGCTTATAACCGGTAGTAGGGCTCACACTTTCATTTAAAATACTTTCGATGCGCTGATAGTGATTTGCCCAATCACTGTGTTTTTTATTGGCCAAAATTCTCAAATAAACCGAAATGTCCCGTATTATTCTTTCGCAGGGATTGCTTTGTGGGTGGTATTTTGAGCAATGATACAACGTGATTTCGTTTTCTTTTAAGGTGTCTACAAATTTTCTGCTGGTAAATATTGAAGCATTATCACATAAAATTGCCTTCATCTTTCCAAATTGTGGAACATACGACTTCATTATCTTCCTTAGGCATGTTTCACTTGTAATCTTCCGGACTGGGTAAATTTTCACAAATTTTGAAAATACATCTATTAACACTATTATATACCTAAATCCAAATTTACTACGGGGCATCTCACCATGACAGTCCAAGGTCACTAACATTCCTGGTTTTTCTCTTAGTATTGAGTTTGTCTCGTATTCGTATTGTATATTCAGTGGCTTTGCTTTTTGACATTGTAAGCATGTCGAAATTATTCTCCTTACTTTATGGTGTAATTTTGGAATATACAGGTTTTCTTGGATCATTAAAGCGGTGCGTTCTGAGCCAGAATGTGCTAGAGCTTGATGGAACGTGCTTATGAGTTCATTCTCCATGTTCTTAGGTATATATGTCTTCCATTTCTGTATTTCACTGCCATGTAGTTTATATAACACGCCCCCTTTTAACCCTATGTTTCCCTTGATATTTTCATCTATTTCTGGGGCCTTTTTTATTAATTTATTTAACTTCTCATCTCGTCGCTGCTGGTCCCCTATTCCTTTTAATTCTTTTATCAATCCTTTACTCAAGGGTATTTCAATACTCATTAATGTTATTTCATTTTTAGGGCGTTCTATTCTCTCCGGTATTTCACTGTTGTTATGTAACCTAGACAGCAAATCGCTAAAAACATTTGTTTTTCCTGGAATGTGTTTCACCTCAACATCATACGAAAGAATCTCATGGATGTACCTAGATAATTTAGTACTCGTAAGCCGACAACGTTTCATAAATGAAAGACTCACATGATCTGTGTATATAATAACCTTCTGTAGATATATATATGATCTAAATTTCTGTAGTGCGTAATACACAGCACAGATCTCTAATTCGGTGACCGAAGCATTTTTCTCTATTTGACTTAAACCTCTTGAAGCGGTACTTATCACGTGCAGTTGATTTTCCTCATCTGATTGGGCTAGGACACACCCATATCCGTGACCTGAAGCATCCACGTAAATTACATATGGTAGGTTGTCCTTGGGTCTCTCTAGTAGAATTGATTTCGCAAATAGTTCTTTTATCTTTTCAAAAGCTTTCTGGTGTACCTCGTCCCATTTCCATCGCACTTTCTTTTTAAGTAATTCGCGCAAAGGCGCTATTTCTGCGGCGTACCTCAGGATAAATTTGCTTTGATAATTTAGCACTCCAAGAAAGGACCTAACCTGCTTAACACTCTTGGGCGCTGGTATTCTTCTCACAGCCGCTACTCTTTCTTCGTTTGGCTTCATTCCTCTATCATTAATTACATAGCCTAGAAATTCCACCTCACGGATGCAAAATTTGGATTTATTAATGTTCACCGTCATACCGTTTTCTCTCAGCTTTCTAAGCACATAATTCACATGTTTAATATGCTCATCAAAATTTTCATCAACTATTAGAAAATCGTCGATATATTGGATCAAAAATTCGTCGGCTGAGTCGCCAAATATTTTATCGATGGCTCTTAATAGTCCACTACATGACGTAAGCATACCAAAAGGCATTCTCAAAAATTCGAACTGTTTCCCAAAAAATAAAAAAGAAGTATACTTTCTAACATCCTCGTGAAGCTCAATCTGCCAGTATGACGCCGTTAAATCAATAGTGGAGAAATACTTGCCTTTGGTTATTTTTGACAGCAATTTTTCTACACTTTCGCTCCGAAATCTGTCTGGTTGTGTATATTTATTTATCCTTCGAGCATCTATTGTCATCCTAAGTTCGCCATTGCGTTTCGTCACCCAACATAATGGACTGCTGTACGGAGAATTTGACGTTTGTATTATTCGGTCTCTCAACATCTTATCGATCACCTGTTTGGCTCTCTCCCTTAATGCAATCGGAATATCCCGATACTTGTGTGTGAAGGGTGCAATATCTTGTACCTTAAAACTGTGTTTGTATGCTTTGCACTTGCCTGGGACGTCCGAAAATACCGCTTTGTTTTCTTGTAACATTCGCCTTAATAGGTGCCTTTGTGTCTCTGTGAGGTTCTCGGCAAGGGTCACTTTCTCCTCTACTGCTTCTACCTGGCTGCCGGTATCTTGGAATTCTTTATTTCGGGCGTAACCATAATCTTTCTCATTGTGCTCCGTATACCCGTTGTAAAACCTGTCAGCGAACGCATGCATCTCATCGGTTTCTTCCCCTTGTACTATAGCAATTAATTTCTCACTCCAACCTGTTTGTACTAATTGTACGAAAAATCTTTCTTCGGCGATATCTTCTTCTCCTTGGGTTTTGTTATAAGTATCCTGCTTCATACCCTCTACAAAAGGGATTTCTAATAGTTTTCTGTTCCTCTCTATTTTCAAAACTTTATCAGCAAAATCAACCCTAGCTCTTAATTCAAACAAAACGTCACACCCAATCAAAATGTCACAAATCAAATTATTGATTACCAGAAAAATAAACTCAAAATTTTCTTCTCCTATTTTCATGTTCAACATTACTTGCATTTTTATTCGGGTAACCTCTTTGTTAACTGCTACCCGGCATACCGTGTTCCTTATGGGTAATGTCATTAGCTTAATTCCTTTATTTACCAGGTTCTGATATAACCTCAGGCTGCATACACTCACATTGGCTCCAGAGTCTATTAAAGCGTTATATTCTTCATCCAATAATACTACCTTTATGCTAGGGGAATCTGTCAGATCCTTTTCCGAGTGATTTTGAATAGTAGTTATCAGTTCTCCCAGTATAAATTCATTTTTGAGCCCTGTTTCACATTTTCTGTTTATTTGAGAATTTTGCGCGCTTAGAATCCGCTCCGAGCTCTTGAATGGATCCTGTCTTAGTTTTCCGGGTTATCGACACTATTTGGTGCTCCGTTAGTCTCTTCCACATTTCCCTCTCTCTGCATTTGCCTATAGTTTCCTCTGCTTCCTCTAAAATGTCCCCGGGAATGTCTCTCTCTCCTTTCGTTTCTTTCTGGATAATTTTCGTCATACCTTTCTCCTACATCACTTTCCCCTCGGTCAGAAAAATAATGTTCTCTGGATCTGTTTTCATTGTTTCTGCCTCTCCTATAATTAAAACGGCCACTATATCTTGGTCTGGTTTGTATAGCATTTATGTGATATTGGTTATCACCTTCCCTCCTGAAACGGTTATTTTGACAGTTTCTGTTCCCGGATTGAGGTACGTCGTTCCAGTATCTCTCTCTGGGGTTATAGTTCCCTCTCGCGTTTCCTCTCCAATTCGCATTCCTTGAATTATCCGGTAATGTTCGAACTGTATAGTTTTGTACGTGGTTCCTACTACTTGTCTCGAATGATGATACCAACTCAATCAATTCGGGAATAGAATTTGGCTTCGCAATGAGTAGGTAATGGTGTATACGTTCTGGATAATGTGGTACAATCATATTAATGAAATCCCTCTCGCTTATGGGTGGCTCGATTAGTCTACTACTCTGTGCTTTAGTTAGCAAATAATCTACCATGCTTAGGTTTCCGCGTTCATCGTACTTGCCATTAACTAGGATAGATCTCACCTGGTTCTGAGTATTAGTACTCCAGTACTTATTCAAAAATGCCCTTCTGAAATATTCAAAATTATTATTCTCCCCCAAAGTCAATCTTACCCATTGGAGAACCCTTTGACGTAAACCTTTACGAACGATTAACATCTTTAGCTCGTCCGGAATCTGCTTCATACGGAAATACTCCTCAAGGTCATTTAGGTATTGTTTAGGATTATCAGCCGAATTTTCCTCGAAAGTAGGTACCCCTATCTCATTTAATAAATGGTAGTTTGCATTACTTGCATGGTTAGATGTACATTGGTGCCCTGAATTAAAATTATATGGGTCGGCAGCTGGACTTTGGCCTCCATTTACCTCCCTAAAAGTGGTGCTAGTTTCACTGGGTGAGCTATCATCACTCTGTCTCACACTTATCCCTAGTCTACCAATAGAGCGTTTTAACTCCTTTACACAATTTTCATGCTCTTCCACCCTCTTCACAATTTCATGATGATTTGAGAGCTGTTCAGTCATTTTTGACGAAAGTTCATTCATCTTTCCCTGATCCTTTTCTAACACTATTCTAAATTCTTTGAACTCCCTTTGAATGTTAGATTCTAAGGTACTTTGTTTTTTTTCTAAAGAAACATTTACAGCTCTTAAGTCATCATCCAATTGTTCCTTTATGGCTAAGCTGGTAACACTTAATTCTGTTTCTACATCCTTCCTTAGTTTTTCTACATCGTTTCTTAGACATAGTTGTCCTGCCTGAATTTCTTGCACTACCATCCCTTGCTGACTGAATTTGGAGTCCAATTGACTTTGTAATCGGGTGACCTGTTCACCTAAATATTCCCTCATCTCCTGAGCTAATTCCCCTCTCATCTTCCTGTTTTCCTCTCTGACATATTCACCTATCTGTATACTCTGCTCATTTAATTTCCCTTCCAAATTTTTATTTTGTTCACTCAAATTTCTTTTTGACTCCTTACTCAGCTCATTTAATTTCCCTTCTAAATTGTTAATTTGTTCACTCAAATTTCTTTTTGACTCCTTACTCTGCTCATCTATCTTTGCGCTCAAATGTTGAAGCAATATTAGCAGCTGGTTTTGACCTGCGTCAATGACCTGCTCAATCGGTGATTGCCTTTCCCTAACTTCTACTTCAGCTGCACCCATATTTTCTCCATCTGTTGTTATGCTGACAATAGCCTCCCCATTCAGTTCTTCCAAATCTTCCCTTGACCTACTCATGGTTCCGTTAGCAAGTTCTACCTCCCTAGTAATGACTTTACCCCCTCTCAATAACATGTGTTCACAAAACTGAGTCACTACTCTGCATGCCTTTTTGTTTGTTTTTGAATAAAAGTTCTAACCTGTATTTTTTTTCAATGTTAACTGATGCGTTCCGGGTTCGAATCCTGGTGAAGTTCTAGAAGCGATGTTCTCAGCTGTTTTGTTGTCCCACGTAGGTAGACTAGAAGTTCGCGTTGTAATTTTTGTTCTGCTGTGCCCCTTTCCTCTGAAGATTCTTCGTCTGTTCGTTGTTTCCTAGTCCTCCGTTCGTGTCGTTCTTCCCTTCGAGCCGCACGTTATGGCGCCAGTTTGCGGCGATCTTAACGTTTGTTAGCCCCACGTTTGGGAGCCAGTTTGCGGCGATCACCTCCTCATCCGTTGCTGTAGCTTACCTTGATGCTTCTCCCGTTGCTTCCAGAAGTTCTCAGCGTGTTGGTTCTTCAATTTATCCTCGGCTAGCTGCAGTAATTTTCCTTAAATTATATGGGAGCATGGACTTATCCTCGGTAAAGGAAAACGTAGATCTCGGGTGGTGATATAGGAAGACATAGACTTGCTTTGTTTATGAAAAGATGACACTGCCGTTTCTTTTTATTTAATTTAACACTCGTAGTATACAAAACTGGTATTGCCGCTGTAAAATACTGTCCACCGCTGTTAGACTATGGCGTGGATATGTCACGAAATATAACTATTCTTATTGTCGCTTTCAGAGTAGCGGATCTTAGGTGTGTTGCTAAAACTATTTTGATTCCCTGTTTTGGCGCGATATCTCACACATCCTGCAGCATCTCTCCCTGACCACACATGACATAAACTGCCCCGAATTTTCTCCAAACAGATCCATTTATAGTCTCAGGCTCCTGAGGCTGCTTCCTTTCCTATTGGTCCATTTTTAGCGCGACTCGACGCGTCTAACTATTTCGAATAAACTTTCAGGGATCTCATTGGTCCAATTTTAATATAAATCGCGGCTTTTCCTACATTTACCGTTAAGGTTGTCTTTCTCACTCACTTGGTCACGGCGAATTATCAAATAATGGGACAAAGGCTCTACACCCTCGCTGTAGGAATAATAGCACAGCGACCGGAGAGAGGTAATAAAACTAGGTTTTCTGCCTTCGAAAGCACTATTCCTGTAGCTAAAACTTTCCCTCGTGGACAGTATTTTAACATAGCGCTTAAATTATTTACATTAAACCATTTATAACTCTACTAATATTAATAACCTAGATAGATACATAATGTTAAATCACCCTTCTTAAAATATACAAGCAGTATGAGAAAAAGATATTTACATAATACGATTTAACATCACTAAAAGTTAATTAATAAGTTATCTGTAATTATAGTTCTTGGGCTCGGCCTAGAGTTGCCGTTTCAAACTTAAACGTTATACACTGCCGTTTGTAAAAATTGCAACACCAAGAAGGAAATGCATGAATTCAATGAATTTAATATCACAATTTAGGTATATGGTAAGCAACAAATGATAAACATTTCAAATCTATACATGACCTTTGAGCCCTAATTTCAGTATTTGGTGTGGCCTCCATGCGCTGTTGTTAGAGCTGCTATACGTCGTGACATTGAATCAAGAAGGTTCTGAATAAGTTTCTGAAGAGTTTCCCTCCACGCAGTTTGTATTCAAGTCCACAAATACGTGACACTGGTTACTGGAGGACCGTGACGCACCAGGTACCATATCCCAGACATGTTCGATAGACGACATGTCAGGCGAACGTGCATGCCAGGGAAGCAATGGTACCCGTCGCTCTTCGAAGAAGGCTTGTACATTCCTCGCAATATGTGGCCGGGCATTGTCCTGTTGAAATGTGGCCTGTGGAGATACCTGAAGCAGGGGGGAATACCTTAGGCTCTACAACCATCGTTAGGTACTGGTTGCTGTTCAAAGTGCCCTCAAATCGTAGGAGGTGAGATCGGTTGTTGTAACCAATGGCGCCACAAGCCATCACACCTGGTGGTTGTCCGCTATGCCGCTCAACAATGCAGCCCTCCAGGTTGCGCTCACCACGGTACCGCCGGACCACGGTATGCGGCCATCACTGTAGGACACGTTGAAGCGGGACTCGTCAAAAAAAACTAAATTTTGCCACTCAGCACCCCAGTGACGATGTTCACGTGCCCATTGTAGTCGGAGGAGCTTGTGGTTTCTGGACAATAGAAGCCGACGTAATGGCATGCATGCAACCGTCCAACCTGCAGCAGGCGGCGACGAACCGTTGATGCAGACAAGTTCACACCTGTTGCGGTGCTCCAGCGTTGAGCCAACACTGTGGATGTAGCTGTACGGTCCGTTATGGCCATGCGGACAAGATGACGGCCATCCCGTGCTGTGGTCATGTTCCGTGGTCCAGTACCCGCTCTTCGCTGCGTACGGCCT
Source organism: Deroplatys truncata (assembly GCA_030765065.1). Taxonomy (NCBI): domain Eukaryota; kingdom Metazoa; phylum Arthropoda; class Insecta; order Mantodea; family Mantidae; genus Deroplatys; species Deroplatys truncata. Next base: position 189,736,165 of record CM060981.1, read on the forward strand.
TCATCTATCCACTGTTTCTACACTCGCATCACTTCGTAGCAGCATGCCCTGTACGAGCCGAAATGTCACGGTATTACAAACCGTTTCCCGGAGATCGATCATTCTGCTCCGTTTGAACTCATTCACATGCCGATATGACTCTCTTAGACGTCGACGAGGCATACTGGTGCCTTTTTTATTGTTTCCACCTTGTTTGACAGCTCTACACTGACTACACTGGGGCAAAACTGACCTTGTTGGGCCGACATCAGAGGGTTCTGCTCGGTCTACGTGTATCCCATCTCTCTGCAAACCTAATCACTTTTTGCTTGCACACTCTTCTAAACTTCCACCAGGTTTGGAGTTATTCGGGAAATTCTTTCTTGGTATTGCATTTTTCACAAACGGCAATGTACTTTCATGATATACTACCATTTTCTTAATATTGGTTTTCTTATTGCCGTTCGATAGCGACAACAGCTTTAATCTTCGTCTCCATATCGCTGATAAAAACTCCTATGTAAATGCCGAAGCCGTTGTCAACTTTAACGACGCAAGCAAATAAGTTTGGAGGTTTTATTCGATCTACACATCTTAATTGGAATTAAAATTAAATTTTATCATTAACAATTATAAACCTCTATTTGGTTTCAACAAGTCATTCCTCTAAAAGGCCTAATTATATTGTACTGGTTTAGCTTTCCCTTGCGTAATAATCGTAATCAAACTGTTATACATAGGCAGTATCCGAAACACCCCTTCTCTTCACATCGTTTATAACATCGTTCATTGTTTTGTATTTGTGTCTCTGGATTATTTTTCAGGCCAGTCACAGAGAACTAATACTGGATAGGTGGAGTCAAAGGTTTTTTACCTGAAGCTGGAAATCTAGCGGAGGAAAACTCAACTACTATCTAGGTGGATGGACAGATTTTATGTACCAAAGTGTACATTTAAGTGAATTAAGTTAACGCTGTCTTCTTCTTCCGGCAACACTACTTTAAAACTCCTGTACAAATATATTTACCATGATATCCGACTGCTTGTTCTTCCTGAAATATACTGAATAAAAAGATCCCAAATGAAACTAAAGTTAACAGGATATTGAGGCCGTCCCCTCTCACCACAAACCGAGGGGAGGAAGATCCTCGTTCCTCAATGCTTGTTGTGAGGTCCCTCCGATTGTGGTTTCTCTTCTTCGCCTGTCTCCGACGGTATGCTGGTACGAATCCTGCTCAGTAGTTCTAGATTTTGTCATATATCTGTAATCGTCATTGCCATGGCTATTTCTTTGGAATACTCAGCGGTGATGACGGATTCTTGCTTGCGATATAGATGTGCCGTCAAGCGAGAATTAGATCTCAGGCGTTCAGATTCTGGTGAACGTGAATGATGAAAACTAGGAAGTTCACATCACTGAATTTATTGTCTATTAATATTACCACACTTATCAGACGTTCCTGAAGTTGTATTCAAATATCCCACTTCGACGCCCAACTCTCGTAAACCAAAACTATCAGACCCTTTTCCTTACTCAAATTCGCCGGAATGTAGCTTCAGCTGCACTGCTCACTCACACAACGCTTGTTCTCCTAAAGTTATCTTTGAAAAACTTCCCGGGAATGTTCTTGTTTATATCTCCCCACATATTTCGGCGGTCATTTATATGTATTGCAACTTACGCTGTTAACTGCCTTCGGCTACTCTTAATGCCATTATACAGTTAACTTCCGCGGAACTATAAAACAACAACAACAACAATGTTTTGGCGGCAAATTCTGTTGTGGGGCGTGGATACTTCAGTAATATTTTGGATGTGGGACTTGAATCCATTTCACAGTGCTTTTATGCATTCCATTCCTACTCTACGCCTATAACTAAATCTCTCTCTTAATGGTTACCATTTCGCGATCTTATACGCGTGGCTTCTAAATGGTATCATCTCATAGGTTACTTATTTGAATCACAGGATAAATTATCTTATGTCAAGCAGTGATTTTCCACTATCTTTGGCTTGTTACTACTCCTGTACCTATTACGACGTATGTCCTTAGTCGGCAAAAGAAGAATAGCATTTTCCCTTCGCAAGATCGAACAAAACGTTGCAGGCATCTTGGGTCATAAAATGAACAAAACTACCGAAAACGCACTTTTTAACATGGCTAAACCAGCCTTAACAGGATCATTTTATACAGGGAAGCCAATTACATGAACATAGAAATAATAATAACTAACAGGATGATAATAGGTGAATTTGCATACATATATCAAATAAATCACAATAATATAATGCACAATTAGATATTAACTTTTGGGGCGGTATGTAGTTTCTGTGTCAAGGACGACATACTAGCTGAGAAACGATGAATACCAGTAGTGAGGCGCAAACATACCCAACGTCGTGGCCAAACATCAGCATCACCCCAAAAGCTAAAATAACAAGTTTGGGGTCCCACTAGTGTATCCAACGCAAAGTGATCGTTGCAATACCTACCACAAGAAAGCGCTAGAGAAAGCAAAAATAGCTTCCGTAATCAAAGTTTTAATTTAGTCTTTAGGTTAAAAGTTTGGATATTCTGGTGACTTTAGTAACAAGTAATATATGACTTTTTATCTAAATTGACTCACCCAGCTATACATTTGCCCTAACAATGTTACCGGTTAAACTGCACCATTATATGGACTTGTAGTGTCGGTCTTATTAAGAAGGGTGCTAGTGAAAGTGCATGAGGGTCATAAGAGCGGCATGGCGCCTGATTTATTGACAGTCACAAGATTTAGGGTCCCTTTGAGTTACCCTATGTCTTTGTGACATCCTCTAGGAGGATCCTGTGATCGAAGCTGTGTTAACAATGTGATGCCGCTCCACAAGGGGGAGGTACCCTGGACTTGTTGAATGCCTTTGTCTAAGCAGGAGAGGGTACTTATATAAAACTTGCGAGGAGCATTGTCTTCCTTTGTTAGCGCTTCTTTAAAAAAGAACGACTTTTATAGAAATGAATACAAAAAACCAAGTGGTGCGCGTTAACAATGCAGGCGTCTTTGTTCTTGCCAAGTTGGAGGAGGTGTGTTGAAATACAAGTGGGAGACTTCAACAGTGCCAGGGACTTCTTGTCAAAATCTTTTATGGCCCGGTGTGGACGACATTTCCGGAAAACTCTCCATCCTTTAATGTTCTTACTACTTTCATAGGAAGACTTGCCATTTACATCAGTGAACAGCATAATAAAAATAGTTGTATTATCACGTTTGTTTCTATGTATATCTGCGACGCTTCGCACCTACAAAAGCTGAGAAGACAAGTTATTTATGAATTCCCAATAAAAGGGAGACCTCTATGTCATGGAATATTATCTTAAATGTCAGTTATTTTGTGTCTATAACGGTTTTAAGTTTATTATTGAACAACTCCAATAACTGTTGTTCCACTCTCATATTTTAGAAGAATTTCACGTATATGTGTTACGTAGAAAGCTACAATATATTTAGCAAAATGTATAATAGAATATATTCAGAAATAAGGTTAAAAATAATGATCGCCGAGGGCTTTAAAAATTGACGGTGAGCAATAAATAAACATTGTTACATCAATTACCATTATTGTATGTGGTTGCCTGAAAATGTGTGTTAGAAGCTAACGGTTAATCGAACTTTTTTTTAGGCTATATATGATACAGTGTGGTTCAGAAAGAAGGAAGAGTGGAAGTCAGAAATCCATTCCAGACATCATTGGATTGAGAGAAACACAAAACTTTTCGAGGCAACCATAGAACTTCCTTAATGCAGCATAAATGAATGCCCGTTAGTTATGGCAAAATCAGCGAAAAAATAATTTGTGCTGCGGTTTGCAACAATTTCAATAAACACACGTCTTGCCATAAGCAAATGTAGATGTGGTATGAGCAGGTTAGTAACTAGGGATTAAATAATTTTCATTGGGTAAGAAATGCATTACAGTTCTGATTTTCTATATACATAGATCATAAAGTTTAAGCATTTCCTCTATCCAGTACCATGCAGAAAATGTTTCTGTCTTTCAAGTTTTATTATGTGGGGTGGACCATTTAAGTTGAGCGTGTACAATATCCCCAAAACTAAGCGCTATAGAAAGACAAGTCTTTGATAAAGGTTGCTTGGTACTATGGAGGAAAGTAAATTCCATTAGTCGTGTTATGTTTGGAGGACGTTATGATAGTTATTTTAGTGTCAATTTAATTTTTTAAAATGGGAACCTTATAATTAGAGCAAAAGTATACTCGTATTATAATAACCCCATTCAAAATTTTTCGGTTTTATGGAATTTGCTTTTAAATCTTATTTGAAATTCAAAGTCAAATTTAGGGATATATAAAGTCTTTCATCATGCTCTTGTATTATGAAGTACGCTTTGTGTATATAAAAGACAACTTTAATCTATCGCAAAAACTTTATTTCCTGCCTTTTACACCTGCTTATGTATTATCAGTTGTTTTGACCTGGCAAATGTAGACTAAGTTTGAGAGGTTGATTATTTCAAAAGTTCAATATCAGGCTGGGAATAAAATTACAGATATTCTAGGAAACGTTTAGCGAAAGCTGGGTCAGGCTGACATAGATATTTCAACAAGAAGTGATACGAGTCAAATATATTATCTAATTTCGCTCCTATTACAAAATCAAAAAACAGCATAAAGAAGAGGCAGGTTTGCTTCACGCAAACGCTGTATGTGATGAGTGATGTCATGATTCGGTAAATAATTGTGCTCGGTAAATTTCTATACTCACAGGTAACATGCTTTTTCTTTCGGTTGCCATATGACGTGCTTTTAAGTGCAGTAGTAAATGAAGGCAAAGGAAGCGTTTGTCTGCTTAATTTATTGTATATATTTGTTGTAGTTCCTAGCATATATATACACTGCCGTTTGTGAAAATTGCAACACCAAGAAGGAAACGCATGAATTCAATAATCTAATACCACGGGTAACAAATGATAAACTTTTCAAATCTATACATGACCTTTAAGAACTAATTTCAGTATTTGGTGTGGCCTTCATGCGCTGCAATTAGAGCTGCTATACGCCGTGGCATTGAATAAAAAGGGTTCTGAATAAGCTCCTGAGGGATTTCCTTCCACGCAGTTTGTATTCGAGCCCACAAATCCATGACTCTGGCTACTGGAGGACCGCGACACACAGGTGCGGACCAACCATATCCCAGACACGTTCAATGGGCGGCATATCAGGCGAACCTGCAGGCCAGGGAAGCAATGCTACCCGTCGCTCTACAAAGAATGGTGTACATTCTTCGCAATATGTGCCCGGGCATTGTCCTGTTGAAATGTGGCCTGTAGAGATGCCTGAAACAGAGGGAGTATCTCAGGCTCTACCACCGTTAGGTACAGGTTGCTGTTCAAAGTGCCCTCAACTCGTAGGAGGCGAGATCGGTTGTTGTAACCAATGGCGCAACAAACCTTCACACCTAGTGTTTGTTCGCTATGCCGCCCAACAATGCAGTCCTCCCGGTTGCGCTCACGACGGTACCGCCGGACACGTATGCGGCCATCACTGTAGGGCACGTTGAAATAGAACTCGTCCGAAAACACTACATTTTGCCACTCAGCACCCCAGTGATGGTGTTCACGTACCCATTGCAGTCGGAGGAGCTTGTGGTTTCTGGACAACGGAAGCCGTCGTAATGGCATGCATGCAACCAGTCCAACCTGCAGCAGGCGGCGACGAAGCGTTGATGCAGACAAGTTCACACCTGTTGCAGTGCTCCAGCGTAGAGCCAACACTGTCGATGAAGCGGTACGGTCCGTTATGATCATGCGGACAAGATGACGGTCATCCCGTGCTGTGGTCACGTTCCGATGGTCCAGTACCCGCTCTTCGCTGCGTATGACCTTCATCTATCCACTGCTTCCACACACGCATCACTGTCATAGCAGCCGCAGTGTCACGGTATGACAAACCCAATTCCCGGAGACCGATCATTCTGACCCGTTCAAACTCACTCACATGCCGATATGGCTCTCTTTGACATCGACGAGGCAAACTGGCACTCACTTTATTGTTTCCACCTTGTTTGACAGCTCTGCAGCGGCTGCACTGGGCGCAACACTGACCTTGTCGGACCGACACGTGAGGGCTCTGCTCGGCCTACGTGTACCCCATATCTCTGCAAACCTAATGACTTATTCCTTGCACATTCTTCTACACTTCCACCAAGTTTGGAGTTATTCGGGAAATTCTTTCTTGGTGCTGCAATTTTTACAAACGGCAGTGTGTGTATGTGTGTGTGTATGTGTATATATGTCTATAAACAATTCTTAATTAATCGAATAGTTCGATTAAGTGTCTCAAAATCCTTCAAACAGGAATGAAATACTATACAAAGAAAATGTATATAAGCAAATCAAACAAGAGTTGCATAATTAAATATGAACATATATGTGAATATCAGTAATCCATATTTTTAGTTCTAAGTGGTAAAAAGCAAAATATGTTTCCTTGAAGAGAAATAGTTTAAAATATTACCCAAAGCGCCCGTCTGGGGATATGTTAAGCAAAGTTAAGGGTGTGTACATGACAGAGAATATCACTCCGGATTGTAAGAATTACCTGAACGTACTATGGAGAGGTACTTTTTCATTTTATCTAAAAAGCAAGCACGAGAAGTTTCTCCACTTTCCAGAAGTATACTGACCACTAATGCAACACATTTAAAAGGTAAAAGCGTAGTTAAATGTCACTTTATTTGATCACATGTTTCAGTATGGCCGCAGTTAAAATTTAATGTAACCCAGATTCTTCGATTTACATCCGAAATAGTTACATGTGCTCAACAGGCACGCGGGAACTGTGGTCAACCGCATCTGCTTTGAAGTAATAGCTGAAGCATCCTGTATAGAGACAGACGCATGCCTCGAAATGTCGGTGTTCCAATTAAAAGTTGCCTGGGTTGAATCCCGAGAACATCTAGAGTACGTACACCTGCCTTGATTTTCAAAGCAGATCAGCGACGCCGCCAAGGACTTACCGCGCAGTAGCTACGATCCCAGGAGTTCACTATCAGGAGCCAGGGATGCAAACAAACAAATTTCATGTGTCAGCTCGGTATATAGAAATGTGACGACGAGGAGAAGGTTTTAAATAAGACGACCATTAGTGAACAAACGAAGGCAACTTTTAGCAAAACCGGACATTACTTTTTAATACAACGCCCATCACAGGAATTACCACACCCCGAACAGTCAAGAGTTCTCTTACTTCACCCTACCTGCACAACCACACTATGACGTCTCCACAACCGAACGTCGCAAGATTTATGGTGAAATATTATTGCATTATTTTGACTAATTTATTCCGCTTATTTTGTTTCCAAAATGCTTTTCATAGTATAGCTTCATTTTCATGCATTTATGTTATACTTACATCTAAGTATTACTTTTATAGCTGATAGACGATTTTTTATCCATGGGTTTGGTTTCAGTTATTAAAAAAAGCATATTAAAATATCATATATCTACTAAAACGAACCCAGCATTAATTAAAATTTGGAATCCGACAAATAAAAATGAAACTTTCGGCAAAGTGTGCTTCAATGTTTACACACTCTCCATCAGGCTTTAAAAGTTGATTTCATCACGGTAGGATGTTAAGGGACATGGGAGTGAATTTTTAGGTGAAAATTACGAAATTTACAATTTTGGACTTATTTTATACAAATAATATATAAACACTTGTGAATCATTTTGGCCAAACATTTTGCACTATCTGCCATTTTTAAAAGCCCAGCGACATGTTTAAATAACCCGTGCGTTCCCTTAAAACTCCACTGGACAATATGTTTATGTACCATATGCAGTATTGAAAGCAGATGTGAGTGCTCAAATGTGACTACAAATTAGAGAAAGACATGGTTTTGCTCAAAAGTGCAACAATACCCAGAAATATTCCAGTCCTCGTGTCATTAACCCCTTCAGGAATCCCATATGAGGTGAGGTGAGGTGTATTTCTCTTGCAGTAAGAATAAAAAAAACTGTTACTTTGGTGCGCGCACCTCTGACTATGTAGCATAACCATATCATGCCACAATGCCTTAAACCGCTTGACCATCTGAACATATGATATTTGCGGCATTGTTTTATCTCATAAACTGCGTAATATTATGAGTGAATTTTTTTCAACAAAAAGGATAAAATGCATATATGCGCATTCAATCGAAACCCGTCAGCATCTTACCATGCCGTCACACCGCTTGCTTTAGTTGGACCCTCCCAATCCTTTTCCAGAGTTTTAATTTAATGTAGAACATGCATTTTACCGGGTTACGATCCTTTGTTTTGATAGGTTAGCTATACCTATCGTGCCTTAGATCGCATGGCCATAAATCCCGATGTCGAAGTAAAGAATTTATTTATGTCATCATCAGGCACTGCATGGCAAATGTCCCATTGGCACTGACTCCTGGAGCTTTTAGAACAAAGGTATAGCTAGTGGTACACAACCTGATACCAGTGATAAAATGACCATACAGCTTTCTGAATCAACTGTTTGCAAGATAATGCCTATCTACCAAAGGCTAGCCTGCGATGAGCTGCTGTATAAATGTGTAAGAGATATTACACAAAATAAACTTGAATCTCTGCGTGCCACGTTATGGAGGAATGTCCAAAAGACATTTTTGTATCAAAGAAGAGAATCACAATTGCTATAACAAATCCTGGTCAGAATATTATGGGGTACTCAGCTACAGAACAAATTAAATCTGCTATAAAGAATTCTACAAGAATTATGAAGAGATGCGACAACAGAGGAAAACATGAGTGTGCTAGATCTTCAACTGAGAAAAGAAAACAGCTCGCAGGAAGATTAAATTACCAAAAATGAAAAAGGAGGAAGTCAAATAGAAAAAGCATGAGAAAACATTACTTAAGGGCAGTTATAAGTACCCGATAAGCTGTAAATTTAGAAATATGTATTTTTTCTCAGTTTTTCATTTTTGCACATTAAATTGATTGCTTGCATTTCAGTTTTGCTCTGATTTGTATGTAAATTTTGACAAATCTTTCTCAAATGTAGCATATAAAGATTTAAGGATGCATTTTTATGATTTACACACTCATTGGCTCACAAAAAATTTATTTATACTAAAAATAAAGGAAACGTTTGACAGCAACGTCGTAAAAGGGAAATTTTATTTCTATACTAATAATAACATTAACTTCAATCAAATGCTTAGATTTATTTTCATTGTACTAAAGTATAGGAAAATGTCACTATCACACTCTCTGACAAATGTGAATGTGCATGGTAGTTTGAAAAGTTTTTGTTTGCTAAGGGAAAGTATTCAATTGTATTATCTGACAAACTATTTGGCTACAGCCTTGATTTTTCACGGTCATTTCTCTATTTACCCATTAATTTAATATACCAATTTTTAAGTAAACAGATTTCAAAAAAGTTACAAAATTCAGTCCCAGTGTCCTTTAAAGATCAGTCAAACCTTGATAGAACTCGACTCTACGAGAGGAGGTGGTTTGCTCTACAGACAGGAAAGGATTTACAGGTGGCAAAAAGGGCACAAAAGTACAGAAAAAGGACACTAAGGGAACTACAAACACACAGGATTATAAATCAGGAGAGTTCTGATTTTCAAAGCATACAATTCACTGTTTCCCAGCATAATATATTATAAATAAGTGTTTTTCTCAAAACTTCATTTTCACACATTTAAAATGAAGTTTCGTTTAAATACCGCTAAAAGTTCTCGAAATCTGCAGAAGTATCCATTGTAACATCGTATGTGACAAAAATATGCCTGACACTAACAATATTTTAAAATATATTTTTTATGAAAACATGGTGAATTTTAGAGATTCAAATTTCTAAAGTATTAAAAAAATTATCATAATTCACTCATAAAAATTTATTGAACTTTCAAATTATACATTTTTTGTAACTGATTCACAGCTTCAATTCCAAAAATATCAACCAATTTTCTGAACTTTTGATGCGCGTGGTTGACTTGATTATGCGATACATTTACGTAATAAAGTTTATGAAATAATTAATAACTCCCAAAGTATTTAACCAACTTGAATGAAATTTAGTGTTCACATTAATCTAACAGCAATAGACACACAGTAAAAGTTTTAAATATCCATACAGTAATATGGAAATTTGAAAATTCACACCCTGTGTCCCTTAAATATTTTCATTTCTCTTCCCTAGAAGGAAATCCCATTTTACATCACTTTAAAGGATAAGCTAAGGTTGTACACACTAAACTCGCTGGCATACGCTAAACAGAATTTCACTAATATAAATTTGAAAACATCGCGAGCAAATAAATATTACTTTATATCCCGAAAACCTAGGTGACTATTATTTACAGGTTTGCACATTCAAGAATATTTGACTGAATACTCCTAAAAATATTTTCAGGAAACAAGAATATACCTTTTCAAATTCAGATCGGAGTTGTCATGCATATTTCAATTGTTTCTCAATTACTTCACCCATTGCATCTTCAGATTCTAGAGCTCTCTAAAATTTGGAGCCTACAGCCCTTAAATTACTAAAAACAAACAATGATTGAAAAAACACATATTTCCAGCGCAGCACATGCTGCCTGCAGATATTTAAAATGATGTTTAAAAATGTGTTGGGGTTCAAATTAAGAAAACGGCAATGAATGGAAAATAAAAGCTTTTACATATGAATATGCAGTTAAAAAATATAAACTGCAGGCAATTTTTGTTTCACATTTCTACATTTATGGTCGGTATATCACTTTGAGTTTATTTACTTAATTATTTATTTGACTCGAGTAATTATGCGTTTATCATTTCTTAGTTGAATTAATCCTATGCTGAATGTTCAAACTGTAGCACTCTGTACCATCTCAGTATAATAAACTCCATGGCGCCACAGCCCATTTCCGGGTCAGGACCTACCACCCGGCCGCTGCCCACAACAGACGTCTTGAGTGGGGTGCAGTACTGCAGGGTGGGACATTATTAGCACCCCGGGTCTCTCCCGTCTAGTATATGCGGCCTTCTCAACCAGGAACCACTACTTTTTAACCAAGTAGCTCCTCAATTGGCCCATGAGGGACCTAACGAGATTGAGGTTTCCTAGCGGTAGAAAATCCCCACGCTGGTGCCGCGAATTGAAACCGGGTCTACCACTTAGTAAGCAACTGCGCTAACACTGCGCTAAGGAGACGACCACTATCCCAGTATAGGGAACCTTAAAACATAGCAAGCTTAAATGCTGAGAATTCATATAACAATTTTGTGGTAACCCCTATGCCAATAAATTTATTAAATTATACTGTACTTACTGAATGCGATTAATTCCTGTCAGTTACAGGTAGAATAAGTAGAGCATGAAAATTGTCCAAGTTTAGTCGTTCATGCTTGATCATCAAATTAATTAAATACGTCTGACACATTTTGTCACTACAGATTACAATTTTAATTGAAACTAGAATGAGAATCGGGATATGAAACCTTTATGAATGGAAGGTTTCAAATGCACCTTCAGTAAGTCGCTCCTACGACCCCAACAAAGTCGGCGCATGCCAAGAAATCTAGATAAACCTCCTTCAGTTACGCAAATATCCACAGCACTCGCGTTGATGATTCATATTACGGCAACTACTATAAATTATTATGATCTAGTATCAATTGAGTGTTACTATTTTTAACTTCTCTTTAACATAGAATATTTTTACAAAATTTGAATGGACAAGCAGATCAATTCATGCCTCAGAACCAAGTGAGTTTGTAGGTGATATATTATTTTGGTTCTCCCCTTCATTAAAATATCTTATCTTAGTTTTATACAATTTTCCAAGCAAAGAATAAGGTCTTCTTATTCCCCTGCAAGAATTTCCATATAAGAATCATTGAAAAAAGTAATTTATTTTGTGTTACAGCAGTTAAAAATCTGTATCTACTAAGACACTGAAAACAATTTTAAACATTAATAACGAATAAAACTATATTTAGGTGCGAGGAAGATTGCTCAACGAATTCGAAACTATTTGCGGCTAGAATGAAGTGATGCGAAGTTCACAACTTAAGCTAAACGCCTCAGCGCATGCAGCAGGAGCTGCATTGTCGCTGACTGATTCTCAGCTTGCTGCAGAACCAAGAAAGGCTAAGTGTGTGTGTGTGCGCTATAGTTGAAGTCATCTTGTGTTTCTTCTCTTCTTTTGCTGCTTTCTTCCACACAGCCTACGTGTCACGTAAGCGTTCAAACCTGGACTCACAACCATCGGATCTCTTCTTGCCCAGGTCACTCTGAAAATCTTAGACATCACTATGGTGATGAACACACACATTCTGGACATTTTTCAATTTTTCGAAAAAAGCACTTAGTGATTTTTCTACTTTATGTATGAACAACTAAAAAATTATATTGCATTACATACCTGCAGTTATCTTCTATAAATATAGGTTAAAACATTAATAAATCCCCAATATATAGCTGGAATATCGTATTATCTGTCATACGATTTCGGTATTTTGAAGCCGGATAGAACGTAAAATAGTATAGGGAAATAAAAAATATCATTCTGGTTGAATATGAACTGGAGTAGCATAAGTTAATATATTTAGCATGGAAAAGCTTTTTGCCTTTTTCTTTAAATTTTTTGTTTTTTATTTGGGTTTAAAAATTTTATTTTAAAAGTAAAGTTAATCATATCATTTTACTTAAATTAATTATTTTGTGTCTACAACAAAGCAACTTCAATCTTTTCGAAGAAAAACACTCTCCTTTTTCAGTTATCTTACCAGTAAAACTCCTTCACATCTGTTTGGAAATATTTGACTGTTTTGGTTATTCAAATCTGTTTCAAGTAATATAAACAGAGTGTCAATTCAAATCAAACATTGAAAGAACTGAAAGGTCAAAATTTACTAAAGAAGGCCAATAGTAAAAAATTATTCTTGTGTTACAGGAGACGAGATAATGTAATTTAAACTATTTTAAAATACAAGTTCGAATGTAAAAGGAAAATAAAACACAAGTTACACATGGTGATAAAAATAATATGTACAAGTAAAATTCAAGGGAATATTAAAGTGCGGTATGTATGATAACAGACCTGTTAAAACACGTACCTCCTGGAGAGTAAGCAAAGCCACGGTCTGCATCATCCGCAGAAAAAAGCAGCAAGATGTGAAACGTAGCAGAAACGCATTGGGGCAGCAAAAGAGGGATTTACGATCTCGTATTCCTAGTCTCTACATTTGCCACTCTTTCCTAAAGCAGGTTTTGCTTTAAGAATCCTTTTAAGTGCTACACTTTTACCAATGAGAGTAATGAAAACTCGGATCTTTATGACAGATGCTACAACATCGACTGAGGAACTAAGACATACTCATTTGAAACCCGGGATTTATTATTTCAGAGCGGGTTCATGAGCAAAGTCTGCAGATGTGATGCATGGTTTATATTCAAAGCCTCTTTTGATTTTCTTTCCGTTGTGTTTCTTCACACTGAATTCTAACTTTATTTTCTTTCAGGATAACGTTTATTTCTGTTGCCCTCTTATCCGCCATAGAATGTAAAAACAAAAAAGTAATTGTAATCCTAACTTTGCAATCGTTTCTATTCTACAAATTATTCATACACGAAGCTTGTTTTATCTACTCCTAATTTGTTAATAATTTCTGTTGACAGATTTGCTAAAATTGGTTGAAACTACTTAATGTTGCGGCTATGTAAGTTTAGAAAGCTCACGAGAGCAAAAGAACGAGTTCTTAACTTTCAGAGCGATTTACTTAATGTTGAAATACTCGAACGAACAGCATTGAATATTTCGAAAATTAATTCTACATCTTTATTTGACGTATATTGTATATGTCAACTAGATTTACATTTTCCTATGGTAAGTTTTAGTCTAATATTAAAATTCAGCTGTTATATAAACTTCAACACAAAAGAAAAGAACTACAAGTTCTGTTTGCAGGAAATTTTTGAAATTCTTCACTTCGTATTCTTAAAACGTATCTGAATTTAGTACAGAATTTACTAAATATCTAATTTTTCATTTTTGGCACATGCTGTTTATAGAGTGACCCAGGCATACTGAAACACACACATGGATTCTTAATTAAAAATTACTGTTTTTGTGGGGAGACCGCAAAATTAACATTTCAGATGTTAAAGTTACGGGTGGAATGTAATAATTTCTCTGCTCTTAGGTGCCATACTGTAAATGAATTATAAATAAATATCTGATATGTTATGTTCATATGACTGTTGTTAATTCCTGTCGTTTATTTTATACCTCCATTACAGTCTATTGTTATAAAAGCTTATTTTTCTGCATACTTTAGTTAATCGAGACAGTTTACAGAAGTTGTTTCATTACACATTTCGTTGTAGGTAGGTACAGCGGGGAAACAGGAAGTTGAAACGTAATCAAATCTTTAATAAGTGGGTTGCTATATCCTTGTTTTGAAATTCAATACTCCTTCCACGACATAACGAGAAATAAAAGAATGATGCCTGACTACTTAAACGAATACTTATTGAAAAATTCAAAATAACGAATATTTGGAAATGGATAATGCCTCAAGTAATTATTTGAAATAAACTACATATTGTAACTAGAAGTATAATTTTTATGGAGTGAGGTTTTTTTGACCAATAACCAAGTTGTACAGCTTCTTACAAAATTTAGAAGACTTCACAGGATATTCATAAACAATTTAAGATAAGTTTTATTAGTCATGTAAGCATATTTCAGTTATTCTGTAAAAGCAAACAAGACAAACTCACTCAAAATTACACTTTTTTTTTTAAAAAAAAAGTGCATTCCGGATGGTGTTCGGAGATCTGAAGACTGTATTTCCGATGAAATCTCGATGTTAAATTTTTGGGTTGAATACAACGTTCCGCTATTTGTCATAGGTATATGGTAGAGAAAGTAATAATTGTGATTTATGATTACAAATATTCTTAGATACCCTTTCACTTTCTTTAACTTCTGCAGTGCATTGCTTTTGATACAGTAAGCATTCATTTCTCTTTATAAACTTCCATTTAGAAAACAGATAGTCATTGCTATGATGACGGATATAACAGCTTGCTTACAACGTTCACCCTCTCTTAGTTTGTCAACCTAAAGACTATAATCGCACAAGTATTTAAGAATTACATATATGTTCTGCTGTAAAATGGAATAATGCAAAATAATGAATCTACGTAGGCTTTCATGACTGGTGTGAGATAAAAGATTCCCCCTCTATGAGGACACGTTTAGTCACAATTATTTCAGACGTTTTATCTGTAGCAGCCATATACATCACCAGTGGCTGGTTCGAAGTTTATTCTCACAGATCTAGGCCTCGAAAATGGTCTACCTAAGCCACTAATAATGGCGAGAATATATATGCTGCACCTAGCATAATTAAAAATCCCTTACTATGGATCCATTGAGTATACCCCATATCGTAGGCCAACGGTCAACAACTGACTACACAATGGACAAAATAGAGAGAGCAGTGGTGCATCCTGCTCCGAATGAAAGTCCTACATATAACCATACCGTGCACTGCGTGGCCTTCAACCTCGTGTGAAGCACATTATCGATCGATCGGTGCAGTGGTGGCATGGATTAACTTGCCTTAATATACGTAGTATCTTTATGTCAACTGATTTGCACTGTTCACCCCCCCCCCCACCAACTCACCACTTTTCCCGAACAACTGTGGTAGTGAGACAGAGGTTCGTGCAGTGACGGTGTGTCTGTTTCTGAATGAGCAAGACACTGGACAGGATTTAAATAAATGAACCTTAACTTTTTTATTGTATTAGAATACTTACATTAAATATTAAACGGTGACAGATAATTGTTAGATATTACTGGACAATTAAACAGTAATATTTAAATTAATAAACGCCTTATATGCACTTTTAAATTAACTGCTGTTTGTTAAAAAGGTACATTTGCATTCAACTAATTAAATCAGGAAATTAATGAATAGTACCATTTTTTTAGAGCAGATGAAGAATTGATATAAATTACTATAAAAATGTTTATGAAAGAAACCAACTGAAAATACATATTATTACTATTTGTGAAACACACACAGAAGTTTAGTCAACAGTGAAAGCAGTTTTTTGGATTATGTTCTCAATGTTGGAAACCACAGTTTTATTGGTGCAAAATCTCAGTGCATATTTTAAATTATAATCTGAAAATTGATAGCTTGTCAAGGGTAGTTAATGTTCATCGAAGAAAAACGTCGTTTACAAGTGTATATTGACCCAAGTGGGAATATGATTTGAGCAACAAGTTTATGCAATCGTAGAAACTGGGTCAATGAAAAATTGTTATGAAGGTCACAGGAACGTTTCCTAGTTACAAATTTCTCCTTCCATTCACGATCAATTATAGGCCCAAGAGTTTCAAATGCAATTTGAATGGAACTTGGTCAAGCTCCATGGAATATGGAGTTGCAAATATTTCAAAATTACAAAGATGTTACTAATCTTGGAATATCGTGTTTATTTCTCCTACTATTTTTCATATTATCTTACGTTTACGGTCGTTATAATTGATCTTAGTTTTGAGAAGTGCCCGGAGTTCTGTCGTTTAACTAGGTTCCGAGTTATAATATCAGTTTGAAGGCTATGATTCCGAATTACATTTGAGTGACTAACTGACCAGGCGGCGCCGTGGCCGAGTGGTTAGACCGCTCGCCTCTCAATCCCAGGGACCTGCATGTGGGATTTGTGGTGGATAAAGCGGGCTTCTGGGCGGGTTTTCTCCAGGTTCTCCGGTTTCTCTCGTCATTCATTCCACCAACTGCTCCATCATAACCTTTCCTTTCATCCATTTCACCATCATTTCGTTTCATCTACTTCCTTCCTCCCATACCAGGCTTCGGACTGATCACCCATCCTGGATATTCTGTCTGATCCATGAGTGTCTGCTTCTCGACGGGCCTCTGACCCCAGGCACCCGCCTGTAAGTCCTGGGGGTGTAAGTCCTACATAAGAGGAAGTTAAACAGAGAAAGAAGAAGACTAACTGCCCTTTACCTTGAAGAAAGAGGGTCAAAACATTCAAATCTGATTTAAATTGTTAGAAATGCTAATTCACAAGTCTCGTTTCGTGCAAGTTTATTTATTTGTTCCATAAATGAAGCTTATTCTCTTCTCGCAATTAAGACAACAGCAGCAGCAACAACAACAACGCTCCAGCAGCATTCCACGATTGAACCAGCATACTCCAAAGAAGTATGGCAAATCCCCATACACATATTGCACTCATCCAAGAAGGCTTTAATTTGGCGATATAAGTCCTTTTGATCTAATTGAATTTGTAGTTTTTGTAACAAAACGCAAAACACTATCTTGTTTAAGTCGTCGTGGGCATAAGTTCTGCTGGTGTAATAAAATTCAATGGATCGGGATGTCCTGGTTAGAATGGGACTCTTCAATTTCCCTATTAGACCATACTTGTGTCCAACCACAGCGGGAACGTCATCAGTTACCAAGGATACGAGCTTATTCCAAGGAAGATCAAACTTGTCTATAGCCTTTTGAACACCTATAATGAGTTTGTACAGACGGCTCCAAATGTTTTCCGTTCCACCGGTAGCGGGGTAAGCGGGGTGTCTTATCGAGGGTTATGCCAGGTGTCTTAGCTCATACTGGGTCTACAAGGAAGGTAAGGGATGTAATAGGCCAAAGAAAACGTCATTCCAACACATTTCCTTTAGACGTGGCTTTAAGAATCTAATAACTGTGAAAAGAAAACATCAATAACATTACAACACAGCGACGTAAACAGTATAAAAACTAATTTTTAGGAACTAGAGTCACCATATCATTGTATAACAAGGAAGTGTTAAAACAAAATGGTTTGGTTTTCGATATTTACTACTTTTTTCTGCCAATTATACGAGAAACTAACATATGTGCTTTATTTTCATAATGTCCTTATGAAGTATGGTTTTTCCGTGCATCGTGACAACAATTTAGGCCAGAAATTATTTAAAGTTAGAGTTTAAGTACGCTTTTCCTATTTGGTTGCATGCATGATGCCGTAACGACAAGCAGCCGCTTATTTATTCCACAACTCATATTTTTACTGTCTCTACTATTTACTTATAATAAGTAGGGAAAATGTTGAATTTCACTCAAAAATTAAAAAACAAGATTCACTGGAAATACACATTTTAAGATCCACTGAATCCAAAGAAAGCATTTTTACTTTCTCTACTACGTAGTTACAGTAAGTAGAGAAAGTATTGTGTTCTACCAAAACATTGAATAACGAGATTAAACGGAAATACACGTTTTGAGACCCCTGAATACAAAGTAAGCATTTATACTTTCTCTACTACATAGCTACAATAAGTAGATAAAGTAGATGTTCCACCTAAATATCCAATGTCGTAATTTCAGCACAAATTAGTTTGTGACCTCCTGAATCCAATTAATTTATTTTTAGAAAATGGTCCAAGTGTGTGTGTGTGTGTGTGTGTGTATGTGTGTGTGTGTGTGTGTATCCACGAACAACATAACTCAAAAGCATAAGGTTGGTTAAAAATCGAACTTTGTGTTTAAGTTCAACTTCTTTCAAGAATGCGACACCGAGATTTTAAAGAAAATCCCTCACTCCAAACTACTCCTTATACTGGACATTTTTCGCAATTTTTTTCTTTCAAAAATGACTAAGGATTTTGATTAAAATATATATTTTTTAGCTATTTTCATGATAAATATAATGTATATATTTTGTTTTCTAGGAATAGTCTGTAAATTAGTCTTTATTGTCAATGACTTTAGATAATTAGCAAATCGTAAGAGACAAGACAAAATTTACTCCTCAACAACTTAGATGTTGTTAAAACAGAAATTTTGTACCAATAACATTTTTATTTTATGTCAAATAACTTTTATATTTTATCTATTCTGAAATTTTCTTTGTTATTAGTATGAATTTTCAAATACTTTATACTTCTCTCAACTACAAATAGCTATTGTGTTTCTTTCTTCCTTCCTTCCACCCTCCCTCCCTTTCTTTCTTTCTTTCTTTCTCTCTCGTGTTTATACAGAGAACAGAATTTCAAACCTATCAAGTCTGTGGCTCGCATTCGCGAGGTCGTGGGTTCGATTCCTCTGGCCGACCTTCCTGATCCAAGGGTTTTTTTTCGGGGGTTCTTCCGGGTCGCCAGGCGAATGCTGGGGAGGACTCTCACATCCCCGAATTTCCTGAACCTCCATTTCATCTTTATTCTCATTTCCCTTCATATTTCATCCGTTGGTCTCTTTCAGGGTTGGAAGTGTCAGCGATGGTGTTTCGGTGCAGTGTGGCAGGGGAAAAGGATGCTTTTTGTGACTTTCTCCGTCCCTCGGCTTTCGGCTGTCTGTCGGGAGTATCCTAACTTCCTTGAGGGGCGTTGGACCCCCTCTGTGCTGGGTGGGGTCTGCCTGTCCGTCTATCTGAAAACTTAGGGATCCTGCCATTCCTGTGCCGTCATTCCTGGTTCCGGACGCCCGGTGTCTTGTGTCACCTCATCCTTTCTCCATTCCTTCCGCCCATGTGGGATGTAGGCACAATATCACTATGTGGATCTGTGCCCAGTCCCCTCCGTAGCCAACCAATCCAAAGCTATCACATAGCGATCAGCTTTGAGGAATTTGGCTATCGCTTTAGCTTAATATGTTCTGGTTATACCTACAACGAATTGTGAAAATAAGTGATGACGGTTTATCGGTGTTAACATGACATAGATGCAAAATAAGTTTTTTAAGAATAGTTTGTAGAAGAGTGTGTAGAGAAAGTCATGTGAAGAAACACATATTTTATAGCAAAAGCTCCATATTTCTGCGTGTCTGTGAACAACATAAATCCAAAGTGAAAAGTCGGTTAAATACCAATCATGATATTTAAGTTCAGCATCTTTCAAATATGTGACAAGGATTTTCAAGAAAATCTCCCCCATCCTGAACAACCCTTTACACGGAAAACTTTTCGAAATTCATTTTCTTAAAATGGCTCTAATGATTTTGATTAAAATACTCTCTGTTTAAAATATTTTCATGACAAACGAAATATATATTTGTAACTTACTGAGAAGAGCCTCCCAAGTCTTCATTCTGAATGACGTTTGTATAATTGGTAAACTCTAAAAGACTGAAGAAAGTTTTGCTACACAAGAAATGCAGACCCCGTTAGGTATACATATACTTTATGAGATTAACTATTTCCGAGATATATGTTTTGTTATTGGTTTGAATATTTTTTGTAACTGAAAAGTCGCTATTATTTTTGTCTGGGTCATACAAACAGCATAGAATTTCAAAGCATCATGTAGCGACATGCTTTTTGAAAATGTGACTATCGCTTTATCTACGTATACTACAACGAAATGTGTAAATGTGAACTTTTTCTTTTGGTATTTAACCGGATAGGCCATTACGGACGGTGAATGAAAGAAATGCTTAAAATGATGCTGAAATGGGCCCAAGGTCCCTAGAAATTAGAATCTAACATTCATCTTCACAGGATAATAGGAAACCTTGGAAAAAAACTTTACCCAGGTATTTCACTTTAACCGAGATTCTAACTCGGGACCTCTTGAAACTGAGGCAGACCCCCGCACCACAGAGATGGGCTAAAAGTGAAATGCGATTTAGAAAAAAGAATTTGTAGAATGGTGAGAAGAGAAGGTTATATGAATGCAGCACGTTAGATTGTTCTCGAGGTAATGTAAAGAGCGTGGAGTTGCAAAGACACCACTTAAAATTCTGACTATCGTTTGAGGTACTGCATTCTTCTTATACTTACAACGAAGTTTGTAATGGTAGTTCATCTCAATTAACAAGAAGACTCGTTCACTCAAACCGTGTGTAGGACAAGGTTGGAAAGATAGAATCAGGTTGAAAAATTCAACGTCATAGCCCAGATTTGAACCAGATCTTCTAGTTTAGGTCCAGGTGGCGCCGCGGTAATGCGTGCAACTCGCATTCGGGAGATCCTTAGTTCGCTTCCCGGCGACCGCCCAATCTGATCCTCGGGTTTTTTCGAGAGTTTTCCCGGGGCGTCAAGCGAATGCTGATATGATTTCTCTCAGCCGCCGAATATCGTTCCATTCCTCATTCATTCACCCTTAACCCCGTTTAGGTCTGTTTCAGGGTTGGAAGTTTCTGCGATGTTATTCCGGTGCGGCGTGGCAGAGAAAAACAATGCTCTCTGTGGAACCGTATCCATCTCTTGGTCTTCGGCTGATTGCCAGGGTATACGGACAACTTCTTGGGGGGGGGGGGCGTTGCACCCTTTGTGTGGGGTGGGGTCCCCGGTTTACCTGCCCGACTGTCAGGGCGTCTCACTCTGGTAATTTTAGGAACCTTGTCATTGCTGTGCCGTCACTCCTGGGTCCGGCCTCTCGGTGTCTCCGTGTCTCTCACCTCGTCCCTCCTTCCCGGGAGCGCCCCCTCGAGAGGCACAAGCTCAATATCCTCATTCACTAGATAGGGTTCGAGTTCCCTCCGTTACACATCCAAGCATTTTAAAAATTCAGAAAGTGAATCGTAATACAAAGTATTTTTTTTTGGGGGGGGCATCTTCAGATTTGTAACTTGAAAGCAATTTAATCCTCAGAATAGAGTGGTTTCAGATGAACCAATTGCAACAAAAGCACATCTACCTGTCTGCATTAACACTTCGGGTAACTATTTTGAAAATTTAGCTTATATGTTATCCTAACCGAATAAAACATCTATATAGAAGCTGCATATTTTGCGCTAAACGTTGTTTCCTCGTATCTATTAACATTTTCTCCTTTTGGATACAATACCTACATAGGTGTTTTTACTCTACATCCACTATACGACTGGCACGGTTTTACTTCCTTTCTCTTGTGAGTGTGTGTGTAAGCGGAATCATGTTTGAAATAAAACAATCCTTATTCGTTTTTCAGTAAATAAACGAAAAGTATGTCTCATTTTGAAGAAAATTTAATCTTGCACTTAATTTTGCCCAAACTGCGTTAACAGTTTGACATTCATTTACTTTTGTTTCATATTTTTAAAACATTAGTTGAATATTACCAGAACTGAATGTGCCAACTATATGGAACTACACACTTAGCGCTAAACGTTGTGATCAATATCTATAACAATTAAAAAGCAAAACGAACTTATATTCAAGGCAATAAATACCCTCTGCTTCAGAGTATGCGTAGAACGTTCTAATGATGATAATTATGAAACTATTATTATTATTATTATTATTATTATTTATTTATTACTAGCAACAAACTTTAGAAACAAGATAATCATTATGCGAACCTTGTTTCACAAGAAAATTACTGAATCTTAAACTTGTGTAGCACCCGCATAAACAATGCAATATTTGATTTTAAACAACATATTAAGCAAACAAAATGTTAATTTATTTCGCTTGAATAGATCTAGTAAAGCGAAAAGTATTTAGTTTCATCTTCTTTCCTATTTGAGTCAGGTCGCTGAATTATACGAGCATACACAGAAGTAAATGTGACGTTTGAGACGATATCGGCACTTACTGTTGGCTATAACGATGCATGACTAGTCGAGAAGACATTTCTTCCCCCTCTTCCCCTACATCCCTTGGTTAATTGGAAAACATTTGAAGCCCACTGCACCTGTAGTTTTGCCTGCAAATTATGAGATCGTATCCATCATCTCCTACTTGATCTGCAGATTATAATATAATCCCTGTATAATAATGACAAGCTGAGGCCTATTACTGATATGTTTTCCTTCATATAGTACCAAAGAATAATAAACATCGTTGCTGCATTTACTAAACGAAATTGCACATCGTTAGTTAAATTCTGAATGCGGTGAAAGACGATAACCTTATTGCTTCAAATGATGGATCTGTTGTGCGCAAAGCTTTTCGGTGACTATGATTAAGAAGTCCTTTAAAAATGTCTTGTTATCAAAAGTCAATATTTGTAACTTGGAAAACGGTTCTCTATCTTCGTATCCAGATCCGCCGGCACGTCAGGATTTTGCTCGTTTTCTGTAGACTGGCGTTCCTTTAAGCTATTTAATATGGCCACACTCTCTTCTCCCTCAAACTTTTCATGTTCATCTGCCGTAGGCCATTTCATTATACAGACAAATTAGCAACCACGAAGCTGCAGTGTGAGCCTAACAGAGGCGAGCGCTCTCCCATCTTGCACTACAAAAGAGGCACACGAGTCGTTTAGGTATTCCGGAGGTGGACATTCAGGAATACTTCTCGTGTAACACGACAAATAACACTGCTCATGACTACCCCTATCGACAATTAGAGTCAGAGTCTTTGCTTCCCAGACAAGATGTTCCAGGGGGACAAGGATTCCTGAACCAGTGATGTTGAAATGCAGCCGCACCATTATTCAGGGTAGGCTGTTTAGTTAGGCGGACATTTGACTATGGCTAACGTACTGCAGTGTGATTAGAGACGAAGGAACTATAGTAATCATTAGAACTAAATTAGACCTTAAGCCAAACAAAATAAGATAACACTTGGCTTATAGGTTATAAGACTAACAAAGCAGATTAGCAAAATAGGAAAATAAAGTAGAAATATTTCGCAATAATAGTGCGATTAAGGAAATGTCACTAAAACGCGTAGGCTCGAGGCCATAATAGTAGCAAAGAGTACTGGATTCAGTCTTTCGACAAATTTCGCACTTCTTTAACTTCGACACAAGTAAGTTGCATGATCTCCCACTATCAGCAATGCACACTATCTCTATGAATGTGAAACGACAGCACGACAGCTGTTATTCCTCAACAATGCATGAGCACGAATTGAAGTTCTTCATTCTCAGTCCTAACCGATTGACCTAGCTTGCTATCGCAGCTGCAGAAGACATTTTCGCAATTGGTTATAGCTCTTGCAGACCTTAGCCTCATAGCCCGGAAGAGGCCCGACTTCAAATCTCGCCAGGACTGTCCTCCCTGTCTGTTTTTTTCCTTTTGTTTTTCTTTTCAGGCTTTCCTTAGTCTCCGTAACTGGAAAATGCCCAAGGAGGTAGCCTAACCTAGGCCTGGAGTGTTTTCTTTCCTGATTTACTTTCCCACTTATCATTTCATTTCAGGTATCACCAACGTCACAGACTGTGATGTCCTATGAAGTAAGAGTGGACGTTAAACACTATTCAGATTCATAGCCCAATATTTTTAGCTCTCAGTTTCATTTCATTTGGAATATTCTGTTCAGAAAACCTATCATTTACTTTCAAGGTAGATCAGTTATTTTAATTAAGGTTGGAAACAGAAAGTGAAAATACTGTCATTTTTGGGGGCTTGCTTCTAAAACTAATTTGAAACGTTTGGCTTATTAAAGTATCTATTCACTCTCAACTATATGAAGATTCTTGATTGATAATTTAAATATATAGGTGCAGCAGAAACGCAGTTGTTTTTATCTCTGTGCGTATTTTCTAACTTTTAAGATTTTATATGTCTTGATACTTTACAGTAAACAAAAGATATAGAGAAAATGTTTTGAAATTTTCTGTACGTGTTCTTGAATGCATAATTAAAATATTAGAAATGTTTTAGTTATTGCATAATTGTACATAATGATGATGATAATAATAATAATAATAATAATAATAATAATAATAATAATAATAATAATAATAATAATAATAATAGATATTTGTTCTATGAAATACGCAAACAGATTTAAAACGCATGTATAAGCTTTCATATGCACATTTGCGGAATTTTGCGTACATTTTGTTACTAACGTTTTGAAAACATGTTGTTATGGCATTTTTATAAAACACTAAGATAATTACAGAAAAACTTTGGAAGAGAATAAGTACAAATTTACCGAATTGTTTGATTGCATTTTGTGGCGAACCTGTTAAATTTTCAGAAAACTTGGACGAAAATTTGGAATACAATGTTTCACCACTACCTTCTCGAGGTTTTGGGGAGCATAGGATATGAAATGGGAAGCAAAGCTTTTTACATAAATATATGAAGATGACCCTTCTGCTTTTAGCTTATACTTCCGGATAGAAAACAAGTATAAAATTACATCTTTTATATTCTTTTATACTATGCATTAAAATCGCAAATGTAACTAATTCGGCTTAAAACCTCAACTGACGTTTAGATATTAGTATTATTTAACTAACACTTTTTTTTTATTAATTATTGCATTCGTATAGCCTCTTTAACTCCTAGAGTCATATCGGGGGCTATGATAAAATTGATATAAATAATTTCACCCCAAAAATAATTTGCACCTCTTTTCTGTTTGAAAACTAATTAATTTATCGCTGCGTATTGCGCCATTAGTAGCAACTGTTGCATTATGAAGCAATGCTTATTCTCCAGCGAAAAGCTGAAATTTTAATTAACAGAGAACAAACACAAACCCTCTGGAGGAACATTTAATTTGAAAACTGCCTATTCAAATGCATATCGCTTGACTGAATCTTACAACTGCCATTTTGTGCAGAACCTCAACCTGAACCGGAAACAAACTAGCAATATTCGTTGAATAAAGATGCGTTAAACATGGAGGAGGTATAATATCGGATGTAATGAAGTCGCTATGGTTGAGAGCTAAAGGCTTTGATAAGTACAATTCGTCCATAGCGTATGCGTGAAATGTTCAAGAAAGCAATATATTTCAAAACTCACAAACTCTTCTGTTACTGAATGAAACTCAAGATAAGAATGTTATTGCTTTCCAGGAATTTCAATCTAAAGAAATTACATAAGGAAACAACTGTTCAAAGCATATATACATATACGCTCTAAAGGAGTGTGCTGAAACGCACAGTCGAAGGTTGGTTGTGTGTGTTTATATTCGGAAGTTCGAATCTAAAACAAAAATCAAATTGTTTTGGTTATTTTTTTCTTTTTCCTTGCGTTTATTTTCTGTATTTTAGTATACTAATCTATTTATTTTTTATTGGCTCTTCTGTGAGCCAAAGACACAAGAATTACAATCAGATAATTGTGTATCATGTTTACGATAATAATCTGCACCTATCTGGTGTTGTAAACCGTGTCACGTAGTTAGCTTTTATTCTTTTGGGCACATATCGACGATATTAAATCTAACAGCTTTTGTTTCATATTTAAACCTTATGTTTCACTTCTTCTACTGACAAAGGATTTATAAATGTGCTAAGTTCATGGTAAACAGAATAATAAATTGTTAAAGAACGTGGATTTCATCAACGAAGTAAATGTTCAAAATGACGACCCCCTTCATCAATGCACATTTATGTACGTTGCCGGAAAGACCTTCTTGCATGTTGTAATATGTCCGGTGTAATCTGCCTGTATTCTTCACGTATGAGTGCCCGGAAATGATTTCGGCTTTGCGGTTCTTCTTTTCGGCAGAAAAAGCATGGTAATTATTCTATTTTGTACACACTTATAATAATATCCAAAATAATCTTTGTATCATAATATCAAATTATAGGCCAAAAGAAATAAAACAAAAGGTAATAAAATGTTTGAACTTAACACGACGGATTTGAACCCGCGCCAAAACGGCACAGCACTATGTTAACATCATTCGACCAATGCTACCTTGCGATCTGGGGGTTCCTATAGGAATTTATAATAGCAAAACTCAACCCCATCTCAAATCTTCACATGCGTTTGCAACTTCATACAGCGTTTGGAGGTCGTTTTGGTAACTTTAACTCAAATAAAAAAACTGCATCAGTCATTTCAATTATTGTATCAACAGAAGTATGCCATAGTTGTGACAGAAGAGAAATTATCTACTTAATGCGTAGCATTTTTTGACAAGACTGTACAACGAACCTTTGTTGGCCGACGGCTTAAATCCAATTGTTCGCACTGCTAGATCTTCCATTTTTTTCGAATAGTTTTGTCAACCGATGCGTGTGATAAGTTGTTCCTTCAGGGCCGTTTTCAAAGATGTGTATCAATGTATGCTAAAGAATAAAAGTTTATAAAATCAGCTTAAAGTGCCACTGAAGCTCCCAGTGTCAGAGTGGGATGTTTTTGATATCGACATACATGACGACAGCATTCTGTCCCGTAAAACACTTATGCACTCTTCTATAAAGTGCTATGCAAATCAGCCTTTAGAAGGAATTCAAGAAAGGCGTAAGTCACATATGTTGCTTAGCACGTTGCATAAATTCAAAAATAAATAGGGGCAGCTGACGCACCTGGTATATTCAAAACAGAGTGAAAAGGCGCCACACAAGTACTACGGACCATGCGTTTTCGTGGTTTTCCCTGGTTGACATAGGTGAATGCTGGAGTATTGAAATGTACCACAGATTTCCTTTCATTTCATTTTCCTTTCATGTTTTAGGTTGGCTCTGGGGCTGCGGCTCGGTCGATGTCGGGTATATGGCGCAAAGGCTTGCAATTTGGAACTTCTTCTTAGTCTTGCTAGAGGGAAGCCTGCCGAGCCTCCACTGCTGTGTCGTGTTTCTCGATCCTACTAAAGGGACGTCTCCGAGCGACTCTCCCGTCCCGGGTGGTCAAGTCCGGAACTGTTAGGGAATTCCGAGCGTCTCTGTCGATATGCGCCGGCCTCGCTCTGCAGCCCATACATCTCCTGCGGTTCCCTTACCTCATCCGTTCCTCCCGGGGGTGTACACACAGAAGATCCATTGGAAGTTGAGATGCTAATTGTCCCCTCCGTTAAGTAGTGCTGTCATATCCTATCATTTTGACAAAAGAAAAAACTTCTGTTTTACTCTGATAACGGATAAACTTTTGGGATGAATAAGGCAGCTGCAGCATCGACAACAACAACAACAAAAAGAGCAGCAATAATAGTAAATAATAGCAACAACTCTGTATGAAAGGACAATCATATAATTTTCCTCGCCTAATTTTGAATTTATATCAGTAATACTCCCACCAAAAAGGATATGAGCCATTCCGAGATCGGTACGGAACAAACTCTTAGAAAGATTAACTGCAATTGCGCAAAAAACTTTTTCCGTTTATGCTAAATGTTTCATTAATATGCTGAGCAGGTATTAAATATCTCGCGAGATATATTGATTACTTCAAGATAAAACGTAATTCAGCCCTTGAACACAAATAAGTTAAAATATGATCTTTAGTCAAAAGAAAGGCAAAACACATCTTACCA
The DNA here is from genome assembly GCA_030765065.1 of Deroplatys truncata. Classification (NCBI taxonomy): domain Eukaryota; kingdom Metazoa; phylum Arthropoda; class Insecta; order Mantodea; family Mantidae; genus Deroplatys; species Deroplatys truncata. Next base: position 189,764,268 of record CM060981.1, read on the forward strand.
ATGTAATTTCAACACGTTTGTTGTAGAACTGCATTATAGATTTACAGATTAAGCCATGGAATACATATTTATTAATGCTGTGATTCTTTTGGTTTTCAGACTGTCCTTAATATTTATAAATATGATGTGGTTTTACTTTACCCAAGTACTACTAAAATTACTTACATGTAGGAATATATTTAAAATAGAACAACCTGAAACTCTCTAGGAAATCCTGTGAATTCGTTTCAATAAAAAATCCAACCTTTTCATTAAAACTGATTTAATAAGGTAGTATTATTATGAAGAAACAAAAATTGTATTATGAGAAGTGTGAACGGAAACTATAAACTAATTGTACCAGGTTTGTTAAATTATAATTTTTACTTACTACCCTTAATATTTACGTTTATTTGTTATTTAATGTTTTAATATAAACTGGATCTGTTTTCATATAACTAAAATGGTAGGTATTGAAGAATTTAGACTTTAAACGAATGTATATCACTGTATGTTGCATCTTTTTGAAGAAATATATCCATGAAAGCGAAGGTGTTTCATAACTGAAATTGGATAGTAATATATGAAGACACAACCTGGCAGTAAAGATTAAGGCAAAACCAATTTAAATATTACTGCTTAGTTTACCTTATAGATTTAACTATTCCGCTGTGGGTGTTGCGATGAATAAGGTTTTAGTTTTTAAAGAACCGATGCTTTTGTGAATTGTGTACCACTGTTTATTGGGAATAACAGCACAAAATACATAGAATTAAAAGTAGCAACAAAGTAGCTTTTTTTAAACCCAGGCACTTCCAGATAAATATGGGTATTTGGTAGAATGTCTCTTAACGTTCTTTCTTCCATGCAAACCGTGCTTTTTCAAAAAGTTAAAGAAAAGCCTGAGGGAATCACATTTCCATCGAACGCGGTGATGCAGAAGACCCTTCATTGGTTTTGCTCCCAGCCACGTTAGTTCTACGAAGCCTCTTTCGTCACTCGGTGTCACAGATGGGAGAAATGTGTTGCCGACTATGACGAGCGCTAACCGGGTAAGCTTAATATCTTGTCTTGTATGAGTGATGGCCGAGTTTCATTTGACTGAGCTAATAAAATTAGAAGGGGATTCCCACATGTGGCAATAACACGTTTATTAGGGATGACGAGGGAGGGGAAAGTTTCACTATATGAGGCGTGAGCAAATTACATTATTCCGCCTGTGTGCAGCTGTCTGTTTGTCTCTCTCTGTACTGTAAACTGCTTGAGCTATGCACAAAAACGGCTTGTGTAGATTGTGGTATACAAGCAAAACTTAAAGTGTACTAAAGTTCACCATAACGCTGTTCATTCCTCTGGGATAATAATATTAGAATGAGAACTAAGCTACGAATGTTGAAATATAACATTGATTTCCTCGATATCGGTTGGTGCATTTATTTTGTTGTTAACATCCAAAGTACTTTATTAAGGAGAAAAACTATTGAAGCATCCGAAAATTTGTGAAAATTTTTATTTTAGAATGTCTTGCTTTTAAACGAGTTTTAGATTTCAGCTTTAAAATTGTTTCACTATTCTGCCCTACTACTGTTTTTAAAGGAATAAATACTTCGCTTAGAGGTTTTACAGTACACAGTCAGGTAACCAATTTTATTTCAATTACTGTTCTCTCACATTTCAAATAGTGTACGTGGTGAAACATGTGTTTGGACATTTTCTCGAGAAGCTTTAGAAACTGTTAAAATAGTGACGCAAGGGATTTTACCTAATTATTTTATATTTTCCTACACTCATCTATCAAATATTTTAATATGTTACACATTTCCAGGATTTTTTGTAATGAAGCGTTTCCAATTTTATCCCAGCACTGAGGAATCAGAAGTCACAAAAACATGGGAATTTTTAGAAATACTATAACGAGAAATAAATTTCACATTTAGTTATTTTTTCAGAACCTTTCATCAACATGTTTATGAACATTATGCAATATATGTAGTAATTAAACGCTATTTAATACAAAAGTTTAAAATTATTAAATGCTTAATTATAGCAATATTTTTGGAGCACGTGTCAAGTTTTTGAGTTAAAGTTTCAAAACACAGAAATTTCAGTGATACGTCAACTGAATGCAATAAAATAAAAATACTATTTTGAAACGTGAAGCGGTTTTGTGAGCCGTTGCAGTGATATAATAACTGCTTCAGTGGGAATCAGAGCTGCGGCGGCCAGCGCGCGAGCAGCCGTGGGTTGGCCGCAGCGTGGAGGAAAAACACTGTATTATATCACCCAAAATGAATGAGAGATATCAATTTAGTGGTTATGTATAAAGCAAAATATGAACAATGTTATACACTTGAAATAAACTAATAGAATGATACGAATTATTGAAACAAGTAAATGGAACCAGCACAGGGTTTAAATAATTGTTTATTTTGCAAAAATAATATTAAATGACTCAGCCCAAAGCATAAATAAACCACAGAAGTTTCACTGACTTCCAGCACCTTATATATAAACTTTAGAACTTTGTATTAAAGTAAGAAAAGATCCTATGATGAAGTTTCATAAAACCTAAAGGATAGCAAGCATATTTTTGTATAAAGAAAGTGTTAAATGAAATAAAACACAGAATGCCCAAATTATATTTATATCCTCTGTTATACCAGTTCTTTCGGTAAACACACAGGGAAAGGGAAAGGTAATATTCTATAAAGCAAAAGAGAGGACCAACCATGTTTGTAACAAGGAAGGCACCATTATCTCATCTAGTTGTGTGATTAATAAGCACGCTCTGCAGCAATATCCAATGCAGTGACGGGGCTTGCTCCCAACCTGGGGGCTGGATTTCGTTCCCTGTAAGGATAACGTTCTTTGGTTTTCTGAAATCTTGGAAAGACGAATGCCAGGCAATTTTCGGAACTGAGAAATCCAAACTCTCTGCATTATCATTAATTATCCATTCCATTCATATGCTGTATCTCGGCAATAAACTCCAGAATAAAGAACCTTAGCAACCATTGGAAAAAGTGTGATGACTCGTACTTTTGGAGCGTTCTATAAAGAGAAAGAGCCTCCAATATTCGAAGAGTAAAATCATACATCAGAACTTGTGCCTAAATTTAATACAATTTGGGTTATTTAAGTATTTACAGATCCTGTAAGAGCAACATATATTATGGGCTTAGGCAAGGGTACCTCATAAAGGTTTGCAATGTAACAGCAACATTTAGTACAGAAGTACTGTGCGTCTCAATAAATTACGCGTTCTTGTAAATACCCTGGTTCTTGCAGGGTCTGCTGACTCCTCCTATTGCGTTTACAGCTTACATGGGGGCTCCGTACATAAAATCCAAATGTAGGGCAGGTAGACTTTCTTTCACCGCACGGCGGCTCGCGAGCGGCAACCACAGCTCGGACTCGCGCTGAAACAGTTATAATATCCCCGCAACCACCTCACATTCTCGTATTTACAGTTATAATTTATAATATTAATAATAAGCACATAGTATTATAAAAGATGTTGGAAACTTTGTTCTTCTCTATCCAAATATTTCTGGTATCTTTTCTGGAAATTTTCATTCACATTGCAGAGTTCAATGTGAATTCGGTGAACTTTGAGGCAGTATTTTAACACTTATTATATAATATAAAATATAATAACAGCCCGCCTTAAAGCAATATGTTTGTAATATAATACATAAAATGCACGTAACAGTCATAGTATTAATGTTTATATTATTATGTACATGTTCAATAATGTTATATGAATGTATTACGTAATTTAATAATGTAGGAGCTGTGAGAATAATAGGTTAAAAGTTGCTAACAATGAGGTAACCTTGAGGCAATAATGAATAAGAAAGTTTAATAATGCTACTTGCAATTATTGGAGCAACAATAATGTAAATTTTGAGACAGTTTATAAATAGCCAATCAACAACCAGAAAAAAGCTTAACTTAAATGGATTAGGAATAGCCAATCAGAAACATAAATTCAGAATTCAGTTGCTTGTTGACAGTGTTCCTAACCGGAGCGAGACACGTCCCCGAGAAGTTGAATACATATTCAGTGTGAGACAAAAAATAGTTTACGTGTTAAAAAGTAACAGAAAGTAAAAGAATCTTACAGCTCTCTATATCAGTGAAGTGTTATTTTAATCGTTTAAAGAATTAATAAACGGAGTGAAGTACATATTATAATCTGTGTAAGCCTACATTCTTAGCCGGACTACTCCCTGCAAAGAAATCCATGTCTCTAACAATAATACTGACGCAGCCGAGCCAAACATAAATATATAATATTTAAAGAAACAGTCAAATTACAAAGTTAATATTTTTAAACATGGGGCGAAGGCTACCGGAAACTTTTTACCATACGTGCGGTTGCAACTACTTCAAGTGTTCGGCTCCCCAACATAAGAACTAGACTACAACTCTTCCTAACATAACCTACCTCAACTTCCCGCCTCTAGGTTTCTTTTAGTTCTTCCAATGTATGGGGTTTATTGCAAACACCTTATGTATCAAGTTACTAATTGATAAAGTCATGTACAGTTAAATCAGGAAATCATGAGAGGCATAATTCCTTATCATTTTCCGTGTCTTTAAAATTTACCTTAATTAAATTTAATGAATCATCAGCTGTATACAAGGTAACAAACTCTTGTTGGATAAAATCAAGACTCGCATTCAACGTCGGTCAGCTGTTCAAAAAATGGTGAAAGTCATTCCTGTACCTCTCTGGATTTAACGTTGGCTAAACAAATATGGGTCCTATTGTTCTGTATCTTTACTGCACAGCGCGTTCCAATTTTCGTTTCATGCAAGGGAATATCGTGTGTAAAATTGGCTTCCTCTGTTATACAATATATGTTATTTTGCGACGAAACATAATATAAAGGGAACTATGCTTCGTCAGAGAAGAATATTAAGCGGGAGTCAATTACTCTATCGTTGAAATTTCGCAAAATCCAATAATAGAAGCTTACCCGACTTAATCACATGAAAAATAAGGCGTATGCAACAAACCCCCATACATTGGAAGAACTAAAAGCAAACACCAGGAGGGGAATTCCCTGAATTTCGGATATTAAACTCTCGAGTGTGAATGAAATTTTTCTGAAAAGATAAGAGAAATATGCGGTTAGAGGAGGACACATTTCCAATCTTATGGTTAGGTATGCAGTTACTATCACTGTAATTGTAACTGCACATATGGGAATCTGAGGCGGTTGTGGGAAATAAATATTTTGTTTTGTTCCGTCAATTTCCAGGATCATATCAGAGCCGCCAGTGTGCTGGAATTTCTTCCGCAAGAGTTCTTTTACATGTTAGTAAATTTACTGACATAGAGCTGTCGCTATTAAACACTTAAAAACCATCGATCTGGGGAGGGTTTGAACCCCCAACCCTGGGATCAGAGGTCCAGCGCCTAGCCAACCTAGCGGTTGCGGTGGTATTGTAACTGTTTCGGTGGGAGTCAGAGTTGCGGGACCGGCACGCAAAGCAGCCGTGCTGTGGCCACAGTTTGAAGGAAAAATATTGTAGATGAGCAGCTCACGGAGCTCCCGTATCAATCCATTGCTCGTTTCAGATGTGGCGGAACTCAAAGCTCAAGATCGGTGGGCTCCATCACCATGTGCCACATCTGCAGCGTCATTTCTTAGCAGAGAGCTCGCAATTGAAAGTATGCGGTTTTCTCGTTTTGAGACAACTCCTTGTCTCCATATAATGGAACTTTATTCGTAATACCCTGTATATAGCAACTATGAGAGGAACATCTATTAATGTAGTTTAAAGAAATATTACAATTAGGTAAACAAAATGTTGCTCCTTACAGTCTTCCAATGGCAGAGAAAATATCTTAAAAATAATTATTCATAACGGTTATAGTACATGCTTTAAAGATAAAAGAGGCCAAGTTCCAACGACAGATAAAATTAGAGCAGCGTGCGTTTCGAGATCAACTATAATTCCACAACACTTGTCAGGCTGTCAATTACCAACATAGTGTAAAAAGAGGTGCAAACAAATTGTATGATAGAAGACTGTACAACTTGTAACAGTCATACTAAATGGTTTGTAATGCATAGAGAACTCGACAGTGCCATTGTACCGGAAAATATTGACAGGCTTCAATTTAACTTCTATTATAGTAAACATTTATTTACAACGGAACAAGTACATATTGGTAAACTACGTCAACTTTACCGTATATACTAAAGCCTACGTATTTCAACCACAGCTGGGTATGGTTATATATCGAGAAGAATTAAGAAAAAAAATATATGAGTAAGTTCTGTGTTAATCAATGTTCCAGTATATAAATCACCATAATGGCTACAGCTCAAACTTTGTGCTATAGTGTGTTATAAGTATCTTTGGATAATGAATTTCTGATAGAAAAAAGCAAGAGAAATGCTTCTATCTCGGAAGAAATTAGCTTGAAAACCCGTATTTTAAGCCAAACACCTGCTCCAAAAGTACTGAATGATTCAAAACATACTGTGTACATTTATTTTAATTATGAATATGGTTAATTCGGTTCACCGTTAGTACAGAAAAACTATGAAGGCTGTAGATGCTGGTTGTGAGAAGAATTTATGAATTCTTTAAATACTATTGGTCCTATAAGGAAGTCTAATGTATTCCATGAAGCTACTTTGTATGTGTTGTAACACTATAAATTAAATCCCACTGTGAATCATTACAGAGTCAACTGATTATGTCATTTGTTTTTTCTGTAACGAACAATGTTTTGCGCACACTTCAAAGCACTTGAATGCCGTATTGTAGACTTCGCTAATTTCCCATTGCATTACACTTTTACTTTTTTTATCACCTGCCCATAGAAGAGAGTACTCCACCCAATAATAATTCGATAGCGAGATTTCTCAGAAAATAGTTTTGGATGCTCCGAACATAAAAAACAAGAGCTGCATTGCTTAAAAAAGGGTCTTACAATATGCTTGTCTTGTGTGCATAATTCAAAATTTCGAAGTTGGTGGAGTATCAAAACTGCTTCAGTTCAACGCCTTCCAAGAATACAACACAAAAATGTTCAAGAAATCCCCGAGTCTAAAATGTAGTATATATAGAAGCGTTTTCGGTATTTTTGATATTCTCAAAAATGACTCTATTATACTCTGAGAATGTTTGCAAAATAAATAAAATTCATATGTTGAATCTTCTGCAAATAACCTTTGAAGTTCTCTTCATTTCAAAAGATTTTTGTATGATTGTATATAATTAATAAACCTTACGAGTTAGACAAAAGCTTATTATATATATCCCGTTAAGGAGTACAATTTATGTGAAATAAATGTTTTGTGGCACTAACAATTTCCGAGGTATTCTTTGTTTTTGGTTTGAATTTACAAATACTTTGCTTTTCTGTGGTATGTCGCAATATATATTGCTTAAGCCAATTATGTGAGAAGTACAATTTCAAAATAACATGTAAGAAAAAGAAAGTTATGGTATTCAGAGGAAAATATTTTATACTCTCCAAGATTGTAATATATGGCCATATAATAGAATTTTAAATTTTTAGGCTGCAAGTTAACTACTACAGAAAAAGTGGCATAAAAGCAACTTAATACATTTCAAATTATGAGGAACTCTAAAAAAACAAGGCAAGAGACAAAATTAAAACCCCGTAAAATCATGGCCACACCAGTTTTAACCAATGGAAGCGAATCGTACTATAACAAAAAAAGAGCAACAAAATATACCTACAAACCGCAGAGATGAACTTTTTAAGAAAAGTAAAAGGTTCTACAATGTTGAATCAAACACAAAACGAAGGAATAAGAGCAGAATTAAAAGTATTAAAATACAAACAAGAAAGAAGACGAGAAATAGGAAGGCATAGGAAAAATATATGTTTGAGTTTCCCCGAATAAAAAAAAATATTTTTTAGAAAAATATCCATATGTATGCATGTAAGAGGATGGCATAATTAAAAAGTGTGTTAAATACCGAACTTAATGTATAAGTTCACATGAGGATTTTCAAGAAAGAAGGAAAGATGAATTTAAGATGATAAAAACATCAGAGGTTTAAAATCTTTGTATAGCAATGAAAATGTATATCTTAAATTTTTTTCGATTAGCCTGTGAAGTTCTCTTCATTCGCAATGAAATTTGTAATTTTTTTTTTTAAAGTTTAGCGTCTTTTAACTGGTTAAATTATACCAGTGAAATGATGCTCAAATGAGCCCGGGATCCATAGAGCTTAAAGTTATCTGACATTTACTTTTCGGGATAAGGGAAAACCTCGGAAAAACCTTATCTATGTAACTCCCTTAGTCGAGTTTCGAAAACGGACCTCTTGAATGAGAGGCACACACACACTACTCCCACACTGCAGAGGGTGCTGTATAGTTGGTAATCCGTAAGAGATAGCAAAAGCTTACTGACCTTAAACGTAGATCTCGGCTAAGTACACACTTCATGTGAAATGATATTTCTTGTAGCATTAATGCTCTTCGAGACATTCAAATTTATTGGTTTGTATTTTCAAATGCTTTATGATTTTCTCGTGCTAAATCACCTATTCGTTTCCTTTTTTCCTTCTCTTCTACTTAACTATAACAAGTAGAGGAAATATTGCATTACACCCAAGAATTCTATACCCATGTTTCACCAGAAATACGCATTTTGGGACACCCTGAATTCAGAAACAAAGCATTTTAGAAGAAACAAGCGTGGGTTGTGCCGATAGTTTTTTAAATCAGCGCACATAACTATTTGAAGTAGTTCTAACTATTTCCGTGTATCTCTTCCTGGTGCTTATTTCCGCGGTGTGTTATGTAGTAGTTCACGATAGGAGCGTTTTGCTGAGGTTGGTTTTCTGCCTTTACGGCTCTGCTCTGGGGAGAGAGCCAGATTCTATCTGCATACACATCGACCTTAGCTTAAGAGCGTATTGCATGCTTCTGTAATAATTTATATTTGCATAGGTATATTGTACTGGACTCTCTGACCGTCTCTTAGTTCGCTCCCCGCTTCTTATAGGCAGTTGGTTGGAGAATCTTATACTTTAAATCTATACATTGTATTATTCTTTAGTGGTGCTTCTAATTGCGCTTTTAAAGCTGGCATTTAAATGCTGTAACAGAAAATTAAGTGTATATTGGTGTATAGAATTTCTCGGATGTCTCCATAGACTAGGGCGCTTTTTTCATTTAATTTATAGTATTTTGATTATTTATTTCTTTTAATGCCCCTTGGAAATATTTTTATCGAATTATTTCTCTTGGTAAATTAAAATAAATTGAGTTTTATTTATGGATTCTCTTTAACTGCTGTGGTCCTTAGCGTCCCATTCTATATTGGGCGTGAAAGGCCGGTAATTTTGCTCAGAGGCCTCTTTATCAGGCTTGAGGTAAATCTACGACTCGGGACCACCGGCTTCACGTCCCTTCCGAAGGAAGCCATTATAAAGATTTTTACGCCTGAAAAAATCCATCCGCCGGATTTTAACACGCGACCTCGGATTTCTCTTGGTGACAAGAGAATCACTATATGAGTAGTAAAAAGAGACTATAGAAATTATTTCTGAGATGTTGTGAGATATATTGGGTGATATAAATAAAAACAAGCAAAAGCTTGTGAGCTGTAGCTCCAAGCAAGTTGAGAAACGAGCATCAGGTCGTGGTTTGGTATAAATAAAAATTTCCCCTCTTCGATGAGCTATTGCTATCACCTACCAAGCTTTTGCTAAGTGACCTTCACCACGACTCATCATCTGAGTAAACAGACACGCCCATTCTTCTGTCAGGAGGCGATTTAAATCTTTACTGCACTTAAATATTCATATACTCATTCATGTTAATCATACTCTCATTTATGAAAAGTAATAGAGATGCAAATTTTAAATAGCACAATTATAATTAAAGATTTCGCAAATGAAACAGACGTTGAGATTCACCCAACTTTCAACAGATAACGCTCATCCCCTTTCTAAATCCAATCCCTCATTTCCTTATTTGATAGTATTACAAACGTGTCACCAACTGATATATTGAAAGTGGGCTATTTGTACTCTGTTTTTGCACCTTTATATTGATATCCTCTGCATCTATATAAAATATCACTACGTAATTCCAAGAATTTATAAGATGTTATCATGAATTAAAGTTAAACTGGATGAAAGAGTTTCATTTGAAAGTTCAATTTAAGTTTAGTTTTAATTGAAATTCTTTAGTTATAATCCTGTTTTGATTTGCGCGAACATTCTGCTCTGTGTGTTTATTTGTATACCGCTTTGATTATATTACCGTCTGTATATCGCTTTAATACTTTAATCTTTCGGTAATAAGAGCGGCTCGCTATGACCTCACTCACATTCTGTTTAGCGTTATAGTACCCAGATGAAAACACCTCAGGATCTTTTCAGCATTGTTAGAAGGTCCACCTCGTGTTTCATTTGCTTCTGGAAGAAAATGTTGTGCAACCTTTTACATTTTCTCTTTTAAATAACTGTTTATATCAGCACACATTCGAGTCCTTGCGTCTTGAAACAATTTTTAATTTCACTATCACTTACGTATAGCAAGTAGAGGAAATATTGCATTCTACGCAAACATTCCATACCAAGATTTCTTCAAAGATACACGTTTGAGAGTGCCTGAATTAAAAAGAAACATCTTTAGCAAATGTGTGTGTGAACAGCATGAATAAAAAAAACTAGTTCAAACTTAGTATCCTCCAAAATGTGTTAAAATTTTCAAGAAAATTCCTCTAACTCAAAACTAGCGCTTTTCTCAAAAACGGTTCCAACAATTTTGATTAAAATACGCTATTGTTTAAGATATTTGCATGGCAAATATAATTAGGTATATCTCGAATTTTCTGAGAATAGCCTCTGAGGTGCTCTTCTTTCTAAATGACTTTTATGTAACACTAAGCTGTAAGAGATTCTACAAGAGTCCTACTACGCATCTGTGTCTGAACAGCAAACTCAGAAAGGAAAAGTCGTTAAATAACAAGTTTGCTATTTTAAGTTCAGCACCTTCCAAACATGCGTCAGGAAGATTTTCAAGAAATTTACCCCCCCCAAACTACCCTTTACATGGAAACTTTTTCCAAAAGCTTTTTATTTTCTCAAAAATGGCTCTTAACGTTTAAACACGACATGTTTAAAATGTTTTCATGTCAAATGCATATGTTGCATTTCCTAGGTATATCCTCTGAAGTCCTCTTATTTCTCAGTAACTTTTGCACATTTGGTAAACCATAAGATAACCAAATCTATCTACAAAAAGAAAATTGTTCTCGTTAAAGCACACAATTTATGTCAAAGCATTTCTGTTTTACTTTCTTTTTTTAAGTTAACCATTCTGAGATATTCCTTGTTATTGGTTTAAACTTTCAAATACCTACTTATAATTCTCTCCAATGGGAAGTCGGTATTCGATATTTTCTCGTGGTCACGCAAAGAGCATCGAATTTCAAAGCCCTCATATAGCCACGCGCTCTTAAAAAAGCTGACTCACTTTACCTACTGCATCGTATAACAAAATTGTAATGTAAATTGAACGTTTATCTGGATTAACAAGAAGAAGCTGGAATAAGCTCTTGTAAGTATAGTTTGTAGAAGAATGATTAGAGAAAGCCATGTGAATGTAGAACATCAGGATTTTTTTCTTTTTTCCGCGATCACCTGAAAAGAACGGAATTTCAAATCCATCAAATAGCGACCCAAATTTAAAATATTTGACTATCCCTTTAGTTTACTGCATTCTTCTTATTCCTACAATGAAAGTTTATCTCGATTAACAAGTAGATACAAAGAATCAGCTTTTGTAAGTATTGTTTGAAAAAGAGTGAATGAGAAAGTCGTGTAAATGCAAGTCGTGTGATTTTTATTTTCCTCTCTGGAACCAAGATCATGAACTCCACCAAAAATGCAGTTGAGCAAGCTGAGGTACCTACGGAGGTACCTCAAGAAATAGCAAGCAAAAGCTTACTAAAGGCGAGCAGGACTTGTTTTTATTTATACCATATCGCGAGCAATAGCTCAGCGATCAAGGTCAGCAAGCTTTTGCTCGCGAGGAGGTTGAGCAGAAAAGTTTTATTTATACGAAACCGAGCAAATGCTTGGAATTAGTGAAAATGAGCTAATGCTTGCTTTTATTTTATATCACCCATTATGCTTTTATAAGATCCACTATTACTGTAATTTTATGAATTTAAATACATCTTTTAAGGATGTTAACCCAGATTAACGGATGTTAGAGTCTGTTGTTTGCTGTTACCATTTACCCGTTGGCCTCTGCTTTTTTGCAATAAATTAGGCTTATGGTCTGTAGGTAATGACAGGAGAGTGTGTCTTGTATGAACAGCATAACTCCAAATTGAAAAGTAAGTTAAATACAAAACTTGTGTTTAAAGTGCAGAAGCATATGACTGGAAAATTTTCAAGAGAATACTCCGATCGCAAAGTATAGTTTACACAAGATTTCTTCATTTTTTATTTTTATAAAAATAGTTTCAAAAATATTATTAAAATGCCGTATGTATTAAGATTTTTGCATAGCAAATAAATCAATTGCATCTTGAATGTTCTGCAAATAGCCTGTGAAATCTTAGAGTTAGACACAATCCTACTACATAAATGATGTGGATTAGGATAAAGCACAGAATTTATGTTTAAGCAAAGTTTGCGCTGACTATTATTTTATATGTGAATTGTACCCACTTTAGGGAAAGAAGCTCATAACCCTACATCTTCCGGAGTAGAAAAGTGAACCTTATACCATCCTTCAGCGGATAATTTACTATATAAATTGGCATTACTATTATTCATGGTAGCTTCTGAGTGCTCATGTTTCTTTAGAAACAAAGGTGAGTTTATCTTCTCCATTTTTTCTTTAAGCAGTTTTCCTATGAATGGCATTTTCTATCATAAACGACCCGTTTTCTCAGAAACCTAGGACTAAAGCTATAAGTGTGTAATGAGTATTTACCTTTATCTTTAAACAAAAATAGATAGCTAAATAAGCGCTTTTACATTATTTTTGTGGCGTTTTGCATATTTCCCGTCCTCTACAGTCCAAATTGTGATGACCAGCATGGGTATCCTGATCCACAACGAGATTTTCGGCGATATGGAGTTATGGAAGCATTGCTATGGAAGCAGACACCGTCTACGTGAGCTTCTTGATATCGACACCGAGATCAGGCAAGAAAGGAGGTCATTAGTTTACCAGTTTGTCGCTGCCTGGGGAAGGGTAGTGTGATCACAAACGAGCTATTTCTAAAGTTTTGCGATTTATCCGATGGTTAGGATTGTGGTTATAAATAATAAGAAAAGTTCTAATGAAGAAACCGAGTTAAAGATTAGTAAACATCATATATTATTTGTATATGTGAACTGTTAAAATGGATCTTCTCGGTGAGTACGCTTTTAGATGTTGTATAAATGGTTCTTGCCTGTAAAGAAATTCAGTGTAAATTCATTGATGTTAAAGCCTGTTAAATTATTGAATGCAATATTAAAAGTAGCTTTTGTAAGTTTCATAAAAGGGAGAACAACTTAAAGTGAATTTTTAAGTAAATATAATTATACAAATGTTGAAATTAGTACTACACAGTCACTAAGGAATACCCTGTCATTACCTCATGTCATGCAGGTCTGTAAGCTAACTCATTTAACATGATCCACCCGGGTTTTTGTAATGTAATTTAATTAATGCAATCTACATAATAAAACTAATTTGCAGAGGTTGGAAAGGTTGCCCATAAAAATACGCATTACAAGATGATAGCAAAGCGTGGGCATACTCTTTTAAAACATACAAAATGCTATCTGTTAAAATTACAAACACACATTATGGTTTGTGGAAGAGTAGAGAAAGTCATGCGAATTCAATCCAAATCCGCTTCAATCATCCAATCAGATTTTTTTTCAAGTGGTAAGTCACTATTTGTCTTTTCTCGTAGTCATGCACAGTGCATGTACTTCAAAGTCATCACGCCTTTTAAAAATCTGACTATCGCTTTACTCTATTATATTCTTCTTAGGTCTAAAAGAAATGAATAATGAAAGCTTATCTCTCGTAACATGAAGTCGATAGAAGAATAAGGTTTTGTAAGATGAGTTTGTAGAGAAAATTATGTGAATTCCAGATATTCTTTTCGTTTTTCTCGTGGTCATGCAGGAACCTGGACTTTCAACCACATTAAATAGTGACTCGCTTATAAACGATTTGGCTATCGCTTTAGCATAGTTCATACGTTTTGTACTTAAAGCGAAATGTGTAATAAAAGCATTTCTTCAAAGGTTTAACATGAGGCACATAAGACCACTTTATCCGGATTGACATTTTGCTTATTTGGGGGCAGGGCTTCTCAAATGCAGCATAAATTTGAAACAAAAGAAATCTACACTTTATTGCAGAAAATAAGTATGAGCACAGCATTTGAGTTTAAGTGCCCAAAAGTTGTTTTTATTGTTATTCCTGGTAGTGTCCAAATATATGCTTGTATAGATTTGTAGTTTACATTCATTTAATAAATTGTTTCGGGATTATCCGGAGAGTCATTAATCCGGATTGCTCCGGTCGCACCCAAACCGGGTAAACGAGGTTCTTGTGTATATAGATGCATAAGGTTTGTAAGAATAGTTTGTAGAAGAGTGGGTAAAGAAGATCATGTAGATGTAACTGATTCCTCCAATATATTCAGAATATGCTGACGCCACAAACAGTACCGCCAACATTGTGGTATTAATTAGTACCTAAAACATCACCTGGAAGGGTATATGAAATAAAAATAATTTTTCTCGATGTGTTCATATTATGCTGTTTATAAGTATACTTGCACTATATTAACTGATTATCTATCTAAGGTCAGTCAAAGAAGCCTGAGCATGTGCTCCATAGTGTCTATACCACATGAAACACAACTGTGTGCAATAATTAATACTAAAAACCCATAAAGTAAAAGTACTATACAAATGGGCATGAAATAGAAGAAACTGGTATGTTAAATAAGCTTATTCCTCTACCTGATTGTTTTTAAAATAGATACAGCTTTACAAAAATATTTTGTTACACATTTAATTATAGAAATATTTTGTTTTAGGTTCAGAAAACTGTCAAAACATGAATTTTCGATGAATAAATAATTTATGAAGTGGAATACAATACTTGTTCTACCTGTTATGGATAAACAGAGAAAGTAAAAATATTGATGTTAAATAAACACAAATCGTAATTTGGCTGTATAGTGATTCACGAAACAGCTCTTGTTTCTGGTATCATACCTGCAACGGTTCATAGTTTAAGAGCCTACTTGGTTGAAATTTATAAATTCATTTACTAATATAATTTCTGGAAATTTTATACTGCAAGTAACACACAAAATGATGAGCATAAATGCAAATTTGCGTTGCAATATCTTCAGTAGTTTTAATTTTTTTATTAATAGTTAATGATGAAAAAAAATGATCCATATTATCAAAAATTAAAATCTTATGAATATACATTTCTATTCGGAAAAAATGTTAGATACTGATCTTTTATTGTTTTTTAGTCTTGAGAAAAAACTATAAATTAATGAGAAACAATATTTTTCTCTAAGTTTGTGAGTTAATTTAGATATTATAATTAATATTCCTCCAATAATAAACTGTAACAATTTTGTGGATTAAAATTTAGTAGATAAAAATAAGTTTGAGTAAGAATAATTTTATACTCATCAATAAACAATAGAGGGTAAAGAAAGTCATGTGAACACATCACATAAGATTGTTTCTACCTAATATATTTAATACAAATAAACCTTTGCAAAATTAGCTATATTATAAATTTCGCTATAAATACAAAGAGAACAGCGATAGCCAAATTTTTAAGAACTGGACGCTATATGCTGGGCTTTAAATTCCATAATATCTCCATGTAATTGCAAGAACCAACTGAAAATCAATGGGACTTTAAAAGACTGAAAAGTATTGAACAATTCGAAACTTTACTAATGGATAAGAAACGAGCTTATGTCACAAAAAACTTATTTTAAGTAAATTGTGTGTTTTAAAGAGATTAGATTTTTTGTATGGTAGTTTTCGTCTACCGCTTAACGTTTACAAGTTATACAAGGTTATAAAAAATCCTTCCTTTCCAAGTTATTTCCAGGATAATTTAAGATTACATTTTATTTATCATGTAAATATCTCTCATATAAGTGATATTTTAATCAAAATCATTAGAGTCATTTTTTAGAAACCCAACATTTTCGAAAAGTGTTCCAGGTAAACGGTATTGGAGTGGGGGATTTTCTTGAAAATCTTCGTGTGGCATCTTGGAAGATACAACTTAAATACCAAGTTTGGTATTTACCCAACTTTTCGTTTTTGAATTATGTTGTTCACAGACAGACGTACATACAGACACATAAGCACACAGACATGTTTCCAAAAAAAAATTTTTGGATTCCCAGGGCGCCCCAAAACATATATTTCCGCTGAGATCTCCGTATCGAATTTTTGGTTGGACTGCAATTCTTTCCATTCTTACTACACTTAGTGGAGAAAGTGGAAACAAAAAGGACAGTTTAATCTATGTGTATCCTTAAAGAAACATTAAGTTTGTACATGTAATAAGACGGATGGTTGGAACAGTTTTGTTATAACCTATCGTTCTTACTGTGTATAATGAAATTTTATTATTTTATTCTGTGTAGTACTCTAATCTGTCCGTAACATACAACTCGTATGTCAATCTGGAAATGTTTCATAAGTAGTGAGAAGCAGGTTGAGTGATATCCATGTTATGCAGCTGCTATTGTCTGCCTTCTCTTCCCCATTACAGTAGTAGAATGAGTGACATTTCATATTTTACAACTGTTTACGACGATAATGACGCCCTGGAGTTTCAAGCCAGTTAACAGAACTTGCTCTAGGAGAATGGATGGAGGCTCTATTGTTTACGTTAACTTTGTGGTTAGGTTATTATCTTTTCAGAGTCTGCAACAAAGAACTGAGATCGGGAAACATTTGTTTCCGATGAATGCATTCTTCCGGAGGCGAAACTGAAATGGCAGCGAGAATAATGAAAATCTTGAGAGCTTTTGGAGGAGTCTAATATTTGTCTTTTATATTCCAGAGAGGGTTGTATGTCAGATGAGTAAGGAATTGTGAAAACGAATTGGACTTCTGTGTAGCCCAGAAACTAAAGAGGAATTGCAATGTATTTTATAACGAAACTGTTGTATTTATTTTTTGGGAATGTTGAGGCAAGGTGGTTATGACCATATCATTTTCCTACATGTAACTAAAAATAATAATATACCGTTCATATCCAAATCAATCTAATTGAAATATATTTTCCTGGATTTAGTCAGGTTATCCACCATAGATTATTTCAAGTGGAGTATAATTCAAAAGCTTATTTCCAAAGTGTCGTATGTCAATAAGCTAATAAATTCCAGAAATCATAGATATAGGGATGTACAAGAGAGTCACAGGTACCTGAAGACATTCGAAACTAAATTAACGAGAGGAAATACAAAGTAATAGTTTTCATAACTAATCTATAGAATTGATGATGTATTTACTTATGACTTTATGTTATTAACTCCTTTAACAATACACTTTTCAATTACTCTTGTTTATCAGAATGCACATTTTCAGCGTTTTTGTGATTGAACATAGTTCTAAGTCTCTTTTACGGTGAATAAGGTATTCCGTGGTTCTGAAAACTGCTTATTTACAACATTGTCTTATTCAATCTACAACTCTACCATAACGTTTAACATTTTCATTTAAATTTATCTCTATACAAAAATAGGTCCTACAACAGCACATATTTTTCTTTACTCACCTTTATTCAAAATAACTATTTTATATAAACAGGCATTTTACTGTTGGTACACAAGGTTGTGCGCCGAATAGAAGGGGGTAAAAGTCAAAATCTTATAATGTTTATTCGTGAAAACCCTATATCAGGAGGCTACGAAAGTTCAAAGTTAAAACCAGAACAATAGTTATTAGCTCTGCTATTGTACGTTTTCACGCGCTCATGAAATCAGATGAACCATCACTTATCACTTCAAAGTATTATAGAATTAAATCCAAGAGCAGGGATATTTCGAAAATAGTAAATGGTGCGAAAAAAAAACAATCTGATAAAATCTGTAAATTTTAGTTTGTTTTATATATTTCCTGTAGTAATTTTATGTTTCTTATGATTTAATTGTATTTTTATTTCATAAAAATACAATTATTTTATTTAATTCCAGTATCTTAAACTTCTATTTATTTCAAATTGCTTAGTCTCATTTTAAGAAAATAAGGATAGTTTCAAGTAAATGTATATCTAAGGTGGATAGAATTGTTTGATAAACTTCCACTTACTCTTAAGGCACCTTAAAATGATATGCGGAAATTTGGTATTTATCTAAGTCTTCTTTTAGAGCTATACTGTTCTTTTATTTTACTTTTCTCTCTCTCCCTCTTTTTCATACATACACATGCACAAATTGCTTTAAAACGCGAATTTTCAGTTACATTCGTGTATTAATATTTTTTGGATAATAAGAGTTGGAGATGCGGCGAATCTACAGGTTTTCCAGATCTTTATACGGAAAGACCGCTGAGAGATGGACAAACGGACCCCTTTGTCCTTGGATCTCCCGCATTTACGGAGACTCTAGGTGCTAAATGTAGAGGGGCATGTGATTAAAACAATAGCCTGTAAAGTACTGTTGTCATTTCACTGGATTCCAAGTTGCCATATCCATCCCTTCCTATTCTGGTATTTACGAACAAAAAATAAATAAGTAGAAAAAATAATCAATCTGGGACTGCAATACGCAATACTGCTACTATCGTGGATAAACGAAAGATGAAGTTCAATGCTACAGGAAAGCAAAAAACCAGACAACTATATTCCATCATCACTGAGAGGATCCTATAGCTGAAACTAAAGATCTAAAATGCAATACGCTGATGTTTGACCTCGGATCAAACCAAAAGTGACCAGTGAAATGGGAAAGGTAGAATGCCCTGCCTGCTAAGCACGTGTAAGTTAGACTGAAGGGTGGGCGTGACGAACCGCCTACGATAAGCCGTCTGGATCACTTATTTATGGGGATTCATTAAAGCGAGGAGCAGGCCGCAAGCTCGGATGCAGACTCCACCATCTGCTACTCCTGTCAGGATACCGACCCGCTTCGCGCTCTTTCTGTCGTCCTGATAGACTGCCTCCCCGACATAAAGCGTCAGGAGTATATGTAGTTCGAAAAGTTCAGCGGCACTATTCAAATGAAATTTATACCAAACAGAATTGATTGAATGCAATGTAGCAGAGGCGGCAGCAGAATCATACTCGTGCATATAGATAACTTCCAGCTTAAGGAACATATTTGTGTTTAATATTATCATGGACAAGAAGCACTCATTTATAACACTCGTAGACCATACGCCTATCCTGTGTGTAAGGCCTGCACAATTTCTACTATTTCGTTTCTACTTTCTGTACCGCTTACCTAGTAGGTAGAGAAGGTATTGCATTCCACCCAAAAGCTCGATATCAACATATTACCGGAAAAGCATATTTAGAGGCCCCACCCCGTAAAGGTACGTATCACGGAGGGGCCCCCGGAACCGGCCAGTTGGCCCATTCTGCTTCCAACGTTACCCCTGGGAGGGAGGGATGAGTGGAGAGACCCTAAGGGCGAGCAGATTTGGATGCCTACAGGCTCAAGCATGGACGGGGTCCCTAAAGCTTCCAGATAGCATCCGACGCCGCATGGTCCCTGCCCACAAGCTACCAATCTCCAGGGTCCCCCGGAGCAGAGGAAAGATCTAACTGAGCGGTATCGCAGCGTCGCCAGCGAAGAAACTTTTACAGAACACAAGCCACCACCCAGCCGCAACCCGCCGAACGCCGTCCCCTAATCCTACAACCCTAAAGCAGATAACAAAGAAGATGAAGGTACAGGAAATGAGAGGAAGGAGAGTCGCGGTAGAAGATAAACTATCCCAGCATTCGTCTGGCGACCCCGGGAAACCGCAAATAAAACCCATGGGCCAGAGTGGGCGGTCGCCGGGGATCGATCCCGCGACCTCCAGATAGGGGCCACAGACGAAACTATCCCTAAATATCATAAGTTTAAACTGTTTACATAAACAATTGTATCTTGAACTTTATGGGAATAGGCAGGCTTCTTCGTTCGCAAGAAATTTTGTAAAATGTATAATTTTATATAACTGGTAAACCGTAAGAGGCATACAAAAACTTACTACAGACGAAAACGTAAAGCTCTAAGAATACAAATTATTTAAAATTAATTTTTGTGACATTATCCATTTCCGAGATACCTAATGTTCGTTTGAGTTTTTCAAAACTTTTGTCATTTTTACTTTCTCTACGTACATAACAGATTAGAGGAGGTATTGCATTCCACCCAAAATTTCGATATCGATATTTCACCGGAAGTATATATGTTTTGAGGCCCTCTGAAAACAAAAAAAGCATTTTTAGAAAAGATCCATGTGTGTGTTTGCCTATGAACAGCATAACTGAAAAACGAAAATTCGGATAAACACCAAACTCGGTATTTAGGTTCAGTATCTTCCAAGGATGCGACAGGAATATTTTCAAGAAAGTCCCTTTACTCCAAACTACATGAAACATGTCTTGATTGTCTAAAAAATTGCTGTAACGATTTTGATTAAAATACCAACATATTTAGGATATTTACACGACAAATGAAGTGTATATTTGAAATTTTTGGGAATGGCCTGTGAACATCTCTTTATTCGGAAGGAGTTTCGTATGATCTTATATAACTGGTAAGCGTTAAGCGATAGACGAAAACGTAAAACACCAAAAATGCATATCTCTATAAATTACCCAATTTATTTGCAATGACTTGGTTTTGTAGAAAAAGCCGCTTCCGAAATATCCGTTAGTAATGGCTTGATTTGTTCAATAGTTTGTTATTCTTTTTATGTCCCATCGATTTTCAGTTGTTTCTGGCGATTCGTGGAACAGTGTGGAATTTTAAGGCCAACGTATAGCGTCCAATTCTTAAACATAAGACTACAACTGTTTATTTGTATCCTAACGAAATGTGTAATGTAGTATTTCTGCAAAGGTTTATCTGGATTATGATGAAGTTGATTGAAAAATAAACTTTCGTAAGAATAATTTGTATATATACTAATATACAATAGATCGTAGAAAAAGTTATGAGACTGTAAACACATCAGATTTTTTCTACTTCAAAGTCGCAATTGCTTTCTTTCTCGTAATCATGCAAAGACAACCGAATTTCATAGCCATCCTATTAGAAGATTATTTCTCCTTGTACCTACAACAAAATGGGTAATAAAACCATTTCTTCAAATTTTTATCTTGATTAACACGAAAAAAGTATAACAATATATGTTTTTTTTAAAAAAAATAGTAGTTTGCAGAATAGAGCGCAGAGAAAGTCATGTGAATGTAACATCAGATTATTTAAGCACAGTGAGAAGCCTTCTACATAGCAGTGAAATCTGCATTTACTTACAAATGAACGCTTTTATTAATACCCAAATTGTGTAACTAGAACTAAAATCCGATGTGCAACACTCAGACGATTTTCTTTGACCAATATAAAATCGGGTATGCATTATATTAATCATACAATGATTACTCTATCCACATTACGTTATTCATGGTAAATCTTAGTCTAGAAAATATTTCAGCAGGGACTTGGTTACTACATAAATCGAAAATATTCACAAATTTATATCATTACTCATAGGTAGAAGCGAAGGTACGTATTGAGGAGGGAGCCCCGGAGCTGGGCAGAGCACTGCAAGCGGGCCGTAACGGCCCTTTTTGCTTTCAACTTGACCCCTGGGATGGAGGGATGAGGGGAGAGACCCGAATGGCGGCCAGATTCGGATGATGACGGGCGTAAGCATGGACGGAGTTTCTAACGTTTCTAGATAGATAGCGTCCGACGCCGCCCGGTCCTTGCCCACAAGCCACCAACATCCCGGGTCCCCCGAACGGAGTCCACTCGGAGGAGAGACCTAACTGAGCGGTACCGTAGCGACGCCAGAGAAGAAACCTTTAGAGAGCACAGGCCCACCAACCAACCACAACCCTCCGAGCACCTACATCCCTGAAAAGAAGAAGAAAAAAAAGGATGCAAAATACTGACACAAATTTTTCGTCGTTTATTTGAAATTTTCTTCCACCACGTTTTTGTTTATATTTCGGATTTCCTCGATTAGAAAAATTCTGAAAAATACTATAACAATGAATAGGACTTCAAGTCTTTTATCGAAAATTCAATAGATAGACTGATTTGAGAAAACAGGGAATAACAAAATCTTTACAACCAAAGGAAGTTTCGGTGTGCAGAAATTTCATGAAAATATTCATGTTCCATACTTAAAGATACTTCATCGTACTTCTCATATTTGAACTTTGTTGTTTACAGGCAGACAATATGTACAGACCATCTACTATGTTTCTTCAAGGCACTTCAAAGCATGCATTTAAGTAAAATTTCTATGCCAAATTTGTGCTGAAATATAATACATCCTCTAATTATAATGGATAAGCAGAAAATAAATTAGAAACAAAATAATAACTGAAATATCAGATAGTTAATTTAGTTAGGGTTTCTGCCAATAAACATAGTAAATAAAACGCTCCTGGTCAAAACTGATTATAACTGATTTTATGCTTACTTAAGGTATGTTGATAATTACATATCTTAAACATTTTTAACCCTTTTAAACCTGGCGTTTTACTTTTTCTATTCACTTTCAGCGTTTACTTTATCAATTGAAGCATAGAAAAACTGTTCAACTTCTTCGTGGCTATTAAAATCACAAACGCCCATAAGTAACACAATTAAAAATGCAACATTTATTGCTTTACTCTATCCCTAGAAAATCCGTAGAGAAGTTATGTTCTATTTTCTACTTCTCAGGCCCTAATTATTTTCCTCTATTCTTTTTGGCAGAGTCCACGAGAAACACCAGCTTTTTCAAATAACTTCAGTTTATCAGGACATATTTCTGTTGCCACTGAGATACTTCTTCAAAGCTCGGATAATGATATATACCCTGCCGCTTGTGAAAATTGCAACACCAAGAAGGAAACGCATGAATTCAATGAATTTAATACCACAGGTTAGGTATATGACAAGTAACAAATGAATAAACTTTTCAAATCTATACATGACCTTTGAGCCCTGTGGCCTCCATACGCTGCAATTAAGAGCTGCTATACGCCGTGGCATTGAATAAAAAGGGTTCTGATTAAGTTCCTGAGGAATTTCCTTCCCCGCAGTTTGTATTCGAGCCCACAAATCCGTGACACTGGTTACTGGAGAACCGCGACGCACCAGGTGCCGACCAACCTATCCCAGACATGTTCGATGGTTGACATGTCAGGCGAACGTGCAGGCCAGGGAAGCAATGGTACCCGTCGCTCTTCGAAGAAGGCTTGCACATTCCTCGGCATATGTGGCCGGGCATTGTCCTGTTGAAATGTAGCCTGTGGAGATGCCTGAAGCAGGGGGAGTACCTCGGCTCTACAACCACCGTTAGGTACCGGTTGCTGTTCAAAGTGCCCTCTATTCGTAGGAGGCGAAATCGACTGTTGTAACCAATGGCGCCCCAAACCGCCGGACACGTATGCGGCCATCATGTTGAAGCGGGACTCGTCCGAAAAGACTACATTTTGCCACTGAGCACACCAGTGACGGTGTTCACGTGCCCATTGCAGTTGGAGGAGCTTGTGGTTTCTGGACAATGGAAGCCGACGTAATGACATGCATGCGTCCAGTCCAGCCTGCAGCAGACGGCAAAGAACCGCTGATGCAGACAAGTTCACACCTGTTGAAGTGCTCCAGCGTCGAGCCAACACTGTGGATGTAGCTGTACGGTCCGTTATGGCCATGCGGAAAACATGACGATCATCCCGTGCTGTGACCATGTCCCGTGGTCCAGTTCTCGCTCTTCGCTGCGTACGACCTTCATCTATCCACTGCTTCCATAGACGCATCATTGTCATAGCAGCATGCCCTGTACGAGCCGTCACGGTATGACAAACCCGCTTCCCGGAGACCGATCATTCTGCTGCGTTCGAACTCACTCACATGCCGATATGACTCCGTTTGACGTCGACGAGGCATACTGGCACCCATTTTATTGTTTCCACCTTATTTGACAACTCTGCACTGACTACACTGTGCGCAACACTGATCTTGTTGGACCCACACAAGAGGGCTCTGCTCGCTGCTCGGCCTACGTGTACGTTATCTTTCTGCAAACCTAATCACTTATTTCTTGCACACTCTTCTATACTTCCACCAAGTTTGAAGTTATTCAGAAATTTTTTTTGGATGTTGCAATTTTCGCAAACGGCAGTGTATGTTTGTAAATTCTGAGTCAAAATCCATAGAACACTACTATTAATCTACATGATTTGCGTGATATTAATAAATGTGCGTACCTTTAAGAACGTGACTGCAATAAAACTCAACAACATTGAATACCTAGAAAATAGAATTGGTTTTTTCCTATCGCCTAAGGTGTTGAGATGTGTACATGATACGTTATAACGGAAATGCTTGCTCTTATGGGGCGGGAAGGTGTTGTCTCTGATTCTAGGCAATTTACTCCTTGAATCCCTTAATTTAATTACTATAATTGATTGTTGAGTCTCCAGAAATGTACAGGTATACAGAATTTACTTGTTGCTACTGTAGTTAAACAAGTGATAGAAATGCAAACAGAACTGATGAGTTCAGAAAATGTTGTTTACTTAGCCAGTGGTATAGTCAGGATAAGCTTGTTCATTGTGGAATTAGGGAGTGACCATCAAGAGAAAATGTAGTTGTAGTAGAACAAACGCTGATAAAAATCTACCACTTATGATGTTGACAAAATCCCATCACATATAAAACGGCGGTTAATGAAGAACTTTGTAAAGGCAATGCACAAATTAGGAAGGACATTGCAATATTTAAGCGGTAAGTTTCAAAGGTTGAGCGAGGCGAAAGTAAAGAAAGGCATCTTTATAGGTCCAAATGTATGCGATCTGCGCGTCAACTGGCCGATAGTTCAGTTGTAAGTGTGGTAGTGTTCATATTGTACAGGTAGGAAGTTAGCGTTCCCTCACAGTAACGGGTTGGCCGACAGGCTTGAGGAATAAACGTAAATATGTCATGTCATTTAAAAGTTTTAATATTATGTTACAAGTTAATGTCGAAAAATAGGTATTATTACCTTAAAACGTTATTATTATAAGCAAGGGAAAAATCTTAGAAAGACGCCAAATGACGAATTGGATTCTCAACAACTAAAAAGAACCCCTGCGAGTCATAAGTGAATTCTTCTCGGAACCACCGTATAGTATAGTACGGTATACTATACTACAGAATAGTAGTAGTAGTATAGAGAGAGCCAAAAATGCTACGAACCGGCTGCGCCGTGTTTTTCCTGTCCGCGTCCTCGGCGCTCGTTGACGTCTGCCGCTATCTTAGAAAGGCGTGGAGTAAACCATACAAAAATTTTAAAACTATTTTTAAAGGCCTTACTTACCAACTTTATGAAAGGAAATGCTGAAACTGGCCACCGTCGTTGTCCATAAACTTTTGGCACCTTTAGGAAACTATCTATCACTCGCCAATTTTTTTCGAGTCAACAGTTGACGCCGGTATATATGTGAATACATTTTTACCCCCTTTTTTAGAGAGTTAACATCAGGGAGCGTTAGTTTGTCTTTTTTTCAAAAGACTACAACAGCTCATATGGCCAATATTTCGACGAGAAAAACTGAAAGTGTGTTTGAGGACAAAATTATTAGTATAGATTTGTGGCCCCTCGGTCCCCCGACCATAGCCCCCTGCGATTTCTATCTCTGGGGTAACTTAAAACGAAGTGTGAAAGATAAATCCACTCATCCTGGAAGAATTAAAACAAAATATTCGCCAGGAAATTGCCAGCATTTCTCAACGTGAATTATGGCGAGTAATGGATAGTTTCCTAAAGAGGTGCCAAAAATGTATGGACAACGACGTGGCCAGGTTCAGCATTTCCTTTCATAAAGTTGGTAAGTAAAGCCTTTAAAAGTAGTTTTAAAAATGTTGTAGGGTTTCATTCGCGCCTTTCTATGATAGCGGCAGACGGCAACGAGCGTCGAGAACGCTGATAGGAAAAACACCGCGCAGCCGGTTCAAGTATTTTTTGCTCACCCTGTAATAATAGTAGTGGTAGTAGTAGTAGTAGTAGTAGTAGTAGTAGTAGTAGTAGTAGTGGTAGTAGTAGTAGTAGTGGTAGTAGTAGTAGTAGTAGTAGTAGTAGAGTAGTAGTAGTAGTAGTAGGATGTGTTTATCGGAAGGGGACACCTCGCCACTGCGACCAGCCTGATCTATTCCGGGAGGCAGGAATGAGGTGAAGGAGCTGTAGGAGATGCCAGATTCGCAGGCAGACAGTCCACAGAGACTCGCAGAAGTCCCTAATATTTACAGTTTGAACACCAGTGCACCAGTAGAAGCGAAGAATCCTGAAGGACCGTAACAGCGGGACAGTGCACCCTGGCGTTCACGGGGAGAAATCTTACCAATGCGCAAGCAACTAAGCCATCTGCCTGACACCGCCAGCACCGCAGTAACTGAAGGCATACCTGAAACATGAAAGGGAGAGATGAAATGAGAGGAATAGAGGAAAGGAGAAATTGTGGTAGAATGCACCAACCCGGCATTGGCCTAGGCAACGAGGGAAAAACTACGAAAATCACCAGGTCAGAGTGAGTCTTCAGCGTGTCCCGCGTCATCCTCGATCGCTTCTTCGTTTTGGCATGTAATTCCGAACACAAAATAAATTCATAATGAAAAGTATTGGTTTCTCATAAATACAAAAATCATGATTAATGATTTTTTCGTCACTGTTTAAGCGTATGTTTTCTGTC
The DNA here is from genome assembly GCA_030765065.1 of Deroplatys truncata. Lineage (NCBI taxonomy): Eukaryota > Metazoa > Arthropoda > Insecta > Mantodea > Mantidae > Deroplatys > Deroplatys truncata. The sequence continues at coordinate 189,791,179 of CM060981.1, forward strand.
TCTCATATTTAAAGTAAGAATAATCATAATTTTTATAATATACATAATTCTCGGCGCAGAAAAATAGATACGGAATTGGTTGAATATTAGTTACAAAATTTATCAACAATACATCTAGATTATTATTATTATTATTATTATTATTATTATTATTATTTCTTACATAGGAATGTGTCCCAAATATTCATTTCTATGTTTAATGGTGTCAAAAACCTTCTTCATATTCACACTAATGAAAAAAACTGCAATTTTGTTCCAATTTACTGAATAGGAGCGAAAACGCAGTTCTTTGGCTTTTAAGATTCCATTGTGAAATTGAGAAATAATTTTTTTCATTCTTTTCACCTAAACATTTAACTACACGGTAGGTATTACAATACCGATTCATTTGGATGTTCGACACAAGGCCACCGCCGTTCCATCTATTCGCCCTTCCCTTCTGCTCATACAGACCGTCTGAACAAATGAGCCCTTTGTTTTGCACCACAAAGGAATGAGTTGATGAGCCTTATTTTAGGGTAAATTATGTATGTTTAAAAACGAAAAACGTGGAGCTGTGCGTGACCGCGACTATAAGAGTATCAGGAATAGCAAAAAGGCTTGAATGACTTTACGGATATACCGCCAAAGCTATCATCCCCTACCTCTCTCACACCAACCTTGCTACACGGGTAGGCTTGTGTACTGTGCAACTCCAGCGCCTCTGTGATCGGCTGACGACGGCGGAACTGTGCATTGTTACAGGGTGGACCATTTAAGTTGAGACTGTACAATATTTCCAAATCTAAGCGCTGCAGAAAAAAATGCCTTGAATAAACGTTGCTTGATATTATGGGGGAAAGTAAATGACATTAGTCGTGTTTTGTTTGGAGGACGTTGTGATGGTAATTTTAGGGTCAATTTAATTTCTTTAAAAGTCAATTACTTCTAATGACAAGCTAGAATAAGAAGTTAGTTAATTCATAACATTAGTATGTCAAACTAAAATTATTAACAATAATTAATACCTTTATACCTCAAATAATACCCTTAAATTGATTAACATTATTTCTATTTTTCTCAATTCTATTGATTTTGTTTAATAGAATAAATTCTTACATAATTTCTTGGGAACCTACAATCAGGGTCAACACAGTCAATTCAATACAGACTCAACTTAATGGTCCATCCTGTATAGGTAATACACATTACACTGTCTGAGTAGATGTTTGTTGAGCACAAGGTCACAGGAGGGAAGGATAGTCTTCTGTTAATCACCACAAACATGTGTTGATTAAATTTCTGTTTATCTACTCTAGTGTATGTTGGATAATACATTGGAGATTACATTAGTGATATTATTACTTGTAATGTGTAGTTTTAAGACATTTGAGTTGCATAAAGGTGTTAAAAGTAGTAGTATATTGTAAGTAAAGTTACAATACCAAGTATTTAGTGCAGTTAGTTTGCAAACTCACCACTAACATAGCAGACTATCAGTGAATGGTTATTTAGTTTTTTCTGAAATACGTCCCATAAGAATGGGATTAAATTTCCTATTTCACTGAACGCTTTCGTTTATCAAAAAAATTAGTTATTTCTGTGAAGAAGTTTTCGGTAAAGTTATCGGTAAAAGAGCCTCATGCATTTTCGTTGACGAATCAAAGAAATATATTTTTAATTTTTAGTAAATAAATGAATTAATGTTTCTTAGAAACACTGACATATTACTGAAATCTTCGTTAAAAGTTCATCGTTTTATAATTAGTACTTTCGATTAGGTAAATCATAAATGAAAGGCGCGGAAAATTGGCCAAAGGATACAAGGGTAAGTGGCTTGATATACACGAATAGAGTAATTCTACGCCTTGGAAAATCAGAATATATTTTCTTAAACCTCGTACCCAAGTCGTTTTCATTAATCAGCAGCTTCACTTCCAGACTCAGCAGGCAACATTTTAGGCGCTTACTAACCTTGGGTAGGAGAAGGGTAACATGAGGCACAGATACAAATGAGGTGTAGCAAGCGGAAGATGGAGAGGGAAAATATGGAGTATAGCAAAATGTAAGAGTATATAGGTCACCTAAAACTTGCCCCACAAATATTTTGGAAATGGAAAGCGTTATGATGTGCAGTTTTCACACCATTGATTGGTAGTCACGGGCTCGTACATTTAGCCTATAAATAGGTTTTAATAATACTGAAAAAGTGTATTTTTGAGCAAAGATACAATTTTTTAAATGAAACCATTCCTAGTTACGTCAACAGAATAAAGGTAGGCTAAATTAGAATGTCAATGGTCTTTGTTGCAGAATTCTAGTGCAAGTGGTTTACGAGAAATCGTATTTTGAAAAGTTTCCACCTCGATAATTGTTTGTCCCATTAAACCTGCTTAGTTGCTAGGAACGATGTACTTATGTTATTTTCCGTTGTGTTTTCTGTTCATTGATTGCATTGTGACATTCTGGTCAGTTATTTTGTGACAGTTCAAGCAGTAAGTCATCAGTGGAAGATGGGGTTTACTAATACAGTAAAAGCCGACATGCTCATGGTGTATGGAGAGTGTAGGACAGGGTGTATGCGGAAACGTATCCCAATAGACGTCAACCAACTGGGCAATTATTTATTAACCTCTTCAACCAATTACGTGAAAGTGGTACTGTAACACCTAACAGAAACAAACAAGTGACTGGAGAAGAGGTAGAAATTAATGTTTTGGCTGTTGTTCCAGTAGATCGGCAAATTAGTTCCCGCACAATCGCACGTGGAATTGGCATAAGTCAGGCAAGTGTACTGCGCATTCTCCATCGACATAGGTTCCATCCCTATCACATCTCTCTCCATCAAGAGCTGCAAGGAAACGATTTTGAGAATCATGTTAACTTTTGTACATGGGCATGAAGACATGATACTCCAGATTCATCATGTATCTTGTTTGGTAATGAGGCAACATTTCCTAATCATGACCAGGTAAACCGCAGAAATGTGCACTACTGGTCTGTTGACAATCGTCAGGTGGAACGTCAGCGTACATGGAGTTTAAACTTGTGGTGTGGGATAGTGAACCATCAGCTCATAGGCCCTTTGTTCATAGAAGGAACAACGAACTCGCACAAGTACCTCAGTCTCCTGACAGACCATCTGCCACAGATGCTAGAAGACGTTCCTTTGCAGACCATGAGGAACCTGCGGTACCAACATTGTGGCTGTCCAGCCCATAGTGCACGAAGTACCACAGCTTGTCCTAACGGATTGTTCCCAAATCGTCGGAATGGCCGGCTCGTTCACGAGATCTGACCCCTTTAGAGTTTTTTCTGTGGGGAAGGCTGAAATGCACTGTCTACAATGATGTACCAACTACACCAGACGATATGAAACGTCGTATTACTGCTGCCTGCTCTGAAATTTCCGCTGAAATGCTAGAACGTGTGCAGCAGTCTTTCCATAGCAGACTGGAAGCGTGTATTGAAGCTGCCGGTGGTCATTTTGAACACAACCTTTGAAGGGATATGTTATCTTTACTTTTAAAAATTCACAGAAATATTTTAATTCCCTTTTGTTTTTCTTTAGTTTGTGCTACCACAGGTTGCGCAAGTGTCGGCGCGTAAAAGCTTCAAAATAAGATTTTTCGTAAACCACTTGCACTAGAATCTTGCAACAAATGCCACTGACATTCTAATTTACCCTACCTTTATTCTGTTGATGTAACTAGGCATTCGTCCATTTAAAAATTGTATGTTTGCACAAAAAATGCACTTTCTCAGTATTATTAAGATATTTTTATAGGCTAAACGTACGAGCCGCTGACTACCAATCAATGCTGTGAAAATTGCACATCAATAGAACTTTCCATTTCCGAAATATTTGTGTTGCAAGGTTTAGGTGATTCACCCTGAATAGAGGCAGTGACATAGATTCGGATAACTTTCTAGTTATAGGAAAAGCTATATGTATTCAAAGTGGAAGAAACTATCATATAAGAATAAAGTGCACGAAACTAGATACAAAGTTCATTTGTTGAGAGAAGGGAGTATTCGATATTTATATCAACAAAGAACGGAGAAACAGATACGAGATATTACAATCAATGATAATGTAAATGTTGAATGCGGCATGGTTACAAACATTACAAGCGAAGTATTGGGTAAACGCAAAAAAAGTACAAAAACAATTTCAAGGTATGGAATGAATATTTGGAAAAGGCTATAAAAGTAAAACAAAACAAAACAAAAAAAGACTTACCTACTTTTACTAACAAGTCGAGTTCAGAAAATAGAACGTAATAACAGAAAAGAGCAGTAAAGAAAGAAAGAAATAGGAAAATTCTGTAGGCTAACGTGGAACAAATATATCTTAGTCTTGGAACACGATGTCCATGGTAGATAAGAGAAAGCATTCAAAGCCAATGAAAGACATAAATAAGAGCGATAAGCATAAGGTAATGGTCAACCCAATAAATATAAAACAAAGGGAACAATATTATAAGGATTTATGGACAGCAGAAATAGAAGAAAAAATATAGGTTGCTGAAAATGATAAAAATATTGACCCGATAACTATGAAAGAATATCACATAGCACTAAACAATTTTCAGAACAAGAAAGCACTAGGTACAGACGGAATAAATGCGGAACTAATATGATCCTCAGTGTTTACACAAAAGTATAATATTAAACTTATATAACAGTGCTGGAGAACTGGTAGTATCCCAGAAGATTGAAGAGAAGTTATTATTACGCCAATATTAAAGAAAGGTTTTAGAAGTACATGTGAAAATTATAGAGGTAGAAGTTTGCTTTGTTACAAAATTTACACAAAGAGTTTAGCAAACACAGTGACAGCAATAGCGGAACCGTATTACACCAGGCACAGCACGGATTTAGAAAAGGGAGATCTTGCTCCGACTATTTTTACAATTACACATCTGCTTGAAAAGAGAAGAGAATTCAACTTGCCTGTATAGCCTTTATCGTTTTTTAAAATCGATTAATCTAATTCTTGAAGAATGATCATGATGATGATAAACTTCAAATGGCTATTGAAATCTTTGAGCCAGCAGCTCACTGAAAACCAATATTATTTTACGTTTCCTTAGAGTAAGCATTCGTTTTATCCACAGCTAATATACTAGGGATTCTATGCAAGGATTAAAAATAGGGTTGTGATCTAAGAGTCAGTCTACTATGCTTTTATACTTTCTTAAATCACTGAGAGGGTCAAAAGGACCCCATGTAGAAAACTGAATTAACAAAATATAATTCTCTTATGTTTTACTTAGAACAAATAAAATCATTTTAAAACAACAATTCTGATGTCTCAGCATTTGTGACCAACAATGTCAAACAAACAACTGAATTACAAATTACAATATTACTTTTATTTTCCAGCATTGGATAAAATAATTTGTTTTATTTTGTATTTTTCACTTTATTTTATGTTTTATTTTTCACTGGGATTCCCAACCGCGTTTTAACATTTTTATAATGTACTATCAGTACCGCTTAATTTTTTACATGGAGTTTTACAATTATTCATGTTCACTTAGTGTAACATCCAAAACACACTACTCTCTGCATTTCCTTACAGTGGGTATCCTAAATTAATTTCTTGCAATTCTTGCATTTTGTTCTAGTTTTTCTATCATTTTTTCTTGGACATTACTAACATTGGCCTTTCAAAAGTTTCACCTTTCTGTTTCAACATGACTACACCTTATAATGGAGAGTACTGAACTGTTTCCACACAATTTCAAACCAACAATGCATGCTAGAATAACTGAAAAACACAAGGCAGCCAACATAACACACTCAAGCTGCAAAATATTGTATGAGGCACGAACTGCTATGAGTCCCAGGTTGTATTTTATTTCTTTACATTTGCATTTATTGAACATTTTACAAAACTATTTATGGTAATAAAGTTGTTAAATTTGTAACACATCAAAAAAAATTCTAAATTCTAAATTTCACTCATAAAAACTAAAAGTTTAACATTGGGGTCAAGGAGTCTGTAGGTTAAGAGTAAGATAAATATACATATTATAAATTCGTAGGGCAACTTACAGCTTTTTTTCGCCCCCAAATTGTAAGTGTATACAATATGTTTTTGTTTTCCAAGTGTATCAAATAGATTAGTTATGTCCTATAAATATATGCGTAAGAAATGGAAGACAAGAGTAAGGGGTAGTCTCTGGAAAGTAACTTACTTCCATATGGCTCATTGTAAGAAATCAAAGAGCAACTCATGTCGTTTGAACGATGCAGATATTTGCGTACATGACTGAAAATAAGGCACTTATGAAAGTTTGCTAATTCCTAAACCGTAAATTTCCAACGTTTGGCCAGATATATTGTTACATTGATGTTTATAACCCTGACTGAATGACTGGTCATCCCAGTTTTTGCTCATAGGAGTCGATTGAAAGGAACTAATGTTTGATCCTGGAATGGAAAATATTACTATTATTATTATTATTATTTGAATGCTTAAATTTAATTCTTTCACTACAATTTACCTGTAGTAAGTAAAGGAACTGTTGCATTCTAACCAAGAATTCCATAGCGAAATTTCACCAAAAATATTCCTGTTGTGGCTCCTTGTGTGTTTTGTGTGTGTGTGTGTGTGTGTGTGTGTGTGTGTGTGTGTGTGTACGCGCGCGTTTCTATACCCTGGTACCAACTTCGACCAACCTTTGACACAGCGCAAAAATTACTGTCTAGCTTAGAGTTGGAAATTCTGTCCCATTTCACTATAACTGGTTCTTTAATTTTACCTAATGCCTACAAAAACTCTCAACACCATCTATATTTTTCTGGAAGATAATTGTAATAGGATGACTATTGCCAAAATAGGAATAATTACCTATACTTTCAGGGCCTCACAAAACAAAAAGGAACAGCGAGTTCACATATTATTCGTTGATCTCCTGTCTGACATTGATCATGAAATAATAACAGTCAAATAAATAAATTACAACACGTATAGCACCTGTGGCTATGATTGCGCAAATGTAGATGTAACATCAAATCGCTTGATAAAAAATTATTAACGGCATTTCGAACTTAATATAATAGATTGTGAAAACAGCACCAGTAGCATAAAAACAGACGAAATACAATTTATTCATATTCTTCATTAATTTCATGATTATTTATTGCGTATTGATACAAAACAACACAAAAGCATTCAACATAATTGCACTGACTACAAAAGTATCTATGGTACTCAAACGTTTCTAACATAAGAGTAATAAATAAGTGGAAGTTCATACTCATTTATTTTGGGATCATACTCCGATGTTAGGATATTCACTTATTATACTTTGTAGTTTCTCATATTTTGTAAGCAGCGGGTTTCTTTCTCGAAAAGAAGCTGTAACGCTTTTACAAGTATAAAAATAAAAAATGAGTGACATATAACATGACAGTGGATATGCATAACAATAACAGCATCAAGCCAATCAAAGTACTTCTTATTGTTATTCTTTATTTCTTTGTATATTTATTTTGACCTTCATTTTATTTTGTCTTTCGTGTGTTTTCTTAGTAGTTTAGTGTATGTTACTTACTGAGAATGAAGCAGGTTGCACTGATTACTTAAATTGTTATTATTTCTTTCCAACCAAGATTTTCTCTATAAATAACGACGAGGTATTTCGAATGTGATAGCGTGGAACTGTCATTCAGCTGCATTCACGAGAAACCATAATTACAAATTTGGTATTTGTGGTCGTTCAGCAGTATTTTTGCATAGCATTTTCACGGCACCTGTATTTGTTTTTTTTCTTTGTTATTTATAAAGTTTTAATTAACTCTCTCTTGAAGTGTTTTGTGTAATAACTTTTAAATGCTTCCAAAGAAACGCAAGTATGTTGGGTAAGTGCAATCCAAGGCTAAACGTTTTAGGGATAAACTGTCACACCGCGATCAACGCTGGGTATTGCGACTAATATGTATATAAAGGGTCTTTCAACAAGAGTGTCCTATCTTTAACATGTGATTGCTGCCGTTGTTATTGAGTTATAGCAATCATTTTTTTCATGTGGTTACAGTTGTTATTGACAAATAGCAACGAAACATTACAGCATTCAGCAATAAGTAGAAAGTGTGAAAATTTATTATCAAAATGGATCATCTGTTCGCCAAACCTTACGTGTATTGCGTGAAGTTTACGCTGTGCATAATCGTCCCTGCGAGAGAACGATTCGGCGTTTGATCGATAAATTTGAAAGAAGTGGTTCTGTAAGCGATCAAAGAACGCCTGTACGTAATCGACGTAAACGCTCCAACGAAAACACAGGCGCCGTTCGTAAGAGTTTACGCGAGAACGGAAACTAATCAATTGCTCGTCGAGCGCAAGAATTGGGGCTTTCGCCGACCACAACTTGGCGAATTCTACATCTGGACTTGAAGACTCACGCTTACAAAATTGTATTAACTCAAGAACTAAAGCCCAACGACCATAGGATACACCGTGTAATCGCTGGCTGGGCTATGGAGCAATTGGAAGCTGACCCGGATTTTTGGAAAAATCATCTTCAGTGACGAAGGCCACTTTAGGATGGATGGTTGTGTTAACAAACAAAATTTCCGCTATTGGAGCAATCACAATCCAATGCAGATTTTAGAACGACCACTTCATTCCCAAAAGGTTACTGTGTAGTGTGGATTTTGGTATGGCGGAATCATTGGTCCATATGTTTTCCAAGATGAAGATGGAGAAGCTCTAATTTTCAGTGGAGAAAGAAATTAGGCTCTTATAAGAGACTATTTTGGCCTCAATGGGATGGTATGGATCTCAGAAACATCTGGTTCCAGCAAGATGGTGCCACATGTCATGCTGCTCTTGAAACAATCGATCTTTTGAAAGAGAAGTTCAGAGGTTTCATCGTTTCCCGTGGTGGTGGTGATGTTAACTGACCCACGAGGTCATGTGATTTAACGCCTTGTGGGGTTATGTTAAATCTCGAGTTTATGTCAACAAGCCAGAAACAGTAAATGATCTTATGAATAACATCATGCGTGTTATTCGTGAAGTAGGACCTAATTTACGTTCTTCTGTCATTGAAAATTGGGTCAACTGTATACGCGCAACCCAACGAAGTCGCGGCGGTCACATAACCTATGTTCTCTTCCACACGTAATGACATTAATTATGTTCCAAAGTAAAACAAAACTCATTTATTTATAGAATATGTTTTATTTAAGTTCAAAGATAGGAAACCTTGTTGAAAGACCCTATATATATATATATATATATATATATATATATATAAGCTGAAATACCTAATTGTATAACCCTAATTGTAGGTTCCAATTTAAAAAGATTAAATTGAGCGTTATTGACCATCATAACGTCCTCCAAACATAACACGACTAATGGCATTTACTTTTCCAGTTAATATGAAGCAACCTTTATTAAAGGCATCCCTTTCTACAACGCTTAGTTTTGGAGATATTGTACAATCTCAACTTAAATGGTCCACCCATATATATATGTATATGTATAATTATATAAGTGTCAGGTGTATGTGTTAGAAAGAAAGATATTACTGTCTCTGTTTGTTGTCTGTCAACATAAACACTACACTTGATATTTATCTTAACTTCAGTCTTGCAAGGATTTGACACGAAGATTTTCAAGGAAGTCCACCGGCCCCAAAACACCCTTTACATAGAAAGGTTTTAGTTAATTTTTTATTTTCTCAAAAATGGTCTAACGATTTCGATTAAAATACCAGATGTTTAAGGGATTTTGGTAAAAAACTATCTTGAAGTTTCTGGGAATAGTCTGTAAAGTTCTCTTCATTATGAATGGCTTTTGTGTAACTGGTAAACCATAAGAGACACGTAAAATGTTACTGTTTAAAAAATATAGACCCCATTAAAGCACATAATTTATGTTGAATTTTTGTGACATTAACCATTTCCGAGATATTCTTTGTTATTAGTTTGAATTTTCAAGTACTTACACGTTTTGCTAGTGGCCAGTGGATATTTGTTTTGCGTGGTCATGCAGGAGCAATGGAATCTCAAAGGTTATTTAGGGATCTGCTTCCAAAAGTACTTGAGTATCGGTTTAACCCATTGTATTCTGTTATACCTGCAACGTAAAGTAAACATTTGTAACGATATTTTATCACGATTAATAAGAAGTATATGCGGGGATATTTTTTTAAATAGTTTGTAGATGAGTGAGTAAAGACAGTCATGTGAATGTAACACATTTTGTTTAAGTTGCAATCGCCTTCCGATTCTCGTTATCAAAGTTGAGATAGAAAAACTAAATTCATTGTACATGTAAATATTCTATGTTAGTAGTATTGCATTCCACTAAAAAATTAGATATCGAGATTTCACGGAAATACATGTTTTGAGGTACCCTGAATCCAAATATATATTTTTGGAAATGTGTCCGTGTGTATATCTGTGTCTGTGAATAGCATAACTCAAAGTCAGATAAATACCAAACTTGATATTTAGGTTCAATATCTTTCAAAGATGCGACACAAAGATTTCTAAGAAACTCCCATCCCCAAACTACCCTTTACATGGAAAATTTTTCAAAATTTTGGATTTTCTAAAAATGGTTATAAAGATTTTGATTAAAATACCATATATTAAAGATATTTATGTGACAAATAAAATGCATATCGAATTTTTGGTGAAAAGCATATGAAGTTCTCTTCATTTGTAGGGTATTTTGTATAATCTTGTGTAACTGGTAAATGTTAAGCGATAGACGAAAATGTAGTACACAAAATCTCTTTAAAAAAAACACAATTTATTAAAATAAGCTTTCTTGTGGTGTAAGCCGTTTCTGAGGTATTATTAATGGTTCGAATTGTTTATTTCTTGGTTTAAGTCTTTTCAGCACTAATTGTTTCTCGCGACTGCATGGAAACAGCATGGAATTTTAAGGCCAGCATATAGCGACCAGCTCTTAAACATTTGACTGTCACTGTTTCATTTGTATCCATAACTAAATATGTAATGTAGCTATTTATGCTAAGGCTTATTTGGATTAAAATGTAGTAGATAGAAAAATAAGCTTGAGAAAGAATAAGTTGTGTACCCACTAATAAACGATAGAGGGTAGAAAGTCATGTGAATGTGTCACAGTTTTTAAGCGGTAACCACATCTGGGTATGTCGTTAACAATACCGAAGAACATTCTAACCCTTCAACTTCCACCACCATGTACGTAGCGTCGGGACGAAGAGTTATCGTCGCGAAATTGAATTGGGGTTCGCTTGAGGTATTGGAGTAATAGAAACCTCTGGCAGCGGATTTTGCATGGCCATTTCAGTTTCAAACTCCGGCACGACACAAATTGAAAAAAAGCGGATCGATTACAGACCAAAGTCTCTTTTATATGCCAGTGCAAAAAGTGTGACTCTACATCAACTTCTGGCTGAGAAACGTGTTGCCCATGTTAAGCAACTGGAGCAGAACCCAACCATTGATTTCCCTCACACCCACGAGAAGGGTGTGAGCTGTTCCTATATAAATAGCCCCGCAGCATTGTTTCCCTGACACAAAATTGGTGATGTAAACAAAGGAGAGGCGGTGTAACCAACATATTAGCATAATCCGTCCCCTAGGCAACATGTAACTTGGTATCCTTCACAGGTCGCTTGTGAGTTAATGTGCTGAAAGAAGAAAGTGCCGTAAGTCTTTGAAATTTCCTTCAAAGCACCTCTAAACTCATGCATATCTGTTCCTTTTAATTAAGCAAACTCTGTAGTCTGCTAGCTGTATAAGACAAAATACTGTCAAATTCATTTCTACGAATTATTAGTGAAAAGTTTATATACATATATAAAGTTCAGAAGAAGTTCAGTATCTTTCAGGAATGCAACACAAAGATTTTCAAGAATATCCTCCTACCACCTAACTATCCTTTACACGGAAAAGTTTCATTATTGTTTCTAACTTTGTTCAAAAATAACTGTAGCCATAGATTTAAATACAATATGTATAAAACATTTGCATGACTTAATAAAGTATATATCTTTCATTTCCTCTGAATTTTGTGATACATAAGAGATGGACCAAATTTGTGTTGTAGCGTTCTTGCAAGGCCGATTTAGAAGTAATCGATGCATTGAAGTCGCAATTACTTAAAAAAACTAGAAAAATAAAATGCTGGGCCCATTACAGAATGCATTGGGAATAATTTTTTTATACTACCAAAGCTTAAAAGAATTGAACAAGGATTTAAGACAGCTTTAAATAAAAGTAGCAATCCATACAGCCCCAAAGGTACTGAAAATACTAACACTCAAATGTAGAAACAAACATATGTTACATTTGAAACACATTGCATTTGAATTTGTCCTTCTCACACAACATTTGCCAATTTGAAATGAAATTTAACACGCTATAATATGATATAAACTCGCTTCCATGAGATATTAAATGCTGCTCTACACACTACAAGAATTTAGAATTTTACTTACGCCAAAAGTACATAATTTAGATAATTTAGACAAGACCGAAAAGTGTGGAGACGGCCGCTCCCAGACGCGAAGCTCAATAAAAGTCCTTCGCTGATCGTCGAGAACTAACTGTCACACTGTTTTCTCTTAATACATCGCTCGGGGTACGCACTGGAAAGGTCAGGTGATGATGACGTGGAGCCAACATAAATGCTACCTATACTGGCGGAGAGGAAACAACCTGGCGAGCACTGTAGAAACCTGCTGTAGCCGATTTTTGGTGTAAGGCAGGCTGCCGGCGTAAAAATAAGCAGGTGCCAAAATTGTAGTTCATGATTGCAGGTACATAAAAGAACTACGGCCATTGCTGCAAAACAGCCACTCGGTGAAAGAACAGCCACAATTGGCTCAGTGTACAAAAACTGAAGTTATCATATAAGTTCTATTGCAACATTAGCCCTTTTCAAAATATTCATTGATACATCTTGAAGTTTTCCCAAGTTGAGCTGCCATATGGCATATATAAAACATTTTATCCGATTTCTCTTTTTCGCATATAGATTAATTAGTAACAAACAAACGGTGAACAACTATAATCAGGATATGCGAACAATTTGCTTGTTTTCCGCAACTTAGTACCCATTTTAGATTATTTCTAGTAAAATGAATATAGTGAATAATATGTGAAGAGAAAAACCATGTATTTTATGTGGCTAATGTAATGCATAACCAATTTGTGCGAATTGTTAGGGTGAAAAATGGCCTTAATACATTTACATTAAATTTTTAGCTACTACGCTTCCATGCATTTTAAAACTACTTTTGCTAGCATTGATCAATAAATTTAACAGTTAATAACCGCACCTGCAGTGATTCTAAGCTACATGGTTCTTAATTAATATTCTTTCATTTGTTTTCTGTTAATTAATGTTGTAGACTCCATTATATCTGTTTAAATTCATTAACAAAGGAAATTCCTTCGTCCGAAACTGTAATTTCGTTCGGGCTGCAAGGATAGCTGACTGAGGTGAACTGCATAGCAGAAATAAAGACGATTTTGGCCCAAAGTGACATAGGGGGATTTACAGTGCTGAAGTTTCGATCGCTTGGCTTTGTGCTCAGCGCGTTGAGCCACTCGTGAAGATGATTTCTCTGATTGTTACGTTCGTTGCACACGCCAAAGGTCCATAGTTCAAATTTTGTTGATCGAAAACGGCCCTAAATATAACTTTTGGCCATAATCGCTTACATTTCCGAGATATCACCTCACCCAGCTAATCTAGCAACCCGAAATAAATTCCAGTTTTGAAGAGTAGAGCTTTTTGTGTTAGTTTTATAGTATTATGTACGCTTAATAGGATGTATTTCTGAGGGAACATACCTTTGCGCTTGCATTAGTACTTTCATCAGATTCATTATTATTATTATTATTATTATTATTATTATTATTATTATTATTTAATTTTGAAGACATTTTTCTCCTATTTAGAATATATTTAAGCATTTTAATCAATGATGACCACCTACTCCATTCTATTAATTCCTAAATCGAAGATAAAATATTATTCTAAGGCCACATGGGTATCTGAAATCTTATATATTTTGTTTCCTAAAGCAACAGCGAAGGCATGCATGTCAATGTATTGCAATATAATAACTCTTGACGTAGCATGCACATTCACATGTAATACGGGTAGACATATTGGCACGAGTTGGAAGTTACATTCTCCCTTGCGACGCTATATTATAACCAATATTTATGACAGTTTTTCATGGTTATTTTGTGGCAAGCTGGGGAATAACAAATACACACCAGGACAATCCATGATGTTTTGTTTAGTGCTTTAATAAAAGAGAGGCCATTCGTCAAGTGTATGAACGGCGTTACGACGCATTAATCCCACCCGTGTGTTTGTGTGTCTGTGAAACAGCATTGCCCGTCACTGGCGTTTGATTGTTTTAGTCTTTCTGCCGGACCCCAACAAGATAAAATGGAATCAAACAATGGCAAAATATGGATGCTCAAGATGCATTCTTTGTCCGCCGGATGATATGCAATGATGTAGGATGTAATAGAAATACATTGAACTTCACTAGAGCGTTGGAAACGATATATCTTTACGTCACGTTATGCACTTGTTTATCGTGCATTTATTACTTCTCCTTCACTTTTGCGCTAATGTAATCAAATAATATTCATATGCCCCTGTGGCACTGAGATCATTTTACTGCTTTTGCATTCTAAACAACCTTTGGACACAGTTTGACATTTTGTTTATTAAGAGCAGATAGTTAAAGATCGTCGTCGTTTCTAACGCTCCCCTTATGGTTTATGAACTTCGGAATTTACAAGTTATGACTGATTCCATTTATGAGGTGGAGTCACCCAGTAGTGTTATAATGAGGATAGTGGTGGAATGAGAGGTACAGCTTTTATCATGGACTCCGAAACACGTTAGGCTTTGGGGATACTTCACATGAGCAAGACAGAGGTGAAGAGTGAATAGGGGCAACTTAAAATCGGCACTCTAAAGCTGGAAATTGATCCCCGGATCCTCAGTACTAAACCACTGCGCTAACCCGGCGCCCAGATGGTTAAATGTATATAAATTTTTTTTAACGTGCACAACAAGTAAACCCAATGTTTTAAGGCTTTGCCCCGCTAACATGTATTCTTCCGCGCTCTCTTTCCTCCCCCTTTCCCCCGATTGACTAAAATACACCTATGATTAGCGATGTATGACAAACAATCAAGCCCTGTGCACAATGCAACGTCAGGGTAAAAGTGACAAAAGGACGTTTTAATAGATGCACGTGCTTTCGTCATACTGAGAGACCGGTTTAAACCAAAGGATCCTCCTACCCATTTGTTGATAAGAATTTGAATTATTCCAGAAGTATTTACTTTATTGTGTAATGCATTTATGAAAATGTAAATTTCAAATTATGTTTGAATATATTAAGATAAATTATCATGTTAAACAACTAACTAGTTTGTATAAAGAAGCAACGTATTTTAAGTCAGCAGCCAATAACAGGTGACTATTGAATAGTGTGATTTTTTCGACCTGACCCTGCAGAAACACAAACGAGGAGAAGATTGGAGGGATGAGGGAGGAAAAGACCGGCGGTATTCCCTAGCGCGGTGCAACAGGAAATCCTAAAGGTAAGGAAAGACAATTTAATGGTAGTTCCCAGAAATTCAACCTGGGTGACATTAAACTAAACTGAAGAATGCCTTACCATGGCATTTACTAGTATCAACCCAGTAAGTAAACTATATTTTGCAAATCTTGTTTTGAAACAACATTTTCCAGCCCTAAAAGTGATTCATACTGTGTTTGCCAATAGAAAATTGTGTCGTATAACCGACAGTTAGAATGTCACCAAGCGTAACCACAGAGACTGAGTAAAAGTGTCATAGTTGGCTTTTGGCGAATTCCAGTAGTTCGTATTCTCTATATGTATCGGCTGTTCTCCTACCACTCCTAAAAACCCCTCCGGGAGATATTGGGCTCGTCCAGCCACTGCGCATATAGCTGAGTAGGGACAGGAGAAAAAAAATCGTACTGTACGTGACAGTTAAGGGATACGGGTCAAAGTTGCATGGAACAGGGTTTACACAAGAAATCAAGAAGCCCAATAAATGAAATTCAGAAACAGAAATGCACACTTATCACTACGCTCAGCTTTGGTTTGAATTATTTAAGCATGAAATCAATTTTGGTGCATTGATTATCAATCTTTAAGACTGACATTCAGTCTTAAACTTACCTGATGCATCACTTCAGAGATTGAGGAAAGAAATTAACCACACGTTTATTTTACAAGATATCAGAATTTTATCACTGTAAAGTGAAAGAACTTTTTACGTTTTCTTTGAATATTTATCTCTACAACAGTTCACACCCTTACACCAATTACACCCTTATGAGATTTTCATTAAAAATTCGTTATAGTGTAACATATTTATTAGAAAATTAGACTTATAGCAGCTCATTGAATATAATTATTTCCGAATGTAAATATTACACGTTCTGAGTTTACAAATAAACAAACAAACAAACAAACATGTGAAGCTAAGCAATTCTTTGAGTTTAGTTTGAGCATAGGCTTTCGTGGCCATTGTTGATAATTAAAACTGTTGTCGATTAGTGTCACGTCATGCAACGTAAGCAGTTTTATTCAATTAAATCTTTTCTTTTTACTTGCTCTACCATGTACATAGGTATAGAAAGTATTGCATTCCACCCAAAAATTCGATACCGAGATTTCGTTTTTAAAGATTTGGCCAGCGCTTCAGTACACCATTTTCCTTAATGTGTACTGGGACTATTTCTGCAAATGATTATCTGGATTAAGATGATATATATTGACATATAAACCCTTGAATAATTTGTAGGAGATATATAAATTATTTCACTGGATTTTGAAGCTGAGGGGATTCGGCATCAATCCAGTAATAAGGAAGTTGTACCAACACTCCACAAGGGGGCACCTCCGGTAGGAAGGGATGAGATGAAGGGAGACACCGCGCGGCCGGAACCAGTAGTCACGGTACACCAATGGTAGCGTTCCAACAGTTTCCAGATTGAGACTCCCCGGCAGTCGGACTGGCAGACTGAGGAACCTCCCTACACAGGTTCCAACCCCCCAAGGACGGTCCTTATACCCTGGCAACCAGCCGAAGGCCGAGGTACGGAGAAAGTTCACAGAGAGCATTCTTTTCTCCTGCTACGCTACACCAAAATACCATCACCGACACTTTCAACCCTGAATCAGATCAAACGGGGTGAAGGATGAATGAAATGATTAATGGAACAAAATGAAGGGACAATAAAATCGGGGGATGAAAGAAACCACTCCAGCATTCGCCTGAGATCTGGGAAAACTCCGAAAAAACCATGGGTTAAAGTGGGTGGTTGCCCGGTATCGAATTCGGGACCTCCAGAATGCGAGCCATAGACGCTACTGCCTGAGCTATTCCGCTCGGTTATATAGATTATGGTTTATAGAGAATATGAATCTAACACACTGGAACTTTTATTAGGAATTCGTTTAAGAACTTCTACCACAGAGCTGTAGATCATATATGCTTTTACAACGTTGATCCAAATTAATTAGCTTTTATCAGTAACCAAACTATGCAGGTAATTAAAGGGTACCATCCTATATTACTCATTGTCATAGCTTAGATTTGGTTTTTAGCAGGAACAAGCCTAGTATCTTCTATGCATCTGTCATTGAGTAAGGCTTTGAACCTATATACCACCACATTTGCTTACCTACGCTCTATTATTTAGGTCATTCCTGTTTGTTTTGTGTTGTAAAGTTCTTGCTTGCTACGCAATGTTTTTATTTTTTTATTTATTCTTTTTATGTTCTCCGTTTACCTTTCTTTCAAAAGTATACCGCCTTATTGGGTTGTTACCGTGCCCAGCTCGATATAGCAATATTGTATGCATTTTCAAAGCACTAGGGAGAGGGAAGATCCTGTTAGTTTTCATTCATCGCTTCCTTTGTTATTATTATAGCTATATATAGTTAACTCTCAACAAGTAAAACATGTATACATTCAAAAGTCTACCTAGAAGGAACATAAAAGAACCTTTGTACGCTGCAGCCAGAGCTCTAATTTAGAGGCTCTATGCGTCACTGAATGAGTAATCATTGCACACAAAATTTCAGTTATCTGCGCGCCTTGGTGGCTATGCGCAACGGTCTGTTATCCAACTCAGCTAATGTTACAAACTAATGCTTTTAGCGATATTACCGCTAATTCTATTTTGTAACCTATTGCAGCCTGTGGCGGTGTTTTTTTAGCAAAGTTATAGCTGTAAGTCAATAATAAAAATTGTGCACAATGATAGGCTCTGCATTGTAAATTCGATCCGTATTTTTTTTTCATCTTTGTTATTTTTCTTTTTGCTTTCTCTATTACTTACCTAAAGTAAGTAGATGAAATGTTCTATTTCAGCCAGAAATTCCATATCGGGATTTTACCGGAAATGCATTTTGAGGCTTTCTGAATAAAAAGAAACATTTTTAGCATAACATCCATACATAATCGTGTGTGTGTGTGTTTGCTATGAATAACATAACTCACGAACGAACAGTCAGTTAAACACATAGCTTGGTATTAGGTTCAGAATATTTCTAAGGTCCAATACGAACATTTTCATGAAAATCCATCACTTCAAACCGCCCTTTGCATGGAAAAGATTTGGAAATTTTTATTTTCTCAGAAATGCCTCTTAACGATTTTGTTTAAAATACTATGTGTAAGATATTTTCATGAAAAATAAAATGTGTAATATGTTGACTTTCTTCTGAATAGCCTCGGAGGTCGCCTTAATTCTGATCACTTTTGCGTAACTGGTGCAGACACAAAATCTTATTACACAAAGCACAGAATTTCTCTTTTTTCTTCTGCAGTTAAATATCTCCGATTTATTGTTTTTATTACTAATAATGTAATGGACATTTCTTTCTTTCTTTATTTCTCTCTCCTTCCTTTCTTTCTCTCTCCTTACTTTCTTTCTCTCTTTGCCTCTCTTTCTCTTTCTTTCTTTCGTTCTTTCTTTCTTTCTTTCTCTCGTGGTCATGTTAAGAGCATGGCATTTCAAAGCCATTATATAACAATACGCTCTTAAAAAATCTGACAATCGCTTTAGCTACTATACACGGTACAATGAAGGGTATAAATGTGAACTGAAAGTACATCTGGATCTATAAGAAGCAGCTAGAATAATAGCTTTTGTAATAATAGTTCGTAGAGGAAGAAAGTCATGTGCATACAACCTATAAGGCGTATGAACATTTATCATCATATTGGCTATCTTCTAGTATCTTCGAGTGCCCAGAATTTGCTTTATCAAAGCTCCAATCTTGATAGTATAATCTTTTGCCAATTGGAGCACCTGAGAAATTTCCAATGGAAACACATAACTTATTCAGAACAAAATACCATATGCTTTGATAAGCATAAACCTGCATACAGCCTCTCTGAGATGTTGTAATTATTAAACAATATAAACTTTTTATATCAAAAAAACTGTGCAAGTTTAAAGCTTTATGGTGGAATAAAATACCTACAACTCTCCATGTATAGTAGAACATAGAAGAATCACAATATATTATTATAATTGAAGAAACGTATGACTGAATAAGGGCCACTTCAAGCTCTAAAGTTAAAAGTATCCTTTGAGTAATAACAAAGACAAACTGTTTCACAAAAGCTTTGAAACAGTAGTCCATTTGTTTCCATTAAATCTATTGATCTCTTTTATAAAACCTTTATGTCACAAGTAAATTATGAGATGACCGTTTTTTGAACGTACTGTAGAAAAGCTATTTGTATTTCAACAATGGAGTAATAGTACGCTTTAACACAAAATTATAGTATAATACATTAGCCAATACATTATTTCAGCATATCAATACAGTGTATACTTTTGGTCTGAAATAACCTTTTTAATTTATTGGCGTTTGTATTCGTGTAATGTCTACAGAGCAATCAGAAATAATATCCTTTCATTGATAATTTGCATCATTCTTGTGATCTGAAATTCTTTTTCATCCATATGTGTTATTGGAGGCAAGTCAAAAAGTCCGATGGGTTATAATCACACGATTTTATCTACCTACTATAATCTATTCTTATACCTACTCTAAAATATTTCACCTTGTCTCTCCACTATGGTTAATGGTTTTAAATCAACTAGTGATGATTCCAATACGTAGAAGTGTACAGAATACTATGATAAAGAGGTTTATAGCTCCAAAAGTTGACTTCTGCATATTTTATCGAAAATGAATCACGACCAATTATAGTTTCGTTATTCGGAAATGGAATGCAAAATGGTGGTGTATCCTCCAAAAGCCGATATATCCAATATAAATCAAGCATTGAAATATTTCCAAAACTCTACGTATTTTCTTAAAAGGACGTTTCAAACTCCACATGTGCAGTTCGTTCCAAATTCAGATATTTGCATTTACGTTGTGCACCATGAAAGCATGTAATGCTTCAGAAGTCGACATATTTTCACATGAAATTTGCGTAGCTTTAAGATAAACTGATATTAATTTTTCACAAGTGTATAATACCACATCTTAATTGCGCGATTTTTACTGAAGGAAAACTTAACAATGTGACATTAACTCAATGTCATATTATTATGCTGCATTATCGCCACATTTGCACTTATCTATCGTTTCTCAAAGTGAGTTGATGTGTTGTCTCGAGCTTGCAAAATGAAATCTCATGTATGAGGCGTGTCATCAGCAGAGCAGGCCGTGGAATGAAGAGTCCGTGATACCACTAAATGGACAAAATACAGAAAATATAAAGGTTTGAAAGCTATTCAGGTATTTCCAATTATAATTTATTTTATGTCCTGTTTACTTATACCCTGCATGTGTGTTTATTTTATAATCGTGTTTTATTCATTATTGTAGGCACTAAGCGAGAGGCAGTCCCAGAGCTCCAATCTCTATGCATAAAACAGAAGATTCCAATGCAGTCTCCTAACTCTACGTTATAACAAGCGTTTTCATAAACTATTTACAGTGTTTCTAAAAAGATGTTTCAGGATGCATTCATTCTAAAATACATAGCAGCTGATCATCCAAGAAGACAGAAGAAAAACACTACGGGTAATAAGAAATAAAAAATACAGTCTCCATTAAGTATTTCGTAAAAATAGAAGGACACCCAGGGATGAAAGCACTTGTCCCGGCAAACTTTCTTAGGAATCTTGCAGGTCTCAAAGGGTGGTATGCGGCATTTACAAACTGAAATATGAGACAGTATTTTTTTTAACACAAATGATATCAGTCTAATTATATAATACAAAAAATAATAACAGCCCGCCTTAAAAGCAATATGTGTATGTAATAATATACAAGTATATGTAATAGTAATTGTATTATGCTTATATTATGCACATATATAATAATGTTATGTGAATGTATTACGTAGTTTAACAATTTAGGAGCTGTGAGAATAGAAGCAAGCTGCCTTCCGTAGCAAACAGAATTGCAATGTAGAAGTCGAAAGTTGCTAACAATAAGGTAACCTTGAGACAACAATAAATTACAAAGTTTAAAAAGGCTACTAATAATTCTTGGAACAAAATTAATGTAATATTTAAAACAGTTTACAAATAATCAATCAAAAGCTAGAGAAGCTTAAAGTTAAATAAAGGTATTCTATTGGAGTAGGATTAGCCAATCAGAGACTTGAAATAGGGAAAATATACAAATTCAGGCGGTAGACGCTACAAGGAAGCGTAACCGAGCCGTTCGGTACGGGCAGTGCGAGACATAAAAATTTATTGCGGTGCGAATAATATAAAGTTTACGTATTAAAAGTGCAATTAACAATCTCACAGCTCTATAGTAGGATACATCAGTAAAGTGTTATTTAATCGTGTGAATGATTAATAAAAAACTACAAAACAATTAAAATTTGTGTAAGCCTTGTTCTTTAGCCGTACCAGTCCTGCTAAGAGATATGTGCTTTACAAAATACTAATACATATAAAGGAAAATTAAAATAAAAGTTAAATTTTAAACTTGGGGCGAAGGTCACCAGAAAAGTAAACGTGGGGCGAAGGCCACCGGAAATTTTGTACCGTACGTGGGGCGAACACTCCAAGAAACATATCTCCCGCAAATTGATGCCAATACATGGTGTAATCGCAAAAACAATTAAACTACTTAATGTTTGGTGCCCATAAGTGGAGCAGAAACTACTGCAACTACCACCAGTAGAAAAATTATTGGTGGCCACCAAGGTCGATGACCCAGCACTAGTGGAAGGCGTAGGAGGAGGGTCGTCCACGGGCATGTCTGAAGATGTCTGTTACTTCTCTTTCATAGTGAATCTATTTAGCACAGTATTAACACAGAATAAAAGATTAATTAGACACAGGCATGCAATTAAACAGTGGCTGTAAGAAAAAGCAGGAATGGACATACACCATGTAAAAATATTATTGCATCAGAAATAAAAGTGGGTATGAGCAAAATACATAAATATCAATGCTGTAAGAGAGGCAGAGTTTGCATTCATAAAACAACTCAGTTAAAAAATAAATTTCCAGTAGATAATCCTTTTGATTTTCTAATACTTTTGAAAGGGTAGCCATACGAAGGCCATGAAAGCCGCCATCGCCAATCTAAACCAATCTCAACCGAAGCGTCGTGATGTGAAATTTCAAGTGGGTCTTTACCCGCTTTAAAGAAAGGAAAATGTATCAAACTTCTCCATCGATACCTTGGTCCCTTTGAAATTGTTAAGTAAATCACACCTGTTACCTTCGCACTCCGTCAATCTAACGCTCTCAGGACCAAAACCCAGCTAGTATATGTTTCCCACATCTTCCCTTTCTACGATCCTGTAGGCCCATTAGGTTATAAACTGTTAATTGCTCTCTGTTCCAAATAACAAGTTTTTGTTTATTGCCCAATGCACTTTGTTGTGGCAATATATTTTGTTTTGGGTGATAAATGTAACATGTACTTACCAGGATACTCTAATGTGATTCTTTTCAGCTTTGTGAGGGTATTTTAATGTTTTGAGATCAAAGAGTGCTTTTCTCGCTTACTAATGTGCTGCCATGTGTTTAGTAAGATGACGTACTTGCTGTGTTTACTGTATGTCCACAGTTATGTAGGATTGATATTAACAGACCATCCGAGCTTGGTTACAGTGACCATGCAGTTGTGTCCACTGGATGTGTTACCCCTCCCTCTGTATACTTTCGGAATGATGGAAATAGTCGAAGTGCCATCCTTCTGTCCGGTTGCACTGTAGATGTCCATTCTCGACAATTTCTTGTTTGGGTGAGTACGTACCTCAAAATTTGAAGGTATTTCAATCTGTTGTCTGTCACAATGATTATTTACAATAATTTCTTTCTTTTGGTCATTTCCAACTGTTTTCATTATCTTTTTGTATGTTTCTATGTATGTACTTTTCAGAATCTTTTGACCGAGGCTTGGTCCACATTCCAACCATGAAAAAGAGGGGAATATAAAAAGAGTTCGAGCTAGTAGCTAACTGCGCGTGTGGCATTGCATGGGAGTAGGTCCTTACTGTAGCTTAGTGATGGTCCCCCTACCTATACTAGGTTATATAATTAGTATGTATTTTTGTAGCTATGTTGTAGTTTGTTGGTAGATTGACTCAATTTTTGGAGGGTGACATTTAAATTCTTAGTGCCAATTTATAAATGTGTCCTGGTCCTTATCTGTGTTCATTGTCACAGGATAACACCATCATTATGTAACGCTTCCATCGTAAGGTATTAAGAGGCTTAATTTGCATTGTGTCATGTCAAACTGTTCAAAATACTTGTAATTTAATTTTTGTCTGGTTGGCTCTACTTTCAATATGATTAGTATTTTTGACTTAAATCAAACAGCTGAGTGTATTTTATTTATTTCTTTTTGCAAGGTATTGCTATGGATTTGAGTTTTATTAGTTTTGTGTGTCCCCACCTTTTCATTATAACATTTGTATTTTTGTCCCATCTATTTTTCTTTGTCTATTGTAAAGCCAGATGCTTCCCCGAATATTGTTGCAGTCAGCTGGTAGCCCCAGGTAACGCTCCCCTCCACAGAAGAGGACAACTCCAGCTCACCAAGAGAATGGTGGTTGTTCACCCGACTCCACCCGAACAGGAGATCCAGCAGCATATAAACGTGCACCACGGCATGCTATGAGGGTGTACCCCCTTTTGTCTCCGTCTGTGCCGACAGGGCCCGTCCCTCACAGAACAGCTCTTCAATTTTACAGCAACCCTGCTGTGTTTCGCCGTGGTGACTGTACCGGACTGCTTGTGTACTAAAATATCTGGTATGTTCCCAAACACTTACCATTTGTGTTTTATCTTCTACTCTTTCTCGGCGGGTTGGTCTATTGTGGGCGAAATTCACCGGACAGTGCAGTGCTTCTGCGCCATTCTCCAGTTGGCCCCAAAAATTTTGCATCATAAACCTTTTCAGTGCAGACGAGGATTTGCGAGCTGGGGAGAGGGGGTTCCTGTGGGACTACATAATCCTTCGATCCATTATTACTGTTCATGTGGGGATTCATTGGGGGTTTTACAACTCCATTAAATTCAATTCATATGTGTTCAAGTAATTGTATCAAGTAATTGTATTTCTATGATTTTATTTGTTCATTTTTTCTTTCCTTTGCGGCTGCGATGCCTTGCTTTTGTAAGTGGGGAGAGATGTGGCGTATCCGTAAGCACTGTCATACCAGACTCATTATTGTTTCACATTTGTCGACTGCATTATTGGGTGACTTTGATTACTTGTTTCGGCTGAACGAGTCTTCTCCTTTGGCGCGGACACGCCAGAGACAGAAGGCTTTGTTTGAATCTCGCCCGGTATGATGCCTGCCCTGGCTAGCTACCTTGCCTAGACAGGGTTGGAGAGGGGGGATATATAGTTAGCGTTACTTGAATGTGTGCATCACTTTGTGTGTGAGAGTGTAAGAAGCCACTCGCTTGTGGCCAGTCCTCGACTTCAAGGCATCTCCCCTCATCCTTTCTTTCCCTAAGTGTAGAGCCGCCAAGTGTTTTATGAACAAATCACAGGTAATGTGTGTTATATAATATTTGTGTATTTTGTCAAAAAACCTCACGCGTTCTTGTGAATGTAGACACCAAGGTCCCGGTCATCTCGCCCTTTGTGAGCTATGTTCCCCCATGTTCGTGTTGGGGTGATCAAAATTTAGTAACTTGTTGGGAATCTTTTGGCCCTCACCTCAGCATGTAACAATATTGAAGAAGTTCTGTTGGTCTTTAATGTTGTTGACCGCTCATCCCGCCTGATCGAGTATTGGGAGGAATTGAAAAGGA
Source organism: Deroplatys truncata (assembly GCA_030765065.1). NCBI lineage: Eukaryota > Metazoa > Arthropoda > Insecta > Mantodea > Mantidae > Deroplatys > Deroplatys truncata. Next base: position 189,816,476 of record CM060981.1, read on the forward strand.
GACAAAGAAAATGGATAAAATTATTAAACCGGAAGACTATTACAATATATTGAACAACTATGGTTCCCAAAACAAATTAGGTGTGAATTTTCCAGTTTATAACTGGGAAACAAACATACAAAGCGTTTTCAAGCTACCAAGTGGCTGGAATTTAAAAATCAAACTTTGTAAACGAATTGTGATAAGAAAGTCGAAAAATGGAGTAGCCTTAAGAGGTAAACAGAACTACAAAAGTGACCTGAAAGTATGCAAAGGAATTCTTAGAAGGGGAAACACTTTCTGCGTTGGAAAAAATGGAACTTCCCATAGATGTCTGCATTATAAAAAAGAAAAACTACGTCATGTTAAGCGATTACTTTAAATACACTTTGGAAATAACTGGAGAGAGATGGAAGCTTTAGAGTATCATGGGAATACAATAGATTGTGTATAGAGTAGGAGGAAAATGTGCTTCCAGATCCAGTCTGTGTTTTCTGCGAATGACTGGAAGAGGAATATAACCTGAGCATATAAACAGTGTTCTACTTGCTGTTAACTAATCAACATAAAAGAGAGCCAAAAATGAAGACTTAAAATACGTTATTAAAAGATTTTTATGTACAACACTTGGAAATAGAATGAACATTCTGTAAACACATGCCATTTACATTCCTTTTTAGAAATTCCAAAGCCCGACACCTTCATTGTTGTTGGTTTCAAAAAGTGACATCCACAACAGTTACAAAACAGACATTTCCATGTTTAAGGATCTTATAACTCATAAAGTAGCCACTTAATTTTATTCGCGCTTAGGTACTTTATCCTTAGAGTTACCTTTAATGACAATAGAATATCATTTCCATTGATATGAGCACTGTAAAGATTGGAAAGCTTCTTTCATTTTTCCAAGAATGGCTTAGGAAGCAGATGTCGACTTTTGGAACTATACACCTCATTTGTTATTCAAAAAGCAACTGCCATACACTGTGCTTAATATTGCATACTCTCTAACTGAACTAACGGGAACCAAGCAACGGATACAACAATTCCAAGGTAGCTTAAAATACTGAAAAATTGAAACCCAAAAAATATGTAAATACATAAAGCTATAAAACAGTTATTTAACAAACATTTTATAACTTAACGAGGTATACTTAAGGTTCTGTGTATTCGTAATTGTTTCTCAGTTATATTAAATTATATAAAATTTGGTAACACTGCAGGATAAAATTCAAGATAGAATAGAATACTCATTTATCAACTTACATGCATTTCTTGTAATGAGAGTGACACACTTTCCTAAGGGTTCAGCATGCTGTGACTCCCCTAATTTTACTGCTCCCATCCCTCTCTCTGTTTACATTTCTAATCCATTTACTCCTTACTCTTCCAAATATTCACCCATGCTCCTACTTCTCTCCCATTCTTTTACTTTCAACATTTTTATTTCCACTGTAACATTTTTTAATTTATTCCATTTTAACCCAAATGCCCTCCCTCCACTTACTTGTTTCTTTACAGTGCATCAAACAATGGAGCATACCATTATAAAATTATTATTAAAATTCTTAAAACAACCCGGGCTTTTTGGCCGTGGTCTAAACTATAGAAGATTAAGGATTTTAATAATAATTTTTATAATGTTGGCACCGGCCATGAAAGCTTATGTATATAATGGAGCATACCCTCTGATTTTCTACACATAACACATACTCCCATATTACTTTTGCTAAAATCTTTGGTATACTATACTCCTTATCACATCCATTCAAATTCCTCTCTTCCTTGCCTGTTACAACTATCGACATACATCTCCTTTCCCCACTCTTTCTTTACTATCTGTACAACCTCAAAGAACCTTTATTCTAAAAACTTGTCCATATCTTGCCTCACAATATCTTCTAATCACTTGCTTACTTTTTTCCAAAAACCGATTAAATTATTTTCACACCTCTGTCATATATCTCCCATACCAATTTCTTCCAAAGTTTCTTTCAATTTCTTCTCCTATTATTGAGCCCTATTGCATTTTGGTACCTCATGCATGTTTTAATTATATCATCATCATCTATATTCAGATTTCTGTATCAGTATTTCAAAACTCTTTCCATGACTATTTTTATTTTTCCTGTTCCTAGCTCTGCCAATGGTATTCTTCTTGGTTAGGATTTTGGCAAGCCTAATAATTCTAAAGAAAACATCCTATGTATTACATCAATTTTATTTACAGTGTGTGATAAACCCCAAATTTCCATTCCATATAACACCTTTGATTCTACCACTGCTTCATATAGCTTTCCAATCAATTTATAGGCATCTTCTGGTACCTTCTGTAGACACGCTCTCACTCCTTTCATGGCGAGTTTCCCTTTAGCCATTTCCCTTCTCCCATGTGTTTCCCATCCCCCTCTACTACTTATTCTCACTCCTAGATAATCAAATGCTTTCACTATTTCTAGTCTTCTTCATTCAGATTGAAGTTTTCATCTTTCCTTAATTTACCTCCTCCTTTAAATACAATTATTTTACATTTCTTGACGTTTTTTCTTATGCCCACTCTCTACAAAAATTACAATTTCATTCATTGCTTTCTGTAATCCCACAATTGTTATTGCACCTAACATTAGGTCATTAGCATAAAGTAACCCTGATATATCTTTGGTACCTATCATTGGACTATGTGGACTGCTTTCCCCAACTCTTTCTAAAATGGCATCAATAAACAAATTAAATACTATAGGACTCAACGTACACCCCTGTCTTAGCCCTAGCATTTAAATTGAAAATTTAGTTCTATTTATGGACACTTTTTAATTACCGTGGTCCTTAGCGTCCCATTCAACATTGGGCATGAAAGACCGGTAATTTTGCTTAGAGGCCACTTTATAAGGTTTGAGGTTCTTTTACGTGCTGTAAATATACGACGGGAGACCACCGGCTTTACTTCCCTTCCGAAATTACCACGCTAAGCATTTTTACGCCCGAAAACATCCATCGCCCTCCACCGGGTACCGCACCTTTTGATCCACTACGTCTGTTTTCCGTTTCCCTTGCATCTGATACAGAACATTACTCCCACGTATATTTTCTTGATCTTTCTAATGAAACATTACCTACACCCTTTTCTCTTAACTTCTGTTCTAGAGCCTCTGTTGATAATGTCAAATGCTTTTTCGAAATCGGCAAAAACATATTAACCCTTCCTCGCTTGTGGCTTAGGTATTTATTTACAATTGTTAGTGTTATTATTATACTATAAGCAGGTCTTTTTTATTTTCTAAACCCTGCTTGGAACTCAGATATTTTGTTTGCGCTTTCTGCCCACTACTGTAATTCTTCAGCCATTATCCAAGTATATAGTTTTCCTAATATCGACAGAAGGCCAATTCTTCTGTAACCACCTGGTTTATTTATACCTCCTTACCCTTGTATAACGGTATCACCATTCTTACTTTCCACTTTTCAGGTATGTCTTTACTCTCTTTACTTTATTAAAAAACTGCACTATTATTCTCATACCATCATCAGTTTTGCTAAACATTTTCCAAACTTTCCCTGGAATTCCATCCTTGCCTACTGATTCATTCCTTTTTGGGTTTCTTATTTGTTGTCCTCCCTCTGTATTAGTGATTTCTTGGTTCAAGTTATCATTTTTTATCTGCAGCCACTTTTTACGCACTTCATAGTTTCCTAAATCTTCTACACCCCCAACCAAATTTCTAAAATATGCCAAACATTTCTTAGGTTCGATTGTATTAATCATTTCTCTTTTCCTATATATATGTTTCAGGGTTCCCCAGATTTTTTTGGTATGTTTCTCCCTTATCGCCTGCCTTATTTTTGATTCCAACAAATACTGTATCTCCATTTGATTATCGAAAAATTGTGTCTTCCCTATCCTCCTCTGTCCTCCTGCATCTCCTCCAGTCTTTGAAAACTTCCCTCTTTGTTGTCACATATTCCGCATCAACCTCCCTGTTTCTTTATTTGCATTTTATCTGATCTCCATGTTTGAGCCTGCTCGATTTAGTAAAGCCTCTAGCATTTTCAGTGCTTCTTGTATCTTATTATCCGTGAAAAAATTAAATATATATATATATGTATATCTTTTTTACTTTTCGCAATTTAATTAATAAAAAATATAAGTTTGTTTCATGTTAAGAATAGTTTGGGAACTATCTTGAGAATATTTACTTTGAATTCTTAAGAAGTATTTATTTGACTTTTTGTTCTAAAATTATGCTGATCATAGACACACAGATCAATTTCTATAAATGCTTGTGTTTCGATTCAGTGGAATTAAAATAAATTGAATTAATATTAGATGGAATCCCACACTATCTCTATCTAATATATAGAAAAGTTGTAATGGGGCAATCAAGAGATTACTTTAAGAAAAATAAATTTTAATTACGATGATAATTGACAACACCATGAGAATTATTATTTGTCTCAAATCTACCACAATACTACAAAAGAATATTTACTCTATTGAGGGACTTTCTATAATGTTTAAGGTGCATAGATCTATGTGCTTTAAAGCATGGAGTAATAAAAATGATTTATTTGTATAACATTTTACCAAGCGGACTTTAATTTTGACTTCAATGTACTTCACTTAATGGCCACTTAAAACATTTAACACATCTAAATCGTTATAAACGAAGTGCGTTATAATACTATATTATCGCTGGACGTATATTACATTTAAGTATTTATCTCACACAACAAATTCATAAATAATATAGGCACAGACCGAAAATTGAAAAACGCGATAAAATTTGACAGATTTAAATTCGATAGTTTTACAAAATGCCATGCGTAAAACAGCTCAGGTTAAAACTTAACGCTATAAAGCTGTTTTATCACAGATGGCGTGACGAGCATTTAGAATCCTAAAGGGAACTCTGCAACAATATGTCACTCTCCTCCATTATCTCTGCTAACGGCCACTATTGACAAAATGCATGAGGCAGGTTTCCCATGGGATTTTATGTGCATGTCGCGCCTGACAAAAAGCTCACATAACAACTCCGTATTAACGTTTGCTAAAAATGGACATAATAAAATTAAATTGAAATTCGAATAATATCACGTCATGGGCTGATGCAATTTTGAATTTTCCATAATATCAACTCTAACGTCATCAAATGTACTACATGGTTACCTCTTAATAAAACCACGGATTCTAGCTATGTTGAGGTTAAAAGGAAAAGTTATTTTGTATTAGTTGCCTTTCTTACCTTCTCTACTACTTACGGATAGTAAGTGGAGGAAGTATGCATTCCACCAAACATTTGATATCGAGAACCACCTAGCATTCACCTATCGACCTGGGGAAACCACCAAAAACCCAAGGTAGGAGTGGTCGGCACGAAGGGAATTGAATCTGGAACCTCCCGAGTGCGAGCGTCGAGCGATATTGCTGATTTGAAACCTTAGAAGCCAGCTTCACACTTGTCTCTTATCAGTAAAGGAGAGCTTAGGGCTATTTGAGAGAGGTAGGTACTGCAGTTTGAACCACTCTTATAATAGAAAATTGTCCTGTTCAACATGCAATTTCTCATGTCAGCTTAAAGTATTCAGCTGCATCGACTGTGAGCTGTATCGATGTGGGTGATAGGGTTCACGTTTAAACCTTGGTTGGGATGAACTGCTTGCTATTTGTTAGTTGTCCCTTATCTTAACAAGACAAAATTCTGTAATACTTGTTTCTAGGTATCGCTTGCTCACTTCAGTATGATTATAACGGTTATATTCCTTTTAACAATCAGATCTACATCAAACGCAAAAGGCATCTACGGTGTATATCGTAAGGGTGAATAGAAGGGTTTAATATAAAAGCAATAACTCAATAATAAAAACCAGGTAAATGAAGCCCACTGAAGATAAACAAAGATATTTACATTATCGATAGACAAACAGATAGACAGATGGAAAGACGGAAGGGACGGATGGGTGGATTGATTGGTGGTATTGGGAAGGATGGATATCTACAGAGAGAGAGAGAGAGAGAGAGAGAGAGAGAGAGAGAGATGTTAGTTATTGGGAACCTTTTAAATTGAAGATCGTGGACATTGAGAAATTATGGAATTTCAACGTAAACTATTGTTGTAGTTACATTATGCGTGAGGAATGTAATGATAATCTATGAAAGCTGAGGAAGAAAAGCGTTCCCTGTTTTCTTTTTTGAGAAAATAAAGCTTTTTGTTACACCTGTAGATAATAAAAGATACGTTTATTTCATTTACATACATACCCACTACGAGTATGGTCCTCAAACCTAAAGAAAAAAATTAAGCAATGAAGGCTTTATAAAAAGATGCAATGGTATTACAAGCAGACAAGCAGTTGAAATACACGCACACACACACATGCACGCACGCACGCACACACACAAACTCACACTCATTTAATTTTCTTAATATCCTTGCCTGATTCTAATAATTTTTCCCCATTAATTCTATCGGCAAGTTAGACTGTTTCTCCCACCTGAGTTTTCCTCTTAGTACTTTAGTTTCTTCACATACCCGAATTACATGCCAGTAATTATCTTTCATTGAACACATTGGACATTCATCTAAATATCTTCTCCCTATTAAACCTTTCATTTTACTACACATGTTCTAGCCCATACAATTCCTTCCTTGGCAGCATTATCTTCACGATTTTCCCTTTTTCGCTCTAAATACTTGTAAATAAATGTAAAGTGATATTTGTTTGCTGAATTTAATGATCATCAGTTCTTAATTTAATTGTTTTCCACAAGCATTTTGGGGTAATCTTTCTATCTCTACAGATCATACTTCAGCAATTCTTTCAAAAAAATTCATTGCATTGTTTCAAAATACCTTTTCCATCTAATCTCTTTAACAAAAACCAATATTATAAATGTTCACTGACTGTTTTTGAATGGGTCAGTAAGCAGTAAGGCCAAGGAACAGCTTAAAACTATTAGCTATTTATAATGCTTTAATGGGTGTTTAAAATAAAATTTGTCCATTAATCCGCAAATAATTAAGAACACAAAGGTCATAAAGGTACGAGCAGTAGCTTGTTTTGACACTATACATTGAAGAATTTAATGAAACCACTCATACAGATTTTACGTTTCAATAGATTATGCAAAAATACAACACATATATGAGCTCTTTCGGCCTGTGAGTATATCTTTCTCGATGATATTCCTTATGGTGTCACCCATAAATAAATAAAAATTCAGAATTAACTGTGAGCGGTGTGTTACCTGTGTAATATATAAATATTAAAACAGTAACACACAATGACACTTCCAATAAATAATTACTATAAATACCATAGAATGAGCTCATAATATGTTTGACACATACTTCCTGCTAAAACCTACTGAGGTATCAGGTTGGAACTGATATATCCTTGTGGTCATACGAAGTTGTTCTACAAACATACCTAAACTACAGTAACGTATTAGAACACTTTATTTACGTTGTACGACATAGACTCTGTTCCTAGAAGTATGTGTTTTTCTTCTGTTCGTCCTAGAATTCGAGAGTCTTTAAAAGACTTCAAGGTATATGTTATGATTTTTAAAGGATTGACATTTCATCAGCTCCTCGCTTTATAAAGTATAACGTGTAATTGTGATTAAAACAGTATCAGTAAATTCTTAGTAGAACTATGTTAGAAAGTCATAGTAAACACAACGCTAAACATATAAAGCGATATTACACTGAGTCTAGAGCTACACTAGACTGATTGTACGACTGACTGCTTTGGACTTGACGACAGTAGCCGCATCTATCACAAGGTTCGTTATTGGCACATATGGTTAGAATTCTGGCAGTTGTATGGGTTGAGGTTTGCTGCTCCTGAAGAATGAAATTGTATTTTGTTTCGGTGATATGATTATGATTATATTGGTTATGTAATGTTGTCATTATGATTGAATTTACTCTAAAATAGCGCACTTTACTGTAGGATCCGTATATGAAATGTTGTTCTGTAAGAACGTGTAAACAAAATTCCATGTTCTGCTTCCAGAAGCTATAATTTCTAACTATGAAATAGTGCACAATCTCGTAAACAATGCAAACAACTGCAAAGGCTTTTATCATAAACACCCCAAAAAGAAGAAAAATGTATTCAACATGTACTGACTGGATGAAATGGAGATAAATTGAATCTGATCACAGTTCAGGTAATTATTTTCAAGTCTATTATGATAGGTGTTTTAAGTTGTGTGTCTGTGGGAGGGGGGTTGAACTTGAGTGGTTGTTTACAGGTAATTCGAATGATTGATGCGGAAAATTTCGCCCAATCCAAGGCCGCTGCGCAGTAGGCTATTCTAACTGTAGATTCAGCTTCGAGAGCTATTTTCGAAGCAGAATTTAGCTTGGTTAAAAATAATGCCATAATGTGCCAATACATCATATTGCAGTGGGAGAATAAACATTTGACAACAGTCAAAATATGTCACAGGACATACTAATGTCTTTAAATATACATAATCCTAGTCAGACGCATGAAGTACGCCTATGCTAGCATTTAGTGGTATTTTGATTTTCATATGGAGGATGGATCTGAACAGCGGTTAAATGAAATATACTGAAGTATATCTACGCGTTGAAAGCTAATCATAGTCGATCACTAATGGATAGCTATACGTTTCATTTCTAGTGAGGCTAAACCATAAGATTGTGACGGGTTAGATGTGTTTATTTTTATCTATTGGTTAAAACAGTTTAACCTAAAAAACGTCCACGGTTTGCACTAAGCATGGTGTGGTTTACTATATAACCTGTTCACCAGAAGCAGGCAACTTTAGTGCTTCGTATTCACTCCGTAGTATCCCACGAGAGACACAACTCACTAAGATGTTTCAAAGCTCGCTGGCAAAGAATACAATTGCAAAATGGAGGACTTGAAATTTATCCAGAGACTAATACTAACCACGTTCAATCTTCAGTGATTTGGTAGCATTCCTGTAAGCTTTAAGCTAATGCATTTTTTAAGCTCAACCTTATTTTTAACTGGATAACTCAAATTAGTCAATGATTGAGTAGAATTAATGCGCTTGGATACACAGCATTGATGCTAAACGGGATAGGAAAACCAGATAAAAATCTAATTCGATGACCTAACGGAATTCAAACGGGATTCCGAACGCGACAGACAAAAACATCAATCCTATGTCATCACGATGTTTGTTTGTTTCCTATGTTTGTTTAATTGAGATAACCATTTGAAAGGTATACGCCCAGCGGAAGATAAATTAACAAACTGTATCTTTGCTAGGTTTTCCTTTATAGTTGTCGCTTCAACCTGTTATAATGACCAGCATTATGCATCTTTTAACCGAGCGGGATGGCTCAGGTGGTTACGTTTGTGACCTGCATTCGGGAAGTCGTGGGTCCGATTCCGTGACCGACATTCCTGACCCCATGGGTTTTTGCGAGTTTCACCGGATTGCCAGGCGATTGTTGGGAGGGATCATCGCGACCCTCGAATTTCCTGTCCCTCCATTTCATCTCCATTCTCATTTCACTTTATCTTTCATCTGCTTGGTTTCTTTCAGGGTTGCAAATGTCAGCAGGAGGTCTTTTCGTGTGCATGGCAGGGAAAATGTGCTCTGAGTAAAACCTTCGTCCCCCGGACTACGTGCTGTCTCCGGATCCGAGGACCTCCAAGGAATGTTTAAGCCCACAGGGGGAAGGGGAGCCGGCTGCACCAGTCACTAATTGGGGAGTTCAAATATGTAAATGGTAGGGAACCTGCACTCTGCCTGTCGTGCCTCCTGATCCAGCAGCCTTCTGTTTTCTCTCACCTCATCCCTGCCTCCCGGGAGCGCCCCAGTAATGCCCTAGGTACAAAAGATCTGCGTAGGTCAAGGTGCTGAGTCCCCTCCGCTTCTAGTTCTTAACTGTCCTATGAATATTTTATGCTTGATAGTATTACTGAAATTAGCAAACCTTTACCAGCATCCTAGCATCTTATCTAAAGAAAACTGATTGCTTCCTTTATTTATAAGTACCTTCGATTTAGTTTCCAGGGTATTTTCCGGCACTACAGCAGTTGTAATGAAAAGTTAAAAAGTTGATTGTCTCTCAAAATGTTGGTAATGTCACAGAGTAAGAATACTAATACAGAATCTATCTTTGTTGGTGTCATATATTTGGGGGACGTGTTCCTGACATCAAAACAGTAAAACATGTCTAGATGAACATGGGTCTGAAAATCATTTATTTCAGAGTTATAACACAAAATCGAAAGTTACAAAAATTGCTTGAAGTGGCTTCCTCTTGCTTCGATGCAGGCAGTAAGCCTGCGTTCCATTCTCTGGTGTACTCTTTTGAAAATTCCTGGTGTGTTTCGTATTTGGTGAAACCCAGTTTGGATACATCCTCTCAAAATGTCAACATCAGGTACAGGAGTCGCATAAACCAATGACTTTAACTGTCCCCAGACGAAGAAATCCATTGGATTCAAATAAGGCGGTCGAGCAGGCCATGCAATGAGTCCCCCTCGACTAATCCATCTTTGCGGAAATCGACCATTCAAAAACTTACAAACTATCATACTGAATTGAGCTGGAGCAACATCGTGTAAAAAAAACACATTCGTTGGATGATGTCCAGAGGCACATTATCAGTTAAGTGATGCACCTCATTTCTGAGAAATTGGAGATAGATTTGTCCATTCAAACGCGGAGGGAAGAAGTAGGGACCAATATAAATTGATCATGAATGATTCCATTCCAAACGTTGAGAGACAACCTCTTGATGGTTGTGCCGTCGTACTTCATTAGGATTTTCAAATGCCCAGTTATGAGTGTTATGAAAATTGAAGATGCCATCGCGAGTAAAACCAGCCTCATCCATGAATAAGATAAAGGCTAGGAAATTGATGAACACAACGCACTGCTGTAACATGCGTTGACAGAAACATCTTCTTGGCTCAAAGTCCGCCTCGTTTAATCCTTGCAGACGTTGAAGGTGATACGGGTACAGAAGATTTTCATGCAGAATTCTCCAGATAGTCATATGACTAACTCTTTCCATTACAGCCATACGTCTTGTGCTTTGTGATGGGTCTGCATCCACAGCACGAAGAACTCGTTCTTCAAGCTCAATGCCTCGTACCGCTCTTGGTATCCCAACAACATCCCTACTACGTCTCTCAAATGCGCCATTCTCTCTCAAGCGTTGGTGAATACGTGCGAATGTTCTTGCACACAGTAACGGCCTGTCAGTATATCACGTGCTGGTGCTGCATTGCCGTCTGTACGGCCATACGTGTAGTGCATATCCGTCAGTTCACTCATGGAATACATCTTCTTTGACCAATAACAACGAAACGGTTGATTTTCAGACCCATGTAATCTGAACGTTTTTACTGTTTTGAGGTTCGGAACACGTCAATCAAATATATGACCTCAATAAAGATACACGTTATATACAGAATGCCAAGAAATTTCAATGTTTGTCGAATATTCCTACAGCTTCAAAAGGGGCATTTTAAATGTATCTTGACAGTTGTAGTTCATAGAAATCATCTGCTCATTCAGTTAGATGGAAGGCATTTCGATAACATTTTCTAACACCTTTGCATTAAAATAACTAGAGTGCGATAAACAATGCATAAACACATTTAAGAAACGTCTAAATAGAAAAATCTGAGAAATTACCCCGAATTTTCGTAACACCATGAGAATAGGGCAAACTACTCTTTAAGGCCACCTAGAATAAATATGGCGCATCTGCCAAATGTTTAACAGCTAAATAGAATTTTGTTTTACCTTCTCTAAATTCTAGAACGTTATAAAACAACTTTTCTCGACGATAGCGCTTCTTTACTCACTTCCCGTTCATGTTATCATGGTCGAAGGTTGAATTTCTTGTATTCGGTGCTGCTACTGTTTATTTTATCTCTTTAACTGAACGTACGTGGATGAACTATATTAAATCCTTTAACTTCATATATTTATTATTTAAGACATGGAATATAATTATATTTTAGTAATTGAATTTTATCACTTAAATCTTAGGATCTTTAGTTCCTTTCTATTTGTTAATATTTCTTTACAATTTAATTCATGTGGCAGCTAAATATGGCCTGTAGGATATCAATTGTTTAATGTCATCAACCGGCTTGGGTTGCTCCAAGGTCTTGGCTACCTTGTCATTGAAACCACCATGTTCAACAGGCATTAGTAACTCATTTTATTTTCGCGTCAATACTGTTTTTATTATTTACTATCGTCAAACAATAGTATACAATACACATGCGTTAAGTCCATTGGATAATCGCAGAAGTAAAAATTACCTGACTTTGTCTCGTATTTTCAAACTCTTCCTCGTTCCCCAATGCATTATATGGCAATGTAATATTTTGTGACACCCTGTATAAGCAGGCGCTTGTTTTCTTTAAATCTATTCCTATGCACAGTTCTCACTGAGGTAATCACTCCAACACATTGCTATAGGTTCCTTTTCTGGTCACCCATATGAACACATCTTGTTTTATATGAGATGTAATATTGCATGCAGGTGTATTTCACCTTTAACTGTTGTGCAACTGTGATGACGTAAACATGCTTCCGGTTGCACATGGTATTTTTGTCGGTTGGCTCGGTCCAAAGCATATGCTGATTAGTGTGGTGTTAGTGTGGCGGTCACCTAAAGGAAACAAAGGCCATTGGGCGATATGATTGAGATGCATAGCTCCCCTAAGGCTACAAGGCTACAAGGCGCGCTAAGGTAATTAGGCTGTATGTTAGCAGGTGCATGCATATAATGCTGTTGACATGAGCCTAGTGTCTATGTGCACTGCACACCCACCCTCCAGCGCTTCCTCTACTCCCGCATTACCATTACCTTGTATAAATCAGTTTTTCAACATAAAATATACAAGTCCGCGTATACTCCATTTTTCCCCTTTGTTGTGTTTTAAATAACTTTATTCCACTGTCCACTGCTTACTCCTTTTTCCCACCATTTTCATACACATAACATTCTTTGTTTTCTTTTTCACTTCATTTCCATTCTTCCTTTTATCCCTTTTTGCTACCTATGTAATCATTTTTGTATTTTGTTTTGTATTTTAGATTTTATTACGCATCAAGACCACAGGAAATGAAAAAGGAAGAGAAGAATTGTTCATTCCAGGTCACTAGGTTTTATATGGCAAGCCTATGTACCTAAACCCGTAAAATCTACAGCTATATTAGTACTTCTAAGGAAGCAGTTGAGAGGATACAAAATAATAATAATATAGACAGAAGGTAAAATACATCGAAAACTAACACAATGTCTACGGAGTTAGATAGCTGAGGTCCAACACTTGCATACACCACGAGTAGCCAAGGTTCAGTTCCATCTACCAGCACAGTTGAAGTTTTGACTTCTGTACTACGTACTTGTAGTGAGTAGTCTGTTAATTACGAAACCTGGTATTTAAGTTCAGGACATTCTAAGGATGCGACACGAAGATTTTGAAGAAAATTCTCGCGTCTCAAACTACACTTTAGATGGAAATGTTTTCGTTATTTTTATTTACCCAAAAACGACTCTAATGATTTTGATTAAATACCATATGTTTAAGCTATTCTCATGACGAATAAAATGCCAATCTTCAATTTCCTAGGAATAGCCTGTGAAGTTCACTTTATTCTGAACCCTTCAATACAACAGGTAAACCGTAAGAGGAAGACAAGCCACTACACAAAACCAACGTAGATCTCGTCGATAATTATGTCAAATAACTGTTTATGGCTTTAACCATTTCAGGTACAATTTGAATTTTGAGATCGTTTATACCTTTCTCAACGTCAAATGTCTATTTTTTTCTTTCTTTTTCGTATTCGTGCAAGAGAACAGAATTTTGGTCATCGTATGGCGACCGGCCTTGAAAAGATTTTACAATCGCTTTAGCTTATTGTATTCTTCTTATATCTACAACGGAATGAGTAAATCAGTAAACAAGATTCATCTGTATTAACAAGAAGTAGATACAAGAATAATTTCTGTAAATAGTTTGTAGAACAGTGAATACAGAAAGTCATGTGAATGTAACACATCAGGATTTGTTTCTTTCTCTATCAGGTATCTAATAGGTAGAGAAGGTACTGCATTCCAATTAAAAATTCAACATCGAGATTTCACCGGAAATAAAGATTCTGAGGCACTGAATTAAAAAAAAACAGTCTTAGAAGATACGTGTGTGCGATTTATTTGTGTGTGTGTGTGTGTGTGTGTGTGTGTGTGTGTGTGTGTGGTGGGTGTGTGAGAATAGCGTAACTCGAAAACGAAAAGTCAAATAAATACCAAACCTAATATTTAACTTCAGATCTTCCAAAGATGTAACATGAAGATTTTGATTAAAATACATTATATTAAACATATTCTCAACAGAAATAAAATGTGTACCTTGAATTTTCTGGAGCCTGTGGAGCGCACTTCATTACGGAAGTATATATAATCTTGTATAACTGTAAATGCTAAGTGTTAGGTGTAAAGGTACCACACAAAAAAAACAAAACTCTTTAAAGCACAAATAAGCTTTTTGAGGCATAAATCACTTCGAGATATCTGTTATTAATTCTTCGAATTGTTCAACACTTTCAGTCCTGTCGATATTCAGTTGTTTCTCGGGATCTAAGGTCGGCATATAGCGTCTAGGTCTTAAAGATTTTACTACCATAACGACATGTGTAATGGAGCTATTCTTACAAAGATTTATTTAGATTAAAATGAAGTAGATAGCAAAAATAAACTTTCTTAGGAATAGGAAAGGTAGAATTAGATGACTCAAAAATTCAATGCGATAGCCGGGATTTGAACCACGGATCTCCCGGTCTCCGTCCGGTTGCTCTAACTACTGAACTACCAATCTGAGATCACCTTGTGGTTTACCGGAAAAATGCGAATCAGCTGGAGAATTGAATGTCATGTCGGCATGTTGCCATGGTAGCTCAGTGGTTAGAGCAACCGGACGGAGACCGGGAGATCCGTGGTTCAAATCCCGGCTATGGCATTGAATTTTTCAGTCATCGATTCTACCTTTCCAACCCTGTCCAACACACGGCTTGTGTGAAAGAACAATTAACTCCATTTCTTAGGAATAGTTTGTATACCTACTAATAAACGATAGAGGATAGAAAAAGCATTGTGAATTTAACACAACGATATTTTCGGTGCTTTCTTCGAGCAGCCAGATAAGCATCGGATAGCATTAATGCCAAGATCCAAAGCTTTACGACTGAATTTTAAAACTTAATAAAATGTCCATTTGAACAATTCTTGAAAAACTTTAGCACCAGCTTTGTCTTTCTGACCATTTAAATACCTAAATGCAACGTTTAAATGGAGGAGTGCAGATATGGAAAATAGCGTGATATATATATACATATATTTATTTATTGTAACGGACCAGGTCGAGCGCCGAGGTTTACATCATACGACGTAACCATTCGTAAAATGTCGAAATCAGGTTACCTAAACACAACCACGCTAAAGAACGCCGAGTCAGCTCTTAGCTATATATTTATGCTACGGAGTTTTGACTCGAGCGGGAACAGTTATTCAATTGCGATCAGTTATCAGGAGGGTCGTCAGATCAGTTGTCAGTTGTTGAATCAGACTCGAGACCCTTGTCTGAGACATTGCGGGAATCGTCTCTGTAACATCGCCACCAGTTAATCAGGTAAGAACGCGTCTCCTCTAAGTTCTGCTAATTTGCCGGGGCTTTACCCCAAACTGAGTGACCCAGCTACGGGCCCGAATGTACTTACACTAAAAGCCATAATACAATCTATTGGGTCAATGCATCCCCTGTGCATCATTTAAATACCCCCTTTCCTAGAACGCCACCCTGGCTACCTACCACCCGAGTACCGACGCATCCCCTACCTCTGAGCTACCAACCTCCCTAGTGTAATCACCTACTGCGGGGGTAACCACCCCCGTGGGGTGTTACAATATATATACCAGGCGGCCCATACAAGCCGTCCTAGGTGCAAAAGAATTTGCCGCTCACTACTATTCAAAGGGACAGTGCAGGTACAAAGTGAAAGGTCACTGGGGTAGTGCTGCTGTCTGTAGGTGTTAACGTGGTAGTTTCGTACTGATAAGCGCCACGTGGTCGCCTTTATGCAGTTCGAGCCAGGTCATTCAGACAAAAAGGTAACATTCACCAATAACGAAAACACAGATAAGGTTGCGATCTGACGCACCAAAATGCAGCTGAGACTCGAAGGCTATTGTTTTCTGAACATTTTCAGACGCGGCATCTGTCTTCTGCGCATTATGTTTGTTTTTATGACGTTCAGAAATAATATTAAGAAAAGATGGACCATTCCCGATAGAACGTGGGCCTGAGAACCCTTTACATCAATTCGTTCACCAAGGCGAGCATGTTTTTGCACATGCTTATTAGGAATAATGCACTTATAGGAAATAATTTGATTATAACGCACCTTTGAGGGTACGTAAATGTAATAAAATAAAATTTTCCTTAATCTTATAACCTTGAGAACCAATTGTGCATTATAGTTGTACTGATTTTAGATTAACTGTCAAGGAACTAAATGAATTAACACGTGTGCTCTGGTTTGCGTCAAATGGCAATCCTGAATTCTTTTTAATGAGCGAATTGCTTATTAAATAACCGATAACACTCCCTACACACACACATACGTACTCACACTCCAACACCAGACTCTGGTATATCCTTAAATGTTTTTGTTTAAAGACAACTTTCTGGAGTCCAGTCGAGAACGAACCCGGAACAGCTCATAAAGCAGGCAGTTTCTCTACCGAATGAGCTCCGGAACCAGTAATAGTAGTCAAAGTGTTCATTTTCAAGCATTGGTCTTTCATTTAGCAGTCTCTCTCTTCAATATGGAGTCCACTTTGTAGTTCCGCTTAAGCAAACCTTTGGTATCCACGGTATCTGATATAAATTAATTCAACTAAGTACTGCTTGTGTGGGCCACCTGGTATTTGTTTCTCGTCCATTTATTTTTCTTCCCTTTAACTACGTGATCATATCACATCACGGATCGGTGTGGCGGACAATTAGCTTCTAAGTCTCATCTCCGTACCATATCATTTTACTTCGTCACATATCCGCAGAGGCATGTGCGTAGCAACTGTACCTCTCCTTCATTTACGGCAGCTTCGACATGTGTCCACACAGACCTTGGTGCATAACAGGAGAACCAGCCAACAATTAAATTCAAATAAAAATTCTTAAGTCCTGCTTGAAGGAAATTGGCATTTTGGGATCTACTGTCTGACCAGAGGAACTGGCAAAACATGGGTAATTTCCTGAATAAAGTGCGCGAAGCCTGATCAGATTTGTTCGCTTAGTCAGAGGCAATTTGTCTTTATTTTTTCTTGGTTTTTGTTTCTTTTTCTTCTGTATCTTTCGTCAGCCTACTTTGTATATTAAATATGCACACACGGTCAATGACCATGATCCAAGTATTTGCGTAATAATTTTACACCTAATAATTTTTAGCTTATCTATCTACCTAGCAACTGTATCTATTTTTACACGTGCCGGGCAAAATCATTAGGATGGCATCTACTGTATTCATTATCTGTGGATAGATGAGAGTTTTTGCCATCTGGTTTACATCTTTGTCATTGTTTTAGACTTAAGGTTTAACTTTTGGTCGTGGATTAAATATCCAATCCGGTGCAATCCGATATTTACCTTTGCAACTGAGGGAAACAACGAAAAGACCAGATTGGTTGGCCAACGGGATTTGAATCCGGGACCTCCCGAATGCGGGTCACAAAGACAACCCCTTAACGTTACACAAAATTAATCTTTTACTGGAATAATGTGCAAGGTTTAAAAGTTCAAAGCTTTCATTCAGTTCGGCATTTCATATGACTAAATATTCTTTTTCTGAATAAATTTTTCCTGAAATGAACAGGACCGAGAAAATAAACAAGTAAGTTTGAACAAATCTGTGATAAAATATCCAACTAGCAATTTTATTACCGAGTATAACTTTAAGCCGATGTTACAGGAATGAGACTGTGTGACCATGGCCACGTATTTGATATTACATTGATTAAGCGTTACAACACCTACCACAGCTCACTTCCAAGACCAGAAATATTCACCTTCCAACTTTGTTAAAATAGGTAAAACAGATGGTTCAGAAAAGAGACATCTAACTAAAGAAATTAATTACTACTAAAGAAACTATTGATAAACTTTTTATTACCTGCACTGATTTTGCAATTGGGATCTACTTGAATGCAATATTTAATACAAAAGGAAACCCGTCAGGAAAGGAAAGATTTTCAGAACTTAAGGTGATAAGAGCATTTTCATCTGTGAAGTATTAAA
The DNA here is from genome assembly GCA_030765065.1 of Deroplatys truncata. NCBI lineage: Eukaryota > Metazoa > Arthropoda > Insecta > Mantodea > Mantidae > Deroplatys > Deroplatys truncata. Next base: position 189,834,797 of record CM060981.1, read on the forward strand.
CGTATAACTTAATTTCCTTCTACAAGAAACTGGAGTTTTTAGAGCTCATACTTTTTTCCAAATGATATTTTAGTTGCGTATAATTATAAATAACAATTTTTATGAAAATTTATCATCCCATTCACAAAAGTGCATTAGAATGTTTTTATAATCATATTTACGCCATTATGAAAATACAATAAAACAAAATTTAAAGATAAACACAGTATCAAAAACTAACCACCGAAAACTTGATGCTTTTATTGCTCACAGTTTAAGAAAACCTACATACCAATATCCGGTTCAAACTTTAGTACTGAGAAAACAATTATAGCTCACAAATGTTTGTTAATATTGGGGTATTTCAACTTAGGTATTACTGCTTTAAACTATTTGCTGCTCTTTAGCACTTTACTATCGAATAACGGTCTCGAAGTTTGGCCTAGTGTCTTTTGAGCAGCAAAGCAATGAAACAACTATAAAATAAGTATTGAAATTGAAGGAAATTTACCAACTATTGGAACACAAGAGGAACACCTGAGTATGACATTTGTGCAAGAAGAATTAATTATCGTATTAAACAATCTCACAAGAATATGTGGATCCAACACGTTTTATTTTACTAACATTACACACATTGGCTTTATACGATCCTATTTTTATCTTTTAAAGCAAATATTTGACACAAATTATTTCAATACTCAACAAGCATACGGAAGCCTGAGGCCTGAGGAAACATTTACATACGCTAGTGCTGACGTTTTTCCATGAGCTTAAGGGAAACAAGAGAACAATCACTAACATTACGAAATGCTCTGCTTATAAAATTAAAATATCTAAAGAGCAAATATTTCGGGAATTCAAAATTGAACCAAAATACCATTTAACATAAACATCATATTTTACTAACGCATATGTGTATATTAGTGAGAATTAAAGGACTTCACAGCTTATTAATGGAAAATTAAAACACACAGGCCAATATCCCAAACACACGATATTTTAGACGAAAGTGTTAACAGATAGTTTTTGAAAGTTACAAGGCATTATGAAACGATTTCCATGCAAAGAACTGAGTGAAGTTCCCTTGAAAACCGGCGTGTCCCATTATCTGTAGAGCACTACCATATCTGGCATGGGATGACATACTTAAGAATTGTTTTCCTTTTACGTTTTAGTGTTTACGAAGGTATGCAATAAGTTATAAAGATGTCCCTGAAATTTGTGGTGACAAAGTTTATTTTTTAAGTGAAACATCCCATAAGATTATTGTATTCTTTGCCCTGATTCAAATTATGTGTGCATTAAATTTGTATTCGGATCATTTGTAAAATGAAAACTGCAGTAGAGGAAGTATTTTCTGCATGCCACCAAAACAAATTTGACATGGATATGTCACAGGAAACAGTTTTGTCACCCTCCGAATACAAAAAACGCGTTTCTAGAAAAAGTTTCGTATGTATGTGGTGTATGTCTATGTGAACTCCATAGCTCAAAAGCGAAAGCTCTGATATTACCAAGCTTGGCATTTAAATTCAGTATCTTCCACGAACACTCCAGAAAGTTTCCCCACCACAAACCACCCTTCACATTGAAAAAACTTCCGTTATTTTTGATTTTCTCAAAAATGGCTCTATCGATTTTTATTAAAATATCACATGTTTAAGATATCTGCTTAAAAATAAAATGATATCTCAAATTTATTGCGATTACCCTTTGAAGTTCTCTTCATTCTCAATGAAATTTGTGTAACTTGTAAACCGTAAATGATATACAAAAACTAATCTATAAAATGTAGATCTCGTAAAATACGCAATTTATGCAACATGTTTATCGGCCATTAACCATTGGTTACTAATGCTGTGACTTGTAAAGTACCTATACGTTTTCCAAGTGATAAGTCGCTAACCGCTTTTTTCCTTCGTGGCTATGCTAAGACAAGGAAATTTCAAATTACCACATAGCCACTGGCCATTAGACTTTTGCTTAAGGCGTCTGTATTTCTTGTAGCTACTATGAAACATGTGGTCAAAACATTTCTGCAATTATCATCTTGAGAGATAGGTGCTATATGACTGAAATAAGCAAATGTTGACCCGTGTGATAAATCAGAAATTTCTCATAAGCATTGCAAATAAGCTTTTCAAATGTCATATGTGTATAGATCTGTCTGCTACATACACATTATAAATGTTGTATACTCGTATACGATAAGAATCTTATATGGATAAACATATAAGACATTAGACATACATGTTCCCTTTTTGCAGAAACTATTAATGATACTATTTTAATATTTAGTACACAGACTCTCAGCAATATGTTGTTTAACGAGATAGAGAATTAATCCAATAGCTTAATTACAGCATTCACAAAAATTATAATTCATGAAAAAATATACTTTTAAGAAGTGCATATAGCTTTACTGATAATACACACTAATGCCCATAATATTCAAAATACACCGATGATTGTATGTGACAATGAGCAGACATTATATTCACTTGTTCCGCAAAGTTTCACTACGATTGGTCCATTATCAGAGAAGGTGCATAAAGTAAAGTAAATGTACTTTTAAGAAGAACTAATTGAAAATGGAGGCCCTGCAGGCAATTAAAGGTCGTACTACCCTATTTAATAGCCATTCAAGGCCTTGAATAATATTGCAACCATGTAAATCTTGTATATATCATTTTTAGCAATAACGGCACAATTTTTTACAAAATAAAAAGAATTTATTTGTTGAGGTTTCAGTTACCTAGCTCCCCTTATCATGAAGCGATCAGGAGGAGGTTTGTAGAAGAGTGGGTATAGAAAGGCATGTGAATGTAGCATTTACTAGGTTTTCTAAGCAGGACACCCACCTTTCAGCCTTATTGAAATGAGATCAGAATCATAATCCCAGCATTATGTGTAAGCTTCACTGCATTCCTGTGTTATTATAAATCTTGAAGCTACACCACACAGTACTTCATGTACTGAACACGCAATGGAGGCATTACAATACTCATAAAGAACGGATTGCCTTTTCTCTGAACGTGTAGATATGGACATGGAGGAAATTCTTTAGCCAATTTAAGAATTCGATATAGCTGTATATTGCCTAGCATTGCATCTTGAAAGAAGAGAAAGGTATGGTGCTAGTCAATGGAATGTAGGATATGCGATAAAAGGGAAGGCACAAGTTTTTTCCATTACCCACCCCTCTCTTCTTTCATAATAAAGCGATAAGGAAGGGTCGCGCAACCTGGGAATTGTGGCATTGTGAAATTGTGACAGTTCACATATTCCGCTTCCCCCTCCCTTCATTCAGAAATCCCGAGGGTTCAAAGAGAACGCTTACTTTATCATCGGTCTACGGTTCTCTATAAGAATGCAAATCAGTTCTACCTTATCACCAGCTTTCTCCATTCAAATATGAAAAGTATTTATTACCTTGACATTTTCATATGTCAGTACGTCATTACGTGATCGGCATGAGTCATTGGGACTAATTTATGACGTCACTTTCTGCTCATCTCAAGTGCTCTGTGCTTAATATTACTGCTGCTTTTAGTGAAGATTTAATTTAACTCCTAAAATAAATTCCTTTAACATGGTTTAATATTACTATAAAGTCGGATTTACTCTTTATTTAGCAAGAAATACTTAAAATTTGGTTCAGATTTAAAAAATTCGATTTCCAATACAAGGATACAATGACGGAACTTTGGTCTACCAGGCAGGTGTTCTGCTATTGAGTCATCAAGGCAAATGCCCAGAAGTTGCAAAGAGGTCCTTGTGATTCATTCATTTCCCGGAGGACGTCTAAGGCAATTGCATTTACTCCAGCATTAACCCTTCAAGTTTGTGTCAACCTTCCAACTTTAGTCTTAGTGTGGTAACAAGCGGTCAGGGAATTAAGATTGTTGCATTTAAGTTTATTGCAATTTCGCAGTATTTATTTTGGAAATGAGAGTATATATATATATATATATATATATATATTTGTTTTCACAAAATTTATGATAATAATAACATTACTGCCTCTGATAGTTTATAAGCTATAAAGAAGTTAATGAGTGTAACAACTGATTTTATTTTATGTACATTATTATGTTTTGTCGGGAGAAGATACTTCTAACACCAAATACTACTACTACTACTACTACTACTACTACTACTACTACTACTACTACTACTACTACAATAATAATAATAATAATAATAATAATAACAATAATAGCTTTATTTTCTAAACCGTTTTTAATTTGCTTTCGCGGTGAAAATAATGAAGTAAAAGCACAACAAAACTGAAACATTCAAGAGGGAAAAATCATAATGAATGAGCGTATAAACACAATATGGACAATGACATAGAACTCGAGTATGGTCAGTTTTACCTGCCAAATTTCACAAACATGTGTAAGTACAATGGATAATGACGATTTTATCTGAATCACCGATATAAATAGGTTTTAAAGTTAGAGAATATGGTCCATTGTACGGTGCCATCAGATAAAGCGGCAACGCTATTAGTGACACTGAGTTGCAGTCGCACGCCACTTCCTTCGCGATACTCCAGTCCCCACTATTGCGTCGTTTCCCTTATACTCATACATCAAAGTCCACTACATGATCTTAGAATAGGATAATTAGCTAGAATAATTGACCCTTTTTTCTTTCACCAAACAATTAACGCTGGACGATACCAAGCCTTAATTTTGAAAACAGTTTTTCTCTCCACTGACAGATGAGCGATACTGCTTGGACTTCTTTGGATACAATTGCTGACGTCTTTGCTGACGAAGTGATCAGTGTGATCCGCTCGATCCCTAGACCTCACGACCTGCCATTTTTTTACTTGTCGGGGGAGTTTAAAATACAAAATGTATAATCAAAATCTCCAAACATTATGAGAAGTGCAAAATAATATACCGGAAGAAATATTTCCCAAGAAGAGCTGCCATATGTGAATCATAATCTGTTAAGACACCGCAATGCCTGTGTTTGTGCACATGAAAACGTTTCCAAAGATATTATTGACTCTATTGATGAAAAAAAAAACATTTCATGATATGTAGGCATCAGGATAATCTGAATATCGTCGAGGTACACCCGCTAATCCTAAAGAGTATTGAGGAAGAAATGTATTTTATCCTTAGGTTTAACTGATTTAGCATATTTTAATTTATAAATTTATATGTTAAAAGTTAAAGGATACAAGGAATATTCAATATTGTAATTTGCGAATTAATAATGGTACTAGTTGGGCTTGTGGTTAATTCGTTAATATGACGTTTCGCGCGGGGACGTAGGCAGGTGAGTGGCGCGCACGCGCGACCAACGCTAGCAGCCTTGCCGCTTAATCTGATGACCCTGTACCATCGTTGTACCTGATGCATATACGGTTTTCTTGTGTCAAATACTACATTTTTTTCTCAAGAGAATGTTACTTTCCATTACGAACTGTAACTACCCGAATGAAGAACTAGCTACAAGACCTCGAAGAACCTCCACGGATAGACCTGGTCAGAGCTACAACTTGCTTTACGTAAGAAAAGACATCAGGCATTATTGTGGTATTTTGCAAGTGATGAGCATAAAATGAATTATAAACCGAATTCACTCATTCCCTGATTTCAATAGCGTATTTCAAAGGTGTTGAACTCAAATTCTCTTCAATATTGTGCTTTTCAGTTACGCTGCTCTCTCTCTCTCTCTCTCTCTCTCTCTCTCTCTCACACACACACACACACACACATACATACACAACCTTTTACTAAACAGGTTTTTTTATTCGGGAAACCTCAAAACACGCATTTTTGCTGAAATATTGTGGCATGTGCACAGATTATAGTAATAGTAATACGTCCTCTGGTTACCCGAGTCGAAGGTTGGCAGTTTATCTGAGGAGGGGCGATTGAAGGGAAACAGTCTCATTGGTGGGGATATGGCGTTAGTGACGCCAAGCTTAGCGTGGGTTTTCTGAGCATTCTGTGACTAGTGTTCGCGAGAGTTAGACGGATAACTGTCTACGACATGGCGTCCTCGCCCGGCAGACACATGGGGTAAGAGAACATTTTATAATAAATCCAGCTATCCATTTCTTTGCCGTTTTAATTATGGTAGCATAGAATCCTTGCCTCTCCCTTCAGCCAGGAATTATGTTAGTGTAATTATTTTTATAATCTAACTTTAGCTACGTCCCTTGTCGATACCTCGAGTTTTAAAGTTCTTTGTTTGTTCAACGATCCCTCTCGTAAGCGAGTTGCCCTCCTCTGAAGTTAAATAATAATTAAATATTGAGGTACATGACAAATTGGTGGGGGCGCCGAGCAATTGGTTTGATTTGTTTTGAGATTTTAAGTGCAAAATTTTTTTTCCCTCCAAATTTAACGGTTTGTGCTCCACGTGGTCGTGAAAAATGTAAAGTTCTTTCTGGCTAAAGGGTAAGGATTTTTATACTTTAATTTGTGATTCTCTTCTTCTAAATTTTGTTTCCATCATTTCTGAAAGTCTGGTGTCGAAATTTCAATTTTGAGTTCATTTTTGCATTTTTTTTCCATTGTCTGCCGGCGTGACGCTAAAACTTCTACTCCATTTTCCCCTTGTTTTGGCTTCATTTCCTTTAAATTATATCACTGTGTTCCGTTCTTCGTGCTGGTTATTTTCCAAAAAATGTTTTTGTGAAAGTTGAGAAGAAACGAGCGATATAGTTGTAGTTTCAAAATGTGCTCGTCACGTGTTGGCTATCGGTTTGCAAATCTTGTTTTTTGTGCTTATTAGCAGTGGTTTGGAAATGTATAACTTTATATTCCAGTGATTGTGATTTCTAGCTATTTACTGCACTTTTCTGTGTCATTTTTCGTGTAACTTTTATGTACGCACGTGTGTTGTGTAATTCCCGCGTGGTCGTGCATTTCAGCAATAATTTTAGCTTGTGAAACCAGTCTTCCTCAGCACGTGTTTTGGCGCGTTTCTTTGCGTGTGCATATCAGATTATATACATTTGATTTAAGAAAAAAAAAAGAGAAGTTTTGTGTGCTAGTTTAAATTACAAGTCTGTATTCTGCTCCTTTTTGAGAATATTAGCGGTGGTCACAGTAAGTGTGACGTGGTTTTTTTAACTTCCAGTTCGAGGTTTCTCACTGAAGCTATCATTTTGTTTTCTTCCATGTGTTCATTCTGATTAAAAATCTTGGTATTGTGTCCAAGTGGCTTGTGTAGCCGTGTGTTAGTATAATTTTCTGATATTTCGCCGCGGGCGCTTAATTGTGTTCTTTCTGCAACTGTTTTATTTGGTTATGTTCTGATCTTGCTACCTACATTCATGTGATGCTATAAGTGTTTAGTTTGGTGTAATCTGTATTGCTTGGTCCTACTGTTTGTTTATTGGTTGCGTTATCTTTTGTGCTGCAATCATGCCTAAGCGACGTACTGCACAGAAATCTGATATAGCAATTGCTCCAGTTAGCGAGCCCAGTGAAGTAGACTCTTTGTCCAGTGTTAGTACGCCTGTTGTTACGCAGTTGTCAGTGATGGCTAATTCGCCTGTCGTGGCCCATGCCCCGCAACCAGCTGTCTGCCGCCCGGTCATTGACCCCTCGTACTTTGAGAATTCCAGTAGGATGTCGGCACATGAATTTCTGCAGAACTTTGAAATGGTCGCTGCTGCTAATGGCTGGTCAGAGGAAATGAAATTGAAATGCTTTCCATGCTATTTACGAGATACTGCTGCATCGTGGTTTCAAACTTTTCGCCATCGGCACCCTCACCATGATTGGATTTTCTTGTCTACACAATTTTTAAATGCATTTCAGATAACAAACCAGAGTGATATTCTGGAAATGAAACTCAGACAGCGGGTACAGTTGGATGATGAACCTGTTATTCGTTACATCTATGACGTGCTATCTTTATGTGACCAAGTCAACCCAGCTATGTTGCAGTTGGAACAAATTAAACATTTGCTTAAAGGTCTTAGACCTCTGTATGTACAAGCTTTATTGCCATTAAATCCTCAAACTGTTGATGAGGTGATACAAATCATTCGACGAGTGGACAAAGCACAGTTTTACATGCAGAACCGTGAACATCTAGTGTCTGCTCAATCTCAGGCTGCAGTGGTTACGCCACCCTCTGTTCTATTTAATACTGCATCTGTTCCTGCTGTTACTTTACCAGCTTCTCCTCAGCCTTCTCAGGCTTCTTCTCTTGTGGGCGTACCTATCGATCCTATGCATCAGCTGATTGATCGTGTGGAACAGTTATGTAACAGAGTTAACCAGTTTCAGTTACCATCTTCGGAGAGAACTTCCCAGCATTCACAGCTTCCACGGTCAGCTGACTTCAACCGGAGGGACCCACCAGTTACCTGCTATAGATGCAACAGGCAGGGCCACCTGGCTCGCTTTTGCCGGAGCCGCCTCCCGCAGTCAAAAAACGACTGGCGACGAGACGTAGCAGCACCACCACCACCCACCAGCATGGCTGCACCTCAACGGGACATAGCTACACCTCAACGGGATGTGTCTGCATTATCAGGTCAGATATTGCAAGTTCCTGGTCGTATTGCCCAGACAGAGCTTTCCATCTTGCTCGATACAGGAAGCGCAGTGAGTATTGTGAATGCTGCACATGTTCTTGATCATTCTACATTAAAACCTATAGAGATGATGCTCCGCACTGCGGGAAACAAGTTACTTGATGCGCCTTACCACACTGTGTTAGATTTCCATATTAATGATGTTCTTTTTCAGGAGGATGTACTAGTTGTGAAAGAGTTGTCCCATGATTTGATTTTAGGCAATGACTTTTTGCAGACCCATGATGTTATAATTGATTATGCACATAATCTGATAACCTTGAAATCTTCTAAGAATGATGCATTCAGTATACCAATAACTCTCACACAAGGACCTTTTGTTGATATGGCAGTAAACCCTCTCCTAGATGATGATTGTACAGATTCTGGTGTTAAAATGGCAGTTATGCATGATGTTAAAATTCCACCTCTGTCTACATGCTATATCTCCGTTAAGCCTTTGTCAGCCATTAGTAATGAGGTTATGTTTGAACCTGCTCTCAACATAATGCAAAAGAAGAATCTTTCTATTCCACCGTTATTGTGTCATTCTACCTCTGAACTTACTATTCCAGTGCATAATAATACTTCAGTTCCACAAACATTGTTTGCAAATACAGTCTTAGCTAAAGCGTATGATGTTGCACTTGTTCAGAGTAATTCTGTTTTGTCATCCGATGTTACTCCTCTGCCAGCTCCAAATTTTAATTTTAATGCTAATGGTAAACTCTTGGAAACCCAGAAGCCTGACTTACATGCTTTGTTATTGAAATATAGTGATCTTTTTGCCACAACATTACAAGAACTGGTACTACTGATGTTGCAGAATTTGATATCAAAGTAAATGATCCTAAGCCAATTAAGCAAAGACCATATAGAGTTCCCCATAAACAAAAAGAAATTATTGCTGAGCAAGTTAAAGAGATGCAAGATGCTGGCATTATCAAGGAATCACAGTCCTCCTGGGCTTCTCCTGTAGTACTTGTCAAAAAGAAAGATGGCTCAATGAGATTTTGTGTCGACTATAGAAAATTGAATGCTGTTACAGAGACCACCTCTTTCCCTTTACCATTGATAAATGATTTGTTAAGTTATTTGGGGGAGGCTAAATGGTTTGTCTCATTAGATTTACTGTCAGCATACTTTCAGGTACCTATTGCAGAGGATAGCCAGAAGTACACCTCTTTTGTCACTTTGCAAGGTCAATATCAATTTACACGCTTGAGTTTTGGGTTGGCAAATGCCCCTAGGTTTTTCAGTTATATCGCAGACAAGTTGTTAGGCGATTTGAATTTTAAAAAGGCTATTGCATATCTGGATGACATTGTTGTGTTTGCTAAAACCTTTGAGGAGTTGTTGCAAAATCTTGAGGCTGTTTTTCAACGTCTGGATCACCACAAGTTTAAACTTAAACCAGAAAAATGTTTCTTCGCCATGCAAAAGATAAAACTCTTAGGCTTTGAAGTTTCTAAAGATGGCATTTCACCTGATTCTGACAAAGTTGTTTCCATTCAAAATTTGCCTCGTCCTAAGAATGTTCGAGATGTGAGAAAAGTTTTAGGATTGTTTAATTTTTACAGGAAATTCATCAAGGATTATGCTAATATTGCTCAACCTCTAATTCAGTTGACTAGGAAGAATCAAAGTTTTATTTGGGGATCTGATCAGCAAACTGCATTTCAAAATTTGAAAGACTTATTAGTTTCGGCCCCTGTCTTAGCTCACTATACTCCTGGTGCTTATACCGAACTACACTCTGATGCCAGTGGATTAGGGGTTGCCTCGGTGTTGTATCAGAAGATTGATAATGTGTTGAAACCAGTGGGCTATGCTTCGAGGACACTATCTAAATGTGAACGTAATTACAGTGTTCCTGAGTTGGAATTGTTGGCCATCTTGTTTGGACTTACCCACTTCCGCAGTTTTGTTTATGGCTACAAGGTTCATATTGTATCTGATCATCACTCTCTTTGTTATTAAAATAATTTGAAAGATTTGACTGGGCGTTTGGCACGATGGAGTTTGAAATTGCAAGAGTTTGATTATACCATTTCTTATAAGTCTGGCAAGAAACATCATGATGCTGATACTCTATCGAGATTCCCTGTGTTACAACCTACAGAAAGTGATCTTGAACAGCTTGATGAACTCCCCACATGTTTGCTGTCATCAGTTGAAGTTGCTGACCATCAGAAGAAAGATACTGGGTTACTGGAGCTTATTAATGCTCTCCATGATCCTCCGTCGGCCTCTGCTAAGCTTCAGAGACAAGTTTCCAACTACACCCTCAAATCAGGTGTTCTTTATCGTAAAAATGCTGGCTCCACTGACCCTCTCCATCTGCTGGTTATTCCAGAAGCTCTAAAACATGAAATTCTTTCTTCATGTCATGATGATCCTCTTTCAGGCCACTTAGGATTCTCGAAAACATTTGCCAAAATTCACTCCAGGTATTACTGGGTTGGTATGAAGAAAGATATTGAACATTTTGTCCGAACCTGTCCCAGCTGTCAAACAAGAAAGGGACCGAAGAATCAGAAACCAGCAGGCTTATTACAACCAATTCCGGTTACATCTGTAGGCGAGCGGTGGGGTATTGATTTGCTTGAGCCTCTCCCACGCTCCAATTCTGGACACAAGTATGTTGTCGTTGCGACCGAGTATGCTTCTCGCTGGGTCGAGTCTGCGTCGCTTTCTTCAGCAACAATCCCTCAAGTTGCTAAATTTATTTTGCATAACATCATCTGTAAGCATGGAGCCCCTGCTGCCTTGTTATCTGATCGTGGCTCAGTTTTCTTAAGTGAGGTGACACAAAAATTGTTGAGATCTTTATCAGTGTCTTCTAATTTCACCAGTGCTTATCATCCAGCTTGCAACGGACTTACTGAAAGATTTAACCAAACCCTCTTAAATATGCTCAGCCATTTTGTGGATAATAATCAGAAAAATTGGGACTCAATATTGCCCTATGTCATCTTTTCATATAATTCGAGTGTTCAAGAGTCTACTAAATTTTCACCCTTTTTCCTGATATATGGTCGAGAACCTTCCTTACCTAACCAGGTTCAGCTACAAGCTACGTCTAATGACCTTTTTGTGAGACAGACATTGCAAGAGATTCAAAAGGCACGAGAGGTTGCTGTTGCTAATATTACAAAGCAGCAGGTGAAGCAAAAAGAAGCATTTGATGCTAAACATCGAGATGTGGTTTATAATGTGGGTCAATTAGTTAAAGTTTTCACTCCCATTAGGAAGAAAGGTAAATGTACAAAGTTGTTACATAGATATTTTGGTCCTTTTGAAATTATCCGACAGATCACTCCTGTTACCTACCTTGTTGGTCGACCTCATGCTCCCCGTACCAAACATCAGAGTGTTCATGTGTCACGCCTTTACCCTTACTATGATCCTGTGGGTCCTTATAGGCTGTAAAGTCTGAGTTTCTGATGCTTAATTAAGCCTTACTTTTCAGGAATATGTGATATGAATGTCTCTGCTAAATTAAAAGTGTGTTATTCTTGTGGGTGTAATTTAAATTTTGAATTGTGTTTTGGTAACTGCAAATCATTTGTTTTGTTTGTTGTATTATGCTGCAGGAATGTGTTTCAGGTGTACTATATGTTTAATTGAGCTTTCATTTTCAGGAATGTTATGTGACAATATTGTTTTGAATAATGATGTGATGTTGTTTTGTTGCATTCGATTTGATATGATATGATTTGATTTTGGGTTTCATAATGATGCTGTGATCTTTATTTGCAGAAAATTGTTGCATGAATAGTGTTTGTATGTATGTGTGTATTTGAGGTTATGTGATATAGGTGAGATTTGCCTCGGTGGGAGTGCCAAAGAGTAACCCCGATGGCGTAGTGTGAGGTTATGTGAGAAATAAGAGTTGAGATTTGCCTCGGTGGAAGTGCCAAAGAGTAACCCCGACGGTGTTGATGTGAGATGAGGAGAGATGAGATGAGACGAGATGTCAGCTTCGGTGGAAGTGCCACAGTGTAACCCCGACAGTTGTTGTATCATTTCAGAGATTTTGCTTATTGGTGTTGCTGTAACGTGCCCAGTATAGCGTGTGTGATGAATTCACACGAGAGATTATATAGATGGAAGTGAATGTAATGAAAATAATTTTTTTTTCTCTGTTTATGCAACAAGTTTATTACCATCTTAGATAGCAAATGTTAATACCACCTGTTTTCCAGCTTAAATTTTCATTTTGAGGATGTAGATGCAACATTATAATGTCATGTTATTTGTGTAATTCCTGAATTGTTAATGTGATTTCTTGAAGGTATGCCTATGTCAAATGTTTTGAATTTACAGCATGTTAAATGAGACACGTAAGTGCAGATGTTTTGTTTTGGAGAGAAAATTGAAAGATGATGATGCTTGAAGTAATGATCGAGATTGCACTATTACTGCTGATGATGTTGATAATGATTATGATTGAGTTGATGCTCATAATGAGATGAGAACGATAATGATGTGGACAAGAAGTTGTATTGGTGACAAGAGTAGGACACTAGTAGTTGAAAGCATGTCACGTGGCGTAGTTTAGAAATGTATTGTGGATGTAGCTTGTAGTGATGCATACACTAGTTTGAGTAGATAGTTAAGTCAGTGTTGTGTGTAATTTGGGGCCATGGTCAGTGTGAATGAGTTCATTTCATCGTCATGTGTGATTGTCTTGTAAGTGCACTTACTTTCTTTTGTTAGTGATACCAGCTGGTTATTGAGATGTAATATTGGGATCCCAAAACAAGGTTATGTTTCATTTCTGTCATGTTCATGTATATTGAGTCTGTTTTACTGTTATTTGGATTATGAAGCATTGTAAGTTACACTTTGGATGGCAACTCTGTAAAATTTCTTTCTTATGCCAAATTGTACTAATTTTTTTTCTCTTTCTTTGCCCCATGTCATAAGAATTTTTTTAGTGTACATTTTTCAAACTTTAAAATCTTTAATTGTAAATGACATACCCTTCTTTTATGTGTGATTCTTTGTGGGAGCATCCTGTTTATTGTGTGGTGGTTATGTTTTAGTCTTTCGCTGTGGCAGAGAGCGAGAAAGTGCATCAGCATCCCCAGGGCACACCAGAAGTCAAGAAACACCACAGGGAAGCTGTCGGGCAGTCACTACACTGCCGTGGCATAAGGAGCCACCATGTCGGGGGGCAGTCCAAGCCAGCGACTGCCCACCCTGTTGTCATCACCAGAGACCTGCGGTGCTAATTCTACACCAGGACAAATCGTCGTTGTGGGCACTGTCTAAACCCACCCACAAACAGTTACGGCAGACCTTCACCCTTTTGCGCAGTGTAGTGTGCCTGTGAACTAAGGCAGCGTGGTGTGTGCGTGTGCGGGATGCTAAAGCTAAGTGCATTAACAATACTAAGTCGACAGCACTTACGTCACTCGTCTCTCCACATCACCCAGCACCATTGTTTCGTCGACTGGGTGCTTACCACACACATGTCTATTGTTATATTTTACTTCACACATTTGTATGTCATTTTTGGTATGTCTTTGTCTTGTTTTTTCATGTTTATTGTATTTATTTCTTTCTGTCGACGAGGACGTCGACTTCGGTAGCCAGGGGGAGATGCGGCATGTGCACAGATTATAGTAATAGTAATACGTCCTCTGGTTACCCGAGTCGAAGGTTGGCAGTTTATCTGAGGAGGGGCGATTGAGGGGAAACAGTCTCATTGGTGGGGATATGGCGTTAGTGACGCCAAGCTTAGCGTGGGTTTTCTGAGCATTCTGTGACTAGTGTTCGCGAGAGTTAGACGGATAACTATCTACGACATGGCGTCCTCGCCCGGCAGACACATGGGGTAAGAGAACATTTTATAATAAATCCAGCTATCCATTTCTTTGCCGTTTTAATTATGGTAGCATAGAATCCTTGCCTCTCCCTTCAGCCAGGAATTATGTTAGTGTAATTATTTTTATAATCTAACTTTAGCTACGTCCCTTGTCGATACCTCGAGTTTTAAAGTTCTTTGTTTGTTCAACGATCCCTCTCGTAAGCGAGTTGCCCTCCTCTGAAGTTAAATAATAATTAAATATTGAGGTACATGACAATATTGACATGTGATTCTTGGGTGGAATTCAATTATTCTATTTACCACAGATATATGAAAGATAAAGTATAACTGAAAACAAAGTCATTTATGAAATATTTACCATGAGAAAAATTTAAAAGTTGAAGTTTTTATTTAGGTGCTGAACATTATTTCTTCAATAAAAGGATATCTTTAATCTAAAAGCATTAAACAATTATGTATTACGTTATTCATCACACCCTAAATCTGAAGACATGCTTGTTATAGAAAAAGGTTATTAAATGTGTAATCATTTCAAAGAATGCTTACTGAAAATTTGAATAAATGCTGAATAAACACTTGCTATATTAGAAAAAGCGGCAATAATGTAAGAAAACAAAATTACTAGAAACGGTAGTTTCAAAATTTAACAGTTACATGCATACATTTGCGCACTCGCATTTTAACATAAATTATTTTAAATTATAAATAATAATTTTCTTAGACATTTAAAGAATAAAAAGGAGACAAAATTTCAAACGGGTCACGATTCCATAATATCTTAAAGTTCTTTTACGAAATTTTTAAAAAATTATTATTTTCGTCAGTTTGTCGAAAATTGAGTATCAGGTTCCTACAATCACAATAAATACTGGCAATAATGATTTGAATATACCTTTTATAGCAGGTACATGAGTACATAGGAAGGTGATACGAAGTCGCCTGTTTTATATTATATGCTTGCTTTGTTATTACGTAACGTTTGGATGAGCTAGGAAGAAACAAAATAATCCCATTTGAAAGTGTATTCTGTCTTCCACAACTACAACACCAGTTGTTAATAGACAAGATTGCGCGTTTGTGGCTAATTTGATATGTGGTATTGTGACGCATCTACATAATGAGTTATCAATTGGCTGGCCGGTAAGAGATAGGGAGAGATAAATAACGCTAACGCCCAGCTCAATACCAGAAATTTTTTGAGAGATAACCAGAATCTGTTTCCCTTTACCCCAAATGTTCCTTGGAACATTCCAGGTGCTATATAAGCGAGGTTCTCGCGAGTAAGTAGAAAGTAGTTGAACTAGCGAATGCGTTTCTGGTGACTGAGTGAAGTGACATTGAAAATTTATTCAAGTGGCTGTGAGAGGAGGACATAGTCACATTATTTAGTGTTTTACATATTTAAACGTGCCTTCAGTGTACAGGAGGGAAAATCCTCCACAACATCTATGTCTCCCCCAACTTTCTTTTTGAATGATTCTTTCTCATAATCCAGTATGCACAAAAACAAGTGCACTATATCCATTTCTTTCGTTTCTTTATTTTATCTTCTGTTCTTTAGCCGGAAAAAGTAAATATTTCTTTCTAAACAAAGAATAAATTGCAAAAGTACGCTTTCAATTCAAATGAAAAGGGACGAAGTTTAAATTAAAGCTAAGCATGTTTATTATAGAAACATGTTTTAGATGCTCTGGTTCGGTAGAGTAATAAAGGATATGCATAGAGAATTTCCTAATATTACCATTGAGCACAAAAACAATAGACTTGTTTGGCTGATATTGCTGTTTAATAGAAAGAGAACATAATATTATCGAAAACTTCAGAATTCACGTGTCCAATGACACTGATTTTGTCCCGTTCGAACACTAAATCCAGAGAGAGAGAGAGAGAGAGAGAGAAAGAGAGAGAGAGAGAGAGAAAGCGAGAGAGCGAGGTCCTAACCATATCTATTTCCTACAAAAAAAGTCTAAAATTATCGCAAAGGAAAGGTTGTTATTGTTTTTGAAACATTAATTAACATAAATGAATGGGGAAAGAAGAACGAGATAACGTGGACATAGCCACAGGTTTTTCCAGTAAAACAAATAAGTAGGTGAACTGCCATTTGGTCATAACTGGGTCATTAGTTCTATGTGGTGCTATGCATGGACGAGACAAGTTCAATGACACAGCAGCATGCATTTTGAAACCAACGCTATCTTTTTCGCACTCTAATCGGCCATTTTTCCATCCGCCATGAACAGCGGCGGGGAGAATTTATTATGCAGCGGTCTACCTCAGCTTGTTATATCCCGTTTTACTGTCGGTACACTATCCACTAGCTGTAGAAATGTTATATATTTTTCCATTAATCCCAGTCATTAAAACTAACGCCATAAACAAAATCACCCATGCAGTAATGTCACTATTGACTCCCACTTCAAACACAGCTCATTAGCTATATCACTTTTCCGCTGTATACCATTTCTTCCTTTGTGTTATTGGATATTAAAAACCGCTGTGTTACATTTATATATCTTTCCCTACTCCCTATCATATATTTTATGTAACTTCTATAGACTATACTTACATATGTATTTGTCTGTGTGCTTACTATTGGTTGAAATAAACATTAAACACAGTTGCTAATGCTGGCCTTTAAATTCCACGCCTACTCTTTCGATGGCATCGCAAGAAATAGCTGACTGATAACAGGTTAAATACGTTTAAATAAGTTGAAAAACTCTAACTGATAATAAGGAATATCCCTCAAATGGCTGATACAGCAAAAATTTATTTAAAACAAAGTACGGAAGTCTATATCTTTTGTGTAGCATATCTTATGGCTTACTATAAAATAAAATCATACAAAATTCTTTCCAAATAAACATGTATATACGGGCCTTTCCAGAAAATTCAAATAACACGTATTTTTTGCCATGGAAATATCTTAAACATAAGGCATTTTAATGAAAATCTTCGTGACGCATCCTTAGAAGCTGCTGAACTCAAATACCAAGTTTGGTATACATTAAAAATTTTGTTTTGGAGTTATGCTATTGACAGACACACAGGCTCACAAAGCTACAATAAAATTATCAATATTGTTTGCATTCAGTAGTCCTAAAAACATATATTACCAATTAAATATCGATATTCAATTTTTTGGTGGAATACAATGCTTCCTCTTACTATAGGTAGGTGATGAGCAAGCAAAAATGACTTTTTATTGAATGGCCCTCAAAACATGTACTTCCGGTAAAATCTAGATATCGAACATTTGGGTGAAATGCAATACATAATTACGATATTTGTGTTAGACAAAGTAATAAAAACACTCTAAAACAATTAACGATACAGCTGGATGCCAAGATATTGTCGCGTACCTCACTATTTATTAATTAATTATTTAACTTCAGAGGAGAGCTACTCGCTGCGAGAGGGATCGTTATTCAAACAAAGGAAACTTTAAAACTCGAGGTATCGACAAAGGGACGCAGCTAAAGTTAAATTCACCAATATTCTTACACTCACATAATTCCTGGCTGAAGGGAGAGGCAAGGATTCTATACTACCATAATTAACAAGTCAAGGAAATGAACAACTAGAAGATTTATTATATGTGCTTACCCCATGTGTCTGCCGGGGCGAGGACGCCATCACGTAGAGCAGCTATCCGTACATCTGAACACCGCGAAGACTAGTAACAGACTGAACTTGAAAAAACTCGTTAAGCTTGGCGTCCTAACGCCATTCCCCACCAAAGAGACTGTTTCCCCTCAAACGCCCCTCCTCGGATAAACTGCCAACCTTCAACTTGGGTAACCAGAGGGCACGTTACCAATATATAATCTGTGCACATGCCACATCTCCCCCTGGCCACCCAAGTCGACGTCCTCGTCGACAGAAAGAACATAGGTACAAAATACAGGAAAAACAAAAGAAAGACATACCAAAAAAAAATGACATAGAAATGTGTGATGTAAAATAAAAGAGCAAAACATATGTGTGGTTGCACCCAGCCGACGACAATGGTGCTGGGCGATAACGAGAAGCGAGGGACATAAGTGCTGTCGACGTAGTATTGTTAATGCACTAGCTTTAGCATCCCGCACACGCACACACCACGCTGCCTTAGTTCACAGGCACACTACACTGCGCAAAAGGGTGATGAACTGCCGTAACTGTTTGTGGGTGGGTTGAGACAGTGCCCACAACGACGATTTGTCCTGGTGTAGAATTAGCACCGCAGGTCTCTGGTGATGACAACAGGGTGGGCAGTCGCTGGCTTGGACTGCCCCCCGACATGGTGGCTCCTTATGCCACGGCAGTGTAGTGGCTGCCCGACAGCTTCCCTGTGGTGTTTCTTGACTTCTGGTGTGCTCTGGGGATGCTGGTGCATCTTCTCGCTCTCTGCCCAGCACAATACTAAAACAAAACCACCACACAATAAACAGGATGCTCCCACAAAGAATCACAAATAAAAGAAGGGTATGTCCTTTACAATTAAAGATTTTAAAGTTTGAAAAGTGTACACTAAAAGAATTTTTATGACATGGGGTAAATAAAGAGAAAAGAAAATTAGAACAAATTGGCATAAGACAGAAATTTTACAGAGTTGCCATACAAAGTGTAACTTACAATGCTTCATAATCCAAATAACAGTAAAACAGACTCAAAATACATAAACATGACAGAAATGAAACATAACCTTATCTTGGGATCCCAATATTACAACTCAATAACCAGCTGGTATCACTAACAAAAGAAAGTAAGTGCACTTACAAGACAATCACACATGACGATGAAATGAACTCATTCACACTGACCATGGCCCCAAATTACACACAACACTGACTTAACTATCTACTCAAACTAGTGTATGCATCACTACAAACTACATCCACAATACATTTCTAAACTACTCCACGTGACATGCTTTCAACTACTAGTGTCCTACTCTTGTCACCAATATAACTTCTTATCCACATCACTATCCTTCTCATCGCAGTTTAACCATCATCTTTCATAATCATCATCATCATTAGCAGTAATAGTGCAATCTCGATCATTACTTCAATCAATTTTCTCTCCAAAACAAAACATCTGCACTTACGTGT
Organism: Deroplatys truncata; assembly: GCA_030765065.1. Classification (NCBI taxonomy): domain Eukaryota; kingdom Metazoa; phylum Arthropoda; class Insecta; order Mantodea; family Mantidae; genus Deroplatys; species Deroplatys truncata. Next base: position 189,854,280 of record CM060981.1, read on the forward strand.
CTCATTTAACAGGCTGTAAATTCAAAACATTTGACATAGGCATAACCTTCAAGAAATCACATTAATTCAGGAATTACACAAATAACATGACACTATAATGTTGCATCTACATCCTCAAAATCACGAAATAAGCTGGAAAACAGGTGGTATTAAAATTTGCTATCTAAGATGGTAATAAACTTGTTGCATAAACAGAGAAAAAAAATTATTTTCATTACATTCACTTCCATCTATATAATCTCTCGTGTGAATTCATCACACACGCTATACTGGGCACGTTACAGCAACACCAATAAGCAAAATCTCTAAAAACAGACAACTGTCGGGGTTACACTGTGGCACTTCCACCGAAGCTGACATCATCTCATCTCTTCTCATCTCTCCTCATCAACACCGTCGGGGTTACTCTTACGCACATCCACCGAGGCAAATCTCAACTCTTATTTCTCACATAACCTCACACTACGCCATCGGGGTTACACTTTGGCACTCCCACCGAGGCAAATCTCACCTATATCACATAACCTCAAATACACACATACATACAAACACTATTCATGCAACAAATTTCTGCAAATAAAGATCACAGCATCATTATGGAACCCAAAATCAAATCGAGTCAAAATCAAATCAAATCGAATGCAACAAAACAACATCACATCATTACTCAAAACAATATTGTCACATAACATTCCTGAAAATGAAAGCTCAATTAAGCACATTGTACACCTAAAACACATTCCTGCAGCATAACACAACAAACAAATGATTTGCAGTTACCAAAACACAATTCAAAATTTAAATTACACCCACAATAATAATACACTCGTAATTTGGCAGAGACATCCAGAGCACAGTATTCCTGAAAAACAAAGCTTAATTAAGCATCAGTCACTGAAACAATAAATTTAGCATACCTGTGTGAGTCGTAAAACTGTTTCATTCATCCAAACTTTAGCACTCACAATGATTACATACTTACAGGTGATGTTTTTCTTTTCTCTTACTCGTTTACCACAAAATTCCCGTGCAAATTGTCCAAAATCTGGTAACACAGGTACAGCTGGTTCATCAACATCCACATCGTACTGGTCCATATCAAAAGCACATCAAACCTAATTAGGTGTAGATACTGGCAAGGTTGGTAGCCCCTGAAACTTTTACTTACATGAGTAACTGCGAAAGATTTTCCCTTAAAAATATGCATTGCGGAATTAAATAAACCAAACTCGGCAACGGAGAAGCAAAATTATCATCATTCTCAGAGCGGCCAATAGCAGTAGTAGCCAACATTGCAACATTCTAAAGTAACTTATACGCTGACAACTCGCTGGGATCCTTCACGTGAGAGGGGTCAATGACCGGCGGTAGACAGCTGATAACTGAGCAACAGTCGTACCAACACTGGACAGATTCCACCACACTGTGCTCGGTAACTGGAACAATCGCTATATCAGATTTCTGTGCAGTACGTCGTTTAGGCATGATTGTAGCACAAAAGATAACGCAACCAATAAACAAACAGTAGAACCAAGCAATTCAGATTACACCAACCTAAACACTTATAGCATCACATGAATGTAAGTAGCAAGATCAGAACATAGCCAAATAAAACAGTTGCAGAAAGAACACAATTAAAGCGCCCGCGGCGAAATATCAGAAAATTATACTAACACACGGCTACACAAGCCACTTGGACACAATACCAAGATTTTTAAGCAGAATGAACATATGGAAGAAAACCAAAATGATAGCTGCAGTGAAAAACCTCGAACTGGAACTTAAAAAACTACGTCACACTTACTGTGACCACCGCTAATATTCTCAAAAAGGAGAGGAATACAGACTTGTAATTTAAACCAGCACACAAAACTTCTCTCTTTTTTTTTCTTAAATCAAAGGTATATAATCTGATATGCACACGCAAATAAACGCGCCAAAACACGTGCTGAGGAAGACTGGTTTCACAAGCTAAAAATTGTTGCTGAAATGCACGACACGCGGGAATTTCACAACACACGTGCGTACATAAAAGTTACACGAAAAATAACTCAGAAAAGTGCAGTAAATATCTAGAAATCACAATCACTGGAATATAAAGTTACACATTTCCAAACCACTGCTAATAAGCACAGAAAACAAGATTTTCAAACGGATAGCCAACACGTGACGAGCACATTTTGAAACAACAACTATATCGCTCGTTTCTTCTCAAATTTCACAAAAACATTTTTTCTTTTTTTTTGAAAACAACCAGCGCGAAGAACGGAACACAGTGATATAATTTAAAGGAAATGAAGCCAACACAAGGGGAAAATGGAGTCAGAAGTTTTAGCGTCACCCGACAGACAATGAAAAAAAATGCAAAAATGAACTCAAAATTGAAATTTCGATACCAGACTTTTAGAAATGATGGAAACAAAATTTAGAAGAAGAGAATCACAAATAAAAGTATAAAAATCCTTACCCTTTAGCCAGAAAGAACTTTACATTTTTCACGACCACGTGGAGGACAAACCGTTAAATTTGGAGGGAGAAAGAAAAGAAAAAAAAATTTTGCACTTAAAATCTCAAAACAATTCAATTCTACCTGGCGCCCCCACCAATTTGTCGCGTACCTCACTATTTATTAATTAATTATTTAACTTCAGAGGAGAGCTACTCGCTGCGAGAGGGATCGTTATTCAAACAAAGGAAACTTTAAAACTCGAGGTATCGACAAAGGGACGCAGCTAAAGTTAAATTCACCAATATTCTTACACTCACATAATTCCTGGCTGAAGGGAGAGGCAAGGATTCTATACTACCATAATTAACAAGTCAAGGAAATGAACAACTAGAAGATTTATTATATGTGCTTACCCCATGTGTCTGCCGGGGCGAGGACGCCATCACGTAGAGCAGCTATCCGTACATCTGAACACCGCGAAGACTAGTAACAGACTGAACTTGAAAAAACTCGTTAAGCTTGGCGTCCTAACGCCATTCCCCACCAAAGAGACTGTTTCCCCTCAAACGCCCCTCCTCGGATAAACTGCCAACCTTCAACTTGGGTAACCAGAGGGCACGTTACCAATATATAATCTGTGCACATGCCACAATATTATAAAGTCCCTTTATAGCGGCATGCGTGTGTAAGAGTGTATATATATACTCTATATCAATGATTCTCAAACTTCCACGTTCTCCTTTCTTGCCTTGGATAATTTTGTACCTCCCCAGATATAACATAAGAAGAAAGATGATAGCAAATGCTCAAGCTAAACACGATTTGGCAATATTGGCTATCGTTGCGGATGTAGTGCTGAAGTCACCCGAATGTGCGCCTTACGGTTTGAGAATCGCTGCTCTATGCAAATATTATGAGGAGAGAAAGTTAATGTATGTGTGTATAGGGTATTTTTGGATTTAAAAGTAAGGTAATAGTTCACATTTATGTCGCCCATTTCAATTTAGTTGAATATCAGAGAATATTTTGGCATTCTGTTGCGAGGTAGAACATGGAAAAAGTTATAACAAGCCAACGAGTTATCGTGTTAAAACAAGATAAACACAAACATAAGGTAAGCAAAAGATCTTTACTCCCACAAAAAATTGGTGCTACTTGTAAATGTGAAGCAGTTCAGGACATTTTCGAGAAACCCCGTGTATTTTATAGTTATAAAAATAATAATAATAATAATAATAATAATAATAATAATAATAATAATAATAATAATAATAATAAAAGTGCCAACTACCTTCAGCTGAGGATGGAAGATCGTCTCCTTCCAAAAGTACTTCTACTACGGCCACCAAAACCAAGTACCTTTGTGACGTGAGTTATAGTAGTTTGACTCAACGTATTTTAATAAATCCAATGTAGTTACTTCAGAAGTAATTGGTGAGAATGCGTTTGATTCAACTAGTTTATTACAATTCTCATACAAAAAACACTACAGTAAGCAGTTTATAATGTACATTTCTTCTGCCCGTTCCATCGTCCAAAGGAGAGGCTCACGATAGTGTTAGTAAGCTGTTAAAAACCTCAAAAAGGTGAACAGTTTGTTCTCCTTAATGATATCAAAAGTAACGTTATTGTATGTAACATGTGTGTAAAAATGAATCTATAGGCATGGACGATACATTTGACATTTTTGCTAAACATTTCAAACAGCTGTTTACGTTTTATATCCTCAAAATGCACACTATGTTTAGGCAATATTTTGCATGTTTATTTATTGTTCTGAACATAACAGGTATAAGCCCAATTACAATGTTCGTTACAAAAATATAGTCACATACAAACGTTTACAAATCCAACTTATACACAAGAAACAAACCAAAGAGAGAAAACTTATACTTCAATTTTCATGAGTATACTTAATAAATGTGCAAATTTAGGTTTATCATTCAAACCTCAAAAAACTTAGTAGATTGTTAGGTAACAATTCATAATGCTGTTAGATCGGCATGGGGGGAAGCCTTGATAAAAAGTGGATGCAGATTCCACCTTTCTCAGGCTTGGTGGCTTAAATTACAAGGTATAATTTAGCAAACACAAAGACAAATGATCTAAGGTCAGTGGCTTACTCACATGTTTGGTCTTCCTTATCTAGCTCCTGAAGAAGTAAGTGACTGTTGATCTACCACTTGACCCAACTGCGCCGTATTTCAAGTGTGTAGATTTTCCCCCTTGCGTTAAAAGGTTTGCAAAACACAACGGGGCAATTCCAAGCAAACACAGGTCAGTGGGAACTGGTGAATTAGCGTGAGTGAGCTTTGTTGTTTTTTTTATAACTTTAAGTTTCATTTATACCCTCCTTTAACCCCATTGACTTACCGGGGCCTTTCGCCTGGAACATATTGTTGCCTATAGGCATTGATGTTAACTCGTATTCGCATGCCTTTGGGTTTCTAGTAACCTTGGGCTTTAATTATAAGATCACACACATATTCATACTCTTATTCATACTTTTAGACTTTGGGTTGGATAGGGAATAATCTTGGCTGGAGAAAAATTCCCACCCCCGCCGGGAATCGAACCCTGGACCCCTCGCACAACAAGCAGGTGCTCTACCAACTAAGTTACGGATTCACACGGAATTCGATCTACGACTCTTGCATACCAGCAAGACGATGAGCGGGTCGCGCTCATCGAGAGGCGTTCCCCAAGGCTGCAATAGAGTGTAGAGTCCTGATGATAGACAAATACAGACACTTACACTAGAGAGTACTATCCATGATGATAGGCAAAAGTAAACTGAAAAGGTCTCGGAATATTTTCCATGTAGTTGCACAGGTTTTATTTTCAAAGAAAAATGAACCCACTTTTTAGACTGGCAAAATAATTAAGTCTTTATTTTACCTATCTGTATCCGCCCATAGCTATTTTTAACTGTGTTTACGCTGTTATTGCCCAACATTACGGACTATAGGCAAACAAACATGAGAGCACGTAGTGTTTCACTGCCATTTTTTCGCTCGCTATTATAAGTGTCATTGTTATTATTATCATCATCGTCATCATATTATGAAAGTACTGTTTTGCTGACTTCCCTCATTGAATAGGCGTTCGAAATTTTTCCTGTGTTGATTGATACGATGTTCCAACCATCTCCATGTATCCATGTGGACGTTTGAAAACTGTGGTGGTGGTGGTGGTGGTGGTGGTGGTAGGTTTTTAGGGCTCTAATGTGCCAGTTCCCACTGGCCTTTGCCCCGTAAAGTCCCGCTAAGTTCTGCAACTATTTTAACGCATCTGCACACGTCAAATACGGCGCGGTGGACCACCTGGTATATGACGAGAAGCCAGAAAACTCTCAAACAACTGAATTTTGTGATTACCTCGTTGACGACTGTTATCACATGAAACAAACTTTTCCCCAGTAATTTGGGCAGCAAAATCATCAGCTATTACAAGCACAATAGAAATATTAATTGCCTCTTTTATTCTCCACATCCTAACGTATTAAAATTTGCTAATATAATAACCTTATTCCACTGAAACTTACATGAAATCATTGGTACAGAAGAACCATCATAGAAAAAGAAGGCCATTTGGCAAGATTAATTGAATTGACTCATCTATCCGAGTATACCATTCTGGAATAATAACGCGTAAAGACTACATCAGAAAAAAATTCTTATTTAAACAGGCCTTAGTTGTGGTGATCTACGTATAAATGTGAAAACAGGCTAATTTTTTTTAACAATTAAAAGTTTTTTATAATTGCATCATATTTTTAACCACACCAGGTGGTATATCTGCCAGTCCGAAGTCTGGATGAAGCGGGACGGAAGATATGTTTTATAGGTACCAACCTATAAAAAATAACACTACGAGCCATTAAGTGTGTGATTTTGGAATTGTCCGCCAATTGTTGTGACGAAAAATCAGGTGCCCGCATTATCTAGAAGTAATTTTTATATTTTGACAAAAACATGGTGTTTTTGGATTTTAAAACATGGCAAAAGATTTAGTCCACCCTAAAGTTTAAAAAATGACAGTCACCTTATTTTAAAATGATATTTTCAATCCTTAATACAAAAATCGATGCTCTTTGGTCCAAATAAAAAAACTCGTATACTATACAATAGGATCCAAATAATACTGTAGGGTACCTTACAACTCCCAATAATACCCCTAAAGTCTACAGATTTACAACTCTCGTATTAGAAATCTACAGTGTTTGAAATAACAGTGTGCAGTTATATTATGGGACCTGGAAGAAATCATATAAGGTAGTTAAGCCTTATAATACAGCTCTTCGAAAATAAAAATAACTAAACTAACCGTTTATTTTCAACCCCCTGTAGTCAAAACACGACTGATCGGAGGATTGCTGGACTTGAGCTATAGAACTTTCAAAAATTAAATTATATAAATACTTACAAGTTAAACACAAATCACTCCTGCTCATATTTTCAACCCCTTATATACAAAATTACACATTTTGACCAATATAGACAAACGTTTTGACAGTTACGCTTCAGGTACGGATGAAAATTGTAGGCTGCTCACGACTTTAAAATAATCACTCCTACCCTTGTTTTCGAGGCTTTACTTACAGATGTATCCATGCGATACCGAGTAAGCAATAACTATTTGTCTTGTTTACATTCTTTAATACTTAACTAGAGTAAGAGAAAAGTACTGCATTCCGCTCAGACATTTGATACCTAGATGTCACCGGAAATGCACGTTTTGAGTCCCCTGAATCCAAAAAGTAACATTTTTAGAAAACGGACTGTATGTGTATGTAAACACCATAGCTGAAAAACGAAAAGTCGATTATATAACTAACTTGGTCTTCTAAGGATGTAGATGAATATTTTCAACCCAAAATTACTCTTTACGATTTTGATTAAAATGACATATGCTTAACATATTTGTATGACAAATAATGCATATCGATCTTTTGTGAATTTCCAGAAAAGTGCTCTTCAGTTTGAGTGACCTATCCTGATTCGTAAACTGTAATAAATAAACAAAATCTTATTGCACAAAAAATATGTTTCGTCAAAGCACACAATGTCAATTTTTTTCTGGTGTTAACCATTTCCAAGCTATTCTTTGTTATTGATTGAAGTTTTCTAATGCTTATACTTTGTTTAGTGGCAATTGCTTTTCGTTTTATGTATTCTCTACCAAGAGTATAGACTTTCAAAGCTATCACTCACCGAATTGCTGTTTAAAAATCTGACTATCGCTTTAGTCTACTATATTCTTCTTATATATAACAAAATATATAAATGTGAATGAAAGTTTGTGTCTATTAACAAGCAGTAGATAGAATGATAAGCATATGAAGATATTTTAGAAGAGCGAGTAGAAAAGTTACGTGAATGCAACACATTTGATTTCTTAATAATGTTCTCTTCCAATAAAGATAAAGGTCAATGCAACAGTGCATAAATCCTGGGGGAGTATTCTCTTACAGGTAGCGTACTGGTATGCAACTATTTGGGAGAAATAGTGTGATTTCACGTGAGGAGATAAAGCGATTAAACTGTATAAACCCCGCACTATAAGCTTTATATTAGTAACCAGGAGTATCTTAAGGTCTGCAAGTGTTGTTACATTATATATAAGTGGAGATTCTACTCTTCTCTTCATCTCTTTCCTTCGCTTTCTCTCTCCCCCTGACTCTTTTCTTCTATCGTTGTCTTTTTTCTTCTCTCATTTTACTTCCTCTTTCTATATTTCCTCTGTATACCATACTTATTCTCCCTTTCTCTCTGCCTTTCTATCCTATCTCGTACTCTCATTCTATCCTTCTCTTTTGCTTTCATTCTGCTCTCTCTATCTCTCCGTGCAATTTTCATGGCATGCAATGTTTACAAAACGAGTCATAAAACTGCATTTTCGTTTGCGTTATTGCAGATTAAAAAATAAGCAAAATATTTAAAAGTAGAACTAGTGCCCGTTACATATGCTTATTATGCGTACGGAGGTATACTGTTTCTTGTGGTAAACGACTTACGTTCACGAATGCCAGTAATTGAAAATTAGTTAAACTTCTTTAGATTCAGCCTCGGAATTTTGTGAATAAAAGGTCATCATAACATTATACCGATAATCGTTTATTACGCAAAACTTTAATAAAGAATGTGTTTTTACATTCACACACATTTCTCCACACATTTTGTTTTTATAGGATTTCTACAAAAGGTTATTTTTGCATCTATTTCGTGTAAATCGAGACGAACTTTTGCAGAAATAGTTTCAATACACATTTCATTGTGGCTACAAGGGAGTTACAGGAGATCGAAGTTATAGTCGACATTCTAACAACAGGTCACCATATTGTGGCCTTGGAGTTACACATATTTTCTCTGATATCGCTTAAACAACTGAATGGTGATAGTGCTTGAAAAACTGACATGGGGTTTGAAAATTTTAAACAATAACAATAAATATCTCTAAAATCGCGATGCCCTAAAAAGGTTATTTGAAATAAACGCTATCTTTTAGGAGTTCTAGGTTATTTGTATAGGAAGTTTTTCTCTCTATCTTATGGTTTACCATTTATACAAAAGTGTACAAAAATCCTTCCAAATGAAGAAGCCTTCACAGAATATTCAAGATATAAATTCTATTTAGCATATAAATATTTTAAAAGCGTTTTATTCAAAATAGTTACCGCCACTTTTGAGAAAATAAAAATTAAATAAAACCTTTAAATGTAAAGGTCAGTTTTGGGTGGGGATATTCTTGAAAATCTTCCTGCTGGATCTTGGGAGGACGCTGAACTGAAATACCAATGTGTATTTCCAGTGAAGTCTCTGTCAAATTTGTGGGTGAAATGCAATACTTACTTCACTTACTACGAAATTTATTAAGTAGTAGAGAAGGTAAAAATACCACAAACCTTTGCGTTTTGTTGTTGGTATAGATTTTGTTTGCATTATTTGTGATGAACAACATCTTTAGGTGTACGATATACAAAATGGAACGACTATAGCAAACAAAGCTGAACAAGATTTTAATTATTAACCACATGTAAATCTATTGAACGTTCTACAGTGTCAATTTTAGTGGATAACATCTGAAAATTTTGACTTAGTGGTAATGATACGAAACATTGGAGGTGGAGGGCCGACTAGTGTAGTTCGAAATCTCAAAAATAGACGAGTGGTTTTCTCCAGAAAATTAAAAATTCTGTAATGCATTTATGTTACAATCCATATTTTAGGGAGGCTGAGATATTATTCGTGATGATAGTTATGCAAAATTGCGGACTAAAACTGAAGTGGTAAACGTTCATATTATGTTGCCAATTTCCGTTTAGGATTTAGAAGTGTGAAAATAAGATTGGAGATACTTTAGAGAAATTTTGTGGAACTAACTGAAGAAACAGTAACACTCCCTTTGAAAGGAAAAACAAAAGAAAAAAAAACTGTGTTACCAACAGGTGATTTTATATACCTACTATCGTTTATTTATTCATACTTTCTGCAGTATTTTTGCAAAAGCATACTTTTTAATATACAGCATGATAATCGAGATAAAACGTCTGCAGAAAGTTGTACTTACACATTTCGTTGTAGGTGTAAATGTTGTATAGCAGGCAGAAACGACTGCCAAATTTTTAAAAAAGAATTCTTGGATGCTGGTCTTGATTTTCTGTATCGTTTCCATGACATCACGAGAAACAACTAAATGGAGACCGGACTTCAAAGGTGACGAAGGTATTTAAAAATTCAAATCAACAATAATGAATATCTTTGAAATAGCTAATGCTACAAAATTTATTGGAAATACATTGCACGTGTTTCCTCTGTATAGTAATTTTTATACCTATTTTGTTTAAACCCATACAATATTATACCAAATTTCCGATGTGGAAGACCTTATAGACTATTCGCAAAATATTCAAGATATTTAGTTTGAATAATGCAAATGTCTTAAAACACATAATATTTTATTAAAAATCCTTAGACTCTTCTTCCCCAACACCTCTACAGCATGTAACAATGAACTTGCTAAAAGATGTTGCACTATACCTAAAATTATAATTTTAATAATCATCCTCATTTATCATCTTACTTTTTTCATTTCATAAAATATTTTTTCTTTAATTTTCTAGTCAATTTGCTCTGTCCAATGTGGCAGTCCGTAATTATTGGGAGCTGTTATTGTTATTTTAACAATAAATTTATATATTTATCCGACTATTCATTTTTGCATTATGCTGTTCTACACACATACGCTGTCACCTCTTTATAACCCTTTTTGTATTCATGTTCTAAGGCAGTGTTTTTAACATTTAAATGATTTCAGGCTAATTATATAATATAAAATATAATAACAACCCGCCTTAAAGCAATATGTGTATAATATAATATACAAAATGTATGTAACAGTCATTGTATTAAGGTTTATATTATTGTAGACATGTTTAATAATGTTATGTGAATGTATTACGTAATATAATAATGTAGGAGCTCTGAGAATATAGGTCAAGAGCTGCTAACAATGAGGTAACAATGAGGTAACCTTGATGCAATAATGAATTAGAAAATTTAATAATACCACTAGTAATTCTTGGAGCAACAATAATGAAATTTATGAGACAGTTTATAAGTAGCCAAGCAACAACCCGAAAAAGTTTAAGCTAAATTAAAGTTTTCTATTGGAGTAGCATTAACCAATCAGAAACTGAAATAGAGCAAATTGTACAAATTCAGGCGCCAGTTGCTAGTAGATAGCGTTCCTAACTGGACGTGAGACGCGTCCTCGAGAAGCTTAAAACGTATCCAGTGTGAGACAAAAATTCACTACAGAGAGAAAGTTTACGTGTTAAAAAGTGCAAGTAATTAATAAATAATCTCACAGCTCTCTATATAAGCGAAGTGTTATTTAATCGTGTCAAGGATTAATAAATGGACTGAAGTGAAAATTATAATTTGTGTAAGCCTACATTCTTCAGCCACACCACCCCCTGTTAAGAAATACATGTTTCTTCAAATTAATACTGACGCAGCCGAGACAAACATAAATATATATAATATTTAAAGAAAACATTAAAATACAAAGTTGATTCTTAAAAATTGGGGCGAAGGCCACCGGAAAGTAAACTTGGGGCAAAGACCACCGGAGGGTGAATATTGGGGCGAAGGCCACCGGAAACTTGTACCATACGTGAAACAATTACAACTCCTCCCAAAAATCAACTTCTCCAGTTCTTAAAAACTTGTGTTTTCGGTGAAATTCTGATATGGAACTTTTGTTTGAAATACAACACTTCCTAGACTTCCTAGGTAAGTACTAAAGAAAGTGAAGAAGGCGATTATGATATAAATGGAAGAAGACACTGTTGGAAAATACTCTTCAGACTGTATCACTCTATGTATGTATTTACTTTGCATTTAATAAATATAACGATTTTATAATAATTTATTTTTATTATTACTATATGTTCATTACAATGCGTATCAGCACAAGTATCTTATTTTACGTATGCCTACCACAATGCATATTACCATTGAAGTCGCTGGCCACAGTAATCAGCGAAACATCTGGTTCTACTTTTAACCTCAGCCTATGGCACAACAGCCCGTAAAATCATAACTTTTTACTGCATTTTACTGAAGAATTCGTTCAGGTATGTTACAATGCTCTTGAATAAGCTAAAATTACAACTCATTTGAAAATCAGCTATAATTTTTTCTTTGCTCCTTAACGTCAGGTGGATCATTAAAAATATGAAATACCAGCTGTGCTGAGAACTGACGCGCGAGAGATTCTTACGCTAGAAGGAGCCCACGTTAAAATGTCGAGTTTAAACGTAGTGTAATTTCACCGACTCAAACCCGTACGCACACACACACAAAAAGGAAAGAAAGAAGAAAGAAAAAAAAGCTACACGGCGGCTGCAATAGCAGCTGTTTGGGAGTAACACTTCACATCCAGCAACCGGTAGAGTAAAGAAAGTAACATGACATCATGACGATGGCTTGGAAATCTTTCTGTGTAGCTAGCAGAGGAAGGATTGTCTGAGCGGAAACGGCTGTCCAGTTGAGTTCTGTTGTTCCACGTCTGTGCTTCTACGCTACGGATGTGAAGGAAATAGTTCGTTCGACGAATTAAGAAACGTCACGTTTTGTACAGCATTCTTTTGTGTATAGTATGTATGCATTCAATCATACAGATATTCACTGGAAATTAAGGAGTTAAAACGGATTATGATAACTAGACTCTGTAGCGGTTCGTATAAACATCAGCTTTAATACTTATGGAAACATTTTCCCAAGTAGTGTCACATATTGCACCCATGGAAATTGGCAAACATAACTACGATAGGTATAGGTAGGTTACACAACGAAAGTGGGCATCTCGCGCACTGCGAGCTACATAGATATGTCTCTACCACCCCGCAGGAGTAAGGGATAAGGTGAAGGAACCACAAGATGCTACAGCCCGCAGGCAAACAGGCCACAGAGACGCGGAAGTCCCTAACAGTTCCAGGCTCGAAGATCTGGAGTTACATAAAGCACGACCCATCGATTAAGCAGCCCTCTTGGTGTACACAGGAAGTAGCTTTTCTTTGAGCAAGCATCCGCGCATTCTATCCGGCACCGCTATCTTCCACGAAACCTAGGAGCACACCTGATATATGAGAAGTAAACGGAACGATAGGGAAATATGGAAATCAAGTTGTGATAGATGAAAAACCACCCCCATAATTTGCCTACCGACCAGAGAAAACCACGAAAAACACAAGGTCAGAGTGGTCAATCGACGGGAATCGAACCCGGTAACTCGAATGATAGCCTCACACGTTACCGCGGAGCCATCTCTCTCGATATAACTACGATATTTCGTGAGTTTTATTTCCAAATATTTCCGCTATTAATGTTCTAACATGGAGGTTAACAGATGCCTTTGCACCTTCCTAAGCACGCTACTGCAGAATGTGGTATTACTTTTTTTTAAAAAGAAACATTATGAAATAATTCATGGAAAAGGAAAGGATCCTCTGTTGTGAAACTTGCTTTTTTGAGCGAGACTTTTGTCGTATTACGGAAGTAATCGCATTTTTCAGGGGTACAACCTGATTTGGTTATCATCTAATTATAATGGGTCCAACGAGTTAACGAGATAGTCATAGTCGTAATAGTAGGTGTTTTTGCTGTCCTTGAAACTTTTATAATCAGAATACACTACTGAAAATGTACATTTGGCCTCTGTGTAATAACATAACGGAAATAGAATAGATTTATTGAATACTATAATGACTTAGAGAAAAAAGAATAATAATAATGAATTGGCATAAAATAAAATTACAAAATTTAACATTAAATATGCAGAGTAGACCATTTAAGCCGAGACTGTACAATATCTCCAAAACTAAGCGCTGTGGAAAGAAATGTCTTGGATAAAATTTGCTTGATATTATGGGGGAAAGCAAATTCCATTTATCGTGTTTTGTTTGGAGGACGTTATGGTGGTCATTTTAAGGTCAATTTAATGTATTTAAATGGGAACCTACATTTTGTATGTTGGTTTTTCATTAGAAAATGGTTTAAAGTAAGCTGTTTATGTTGTGATGAGGAGTAAGGAAACAAAATAAAAATGTTGCATTCCAATTTCTGAACGTAACTTGACCCTCAAATGAACATCCATGGATGGATTGATAATAAGAATTTTATCTTTAGGTTTTTAAAACTTAGCTTTTTTCAACTATTCATTGCACTCTTCTACAAGCCATTCAATTTTCGTTATTTACTTTGGTGTAGAAACAATTGCAAAGTGCTTTATACAAATGTTTAGTTTTTTATGAGGAGTGAGAAAACATAAAAAAGGTACATTCGCATTTAAGAACAATTAAATTGACCATAAAATCAATATCACAACATCCTCCAAATAAAACACGACTATTGACGTTTGTTTTCCCCATAATATTAGAAAACTTTTATCAAAGACATTTCTTTCTACAACGCTTAGTTTTGATGATATTGTACAGTCAACTTAAATGGTCCACATTTTGTATAGTACTCTGACTCTCGATCTTATATATCTTCCGCCTTTTCTGTTCTCCAAAGTGTAATCTCTTTTACCAAATATTAGCTAGGAATGCCCCACTCAGCGTCTGCATTACATCAAAATAGTCTTTTTTTCCCTACTTCAATCCCAAAACTATGGCGGTAAATATTCCTTTCTTAAGAATTTTGTTTCTTTCCACTCCACGAGATTATTACTTCATGTTTCCTGAATTAAATTGAGTTTTTTGTTTATGGAGCTCTTTAACTACTGTGGGTTTTAGCCTTTCATTCTACATTGGGCGTGAAAGATCGGAAATTTTGCTCAGAGACTTCAGGCTTGAGGTTGTTTTACGTGCCCTAAATCACGGGACCACAGCTTTGCTTCCCTTTCGAAGGAAGGCATGCTAAGGACTTTTGCGCCCGAAAAAAGCCATCGCCTCACGACCTCGGGCACTAGAGGCTAGCACGGTACTCCTAGACCACCTTCATGTTTCCCCGCACAACGGACTAATTTTATAGTAAAGATAACAGCGAGCTTCCGGGATTTTGCCCAATAAGAAACATTTTATTGCCTGTGTTCGCTCTAGTCGAAAGGTTTTCCCTCTTACATCTACAGCTCTGATTTGTTAAATGTTGCATTTAATGGAATAGTATAAAAGGTAAGAATAAAGGTAGAAGCTTGACACTAGAGGTAGGCGCTGTTTGACATTTCAATCCCAAATTAAACTGCAACGCTCTTATGTCCGCAGGATATTTTTCCCAAGCGTTTCTGTGTCCTGTACTGGCATAGAGCAAAACGGAAAACACTAACAGGAAGTTTCTGGGAGCCAATGAAGCAGATTAATAATAGCCGGTAGTAGGCACAACAGATAGCAAATGTGATATACACATTCCTCTTACTGGAAACTGGCTTAATTACTGGAAAAGTAATTAAAGAATGCTATTAATAGTTGTGTTCCTTTAGATTACTTTCTTATTGTCAGAAGATTTATGATTATGTATTTAATTTTCACTTGGCCTTTATTATGCAGTTGCTTTCTAAGCACAAGATTAGTTTTGCAGTTCCACTAAACTGAATTACTTTGTCACATTAAAAGCTATGAAAGTTTTAGTGTACAGTCGAGTTCGTGGAATCGTGATGACATAATGTGTAGTAGCTTATGTTAGTAAGGGAATATTAAACCGCTTCTGCTAAGTCCAAACCCCATTCATGTCCTAGTTATAGCACTCCGGTTAATGTTTGTCTTACTCCCTCCCCTTTCCTCCGTTCCTGAGCCTGAAACCGACCTATGTTCACGGGTTAATGTTTGAGTACCAGACTTTTAACTTTGTAGTAAAGCATGCCTACCAGCCACCAACGAGAAATGTTTCCGTACTCCTTCCCTTTTGCCGCTCATCTAGACCTGATCTTTGTACGCAGGCTAATATGTGTATGTTGGAATTGAATTCAAACCATTATGGAATTGGCTCACCCAGGGCTGGTCTAAAATACAGATGATGAGGAGTTTCTGTCAAAGACTATAGGAAACCAAAAGCATTGGCACGTTTCTTTGTATTCGACTTATATGTAGTAATGAGTTTAAAGGAAATCAATCATAATATTAGCCCTACATGTAACAAAAGATAATAGGCAAATATATATAAATATTTTTAAAATTATTAACAAACAATTGTAAAATTAAGAGATTTGGGCCTAAAACATACAGTTTAAGAATAAATCAATTGTTGTATTGCCTTAATTTATGTAAGGTAATGTGCGAATCATAGTTGTGATATTCGCTAAGTAGTAAGTTACTGGCAGCTAGAAACAAACTGCACTAAAATAAACTCTCTCTTTCCAACCCCTCTCCGTTTAAGGGTGATATGGTAGAAACAAATCAGAACAGCTGCGAAGTTATATTCGAGACGAGGGTCTTATTTAAAAAGAGAAGAAAAGATTCTGGACTTGGAAAGAAAGAATAAAAAAAAGCACACGGAACGGAAGAGGAAAAGCAAAAAGGGAGAAGATAATGGAGGGAGGAGAAAGGAGGCAGAATGGAATTTCCGCCCAATTTACCACCGCCACCACAATCTGCAGCCTGGGGGGGATCAGCAATCCAAATCGGATCAAGATTAGAAAACAGACTAACAGCCCAGCTCTTGTACTCTCCAACCCAATGTTTAACACGATTAGTCGCTATCATCTGATGAACAAACACCGCGACAAACTCACTGGCCGCTCATGTTGGCTGCACTGCAACATGTGCGTTATCTAGCTTTTGTTTAGCAACGGGAATTCCCAAAGCAAAGAGGAGGTTTACTCAACAAGAAGCTCTGGTGTGAGCTGTAGAAGTATCTTGAAACAAAATACTTCATTACATTCCGTGGAATGTTAGTACTACAGGAATTCATTAGCTAAGCTATATAAAATGCTTCTACTGATAGGTTTTCATACAAAAGCTGGAATCAAAATAAACACCAGCATTACAAAAGAACCTCACCCTGGAATACAATATGACAGAAATAAACCCGGGTTCGGTTAAAACCATTACTTTATTAATAATTATTGCTAGTAGTTCCTCCTCTTTATGTGCGCTATTCGGCGGCAAAACAAACAAGGCCTTGATGTGTTTGCTCCTACGCTTAATATCCCCAAGCATAGAATACTTGACGCAGCTGCTGTGGCCCGAGCTTGTCACGTGGATGGTGGTGTCCTTCAGCGGCGCTGTCACCCAACGAAATCCCAGAGGCGCTATCGAGAGATAATGAGATACTTTTGGATGTTTCTTCCCTCGCCTTCGGCGAACTCTCTTGAAGCTCCTGCGACCATATATTGGCGAGCGTGCTCGCGACAGTTAGTGAGTTGGTTGTTGCGACGGATAGTGAGTCAGCTATAGCTATGTATAGACTACGTATCATAACAAGCAACCGCCTGGACCTGGGTCGGCCGCGTTCTTGCAGACATGCCCTATGTGGAATATGTTCCACGAGACCACAGTTGTACTGGGTATATTAAATGCAATAACCAAATTTATAGGGGTGATAGAAGAGACCAAAACAGACTTTTTGCAGAATGACCCCAAGTATAATATTAATTATCGAAAGACAATGCCATAATATTGAAAAATAACCCACTATTGTTGTAACGTTACTCACTCATGCTTCAAAACTACTTAAAAACTATCCAAAGGTGCAGCCTCTGGCAATATAAACTCTCTAAGGATGTAGACGGCCATGGTTGCCCAATTATAGGTTTTCCAGCCAGATCTAGAGGTTTTTCGGTTAGTCTTGTCGAAAAGCTGTTATGCTACTTAGCGGGAGCTGTAGCGGCTTTTTGAATAAAGGATAATAAAAACGGGTACTGTTGTCATCACAGGTAGAGCATAATGAAGGTAGTGATATTCGTATCCCCAAGATTAGACTTATCTTGTTAATTAAAAAGAATAACCTGCTCAGTTCAGCTTGTAGTCTCCCTTAGAGAATCGAAGAAATGCATTACAAACACAAAAGGCAATGATCACTGCATATATACCTAAGTTCTTGGTGCAGTGGATTAGAACGTTGTGGTAAGCAAACTGCAATGGTCCGAAGCCACCTTGCGGGTGGGAATTTTTTACCCATGTATAGCAACGATGGACTCTCAGAATATGAGGATCGACGACTAGTAGCGATTTGTGGGTCAAGAAACTAATTATCTCGTAAGGATTGGATGATCTCCTGCAGTGTGCAAGTGTGTTTGAGTCGGACAGCCGGTTTGATAGGCCTTGGGTCTTCAGGGGGTGTCATAGAATGACGATGGTTATTATTATTATTATTATTATTATTATTATTATTATTATATTTTTCATTGTCATACAGTACTAAAATTCTTCGCAGTGGGTAACCAAAAGTATCTTAATTTGAAAGTTTAATGGTAATTGCTGCTTTTTCCATAATCTCTAGATGTTGCTTAAAAAATTGTGAACTTAGCTAACGCCATTTATTGCGATTCCGACAGCATAGATTGGTAACCCTGTACAAGTCTGTTTATCATACGCGTTCAAAGACTCCAGGCATGAGCTTAGTGTGTCAGCAGCTGCAACACGCGAACGACGGGCTCCCAAGTGAACAATAACGTTCTGCATGTTGTCACAACATAAACATTGCGCTCTGACGTCATGGCAAGTTTATTGATTAACGTAATATTGTTGGTTTTTAAGCAGGAATATTATAAGTGAGCCCATCAACTGTAATCTTCATTCATGCCATAATTTCTGGATTTGTCCTCAACAATTAGTTTCACATCTTTGGCCATGGTAGTTTAACGCAAAAACCTTGGCTTTGGTCTCTTATATCCAGTCAAAAGGTTTTATTATTGAATTTAGTTACACGTTTATATTTTTCCGATAAGACTGGTAGCTTTGCTTTGCCCCTACTGTCTCACTATTAACGCAGGGTGGCAAAAGCACGTCGTGCACCGCGCAACGCAATGCAAATGCGGCATCTGTATAAAATGTAGACTACGTGTACATGTTTTGGTATAAATAAAGAAAACGGAAACATTGCGTTCACATAGTTTTATACACGCATTATCGTTTATTTTATCTCTTCTACACATTAATTCTACAGAAACTTATTTTTCTATTTAATTCATGTCAAGCAAAATGAAATCATTACGCATTTCTTTATAGGCACAAGAGAATGCAGGATTTAAAAAGCGAGTCGCGATATGCTGTGATTGAAATTTCACTCTTCGTACAACACGAGAAATGAAAGAATTCCGACTTAATGGTTCAAACATTCTATGAAAAAGTATCACAAAACTCAAACCAATAGCAACAAATATTTCGGAAATGGTTAATATCTGAAAAAATATCTTTATAGTAATTATATGTCACGAGATGGCAATTTTCGTGTAATAAGTGTGTGAATATGTTTTAAGGTTTATCGACTGTATAAAATTAAAAGTAATTCATTAGGAATAAGGGGACTTAAAGGGTACCCTTAGATTATTGAGGATATGAAGCTTATTAACCATGTAAATACATTAAATATTGTTACCTCAATCCAACTGTTAGAGCTATTTTTGAAAAAATAAAAAATGAATGAATGTGTTTCATGTAAAGTTTAGTTTGAGTTAGAAGATTTTTCGGAACATATGATATCGCGGGTCTTTGGAAAATATCAAGCAAAATATGAAAATATCAAGTTTGGTACTTATCCAACATTTCGTTTTTGAATATATAAACTTGTATTTTAAATGAGATGTGGATAAAAAGTAGCTTTGCGAGTAATACAACACTTCCGCTACCTATTATAGGTAGGTGCTAGAAAAAGTAAAAATTGAGAATAATTCATAAATAGAGATAATTCAGAGGAATAGAGTATGTGCATCCCTCCACAAACAGATGTCACAAGAATATAAAACTAAGCAGAAGACTAACTCGAAATAAGACAAGGCTACGATAGGCATTCCGTCGTTATTTGTGAAAGGATGAAAACCATGTGGATGTTTATTGTTGCCTTAATGGCACATACATACCTATGCTCTCTATTAGTTTATAAGATCTTAGTTTTAGCTGATTATATGTATTGTGACATTTGTAATATTATTAGCATTATTGCGTACGTGACCTGGTGGCCCAGATCGGATATTGTGCAAGAGTGGAGGGGATGAAAAACCGGTTCCTAGCGTAGCGTGCCCACGCCGAGTTTAGCGTGGGTTGAATCAGTCGAATCGAGGTTCTACTAGCAATCAGGTGTGTGTGTGTGCCGCTTATCCATGCATACAGCATGGCGTCCCCACCGACAGGCAAGGAGGTATTGTAATTCCTTTTTATCATAATAAATAGTTACCATCCATTTAGTCTTGGTCTGGATTTCTATAGTAGATAGACCCTTCCCTTAGCCACATAATGAATTAAGAATATTGCTAGGGACTTTTTAGTTATATTTTCAGAATTTCGTTGAGCGCGCCTCGTCGTACCTCGCATAATGTGTGATAAATATTCTGTATGTTCACGATACCTGTTGCTCTACACCCCATTGAGCTAGAATAGTAAAGAGGTTACGACAGTATAATCTATTCATATTTGTGCTACACGATTTATGATTAAGTTTTCTAGTGTATCTTTTCAGTTATAATCAGCGTTTCACAAAATCGTTTATCTAGAATATGTGCTTAAGCTTAGAATTTAAAGAAATTCAGTTTGTCAAATATTAACAGAATTTTTAAGAGCTTCTTTTCCTGTTTCTATTACGTGTTTTATTACTGAAGAGTAATGCCAAGAGAGTTATTTGAAAATTATATTTTAAACAAATAATAGGACCTTCACATTATAATGTTTACACTCTGTTATACTTAATCGTGTTATGTTTCTGAGCATTTTGACACAAAATTGTAATACATAAGCCAAAATGTAGAAGCTATTTAACTATACTTTCTATTAGCTAATACTTTCCTATAGTAAGTGGATTAAGTATTCCACCTAAAAATTCGATAGGGAGATTTCATTAGAAATACACGCTTTTAGGTCCACGAGTAAAAAAACACAAATTTTGGAAAAACGTCCCTGAGTGTGTTTGTGTGTGAAAAACCTAACTTAAAACCGAAACATTGTTTAATACCAAACTTGGTATTTAAGTTCAGTATCTTCCATGGATGCAAAGCCAAGAATTTATGTAAAATATTCCCACCCCAAACAACTCCTTATACGAAAAGTTTTAATATATTTTATTAAAACAGGCTATGTTTAAGATATCTAGATGGCAAATAAAATATATGTCTTGAATTTTCCGGGAAGTCCCTGTTTTATTCTGAATTACTTTAGTGCAATTGTAAACCGTAAGAGTTTACCAATTGATAGATATGGACAAAATCCTACTACACAAAACGCATACACATAATTAAAGCTCACAATTTATGTCAAATAAAAATGTCTGTGCGTTTAACCACTTCCGTGATATTGTTTGTTATTGGTTTGCTTTTGTCGGGGTAAGTCGCTATTGGTATTTTTATCTCATGGTCATGGAAGGAACATTAAATTTCCAATCCAAAAAATTCGCTTTTCAAAAATGTTATAATAGTTGCAGCCTACTGTATCCTTCTTAAACCTAAAACTAAATAATATGCAAATATGTAATGAAAGTATAACTCGATCAACAAAAGGTAGGATGAAAGGTAACTTTTAGTAAGAATACCTTGTAGAAAAGTGAGTAGACAAAGTCATGTGAATGCAACACAACAGACTTCTTAAAATTAATTTTTAACTGTTAAGGTAAATAAAGTGGCACAGATTTATTATATATAACGGCAATGTTGTGATTATACCTTTTTTAAGTTCCCTGTTTTAACCAGTTTATGATACTGTTTTACTACACACAAACACCCATGCCCACGGCGGCACTCGAACCCGCGACCCTCAGCTTGGCGGAGCGCTACACTCCAGCGACCACGGCTACGACGGCCGGTTACCTTGATAAGTTGCATTCACAGGAAGTAGCTTCCGAACGTAGTACGATAAAATAAAAGTAGTAAAATAATATCGGTGAGATAGATAATTTAATGCATCCTGCATTGCTAAACACATTGTATGTCTCTTAAGTGAGGTATATTGGAACTGCGAAACGAGGTCGTGATACAGTTTCACACTAGGATACCAAGCTTTGTGAGGTAAGTTAAATGTGTGAATATGCGTTTAAAATTTTAAAACCCAACGTGTAGATTTGAAATATTAGACTATAGTGCTCCGTATCAAATTGTATGCGTATGATATTTTTTATAGATTGGAATTATTTCGTTTTTCCTTAATTATAACTGTATATTTACGGTGTGAGTTAATATATTTTAAATGGTACTTGTTCTCTCAAACAAGCCATGTATAAGACAAGATTGGAAAGCTAGAATTAAACTGAAAAATTCAATTCCATAGACGGGATTTGAACCACAGATCTTCCCTTTCTTTAACCAATTGAGCTTTCATGGCTACAGGCCGGTATAACCTAAATTGCCCAACTGACTCTCATCCCAACTCATCTCAAAATGAATTTGAGATCTCCTTGTGGCTTACCAGAAAGGGTCAGTTGGCGAATCTAACGTCATGGTGGCTTGCTTCCACGTTAGCTCAGTTGGTTAGAGCAACTGATTGGAAACCGGAAGATACGTGGTTTAAATCCCAGCTATGGCATTGAATTTTTAATCTTCTTCTATCTTTACAATAAAGCTTGAAAATAATCTAAAACGAAAAAACTTGTACTTTTAGGTAAATAAAGCATTAACAGAAAGCATTGTTAATGTCCATGAAACAACACTTTTGTCTTCCTTGAATTCGTTAACGTATTCAACTTAGTAGCATTTGCAGACCTGCAGATTCGTTTCTAGGTGAAAAATAGAAGCTATTTTTGTACAATTTAAATTGGATGGTGTATCCTACACATAAAGAAAGCAGAAAAAGAAAGAATGTCTAAAACGACAGTTGTTTCCACCACTTTTTTATAAAAGAAGTTTCCAAATAAAGGATATGAAATACGCTAATAAATTCTAAGCCATATTCCGCAAGCAGAGAAAGAAAAGCAAACACTCTCTCTGGTGAGCAACTGCAATAATAAAAATTAAAGACAATCTTCTCACTGCTCTTAAAATGTAATGAAAATATCCGACTTTAATGAACAAAACTACCATGTTATTATTACCATTTTCAATTGCATGACCAAAGTTGGGAGCGAAAAAAGTTTCTACCTCATATTCATGAATATGAAAATTTTAATCTCCATTCCAGCTGCCGAGAAAGAACAATAACAAAGTAATTAATATTTATTAAATAGTCAGAAATTCAAAGGGTTGTGACAGGTATACTTTTGAGTAAAACAACCACCTTGTTCGATAAAGATGGTTCTGAAGAACGTAGGAAAATACGAAGTGTTTACCTTGGTTTTGTTCAACGAGTTCCATACTTTAAAACTAAAATGGAGTTAACCACACTTTCACATCTATTTATTTTAAGAAGTGTACA
Organism: Deroplatys truncata; assembly: GCA_030765065.1. Taxonomy (NCBI): domain Eukaryota; kingdom Metazoa; phylum Arthropoda; class Insecta; order Mantodea; family Mantidae; genus Deroplatys; species Deroplatys truncata. The sequence goes on from CM060981.1 coordinate 189,877,718, forward strand.
TCTTCATAATTTTTCCTCTGAGAATATAGAGTACAAAAATGTTACAGTAATTCATCTCGGAACTTCTAGTGCTTAGTATTTATTCATCAACAACAACTGTAATAAAAATCAACAAACTTGTAACTCTCTGCCCGCTGGTTAAAAAAATAAAAAAGCAACATCGCTCTCTTCTTAACAAACATGTTTTCGTTTGAAACAATTCAAATGTTTAGATTTTCACCTATAAAATAAACGAAGTTAGACTTATTGTTTCCAAAAGAAAATATTCAGAGCTTATAAAGCGTTCGATTTGGATGGTAATTTCTATACATTTACGTTTAATTCAATATATGAATATATTTGTTTATTCTTTTGCCTTGACAGCCTCGCATTAAATAAACGTAAATGAAAAAATAACACATTCCTAACGCGATATTATGTATGAATCCATTAACCATGTACTGTATTAAATAAGACCTTACCTTATGGACTTTGGTTGCTGTTTTAAAATATAAATTGGGAAATTCTTCATAATAGAAATGCCTTATGTCTTCCATTACTTGGTATCTCTCTGTAATACAGTATTTTTTGCAGTGAAGTGAATTCTCGTGTAACTATGTTATTGCAAAGCTGCGTTTTCATAGCTGTTATATTCAATAGAGAAGAAAAGTTATGTGCCTCTAGGACACGATAATGTCGAACATAGTAACAAAAATACGATTTAGTGTTGCTTCTTTCATCTGAAACAAGGAATTTTAATTTTCGGCAATGTTTCATATGGACAAAACTGATGTGTTACACTCACATTACTTTCTCCACTCTTGTACAAGCTATTTTTACAAACGCTATTCTGCATATGCTTCATATTAATCGAGATATCGAGATGTTAATCTTATTGCTGATTTTCTTGTAGATGCAAGAGGAATTGCTAGGCTTTAAGCGACAGTCAAATATTTTAAGAGGTGGTTGCTATGTGGAGTATTCTTTGCATTACCAGGACAAAAAATCTGATGTGTTACACTCACATGACTTTCTCTACTCTTGTACAAACTATTTTTACAAACGCTTATTCTCCATTTACTTCATGTTAATCGAGATAAACATTTGCAGACTCTATCTTATTGCTAATTTTCTTGTATATGTAAGCGGAATATACATTTACAAGGGCAATATAGAAATACAGTAGCCTTTAAGCATATACATATCTCTTAATAGCTGGTTGCTAGGTGCAGCACCATTCTCTTTGCCACAGATTAATGCTCTTTGCATATCAAAGACAAAAAATGAATAACGAATTCCCATTTAAGAAAATAAGTATTGAAAAATTTAAGAGAATAACAAGCAATATCTCGAAAATGGTTCACTCAACAAAAAAAATGTATATGACATGATATATGTATTTTAACGCCATCTAAATTGTTTGTGTAGTAAACTTTTCTCTATCTCTTATGGTTTACCGGTTATGAAAAAGTCGTTCACAATGAAGAACACTTTTGGAGACATTCCCAGAAAATTCAAGATATACGTTTTATTTGTCATGACAATATCTTAAACATATGATATTTTAATCAAAATCGTCAGAGCCGTTTTTGAGAAAATTAAACTTTCCGAAAAATCTTCCATGTAAAGGGTATCCTGGGGTGGGGGGATTTTGTTGAAAATCTTCGTGTCACATCCGTGGAAGATATTGAACCTAAATACCAAGTTTAGTGTTTATCCGACTGTTCGTTTCTGTTCACAGACAGACAGACACACAGGCATATGCACGGACATGTTTCCAAAAATGCTTTTTTTTGGATTCAGGGGGTCTCAAAACATGTATTTCCGGTGAAATCTCGGTATCGAATTTTTGGGTGGAATACAATACTTCCCCTACTTACTATACGTAGTAGAGAAAGTAAAAAGAGTGAATAATGAATTTGAGAAAAATTCTAAGTATTGGAAAATTTAAGGGAATAACAAGCAATATCTCGAAAATGGTTAACTCAACAAAAAAATTTATATGACTTAAATTGTGTATTTTAAGGCGATCTACATTTTTTGTGTAGTAAAATTTTGTTTATCTCTTATGCTTTACGAATTATGTAAAAGTCGTTCACAATGAAGAATACTTTTGGAGACATTCCCAGAAAATTCAAGATATACATTTTATTTGTCATAAAATTATCTTAAATACATGAGATTTTAATCAAAATCGATTGAGCCATTTTTGAGAAAATTAAAATTTTCGAAAAATGTTCCATGTATAGGGTAATTCGAGGTGGGGGGATTTTCATTAAAAACCTTCGTGTCGCATCTCTGGAAGATACTGAACCTAAATACCAAGTTTGGTGTTTATCCGACTGTTCGTTTTTGAGTTATGCTGTTCACAAACACACAGACAGGCACACACACCCACACAGACACACACACAGACACATACACGGACATGTTTCCAAAAATGCTTTTTTTGGATTCAGGGGGTGTCAAAATATGTATTTCCGATGAAATCTCGATATCGAATTTTTGGGTGGAATACAATACTTCTCCTACTTACTATACGTAGTAGAGAAAGTAAAAAGGAAGGAAAAGCAAAAGTGCTTGTTGATAACAACTCATCTTACGGTTTTAGACGCTCCTATTTAGTCCTGGTACAGCAAATGGTCAGCAAATGCCTTGAGCAATACGAAAATAACAAAACATATCAGCAATAAGAGTCAGAATATATGATAGTGAAGGTGATGGATGATTGGGAGCTGCGTGAGACGCTTGGAATCTCTGCCTTTGACAGTTTTTGTATCCATGTTCTTCCTCATACTTTTTCGAATCTTCCCTGCCTTTATAGAGGTTCACACTAGAGGAATATATTTCTAAAAATTCGTCAGGAAGGATTGCTCTTTAATGGGCTTTAAAGAAAATAGTGGTAATGAACCCAATATTTCCTGGTGGGTCCTTTTAAAGGGATTATGCCAATGACTTCCTGACTTTCTATGATAATTTAAGAAGTTGGAATTTGGTACGGCTTGCCTGTCTCATCATTTCTGGCCTCTTGGTGGAGACCTGACAATGGTCCTGCTCCGGAATGACTGATTCTCCTTCAATAAAAGGAAATTTTGTTTCTTTCTCAGCAGCTCAGCTTCGCCTTCATTGCTGCAATAAAACAGTGGCCAGGTATGCAACGGAATTTACCGAATTTTGTTCGGAAAGAATTATAAGGGGTTATTAATCCTTAATTAGACAACGGTGGGATGCTTTCCAGCGTAGCTTTTCTCCTCAGATTCAGAAGCAGCCAGTATTGCAAATGAGATCCTGAAGAAACAGCTTCAATGGTTGACTTGGACCTAATTTCATGGATTGCAATTCCCGATTTGCTGTCTAACCCAGACCGTCTCCATAAAATACTAGACACTCCGGAAAATAATCAAAGTAGACTATTCTGTCTTCACTTTAATGAAGACTATTAAACAATATAGTAAAATAAGATTGCCTTTTACACAGCTGATAGCATGTCGAGGTTCGGTGTGTAGACAAAGTTTGGGTAACGGAGGAGTGGCTTGTTTCATAATCGGTTTTCCCCTAATTACCACCGTTTGTAAATATGTTTTTTACCATTCTGAATATTGATGTAATAAGTATTTATTATAAGCATTTATTTATTATAAAGATATAAACTTTAGGCCCAAACCTAAGAGCCTCGGAAATACCTATGCTTATTATTTTGCATATTATGGAAATATGTTTAATTCTACTTAATTTGGTATTTGGTTTATATAAATATATATTTAAAGTGTTAGTATATTTGCTTTGTCTCAGAAAATGATTATTTAAGAAGTCTACGGTTTGACTTCTTAAAATAGAATTATTGCTTCGTAGTATGTTGGCTTATTTGGGTATCCAATATGGCGATAGAACTTAGCGCATAGCTGTTTGAGATGGTGAACAAACATTCTTTTTTTCGGCAGTTTGAGTGTTTTTGTAGTTTTCACAACGACTAAACCAAAGGGCACTTTTAATGGAAGCAAATAAAATGGTAGGAAAACTTATAGAACAATTCCAGCAACAGTGCAAAATGACATGAATATGGAACAACTGATAGCTATAATGTAATTTATAAACAATTCTGTACGCCCAAGTATTGCTCGTCCTTCAAATGCTTCCAAGAAAGCATATAAAATGCACAAGTTTAGTGAAACAAATCTAAATGAAACACTAAACATGGCAGCCAATTTCAACATTGTTAACGCTAATTTATGTGATGCAGCGAGTTGTAACCTATGTAAGACAAAAGCGATCTTTCTGAAAAGATGTATCAATGCAATGATATGTTAAGTAATCTTTCAACAAATTAAATTGTGACGGCAAAAAGCATTCTTGACTTCTTAAAAACTCAAAACATAATATTTTTATGCAAATCTGGCATTTTACTATGGACTTAGATGCATAAGAGATGTTTTATTAGCTATAAAGTTCTTTATGCAATTCTGAACCTACCAAATTCATATCATGTATTGCAATTCCCTATAAATCAGTAGTCAAAACAAGTGTGAATCAAAGCTACCTCAAGAGGGCGTTTTCGATCTAAGAAATCCTACGTATCAACCATTAGCATTGCCAGTGATAAAGTTCTTGATGTAGATATGTTGACCAAGTATTTCCGGAGTTGTAGACAGTTTGATAACGACAAAAGAAGCATGCATGGAAAATCTTTCACAAAAGTTTATGAAGGAAATTGTAAGGTAACGGAGGTTACTGCTACAGTGAAAATATTTCAGCGTTCCCAGCAGAATCGGGTGTTCACTTAAATTTTCTTGGGGATGGGAATACCAAAATATACAAGCCAGTGATTGAGAATAAGCCTAACGGCGGACAACAAATAACCAAGCAGGAGTGTATAAATCATGTCAAAAAGAGGAAGGGCACATGATTGCGAAAAACCCAGACAACTAGGTAGCACTGAATTAACAGATGGTCTGACAATAAAGCGTTGCTTGACAGAAAAACATAAATCAACTTGCTCAGTACTTCTGTATGACAATTGGAGACAACACAGGTAATTTAGATGGCATTTTGAGAGCTGTTTGGTGTATGCTCTACCATAAGGTGTCTACAGATTACAAACCGTGATTCATAATTTATGATCAAAGAAATTGTGTAAATATTTGATACCGGCCTCGTAAGAAGCTACATTAGACAAGCAAAAAAAAAAACAAAAAAAAACATAGACACCAAAGGCAGTTATGCTTGACTTATGAACCCTTTGCTTGAAGACCTTGCCCATGCTGATTTTTAAAAATATGCTTGAGGAAAAACCAAAATGCCAACGAATCAATTCGAGAACCCTGGGTAGTTCCGAGTGACAAAAATTGTGTTTGTTGGTATGTCTATACTGGAACATATTTAATGATGGCTACACTGTTAAAATACGCGACAGACATGGACACATTGCGAATATAGTAGATTGATGTTGCAGTTACAAGCATAATCCGAGATGCAAAATCCAAAACAAAGAGGAAGCACTTGACTACCAAGATGGAGAAAAAGACAGCAACTACCAACCAGAAGCGACTCAAAATTGTTCCGAGATTTATAGTGTTTACGTCATTTACTCTAAACTACATTTTTAAAAAGAATTACTAGTCTTTTTACTGAAACTATCGGGTATATCTGCATAAAATGTTTATCTAAAAATTCAGGTAATACTATGTGAAGTTGCTTTAATTGAGATTACTCAAATATTTTATTCTAAAAAGTTTTAAATCCATAATTTAACTGAAAATGTTAAAAGTGTTACAAAAAGGTCCCTGGTTTTCTCTAATGAATGTTATATCACTAAAAAATCAATAGGTGTACTCAAAAGGAATTAACATAATTTGGAAATTGAAACTGAGTTTTATTTATGGACGCTCTTTAACTACTATGGTTCTTAGCGTCCCATTCTATATTGGGCGTGAAACACCGGTAATTTTGCTCAGAGGTCTCTTTATCAGGCTTGAGGTTCTTTTACGTGCCGTAAATCTACGACACGGGACCACCGGCTTTACTTCCCTTCCGAAGGAAGCCGTACTAACGATTTTTACGCCCGAAAAAATCCATCGCCCTCCGCCGGGTTTGAATCCGCGACCTTGAGAACTAGAGGCTAGCACGGTACCACTAGTCCACGGAAACATCGTTTGGAAATGTCACACTTCTGTCTAGTAAATTTTCAGAAAACAGTTCATTAATATAGCTGGGAAGGTAGTATCAAACCTTAAAATCAATAACATAGCCGGAATTGAATTTTTTACTCTGATTCTCCCTTTCGAACCTTTTCCTACACACGGTTTGAGTGAAAGAACAATTAATTACTATAAACATCACTGTTTTAACATTAGTTAGATAGGACTTGACGACTCCCTTTAATTAAGCACGGTCACTGCCATTTCTATTTATCATCACGCCGTGTAACTTTAACATCTCTACCTACGCCTATCTTTCATATATTACTTGAAAATAGAAGTTATTGCTCATGGTTTAAAAAAATACATGATACTAATACTTACAAAGTGCATACACTTTCGTTTTGAATTAAATCATTTAATCTCCTGGACACACCTTTGAGGGAGGACACCATTCCCTACAACATGAATATGTTCCAATGTTCACCGTTTGTAAGGGGCCAAACTCAGCGTAAGAACATGTTCAGTCCACTTTGTATCCATGGCACCATTTTCAACATTTAAGTAGGGGCTTTTTGGCATCCTATGGGGATTTAAATTGTAATCCTTTCTTATACTCAGTTTACTATGTGGATGCTGTCCTTCGTGATATTCCGTGTCATATTCCTGTTATAGCATCACCAATTCTTTGTTCGAATAAAGCTTAGTTCTGTTTTGATATCCAACTTAAGGCAACTTTTGGGAGACAATGAGTGAAAATGATGTCGCTCCCGATAAAGTCAAATTGTGTACAGTATAACCATCGTAAGTGCCGAAGTATTGCTGAATGCCGATACGAGGGCTACTTGCACCTCATGGGCTACTACATCTATTTATCGCCAGTGCTTTAATAGAATTTCGACTCTATAGTCAGGTACACACGTTTCCGAATCAAATCTTTGTATTCTAAATAAATATTTATAAAATCTTATTTTCATAATAAAAACACAAGGTAAATACATAGGGTGAAGTTGAAAATCCGGTTTATTTACCTTTTAGGACTCGTCCCCTCCTCATCCAGTCCTTTTAAATTTCAAACGATACTCTATATTTCGATACCTTGGAAAGAGCACTCCTTTTTCAGCACGCCTTCTTGCATATTTTGTTGTCTATGGTCTTGGAACCCTATTATCACTACTGTTGCTAAGAGATGAATGCAACAAAGCTGAATAATGCCAAGAAACACTCTAGAAGGTTCGATAAACATTCCAAAATATTAATGATCTAGCAAACGATGGAGAACATTTAAACCTCTAGTAAAGCAAGTTAATTACATTTGTGAAACTTACAACAATTCAATCCCACTGATTTATCTTTTATTCAAATTCAAATAGCTTGAGCTAACAGCTTCCAGGCAGCCAAAAAGATACAAGACAAAATATGGAGAAAGCACGAATGAGATGTACACAAAAATGAATGCTTCTTCAAAATTACTTATCAGAATGCAGGACGCTATTTGAAATTTCAAACAGAGGGTATAATTAACCCTGATTTTAGATTTTCCCCCCCAATATCCAAATTGGCGTGTTCTAATTAAATTAAAATCAAATAGTTATTTAAACTGAGACTTTTACTAATAATAGTACTGTGCTTTAGGCAAGTGTGAGATGAATATGATTAATTCTCAGCTAAAACTTAAATCATAGTACTAATTTAGATATACGTTGTTGTGAAATACATGGTGAAATTATGTAGTTTCATATTATTTAGCTTTCTTCGGAACAGATTTTGAGGTTTGGTTCTTCTTATTGTGATATACTCGTTCTCTAGAATGTTTTCAACGGGCAACCTGACCATGTAGAGATTTTAGGTAGTTAAAATAAGTAAAAAATACGAATAATATTTAAGTGTACAACGCTTTGTGGCTTTCTAATTAACAGTGGTAGGTAAAGGTCAAATCCTGATGTTCTAATTTTGCTGGAATTAAACCCGAGTGGTTCAGTGATAGAAAATAAGTTAAAATTTTTTAAAATGGGTGAAGAAAACGCTTTAAGACTTATCCGAGCTCTGTACTCAGAAGAGCATAATACTAACTGCTTACTGAAACATGGAATAATATATGGTCAACAACCCTCAGTAAACGCTAGATGCCTGCGCTGGATCCATCATTTCTTTGAACCTCTCCGAACAATTGAACGTCAAGAACAAACGGTAATTACGCGCCTCAGAATTGGTCATTGGAACTGGCACACAGATTCAACTTAATAATGAACCCCGTCAAAGTGTGAGACCTGTAATGCAACGCTTACTGTGCAGCACATCCTGCTGCTATGTCAAAAATACACGAGACGGAGACTTCAGGTGGGCTTCAGTGACCTACCAAATGCTCTAAATAACCATCAAACAATAAAAAATACTTTTATGTTTATAAGAAAATGCAAACGTTTTGAATTATTGTAAATTGTACATGTTATCATACAGAACTTCGTTTATACGTCTTTGAAGGAGAATGATAAAATAAAGCAAAAGTGAGATTAACGTTAAAATGAAACTTCTTAATAACTTAAAATGCATGCAAACAGAAGATACACATAATACTGTACAGTAGTAGGTAAAGTACTTAAATATAAACTTATGCCTAAATTATGGACAGTCAAAGTTACTGAGGCCTAAGCAATGTATCAATTATGATTTTTTGGAAGCAACACTGCATTCCTAGAATAAATGTTCATACGCAATTACTGTGCACATCTACTATTTCTTGATCATATGTAACATTGTGTTACTCCCAATGCAGTAAATGCTTCTGGGAGTGGGGGGGGGGAGTCCGCAGATTCACCTTCCGATTCTTCGGATTCCTCAGAAACCTTTTTCAGCTGATAGTGGTACAACCTTTTAAATTATTTCATCATAGTTATCCATACACACACGAAGTGGGCCGCATACAATCCCCTGCTTATCTCTGAAACTGTCACAAAGTCATGAACAACAGCGTTGCCATGTGTACTTTAGTTACGGCCCGCAATAATGATTGCAAGTTTACATGCAGACAAGAGACCAACATTCAGCTGGCCACACCATATACGACACATTTCGTGAGGATTTCTCGATCTTTATAATGTATAAGTCGACAAAAATAACTCCCGGAAGTAAAAATAATAACGTCAAAATGCTAAAACGTATAAATGGAAAACGTGAAATAGGGTAACTTTGCATGCAAAACAGGTGATGTGCGCAATATACATAGTATAAGTGTGAAACGTATAAATGCGGTTTCAGAGTACCATATCAAGTTAAAAGGTCGAGATATGACGATGCTGTTAAAGCGGCTCAAAATAAATCAAACTAAATAAAAACATAATATTGCAATCAACCAATCAGCAATGAAAGTAAACCAAACACTAAAAACAACAAAGGAAATTAAGCTATAAAGGACACACCATAACAATTGAAATTTATAAAATACTGCAAAAAAACCAGTTAAATTAAACCAGTTAGTGTTATTGAGAACAAATATAATATGTAGAATAGCCACTCAAGCTTTTTTTATTGTATCTCTTATAGAAAAAGAAACAAGTTTACAAAAATTAGAAAATTTGAGATAGGAAGCAGAGGCAGAACTTTCTTACGTGACAGTTTTTCTATCTTATAACTAAGAAGCAACAAAAGAGAAAAAATCGTAAAATAAGGGAACTGCGTGAATTAAAAGCAGCAGTTGATTCTGATTATACAGAGTGAACCATTTAAGTTGAGTCTGTACAATATCTCCAAAATTAAGCGTTGTAGAAAGAAATGTCTACGATAAAATGGTCCATCCTGTATTTGAATGGATAACTAAGCGCAGGTAGTTTTCAATATATTTAAAGTTATGGAGAGCACTTCAATTTATGTGTGTGAATATAAATGGAATCAAATACAGCTTTGCAAATGGAAATTATATCATGTCGGTAATAAATATTGCATTTTTCTGTATAAAAAAAGAAAGAACAGAACCTTTATGGGAACTGTCGATTCCTTTATTCTGACGGTTAGAAATCTGCCTGTAACAGTTGCACTATTAGTGCACATTTGTCACTGAGAACATATATGGCACATGAAGCTAAATGCTCTCGTGCAGAGATGCCATTGGGAATCGAACGCGGAACATACCAGCACTTACACAAATTTAGGCTTCGTGAGTTTGCTTATTCTTACTATTCATTCATCTATTACTTTTCGCCAAAGGTATGCATAAGTATATTTCTCTAATGCCCATTTGCATTCCGGAATTCAAACATCCATTAGAGTGACGTTATTTGACGCTAGGAAACAATAGATAATTTATTATTTTTCAATATGAACTCAGAAAACAATTAGCCCTTGGGAATTTACGATCCATAGTTTACACGCGCACTGGACTATTACGATTAGCAGTTGATGATGCTTATGGTGATTTATCGCAGGAATTGGAGAGCACACTCAATGCTCGGAGGTACCAGGAGGTACGAAATTCCCTACAAATTGGAAGGGTGCGGTTTCAGTAAGGAATCGAAAATTGGGAGTTGATGTGGCGTCGTGCAATGGAGGTAAGAGGCTGACTCGCTTTCCGGAGATGGAAATAGACTGAAAGTAGAAAAACACGGGAAAGCTTTCAGGATTCACCTTCTTTGTACGTACATCGCGTCTGCAAGGAGCGGTGGGAGAATAGAGACATGTTGCCCCCGAAACAAAGTGCCCCAAACTTTTTCTTTGCTCTTTTTGTTCCACGATTTTGTTCTTGTGGCTTTCTTATTTATGGGATAGCCACACACTGATAGATTAAAGATCCAGGTTGTATGCTGTCCGTATAAATTTACACAAGCGATATTTGCTTTAGTTGCTACATAAGCGCATTATACTGTTTTTATAATCACTTATATCAATCCTTTCGGTCCTCCCTTCATGACATAGCAGGGCTTTAATGGATGTTTTTAAATGTGGAACGATTATTTTATTAACTGTTAATTTCTACATAGCCTCTAGAGCTAATAGTTTGGTAAAACCATCTGTCACATTTATAAAAAAACATTTTAAAATATTAGAAACCCTGAAAACTTTGAATAAATAATTTTTCTATTCAAAATGCACACTTTACTGTACCAAAAAGTTTTAGAAATCCACCTCCATAGGGAAATTGTTTGCAATATTTAGAGAATTTTTGAAATTTTTAACCCATTTATACCATTTACGTTTTAATTTTCGGAAAGTTTAGGTCTAAATAAAAACAAAATTATCAATGTTCGCTTCGTAGGGAAGAAAACCGAGAGGTGTACTTTCCTAATAATCTATCTCTCTTTTTAAAGCTTCGAAATGTTCTGCTTTAATTTTCAGCACAAATAAGTGGCTTAACCATGAAGGGTTGGCTTAATTATTGGAATATTCAGGTAAACATAGAGGGCAGTTTCCTGAGCTTGTTTAAAGCCACATCCTCTACTCTTTAGTCTATGTTTTGGATTCTCAATGTTTTAAAACTTCAATGTTATTCGTCTCTGTTGTGAAAAATCATTAAAATGCAATACCGGGTGAATCCATCAGATAGCTTTTTCTATCCATGCACCGTGTATCGTATGTGAAAACATCCTATATACAGTGCTTTTCCTTCACACTATAGCCATCGCATGGCACCATGTATTCAGATAAATGATTGTGTTGCGAACGAAATTTTCTTTTTGCAACATTGAGTTGTTTTGATGTTTTAGTTTTGCAGACAATGCTACTAGCACACCGTTTATCTATATATTATGCATTTAGTTGTATGAACAATTTAAATTTCAGCGATATCAGATATCATCTAACATTGGTTTACGAGTTATGCTTTATCACTGGGGAGCAGTTTTATAGCACTTTGCTGCTATTTTTAATACGCTCTGGTTATTTATCGCTTTGATCAGTACGCTAAAACGTTTAACTGGAATTAACCTCTGCTGATAAGCAATGTGCTGTGCTTTCTTTTTTAATTATATCTGCTGCCGAAAATGGAGTGCATATTGAAGGGAATATTTGCTGTACTTTTGTTCCTTATACGCGGCTCGACGTGATATCGATTATATGCCTGCAAACAAAAACAAATCGGGTCACGTAGAGGCAATTTGAAAAGGGGACCGACACGAGGTAACCCCAGCGGGTGGTTCACTGCGGTTCAGTAATACATTTATAGTCAACTAGACAATTTGAATGACAATGGTTTCACGCCTATTATTCTTCCATTATCCGTAAACCAATCCCAGCATTAAGTAATTGCAGAAAATGTCGAGAGCAGAAACACCCTTCAGAGCAGAACTACAAAGCTATAAACGCAGTTTAAAATGGCGAATCTGTAGCTAAACGGTATTTTAGGTCGGAGTCATAAACGCGAAGTACAGTTAGATCTTCACGAGAGCGGGAATGTTTCAAACACCAGTTGAGCTTGAGGAGTATCATACACAGTCAGGAATGCTAACCTACATGATAATTATGGGAGCATATGATAATTTGAACCCGGTAGAACGTACATTGGGGCGATAAAATGTGGCACATTAACCTTTGGCATTATTATTTTATCCCCTGTAGGATTTCCACCTAAGTGGAAAGTATAATGTCGAGGCGTGGACTTTGGTAAAGGGACAAAAATCTAAGATCTTGGCAGTGGAAATGGACGGAATAAGGCGTAGTGCTAGAGTATCAAGGATGCAAAGAAGCAGAAATGAGACAGATGACAGATATGGACGAAACAGTGGTGGAGAAAATTGAAAGGCGTGGTCTTCAATGGTAAACACGGGACTGGATCTCTGACTGCTCAGATTCCAGTGCCCTCGCAACCCGAGAGACAAGTCTCACGGATTTTTTCCATTAGGGCAGTACCTATTTCATACCTCTCCTGCGTGGTCGGTGTTGAGTTAGGTCACCGTCCTTCCAGACAGGAACAGAAGTGGATACGCCACTTACGCGCGTCAGGCCAATAGGGGAATACTCTACTGGGGGAGACTACCGAACAACCTCGGTGGGGGCGACAGTACCTAGCTACCGTCTACCAGCTCTCCCTCATGGCTGGTGCTGGAGAACATCGAGGTGTCTCACAACCCCGCCTGGACGGATAAACCAGCCAGGTGTACCCAATCTCCCTTGGGTATCGGGAACCACTGTCCCGCCGAGTCCAACCCAATTCTAACGACTCCCTTACGGGAGGGGCTCGAATGTTCGGCCCGGCGTACTTCTAGTAACGTCAGAAGTACCACGAGTGCTAAGGGTCCGCAGCGCCCACACCACGGCAGTTGCAGGAGTCGGAACCCCTCCCCTACGGGAGGACTTCAATAGTATGGAAATGTGAAAAGAATGGAGGATGATAGGTAATCTAAGACCATTTTAGAATGGTCACCTCATGGAAGAAGAAAGCGAGGTAGGCCAAGAGCTACCCGTTGAGGACAGCTTCATAGGATGATCGGGGCCTGGAGGAGGATGACTTGTTCATTCGGGAAGAATGGCGAATGGGAATACAGGAGGAGTACAGAAGTGCTTAAAAGTAAGTATGGATTTCCACCTTAAGGTAACCAACCGTTTTTTTCCCAACCAGTCGGTAAGATCAAGGTTACTGCTGTCATTGAGCGTCAATAAGAAAACCATTCATTCATTCATTCATTCATTATCGGTTTAACCTCCTCTTATGTAGGACTTACACCCCCTAGGAGTTACAAGCGGGTACCAAGGGTCAGAGGCCCATCGAGGAGCAGACATTCATGGATCAGACAGAGCATCCAGGATGGGTGATCAGCCCAATGCCTGGTATGGGATGAAGGAAGTAGATGAAACGAAATGTTGGTGAAATGGATGAAAGGAAAGGTGATGATGGAGCAGTTGGTGGAATGAAAGGCGGGGGAAATCGGAGAATCCGGAGAAAACCCGCCCAGACGCCGCTTCGTCCACCACAAATCCCACATGCAGGTCCCTGGGATTGAACCCGGGCCGCCTTGGTGAGAGGCGAGCGGTCTAACCACTCGGCCACGGCGCCGCCAATAAGAAAACCAACATTTGGAAAACGGCAGTTTAGTATGAAAATACAGCTTTTTTAGTTTATTAAAAGAAGAAAGAAGACAAAAACAAACGCACAATTTTCTTAACATTCATCCTCATTCCCACCCTTTTATTATGTTATATGCCATTTTTACGACAAAATTCAACACAACATTGCGTAAACAGTACTCCACTAATGAGAACATAGACGACTATTAATGCTATCCTTAGGCAGTTCGCCATATTCCGGAGTAGATAAAGCACACTGCTTATACGGTAGCTATAATTGTATGCTCGAGGAACTGAATAGGCAATTCTTGGAGTTTTTCAGGGTAAGTTAGATTGCAAATTGTGCAACGAAGAAATTGAACTCCTGTGAGGCCTTGGCTCATTATATTGCTTTAGGGAAAATGTTTTTCAGAACCAGAAGAATTTTAAAGCACCTCTGTTATGAGACTCTTATTCCTTGGTAAAGGGTGCAGGCATAATGGAATGGCTTTAAAACAATACAGGTAGCACAATAAATCCAGTGCTGAGATGCGTCCGGAGCAAGATGGAAATGTATATCGAACAAGTTAAGACAAGGTAACCCTGGCAGAGTCCGCAACGGGGGCCTCTGGAGACTACAGACACACGGGACAGGCCTGTCTCTGAATAACCAAAAGGAAATCGTGGACCAACAAATTCCCGAGCTCCAAGGTGTTACGTGCCTGTGCCGAAGGGCTGCATAGTATATAGGAGATGTGTCATTAAAGGAGCCTCTGAGACACCTGACGGCCTTTCAGAGTATTTAGTCTTACCCAGGCATGCGCGGCTATATCTGGGAACCCTGAGAATGCCTTACGTAAACGTGGGAATTATAGAGTGTTCTATTTCCTCCAAATCGGAGGGTCTCTCAACAGGGCACTCCGAGGGAAAACCTATAATAAAGTTAAAGTATCCGGGGCCTCGAAAGGAGCTTCTGCCACCAAGACTAAAGCAATGGAGACAGGAACTGACTCCGGAATGTGAAGAAGCTGGCCATGTATAAAAAACCAGAAGTCCCATATTATCAGACCTATTTATAAGACTCTGGGAGTATTATAATTAAAATCCCGGTGGCTAGGACCCCAAAAAGAGTAAGTGAGGTAAGTTAGGCTACAAAGACTTCAATGATTCAGGCTAACTTACAACACAGCATTACTGCCTCGAGTGTTCTTAATATCAAGTGACGAGGCAAGAAGTCGTCGTAGGTATTTGCAGGGTCCTATTATGGAGTAAATATAAGGGTTTTATATTTTCAGTGATCCATCTGATGAAACACCCAGAACATATGTATTGACGGCATTCGGTAACATTGGGCTCAGCAGGGTTTTCTCACGAAAAAAGCTGACGGCGGTGTGAGGTATGAGGAAGGTGAACTGCCAAGGTAGGTCCGCTTGGTCTATTTCCCTTATACCTCTGAGGAATTTTTCCTCCTAAAGAGGTCAAAAATCTTGTGTTATACTGAAAATAGAAACCTGAGCCTATTGATTGGCAGTGACTCCAATGCTCACTACAGAGTATAGGGTAGAGCGGGCATCAGTAGAATGGGGGAAGCGTTGTTTCAGTATTTGAGATCTTGCCAAAGGGACATTCCAGTTTTTGTGAGTTACCAAAGGGAGGTGGTTCTAAATTTGGCACTAGCATCCTTCGGGTTACTAGAGGAAGTGAAGGATTGGAGGCTTTGTTTGGAACCCTCCTTATCCGACCATAGACATATTCGCCTTGATCTTGAGGGGAAAAGGAAATGAACGGCTGTTCAGGAACCCAATGAGGACCAGTTGGGACTCTTTTAGAGTGGACCTGAATGCGGGCTTAAAGTGGATCCCAGATTAGGTTAAGGAATTCGGGGGACTTGGAGTGGTACGTGAAGATTTACACGAATACCCTGATCTCTGCTTATGAAATAAATTATACATTATTAAACATAAATTTAGACTGAATTATTTTTTAAGATTCATCAAGAAAAAAACACGCTGCATTTTAATGCATATAGAGCTAACAAGTATTAGAGTAACCTGGGACTCCTATAAAGGACTCAAACGAAAGCAGGCCTCCTAGGAGTCTTCGAGCTACATTTGTGATAATATGCAGAAGGAGTCGTGTGTTGCTCGTCTGCAGGAATTGCTGGTTTCTGGAGGAGGGGCCAGGTTGTCTCGTTGAAGGTCACTTCCGTTGCAATCGAAGGCGAAAACCATGAGGCTGTTACTTGAGACCCCCACCCACAGGGACCTGTATTTCGGATCAAGAACCAACCTCGATTGGGGCACGCAGGATTTCGTGTGAAGGATGACATGTTGTTTCCGGTATTGTTACTTTTAAAAAAGTTAAATGGGCTGTTTGTTTCTTTTGAGCCATATAAAAGCGCAGGCGAGGATGGAATTGTCCCGACTCTTCTACAGGAGGGCTGGCAGATGTTTCTCCTCACCTGATGAAGATCTTCATTTCTTCCTTGCTATGAGGCAGAAGCTGAAGGTGCTTGCCTTTCCTCTGGAGGCACGCCAAAGTGATGTTTATACCTAATCCGGGTAGACAATCCTACTGCAGGTCAAAGAACTTTCGCCCTATCAGTCTAACATTCTTCTTGTTGAAAGCTCTGGAAAGATTGGTGGATAGACATTTGAGGAATGGGGTAATAGTCGACAGGGCCATACATCCTCTTGAGTAAGCCCATTGGCCGTGTAAATCCACGAAAACGGCGGTCCATCAGCTCTTGGTATAAGACTGGAGGAATTCCTGGACGGTGGAGACCTACAGTTGCAATTTCCCTAGACGTTGAGGCTACCTTCAATCATATGACTTTAGGCACTACTAGGAAGGTCTGCAGAGTAGATGAGTTGGTCTGGGGTTACGGTTTGAACCGTGACCTCCTTTAAAGCCGTCCACCTGTGGTGGTTCTGGGGAGTTAGACATTTAGGGCATTGGTCCCCGGGGTTGCCCGCAAGAGGGGTTTATCACCCACTTTGATCTGCTGAAAGAACTCAGCAAGAAAGGGATACATGCTCAAGGTCATGCTGATTACTAATGCCGCGTAGCAGGTGGGAAATTCTCGAATACTGTCTCAGAGCTCTCATAGGACTCTCTGCATACTCTGGAATAATGATATAAGGAAACGGACTGTCAACTCTGACAAGACTGAAATAATGAACTTGACAAGGAGGAGGATGTCAGGGTTGATAGACCCCTTCTGTTTGGACGAAATTAAGGCTATCCGAAACGGTGAAGTATCTAGGTGTTATCCTGGGTGCTGAGCTGAGATGGAAAGAACATGTGGGTTACAAAGTAAAGAAGGATCATAATTTTTTGTGGGCATGCAGGAGAGACTCGCACTGAAGTGGAGCCTAAAACCAAAGTTGGCTATAACCTCGGCGATAAGGCCCTCGATAGCCTTGCGGCCTTAGTTTGGTGGCCTGCCTCTCTTGTGGGGTAGTTACTGCCAAGCTGGATTCGCAGCAAAAATTGGCATCTTTGATGATAACCGGAGCGGTTACTAACTCGCAGTCCACCTTGGAGTTTCTTGTGGACCTTCCTCCTTTACATTTGTTTGTGAAGGGTTTGCACTAGTGAGCGCGCACCACATCTGAACTGTATGGGTGCTATTTTAAGCTACCCTACAAATGGCACTCACTGATTCTAACCAGATTTCAGGAGATGTGTTCCTTTGCTCTGATGATAGGGGATCTGATTATGTCTGGTTATAATGTAAGTCCATCTCATACTATGGTAATACCTTCTAGGGAGGAGGGGGACCCAGAGTCTCTCACGAAGGCTGGGAGCCGAGTGTAGTCGACGGATGGATGCCGTTTCGGGGGCAGGACGTGGGATGGAGCCTGGGGCCCTAGGACCTGGCTTGTAATTCCCATTGAAAGTGTTGCCACCATTTTTCTGGCTGAAATATCTGCAATCTTAGCTTGTGTTATGCATATTCTTATTTTGCCAGGTAGAAGGCGGTGTTTATCCGCTCAGATAGCCGGGCAGCTTTGAACGCTTTTCGAGCGGTCAAAATTACATTCAAATTGGTGTGGCAAATCTAAACGATGTTGTAGAGACTCTGTCAGCTGTGCGGTTACTTTTCATTGGGTTCCCGGGCTTGCTGATATTGGAGGAAATGAGATGGCGGATACGCTCTCAATGACGGGATCGGAGTTCAACTTTTGTTGGTCAATTATGAGATACCCCAGCTTACAGCGTTGATATCCCAAGTAAACAAGCTACCGCCTGGCAAGCCCATGATTTTATATCGGTGCCTGGCGAAAATTCAGTGAGTTACTCCTGAATTCAACAATAAGCTCAGAGGAGTTGTTGGCTATCCCATAGGCCACAACACTTTGCATAGGTATTTATACATAATGGGGCTTACCCAAGAACCTTTAGGTAGGAAATGTGTGAGGGACTTTGAAACTTCACAGCACATATTATGTGAATACGAAGGATTCGCTACGCATACATATATAAATCTAGGGTCATTCATTTTCGAACCTGAGGGTATAAGAAGGGTAGATATCAAGAGGCCACTCAAGGTTCATCATCATGAGCATCACCATACATAATCCTGGCAGAGGGCGGGGTAGATTTGTCAGTACCAACATAAACACCTGCGTTTCATTGCGGACCACTTTTTATGCTCGTCAGTACAGAATACCTAGAAAATATATATTATCCTAAAATATTTTATTATAATTTTAAATCAATTCTACTGTTACAGCGAATTGCGTTGAGCAATATTCTAAGACTATTAATATTTGTAAATAATCATTATAAGTATATGCTGTTTCAATTTTGGTAGTACGATTAAATAAACACGCATTCTTAGGTGTGGTGTACATTTGTTATGGAAACCCCCTAAGGTAAAGTCAGTCCGTTATGACTTTATGTAATTGTACCACTGTAGAGGGTGAGAGATGTAAGTGCGTTAATGCATTTGGCTTGGGTCAGTTTTAGCACTGCGTTTGATTTGTTTGATTTCCAAAAACTATTTTACAAATAAAAGGCCCTTAATGTCAAAGTGCGTGTTATTTTCATTGAAGAACATTAAATATCGAAGCAACACTACAGCATAATAATAAGATTATTTCTTTATAATGTAAATAATTGGAGCAAAAACCCATAATTTTGAAGTGTTCATACGATACTTTCCTATTTTAAGGTTTCAAACCCTGTGCGGAACAAGCAAGTTCTGTCTGTTTAGCATTGATTTAGCTAGTGCGTGGGGGAGCGCTTATAAGTAGGTAGGAGTTTAGCTACTGAAAGGAGGTAATGTTTACTTGGTCTCAGGCAAGTGAAGGGTAAAGACGTGCGATAGTGAAATACTGTTAGCTATTTTCTACTGTACGTGCCACGCACGGCACGAGTTCAGCATACTGTGTACCCCTCCTACCAACTAAAGTGTTACCTGAGAGATAAGGCATCCTACTCCATTAGTTAAAACATCGTTGCATTTACAGCATAACTCTAAAGAGATAGGGTGTACTTCAGAGCTAAAATTACAAATATGATCTGCAACATCCTTCACTATTAGTATATGGGCAATCATATTCTGTTCATTCTTTAAAGGATTGCTTTAAATTTACGAAGAACTTAGAAAATTAAGAGATAAATGGTAAAAACAAGCATAACCTAAAGTTACATTTCCTGTGCGTAGATATTGTATCATGTGTTCTGGGTTTAATAAATGTTTTATTAAATAATGCTAAAAGGCATGCAATTTTAGCAGAATCCGCGTATAAGCTATACTTAAATTTATATCGATTTCAACCAAAGTACAATCCACTTGCAAAACTTGTAGGGAGGCCTGCCAATGCTTTTCGTTTCGTGTAGTATTTTCCTGTATTAAATGTTTCGGGAGCTCTTTATCTTATTTTATATCCGCCTGGGCTTGTCAATAGCTTATTGGTTTGAATTCATATACTCGACTACATATCCACAAATATCCGCTTAGCATTTTTCACCATTCAAGGCTCTTTATATTAACTACCTGAATTCT
Source organism: Deroplatys truncata (assembly GCA_030765065.1). Lineage (NCBI taxonomy): Eukaryota > Metazoa > Arthropoda > Insecta > Mantodea > Mantidae > Deroplatys > Deroplatys truncata. The sequence continues at coordinate 189,897,818 of CM060981.1, forward strand.
GCACTGATACCACATTTGGAATGCGGTCGGTAAATAATCTTCAAACTCGGATATATAAAATCTTAACTCCGTACTTGTGGCGGTTGGCAAGTTGTTTCATGCGTACGGACGAACAAACGGACAAACAATGCTAATAGTTTCTCCGCAGTGATGTGTACACATTTACCACATTTTAAACACACATTTTATCACTGTTGTGGAAAGAACGCTCCAGAGATCAACCAAGTCAATTCACTTCGAAGTACATAATGAATTCCCTGTTTTCTTATGATGTCGCAATTAAGTAGTATTCTATAGCATGGAATACGAGATTGGGGTGAAATAATTTTTATTGGAGATGAAGCATACAGTTCTGTTCAAGTTGTGTGTAGTTAAACAACAAACGCTGGTATTTTTCTGGTGTGTGATTGAATTTATCGAGTAGTTATTGTTCTCATGGTAGTTATACTTTCGGTCTCTAAATTACTGTCTTATTTAAAAAACACAAGCATAAAAGTGAAAATACATTATCAAATGGAAGTTCATTTTTTACAAGTGGCATTCGACGAGATACCTGGAATTGGAGAAACTGGCACATTTACTTTGTAGTGTCATTAAATAATTACAAGCAGGAATAGGTTTTCTTAAGCAGTCGGCTTCAAATTATCCACACTGAAACAGTAAGTCGATACAAGTAACGTAAAACCGCTGTCAAAGCTCACTCACGAGTAAACACGGTCTGCTGCGTGCTGTCTGCAAACGCCAACAGCTGGTACGAGGGATAGGGGAAGGTCGTGTCTAAAATCCAATCACAATTCAACTTTATTTAGTTTCGACCTACCCTTAATGCTTAGAATTCCCTGTCTGATTATGAACCATACAGCAGTGAACTTGTCTATTTCACTTTGCTTAGGACACGCTTTTATTAGCTTTTTATATAAACCAGAAATTACTAAAAATCTGAATTACATTTGTGTTAGTAACATATGAACGGAAAGAAAACAAATAAAAGTAGAGCAAAACATCACCGCTAATTAGATTTTAGCCCTTTTGCTGTTGAGAATTAACATAATGAACGCAATTTTGATTGTTCAGTCGTTGATTGGTCCAAAGGGCTCTTGGTAACTTTTCCGTCTAGTTTCAGTGTTTTTTTACTTTCTCTATTACTGAACTATAGTAAGTAAAGAAAATATGGTAATCCAGTCAAAAATCGAGATCTTACCAGAAACACAGGCTTTGAAGCCTCTGAATAAAAGAAAGTGGGTTTTAAAAAAAGGCCTGTGTATGTGTGTGTTTTGTGTTCGAAAGAACAGCGTAACTAAAAAACGAAACTTCGGCTATACAACAAACTTGGTATTTAACTTCGTCTTCTAAGAACGCGACACGAAAACTTAAAAAAATCTCCCTACATCAACTACGCTTTCCAAGGAAACATTTCGTTCGTTACATTTGATCTTTTCTAGCAATTTCGATTAACACACCGTATGTATTGGATATTGAATTACAAATGAAATATATATTTTTATTTTCTTGTATGACCTGTGAGTCCTCATTAAATAAAGAGGATTTATATACTATTTCCAGAAAACTCAAGATGTACATTTCGTTGTCAAATTTGGTATTTATGAAGTATTTATTTTTTGATTTATGCCATTTATAGCCATATTTTCTAAAATACATGCATGTTCGTGAAATCCTGACTTACAATTCTTGGGTGAAGTACAACTGTTCCTCTGCTTCTTGTAAGTACATAGTATAGAAGGTAGAAAGCTAGATTGGTATATAGTTTCAGCATTTTAATGGTAGCCTTATTTCAGTTATACTGTGCATAAAGATTAACTTATCTGGACTTTTATACAGTGTATTGCTTAAGTATATGTTTTCATTCCTAACCCTGACATAATACATTTATTTTCTGGTGAAATATATCGAGAACTTCTACCAAGTGCATTGCACTGTGCAGGACCTATATTAATAGCAAAGCAATAGGTTTCATGCAAAAACGTAGCAGAATTAACGGACTTATCAGCAACTGTTAAGAAGATAGTTAATCCAATTATAGAGTTTCCAATCTCGCGGAAAGCAATCAGCATAAAGCAAATAAAGTCGGCGTGGCGGAGTCGGTAAGCACCATATGGTCGTTTATTCTGTGGAGTATGTATCAGAGAAATAATTAATATGCATAAACTTTTTGTACCTCGCAGGCAAAATACATTGAGATAATATTATCCGCCGTGTTACGCAGTATCTAAGGTACACAATACTATGCCCAGAGGTATACAACAACAAAGAGGGTCCTGCTTAAAATAACATGCCCCATGTTTTCATTAAAGAAACAACCATTTAAACGTTACAAAAACATTTTAATGAAAATCATTAAGCTCAGATTAAACTTATGCTTTTAAATAAAATATTTAAATGAAGTAATTAAGCAAAAACTTGGAAAAATAACATTTGTATTGCTGCCTCTTTATTTTGTGTGACAGGGTCTGTTGTTATTACTGGGAGGTACATATTTATAAATTTAAAACATTATTCAAATTATGAAAATAAATTTAATCCATTCTACTTAAGTATTCGTTATTGTCTCTTCGTCGTTTTAAAACTATTAATGCTGTAACTCATCTTTAATGTACATGGAAATAAGAATATAGCAATGTACAGCAGTAATTATTTAAAAACCTTTATTACTTCCAAAGTATCGGTAGGATTAAATTCAGATTTTGTATTTTTCTTTTTAAATTAAAGCATCACTGAAAGTGTCAAAATATTATATCCACAAAGGAAGAAGTATGAAAAATCACACAGCTGTTGTATTTCTTAATAGCCGAATTATATACTCCGAATTTAGAGCATATAAACACGGAGGGGATATTTGCTAATGCTGAAATCGAAATATTAAAAGCTGTTATAAAAGTGACAATAGGTTGAATCTGTTATCAGATGACTAATAGTCGAAGTTAGGGAGAATATTGCTGCTCCGCTATTAGAAACGTATTGGGCCTGCCAGATGACAAAACAATCGAATAGCGTGATTTGGTTCTTATAACCAATATGTCATCACTAATCGCCGGTACAGAATATCACTCTTATTTTCAACCTGAAGAGAGAATAAATAAATAAATAAATAAATAAATATAGAAAGAAAGAATTTCTCGAAACTGCTTATACTGCCTCTGTAATCCAATGGTCAGCGTTCTACCTTCTAAACCTAGATATCACGGATTCAATTCCGGACTGGGTGGATGTTCTTTATCCAGAATCATTTCCTATCTTTTATACAGTCTGAGAGTATGAATGTGGGAATGGATGTGTGTTCAATGTAAGTGTTAAAGGAAGGGGGAACAAAACATTAAATTCCCGTAGAGTTCAGAGGGCCAAAGCCCCTGTGGGACCAAAGAAGTTAAAGGCGGATGTGCATATGGAACGATTAAAAAATCCACTTGCTAGTAAGATGCACTAGAAGAAACGACGAATGGAAAAGATAAGGGATGAGGCAGAAGATACCAGATAATAGACAACTTAAAGGTTTCATATGCGGAGGCAAAGAGGAAAGCGGAGAAAGGAGTACTCGAGCGCACATTGCTGCTTTTGGGTAGAAAAGTATGTTTGATTGAATGTTATTTTATCAGCAGTTGGTATTATGAGTGTGATAGCACTGTGTACTGCGTATACAAGAGCTCGCTCGCTAACTCTCTCCCTCCCTCTTTCTCTTCTTTCACACACACGCGCGCGCGCGCGCACACACACACACACACACACACACACACACACACACACACACACGTACACGTACTCAAAGGTGGATCTGTAACCTGTTTGACGGTCCTCATACATTTTTGACCCCAGCTTTCGATCCTTTCTGTGTAACAGCGTCAGATTCTTTGGATATTCCCTTTGAAGCCTCCTGCCAGGTGACCCACACAGCAGTTGTCAGACCATTAGGTAGTATAACATAGGTTTACTCAATTAGTGATTTGAATTACATTGTTGTTATTGTTATTATTATTAATTTCTCTCTCACTTTAGCCTTCTCATGTTCATATGCTTTATAGGTATGATCCTTCTTGAGGACTACATATTAGCATCGCTTTGCCCTCTGTCCGTATGTAACATGAGACAGCTGGCCAATAGCAGAATGTATGGAGTTGAGATTTTATACATAGTAGAAAAATATTTGCCGACAAATTTCAAATATGCTGAAATCGGTTCAAAATTAATGGGATTAAGATGAAGATCTTACCAGGTCGAAGCTGAATATTTTCGAACTAAATTAAATACAGTTCTCAAGCGTAAAATCACTATTCGTTTTTACTTTCTCTAACATATTCATAGTAGGTAGAGAAAGTACTGCATTAAACCCAAAAATTCCATTTTACCGGAAATACACGCTTTGAGGTCTCTAAATAAAAAAACATTTTTAGCAAAAGACCCTATTTGTGTCTGTGTATGTATGACAAAACAGCATAACTCAAAAACGAAAAGTCGGGTGAAAACCAAACTTACTACTTAAGTCCAGCATCTTCTAACAATGCGACACGTAAATTTTCAAGAAAATCCCCCAATCCAACTACCCTATACATGTAATATTTTGAATTTGTTTATTTTCTCAAAAACGGCTCTAGCAATTTTGATTAAAATAGCATATATTAAATATATTTTCATGACTAATACTGCATCATGAGTTGTCTCGGAACAGCCTTTGAAATATTCTTCATTGGGAAGGTATTTTGCATAATGTATAACTGGTCAACGTTAGAATAGACGAACAGTATTATACATAAAATGTATATCTTTAAAGTGCACAGTTTATTTCAAATATCCTTTTTAGTGGACTAAGCCATTTCCGAGATATCCGTTATTAACAAATATTCGTTTTATCTAATGGATTCGTTGTATCTCTAACGAAGTGTATAATGCAGCTGTTTCTTCAATGGTTTATCATGATTAAAACGAAGTAAATAGAAAAATAAGATTCGTAAGAATAGTTTGTATAGCCACTAATAACAATAGTGTGTAGAGAACGCTATGTGAATGTAAGCCATCCAACCTTTTTTTATCGTCATGCAAAGAAAACGGAATTTTAAAGCCATTACATAGCGACCTGCCCATGGCAGATTTGAGTATCCCTTATGGCTGCTGTATTCCCCTAAGAAATGGTTTTATTACGTATTTCTTCATGTTTTCTTGGTTTATAGGAACGTTAATAATGTCATACTAATACTTTGTTAAGAATGGGCAGAGAAGGTCATGTGAATATAAAACATTAAATTTGTAACCTATTAACTGAATTCTACACTTTGAATATCGAAAAATCCTTATTCCCATAGCACTGACAGCCTTATAGCTTTGCCTTTATTTAGTTATGACCAATATTCCATACTTATTGCAGCACCTACAAGGTTTCTGAAGAAGTACCATTTTACTGTTTCTTACGAATATTTGTCAACATGTTGGGTAAGAAGTCGTGGAAATCAAATGTCTATCTCTAAGATTTTATAATCATGCAGTTTCCAGCAACGCCATTAGAGTGCCCCTTCTAAGGTATGCAGAACGGAACGCTGGCTACGGGAAGACAGCAATAGAACTGGGGCGACATTTCAATTGGGCACTAAAATAATGGCCCTTCATTGCTAGGAGCACGAAGGTACAACTTTTTCTACAGTTTTCCCATAGGCAAAAATCTGTGGGCTAGTTAGTGATACGCTAGGTTACTCCGAGAAGTACAGAAGTGCTTGCAGATTGAAACAGGGAATTACAATAAACTCCAACCTACATTTAGTTTTTTTCTGTGTAGAATGTGATAAAATGCATTAGATACTGTCATAATTAACAAGTATCAATATTTCTCTTTTTCACTGTATACTTTCCGGCACATTTTGACGTCCACGAAAGGCATCTAAATAACAAATTCGTTTCAAAATATTCTTCTTTATTTCATTTAGTATTTGTAGCAATAATATGAATACACAGAATATCAAAAAATTCATAAATTAACTCATCAGTATCTCCAGGAGAGACTGTAGGCAACATTTTTATTAAAATAGTTTCTAAGTGTAACCACTCTCGTATTACAGTCGCAATAAAAAGGAATGTGTGAATTCTATGGCACCCTGCACTTATTGCGTGTCGGCGAAACCGTCGAAAGTCAACTTCGTACTTTTCGTTCCGACAAACGTCCTTCTCTCACCATATTGAGGTTTACAGCTTTTACTACTTAGCTAGTCTAGTTTGCATTAGATTATTATTCCCAGCCTTAATCAAGTATATTAATGAATCAAATAGAAACGTTCTAAACTATGGGATTTTACTTGGAAAAGTTTATATTATTTTGCGGCTTGTTCTCTCTGCTGAATATTATAAAATAGCGTGCTAGTGCTTATTCTTTTAGGACAAAAGTGTCAAAATAGCCTCCAGGAACAACGGACTTAGCAATTTGATTTTTCATTTTATCTATAAACATACATTTTCACCCATTTGGCATTATCTTCCAATTGATCACTCGGCTGCTCGTTTTAAAGGATGCTAAATTCAAAATTTGTAATCATAACATTGACCTATGCAAAGTGCACATAAAGTAATACAGATAAGAATGTAGTATTTTATTTGGCTACAATTTCCGGCTATGGTACGAGGCCATTAATATTTCTGTTTACTATTTACGTGTCATAAAGCTCAAAGTTAAAATACATATACAAATAATTTAATATGGACCAAATATATTTCATTAATATTAAGCGTTGAACATTAAAGTGAATATTACTGATGGCACAACAAATGTACAAGGTGTAAATAATATGGTTTTGCTAAAAGAGAATTGGAATTAGTATCGGGAATTAACATTGTGTATGACGTTTACTCCTTATATTTTCACCAGAAACAGTCATGATTTATCTCTCTGTTGCACTACAAATGTATAGAATACCTGTTTTTGGTATACGAAGGTCAGCCTATTTATGTTGTTGTTAATAAAACAATTGTAGAGTTCTCCAAAGTATAATATCTACTTTTTCAGTGATAAGCTTATGTTTTTGTGACGGAACATCTATCGTTTGGTGGTGTTCATTTTTAATTTCCCTCGTTTTACCCAGCTTACACTGTGCTTTTACTGTTTTCGTTAATGCTTATCACCGCAATTGCGCAACACATAGGCACACACAAACACCCATGCCCATGGCGGGACTCGAACCCGCGACCCTCAGCTTGGCGGAGCGCCAGAACTATACACTCCAGCGACCACGACTACGAGGACCGGCTCCATAACGATCAGGTATTGATGTCCTCTCGTAAGTGTCCTCTTCCAGGAATAAAATTGTTATATGCTCCAACAATTATTATGTAGCAGAATGCCTACAACAATATGTCACCTAGAAATAACGAAAGGCACAAAAGAAGAAAACAAATCACAAAGAACTCAAGCAGTCCTAGATCCTTCCCTTTTCTTCTTTTTATTACTTTTACTTTTAAAAGTGTCTCCTCTTTTCAGAGGCTCTTCAACTTCCTTCAAAATCCTCTGTCCTGCCAATCGTATCCACATCATATCGTCAAACCACATAAAACCTCCATAACACAATGATGATATCCTAACGAACACAAATACAAATTGAAAATATAGAGAAAGCAAGCTAAAAATAATACATCTGTTAAAACTATATGTATATATGTATGCATAGAATGAAAATGAGGACGGCTTCTCTAAATCAACAATTATTTTTAACTGCAATGTGCGACCTACGACGAAATACATACTACACTTAAAGCTTGACCGCCCCTGACATTCTGTAACAATGAATTCCAGAGCCGAGCAAACTTTCACGGTGAAACATGATGAGTATAGAGATATTCAATGAAGTGGTATTCAAAGTATGTGACGATATTCCGAACGTGTGTGAAGGATGTGAGATGAAGACAGAGTTTTTAAGCGAGAATATAGGCGTGTAGGGCAGTAAGTGTGAATATCTTTAAATAGTAGTAAAATGTTTCTAGTTAATTAGACGGAGCAATGACAATGGAAGATATTGATTACTCGTATTTATTTCTATGACGCTATACAAAAATCTTACAATTTTTTAATACATTACTTTGAGTTGCAATTTTTTTCTTTAGTCCATCACGCATTTTAACACCGTGGTTATTTATGCACGGTGGGTCATAACAAATTCATATTGTTTTATTTTTCAAAACCATTTTTCTCTTACTCTTCCCATATGTTCTCCTATTCTTTTTATATCCCTCTCCTTTTGTATTTTCATTATCCTAACTTTTAATACTTCTTGGTTAACATTCTCCCATTCTTTAGGTAAAAACTGATCTCCCCACAACTTAGTTTCTTCACACTCAATTATATAATGCAAATCATTTGGCGTTATATTATCCTTTTAGGTTATAATTAAAAAGATTCGTAATTTCATTTGAAAATTTAGGCGTAACCTGCCACATGCACCTGCAAGGGAATTGAATTAGTAACTGAATATGCATCAACATGTTTATAAAAATTAAAAAAAAATGTTGTGTGATACATTTGTACAACACTTACTTTATAAATGATAAATTCACATATATTTGTTATATAAAACATCTTATTCTTATACTCATACTACTTTTTCTATCCACGATCCCTTATGTTTGTGTGCATTCTACAAAGTATTATTACCAAGGGTTATTATTATGTCCATTTCATGTTACTCGAGGTTAACGTTTGCAGAAATTCTTTCACTGTGCATTTAGCTAGAAGGGGAATACGGAAATTAAAGCGATATAATCTTTAAAAAACGGGTTGCTACATGCATAGTGCTTGCATGAACGGTTACTTACCACATAATACAAAATTTAATGGTTTAAAAAGTATACAAAATTTATCCTTAATCAGAAGATTCACAGAAAATTCAAAATAACCATCTCATTAGCAATTTAAATATAAAAACCACCGCCGCTGTCCGAGGCTACCCGACGTTTCACGGGTAGCATTTTAAACGCGAATGACGATTTAATGAATTACATTTACCTTCCCCGTTCTTTAATTGAACAATGACAGAGGATTATTATTGCTAATCCTCCTCTTTACCCCTTATGATTGTAATTTCGTACAGACACGGCTACTCCTAATGACGGATGAAAAATCCTGTGATATTCAAGCAAAAGAATGTGAAACCGCTTATAATCATAGGCGATGTAAAAATCATAAGTCCGAAGTGAGTAATTTTTTAGATAGTTATCATAGATGAAATTGTAAACCTTTGCTCCTATTTGGTCTCATAGTAATTAAATATATTTTAGAATTTATCATCTCCACCACTACTTCCTGTCAAAGCGTCACTCAAGCTACTTGAAAATTTTGGATGTTTCTAGAACAAATGTAATACTGTCAACAATGAGCTGATCCTTCCGAAACAGGAACAGGACTACCAACTCATTCCGGAAGAGTCAACTCAAGTCAGGCCTATCAACCTAAATCTACATGTGCTCGCCATACTATCCTATTAAACGATAACTATTTTCTACTCCGTTGCATTCTAAACTAAAAGTCAAATCCTTCTTTGAAAACATGTTCTTTTATAACCCCAATGTTTTGTATTCCAATACAAGGGATTTGTAAATCATTTTTATATTTTCATAATTTATGAGATAAAATAGTTAGTGTTTATACCTCCAAGTCCGACAGAAGGACTTGGGCTTTTCAATGGTTAAGGGATTATCAAAATCGTTTAAGTGGTTTTTGAGATTACCCTATTAACACACACACACAAATTTTCTGTTTTTATAATATTAATATAGACATTGTGTTAATCCAAATCATTGGAACCTTTCCTTGAGAAAATACAACATAACCAAAAATATTCCACAAAGCGAGTAGGTTGGGTTGTGGGTACTTTTTAAATTTCTTATTATTGATTTATTTTTGTTGTAGTTTTAATATTCGTGTGGCATCCTTGCGTTTGCTGAATTAAAATGCTACATTTGGTTTTTACTCGATTTTTTTAGTTATACTATTTACAGTCCTCAAAACAGGCATTTCCAATGAAATATTGATATCTAGTTTTTGTCTCTAGCTAAAACACAAAGCTGAAAAAGTAAAACGACACGTCAAATTATATTTGTAAACTTCTTTGGCATGTTTTGCTTTAATTCTGAATCTTTTGGTAAACTCATTTCAGTGTTTTAGGAAAGACAGGAAATGAAGTCTCAATATTAAAATGAAAGAAAAGGAAAGTTACATCTATTTCCAAGTTACATCTATTTCCCTAACTTAGTTAAAATATTGAAGTTCGACAACTATTCGGAGAGGCTTAGAGACCTACACATTTAGAGAATATAAACCAGTCGCAATATTAATTTTTGACAAAAAAGGTTAATCAAATAGGTAAGGTTTCCAATTAGCAAATATCTGAGAGAGCTGTTACAATTCACTACATCAGAAAATGTCTTCTGTGCTGTCATTCGTCCAGTGGAGCTGCGTGTTCTTTTCTTCGTACATGGACTTTAAAATAGTATGCTGAAGTCAACAACGAAAAAAGAAATAAAAGTTATTCTATTAAGGTCTATAAATAATTCAGAAATACGTGACCTAGAGAAAAGGAGTATAAAAGGAGGAAATGTGGAAGAGAACAAACGACCCTATGCTGAATGCCACGAATCTTGAGGGTTGTAGTCCTTGGTTTACATAAAGCGAACAGGGAGCAACATTTGAGTTGAGATAGCAGCAATACTGGGGGTTTGGCATTGTATAGATAATACCTGAAAATTACAACAATTATAAAATACTCAAAATTTTTATCACACAGAAAATTGTGTATGAAACTCTCCGTCTGATATCATCGCAAAGAAACATATTACCTTTGCTTATCAAAGTCTTAGGAAGTTTGCTTAAAGTAAATTCTTAATTTCTAAATGTTAAATATCCTTTACCACTTGATTATTCAATGTGCTATTATTTCTAGCATTCATCTTTAAAATCTCTCTGATAACGATATTCCCTGAAGCAATAGTGATCTATTTCAAATTTCCTGTCACTTCACGTCGTTCTCCGTGGTGTAGTTGTTACTATGATAGCCTCTAGTTCCCGAGGTCGCGGGTTCATACTCGGCGGAGGGCGAAGGATTTTTTTCGGACATAAAAATCCTTAGCATGGCTTTCTTCGGAAGGGAAGTAAAGCCGGTGGCCCCGTGTGGTATATTTAGGCTCATAAAAGAACTTCAAGCCTCATAAAGAGGCCTCTGAACAAAATATTGGTCTTTCACACCCAATATAGAATGGGACGCTAAGGACCATAGTAGTTAAAATTAAAAAATAAAAAAACAAAACAAAATCTGTCACTTCACTTTTCTTTACGACGTAGCGTCGTAATGAAATCCGCGCCAAGCCTCTTCTTCCTTTCGCTTCACTCACTGGGGCGTCGAACAGAACACCTTTCTAGGCACTCTCATATCAGCACTACTGTAGGTCACAACAGCTATCGTCGTAACCTCATTCGGAGAACGCACTGAATTACCAGCACTTTATGTAGCGCCAGAAACGCACTCACTAGCTCATTCACTGCTTATATGGTTGCTGGAATTTTCCAGAAGTTTTCTAGAGTATTCAGGAGACGAGGAGAAGTGAAACCTCCAAAATATTCTGGTTAACTCTCAATACCGTTTCTGGTGTTTACGCTGGGCGAGAGTGTTACCCTTCATCTCGCTGTATCTTTTCAAACGTCGTATCTCTTCGCCGCAATTCAATTGATAGCTCGAGCCTTAACTGTGTCACAATTATAGCTGTGACTAATTTATTTATAAACTGTTTACTTAGAAATTATTCAAACTAAGCTATGGGGGCTTGCCTACTTTATGCCTTCATAGTTACATGGACGCTGGGAAATCCTCATTCAGCTAGAAGTAGCTTTGGATCAAAAGGATAAATTTATATTAAGGCCACTGATCTATGAATTTTAAAAATGAATTCCTGTTCCTAAAATACAAATTTCATTCATTTAAATAAATAAAATTATGCATGTTTACAAGAACATGTTACAGTTTGATGTTTGTAAGCGAAATGACTTCTACGTTATGATTCTTTTAAAGCAAAATTCCAAGGATTTCATTAAAACCCTCTTTATAATGGAATTTACAATTTTTTCCCATTATATTTACCGTTTAGAGTCAGGATTAAGTGACTTACAAAATATGCTACACAAGTAATAAATGTAACGGCAACAGGAAGTTTTATATTTTGCTCTTTCCACACCTTAACATTTTCATAGTCGTAAACAAATATTAGAAAATAGCTTTCTGTTGTTATATGTTGGGGAATTTCAGTATAAAAACTCAGAAATTGTATTGTAAGGAGCATATGAAGGGCTGGAGTCTTTTAAACGTTTATAACAGAAAATTCAATTTGAAGTATGAGTGAACAATGTTCATTCATGGTAAGAAACATTTAAATCGTCATGCGACGATCTCAGTTTCAAACATATTATAGGTGTAACGATATGAATGTTCCTATAAAATTATAGAAAAACTAATTTTTTTACCATTTATTATCATTTTTACCGATTTCTGATATGAATAAGGAAGAATGGGGATTTATATGCTAGAATGCGGCCAAGAGTCCTTAGGAAAATCAAAATACTATAATCTATTCATATGTTACAAACGTGACGAACTAAACTCGAGTCTTGGAAGTTTACACAATACGGAATACATAGAAAAGGCTTAACTATTAAAACTTTATTTGGAACAAAACGTAAATTTTGATAAGCTCTGCAGTTTTTATCACCTGGTATTTCCTAGTTATACAAAGTTGTAAAAATTCAATCAGGAGAAGAATTCACAGATTATTCACATAAATTTAATATATAATTGGTATTCTTTATTTTCATATCTCAAACATACGATTACAAGAAGTTTTTAAGAAAATGAAAAAACAATAATACTTTTTCCGTTTAAAATCTACTTTGGTGTGTGTAATTTGGTGAAAAGAATCGCATCCGACATTTGTTTTCGAGTTACGGTGCACCCCCACAATCGCGCGTGAACGTTTTCTTAAACATGCCTTTTTATGGTGGCGTGTGTTTACGATGAAAACTCGTCATCGAATTTTGGGCAAAATATAGTACTTTTATACCTACCATATTGGAAAAATAAGTATAAGCTTATTCCATTTTCTATGATTACATAAAGGTTTATTACATAATTAGCAGTATAATTGTGACAAAGAAATAAAATTTGTTTTGCTTACTGAAATTACCAAATGAAAATTTATACGTTTCCTCTGATTTATAGCCTTAATACAAGTTATTAATTATTAATAACTTTAATTATTATGGATAAATTCAGTTTATTTGTGCATACTAGGAGAAGCAAGAGCCATGTTTTTGTTTTTTTTCTCTGAAGAAAACTATATATTCAGTCTCAAGGGATAATTGTTTTATGACTATACCAAAATTATTGCAATAATGCTGCCATAATATTCTTGTAAGAGCAGTTTATCAAATAATCGCAGTGAAATCATAGCAAAACATTTAAAACGCAGCATAAAATACTGGACTAAGGATGTGCAGGCATTATCAACGCAGCTGGATTTAACTGAAATAAAAAAGGATTGCTGCATTGTATTAATAAAGGCAGTGGTGTGATTTACAACAAAGGAGAAACTCTTGGACTAAAGGTAGAAAAGAATATACTTCTATTCTGAAGGGAAACGGAATAAGAAATATTGGATTACCTCACGATTCATATAGACAGGCATGTGAAAATCCTGCAAATGACCGAATAGCGTGTTGAAAATGCCGGTTTGAAGCTAGCGCAAATTATGAACGAAGTGGGTCCTTAAGAGAGATTTCAAACCTAACGTAGTTTTCATCTTGCCTATTTTAGGATGCAATCTCCACAAAATGCATTGTGGCTTAAACCGTTTTCATTTTATATACACTGAAATCAAACTTCATACGGTATAGCAGCATTTCATTATCACTTAGCGTTTTACAGTAATAAAAATCGGATGTATTAAACTCACATGACTTTATCTACTCTTGTACAAACTATTTTTATAAACGCTTATTCTCTATATACTTCATGTTAATCGAGATATGAGATGTTAATCTTATTGCTAATTTTCTTGTAGGTGCAAGGGAAATATGGTAGGCTTTAAGCTATAGTCAATTCTTTTAACAGCTGGTTGCTATGTGAAGCATTGTATTCACTTTGCATGTCCAGAACATAACAAAACGAATAAGAAATTCCCATTTGAGAAAAAGTATAAGTATTGGAAAATTCAAGCAAATAACAAGGAATGTATCGGAAATGGTTCACTCTACAAAAAACATGTATATTAAATAAATTGTGTGTTTTAACGAGATCTACATTTTTTGTGTAGTAAGCTTGTCTATCTTTTGCGGTTTACCAGTTATGCGAAAGTCATTCAGAATGAAGAGGGCTTTTGGGGACATTCCCATCTAATTCAGGATATACACTTTGTTTGTCATAAAGTATCTTAAATATACGATATTTTAATCAAAATCGTTAGAGCCACTTTTGAGAAAATAAAAATTTTCGAAAAATGTTCCATGTTAAGGGTAGTATGGGGTAGGAGGATTTTCTTGAAAATCTTCTTGTCGCATCTTTGAAAGATACTGAATTTAAATACTGTGGCATGTGGTGTTGGTGAATTATTTATGTAGGTGATTTAATAATATTTTGGTGGTTTTTTAGGTAGTACTTTGTTAGCTTGCCCCCGTCGGGCCTCGTGTTAGGAAAATGTGTAATTGGTTACTTTAGATCTCGGTCCTGTGCTCTACTCCCCGTAATGAAGTGAAATAAAGGAAGTTCCGACAATACCAATTTTGGTATTTATCCGACCTTTCGTTTTTGAGTTATGCTATTCACAGACACACAGACACACACAGGTGTTTTTCTAAAATGCTTTTTTTTATTCAGGGGTCTTCAAAACATGTATTTCTGGTAACATCTCGGTATGGAATTTTTGGGTGGAATGCATACTTCCGCTACTTACTATACGTAGTAGAGAAACTAATAATAAAATAATAATAATAATAATAATAATAATACTTAGAAGATAAGGTAATAACTAGAAGTGGGAGTTAATTTGTGAGCACCGTTAACCGATGCTCGCTTTATAAAAAGTCTATGGGGCACAGCTTGCTTATTAAATTACTATGACATTATTTCCAGTTTTTTAGTGCGCAGACATTAGTTACAACCAATTTCATAATGGTGACAATTTTTTGGCTGTTACAATTTTAGTTTCTCAACTGGCAGCAGTTTTCTTGCATTTTTTAGAAAGCATACATATGTATGTATATATACATACAGGGGCAACAAAAAGGCTGCGAAATATAAATGCGAATTAGTTACAAGATAATTGCGAGCGGTTTGTCAGTCAGAGCTGCAAAGCGAGGCTTGTATCACAATTCGCGTAACAAACAAAGTTTGTTACGAGTCAACCGGTGTTTTTATTTGTCACAATAATCTAGGCAAAATATGAGTACCTTCCATATTTTACTTCATGTGCCTCACGTTGAAGCTACAGGACTATATGACTAACATTGCTCCTTATTTTCACATGTCCCGGCATTAAGTTCTGCATGCGACAACAAAGACGTACGTTGCATTTTAATCGAGGTTTGTAAACTCTACTCACTATTTTGTATGACATGTCATAGCGCGAAAATGTTGCATATATTCTACATAGAGCTTTTGTTATTAGTAGTGTCCACTTCCTAATAGTTCTACTCTTGGCTCATATTTTACTACCATTACCTACATGAGACAATAAATGAAACACAATGTTTAATGAAACTGTTTAAAGATACACAGCGTGGGCTGCGCTCATGCGGAGAGTTGCGTATGACTGGTTAGCCATACGCTAACAAATTGAAATGAAAACAAACATGTTCAAATTTTTTATTATCTCACGTCTAATGTTCTAATTCGTTTTTGCTGCAGTAAAATCTCAAAGTTAAGACCGAGTCACTTACAAGGCTAGGCGTCTGCAGTAACAATGCAGTGTGGTGTGTCGGCTAAATCAGCTTTATTTCACACCTCAGTTGCCGCTGTATATTTAATAAGTATTTTTCATCTTTCCTTTATTATTTTATGTTTCCATTCGCTACAGCGGCGCCGTGGCCGAGTGGTTAGACCACTCGCCTCCCACCGAGGCGGCCCGGGTTCAATCCCAAGGACCTGCATGTGGGATTTGTGGGTTGTCTGGGCGGGTTTTCTCCGGGCTCTCCGGTTTCCCCCGCAATTCATTCCACCAACTGCTCCATCATCACCTTTCCTTTCATCCATTTCACCAACATTTCGTTTCATCTACTTCCTTCATCCCATACCAGCATCGGGCTGATCACCCATTCTGGATATTCTATCTAATCCATGAGTGTCTGCTCCTCGACGGGCCTCTGACCCCAGGCACCCGCCTGTAAGTCCTGGGGGGTGTAAGTCCTACATAAGAGGAGGGTAAACAGATAATGAATGAATGAATGAATTCGCTATACAGTAACCGCAGAAACTATTTGTCTCCAATTTAAAAACTCTAGCAACCGAATTGATCGAAATCATTATTTAAACTTTGTATACAGAAAGAACAACTTATGTTACAGTTTATGCGTTTTTTTCATATTTTTATTGCATCTTTATATATATATATATATATGTATATATATATATATGATTTTAAAGTTACACTGCTTTCTTAACCTTTTCACATTCAGTAGAGCAATATTAATAACAACTGATAATATCAAGTATGATTTAAACTAACAGAAAAATATATTTGTTAAGTTGTAGCGAAAATTTGTGACTTTAATATACTTTCCTTCATCAGATCCAAGCCCATTTTCACTGCAATTTCAGGTGCAATATCAGAATATTTTCTGTAGTAAATCTGTGTAGATATATTGTAATGCAGCACTAATCTTATACTGCCCAAGCTTATCAAAAGGTTGGTGCCAGTCGAGACATAAATACATGCGGTACCGCTCTCACCCAGCATAAACACCAGAAGCGCTATCGACACATAACCAGAATCTTCTGGAACTGTCCCTCCTCCCGCTCTAGAACATTCTAGAATATTCTGTGGAAAATTCCAATGACTATATAAACGAGCTTTCTCACGAGTGAGTCAGTTTGGAAGTGAGAAGGTGAGTGCGTTTTTGATGCGACATCAAGTGAGGTTCTACAAGTGGTTTTGACGACAGCGCGGCATACAGTATGTACTGCTACCGCAGGAGATTAGACATGTCTTGTGTTTGATTCCCCAGCTATTGAAGTGGACCGAAAAAGAGGCTATTTCGCGTGTATTTTATTACGCGGCTAGGTCGCAAAGAAAGTGAAGTGACAGAAAAAACTGAACATGATCACTAAGTGAAGTCACAGAGAAGGTTGAACTAAATCACATTAATGACAGAGAGAACTCGGTGAAGTGAGAGTGAAGACTGAGCAAAGTCACCGTATTATAGACACCACGTAAAATATTTAATAAATGAGTACTATTTTAATAATACTACCATAGAAGCTCTTTGGCAATAGCCAAATGTATATATAATATAATTTGCTCCTTCTTCGTATTAAATTTATAATTTTTTCTTCTTTAGTTTGGCTCCTAGAATTTTTCAAGTGAAGAAAAATATTTTCTGACACCACTGTAAGAGACGATAGAATGTAGCACTGATGCAATGCAGTGCCGAGGAGCACAAGAATGATGAATTCAGCGATACATTGATGCTAAGTAACTTACTACTTTCGTGCTCTTATAGCGTGATATGAAACGCAACAACTACTAGTGGAACAGAAATACTAAGATTAAAATCTTAGAGATATCGAAAAGTGCTAAACATTTATTTCAAAATATTAGACTGACTTAGATACCACCAAGAATAAAAAAACCAACATATCGATGTCCCATCTATGCTAATAACAATCGAAATAAGTTTATAAAGAGAGAAAATGCATATATGTATGACATGTAGGGTAATCCCAAAAGCTACTGAGCAAATTTTAATAATTCTTTCAACACTAAAAAGCCCTTACAGGCATGGGCTATGAAACGCCTTCTAATTTCAAGTAAAAAATTATTAAAAACTTAAAAATAATTTACAAAGCCTTCGTTGACGATACCATGGAATAAAAATATTTACCAAAAGTCGTAGCATTTTATTTAAAGCAATATAAATACATGACCATCGTGTAATATGTAAATAATATTTTAAAACACGACACGTTTTCCTATTTTTAACGGTAAGAGTCATATTTTATATTTATCTTACTACCACTTAACAAATACTGCAGATGTGTGTGTATGTGTGTGTGTGTGTGTGTGTGTGTGTGTGTTACGAAACACTGTCAAAACCTTTGAACGTGCTTTATTCTGAAGTTTTTGAATGCCAACATTCTAATAACCCTCATTCCTTGATTTCATTTGTACTTATGTTGCAATCGTTAGCAGGACATTTTAAATAATTGCATAAAGAGAGAGAATTACTAACATTTGAAATCAGTGAAGCGTAATTTTATATTAACTGAAGATTATGTTTCTTGATGGTCGCAGACTACGTGTCTTCTTCAAAGAGGTTAACTTGGTGGCCTGAGAGAGTAGAATATTCACATTCCATAGCTTCATCTCTTTTGTTGTTGTAATTGGTCTGGGTGGCTCACTTGGTTAGACGATAGCTTTCTGATTCCAAGATCGCGGGTTCAAATCCGGCCCGAAACGATGGTTTTTAAGTATTCTTAAAAGCGACACCCCAATGTCAATGGTTTTACTAGCGTGTAAAAGAACTCCTGCAGGACGAAATTCCGGCACACCGTCGGCGCTGAAATGATCCTGACAGTTGACAGCGTCTTTAAGAAACAAAATATTTTATATGCTATTTTTCGTTGAGTATGTTAAGAGTTTCTGCATTATGTGAAAACTGTGTAGCTTTTAGGTATGAAATGACTAAGGGGCCAAGGAGAAGGTATAAAGGTTTAATTACTGTATTAATTACTGTAATTATCTAAACGTTTACTTGGACATTCCGACCAATGATTGCTCCACCAATAAAGTTATTTATAGGCTATGCGGCAATTCCAGAATTGAGAGTCGAGGTTTTAATCTGGGGCTGTACGAAATTAGAGCTGTAAGGGGAAGGGTTCACCACAAAAATCTTCTAGGTCATTGTAAGATAATTTCTTAAAAAAATCTCATGTGTTATACTAACATGACTTTCTCTACTCTTGTACAATTTTTACAAAAGCTTATTCTCCACATCCTTCATGTTAATCGAGATATTAATTTTATTGCTAATTTTCTTGTAGATGCAAGGGGAATTGGTAGGCTTTAAGCGATAGTCAAATATTTTAGGCGCTGGCTGCTATGTGGAGTATTCCATTCTCTTTGCATTACTAGGACAAAAAAAGAATAACGAATTTGAGAAAAAGTACAAGCATTAGAAAATTTAAGGGAATAACAAGCAATATATCGAAAATGGTTCACTCAACAACAAAAATGTATATGACATAAATTGTGTATCTTAACGCGATCTACATTTTTTGTATAGTAAAATTTTGTCTATCTCATGATTTACCAGTTATGCAAAAGTCGTTCACAATGAAGAATAGTTTTGGAGACATTCCCAGAAAATTCGAGATATGTATTTCATTTGTCATGAAAATATCTTAAACATATGATATTTTAATCGAAATCATTAGAGCCATTTGTGAGAAAATTAAAATGTTCGAAAAATGTTCCATGTAAAGGGTAATCTGGGTTGAGGGAATTTTCTTGAAAACGTTCGTGTCGCATCTCTGGAATATGCTGAACCTAAATACCAAGTTTGGTGTTTATCCGATTGTTTGTTTCTGAGTTATGCTGTTCACAGACACACACACAGACTCACACACAGAGACACACACGGACATGTTTCCAAAAATGCTTTTTTTGGATTCAGGGGTCTCAAAACATGTATTTCCGGTGAAATCTCGGTATCGAATTTTTGGGTGGAATACAATACTTTCCCTACTTACTATACATAGTAGAGAAAGTAAAAAGAAAGTAATAAAAGTAATTCGTCATTCGAGTTTAAAATGCTAAGTGCAACGTCGGGTAAGCCAGGTAGTACTAGATATATCTAGAATACTTTAGTTCATTAAGTGCACTTTACTCTCTCTCTCTCTCTCTCTCTCTCTCTCAGCTTCACCAATAGCTTTCAGTTCCGAAAGCAAAGGGAAGTGTAACAGATGGCCATCAACAAGAAATGTCAGGATAGATCCAGAGTTATTTGAGTTGCGAGATGCATACAGAATTTTTAAAGCCATACGTCTAAGTCTAGATAAATGCGAAGGTGTTGTCAACGTTTGTATTCACTTTTGCACTTTCAAGTTTTGTTTTATTCATTTCCTTTTTACGTTTTAAATTTCTGTCATTGAGAGATGTGTTACATTAATGTAGTACTTTCCCATTCCGCCCTGCCTCTGAATGTTTGAAACATGCACAACTCGCAGAGAGATACATCAAGGCAGCTAGCAGGCCAAAAGGTAATATATGATGAGTGGATATAGGTCCATAATGCAAGTAGTTAACAAAATCCTCCTCGTTTTTGCAAAAGCGAAGGACATTAACATGATATGACTAGGTTGCAAGTGGTTTCGTATTGCGAGCTTCTGTAAAAGTGTATTTTGGCATCGCTAAGGGAGAGGTGATATTTTTAATGTTGAGAATTTGTGTTACTCTATTTCGTTCTGTCATCGTTCTATATAATAACACGGCATCGTGAAGCATTCTAAATTACGTCCACCGTGCGGGAACTCACAGCAAAATGGTTAATTACCGCAGCACTGCAGAGTAAAACGACACAATTAAAACTAGCGCCAACAATTCGAAACTCGGAAACAACAGCACCGTATAATTAAAGCTGGGATGGCAGAAAAAGTTTAAAATTAATTTTATTTTCTGATATAGACTTATACGGGACATAAATGCCCTAAATACATTTAATTTCAGGTTAGAGGGGAGCAATAAAAGATTAAATACCTTTTCTTTATAAAAAGAAGTCCGTCTTAGAGGTTATCAATAGCGTACAGTTATTGCTATACATTATTGGACACTTATAAACCAAAATCTTCATCATAAATAATTACGACTAATCACATAGGTATTCCAACACTTTTATTCGTAATGAGGTATATATTAATACCTTCTAAAGTTGTCGTTATCCTCCACTGCTAATTATTTATTACTAATAATATTACATAAATCTATATGTGAGGTTCTTGTTGAATATCCCGTTTCTTTGATAGCCTGATAGCGAATAATAAGCAATACTCCGCAGGATCTTAATTTTCCTCCACTGCGCTCTTTTTTATTTCAAACCCACATATTAATTAAACCTGGGATGGCAGAAAAAGCTTAAAATTAATCTTATTTTCTGATATAGGCTTATACGGGACATAAATGTCCTAAAATACATTTAATTTCAGGTTACAGGGGAGCAATAAAACATTAAATACTTTTAATTTATAAAACAAGCCCTCTTAGGGATTATCAGTGGTGTAAAGTTATTGATATACACCATTGGACACCTATAAACTAAAATCTTCATCAT
The DNA here is from genome assembly GCA_030765065.1 of Deroplatys truncata. NCBI lineage: Eukaryota > Metazoa > Arthropoda > Insecta > Mantodea > Mantidae > Deroplatys > Deroplatys truncata. Next base: position 189,919,374 of record CM060981.1, read on the forward strand.
CTATAAGAATTACAACTAATAGCTTAGGTGTACTTCCCAACACCTTTATTCGTAATTGCGCAAATATTAATACCTTCTGAAGTTGTCGTTATGCTCCAGTACTGATTATTTATTACTAATAATATTTCATAAAGCTATATGGGAGGTCTTGTTGCATATTTTGTTTTTTTTTATAATCTGATAGCGTATAAGAAGCCACGCTCCATAGGGTCTTAATTTCCTTCCACTCTGTTTTTTTATTTCACACCCACACATCAGTTGTTTTAAAAAAGTTAAGTGGTTGATCATTGCGATTTATTTCTTAAGATATTTAGGACTGTTCTCACTAATGGTACCTATTTAGCTTAATATTTAAACACTGTCCTATTATACGTGTCAAAAATGTTATTTAACGAGTTTCAGAAATGATAGTAGTAGTAGTAGTAGTAGTAGTAGTAGTAGTAGTAGTAGTAGTAGTAGTAGTAGTAGTAGCAGTAGCAGCAGTAGTGGCAGCGGCAGCGGCGGCGGCGGCGGGGGTGGTAGCGGTAGCAGTAGTAGTAGTAGTAGTAGTAGTAGTAGTAGTAGTAGTAGTAGTAGTAGTAGTAGTAGTAAATTGTTTCAACTACATTATTAGACTTCTTACGGCTTACTATTCTTCTCTATCCATCCATGCTTCGTCCTCCTCCAACTTTCTTGCTTCCATTATCCGCTGTATTTCACTCAACCAACTAATTCTGGAATGACTTTGCCCTTTTTTGTGTAGTTGGTTCAAAGGGTGATTGCAGATTGCACTGAAGCCTTTAATCCGCAATATCAACTTTGTTTTTATACTTACTGTGTAAGCTGCCTTGGAACAATATGAGTCTGGGATGCGGTTTCCACTGAGGATGCGCTTTCAGTCTTTTTGAACTTACTATATGCACTGCATTGCTTCTTCAATTTTAATATGTAGGTATATCATTTCCATAAATATGTAACAATAACATATAACATTTAAAAATTGTCCATAAAAGTCATGTTGTTTGTTTCTTTTTACTTCTAAAAATAGTAGCAAGTACTTTTGACGAATGTGAAACGATCGGTTTGACCTTGTTCATATTTGCTGGTTTGCTTTTCACTTATCATGAAATAATGTTTCTTTATAGTCTTGATTTTCGGTGTTGTTAATTTTGAAAAAGACTTCGATCTGTTAAGAGGTCAACTCTTGCACAAACATACACACATACATATACATACATGGTGGACCATTTAATTTTGAGACCGTACAATATCTCCAAAACTAAGTGTTGTAGAAAGAAATGTCTTGAATAAGGAAGTCCGTAGTAAATATAGATGTAGTACCTACGGTTTGTCGCGTAGGTTATTTCTAACACACATTACAAGAACACTTAAAAAGAGAAGTAAATGACTCGCGTATATCAAGGAAGAACACGTTAGAACTACCTCCCTTCGTTGTTCAAGCATTTTGGTACCTCCTTAGAAAATTCCCATATACTCTGCAGTTCCCTCTAACAAATGGAAGAAACTTCTTAACGAATGTTATGTTTAAGTTCATCTAAAGTGTATGGATTTGTTTTGCAAACTTTTTCCTTTAATGCCTCTTCTCTTCCCTGATTTAACCTCCTGCGATTTTTATTTCTGGGAGAACATTGAAAGAGAAGGTAGAATCACACGAGTTAAAAATTCAAAGTCATAGCCATGTCATCTCAATACAGTTTGAGATCTGCTTGTGGTTTACCGGGAAAAATTCGAATCAGTTGCGGAAATTTAGTGTCCTAGCTGCTAGTTTCCATGATAGCTCAGTGGTTAGAGAAACAAGACGGAGAGCGGGAGATCCATGGTTCAAATCCCGGCTATGGTATTGAATTTTTCAGTCGTGTGATTCGACCTTTCCAAGCCTATCCAATACACGGTTTGTGTAAAAATCATTATATCAATTTATTTTACAACATAAAATTACTTAATTTTGCTTTACAACAATAAAAATAATATAAACAATTTTATTAAGTTCAGATTATATCGAATCGCACGACAATAATTTAAGTGTAACAAATTCTAAATTTATATAGTTCTTCAATAATAAATTATTATAAAAATACTTAAGAAAGTTTTGTCCAACAATTAATTCCATTAATTGACCTAATAGTGTTTGAAACTATGAAGCCCGGACTTAAAAGTACTTACAACATTGTAGGTCGCCATTCGGGTATGTCATCTCAATACAGTTTGAGATCTCCTTGTGGTTTACCGGAAAAAAATTCGAATCAGTTGGGGAATTTAATGTCCTACCGGAGAGTTTTCATGGTAGCTCAGTGGTTAGAGCAACCAGGAGATCCGTGGTTCAAATCCCGGCTATGGTATTGAATTTTTCAGTCGTATGATTCTACCTTTCCAACCCTGTCCAACATACGGCTTGTGTGGAAGAACAATTAATTACATTAAAAAAGAAAGTTTATAAAACAAATCCACACACTTTAGATGAGCTTAAAATAACACTCGTCAAGAAATAACTGCCATTTCTCAAGGAGAACTGCAGAGTGTAATGGATAATTTCCTAAGCAGGTGCCAGAAATGCTAGAACAACGAAGGGAGGCAATTCTAAATATCATTGCTTTATATTCGTAATTTACGTTTATTTTTAAATGTTTATGTTACGTGTATTAAAAATAACTTAAAGCGACAAAGCGTACTACATTTACTGCGAGTTTCCTCTCATCCGCACCGCCGGCTTAGCAACCAGCCTCGTCAGCCGGCATCACGCCGTGAAACCGGCCCCGTATGGATTGTTCACTTCGTAGATTCACATGCTTTCGTAGTTCGTCCGGTGTCTGCTGATTTAAATCCCCTTATATTCGTCAATATAGCTTTCAACCAAGTAAGAAGAAAATTTAACAATGTTCTCATATTTGGGATGGAGTGACTCAAATTATCAACAAGTACAGTAACCCAAACATAGTGCAACCAATGTCCAATGAAATGTACTCACAGGCCCTAAAGCCTGTAATTGTTTCCACTTGCACCAGTTAAGTGAATTCAGCGTAGACTGTTCTGTTAACATATACCAAAGTGTAAGTTATTAAAAATTTAGCGACTGTTGAATCTTACGAACCCACTATCTTTGTCATTATGCATGACAAATTATTATTCACTCAAGTTTGTCTTACCATCTAGAGCCAGAATCGTGGAATGAGGTTCATAATTCATGTTCTTAAAACAATAAATCATTAAGAACATATAAAATATAAGTAGTTAAATTCTCTTCCCATACAAATGAAGACCTGTAGAAAGAGTCATAGGTGCAGTAATTATTCTTATGACGTTTATTTGCAATAATAGATTATCTCTTATGCTGGAACCATTCCCACTCATTAGTAATTATAATATTCTCAATAGGCGAAATAAGCTTACTTTACATAGTGATTAGCGATTAGGATCTTTTTAATAAATTATTTATACTCGACAATGATTTACAAATATAATTTGACATTACCTTCTTTTAGCAGTAGAAATGGATTTAGGCACTCATTTACCTGAAACACAGAGAAATGTAAAAGATTAAATTATTGTACGTTTAAAACTCATAAAAAATTAGCATATGCATATTGATTATGTCAACAGCCGCAAGTCATAAAATCAAATATAGGTATTTATAACCTTAAGGGTCATTATTTATGAAAATGCCTTGTAAACAAAACGCTTTCATCTAGCCTGTCATCTAAATAGAGTTGGGATAAACAGTAAATCACACATTTCTTTTCCCAGGTAGCAAATAAAGAGGAACATTTAGGGTGGAAGATTAAAAATAGATTTTCATTTTATTTTCTGTGCAAAGATGCCTATAGTCTCAAATTAAAGTTTAATTCATCTACTTTTACTCATTTTATCATAACTAGCAAAATTAGCCACCGCTTCATCTTTTAATCTAGAAGAAACATAACAGATTACATTTAACAATGTTGTCACTTCTCTTATTTCCACTATCGAAAGATGTACTTTCCGCATAGTGTATTGAAAGGATCTTGACAATAGCGCGCGAGTTGCGAGGGAAAATATTCTATCCTGTAGTTTGCAGACGTGCAAAAAAAGGCGAATGTTCTTCGGTGCACGCAGCTAAATGCTGCTAGCATGTTTCGTAAACTATGAAAAGCAAAACAAAATTTATAATAAAATTCTTGTTCCCTAGTTTCAAACGTTTTTTCCTTCCTTCTTTCATTATTTTTCTTTCTTTCTTTAATAGTGTTTAACACCCGTTCCTACTAGATACGGAAATATAGGCAGTAGACACAAGTGACGCGTGCAATGAAATTATATTTAGGAAACATTTTGGGAAGGAAATGTTCCAGACTTAAGTTTAGGGTACCTCCCCGGTATTTTACAGTTAAGAGAACTGTGGAGAACCTGGAAAAGATCTCGGTCAAGGATGACGGTCCTGGCGGGATTCGAACCGCGGACCTCCCTTTCAAGAGCCGTATCTTAATGACTTCGGTTACGCGTGTCGGTCCAAACGCTCTTAAAATGAAGTTGTTCTAACTCCTTCCACCAGTATAATCTAAAAGTTCAGTTGCGGTGTTTGCAATACCTTTGTGGTTATTGAACTACCACATTTACGACTCCTCTGCTTGTTATATAATGAATAAATATAAATGACTAAGCTTTCGCAGATGAACATAGTTTCTCTCCTCCAGCTCAAGAATACATTTGCAAAGCTCTAGTTGTGATTTTCATCATGCAATCTGAAACCTAGAAACAAGCATTACAGCACTATATAAAAGTAATTTATGGCGTTGTGAGTTCTATGTTTTCCTTTGTGAAGATAAAAGTAGCAAATTAAGATAAATTTTAATTGCCTCAAATAGAAGTGTACATTGACTAACGTAAATGTTTGTTATTGCAAGAAAGTACTTTTTAGAATAGCTATGCTTTGATTTACTGAAACTATGCAAGGAATTTCAGAACTTCCATATAAATAACCACAAACTTTTCACTAATTTAACATCAATAATACTGAATTCCGCTTGAATTAATTGATGAAAAGCATGCATAATGGCCTGAATACCATTCTATGTGAAACAATTCATTTAACCTATCAGCTTCTAAATTGAAGTACATTTTTAAGAATGATAAAATCGGCGTGTTATTCTCCAGTTCCTAAAGATCACGTTATGTTTTAAAGTATTCTGGAACAAAACCAGATTTAAGTTCTACGTTTATTTTATTCTGTGTGCATAGAAATGGAACAAAATTGTCAAAAATGTACAATATACACATATAAACGGAAAGGGAACAGATTTACGAAATGTCTAGTTTTGCAAATGTATGAAATAATCTATTTTAAGATATAGCTTTGAATTTATGAATGATATTTGGCCGTAATGGATAATATATTGATAGACTGGGTGCTATTTTGAAGATGTTAGAAGCTAGTATAAACACTTATAATTGCATCTCCCTTAAGGATAAAGAGAGGGGTGTGTGCAACTATAGTCGCACCTCTAAACCAAGTTGATGCAAAATGCTTCGGATACACGGGAAACCAAAGCACTCCATAATATGTATAGTACGTTAAATATGAGCGATTATCTGTGGGTTTTCAAAAACTATGTTAATTAAACGCAGCTTTAAACTCTTGTTTAAAATGGACTAGTAAATGATATGAACTAAAGAAGCTTTTACCTTCCGTTTAATACTGTGCGGCGTTGTTCATCTCTCTTCTGTATTCATTAGACAATGATGAGCAATCAATAAGGCCCTAAATTTGGCTGCTGCATCAAACGCTGAACATGAAGCTAACATGGAGGGATACACAATGTTGTGTTTACATCAAGTTCGGTTCTCAAGTTGGATCGACTATAGTACGCATGTTCCACGTCGTTAACTACTGCATGTTTTCCCTCCGCCTCTTTTTTGGAAATTACGCAGAACAGTATTCACTCATCCACTTTTTGCTGACGTAATCGTTTATGGGAGAGAGAGTGACCCAGCTATAATACACAATCTTTGCTTAGCTTACTCTCACACAGTGTGAACTTGCATAGGTACATGGGAACATTAAACTCGCTGACGCTTGAAACACAATCCAGAGCGTTCAACTGACATTTTCTGCAGTCAATGCAAGCACAATTTAAGTAGCCATCATCTGGTGAATGTATATCAGTTGTGCATTGGTCTATACTTGTTTTTTCCTAAGGTTGAAGTGAACCAAAACACCTAAGTATTCACATCAATCAACGGGCTCTTGTCGGTTGCGCGGGTAGAAATAGTTTGCGCGCATACACGCGATTTGTTGCAATTAAATAGGATATACGGGTTTAATATTAGTACAGTATAAACATAGTACTAAAGAATAGGAACTAGGATTGAAGAAAAGGGAGATTAACAGAAAAAGAATTACGATTAGCATTTCCCTGCTCAAATCGTCTGTTTTGCTACAGTATGGCCACGTTACATTCTGATCTGTCCGGTACTCGTGAGTGTAAACGTGTGTGACAACGAGCAGGGTGCTTCTTCTGCAGTAGCAGAACATAGAAAGGCAAAACCTTTAAACAGTGGCGAGAAAATAATTGTCCTAAACGTGTTCAGTAGGCTTGGTGAGAAGTGACCAGCCTCTTCCATAGATGGCATGTGACATTAAACTCCAAATTTACTGATGACTAAGACGAGTATCTACAGCGAAGAAAGAACGAACTGCTACAGGTAAGGATTGTGCTCCCGCCAAAAAAGGAAGCGTGTGAGAAATATTCTAGATGAGACTTGCGATGAATTTATGAAGTCTGCGGTACCTCGCAAGGTATGCATTTTTTATGCAAATAATGAACCACCAATTTTAAAAAGGTATTGGTATCTATAAACAGTGTTCCTAATTTCCAGAGTTGAAACAACTTTCTCTGTACAATCTATTAAAAGAAATAGAATTTGATTTTTTACGCAGAAATCGTAAAAAGTGGCTGTTGACAGGAACGATAGTTTGCTATGGCACAGGCATTATTTGCATAAAAATAAGAGAATTAAGACAAAAGGGAAATAAGATATATTTAGATTAGGCATTTTTGTCGGTACAGCCCACGGGTCTTAAAAATAAGGTGGAAAAGGCAATAGGTAGTGATTCTGGTCTTGCAGAAGATGGGGAGTTAGCCTTGTAGAGAAAAAGTGTAGACTACCATGAAGAAACGACTGACAATGTTTTAGTCCTGGTTCGAAGAAATCTTCGTAAATTGGAGCCAAGCATTGTCGTTATTAAGGAACAATGCATCATATCATAGCGTGCAATGAAAGCGTGTTCCAAATAAATCGTGGAGAAAAAATGGTATTATAACTTGGCTACAAAACAAACACATCAAATGTAACGAAAGTAAGGTATGTTGTGGGCGATTTGCCGGAAAGCGAAGGTAATTGCATTGTTAGACTGCCGCTGTACTATTATGATGCAAGGTTGGCGCCATATGCTCGCCACAGGCGTGGCGTAGTGATACATTACTTCATAGTTATAATATATAAGAGAGAAAAGCGCACAATGTGCATAAGGCAGTGTAGTTCCGATGTTCAGTGTAACCTGCATACAAATGGAAGTCAGTAAGTAATATACTTATAAGGAGTACACATTTCTACTTCCGTTAATAATTTTGTCATGTTTTGTCCAGCTGCGGATATAGTCATCTAAAAGAATATGAATATCAGATATATAAATATCAGCCATATACCTTCGTTTACACAGAAACGAGTAACTTAATATAGCCGTTCGAAATTACATTTTCTTTTACTAATGGATGTTATTCCTACTTGAGAGCAAACGGGAGGTTACCTGTAACGGAGTTTAATTAGACTAAAAGGTAAAGGTATGAACGAACGGAAGCCCCCTCCCCCGCAACCGGGGCAGAAAACCGCATGCAGGCCAGTCGGCCCCTTGTGCTTCAGGTGACCCTCAAAAGGGAGGGATGAGGGGAGAGACCCGAAGGGCAACCAGATTCAGATGACAACAGGCGCAAGTACAGACGGGGTGCCTAATGTTTCCAGATTGAACGATACGACGCCGCCCGGTCCTGTTCACAAGCCATGAAGCTTCTGGTAGTCCCCCCCAGAGCGGAGCACACTCGGAGGAGACATCTAACTGAGCAGTCCCCGCAGCAACGTCGTAGAGGAAACCTCTACAGAACACACAGCCACCGCCCAGCCAAAACCCACCGAACACCGCCGTCTGGTCCTACAACCCTGAAGCAGATGACAGGGAAGATGGGGGTACAGGAAATGAAATGGAGGAGAGTCATAGTAGAAGATGAACCACTCGAGAATTCGCCTCTCGACCCGGGGAAACTACGAAAAACCCATGGTTCAGAGTGGGTGGTCGCTGGAGATTGAACCCGGGACCTCCCGAATGCGGGCCACAGATGTTGCCGCCTGAGTCTCCTGCTAGGTTTTAAGCATGCTAACAACAAGAAAAGGAATATAGTGAACAGTAAACTATGTTGTGATTGTGGTATACTTCCATACATCATTGCTACTCAAAGATACCTCGTGGATGTATTAGAAGAAAGAGGACAGCGTATTACCTCCTGATTTACTGTCCAGCATCGACGCAGCAATATGTTCACCCTTCTTTCGAGATTACAGATTAGATGCCCGGCTATATACCACCAAATATATCAGTGTCTCCAAACCGTAGGTGGCATATAAAGAATCGAACTCGACAGACGGCTTGGAAAAGATGCATTATCTTGGAGCAGGAGAAACATCGAGACATACGTCTTTGACACATGCTCATAACCAGTAAAAATTACCACGTCCTTTATTGTATTTTTGACACGCCATTTTCCAGTGAAAGAAATATGATCCGGATATCCATTTAACTTTCCCAAGCAGAATGTGAGGCTGTATTCCACAGCGGTTTTTCGTCCCCAGAATGGGGATATTGGATTCATGTTTTCTGGCTTCGCAGTACGAAACCCTTTGCATAATAATCGTTTGTTGTTTTGTTGTTCAGATTTTTCCCCTATAGTAGTAGTTTGTGCAGAGCTCCCCTGCCATTATTGAATCTGCTTCTGTGTGCCCCTTGGGGCAACGTGGTGGGGAGAGATACCCTCTACATCTAGATCAAAGGTGGCGATACATGGAAAAGAATAAAAATCAATTCCAGGCGGAATATTGCCAGAGAAACTGCTCAGCCCTTAAGAGAGATAAAATATGAGGGTTTAAAGGATTTTGTATTTACTGAACAGAGAAATTCAGCCTGTTATCGATGCCGACAATGCTAAGGGAAGTTTCGATTCGCATTCCACATGCTATGGGCATGAATAGTCTAGAAATTAATTTACTCTTCTTCTTTCCTCTGCTCTCTTCAACAAAACTATATTTTCAACCAAAGACAAAGCCCTTTCTTTCCCAGTCGTATTCAAGTAGGTATCTTCTAAGCGGTTATTACGGTATTACAAAACTATTAATTTTCTGTTAATTTATTTGTGTAATGCGAAACATAAATATTATAGTGTCTGCTTAGTGGACATGAACTTTCAATTTTATATCACAGCCAAATAGAGTATTTTCCAGCTTTCCCAATTTAGCGGTGCCATTACAAACAAAGCATAAAGAACATAATATCATATAGTATACATATAAAATGTGTGATTGTACATTAAATCACATGAAATAAATTATAATATATTCATAAACGAAAATAACTTCTATAAGAAGAATTTATACATCATAAATATAGAAAACTAAGATCTGTTTGTATCACTTTGTTCTCTGCAAAATTATAAGATCGTCAGAGGATAAAAATAGTTACTAAAGGTGAAAACAGTAGTTCCGGCGTATTTGAATTCAAATCTACATTGAAATATTGTATAAAAGTAAATACTTTTTGTGACATGCATATTTAAACCTTTTTAAGCTTAATGCTTTGGATCTAAAGCAGCATCTTTATTCTAGCATTTTTTACTTTCTGTACTACGTATAGTAGGTAGGGGAAGTATTGTATTCCACCCAAAAATTCGATACCGAGATTTCACCGGAAATATATGTTTTGAGACCCCCTGAATCCAAAAAAAGCATTTTTGGAAACATGTCCGTGTGTGTGTGTGTGTGTGTGAACAGCATAACTCAGAAACGAACAGTCGGATTAACACCAAACTTGGTATTTAGGTTAAGTATCTTCCAGAAATGCGACACGAAGGTTTTCAAGAAAATCCACTCACCCCAGACTACCCTTTACATGGAACATTTTTCGAAAATTTTAATTTTCTCAAAACTGGCTCTAACGATTTTGATTAAAATATCATATCTTTAAGATATTCTCATGAGAAATGAAATGTATATCTCGAATTATCTGGTAATGTCCCCAAAAGTATTCTTCATTGTGAACGACTTTTGCATAACTAGGAAAGAGATAGACTAAATGTTACTACACAAAAATTTAGATCGCGTTAAAATACACAATTTATGTCATATACATTTTTTTTTGTTGAGTGAGAATGCAAAGAGAATTGAATGCGCCACATAGCAACCAGCGCTTAAAATATTTGACTATTGCTTAAAACCTACCATATTCCCCTTGCATCTACAAGAAAATTAGCAATAAGATTGACATCTCGATATCTCGATTAACATGAAGCATATGGAGAATAAGCATTTGTAAAAATAGTTTGTACAAGAGTAGAGAAAGTCATGTGAGTGTAACACATCAGATTTTTTACTTACTTTTTATACATTGTGGCAGTATTTTATATCACAACACTGTAAATGCCAGAATGATTGTAGTTTGAATATGCATTATTGTATGACAATGATTTGAGATGTTTGTTAATTATAAGCAATGTTATGAAATAAGTTTACACGGCCTCACTGAAACTGACAATAGGAGCGGATAACAATGAAACGAGGGGGTGAGTTGTTTATTAACTAAAAGAGACAAGCAAATGACGTCAGAGCAGCGTGCTTTTATTTAGAAATGGAGGGAATACCTTCCCTAGAACATATGTGTTCGTAATTTTGATTGGATATAAAAATAGACGCTAATGTTGGCGCGTTTTATTAACCAATAGCAGCTCTGTTAAAATGTTTAGGCATATCGGGGTGAGGGAGTATAAATTCCGAGCCAGAACGCGCAGTTCTACAGAATAATTCACAAGGCAAACGTCGCGCAGTTCAACAGAATCATTCGCGGGTTACACGTCGCACAGTTCAACAGTCATTCGCGGGTTACACGTCGCGCAGTTTTACAGAATCTTTCGCGTTGTAAAGTTAGTTACAAAATGTGAAATACTAGAATTAATAATGAGCGGCAAATAAGTGATTATAGTTACATTCGAAAATATAACAGTTCCAGTCGGCCGTGTATTAAGAGTAATTATGTGAAATTAATTAATTGTGACGGCAATAAAAGTGTAAAAACAAATTCTTTTATCAGTGTTATTTTTTAGTAACAACTCCTTTCCGTTTGCACACCCTGTTTAAGAGATTTGCTCGACTTGTAATAATAGCTAGCCGGAGGAAAAAGAACCCAAAATTCAAACTAGTAATACAATAACATTCGCTCAGCAATAAGATAACATGAAAGTTACCGCGACAAATTGACGCCCAACGTGGGGCGAAAATAACCAGAAAGGGACGAAGGAACCAGGACGTGGAGCAAATGGAGCAGTGAAATTAACTACAAGACGCAGATTCCAGAAACAACCACAAGAACGACCGACGACGCGGATGAGAGGACATCGTAACTACGAGAATACAAGGCAACAGGGGAATTCGACTACAGGACACCAAGACAGCGAGACGACGCAGATCCATCGTAGTACGACGCAAAGGCGACATATACATCTAGGAGAGAGGGGCAGGAAGCTGGACATCAAAACAACATCATCAGATAGGGTCATAAATGTTAGAAAATTGTAAATTTTTTGTGTATACTAAAAAAAAATTGTGAGAAATTAAATGTTGTTGAGAAGTGGTAGGATTAAGAAAACAATGTCCACTAATAATACTGAAGAAATAACTATGGAAGAGGATAATGTAACAGTTAGCTGTAATTCAATACAGGTTACAGAAAATAGCTCAAACAATGTAGTATTTGAGGGAGGAAATATTAGTGAAGAAAGTGAGAATAGAAAGGCAAGAAATGTTAATTTTGATGCTGGTATGATGATGGAAATGCTGAGAAATATTGGTGAAACATTAAATAAGAATATTACAGACCAAATAGAAAATAATAGGAAATTAAGGGAACATATGGAAAAGAATAAGAGGGAATTGAGGGAAAATATTGGTAAGAGTATTACAGATCACATAAGGGAAATATGGAAAAGAGTAATAGGGAATTAAGGGAAGATATTGGTATGAGCTTAGAATAAAACAGGGAAGAAATTGAAAAGAAATTTATGGAGCTATATAGCAGTATGACAAGAATAAGAAATGAAAATAAGGAAATAACAGCAAATGAGATAGGAAAAGTTTCAAAGAAAATGTCAGATATGAGCGCAGCAATGGCTGCTCCTACTTCTGTTTCAGCTCTAGTTCATTCATCAACTTTGGTTGCGGCTGGAGTTTATTTATTAGTTCGGTTTTGTAAGGTTGTGAAATATCTAACAGAAAAGGTGAGGTTAATACAGAAATTGAACATGTTGATGTAAAATGTAAAGAGTTAGGAAGTCGAATGACTAGCATTTCAAGTGAGCTAAGAGAGATGAAGGAGGCTATGAATGCAGATTTAATTCAGGTGCAAGTTAATTTCAGAGGGGAGATATCTGAAATTCAGAAGGAGTCGGAAACACAAAGAAATAAGTTGTCCGAAGAAGTTAAAGTTTTGTCTATAAATTTGGATCAAAAACTAACTTATGAAATTAACAAGTACCAAGCTGTTCAGAATGAAAACTCCAATCCAGTACAGTTTATTACAGACTTGTCAGGGTACTCTCAAATTAAAAAGATACCGGAAGAATTGAAAATGATAGTTGTTATAAAAGATGTGTGATTCAGAACACTTTAGATTGGTTTCAAATGGTATCATGGGGTGAAATTTCATGTGAATCCTTTAAGAGGTTATTCATGAACAGATTTTGGAAGGTTACGATGCAGCTACGGGTAATGTTTAGCCATGGACAATTTGATCCAGGAGAGGGAATAGCAGTGACCGCTATATAAAAAAAAGCAAAGCAAGCAAGCAAATCCAGGATAAGTAAAGCTGAACTGCAGAAAAAGTATTGGAATGTAAGAGGGTTAACTACGTATATATGTCATGAGAATGGAAAAATAAATTCAGGACAAAAATAAATGTTTAAAGGGGAAAAAGAACATTTTCTTAGTAAACAGTAACAGCATTTGAAATGAAGCATGTAAAAATGAAAATTTAATGTCATATTAAAGTAAAAGTACGTAGATATAATTCCAAGAAATTTGTGAATATAAAGCACAAAACAATAAAAACGGGTAAACATAATCAAAGCAAAACACTTATATAGCACACAGATAATGTGAAATTATGTCTAGAATTAAGTGAAGTAAATATATTTGTGTAGAGGATGTGTTCAATAATTACAATATGAACCAGGTTAAAAATCTTGAGTGTATAAATTTTTATCTCAATAATCTAAGAAAGTATAACCATTTTGTAATAGTGACCTAAATAGTTCAGGGTACAGTATTTGCTATAAAAAATTGTGATGTCAGATGTATGTATATAAACACATTAGACCCGAGCCAGTGAATAGTGGCGAGAAAAAGGCAAGATGTATAACGTGTGTAAAATGCGTGTGCCAGGTTATGTGCAAGTGATAAATACCGTGTGTTCCAAGATTCAGGAGACTAAAAACCCAATTATAAAATTTTCAAAAAAAGGTTGTAAATATTTATAATTATGTTTCTAGTGGGGCATATGTGGCAGTATTTTATATCACAACACTGTAAATGCCAGAGTGATTGTAGTGTAAATAAGCATTATTGTATGACAATTATTTGAGATGTTCTTTAATTATAAACATTGTTATGAAATAGGTTTACACGGCCTCACTGAAACTGACAATAGGAGCGGATAACAATGAAACGAGGGAGTGAGTTGTTTATTAATTAAAGGAGAAAAGCAAATGACGTCAGAGTAGCGCGCTTTTATTTAGAAATGGAGAGAATATCTTCACTAGAACATATGTGTTCGTAATTTTGATTGGATATAAAAATAGACGCTAATGTTGGCGCGTTTTATTAACCAATAGCAGCTCTGTTATAATGGTTAGGCATATTGGGGTGAGGGAGTATAAATTCCGAGCCAGAGACGGGTAACGCGCAGTTCTACAGATTAATTCACAAGGCAAACGTCGCAACAGAATCATTCACGGGTTACACGTGGCGCAGTTTTACAGAATCTTTCGCGTCGTAAAGTTAGTTACAAAATGTGAAATACTAGAATTAATAATGAGCGGCAAATATGTGATTATAGTTACATTCGAAAATATAACAGTTTCAGTCGGCTTTGTATTAAGAATAATTATGTGAAATTAATTAATTGTGACGGCAATAAAAGTGTAAAAACAAATTCTTTTATCAGTGTTATCTTTTAATAACAACTTCTTTCCGTTTGCACACCCTGTTTAAGAGATTTGCTCGACTTGTAATAATAGCTAGCCGGAGGACAAAGAACCCAAAATTCAAACTAGTAATACAATAACAGGTGCTCAGCAATAAGATAACACGAATGTTACCGCGACGACATTTTAATTCACAAATTGTTTCACTCAATACTATAATTTACAGGTGTTTAACTGTGAATTATGAAAATCTAATTAATTATAACATTCTAAAATATAAATATTTATGAGCTTAATGTGTTTAAATCCTTAAGGGGACACGGGAATTACATAGCTCACGAAAGTGGGGGACCACTAGCTGGGGGGCTAGCTGGAAAACACCGCTTTGAAACTTTACTGATCGCGCTAGCTCCCTTCCGAATGAGTGGATAAAAACTGTTTATTTAATGAAATATTGCTTTATATTTAACAATATAATGCATTTGGTTTTTTTTTTGCAGCTCTGAATACTGGAGCTGCTGTTTGTTTGTATGTAATGATCCTGTTCATTTTTTGGTAATATGTTCTCCATTCTGAACGCTTCTATTTCCTTGTTCGGAGTATTTTTACCCTCCCCCATTTTACTCCGTTCATAATTGCGGCTATGCTAAAGACTAAATTACTTCTTTCCCTTAATAGCTTTCTTCTTCCGTATTTAGCAGTAAAATTTTCAATGGAGAACACCTTTCTCTGAATTATACCATTTCTGATTTTACTCTTTCTTCCCATATTTTGCGTTACGGCATTCTCTTCAACTATTTAGTTTTCAGCTATATTTCGACTTTCGACTTTATAGCCATAATTCCTTGTAATATTAATCCATACAAGCTTATTGTTCCTGTCCTTACAAAGCAAACACCTCCTTTCCAAATATATCACAGTTCCCTAAACCATTCGTTCTTGATGTATCAATAAAATTCTGAAATGTTTTCATCGTTTAAGCCACTATACACTTCCTTTTCAAAATTTAGGTCTGAGGCAAGGTTGTAAACTCAGTCCAATATTATTTAACTTATTTATAGATGATATGTTAGATAGAATAATGAAAAGTAATAAACACTGTCTAGTTATAGGGAAAAAGGAAATGCCAGGGTCACTATTTGCAGATGATCTAGTAGCTGGGGCAGTAACAGTGATAGGGTTGCAACATGCTATTAATGAAATAGCTAAATTCTGTATGGAATGGGGGCTAAAGGTGAATACAAAGAAGTCCAAGATAATAATGTTCAAGAAAGGATAAAATTTAAAAAGAGAGGAAAGATGGTATATAAATGGAGAGCAAATAGAAGTGATAAAAGAATTTGATTACTTGGGGATTAGATTCTCAAGCAACGAGAAATGGAAAGCATAATCTAAATATGCACAACTGAAAGGAAAGCTAGCCATGAAAGCTGTTAGAGTTTGCTTGTACAAAACACCCACGCTATCAATGAACTGGTTGGAAAGGCTATATGAAGCTGTAGTCGAGTCCAAAATGTTATATGGAATAGAAATATGGGGTTAGGGGTGGCAAAGGGATGGTCTAAGATTGATATAGTCCATAGAATGTTTTTAGAGAAGTTCTGGGTGTACCTAAGAGTTCCAAGGGGCGTGGCACTGGCAGAGCTAGGAAGGGTAGGCAGAAAAGGTATAATAGTGCAAAGAATTTTGAAGTATTGGTATAGATGTTTAAATTTAGAAGATAGTAATATATTGAAAGAATGTATACAGTTTCAAAAAGCCGTCTTAGGAGAAGAGAGTTGGGTTGGGGAGATGGTAAATGTGCTAAAAGAAATTGGCATGAAGAATATTTTCCTATTAGATAAAGATGATAATAGTGGGTTTTGGAACGAAGTGAGAATGAGGGTGGAAGACATCGAGAAACAAGAGATATGGGCTAGTTTTGAGGATAAAAGATCATTGATCTTGAATAAATCAGTTAAAAAAATTGGGGAAGTGAGAAGTATGTAGATGTATGCAATCAATTTGGTAGAATAGGTCTTGCGTGGATACACACAGGAGTAATATTTTTAAAAAGAATGGATATAATTGTTCGGGGAGATGTATTATGTGTGATGAATTGGGTAGTAAATTTCATTGGCTAATAGAAAGTGATAAGATTAAAAGGTGGAGAGAGGTTATATGGAATAAAAAATGGTACAATCTAAATAAAGAAGCAGTAGCATTAAGAATGTTGGAAGCACAAAAGCAGAAACAATTAAAATTAGGGGACATTTTTAGGCAACACAAGGGATAAGTGGATAAGGAGCTTAAAAAAGGTACAGCAGAATGGGCACAGTTTGGAAAGTGACGAGATGGTATAATAGCTTTATCCCATATATACAGCCTAGGGGCTAAATATGGGAGAGCTAGAGCACTGAAACACTAGATTTAAGTTTTAGATGTAAGTTTAATTTGTATTATTGTAATAAGAATGAAAATAAATATTACATTACATTACACTTCCTGTTCTTTACTCTCATATTTACTGCTTTCAATTTATTGCGTAAACAATGTCTATTAATTCCATGGCATTATCTATAATACCCACTATAATTTCTCGCACTGTCTTGTTTAAATTAACCATCTTGCCTTTTCTTGAGCCAAAACGATCGTTAACCAAATTGAAATTTATTTTCATCAAAAAGGTCCAATGTGGCATGGTTTTCTCTACAAAAAATCACTATTTCTTTTGTATATCAACAAACTATTGTTATAAAATCTTATTTTACTCTTCATCTATATATCGAGATAAACGTATGCAGAAATTGTTTCATTACATATTTTGTTGTAGTTACAGGAGGTATAGGTGTGACAGAAACGGTAATGAAATATTTAGAAAGCGCTATGCTGGCATTGAAGCTTCATACTATTATAAGGACATCACCAGATAGGACTGATCATTAAAACATATATGATAAAAACATTGGAACAATCAAACCAATAGTAACGAAAAACTTAGTACTAAAATGTTACAAAAACTGTGTTTGACATGAATTGTGTAGTTTAATGATAACGTATTTTCTCATAGCAAGGATTTGTTTAGCACACTCGGTTTTACAGTTATAAAACACTATACAAAATTCAATCAGAATGAAGATGCTTCACGGATTATGCACAGCAAATTCAAGAATTGTGATTTTTTAAATCTTTGTGTTGCATTCTCTAAAATGTGGTTTCTCAAATACGAGAATACGCATACACCTACACATTTTATTAAAATTGTTTAATCGGTTTTCGGGAGGATACAAAATACGATATGTTTTGCTACTTAAGGGTAACCTGGGATGGGTGACATATTTTAAATAGCTTTGAATCACACCCATGGGAGATGCTACACTTAAATAACAAGTTTGGTACTTATACGACTGGTCGTTTTTGAGCTCTCTCCCTCTCTCTCTCTCTCTCTCTCTCCTCTTCCTCTATACTTATCTATTTTTATATTGCATGCCCTCACGCACAAGCGCACACGTGCACACATACATACAGTACACACATTATATAAAATACTGTCATTGTATTCAGAACGCCTAAAAACATATGTTTCTGGGGAAATTTTGATATTAAATAACGCTCTCCTTCTCCTAACCCTAGGCAAGTAGACAAATGGTAATTATACCTCATAAATAGAAGAACCTGAGTTAATAATTGCATTTATTGCATTGTATACTGAAAATTAAAATTGTTAAAACTAAAGAGAGTTGCAGAAGTTAGTCACATAGATAATGCAATTAAGCTTAGTAACAGATAAAGCTCTAGAAGTTGATTAGTTCTTAATGCGGAAAAAATATATTTGTTTACAGAGCAATATAACCCGTACGAAATTGGAATTAGAATACGAAAGGTACTTTTCTCCTGTTCTTATTGTTATGTTCGAATTATAAGATTGCAGTAGAGCAGGGAGCAAATTCTAAAGACGCAGAGCAGGAACAGTTATATATAAAACATGGCTAACAATCTAATAATAGGTAGCACGAGGAGGAAGTCTTACAGAAGTCGAGGGCGGCATCTGTCAGGTACATATCTACCTGTCCATGGGTACCTGGCAGATGCAAAGAAAGAAACAAGATGAAGAGGCCAAGCCATAGAAGTGACTTAAGGCAAAGTTGTCTAAAATATGATTTTCGAGATGAGTTTTCGGATCTTGTGCACACATACAAATATAATGCGGCTACTTTTGTCGTCTGCTCTTTAGCATTATATTACTTATTACTCAACACACATTTGTTACCACATTATTTAATTCAAAAATTTGCTTTATTCTTGCTTTCTCTTCCGCTTAGTTACTTAAGCTAACACTCCACCCAAAGAATTCTGAATCTGGATTTTAGAAAGGAATCATGTTTTGAAACCCCCTGAATGTAGGGCGCTTAAAATATGTGTGAGAGAGAGAGCGCGAGAGAAGGGGTAGGAGTGCGCTCGCAAGAGCGCCAAAAAAGCTTCATCACTCAATGTTATCATTTTGTATAATTTTTTGTTGCCACTTTTGGCAGTAGCACTATACTGATTGTGTTAGAATGGACCTACCTATTGTTAGTAGGTTCTCAAAATTTTACAGAAACTATGGAACTTCATGCGTTTTTCTATTACTTGATTAGGGCTACTTTGATAGGTATTAAATACTTAGATTGATAATTGGTTAATCGTTGAAAGATGAAAGATTGATGGTGTGAGACGCGTTTTATCAGATGGGATTACACTGTAGAATGTATTTACAGTTGATGTCTTCCCGACATCACTGCTGATATTTACCTCCGGCTAGCTAGCATAATCCTGGGCTGAAATCCTAGCAATGGCTTAATTATGGGAGAGAACTTTTAACGTTGATCTTGGGTTGGTTAAGAGAGGGAGAGAGAGAGAGAGAGAGAGAGAGAGAGAATTGCACAACATAGGGGAAAAACAACACATGAGTTTAAGTTCACTATACAGGTAAAAAGTCATACATCAATAACAAAATCACGTAACACAATTTGAGTACCATAAATTATGCTCCAAAGAAACAACCCTTTGCTGAATCCAACTGCTAAAGTTTTACAGCTTGTGCGACTATAAACTTCCGGCTCACAAAAGTTAGTAATTTCCTCACATAACGTTCAGGGATTTGTTACGTAACTGATACACTTAAATTTTATCTCTGCCGTTTACTTATTTAACTCGCTATTGATTTGCACAAAAAGTTCCATTCTTCCCTTTGGCGCGAAAAACTCTCATGGACGGACACATTCTATTCCGAAAATTTTCGTAAAATTCGGCTCGAAACTGGGCAAACACCCTGCTTGAATATCCTTAACCCTTCCCGCTACAGCAGAAGCGCAACTTTTCTTATTGGAGGAACTCCCTACGTGTGACGATTTTCTCCTTGTACACGAGTCTTTCTTGCTATTTTATGACTATTTCGCAAGAGATCGAGTAATTTTCTCTCTACGAAGCAACGGTTAGAACACAAAGAAATGCTTCCTAGCTTTGTCAAACTTGTAACAAAATCTTGCATCAGGAAATATATATAATACATAGGAAATCTTTTCTTACTCATTCCTATTATTTATTATTATTATTATTATTATTATTATTATTATTATTATTATTATTATTATTATTATTATTATTATTATTATTATTTATTATTCCTAAATAACATGATTATAATTAGTAACTTTTTAATGTCTTAAGCATAAACCTGGTTCAAACTGAAATGGAATAATCACCTATATCAAGACACACCGGCCCTCGTAGTCGTGTCAATGGAGTGCATAGTTTCGGCGCTCCGCCAAGCTGAGGATCGCGAGTTCATATCCCGCCATGGGCATGGGTTTTGGTGCTCATGTGTGTGTGTGTGTGTGAGTGTGTGTTGTGGATGTGCAACAGTAATTGCGGTATAACGCGGTAAAATAAACCAGTGAAAACACAGTAATAATAAACCGAAGAAAAACAAGGGAACATGAAAAAAAGGCAAAGATTGACAAGACTCACATATCTCTTATATGTTAAAAAAGTCTATTCTCACCAACAGTGAGCTACAGAACAACAGTTTTTAAGGAATAATTTACAAACAGAAACTACATACATTTCTACTACAGAAACTACAATATATGCTCTCTGAGTTCGGTTAAGCTTAAGGAAATCGGAGTGATGAGATACAAAGCTTGTTGTCTTATGAAAGTTTATTGAAAACGTGCCATTTGTTCTTGTCAAATCAAAATTAGGCGCATTTGGTGGTTTAGAGAGGAGGCCGCGCTACTGGCGTAACTGTGCAAGACGGCTGTATTATTGTTTTATTCCTATGCAAGTATTGTTTAATAGGATTTGCAAAGGTTGACGTTTCTCTTTTCTGATAACATGCTGGTTAGCTAATTTTTGGGAACATGCATTCAACTATTATTGATTTTTTATAAACCACAGAGTGCGCATGCCGAGAAAAGTTTGAAACACATTTAGCTGTTAATACGTAATTTATGAATTCTCATACCATACCATTTTCCATAACATTTTGCATGCGTTAGGTACTAAATCTGCTTAAAAAGACAATGAGATTTTCTGGATCAACTACAAAGTAGTACTGACAAATGTTATTTGGACTTCTTTAATATTTGGGACTGCAACGCGTAGCATGGTTTTAAATTATTTGTTTTCAGTGGGGTATTTTCCATGACGTAATAATCGGGGCTTATATTTGGAGTTTCTTAACCATTTAAATTAAGCAGTTGCCGTAGGAATAACGGAAACAACGAAGTATAAAAAATAGGGGTTTTTTGCAGACGAAGACTATTACTTGCAGATTAGAGGCGTTACGCAAACCAAGTCTAGATGGATGCGGCACCTTTCTGAAATCTACCTTCAACGAGATTGATGTACAGTCATAAAGCCGTACTTCATAAATGGCGTGAACACAGGTTACCAGAGAGCAACAGAATGATGACATGCAATTGAGATTCCACCACGTTCGCTTGACGCGTTACTATATACATTTAGCATTTAGCGCATTAGGAAACATTAACTCGTGTAAATTTGGGTTAATTCTTTCTGCTTTTGGGTTTGACGTAGAGTGACGGTGATTCAACACATTTTCATTACATTGTTACTGTTGTGATATGAGCATGTTGCGACATCATTTTTCTACACATTGCAAGCTTAAAGAAAATTGATGGATAATTGTGACAAATTGTTGTTGCCATTGCTTTCTGTACTTAAAACGCTTTAAAGCTTACGCATTAGTAAGGATTTTCTTAATAAGTTTCATTAATTTATACCTCTCAATATATCAACGTTTGTGGAAAAATTGGCTGTTTTAGCAGAATAGGAAAAAACATACAAAGGGCAATTCTCAAACTGAATTAAAAAAGCACACGAATATCAATAGAAAAAATTAAAAACACAACATTAATGGGATTTAAAGAAAAAGAATGTCTAAGAGGAAACAATCGTCATTGGCAGTATAGTTTTGGAACATACTTCAAGTTTTAATACCTATTTAGATTGCTATTTAACAAATAAAAGACCAATCGATCAAGAAAAGAAACCCATCAGTTTCATGTTGCTAATTGGAAAAATATTAAAAGAACATTAATAACAAAGCGACAGAAAGAAAATCGTGGTAAAATTGTATCAAGTATGCGCATCTTAACGTTAACATGCAGTCAGAAAATAGGTTCTGTCTAAAAATAAAGTAAACAGACGCAGCTAAAATGGAATGAAGACAATTAGCAAGATATATACAAAATTGGAGAAGAAACAGATATACTCTTAGAATTTAAAAATCAGAGTAAAGTTGAAATTATAGATTTATGCAAACAAAATGGTAAAGACTATATGCGAAATGGAAGAAGAAATTTGGAACATCAAGCTGGAAGGAGAAGATTTGAATTCTGGAGAAGGAATAGACACATGACCTAATAATGACATTTTTTGATTATGATGAATCCTTAAGATGTAACTTAAACAGTTAAGTATTTTAAATTATGTCAACCTAAATGCTTCAGGGCATTTTTTTTTTTTTTTTTTTTTTGCTACTTTCCCTCGTCAGTAGTCGAACAATGTGACCACCAATTTCCCCTCATTCTTTCTCATTTCACCATCTTCTTCATGTTTCAGGAATACAGGGCTAGGCGCAGTGAGCGATGGTGTGCCCCATATGCGGGGTGTGTTTTGAGGAGAGAACTGTTATTACTCTGGCACTAGAACTTTATGCCTTTATGCCCTAACCTGTTCGCCATGAGGGGTGCACTCTGCCGGGACACACTACCTGTAGACGTTAGGAATCCTGTTAATTTATGCCTGTGTACACAATTTGCTTCTTTGCTTTACTTTTATAGGTTTTTTTTTGTTTTATAGTAAAAGGTGAAATCTGTAAAACGACAATGTAGGTGACATGTTTTTGAATAATGTGAAATAAATTATAAGGGTTTGCAATGCACGTCCCTGTGTAAAAAACCAAGTACCGGGACGGAGTATTTCAGGTTCTTATTTATTTTCTTCAGATACGTAAATGCAATAGGTAATAGTGATAATATTTTAAGAACTGTTTAACATCTCTCATATTTAACAAACTAATTTATACAGTAATGGAAATAGTCATCATTCCTAGTATTGAGAATGTTGTTTTTATTATTTCTGAGTTTAGCTTATTAATGACAATCGAGAATAAAGAAGCAAATAAATATATTAAACTTTCTTAAAGCTAAATTACTATGTACATTATGGTGCATATTCCTTGTGTTACGTGATTAGGTGTTCTCTCGAAACAACTTTTATTACAATTAAAGTAAGATTTGGAATATTATTTGGATAATACTTGTGCTACGAAAGTTTAACAGATGACTACAAAAGACTAAACCACTTTTGGCAACATCGTACATAGTGTGCACAATTTTAACACCAAAGTAATTCCGAGTTCTTCATTTCTCTGCTAATATTTGCCTTAACTTCATTTAGCAAGTTCTATATTCTTCCAACATTTCGCGGACTATGGAAAACTTGTTTTTCAAAAGCTGAAAAGACGAAAATATACGGAGCAAAATCCCAGGAGTTCGACAAATAATATTCTTCAGTCGTAGAAAAGAAGCTAGGACCAAGCAAACAAAAATCATCGATAACATCTAGTTTCAAAAGTTTGTGCTTGTGATTCAATAAACCTCCATTGTGGAAACAGTTCATAAGTTTACTACCATGGAAGAGTCAGAAGGGAAAGACGAATAAACGAAAGAATGAGGGACAAAGAATAATAAAAGAGTTTAAAAGCCTGCTTTCATAGTGGGGTGCTGCACTTATCACCGTCCATGCTTTACACATTTGATTCATAAATGTCTTATTTATTTGTTGAAAATGAAATAATAACAACACCTCCCCGCATTTAGGGGTTGCTATCAAGGACTAGTAAAACAGACAAGTTAATAATAAATTCTCTACATCAAAAACACTAATCAAATAAAAACACTACTACGAGGGCTGTCCCAGAAGTACCCGACCTAAAAAAGAAAACACACAAATTTTGGGAAAAACATTTTTATTTCTCTATATAGTCTCAGTTCAGTTCGATACAATTTTCCCAGTGGTATTCAATAGCTTTGATACTCTGTTTATACTGAGAACCATCGACTTCTGCATAATAGCCATCAACTGCAGACTCCAGCTCTTCACTGTTGGCAAATATTTTAGCCCAAAGCTATTTCGTCAACTTTGGAAATAGAAAATAATCAGAGGTAGCTAAATCTGGTGAATAGGGTGAATGAGGACGCAATTCGAGCTTTAACTCATTGATTTTGCCCATGGCGATAATGGGTGTGTGAACTGATGTATTGTCTTGCTGAAACAGAACTGCGGTGTTTTTGCTGTCTCATCATTCAAATGATGCAATAAATTTGCATAATACTCGCCATTGATCGCTCCTCCTTTTTGAATATAATAAATGAAAATTATTCCACACAAAATCCAAAAAACTTACATGACCTTGCCTGCAAATGGAACTGTCTCACCTCCTTTGGAGCCGATTCTCTCCTTTAATCCACTGTTTTGACTGTTCCTTCGTCTCAGGTGTGAAGTGATGAACCCATGTTTCATCCTGGTTATGAATCGACACAAAAACTGTGCTTTATTACAGCAGAACATCGCCAAACATTTGACTGAAACATCTTCACGATGCTGCTTTTGTTTCATTGTGAGTAAACGCGGTTCCCATCCTCGCATAGCTTTCTCATGTCTAAATTCTCAGTCAGTATGTGATGTACAGCACTTTTTGAAATGCCTACGAGTCTGCTATCTCGTGAACCCAGACGACGCTCATCCAATACCATTTTGTGGATTTTCCTCATACTTTCTGGCGTGGTCACCTTATTTTTACTGTTTAAAAGAAGGAACAGACTCCCCCAGAGTAGAATCTAGCTCAGCTTTAATATTAGTTTGACTAAGACCTTTCAAATCAAACGATGGCCAGTTTTATCCATGTTTACAAATTCGCTGAGAGTGTCACTATTAATGGCTGCCAAACAATTATTAAACAATGTAGCATCGTCAAGCTTCAAACTTAAACTTTATAAGGTTGGTACTTTCTAACACAGTCATTTGTTTGAAACAACAACCACTATCTATACATCAGGTCGGGTACTTCTGGGACTGCCCTCGTATAAAGCTAAATATCTAATATCGGCAATTCAGTAGTTTTATTTAATATGATAGTAGAAAGGAAAACTTAGTTATAATCAGCATGTTCAGCAACTGTTTGTCTCTCCCAAATAATTTCATAAGATGTGTTTATTTTCAGAAGACGATCGAAGGTATGCAATTATAGGAGTGTTGATGTTTTGGGTTTAAGTAATTATAAAGGAACTCATATTAGGAGTTAGAAGCAGACAGATGGAGCACAGCACGTGGGTCACAGTGGCCGCCTTGCTTTCAACGTGACCTCTTGGAGAAAGGAATGAGCGGGAGATCCGAAGGGTGATCAGATCCGGACGACGATGTGCGCTAGAAAGGGTGGGTTCCCTAACAATCCCATATGGCGCCTATCCTAATGCCGGCTAGCACTGTCTAATCCCTGTACCTCGGAGGTCCCGTGGCAATCGACACAGCTCTCATGAAGACGGCCCCAGCAGGCCCACCAAACGCCAAGAAGAAATATCTTCCAAAGCACAAATTCCATCGTCCCGCCGTAACACACCAATTGCCGTCGCCTGGTCCATCAATAAAATACATGAAAAAAATGGGGGCAGAAAGGATGGAAGGGGAACCACCCCAGTATTCGCCTACCGGTTAGGGGAAACCACGACAAAGGCCAGCCCAAGAGGAATCAAACCCGGAACGTCCCGGATGCGAGGCTCACACGTACCCACGGAGCCATCTCTCTCTGTAGAAACATATACTACTTTTAAAGCTAATTGACTGAGATGGACTAGAAAATTTCCAATGCATAACAGCCAGATTACTTATCTTATCCATTACCATCTCATAGTCATGCTAAGGAATATTCATAAGTCATTATTCTGTGCACTTTCAAGAAATTACTATCAAAATGTACAACAAAAAAGTTCAAATCAGTTATTTGTAATAAAAGAGTTAAAAGCGAGATTTTATTCTGCAATCAGAATAAAACTCCGTTGAACATGCGTGTCATATACTATTTTTAGACAGTCAATATTTATAAGCCAATTATAGCCTATGAACTAGACTATTTGTACCTATTTTGTCTCTGTGATGCTCAGAACAGCTAATGGTAATTTGTTTCTTTTTAGCATCAATACTGCCAACATGATGAGTTAGAAAAAAAACATTATACGTATATAAAGAAGGTTATGAGAATGATAAAATAATAATACAAGGAACGCAAGTTTACTCAGGTTAGTAAAAAACAAAGATGGGTGATGCCGCATGTCAGGACGGTTAACGTTCTTACTTAAGCCACTACATAATAACCAGAGAAATTACCAGTATTAGTATTTACAAAAGACGCAATATTTCGGTCTTCTGCTAGTGTTATAAAGAGTTGTCGTATCTAATCTGTATAGTTTTTTTGTTTGTTTATTAAGATAGATACATCGTTCAGCACTAACGCTTTGCAGATATCAGTGAACAGAATGGAAATTTAACCCAGGACATAACATAGAGATTAACCTATATGGCTCCTTGAACTAAAAAATAAGTGAACAATGCAGGAAATAGAAGACAGAGGAAACAATATAAGACAAGAAATAGCACTCAGTATAAAACAAAATATTCAGTGAACACACAAATCAGTGAGTGTCTGAGGCAGAACTGGGATCACTGAGAAGGAAATCTTGTGGTGGTCTGCGCTTCAGCCGAGTTGACCCACGAGTTCTTGCTCCGAGGTTGTATTCTACTGCTCCCTGCACTTGCCGAAGGTTGGCGAGGAAACGTTGGTATCTCTATACTGCTCTGTAACATTCTTTTCTTCGGTGCCAAGGTTTGATCATCACTTTCCGTCTCCGGAAAGATCCTGATTACCTGTAACGAGTGGTGGCTCGTGATTTACAAGTTTGGGAGGTCGGCAGGTTATTTTTTTCGTATTAAGAACACTTTACACGGCAGGATTTACTCTAAAATTTACCATAAAGTATGTATAAACAAACACAACCATATACACCAAAATATTATGCATATAATTGTTCGTTTGTTCAGTTTACATGTATCTTTCAGCGTGTACAAAATCCTATGTATTAGTGCAATTCAGAAATAAAAGTGCAATAAAATGCATTTATCAAAGCGAGCCTAAGTTATACTATATTAATGATTATTGTTTTAACTATTTCCAGCAGAAAAAGCCTTTTGCCATCTACCTATATATTATACGGTACATCCGTGCTGCTGTGGCGGAATTCAATAATTAAAGGAACCCCCAAAAGGAGCGGTATATTAGCTTAGCTTAGGATAAATTACAATATTTATCGACAATATCTTCAGATTTTTAAGAACTATCTTACATAAAAATCGACTAAAAACTTATATTTATTATGTATAATGCCGTATAAAATACGGTTTTCATTTTCATAACTAGACACAACCTTGAATCCGATTTAATAAGGATGAAAGTACAATGGTTCCACAATAATTATAATTCCGTTATAAAATCGAGAAATACTACTTCATTAATACATTCAAATAATACATTATTTCCATAAAATCAGCTTCTATGGATTACAAAAGTTATCAATAAACCGTCACTGCTGTTCCAGAATTACTTTTCTGCTTTCTCCTGGCACGCTGTTTCAAGAATAGGGCGAGCTATGGTGTCCGCCATGGAGCATCAACATGATGGTGCGTGATCCAGTGCTACAGTTGTTTAGAAACTAAGTCGATAGTATGTATGCAAGCCATGAGTTTAACCCCCTCCCCCAAGAAAAGACGGATTCAGGACTTTTTGCAGTAGATAATGCAACTTTAAATCGATTTTTCACATTTAATTTTGTATTACGATTCATTGTTACAGCAATAATTATAATTCACTTATTATTTCTTCATCAAACTGAGTCAAACAAAATGTTAAGTGAGATTTAATCATACAAGTCAGATCTTGAAGCCACGATGCAGTATCCAAAATGTTGAGAACAATTTTTTAGAATTAAAACATTAACAGCAAAGTTATTTTTGGGTGGTGGTGGGATTGCATTAAAAATCTTTCTCGTATATCCGTAAAATGTATTTAGAAGTTATTGGGCTCTTTGCGCAGTTATTTTGTCTTTTCCTCCTGTTCCCCTTTCTTTTTCATGCAAAGAAAATCAAATCTAAGAGTCTCAAAACGTTCATTTCCTGTGGAAACTGGATGTGGAACTTTTAGGACAAATACTTTCCTCAATTTCAGTAAGTGTAGAAGAATAAAAAATATGTTAAATTTAAACGGTATGTTTAACTTAATAGAGTGCATACTTAAAATTCAGAAACATCTTATTTCTGTTATATCAAAATTGTTTTGAAAAACCAGTTTAGGGGGATTCATCTTTTTAAAACAGTTCCGTTATCTGCAAACCAATTTGAAAGTGTAGGGTACTGAAGGCTGATCGAGCTTCACTAGGATATTTACTACCGCTATCCAATACGTAGCAATAAATGATTCTTTCGCGCCGATTTTTTCGGAATTAATTAAAACAATTCTCTAATTTAGCGTACAAGGCTAAGTCACTCTTATAATTATATTGAATTCATAGTCGTTTAAAGGTTTGGTTAAAATGCAAATAAAGTTATTATATCCTATCATACTCACTTTTCAACACAATCTATGTAAACTTGAATCGGCGAGTTTCCAATGCTTTCATACCACTCGAAACATAGGTTCTTTCAAACTATACTGACGGCGACGATTACTTCCTAATTTGATGAAATTTTCTTCCCATTAAGTCCAACCTTCAAGTTTGGAATTAAAAAGTCACTTCAAACTAAATCCAGAGAGTGAGGTGCATTAGGAATAAATTAGAAGTCCAAATAATCTACTTTGACCATTGTGACTATTGCTGTGTAGGCTGAAACATTGTCCCGATGAAAGAGCACTCTTTTTATGTACCAATCTCATTTTTCATGAGCGAGTTTCTTCTTCTCGGAGGGAAAGAGGGGGAGAGATACGGGAGGTGCGTGGGTGTAATGATGGATCTCTTAATCTCAGGTCGTGTTCTCCGATGCTCAATAAAGATACCGTTTACGGTTAAATACCTTTGTTCACATACACTTTGTTTTGTTTCCTATAGCCACTCCTGCGTTCGATCCTGCCACACAAACATTTATGTATATTCGCGATTTTACGAATTGTTAGCCATAAACTTCCTTTGCCACAACTCAAACAGCTTTACCTTTGAGCACTATACATAACGGCGCGTTAATTCCACTTTATGAAATTGCATTTGGCATTTTGCGTACAATGCAGTTTATAAACTTTACGGGTCCGCCTACGCACACTTACAAATTATAAGCTTCCGCGTGACTTTAAAATGCAAGTGATCTTACTCGTGTATTTCAGATCTCGCCATGTAAGTTTAGTTTCTTCTACCACTTCACCTCACATCTTCCTTTAATGTTATTCGTTGGCAGAATTTCCTTAAAATAAGTATAATTTTCCTATTGGTGGATAAATATGATAGAAACTCCCACAGTGAGCTTTCTCACATGTTGTTGAAGCATAAAAATTCTAAACATTTCCATGAGAGCTGATGCGATCTGAAGATAAAATATGTTTCACTAAAACCTTGCCTTGATCCCTATAAGCTTAGATTCCATTTTGCTGGATACGCACACTGTAGCTATAAAGACTCTTTTACCATTAATATTAAAATGATATAAGAATACATATTATCTATCAAAATTATTTGCTTCCACAAGTAATGTGCAGTTTCACATTCAGTACATGTTTTTAGACAATCCAACAATAAAGCATAATACTCCCCAGTTATGTTTCTGCTTCATTTCAAGTAATCTATCAGAAGTATTCCCTGGTAATTCCAAAAACCTGTGGCCATAACATTCTCGATTTCTTTGGCACGCTCTCGCCGCATTTGTCCATTGTTTTAAGTGCTACTTTGCCTTGAGTGTGTAATTGTGGACCCAAATTACATCCACCGTCACGACCTAGTACAATAAGTCCTACGGATTATTGTTGAACTGTTTCAGATACTGTGTTGTTTTTCCATTTCTTGCATTTTGATCAGCAACCCAAAGCCTTATGATTTCTAACTTTTCATTCAGCATAGTTTGCACACTGAGTTGAGATGCCTACAGCCTCGGCTACCTCGTGCACCTTCACATGTCAACTTTAAACAATAAACTTATATTTGAATTTTTTATTTTAAAAATTTTCTCGCCGACGGTGGCCATTAATCTCAGTTGTCGCATTCCATCTTTCTGGAAATTGCTCTTCTGACCGAGAGGTGCAGGTCAATCTTACTCTCGGATCTGTAATGTGCCTGGCTAGCGTGTGGTTGAGGACGGTCAGTCTGTGTTGTGTTCTACATTGAGTGAGGAGCATTTATCCAGTTGCAAGATGATTATATTTATCTTCCAGCTGCCAATAGCCTGACCATATCTTGCTCTCGCATTGACTGTCGTTCAAGCTTATTCATAATTATAGATTAGTTTTTAATTGTAGATCCAAGGGATATCCTTCAACGGGACATATGTGTTAAATATTTGAAAAGGGGTAATGTTTTGCAATATCGTCTCCACTAGTATGTGAAAATAGTCCATGCATGTATTCTGTTCGTATATAGTTCCATTTTATGGTTAGAATTTTCAGATTATGTGCGACATACGTAAGGATTTCTAAAAGTTAATTGGCCTCATGTCAGGTTTGCAAGGCGGTCAGTGTTTTTTTTTACGATGATTTTAGGATCGGTTCGTTTTGAGCATTCTAGTCATAGTTAATTCAATTTGTTGGTTTTGTCTAAACTCGTAATTGTGCTATTTTTTGTGTATGTGCCGCGTTTACAATTGTGCAGAAACTATTGTAGCTTCTCATTTCGCGTCCCATGGTAAAGGAACGATTAAGACCTTGTAGAATCGAGGACACGAAAATGTGCTGATGCTTCAAGTTTCCTATAGCTTTTCTAAATTTAAACTTAACTTATATACCAGACTTGGGTGAGCTAATATCCAGCTAGTGTCAATTCAAACTAATGAACAAATAACAAGCCTAGTTTAGCGTCAAAAGAGGAGTGCCGATAAAACGTCTCGCCTAAGCTGGAACGCATTCTTCACAACGAGGGTTTACATCGGCCCCTGGAGAACCAGTCTCATACGAGAAAATTTTGATGTCAAAAGTCTGTAACTCAAACTTAGCATATGAAAACAGTTTGCTTTCAGGACCAGAAACGAAGGAAAAGAGGGGATTAAGAGAGTGCTAGAACCAGGTAAGGGGTGGGATTTGGCAGAGGTAGTTCAATATTTCCTTACCAACACAAACCACTACGCATTATATGGACACAACTCCATGAACTTGACTGTTCCTTGCTATCGCAACTTTTAGTCAAGCTATTACGTTTCATGAAGTATTAGTAATTCAGGTATCCATACAAATTCCTAACAAATGGATAATTTTGATATTAAATTAATTCCTAGACGACTAACACGGCCGAATAGCATAGGTAATATTTTGGGATGTTATAGCATTATTTGCTTTAATATGATGAGGGACTTGTGAACATACTTAATGTAAATAGCCCATTGCTTTTCACTAGTTCAAATTCAAAACGAGTTAGTATAATATACATATACAGGGTGGATTTTTAAGTTAAGACTGCTTGAATAATAAAAGTTATTGATATTATGGGGGAAAGTAATATCCATTAGTCGTGTTTTATTTGGAGGAAGTTTGCTTGTCATTTTAGGGTCAATTTAATTTTTTAAATGAGAACGTACCTTTTTTATGTTGTTTTCGCACTCCTCATAAAAAACTAAACAACATTTGTATAAAGCACTTTGTAATTGTTCTTACACCAACGTAAATAACAACGAAAATTCTGAATGGCTGTGTACGAAGAGAGCAATGAATGGTAGGACCATCCATGGATGGTCATTTGAAGGTCAATTGACGTTTATTTTGCTTCTTTATTCCTCATGACAAAATAAACAGCTTTTTATAAATAAATTTCTAATGAGAAAACATACAAAATGTAGGTTCCCATTAAAAAAATTAAATTGACCCCAAAATGACCAACGTCATTGAATAACGTCATTCAAACAAAACGCGACTAATGGCACTTACTTTCCCCCATAATATCAAACAACGTTTATTAAAGACAGTTCCTTCTACAACTCTTAATTTTGGAGATATTGTACAGTCTCAACTAAATGGTCCACTCTGTATAGTGTGTTTGGTTATTTCATTTTGAGAAATAATCTTTTATAGCTTTTTAATTTATTTTGGTGCTATGAGCTAATACCTATGGTGCTATTAAAAGTGCTTTTTCGGTATATTTATAAATTACACTATACTAAATTACTGTTATACTGTAATACTAATTAACCCTATCCAATTTACTTTCCGCTGAAACTTTTGAAACCTTATGGTGTTGGTTGATACTTGTGCCTTAGAGCTTTCCTTAATCTTGGATTTGTAGTTCAACTAGGATTTCGAATCAAGTGTGTTATCAAGTCCATGGTAAAGGGTGGAGTGGACTCACATAAAATAAACGCAACTGACATATGTGAATGTTGATCATTATAGCTGCTTCGAATTTATATTAAAAAAAGGAGACAAGACATTCTATACCTTTGTATTTTATTTTAAGCAATGCTAATATCAAAATTTAAAGAAGGATATATACCAAAGATAGGGAATTATTAAAGTTAACGCTTGCAAGTGAAGTTTTTATCCAACAATGAATATACGTAATGATAGTCATATACATAATATGGTAGGATTGGGCCGGAAAGAGCTAAAATATTGTTGGTTGGAGACATTGCGTTGTCACTATCACCCGTTACTACATCCTTTCAATTTCCGTACTCTGTAGACCTGTAACTGGGCAACCATGCATGAAAGCATAAAAAGTATTCATATTTTCTGATGCGTCTCCAAGCGTTTCGCCAAAATAACTTCCAAGGCAACGTATAACAACATGCACCACGGAAATACCTGCCACACTATATACCATTATGATCAGCTATCTTATGAATGAAGTAACATGCGCCGGTGTCATTTATGGGAAGAAATAGTGTGTTTGAAGCGTTTATGTTTTAATTGCATTTGTACTACTCGGTAATGAACGAAGAAAGTTTCACTCTAAATGTTCCACAAAGCAACAAATATTCTTGTTAAATATTGAACACTTCAAACGGGAAAACCAAAGGAAACATTGACGTAAATTATTGACAAAATGTTTTGAAAATGTTCTTGTCTTTTGGCATACGCATTCTCTTTTGCGCCCATGTGATTGTTGTGAAGATTTAGAATACTACATTTTTATGTCTCTCTTTATCTTCTCCTAGTAACTTACGAATTTCCATCCTGATATGGTGATCATTAATAAGTCCTACCCGTAGAACCTCTTTCATTGGGATATGACACGTTTGTAAGATTAAATGCAGTTGTTTGCATTGAACTTATGATCTGCCCGTAAAAAAACTATAATAGGCTTCAGTTATTCAAGCTATTATACATTCATGCACTTGATTCTCACTGCATAATGCATTCTTGTACGTTAAGAACGGTTGGATAGTATGATAAATTAGATTTCCCATTTCTGCATTCAGCACGAAACTATCTATATTCTGATAGACCAATTTAAATTGATCAATTCTAGCTGCGCCTAAAACCTGCAATATATTTCCTAATTATTACCAATGTGGGAAGGACTCCATAGTTGAAATTTATTCGCCCATTTTGATCTAGATCTGAACCCCAAACACAAGCAGTGTGACGCAGCAAAGGATTATGCCGCTTATGACAGGTGCCTCACGGAATTCAGCTCTAGTTAATCCACAAACATTACTACTCTGAGGTAGCTTCATGGCGAATTGTGCGAAGCTTTTGGTTCTAAAAAAAGTAGTAGGGGACACATCTACTAAATTTCCTTTTACTGTCCATAGGTTCTGCGTGCTTATATACTAAACCACACCACGCAGTAATACCGTGATAAATTTCCTATACAAATCAATTTTCTATGGCGAATCTAGTACTTAAAGGAAACAATTACTAATTGTTGGCTCAGCCTGCTGTGCGAGGGGTTCCGGGTTCGATTCCCGACAATTTTTCTGTAGTCATTATTCCTTATCCACCAGATTCTTGAGGTATAAATAAGTATGTGTATGTAATCTAATGCATAAAACCCAATTAAAAACCAGGAATTCAATAACAACTGAATACGAGTTAAGACATTTCCGATAGGCAGTATTCCAAAGGCAAAAGGCCGCCCTTATGACCACTGAAATTATAGGCGGGGTATAAAAAGATCAATAAAAGATTGCTATAGTGTTTCTTTCAGAATAACACGTAGTATATATCACCAGTTTGGCTATGAATATTCATATAACTTCACCCTGCACACAACTCGATGTTTAGGGAAACGCCAATACCGTGTAAAAATCCCATGGGTCTCGTAACAACTTGCAGACAGTCCACTATGAGGGAGGTAAAGTCGTAAACCCTTATACGAAAAAAGAAGGCAGGCTTTGCAAAGCTCCGTGCAATGTGCTCAGTGCTCCACTGCAGTGCAAGTAGTAGATCACGAATGAAAAGACTGTTGCTAGAGAAAATAAAATTATTTCCATTCCAGCGAACTGAATATAATTGAGTTCACCCCTCCGTCACCTCCCACCTCTTCCGGTTCTTCCGTTCCTCCCTCTCCGTTTCCTGGGATTCTGTTTAAGCACAAAAAAGCGGAAAAATTGGAAGTATTCGAAAACCTATTGCTGCGGTTGTCTCAAAACTTATTTCCCCGGCGGAATCAATCGAAGCATTCGATTACGGGATCGAAGTCCGCGTAGAATGTGCTCGTATTCAGTCAGTTCACCAAGAATTTAAATGTTTGTTGCCGCTGCTTCAGTGAGTTACGAGGTTCTAATTCTTTGCTGGAAAAGAAAACCTTAGGAAAGATAACATTCAGCTAACAACTATTTACATTCAATTGCCGAACAACGACAAAAGGGGTTTACTTTAATAGACTCTGTTTTATTCTTTCTTTGGAGTTTAATCGCTACTACAAATGTAAGTTGTAAGCGAAATAGCATCGATTGCTTTTATACAAGTTTAAATTCTTTCACATTTAACCTAAAGAAACACCCGCGTTCAGTAGAACGCCCATTTTGTCTATCTTCTCAAAAACAAGACTATTTTATCTTTGTATCTAAGCTATCTCGTAATGGTCTTCTTTTTGTAATTACGTATATGGTTGTCTAATATCCTGATTATCACCAAAGAAACAGTGAAATGTGTTCTGGTGTATAGTAATCTACCCTATGTTTGAGATGTAGGTATACAAACCAAAAGAGACAATATACCTAATATGGAATCCTGAAAAGCTATATATTGTTTACCCTATTTTCCCAAACCACATAACTCCACCCGTGACTAATTGTCACAATAAACTAAATGAGACAAATAAGGAATACAAAATTTTAGTTGTAACATTCAGATGATTTTCTCCACCCCTAAGGTTTGTTTTTGTCTTTATTCACAAAACATTTTGTCAAAAACTTAATTTTCTGTCTACTTCATGATAGCCAGATACACATTTGCAGTTTATTGGCTTCATTGCACATTTCGTTGTAGGTACAAAAGGGATACGGGAGACATAAATGACGCTGAAATTGGATAAAGCGATCTTTAAATCTCACATACTTTACATGACATCACGATAAACAAACGAATGCTGGCTTAGAACTTCAAAAAATGTAAGACTATTGGAAAACTTAAACCAACAATTACGAATATTTCGGAAATGGTTAAAAAAATGTGCATTTGACAAATGTTATGGTTTAATAAGATACCCGGTGTTCCAATAGCGCCGCATTTCAAGTGCGTAAACATTCCTTCGTGCATATCTCAACGGGACAACTCCAAGTAAACAAGGGTCAGTGAGGAACTGTTGAATTAACATTAGCGAGCTTTCTTTTCTTCTATTTATATTTAGCTACAATGGTCTTATCGGCGGCTTTTATTTGAAACATATTGTCTATAGGCAATGGTGTCAACTCGTATTTGCTTGTCTTTGTGTTTCTAGTAAACTTTGGGCTTCAACCATTAGATCGCACACACACGCATATACACACTCTCGTTCATACTTATAGACTCTGGGGAGGATTGAAAATAAACTTGGCGACAGAAAAATTCCCACTCCTCAGCAGGGAATCGAACCCGGGACGCGTTGCACAGATGACAGGTGCTCTATCGACTGAGCTACAGGTCAGTCGAGCTTCGTCCTACGACTCTTGCTTATCAGCAAGGACGATGAGCGGTTCGTTCTCATTTAGAGGCATTTTCCAGGCTTGCGTAGAGTGTACGTTCCGTGATAGACGAAAACAGACCCTTGCACTAGAGTGCAGTGTGCGTGATGATAGACAAAAATAGGCGTAAGGATTAAGAATATTTTCCACTTTATTTACACAGGCTTTATTTTCGGGGATATAAACTAACCTTTTAGGCTGACAAATAAAATTATTTAAAATGTTGTTTATTATTTAATTTAATTATTAAAATTCCTTAATTTGACCTATCCGCCCATAGATATTTTCCTTTAATTGCGTCTACGCTATTCTTGTCTAACTTAAAAACTACAAGCGACAAACATGAGAGCACCCAGTATTTCACTGCTAGTTTTTTGCTTGCTATTATAAATATTATTATTATTATCATCATCATCATCATTATCATCACCATCATCTAACAACATTGTTATCCTGACTTCGCTCATTGAATAGGTGTCCAACCGACGTTCCAACCATCTCTGTATCATTAGCATGGATTCCTTCGGAAGGGAAGTAAAGCCGGTGGTCCCGTGTCGTAGATTTACGACACGTAAAAGAACCTAAAGCCTGATAAAGAGGCCTCTGAACAAAATTACAGGTCTTTCACGCCCAATATAAAATGGGACGCTAAGGACCACAGCAATTAAAGCGCTTCCATAAATGCACCTCAATTGAATTTCAGCAGTCACTGGGTATTTAAATGGACGTTTATGAGAACCGCTGGTGTATTGGTGGTGGTGGATTTTTATGGCGCACCTTTTCTCCACTGATCTGTTTACTCCTAATTGTTCCGTTGAGTTATGCAACTCTTTTAACGCACGAAGGGTTATCTGCACTCGTCAAATACGGCGCGGTTGGATCATCTGTAGACATTTTTCATATTATAAGTTTCTATCAATCCGTATTTCTTCCTAGTTATACAAAATTAATGAGACAAAATTAATTAAAATAACTATTTACATAAAATTGTATTTTAGTCACGTCTAAAAGAGTACATTACAAAAGGAAAATATGAAGCAATAGAGAAAACATGAAATTAAGAAAATTCAAAGGATTAAGAATATGAAATTAACTGATAAAACAGCAGGGAAAGAAAAGAAATCAACACATAAAGGTTTTACAAAGTGATGCAGAACATAAAATGAAGTAATACATAAACAGAAACGAAATAATCGAAAAGAAAAGTCTATTAAAACTCTTGGAAGCGTTTTATAGCTCATGTAGACAGGATGTACGCTGAATTCTAATCGTTTCTTATAAACTTGTGTGGCTTATTAATCAATTAGAAAAGGATACGGAAGAATAAATATGATAAATAAGTAAATTTGAATACAGTAGTATTAACGTTGTTGAATAATGAAAATATTACAGAAATCGAAGACAGATTACCAAGGTGCAATACAGCAATTGAATTAAATGAACTATTTCAAGTTGCTTCGAAGCGTATGAAAATTAGGAAGGCAGTGACCCGAATGTTAGCATATTTACTTAAACACTGCGGAATAATGTGCCTACTAAGGCTTATGCATCTATAAAGTAAATGCCAGAGAAGTTATAAGGTACCTGTTTCTTATAAAGTACTCAAATAATTCCCATATTTAAGAAAGGCCAGAGAAATGACTAAAAATATATTAGCTCTATTCCACCCAATTTATAGTTCTATAGTTCATTAATAATCATTAAAAACTGATAAGACAGGTTAGTTTAGAGGAATAATCTGATTTTGGAAATGGACAGTGCACTAATGCTAACGGTTTCTTTTTTGTGAAGGGATAATTTTAGAAGACGAGAAGTCCAGGTATACACTCAGCGTTTGTTGACTTCGAAAAAGCATTTTATTTCATGATTAGAGAGAAGTCATGGAGCTTAATGGACAAAAGAGGATATCCCTATCACATTTTAGAAGTAATTAATAAACTATATAGAGAGAGAAACATTATTAATATAGACACGTTAAAAACTGAAGAAATGAAAGTGAGTCAAGAAGTAAGACAAGAAATTACTCTTTCTCACATTCTATGTAAATGACCTGATTAATACATGGAATAAAGAGTTAAACCGAGTTATTTATAAGAATAGACATAAATATTCAGGATTTATTCTCTGTGCTAATAATATAGCACCAATACAAGACAAAGAGATTTTAACGTTCCGTTCAGAAAATGCATTTATTGGGAAAGGAATGTAATCTAAAAATATCTACAAATACACGAAAGTAGTGGCACATCGAAGAAAACATACGGTAGGATAAGAAGAATCCTGGAAAGAAATGCTTAGCACAGTTATAAAAATTCAGCTATTTAGGTTGTGAAGCAAGCAATTTTCTGTTTCTTGACAATATTATAATGATCCAGTAAACAGAAAATGATCTGCAGAAAAATGTTTTAGAAATAGGAAATGTGCTAGAAAAATGTTGGTTCTATATATCACTTAATAAAAAAGTAATGGCCTTCCAAGGGAAGTACTCCCTAAAATACAAAATACAAAATAAAAAGTAAAATTTAA
The DNA here is from genome assembly GCA_030765065.1 of Deroplatys truncata. Taxonomy (NCBI): domain Eukaryota; kingdom Metazoa; phylum Arthropoda; class Insecta; order Mantodea; family Mantidae; genus Deroplatys; species Deroplatys truncata. The sequence goes on from CM060981.1 coordinate 189,958,265, forward strand.
GTATTTGGAATGTAGGTAATTTAACGTATCCAGATAACCCATATTCAAATAACAAGGTAAGAAAATTCCTAAATATTTGTGAATATAAGTAAAAAGACTAAAAAGAACAGGAAAGGTTTCTAGCTAAAAATTGTATAGGACAGTGACGATTTCAATATAATCTATGGTTGTGAACCATGGACTACAAAGAGAAATAATTGAATAAAATCAATGCGGCAGAAATGAGATAACATCAGAGCTATTAAATGGTATACAATGATGGATAAAATAAAAATTAAAGAGTCAGAGACGAATTAGATACTGGTCCTATCAATGACAAAACAAAGCAATATAGAGAAACACGGAGAAAGCATTTCCCGCGGATGAACAAAAACCGATGTCCCAAAGTGACATATGAATACCAACCATATGGGAAAAGAGAAAATTGATGACTGATAAAATGGAAAGAGACATGAGGCCGGAACAGGAAATATTTTCTAATCCATGAGGAGGAGTTGATTAGTAATTTTCGATTAGTTTAGCAAGTTTAGGCAACGCAGAAAGTATGGTATATAAGTTTCATGGATGTGTCGAATTATAGCAAGAAAGAAAACATAAATAAACACAGGCGGCATTCATGAGATTTCTAAGAATAGTTTAACGGTGTGTAAGATGAGTTTTAATAATAAATGAAATAATTAGAGAAGATTTGAGCATACATAAATTACAAGCTAAAATTGAAGAAGATAAACACAACTAAAATAAAGCAAACAGATTCAGAGAATAAAGAATACCGGTCTAGATTAGAAGATGCAATCCTCGAAGACAGAAGTGTCTAATCTCTGATGTGCAAATGGAGAGGACTTTTCTAAATGTTAAGTTAATCAAAATTATATATATAAACATTCGGAATAATTTGTTTCAAATTAAAATTCCGCGGAAAAGATGGCACATAATAAAAAGAAGATTAAACTAAGTTCCTTTGTTCCGGAATGTAAATTTAATTCGCGAGCCCTTAACAGTATCACAGTTGAAGCAGTATTTTTTAACACTTAACAGTGAAGGATTAATAAAGGGAGTGAAGTAAAAATTATAATTTGTTTAAGCCTACATTCTTTAGCCGCATCACCCCCAGTTAATAGATACATGTTTCTACAAATTAATACTGACGCAGCCGAGGCAAATATAAATATGTATGATATTTATAGAAACATTAAAATACAAAGTTGATTCCTAAACGTTGGGGCGAAGACCATCGTGGGGCAGTTACTTCATCACGTTTGGCTCGCCAACAGTTGAACTATAATACAATTTCTTCAAATATGCTTTCCATACGTGAAGCTACAACCTAATCTCAATTGGCACCTAAACGTGAGGCCAGAAAAGGCGAGAATAGCTGAAAATAAGGCATCAACGAACACCAGAGAACTTCAGAGAACTTCAAAATCATCATCATCATCATCATCATCATCCAAAGACAGCAACAATTCTTTCAGGAGTAGAGGCACGCAGTCAACAATTCAGCAAGTATCTACGAGGGAACACCGAGTATAAAGCTTCACTAAAACAGCCAGAGAAAATTCAGAAAATTTCAATAATACATATTTATGTAATTGTCAAAATATTAAGTTAAGAAAATATATTGTTATGAAGATAATTTCATGCTGTTAAGAAGTAGAAACTTATAATTGAACAGTTCCAAAACAAATATAACAAAAGAAAATATACAAAATAAAATGGGAAAAAAAATAATGAAAACATGGAAGAAGTAGGAGAGGATAGGTCAGCCATACAGATTACAATGTAAATTTACAATCAGAGCTAGATGAAACAAATAGGTTAGAAGTAGAAGAACAATCATATGTAAATTTACAGTTAGGTATAAAAAGAGATACTATCGCTCACACATCTAGGAAACAAAAGAGAAAACTTCTCACAACAAATTATGTGCATTCTAAAAGCATTATCTGAAATTAATAATAAGTTAACTGAAAAAAGTACAGATTTAAGTAATAAGATAACTGAATCCAATACAGAGCTGAAAAACTACTTAAATAATAAGCTAACTGAAACTAACAATAGATTAAATGAAAGTAATACAGAGCTATCTAGTATCAAAATGATATAGCTAAACAAATAGAAAATTGTATGAAAGAAAGTAAAGCTGAAAGTAGGAGATTAGAAATCAAAATAGAACAATCCTCTAAAGCACTTCAAAAAGATATAGATTTAAAAGTAAATGGAGGTTGTAAGCAGCTAGAACAGAAATTGTCAAATCATTTTGATTAAAATGGAACTGAAACTTACTAATACTAAACAGGGTATTTGTAAGAAGTTAGATAAACAAGGTGAAGAATTAAAAACAATGGTAGAAAATACAAATGCAGATCTTGTACAAGTACAAATATATTTAACAGGGGAAATAAATAAAATGAATGAAATGGCAAAAACAAATGCAGATGCAATTAAAGAAACACACAAGTCAATGATAGATGAAATTAAAGATAACGTACAAGAAAGTAGCAAAGAAATTGATAAACTTATAAATAGTTTTGAAAATTTAAGTACCAGTGTACCAAAAGTAAATGCAAATGTAAATGCTAATCAAATGCATGACAATAATACAAGTGCAGATAGCAGTGTAATCACCTTTGTTAACTAATAACACAAGAGACGCTACTGCTTTTCCCATAGCATCAGCCTCTCAAACACAAAACAATAATGATGACACACATGTGCATGTAACGAATCAAATGTCTAACTATCATTCTGTGCTTAATGAATTACCTTTACCTTATTTTAATGCTTCCTCAAGATCAGTACAGTTATTAATGATTTACTAGAGTATTTTAAATTGGAAAATGTGCCTGAAGCATTAAAAATGATATTTATTAGAGAATGCTTAGATAACAAAACCTTAGAAGGCTTACATAGTCTAGCAGACAGTGGAATGAATTTTGAGACATTTAAAGTTTTATTTATGAATAAATTTTGGAATACACTGTGCAACATAAGATTAGGGCAAGTCTAAAAAGTCAGTGGCATAACAAGAAAAAGAAAATAAAGTATTCAGGTTATGAGTGGCACAAGAGGAAAAAGCAAAAGAAAATAAGGTAACCGGAACATAAAAGGGGAAAGCAATGTAATTTAAAAATGTATAAAATATCTTTACTAAATATAACAGATTGTCAATGTAACAAAAGAAAGTTTAGATAAAAAGGTGTAATAGAAGCAAATCCCTTGTTAGTAAGAAAAATATAAATTTGAATAGAAACTGCATTTATAATGTATAAGATATAAATTGTTAGCAATAATTAGAAATATAAAAAAATTTAAGATAAGTTGTAAAGAAAGGGTAACACGTGTTATTATGCCTAATTAAGTGTTAAATGTATAGCACATAGGAAACTTAATAATGGCTGTGTCAGTGAATAAACAAACTTTACTCAGGTCATTGAACACCAGATATTGACCTTACACCAGGTTGTTGAGCTTAAAAGTGTCAAATATGTGGCAGAAAAGATAAGCTATTCTGCTATATACGAGTGTAGTGAAAACCAGTGTGTGTTAAATAAAAGTGACAGCAAAAAATAGCAAGTGTTATTATAATACAAAAAGTATATATTTATTTCTTTCAGGAGACTTTCAGAAAATATTTAAAAATTTAAAAGAGCAAAACAAAAGGAACAACATTTTAAAATATTTCTAAATGGGGGAAATTTCAGGCAGTATTTTTAACACTTAAATGATTTCAGTCTAATTATATAACATAAAATATAATAATAGCCCGCCTTAAAGCAATATGTGTATAAATGACATATAAATATGTATGTAAGTGTCATTGTATTATGTTTATATTATTGTGTACATGTATAATAATGTTATGTGAATGTATTACGTAATTTAGTAATGTAGGAGCTGTAAGAATAAAGGCCGAAAATTGCTAACAATGCGGCAACAATGAGGTAACCTTGAGGTAATAATGAATTTGGAAAGTTTAATAATGCTACTAGTAATTCTTGGAACAATAATGTAATTTTAAAACAGTTTATAAATAGCCAATCAACAACAGAAAAGTTGAAAGTTAAATAAAAGTATTCTATTGGAGTAGGATTAGCCAATCAGAGACTTGAAATATAAAAACTTACAAATTTAAGCGGTAAACGCCAGTCGCTAGATGGTAACCTACCTGAGCAGTTTGTTGGCTCGGTACGTATTCAGTGTGAGACATATAAAATTCATTACGGCGAGAATATTATAAAGTTTACATATTTAAAAGTGCAATTAATAAATAATCTCACAGCTCTCTATATTAGTGAAGTATTATTTAATCGTGTGAAGGATTAATGAAAGAAGTGAGGTAAAAATTATAATTTGTGTAAGCCTACATTCTTTAGTCGCATCACCCCCTGTTAAGAGATACATGTTTCTACAAATTAATACTGATGCAACCAAGGCAAATATATATATATATATATATATATATATAATATTTAAAGAAACATTAAAATACAAAGTTGATTCCTAAACGTTGGGGTGAAGACCATCGGAAACTTTGTACCATACGTGGGGCGGTTAATTCATCAAGTTTGACTCCCCAACAGTGGAACTATAATACAACTTCTTCAAATTGGCTTTCCATACGTGAAGCTACAACCTAATCTTACAGTTGACTTTCCACTGATCTTTTATCTGTCAGTAAAGATAGGCAAAAAAATTAGCAGAAAAAATACCTATTCATAATGTTTTTCTGAAAGCATGCTGCATTAACTATTAATCTTAGCATCTGAAGCATTCTAATTTGACACCCTACAAAATAACGTGCAACCACCTTCACTCCCTTCCCTTGTCTATGTTTTCCCGAAATAAAGTGCCCCTTTTGATCAAGTGGACATTAGTGGACTCCGGTTCAGTTAGTTTCGTTCAAATATAACCAAGCTCTGTTTCGAGTAGTCACATTGCTATCAACTGCTAGATAGTTTTTGTCCTAAGTGAAAATGCTCCTAATATGTTGTTTTCAAACTATCATGACTGTGAGCCACGTTATGAATTTTGATATTCCTGTGTGGTTAGAAAGATATTTTTGTACAGATAAAACTTTCTGGAGGCATTCCTTCTTATTTGGACCACTTTTGTTGCAGCTCACCTCGGTCGAGGCACATTCCTTTTTAATTACATTTCCCCTTAGACTTGAAGTGGGAAGCCAATCTGGTACAGCTAAGTAAAGACTAATTTCCACACAGAGTAACGTGCTCCTAGTTTGGTCCCTGCCGTGTTCCGTCGTAATTATTTCCATATAACTGACTCTCCACCAACTGTGATCCTTGTTATATCGACCTCTGTATACACCTTGCTGTCTAGAATACAATAGGAACAGCATAGAGACTGTCAAAGGTCCACCAAATGGCACCTGCTGGTAGTTTCTACATGGACTACAGTGCTCCTACGGTGTCCCTATCATTGTAAAATCAATCTCAGCAGTGAACCCCGACAGCACATTATGAGCACAACAGACTCTCAACAGGCGAGCTGTATGTCGTGTGGAAACACAAAATGAGCTTCGTAAATGAAATGATACCTTTTTCATACCGGATCTAAATCACAGCATACAGGATGAATCCGAATTCCACCAACAAACTTTGTCAAATTGTTCAGGGATGTTTTTCTGGGTGTTTTATATAAGGAATCCATGGATCATTACCGAGTAATTTCACTGTTTCACTTTTGTAATAACTCTACCACCTTTGAAACTGTTTGCCCGGAATATTGTTTCGAAACAAAATACAACCTTTAACTGCTGTAGATCGTGTTTACATTATGGTTCGCCACCAATTAATACACTACTCATCACTTGTAACAATTGCAAATATTTGTTTTAAAGATAGATAGCCAAACATTACAAAAACTGATATCAAAGAACCCAAATTGCACTGTTATACTGCTGGAAGTAATTGTTGAAAATGTCGACCTCCATGATTACGACGAAATTCACAGCGACACCTCGTGGACACGCTCTAGCATCCCAGAAGATAGGCACACATCGTCAGTGGCTGCTACAATCCTAGCAATACGTTCCATATTTGTTTCGACAGGAATCACGCAAACTAGGCTCTTCACGTTGACCCGAAGAAAATGTCCATGGACGTCAGATCTGGTGAACGTTCTGGCTATGGAACAGGATCCACGACCAAACCTTCTTTTCCTGAACTTACAACAATATATTCCCTAACATTAACTGCAAAATGTGCTGTCGCCCTAGCATTTTGAAACCACATACGCTTGCGAATTACCAGCTATATATCTTCCAGAAAATGCAAGAAAGCATGTTGAAGGATTGCTTTGCAGACCATTCCATTCTGTCTATCGGGTAGTGCATATTGCCCAATTAGCTGCAAATTTTGTGTGATGAGATTTTCGTCGCTACGGGAACAGCTCTGCATAGCGTCGTTGTACTGCTCTTCCACTGCATTGAGTGAAACCGAAGACGAGGTGCTTATCGGCTAATTTAAAGTCATCTTTACCGTATCACTAACTACACATTACGAAATAAGTACTGCATTAAACAGAACTGAGCAGGAGTAGAAGCCTGATTTTGGACCACAGAGAAAATACGCTCTACTATAACAGAAAAGGTTACGTTTTGTTTGGAAACAATCATATCCGAGTAAACAGATACAAAGCTGCTTGAGTTATTACAAAATTAAAACAATGAAATTACTCGGTAATGAACCCTGAGGAACCGATTTCTTATATCAAAACACTCAGAAAATATCCCTGATCAACTTGTGAAAGTTTGTCGGTAGAGTTCAGATTCACTCTGTTAAACAGACATGCGGTAGGCAAGTTGAAAACTTATTCTAATGCAATCCCCTAAGGATATCTTTAGTTTCTTCTGTTTGCTAAGTACATTTGTGGTGGATTAAAACCCGCCCAAGTTTAAGTGTAGAGTGAATAAATCGTATTTGCTTTCCATTTCACCAAATAAAATTAAGTTCTCTAAATCTATAACTTAACGCTGATATATGGCCAAATTCACAGGGTGTTTAAGTTAATTAACTTATTGTCAAACATAAGCAACAACATTCTTTTTCGGATTGCCCAAACCGTATATGTATGGAAATTGGTCAAACTTTCGGTGTATGACTACACTGAGCTGAAAGAAACCAACAATGAGTTGGTTTTTCTGTCCAAAGTGCAAAGGTATCCATAAGTACAGTAGGATGGGTAATTATTCCACCACGTTCCTACAATTATAATTAGTCATTTGCAGAATAAATTCTTAATAGTGTACGTTGTTCCTTTTAATTTCTAGACCAACGTTGTCTCCATTATAAATTATTTCCCTCTAAAGTGTGCTTTATCTATTCTCAGACATACACTATGTTAATAATTTATGTACTTCGTACAGTTCATTTACTTAGTCGGCTAACCCTCCTCGTATGTGGGGCTTACATCCGCTGAGGCTTACAACCATGCCTAGGACCAGAGGTCTGTAGAGAAGCGGACGAATATTGAAGCGGAGAATGACGAACCTGTACTGGGGGATTGGTCAGGTATGAGAGTAAGGGAAACAGATGATATTAAATGAAGGCGAAATGAATGAAAGGAAAGCAATTAGTGGAATGAACGGTCGAGGAAACCGGAGAACCCGGAGAAAACGCGCTCAGACGCCAGTTCGTCTACCACAAATCCTCTATGTGACTCCCTGGGATCGAACACGGACCAACTTGTTAGGAAGCAAGCGGTCTAACCACACGGCGCCGGTACTATATTGTTATATAATTTTCTTGAGATGTCTTTGCCTTCAGACAGTGGAGTAAAAATTGCGCAGTTTGGAAAACAAGATTGTGCACACTGGTTAGCGTTAAGTAATATTTGTAATTTAAGGGAACTTCGCACATGTGCGCATAATTGAAAATAACTTTCATCTCATCATATACACCTGTTCGTCCATTGGTGAAATCATTTACCAATGAAAGATAGCATTGAGTTGGTGGATACGCGTGATGTCCCTCTTAGTGCCAAAGATTCCTGGCACTGAAAGTAATATGTAATGTTTATATAATCGCCTAGCAAATGCTCAAGAGAGTGGTGGAACATAAACAGAAAAGGTACGCGCTTAATAAACAAGACGGTGTTATGATGTTTCTGAGCCTATTATATATTCACTATAAAAATCATTAAATGATTAAATATTATATTGCATATAATCTTTTCTTTTCTCTCGTTTATTATTTTTATAAACGTATATGTATTAGTGTATTTATTGGTTTAAACTGGTATTTATTACTCTCACTCCGCTTCTACCTAGCCAGATAGCTCCGCGGTAACGTTTGAGGCTCGCATTTGGGAGGGCCGGTGTCTGATGTCCGCATCGGCTACTCTAACCATCTGTTTTTCTCTTAGTTTCCCCAGGTCGGTAGGCGAATGTTGGGATGGTTCCTCCTCTACCACGAATTTCCTGTCCGTCATTTTCTCTCATCTGTTTCCTTTTCATATGTTTAAGGGTTGTAGGACCAGTCGATGACAATTGGTTGAGGTGGGATTTTTCGCCGTGGAAACATTTCACCCTTGCGCTTGTCTGGCCGACTGAGGCCCCTTCCTGGAAGCTACTCGTTTCATTCCTGGACAACGAAACCATAATTATTGACGGGAATATATGCATAATTAACTAAGGAGATAATAGTAAGATAGAGAAATAACTGCAATAAATCCTTTTCGCACATTAAATTATCGTATAAGCTAAATAAGCTTGAATTGAAAGATTTGTTCGGAAAGAGAACCGACCATTAGCGAGACATGCAAGAAATTCGCGTAGCAGCCGAATAGAGAACACATTAGCTTAAGGATTCTGGGAATCTAGCTTAAAGATAAATTCAGTATGTTTGCAGGGTCACGTAGGCCAATTCTGGAAAAGAGAAGTGAAAGGTATATCTGAGGTTGGATCGGGCGGGAAATAACATGGTTGTGAATAGCTCTAATGTAGGCGAAGCTTAAGTAATAGAGGCGTCTACTTCTATATTAGAGATTTACTCTGATACCGTCACCAGTACTTACTGCTCATGTGATATTTTAAGCGCTTAGTGAATTCGCTTGTGCAAGTAAGATTTCTGGCCATCGCGAACAACTTTTTAGCGACCTACGCAGAGTTAAACTGCAAGTTTCTTTTATTGCGGGAACAGTTATTTCAAACCATAAAGTTAATACTGCAGAAGTTGGAAGATATAATAATTCAATTGTTTTAGTTTTGAGTGCTACGATTAATAATAAGCTCCATTCCTTATCTTCAAACGGTCGGCAACTCGCGTCAATAGCTCAAGTATTAAATCACATTAAATTTCTCAGTCAATTTAAACTGGTGCTGCCCTGTCACAATACATTCACGCATGCCCTGAGAAACTACTCATAGCTCTACCACTGGAGAAGCTGGCGCACGAGACAACAGAAGGAGCTACGAGATAGCAACAACAACGTCAGAAACAGTAAAATAAACGATATCAAAAACGCCTTCGGTACAATCATCGTTCCTGTGTCAACAGGCTGAAGCGGGATCATACCAGCTTTAGGATTGGTTTTATTCTGGAATCGATGGAGACACCGTCCTTGCTAGTGTCGTCCTCCATGGTCTTCCTTCCGCGAGTCACCAAATATGCAACACGCACAGCAACACTCAGTACCATGTGAAAATCAAACGGACCGTTGCAGAGAGGAAACGTGCGCCTGCGAGTCAAAATAACTCGCGAGTCACGTTTTCGCCACCTCTGGTCTAGGGGCACCATACTAGCCTCTAGTTCCCAAGGTCGCGGGTTCAAACCCAGTGGAGGACGATGAACTTTTTTGGGGGGGTGTAAAATTTCTCAGCATGGCTTCCTTCGGAAGAGAAGTAAGGTCGGTGGTGCCGTCTTATAGATTTACGGCAGATAAAAGAATCTCAAGTCTGATAATGAGAGCTCTAAGCAAAATTTTCGGTCTTTCACACCCAATATAGAAGGGACGCTAAGAACCACGGTAGTTAAAGAGCATCCATAAATAAAAAAATGTCATTTCAGGATTTTGTGTTCACCCAAAAACAAATTTCACTAGAGAACGTTTCCGGGGTATGCACCTTAAATCGTTGCGAAGATGCGAAGATCGGCATAGAAATGCATTTGGCCGAAGAAGTCGCAACTAGAGAGGTAATTTATAATACGGACAGCGAATTCAAGATATCGGGGTTTTTTCTAAGTGATGAATTTCTTGAAGGACACCCAAGAATTGCTGCTACTTTTGAAAATGTTGTCGTCGTTCGAGTGATGCTTGAAGAAGATCCACGGACATCTTATGAATTTATTAGTGCGTCATTGGGCATTGGTATGAGTCAAAACCTAAGCATTTTACATCAACAAACGTGAGAAAACTTTGTTGTTGATGGGTTCCCATAAGTTTACTCCCAATCAAACACAACAACGCATTGATTGTTGTAGAAAAACTGGACAAATTCCAAAGCAGTACTTGGCAGATATGGTTTGGATATCGTTACTGGTGATCAACCTTGGATTTATTGTTGAAATGTTGAACTTGAAAAGAAAAGTGAATCGCCTCAAGGGTCTTTCCAACAGAACCAAAGTCTGCAAAAGTTCGACGAATTTGCAGTGCTGGAAAGAAGATGGTTGCTAGTTTATTTTTCTAAAACAAGTCCATATTTCTACTGTAGCATTAGGGGATAGACGTACCGTTACTGCCAATTGTTATACAAATGTCTATTTAACGCAAATGTTTTAAAAGTTCGTAAAAAAACGCCAAAAAGGGAAAATAATGTTACTTCATGACAACGCATCGTCGCATACACAAAACTAACAACTGAATATCTGTATGCCCTAAACGTCAGCACCAAGGACCCTCCACTATACAGCCCTGACCTTTTGTTTCCAAAAATTAAAGATAAAATGCATAGAATCACTTTTTCGTCATCAGATTAAGCAATTGAGCATTACAAAAACCTCGTTTCTGAAGTGCCTTAAGAAGAGTGAATTGCTTTAAGAACTGGTTTCATCGAATGCAAAAATATATTGATGTTAAAGGAGAATATTTTTGGAAAACAAAGTCCTTGGAATTTTTTAAAACTAATCCTCGTTTGTTTTTCTAAAACTTTCCAGTGTCGCCCTCGTAGGCTCGGTTCTCCCTTCTTCCTAGGATCACTTGGAAGCACAAATAGCCAACTGTGGCCTAAGTGTGTTGTTGTGCTCCAGTGGCTGGAGGCCCCTCCAGCTGGCTAATCCTAATTCTAATCCCTCCACTTCACCGCTCCTTACTCGCTGCCACTTCATCTGTAACTAGGCGCTTTATTTGCACTAATTAGCATAGTTGAGAAGGATGCTGCCCGGAGGAGATGATATGTCAATGTGGAATAATTATCCACCTTGGTTTCGATCTTTCGTTAAAATATCCAGTCACCATTTTCTTCTTCAGCTGTACAGGAGCGCTAGCCCTCACATGCTGTTGCCAATAATTAATAAATTCGTAATTAAAGTAATAATGCAAATCGACTAACTATGTATCAATCTTTGATGAAATTAATGATAGTCTTCGAGTTTTTTAATCCAAGGAACTATTCGTTTACCGAAAAATCTCGGTAAACGAATTACATACAATTAAAAAAAACTTGGTTACACAATTACATAAATCATTGGAATACCGCTTTCCGACAAAAAAGCCTTTATGCTATTGTGAGAAAATTTACATTTGAGGCTCATACTTCATGTGCTCAACTTAATGAGCTCAAACTAAAACAATATATATATATAGAATTGATTAGAATAGTGTTTCAGTGCTGTAGTTAGCGCTGTTATTAGTGTTACAGTTAGCGTCACGGCGTTACAGTTAGTACTGTTGTAATGATAAAATGTCTATATACTTTAGTGCACAGAACCCTCAAGCATGATTTCTATTAAAAAAGACTCTTGTAGAGAAGTGAGACGGCAATGTATAGACAGATTCCCTGTTGTTCCTGTACCTCACAGAGAAACTGTGAATAGATTTACAGAAATAGCATCCATTTTTGATAAGAAACCGAAAGTAAATGGACGTATTCTTATAAAGTAAAAACTCCACGACATCGGAGAAAAGTTAGAACGAAGGCCAAAGAAATCTGAGAAAGTTTGCACAAAAAAACCAGGAATTTCGCAACCTCGGTATGAGTTGCCACTAAACTTTTAAAATTAAAAGTTAACCGTAGTTTATAACATGATTCGAGTTGATGTCTGAAATTTGGTGTGGGATAATGTTAACGATCCTCTAATGACCCGTGTTTAATTGTTTTACGAACGAAGCATGGCTTTGTTAAATGTCCACGAAGAATTAATTAGCGTTAATGCAGATTTTCTTAAAAGGTGTGAGAGATGATGAAGGCACTGGTACATACCTCAATATCTTCTGTGACGATGCGCTTGAATTTTAGAGTCTGTGAATATATGACTCCGGCGGAAAAATGTGCGCTTTGCGTGCCAAGTAAATTCCCATTAGGTCGGCCAAGCGTCCAAACGAAAGTTGTGTATGACGCATGCCGGCGGCGCATTTAACCTTGTGTTCTGATTGTAACGAAGTATTGGCATAAGGCATTTCCGAGATATTCGCGTTTTCTTCAATTTGTAGTGTTTTAAGCAATATAAATTCAGTCCAATTCTTTTGTTTCTCCAGAGCTCATTCAAATAATGTGTAAAGTATAAGTAGTCACACACAAAACAGGTGACAGTCGTACATTCCCTGTTAGCTTTTCATTTCTGTTTATCAATAGAAAGCAAGTGAAAGAGCAAACTCTTGTATAGATAAATGATGTGATAGGTTTGGAAAAAATAATCATAGATAAAGAAAGACCGGCATAAAGTTTATTAACTATGCTATTTATAGGATATCTCTCCTTCTCCGTCTCCCCCACGCACCACACACACGAGCATTTTTTTAGGTGGTTTAGCTTTAATCAGTGCATCTCAAAGCTTGTGTGTTCAGCGAAATTTTAAAACAGAATTTTGGGTCGAATGCAATATTTCCTGTATTTTTAAGTGCTGGCTGAAATTAGCTTGGGTACATAATCTTACTAAATTTGAACACGTTACCATGTAGATGGCAGCAAACGTAACACACTTTCAACAGTTATGCTGGAGCGACCAAACCTCCTCTTCAGTGTAAACAGAATGCTTGACATTCAGTATTATGTGGTCAATAACTATTACATTTCAAGTTATATAAGCTGTTCATTAACGTTTAATTAAAAGGTTTGTTATTCCATTCAATATGACGCGTTCATTAACATATTCCACTTTTAATGGTGAAATAAAAACTTCAGATGTTAGAAACTCAAGTTTTACATAAACTGTAAACGAATCAACATTATTACTGATGAGTAATTAATCCAAAGTTAAAACCACTAATATGAGTTGGATGTTACGGGTGGTGAATAAATGAAGCAAAAATGAAAAAATAATATCTAAAATTAGTACAGCATAAAATCCAATACGGTATTTTTTTAAAATCTGCTTATTTTGCCGCTGCTCAGCAGTTAAAGCACAGAAGTATAAATCTTTTAATAGTATTTGATAGAATAAAAGATGTAAAACATAGTTTTTCACTCATAATTATATCAATTAATAAATATAAATCAATTATTCTTAGAATTATAAAATTAATGAGTATGACCAAACAAACCCACACAGTCCAGTAACAAATTTCAAGAATGATTCTATATTCGAATTTGCGTTTACAGGATAACAACTTGATCTTCAGCGCTGGTGTGCAAGCGTGGCTATTTATAGGGCTAATGGTTCAATTTTTACCACTGAGACTGCCTCAGTAGCAAGCTTTTAACCGAGAATAACCCTGACATAGGAGTGCTGTCCCAGAAGTACACGACCTAACAAAGAAAACACAAAAATTTTAGGAAAAACATATTTATTTCTCTACATAATTTCCATTCAGCTCGATACGCTTTTCCCAGCGGTGTTCAATAGCTTCGTTACCCTGTTTATACCGACAACCATCGAGTTCTGCAAAATAGCCATCAATGCAGACTGCAGCTCTTCACTGTTGGCAAATCTTTTAGCACCAAGCTATTTTTTCCACTTTGGAAATAGAAAATAATCAGAGGGGGCTAAATCTGGCAAATAGGATGCATTAGGAAGCAATTCGAACTTTAACTCATAATGGATGTGTGAACTGGTGCATTGTCTTGATGAAACAAAGGTTTCTTTTCCACTAAATGTGGCCGTTTTGCTTGATTTCATCATTCAAATGCTGCAATAAGTTTATATAATACTCGCCATTGATGCTTTTCCTTTTTTAAGATAATCAATGAAAATTATTCCACACACATTCCAAGAAACTAATGTCATGACCTTGCCTGAAAATATAACTGTCTCACCTCCTTTGGAGCCGATTCTCCCCTTTCAATCCACTGTTTTGACTGATCCCTCGTCTCAGGTGTGAAGCAATGGACCCATGTTTCATCCATGGTTATGAATCGATACAAAAACTCTGCTTTAATACAACAAAACATCGCCAAACACTTCACCGAAACATCTTCACGATGCTGCTTGTGTTCCATTGTGAGTAAACGCAGCACCCATCTTGCGTATAGCTTTATCATGTCTAAAGTTTCAGTCAGTATGCAATGTACAGCACGTTTTGAAATGCCTACAACGTCTGCTAGCTCGCGCACTCAGTCGACGGTCATTCAATAACATTTTGTGGATTTTCCTCACAATTTCTGGCATGGTCACCTCATTTGGTCGACCACTGCGATGTTCGCCTTGGTAGTTACTACGGCCTGGCTTAAACTCTGCCACCCAATACTTTACTATTGTAAACGAAGGAGCAGACCCCCCCAGAGCATAACCTAGCTCCACTTTAATATTAGTTGGACTAAGACTTTTCAAATGAAAGTATTGTATCACATAACGATGAACAGCTTTATCCATGTTTACAAATTTGCTGAGAGCGTTCACTATTGATAGCTGTCAAAGTATTACTAAACGACGTAGCACAATCAAACTTCAGACTTAAGCTTTATAAGGTCGGTACATTCTATACATCAAGTTGGGTACTTCTGGGACTGCCCTCGTAGTAACATATGAACTACCTGTCAAATTGGAGAAAACAAAGATGCATATGCTAGCTGCTCCAACTATGTTTGCAGATCATGTTAAGGAATACCAATGTGCATACGTCATTGATGCATATCTTGGCAAGTTGCAGGGTTACAAAGGAATGATGGGAAGCATTTATTTACCGCTATTCTTTACAATCGGCGGCGCCGTGGCCGAGTGGTTAGACCGCTCGCCTTCCACCGAGGTGGCCCGGGTTCAATCCCAGGGACCTGCATGTGGGATTTGTGGTGGACGAAGCGGCGTCTGGGCGGGTTTTCTCCGGGTTCTCCGGTTTCTCCCGCCATTCATTCCACCAACTGCTCCATCATCACCTTTCCTTTCATCTATTTCACCAACATTTCGTTTCATTTACTTCCTTCATCCCATACCAGGCATCGGGCTGATCACCCATCCTGGATGCTCTGTCTGATCCATGAGTGTCTGCTCCTCGACGGGCCTCTGACCCCAGGCACCCGCTTGTAAGTCCTGGGGGGTGTAAGTCCTACATAAGAGGAGGGTAAACAGATAATGAATGATATTCTTTACAATCTCCAATGGAGGCTTAACGGCATGTTGTATCTGCGGGCCGTAACACGCACAACTGTTCCATTTACCTTGTTCAACCTTTAGACGGAAGTGTGGAAGAGGGAAAAGGGGGGTGTCAGAGACATCAAATGCAAAAACAAGCACAGGTCTAATACTGTCCGCTTTGGTGGAGAGGGGAGCATTATGGCATTGCAACGGTAGTGTGTTCAAGTCCGGGGATAGAATTTGTATTTTTTCCGCTAAATAATCTGCCTTTGTGCCTTTTAGAAGTATATATTTGCTCGTTCTACATGCTTTTGTTGTATATATGTATATATAATTTGAGATATCAATGTCCTATTATTATTATTCTTATATTATTATTATTATTATTATTATTATTATTATTATTATTATTATTATGGCATACGAAATACAAATGTATTGTTTATTTAGAGTATGTTTCTGTTAATGATATATGTCAGTATAATACTGATAATAATGAAAAATGACCTTTTTATATTAAAAACACAACCTGACTTCCATTGCATTTATTTGACTAATGGTGGGCGTGAAAGGTATAATACCAAGTTTTTTTGTAAAATTCTGCAAACGTTTCAAGCGGAATACTCATTGCATTTATAGAATAGCTGTTGCTCTATCACAGGTTCAATGGTCATTTTCAACTATTTGTATACGTAATAACTATAGTTGTAATGTTGTATTTAGTTTATTTGGATTTTTTACTGTTATCACTTCGTTTTATTCTTGACACCTTCACTTGACCCTTATATCACAACTGTTATAATATTTTCTCGTTTACATTTTGTGTTAGGATTAAACACGCGTTGTTCATTATGCTTTGTCACATTTGGAGGTCCCTTCTCGAAAAAGTGGAAAGAATTTATTGGTGTGTAGACAAGGCTCAGGGGTAAGACCACATGCATTAGATTCCGTAGTGGTGGTAGCAGGCGACCACAAGATCTTCATGGCAAAACGTCGGCATGGAAAGCCGAAGGTCTGTGGTTCGAACACTGGTATTGATCCAGAATGCTTTCCATAGTAGTATAATAAAGATTATTATTACAGTTATCATCATAATTATGAATTAAATAACAAGTAAACGCTTTATATTTAGTTATAGCGTTTTACGTTTCTTTTCGCTACACTAGCTTACAGAGACGGTAAACTATGTCAAATACAAAGATTAACATCGTATTGCTTTAATAGCACTAGTAGCACAAAAATAAAATTGTATATATTTATAGAAATTAAACATTTTTCTTAACCTAAATCCACCAGATGTGAAATTTAACACTAATGTATTTACAATAAATGCAATAATAATAATAATAATAATAATAATAATAATAATAAAAATAAGGCAAAATATTTTGGGCGATTTGACTTTTCACAAGTATTTCTTTAATAGGAAGACCAACAGCCTTGATTTTCAATGTCCTCATTTAGTCACAGAGGAATTCAGGAAATTAAAGAGCTGCAGATTAGAGGTCGTCTCCTCATACTCCCCCAGACTTTCCAAACATGTTCTATCAGTGCCTCTTTGGTGCGTTCTTGACGTTTCCAGTCCCGAACACATAATGCTCAAACATTCTCAATTGGATTAAGTTCCGGAGACTTCGTAGACCAATACAAAACCGAAATGTCTGGTTGCTACTGAAACCAAGCCACTGTGGCCCGAGATGTGTGCACACTGTTATTGACGTGCATGAAATGTATCACAGGCATTTCTTCTTTCAGGTAGATAGATCGCAAGGTTGAGAGCATGATTTCTTCCAGGATTGTAACACATTCCTGGAAGTCCGTGTTAGAGGAAACTTCAACCAGCTCCTCTACTACTCCACCGACGCTCATCAGCCCCATACAGCTAAGCTGACCCTGTAACTCGTCCAGTGACAAAATGGTGTTTTAGGTGGAAGCGAAAGTTGTCGGGTCACATAAAGACAGCTTTCCATCCTCGTCTGATGAAGACACCTTTTCGTAGAACATATTATTACCTCCCAGAAGTCTGGACTTGCTGCCAGATGCTGAAGCGTAGCTTCCCTGGGCACCCTTTCTCGTAGGCCTGCGACGTCAGGTGCCAGCAGCATGGAGTCGTCTCAGCACACAATAAGAGATTTAAACTTCTTGTTATTCTTGTCGCTGGAATAAATTCTCAGTGCGAACCTCTGGAATAGCCTGTCGTTCTCGCTGTGGTCTTCTCTGGCCTCCTTTGATTTTGCTTTGTCTTAAGACCATCTTCTCCCTCCTTCTGAAACCTTTTCACCTATAACAGCAAAGTTTCTCCTGTAACCCAACTACTTGGCATATTTTTATCACTGTGCGACCACATTCCCATATTCCTTTAATGCGGCCCCTGGGTACCACACTTGTGTATGACATGGTGTAAGGAGCTTGGTAGAATGTGGCCTTCCAATACTGTCCGCTCATATCGCCTAACATGCTCTATTCCTAATTTGGGGATGCTAGCTCGTAGGTCAATACAAAGTTGTAACAATGTTACATAAAATCAAGGTACTCTGATTTCATCTCACCAGTTTGAAACAAACCATAAGGCATTTAGAACGGTTAATATGGTTAGAGTATTGACTTATGAAATTATGATTCAGGATTCAGTTCTCGGATGCAGGAAAACTTTTGTATGACCTTTCATAATATTTGTTTCATATTCTCCGAAAAGTAAGGTAGAATTAAAGGCAAGCATAGTTTGTTTCCGGTTGTACGAAAGAGCAAAGTATGTTGTTTCCTTAATTTACCGAGAATAAGCACTGTAGTGTATAATTATGGTGTTAATGTTTCTAAACTCTTACTCCACAAGAAATAAAGTATCAGCAATATTTGGGAACATCCCAAATATTCAATTCATGGATCCCCGGCCTTCCTTGTAGATGGATTTAGATCTGGAAAAGAAACACTGAGGTATTTCTAGCACTCCTTATGAACACCTGAGATAGACTAAAAGCAAGTCTCCCGAGGGTCAAATATATAAATTGTAATATCCAAAACCTGGAACCTCAGTAGCTCTTTGGTTGAGTGCCGGCTTCTAAAGCTGAAGTACGGAGGTTCAAATACCGCCACATGTTCCATTTTGTCTTTCTTTCCAATAGTATCTAAATGAAAACGTGTTCTAGGTCTTCAGGTTTTATACCAGAAAAGCATACGATAGCATTGTTTAGTTAACTGAAGCTCTCTCATTTTACAGGCATAAATAAAATATGCATTTGTAATTGAATAGCTAATTATAACCAAATGTAAGCAAAACATTACTTGTACGTCTGTCGTATGCTTCATATTATTTTCTCTGATGCAAGCTTACAGAGTAAAAAATGTTAACATCTTAGGATGCTATTAAACGCTGGAGTAGAGTGCTCTTACACTACTTCCAATGCTAGTCATCACTGTCATAAGTTTTGTTGTGATAACATTTCTTTGTCAGGAGCCAAAATGTCAATATGGCCATTATGTAATTTAATTTTATGTATATTTAAATACAATTTAGTAGTAATAATTGCTAAATAACACTAGCAGCAATTATTATCCTTAATTAAATTAGCAAACGTATGTATAACATATTTCAGCTGCATAATGTCCTGTGCTAAAACTGTACAGTTCATTTTTCCTTGATCCCTCTTCAAATTTTAAAAAAAGTACGTGATTATTAATAGGAAAGCATCGTTTATTAAATTAAGTTTCTATTAGTGTAGGCTACTAATCCTCTAGAGTTACGACGTTAAAATAGCAATTTAGAACGTAGAAGTCAAAAATCGGCCGGTCGCCTGCTGCATGTGGATGAGTGCCCCGCCCTCCACTGGCTAGAGATGAAAAAACAACGACTCCTCCTTTTGAATCGTGGTCCCAGAATTTCTACTTAGGTGCGGCAGTCGAGATCTGAGTAGGCGGTTAGTAGAGAAGCGAGTGTGTAAGCAGAGCTACATATCGACTGGGTGTTGGTGCTTTATATGTAAGCCATTTGATGTCATTCATTTATTGGTGATGTATTGTGTTTATTTATATTTCTGAACTGTTATTTGGGTAGTATAACAGTGCATAATAATTCATCCTAATATGGGTTTCCATTGTTTTGCGGTTCGTTTATATCTAGGACACTATATTTGAGTATGTTTATCTTTTACCGCAATGCTTTTTCTCTTCTTCTTCCTTTGTTCTATTTTTCGCCGTTTCTCATCTTACTTTACTGTTCTGCGTGCTATACAAGCACTTAGCGTCTATTGGATCCGTGTGATAAATACGCTCATTCATTCATATGAATTGTGGCGATTTAACGGATGGGTTCAAATGAGCAAGCATATTCGTAAAGGTTTCGTAAACTATTTGTTTTTAACTCTCTGCATTATACATTTATTTTATTTCCATTAGTAATATTAAGGTTATTCATTCTAGTTATTCTATTCATAAATGTCTTAAATATGTAAAGCTCAGAATAGAATCTAGTTTCTTCTACTAAGTTCGAAAAAATACATATGCAGTTGCCATTTGTTTAGATACATAACCTAATTATTTGGAAACTAAGTAAAAATAAGTATATCTTCAAAATCCTTCTATGTAAACAGTGCACTTCTCTAGCGTTAAAACTTAAAATGACCGCTTAATCTGAGGTATAGCTCCTTGGTCCATCTTCTAAGTATTTGATAATTTTCTCTTAATTCCTGCCTTCGCTTTTGGAGTTGCTCTGGTGATGCAGGTCTTTTAAGTCATAAGTACTGTAGCTACTTGGAAATTCAGATAATGGATGTGAGTGAATTACGCATATATCATTCCGTAAACCGATGCCGAATAGGTAAATCACCCTATAAAATGTGCTTTGCATTACATTTTATTTCACTTTTCGCACTAAAGTCTCTCGGTTATTTTTTCCACTTCTGCTGTCGACTTTGTCGTGGTGGTTGCGCTGGTTCTCGGGTTTCCCGAGAGGCAGCGCTGCTATCGCATTTTGCCGCAGCAGAAGCGGTTGCTAAATTTTGAAACCATGGTACAAGATAGCCATATGATGCACGTGGAGACCATCCGCTAAGTAAGATTTCTGACTTTTCGGCTGACATGTAGTTTTCATTTTGGGTTTAACGTTGTGGCCGATTCTGATTCCTTACTCGTTTTATGGCGTGACTTGCCGATCAGTTGCATATGATCAGAGTCGAGTTGACCATTTTTAAGCCATTGTCTTTAATTCACCTGCCATTTTGTTCTATACGATAGATGTGTATTTAGGTTATAAAAGGCTTCACCTATCCTAGAAAATGTATTCCTAGTAAACTATGGATTTATACTCAATTCATAATGTTGCCGACTATATTTAATGTGCTCTTACATTAATAAGTAAACACCTTAGCCATTTCATTTTACATGCTAAATTGCTGTTTAGCTTTTGCAACTTACAACTGTAAAACGGATTATTATCTTTAGATAATGTATTTCATAGTATGCATGCAATTTGTAACTGTAAAAGGGTTTCATTTCTTTCAGATAGTGTATTTATAGTATCGGATTAATTGTTCTTCCACACAAGCCGTGTGTTGGACAAGGTTAGAAAGGTAGAATCACACGACTGCAAAATTCAATACTATCGCCGGGATTTGAACTACGGATCTGCCGGCTTCCGTCTCGTTGCTCTAACCACTGAGCTACCATGGCAGCATGCTGGTGCGACATTAAATTCCCCAACTGATTCGCATTTTAAATGGGCATGTCATCTCAATACAGTTTGAGATCTCCTTGTGGTTTACCGGAAAAAATGCCAATCAGTTGGAGAATTTAAGATCGTACTGGCAGGTTACCATGGTAGCGCTGTGGTTAGAGCAACCGGAGAGAAACCTGGATATCCGTGTTTCAAATCCCGGCGATGGCATTGCATTTTTAAGTCGTCTGATTCTACCTTTCTAACCTATTCATTGGTTGTTTACACTTATAATGACAAAAGGGCTTCATTTTTCTTAATTAACGAATTTATGCATACTAGTCAGTGATACTAGAATTATTGCTAGGCCAGAATATGCAATGCGATGTGAACAGTTGAATGAGTACAGGAAATAATTTTTGGTTGCTTTTATTTTCGTTATTTCATTATTTACTTGAGTATTTATTTCTTTTGGTTGTTCACATTATACTATTAATATGTTTGCTTTTTTGTGGGTGTTTTATTATGTTATTAAAGTAGCGTAATTTTCCTTGGGTATTGTTGTAATGTAACTTTGTCCCCGTTAGAGTTTTATTGCTGGTAAACTGGAGTAATGTTTAGACTTTTGAATTATTAAGCAATATAGTCTATTTTCTTTTTGTTGCGATTTTTTTTAAATTTAGTTGGCTATATGGATGTATATATTTTAATTTTTTTAATTTAAGAAATGAATTATTGAAAAGGTATTTGTTTCATTTTGTTTCATACTTTTGACGTGATTATTCCAGCGTGCACTTTTTTTTAGTTCTGGCTATACTTGGCCTTTGCCTTGTAGTACCATTCATATGGAGTATATTGGAACATTATAGTGTAGCAGTTCTTGCATTTTGAGAATGTTCTTTGCCACAATAATTACTATGAATGTTTATTTAATACATCGGAAAATTCAGTAGTTATATGTTTGTTGCTCAACTTGAAGTCCTGTTTTACTGTTTAGACCGTATGTTACCTTTCACCTTATGTTACGCAATCGCATTTGAACTGCACAATTTTTAAAATAATTGCAACAGCATAGATGCTGTTCCCTCGGTTGTTTGAATGCACGCAGGATTCCTTTATTATAGTTTTGGGGGTAGCTTGGGTTTTGCATATTATTACTTCTTTGCAGGCTTTGTTCATTTTATTATTTATTTTTATTAGTTTTATGGGGTAATTATATGCTATATTGTTTATTATTTTATAACAGTTTCCGATTCAGTTTAGTTAGCCTATAATATTAGTTGTATCTTTTCATTGCGTATCTTGCTGTTGAAGCTATTCTTGATTTCCTGTTTAATTGGGACTATTTATTTTGTTGTTATATGATTTGTAAATGCTAAAGTATTGCATATATTAGAGAGTTTAAACATATTTAAACCGAAATATATATGCATACACGGTGGTCTAGGATGGAGTGATTTTAGGGTTATTACATTCTTCATAAGTTATTCTGGCTTGCAGCAAACATATATACCACGTGAGTATTCTCATCCTGCGGATTGGCAACTAGGCAACCCTGCATTATACGAACGAAGCGAAATACAGATGCTGGCACCGCATTCACCAGCCCGCTGATTAGGGCTACGGTGGTGCTCGTTATTAACGTGTTTTAGTAGCGCAATGGCTAACATGCTGGAAAGTCATAGTGAAGGTCGGAAGTTCTAATCACTGCTGCAAATAGCTGAGTTTTTATTCACTTCAGTTCTTGTTTCTAGAACGTTCTAGCAAATCATAATTTCTTTCCGAATGCACTATAAGGTGTATTTCCATATTCTAACAAGTGACAATTTGTGTTCCAATGAAGTTCACGTAATTAAACTAATTAAGTGAACGACACGGTGTATATATCAAATGTATACACATACCTGGCGCAATTTATCTTATCATTTTATTCTTATATTCCAAAGTTTTAGAGCAATGCAAGGGATGTTATTGTGAATTAATTCGGTTATATCAAATACTGTTTGATTTTTTTTTATTATTAATTAATTCGTTACGCAAGTACGGCCTGGCTTGCCCTGTTACCTACTGTGTCGCTTATTTTGCCGGACCTCTGTCCTTTATTTTAAAAAGCCCTTTACTGATTTGCGTGATACCACGCTTTTGTGCATGCATAAAACTGGCGATTACTGATCCCTTATTAGTAATTTATTACTTGTTTGTTTTACAGAACTTATCATACTTAAACCATCACAAAGCCCATGTTAAAGATTTTAAATTTATAAAAAATGACTCCAGCGTTCCGCGTTTTACTTTCTCTACCACGTACGTGGTAGGTAGAGAAAGTACTGAATTCCACCCTAAAATTCGTTATCAAGGTTTCACCGGAAATACATGCTTTAAAACTCGCTGAATCGAAAACGGTATTTTTAAACAAAAGGTTCGTGTTTGTTTGTGTGTGTGTGAGAATAACATAATTCAAAGACGAAAAATCAGATAAGCATCAGTATCCTCCAAGGATATGACTGGAAGATTTTCAAAACAATCTTCCTTTACATGGAAAATTGTTCAGAAATTTTTTATTTTCTCAAAAATGGCTAAAGGGCCTGTGAAGTCCTCTTCATTAGAAATAAAGTTTGTATAATCTTGTATAACTAATAAACGTTAAGGGATAGACTAATACATACTACACAAAAATGTAGGTCTCTTTAAATCACACAATTTATTTCCAATAACCTCCTTGTAACTCAGTCGTTCCGAGCTATCCGTTAGTAGTGGTTTGAATTGTTCAATTATTTGTCATTCTTTATAATCCTGTTGACTTTATGTTCTCCTGACGATTACATGGAAAGACAACGGAATTTTAAGGCCAGCATATAGCGTCCAGTTCTCAAACATTTTACTAATGCTATTTTCTTTGCGTTTCTAACAAAATGTGTAATGAAGCTACTTCTGCAAAGGTTTGTCTCGATGAAAATGAAGTAGTTAGAAAAGTAAGCTTTCGTAAGAATATTTTTATACACAATAATAAACGATAGAGGGTAAACAAAGTCATGTTGGAACACATAAATTTGTTTTTTCACTTTTCCGTAATGAGCCTTCATACCTCATTCTTATCTCCCCATATTGATTCAGTCCAGGAAGATGCTTTTTTACTTTAGCTTTGTAAATTAAAGCTTTGAGAGAATGCCATCAAGATTGTTTAAGCAACTGTTATTGTTATAAGCTTCTCCTTCTTGACGGGAAGGAGACCCGCTCGGGTCGCCCATCACTTCGGAAGACCCATGGGCACGAAATCGTTTCCTTATTCTTTGTTATTGTCAGATTACTTTCGGCTTTAAATATTTTAAACTGTACTTGAGTAATTTTTGTAGCTGGGTTTTTTATGGCGTTTGAGAGGAAAAGCTACAGCTGTAGCCTTATAAAGAAGCGAAACAAATAACTTCATCTTAGAGTGCACTTCGGACTTCGTAGGCTCCAGAGAGCTAGCTTCAGACAATTCAATCAGGAAATGGCCAACAGGGCTCGGTCTGCAATATAAGTGGCCAGAATCACCCATAAATATCGAACAACGGAAGCAATCGGTGAAGTGAGGCCAAGCTTTTGCGAGCGTTCAGAAGGTAAATGCAAAACTATTTCTAAATCACAAAACATAATGTGATATGGCATTAGAAATGATCCTCATATATTTGACCTATAACATCAAAATGTTACTCGAAATATATGTATATATATATAGTGCATCATTTCATATATTCTTCCTTTCATGAGCAACTTAAATTAAAAAGGGTCTTTAGGTGTCTTAGAAATAATAAAGAAAACTATTTCGAGTGTTTTATAAGCAGTGCTTTTCTTTCACACTGTGGCCACCGCAGGGCGTCTCGCTTGCCGGCCACCACAGCTCGCATTCCCCCCGAAATGGTTATATTCCCACAACCTCCTCTCACGCTCTCATTCATAATCACAGCGACAATAAACACATATAATATCTCCAAAATCTGATTAGAGATACTGGAAATGTTGTCCTTTTCTAACCGTATATTTCTGGCATTATCTCCGGAAATGTTCATTCACACTGGAACGTCCAATATCCTTATTTTTCAAGTTCCCCAAAGACAAAAATGATATAGATTAGATCAAGTGATCGTGAGGTCTATAATTCTTTACTAATTACACTATCCTCAAAAATTTTATTAATTAACTTTAATGACTCATCAGCTGTAAGCATGATATCAAAGTCTTTTCGAAAAAATCTGTACTGACATTCAAACTCGGTTGGATATTAAAAATAGTATGTCATTCTTGTATCTCTCTGCATTTATTGTTTGTTCAAAAAATACGGGGCCTATTATTCTGTATGCATTCTGTACACTAATTTTAGTATCATGCAAGGGAATCGTCTGTGTGAAATCGGGTTTCTTTGTACTCCAATATGGCAATTTGCGATGAAATATAGCCATATAAATGGAAACAGGCTTCGCAGAGATGAGGGTCAAATACGAGAATTTTGTAAAACCAAGTTACATAAATTTACTCGGTTATAATGATCACATGAAAACTGATACAGATGCAAAAAAGAAAGAAAAACCCAATATATTCACTATTTTTGGAAACTGAACTCTCGAAATGAATTAAAATCTTCTGAGATGCCAAAACTGTGCCTACAGAAAAGAACAACATTTGCAACATCTCTCATACTAATATCTGTTCCTATTATTATTGAAATTGCAATTGTAACAAAGAGAACGTGAGGCGGTTGCGGGGATGTTATACAGGTTTGGGCGATATTCCGAGCTGCGGCATCCGGCGAGCCAGCAGCTGTGCGGCGGCCACTATATGAAGGAAAAGCCCTGCCTTTTATTCGAGCCTCAATACTTATCTACATTGTCTGTATGTGATTATGTGCAAGAGGTCGTCAAGTTATTAATACGTAGCTTGTGTATAATACGTCTCACTGCTTAGAAATGTGAACATACCACTGAATTTAAAGAGTACGTAATTCAAATATTTTAAGAGATTTCTCATTTCATAACTTTAACAGTCCATTCAACTGGACTGCTGATCTGTTTCTCTCCCCAATTCACCACTCTGTAATCTGTGACGTACATTCTCCTCATCCCCTACAATGGATAACGCAAAGAGATACTGCCGTATATCACTACAACTTTCTCACCTTGCGAGTCTACATGTAAAACGTATACTTGTTTCACAACTACTCATCTCATTCAGAGACATAAATAGTAATTAAACGAAATGGTACTTTTGAGTATATGTTTAGTGAAATCGATGATACCACATAAATACAACTATGGAGAATTTACTCCACTTTTGACAAACTCGCGAAGAAACACCAAAAAAAATGATACTGAGAGTAATGAATTAGGAAACTCAAACACACATTTACGGCAATGTTAATAACATAAATTCCATCTTGGATTGGCCTTTAAACGAACATACCTTTCGATGCATACAATGTTTTTTGCACTATAGGGCGGAGCTAGTTATAATCTGGTTTAGCGAGAGGTTCGTTTCGCTGTCCTTCGCATGGTGTTATTCCCAAGGACCATAATTTACAGGCTCAACCCATAGCATTAACATTTGGTAATATTAAGTTGAGTAAAGTATCATCTAAATAATAAGCTCATCCGCCTTGTTAGGCTTTGTTAGCAGTTCTTTCTAATGATGCAAATCTTTCAGAGTATTTTATGAAAGAACTTATTAATTTATTCGACGCATAGTGTAAATGTTTAGCTAAATTCGGCAGTATGACTTGCTTTGACTCATTGATAGTTACGCGCCTCTCTGTGATGTGTAAATGAATCACGTGCAAAGGCCAATTTGGAAAGCTGCTCTGCGCTCATCAGCAGAGCAGTTTTGCTAATGAGCGCCGAAACTCATTGATCGCTTACACCTATTTTTGGGACCAGAAATTCATACCTAAGAAATTCACATGGCAAAGTGTCAAATTCATAACTTTCCAGTGTAAAAAAAATCCCATGACTGAACCGGTATAGAACCCGGGAATCCTGGTCCGGTTCACAGCACACGCTGGTAGGATAGGTATGGTTAATAGAGTTTCATTTACTACTAAATTAATTGTTGAAGGCTTACTAATCCTACAGATACAAGACGTTCCTTACGATACTCACTCTTACATACGGTTTAAATGTCGCAGGGCTCTTACTCTCTTCTGTCGTACGATATGCTTGAAAGGTCATATAATCAGATGTGCTGAAATGTAAGCATAAAGGCTGGTAACCGGAACTCGTTTCCTGGTAACCGGAACCGGAACCAGAACCACAAAGTTGAAGTACATGTATTTTAATGCAGGCATTCAAAATTGACGGGAACCTTTCCCTGACCCCGGGAAAGGGGAAGGAGACTTGGTCAAGTTTTATCTTTTTCGTCCTCGTTCAGGACAGGCATATTGTGCATATTATACTCTTCACTAAAGAGATTCTAGGCGGCCATAACGTGAAACAGCCGCTCTCTCTCTCGAGTCGTAAGCTGGAAACAAAAACTGGAAGAAATTCCAGTATGTGTGTTTCCAACCTCAGATCCAAACACCCGCAGATACATTGAGTGTTGGTTATTCTATGTTTCATCTGTAATTTCTTTATGTGTAATTGCAAAATGGCAATTGCCTCAAAATAATAGAAAAATGTGCAAAGAATGCGGTGGTATTTCTTGTCGGTGATTGTGGGCCCCACGTTTGGCAGCCAATTTGTGGTGGTACTTCTGTTTTACGGTACGGGATTTTTAGGAAAGGTCCCGGGTTCGGTACTAGCTCAGGGTTCTCTGCATGGATCTTGGATCTCGGGTTAGTGGTGAACACGACTGTTGGTTTTTCTGCTCGTTTATTTACCGTCACCGTTTTAACATTTGATCCCTGCTATTTCTTCGACACACACACGCATATTTCCTATTTGTTAAATGTTTCATATCATCGCGCCTATCCGCTGCCTTCTAAAATTTTCTGACAAACATCTCCCCGGACTTACTACAACCAAGTGTGTCTTCCAAAATCTCACGACGAAGTGTTCATTCTCAAATCTCACGACGAAGTGTTCATTCTCAAATCTTCCGTTTCTCTGTTTCAAACGTTCTATTTCTCCTCATTCCATTATCACCTGATTCCTAGCTTCTTTCATTAAAGGCATAAGGCTATCTGGATTTTGGCGAACATTGACACTTTTCTACTAGCCTGCGTTCCCAGCAACCTAACGGGACGCTTAACAATAGAGGAACAACCACCCGTTTCCGGCCTCTCAACTCTTATTTCAACTTACAGTAACAATCGCTTGCCAGTTTTATTTAATACTATCCTCGCCGTTACTGATATTTATTCTCCCTATGATCTTAATTTTATTTTACTACTCAAAATATACTGCTTCAAGAATACTAAAAACCGGTAGAAATTAACAAGAACAACAAACAAGTTTAATGTACGCCATTAAATAAAAAGGAATAAAGGGATATGTATTATGCTGGATGAATTGGAAGCAGTGAAAAAATCTGATGTGTTACACTCACATGACTTTCTCTACTCTTGTACAAACTATTGTTACAAACGCTTATTCTCCATATGCTTCATGTTAATTGAGATTTTAATCTTATTGCTAATTTTCTTGTAGGTGCAATGGGAATATGGTAGGCTTTAAACGATAGCCAAATCTGTTAAGAGCTGGTTGCTATATGGCGCATTCCATTCTCTTTGTATATCCAGGACATAAAAAAATGAATAAGGAATTTCCATTTGAGAAAAAGTATTGGAAAATTTAAGGTATTAGCAAGCAATATCTCAAAATGGTTCACTCAATAAAAAAACTGTATATGACATAAATTGTGTATTTCAACGCCATCTACATTTTTTGTGTAGTAAAATTTTGTCTATCGCTTATGGTTTACCAGTTATGCAAAAGTCGTTCACAATGAAGTATGCTTTTGGAGACATTCCCAGAAAATTCGAGATACACATTTCATTTGTCACGAAAATATCTTAAACATATGATATCTTAATCAAAATCGAGAGAGCCATTTTTGATAAAGTTAAAAATTTCGAAAAATGTTCCATGTAGAGTGTAATCTGGGGTGGGGGAATATTCTTGAAAACCTTTGCGTTGCATCTCTGGAAGATACTGAATCTAAATACCAAGTTTAGTGTTTATCCGACTGATCGATTCTGAATTATGCTGTTCACAGACACACACAGACACATACACGGACATGTTTCCAAAAATGCTTTGTTTTGGATTCAGGGGGTCTCAAAACATATATTTCCGGTGAAATCTCGGTATCGAATTTTTGGGTGGAATACAATACTTCCCCTACTTACTATACGTAGCAGAGAAAGTTAAAAATACATTGATCAGTTAAAAGCAAATGAAATAGCAAAGCTGAAAGTCGACTTTCCACTTTGTGATCGATATGCATTCCCGTTCTCGTTACCGGGCCTAATCCTTGTATGCTTTATTGCTTTCCGTTCTCGTTCCGTTTTGGTTACCGTTATAGGGTTATTGTGAACCAGCCATAATAGATATTTTCTTACAATACCATTTAAGGCTATAATTGATACGTTTGTCACCAAATTAAGCCTGAAAAGGAGCGCCATAGTTGCACGCAGCAGCATCAAGAAGTTATGTGAAAGGTTTGAAACGCTTCGACATTGCAAAACAATACTACCGAGACTAGAGAAACGCTCTTTGGTAAATATGGTCTTGATAAGTGTGTTAAAATAAATGTACACTGTAACTTGCAATGAATGTTATAGTGGCAATATCTGCAGTTTACTGCACTATGTATACACTAAGAGATTTACCAAACGATAATTTTTGTGTTTAATCAATGGTTCCTATATGAACGATGTTAATAATGAACAACTGTTTTCTACCAAATGACAGAATTGCAGATTAACTCTGAATACCTAATTCTTATATTTGCATGACTTAATGCTGCAGAGAATTTCCATTTAGAAGATACAAGTGACATTATTGAATGTGTTGTAGACTTGCTGCACTGGATTCAAGCATTATATTTTTTCAGAGTCTACAGTTTTCTTCAGCGCTTGTTTTGCCTCAACTTCTCTTGTTGATCTGGACATGAAAATAAGAGGAAAATCGGTACGACAAAGACTAAAGCTTAAGTGGTTTGTTTTCAATGAGCTGTTCTGTTTGCCATCAAGGAGAGAGTTAAATAGTGCATTCAGAGGATACGACACACATTTCGTAAAAAAGGAGAGAGGAAGGTTTGTTTTCAAAGTTCTGTAATATGAATTTTATTTGTCCCCCACTACCGAGTGCTACAGTGGTCAGTTGTGATGATGATGGCGGTAGTGGTGTTGGTAGCGGCGGCGGTGGCGGTTGCAGGGAATGGAGGTAGTAAGGCGATTTCACTCGAGCACCAAATTATGAGCTTAGAGCCACGAATATAGCGTAACAGAAGTACGTGCTTCAAAAGCGATAAACACTCGCATAACACCCCACCTAGTGCTTGCTGATGGGGTACACTCCGTTTAAAATGGGAGTTAAGGACGAAGTAACCAAAACATCAATCTTTAATATCATTATGCTAGAGTGGAAACAGCCCACCGCGATGATACAGTCAACAAACCCAGATTAGTAGGAGTTAATACTGGTTGGTTGTAGTGATGGTCGTTAGAATGCCAGAATGGTTCGTATATAATCCAACATTTGGGGGGAAAGTATTATTTTAGCCATGAATCACATTGTTAATGAACACTTAATCTACGTTTATTTGAATAAAAATTCATTTGTTAACTTTGCGCCATAAGACTTTAATACAACTGCTAAAATACTGAAGATAACGTAACTGCAAAATTGGCTAAAATGGTTAAAATATCGCACAGTTCATGTTTTACTTCATAAAATATATTAGGATAGTATAGTCATTCGGAGGGTGCCTGCAGGCACTAGAGCTCAGCACCGCAGTAGGCCATTCCAGTAGGGCCACTGTGTGATATGTGACCTTGTGTGAAAGGGATGAAGGTGAACGGGATACCTAACAATTCCAAGGTTAAGGCAATCCTGATGCCTGCGTTAGCTGCTTGCGTCATCATTAACCCGGGGGTCCTAGTAACGAGTCCACTATTAAGACGCACCAGCCAGCCATGCAATCGCCGGCGAGAAATTATATACACACCAGAATTACACCGTTCTGCCGCAGTGCACTAATCGCTGTCGCCTTGTCCTCAACCCAGAAGTATATGAAGGTGGAACAAATGCAGAAATGATGAGGACAGGAAATTATGGGCAGGATATTTGTAGTAGAAGAGGATCCACTGCAGCACTTACCTAGTGACCTGGCAAAACCACGAAAAATCCCAAGGTAGGTGGCCCGCCCAACAGGATTTGAACCCGATACTTCCCAAATGTAAGCTTCACGCGTTATCGTGGTGTCATCTCGCTCGGCCATAAAGTTATAAACTCAGAATCTAACCAAAATTATGTTCTGTAGTACCCAATGAGAATTTGCCACATTAAGTTTAATGTCTGTATAAGTGATTTAGTTGCTCAAAGCATTAAACTTTTTCTCGGTCCATTTAGAAAACAAAACTATTTCATACATTTCAATTCTATAGCAAGTATATGTTATTATAAACGGTGTAATATTAATCCAGTGAAAAGTCAATGAACATTATGTCGATTCCTTTCGTATCACTGAAATTAAACATTCCTTGGCACTTTTTTAGAACAAAGAAGGAATAAATACATCAATATAAGTAAAGTTTATGGTGAACAGAAAAATCAGTGGTCCTCAGGCTTCCTTTTGGCCCTATAATTGAAGACGTTTTTATTATTTATATTTATTAAAATTGAATGGAATGAATATCAACTTTGAAAATCCAAAAACTGGTATTTTGTTTTACATTTTATTTAGGTGAAACTAAATGTAAGCTCATCATTCAATCTATTGAAGCATAACATTTTCCACATACGCATTTGCTTAATAATGAAATACTACAAAAGACAATTTATTTCCAGAATGTAACCCGAGCGTATCTCGGCGAGGTCTGTGAGAGTGGATTCGAAAGGTTGGAGCAATAAGGATAAAAGGGCCCGTTCTATTAGACCAGGCTTTTAGCCGTTTGCCTTTCGCGCTCCGTCAGCCTGTAGTAGCATCCATGAGCTTGAATGTATGTCCATAAAGAACTGTTCACTGGCTTTCAGCAAACGCTTCTGTCGCCACTGCGATCCACAACCAGACGCATACAGAAGAAGCTACACCTTAGATCTGCTGACCATCTACATAGGTCCAGTTTTACCTTAAGGTATTAATTGTATTCCATGTATTGGGTTGGCTCATAGGTTCGTTCGTTTTGGTCGCAAGTTCCATCTATGTCGCCTGAAATCCCTCAGCCCTTTGTACACTTAAGTTATCCTAGTTGCGTAACCACCCCTACGACTTAAAGAACAACAACCACACTTACTATTGGATATGTCAGTGTGTATTTGTGCCTGACGTTGAATAGAACGGCGTGAACTTGTGTTTACAAAGTACGGAAAGCAAAAAGGAATATTTCCGACATCTTATGCTGTTTTACTATCGTAAGGGTAAAACCGCCTCACAATGCCGGCAGAAAATTTGTGCTGTCTTCGGTGAAGATGCAGTAAGGAAGTGAGCATGTCAAAAGTGGTTTATTCGATTTCGGGCTGGGAATTTCTCCCTAAAAGACAAACCTCGGTCTGGACGGCCAGTGGTTACGACGTGAAAAGAATTTATGAAACGATAGTCAACAATCCAGGAATTACAACTCGGGTGTTGGCATTGGAGCTCAATTTAGCTCGTGCTACTGTAGCCAGAAACTTGGCAATATATTGTCGACAATAATGGTGTATACTGCAAGAAATAAATAGTTTGTTTATAAAACCTAACTGTCGTAGATATTTATCTTTTGAACTACCGTGAGTTTAAAGTTTGTAAACGGAAAGTTCCGAAACTACGCTGTCGTAGGTATGCTGCGGGTGAGGTGTGTTCCAGGCGTTCTTAGTGATTGAAACTAAACAAAAAGCAAACGAACTTATGAGACAACACCGTATTATCTGTAGTGCTTAGACGTGCTGTCTTCTGTCTTGTTAACTTATGGCTTTCATGCAAATATCCTGTTTTTCTTTTTGTACTTTTAATAAAAAGTGATACCTCAGTCACGTCTATCGCTATTCTTATGAGTGTTTACACTTTTGTGCCAGAGACATTGGCAGGTGTCTTCGTCAAGACATTGGCAGGTGAAATATGAGTAGTAAATACTATGTGATCAAAAGTATTCAGGCGTACCCTGAGAAGAAACTTCTAGTAGTAATATACACCGTGAATATCTGCTGAATGTAAGGCATTTATAACGATTACAGCAGTAACGAGACATTCAGATAAGTTCCGGAGATATCCAACACCGATAGTCATTCATGACTATTACGAAGGAATGCCTGTTTTTCCAGTTTATAATCCTAATATATGACTTCGAGCAAAGTGTTGAAACTTTATTTTCATGACTGAGCAGCCGCCCTTAAGGCCTTATATGGAGTCACGCCACTATAACATGTAATGTTCAAAAACCATTTAAAGTGATGATTCTGCGTATCACAAGTGGTGTTGCAAGGAGATAGTGGGTTTGAGAAACTACTCCTGGGCTTTGTAGCGCGTAGTGTCAAACCTGGGCATGAGAGTAATGTGGTTCAGTTTCTTGTGGATAGGGCTTTTGTTGCTGTACACGACGTCACATCAGGCAGTTACAAAGATATTCTAACCTTGACTTACAACCTACCGTCATAGTTTACTCCAGGCATAAGCAATCAGTACATAAAGTGTGGCATAGCACACACACGGTAGATATAGGTAGGATCCATGACAACAAGATACATTAAATTAGTTTCCTCTAAATCCCGATTTTAACGCGGGATATTAATGAACAACAACTTAGCGTCAGATTTCCAAGATTCACACCAATGCCACTCCCAATGCTGCTCTTCACAATGAGTTGCCATTTTGCTACCTGACTGCAACTATAGCTCCTTAGTATGAAGGTTATAATAAAGATTAGGCCAAACCTGACACACATCTATCTGATTGGGACACAAGGGCTGAAGTAAATCGCAATTTGTGGCGGGTGTCTTGATCATTTTCATGGCGCAGTTTATTTCATTTGACGAATTTTAACTAAGTCCAGTATAGAGAGATTTAATGCTTTTCATACTTATCAAATACATGGTTTTGTGTTTTAAATTAAGGAGGAGAACAATGTGGCGTCCAGATTTATTGGTTGCTTAATTTTCATTAAAATTATATAGTGAATGTAGTATTATTCCATTCCCAGAACTAGAATCTTATGCACGATATACACTAAAAGTGACCGCTTAATTATATTGTTCAGGAAATATATAAATCATCGTCATCGTCAGGGATTAGATTTTTCGACCTTTCTGTCCCCTCAAAGAAACTGATCCATCAATCTCTTCATGGGTTTTCCTTTCTCTCTCCTTCCTTTGGGTTTGTATTCTAGGATCGTCTTGGGACTATGGAAGTTTGGCATCCATGTTTAGAAAAAATATATTAAAAATGTAAGTATGATAATTACCGTCTGCAAACTGGTTGCGGAAGAAATTGCATACACAAATTTTAATAATGAAAAGTATGTTGAAAAAGTTATAACGAAGTATAATTTGATTTCGAATAAAGAGAACTTAAGAGATTTTCTTGTAAACCCTCCGGTTGCATCCTACTCAGATGCTGAACTTAAATTCGAAGATTGGCATTTATCCGATTTTTCATATTTAAGTTGTCTTGTTCACACACAAATAAACAAGCCTAAAATGCCTTTTTGATTATTATACTTCCCCTATCTAGTAGAAGCATGTACTTGAGGTACATCTCACAGAAACGAAGGTAAATTTCAATGTGGAGTTGTTCTTTAAGCAAAGATGAAAAAAACTTCAATCACAGCTAAGCACTTATTTCTGAGTGATAGATAGAGCATGCACTGATCTCTTACTACTTGGAATCAGATACGGTTGTGATTAACTACCTATGTATTACGGCACCAACGAATATTTTTTTTCTTTCTTTCTTTTTCTCCTCATTCTTCCATACCTCCCTTTAAAGAAATCGTAATTCATTTCTCCGTATGGTCTCAGGAATATCAAAGTAGAATTTCTTACAAAGAGCAACCCATTTTCATTTCCTTTGCCATAGTATTTCATTTCTTGTAATAAAATGGTACGTCCTTCTTTCTGAAAGCTCAAACAGGAAATCCACTTTCACTTGATTTATATCCGAGACAAATTATCTGATTTACCCACAAAAAAGATGTGCGCTTCTTTCTCGTACTTCTGCCGGCGATTATTACTGGGGCGGAAAGCTACAGCCGCATTGTCAGGAATTAAGACATGGGTGCATTATAACCTGATTACAGCCGTTATATTTACCAGGGCTCGGATTTAAATTAACTAAAA
The DNA here is from genome assembly GCA_030765065.1 of Deroplatys truncata. Classification (NCBI taxonomy): domain Eukaryota; kingdom Metazoa; phylum Arthropoda; class Insecta; order Mantodea; family Mantidae; genus Deroplatys; species Deroplatys truncata. The sequence continues at coordinate 189,993,979 of CM060981.1, forward strand.
TGATTGAAAAGCATCTATTCAAATTTCTAAAATTTAAATCGACGACAGCATAGTCACATGAAATGACGTAAAGCTGGGTTTTATTTAATTTGTTAGAATTAGTGCACATACATTTATAAATTACTTTATACACTGAAATTATTGATGATAAGTAGAAAACGTATCATAAGAATGATGAGAAAATTTAAAAATTCACAAAATAATGTTTATGTTCATATTTCAAGAAACTGGAAAGAAAATTGTGAAAATTGTTTTTCAAGTAGATCTTATAAAAGTGTAGAATTAATTCTTTTGAAATCTCCGATTAAACAAAACTCATTGCCTATGAAACACAAAGGATAGCACAAGGACAATATCAATACAACTGTACACATGGAAAAGGTAACATTCATCGTCTCATACCTAGTTAGGAATATGAATTCATAACATTAATGATTTCTGCTACCCTGACGATAGCCACCCCCACCCACAGGCTACCATTTTCTGATTTACCATTAAACAGGAATGTGATTTCTTTTTTCCAAGAATGTGAGTAATGAATGTAGAAAGTTACTCTTGCTTCTCGCTTATGTAACGATATTTTATGGGTAACTATAGAAATGTCTATATGAATAGATCTAAAATAATAGAAAGAAAAATAAATTAAGAAAAAGAACTTACAATAACACAAATAAAAATAGAACAATAGAAATAAAAAAATAACAATAAGTAATCAAGATTTTTAAAAGCTGTATTAAAAATAAAAATTGTATTTAAGCAGGCATGGTGATATGACTAATTGTATGTAAGTAATAGCAGACAATTGTTTGCAGTACACACACACACACACGCACACACACACACCGTAAAACGCGGATAATAACAAAATTAGCAGAGAGTATAATTTAACATATGTATTATTATAATGACCAATGACGTTAATACCAAACACTTGAAGAACCCAAACCGTAGAAATATTGATTAATCCCCTGTGATTGGCGACTATGTTTTTGTTTGTCGCTGTGATTGTCACGTTGATATGCTCAAATTTTCCGTCAAATTAACATTAAATTTCCATTCTGAGTGGGCCTTACAAGAAAACGTTTCCTTTTGGCGTTAACGAGATCATGTTGGTCGAATTGGGGATGGATACATTCCCTTCATCACTTCAAAAACCTGTTCACTACATTATGTCAATCAGTCAAAAGTTCCTAAAGGTCTTCGGCGATTTTACCACTCGGTTTAAGACAAAATGTTCAGTGTTTTACCCTCATTCCACTTCATTTCAAGATATGCCCTACCGTCAGCTTATTCTGCCGGAACCAATGTTGGCTGTTACGTCACAACTTTGTTGAAGCCCGGCTTATACAAAAACTTATTTTGGTATATCTACTTAATATACCTAAATGTTTTCAGCATAGGAGTAATAGAATAGTATTTTTTCTATGGAGACAAGGTATAAATTCAACCTAAAAGGATATTAACGTTAAGTTTTTAAATCCCTTGGATGCAAAGAGAAGCAATGCAAGAAAGCTCCACCTGTGAGTGAGTGAGTAAGTGAGTGAGTGAGTGAGTGAGTGAGTGAGTGAGTGAATGAGTGAGCGAGTGAGCAATAAAGTATTTTAAGGCTGAGGAATCTACGTATTGTGCTTACTTATTTTAAGCGTGTATAGTAAAAGTTTGCACATACATCAAAATATTTTCACTAACTTGTGCGTTTAATATTCTCATAAAGAATAAAAGTGCATGCGTCTTAAAATTAATAGACGTTATTAAAATAATTTTCTATTTTCAGTTAATTTTATATATCTAGGAAGACAAGCATTCGATACAGAAAATGCCAATAAGGTAGATCTACGACTTTCTCTACCCTTGTAGAACCCATTTAAATGTACTCATCTTGTACAACGTTACATTATTCACATTTGTTGCCTAGGAGTGATTTCAAATTAAGCAGTAAGTGCTTAGCTACCACAACATTGAAAACAACGATCTTTTACGATGTAAATAACAAAAAGAAGAATCGCAAAATTTCAAGTATATCGGTCAGATGACGCACTTGAAAGCGTAAACACTCAGAACGTAATAGTTTCAAAAGGCTATCGTTTTTATTATTTTTTTAAAGTTCCCTTGTTTTACCCAGTTTATAATACTGTGTTTTACTGTTTTTTCGTTACCGCATTATACAACAAACATACACGCACACAAATATCCATGCTCAAGGCGGGACTCGAACGAGACCGTCAGCTTGGCGGAGCGCCGGAGCTATAGTCTACAGCGACCACGGCTACGAGGGCCGGCTGCTTTGAGAAACTGTATTTGTGTATTTTAGTTAGGCCTACATTTTCCCTATAGTTGCATATTGGGACCCGTATTTAAATATATGACTACCGCACTACTCTCCTGTAGCCCCCTGGTAACTACAACGAAATGTGTAATGAAACTATTTATGTAAACATTTTCTAGATTAACAAAGCAGATAGAAAAGTAAACTTTTGTGAGAGTGTTTTGTAGAAGCTATTAAATATAACTGGTAGTGTTAGAGAAATCCACGTGAATGTAACACGTGAGATTTTTCGCCTTGCCGGAAAAATTTGGGTAATAAACAGTTTAATATAACCACGATCTCTCGGTAAAATACTTTTTCGCAATTAATTATCTGCTTATCTCAACCACACAGGTGAAGTAAAACGAAAACGGTACTCCCAAATCATAAAAATATTCTTTTGGTATATCAAGCAAGATACGCTTTAATCCACGTAGACGTCGTTGTACACGCCAGTTGCAATGTATATACAGAAGATAAGAAAATTGCTTGTAGCGCTGCTAATTAAACTGTGGGAACATCAAACACATGTAAACATCTGGACCGTTCCCCCATTCTTACCTCTCGCTAGCGGGAATATTTTTTAACTGCTGCAAAACACGTACAGCCTGGTTTCATGCAGCAGTCCTGAAAGTTTGTAAATTCTTCAAGGGATGCTACGACTAAACGCAGAAAATTTGATATATTTAGTTTCTCGTTACATTTTAATCAGTTAAGTAGCTTTGAGAAAGTTATATTAGTTACAGAAAGTATAGAGCAAATATTATTAACATATAAAAGAAATAAATTAAGCAGGTCTAGTACGAAAATACTAATTTCACAATGATGTGTTAAACTTGTTTTTATAGCTTGTTTAAAAAACTATACCTGTTTAGGAATCATATTATTAAAGCTAAGAACGAGGTACAGAAACATTTCAAATATTAAAATGGTTCAGTTGGATAATATTCATAGGTTGTGGATTAATTTTGAGATATCTGTACTCATAAAAGATAAAAAAAAGTATTATTCCTCATGAATTATATTTAAAACTGTAAAATGTATAAACAAAATGTCTTATTTGCTGTAGTTTTATAATAACAATGTTGTTAATGCACAGCCTCATGCAGAATCATTATTTAAATGTGTAGCAAATTTCACACTCCTAAGTCAATAGGTTTTGGAGAGAAATGATTCCAAGCTTCAGAAAAACACACACAAAAATTGAAGTGTGGATATTTGAGTTAGAAAATCTGGTAGTGAACAATTCCTCTTAATTTGCAACAAATTGCTTTTGTCATAATTGTAACCTGATTAGAAGCCTCCTGAAGCATGGCTACAGCCTTCAAAGAAAAGTTGAGTTTCCATCAATATCATAAATATATTTTCATTTTGTCTTTAAAGTCATGTGAAAGTAAAACATATTTAGTAACAATTGGGTATTTTTCTTCTTATAAACGCTAAATTGATGCAGTCAGTACTGTCAATGGTGACACAAATGTCCTGCTTGTTGGATGTACAAATTTGAGATATGCGAGTGCTTTGATTGTGCTGGCCTTATTGATAGCATCTTGGTTTTTCATTCACCAACAAATTTTAGCCCTCAGTTGAGCTGTTAGCGTTTAAGACTTTTTTGAAACACTACATTGTTTTGGTGTGCCTCTTCGTTCTAGGCTTTGTAACCTACCTAGTCTAACTTATCAATACTGTTATATATTCAAAAGCCTGGTTATCTTCTGCAATGCGAGTATATACTGCAAGGTATACCTATTACAGTATATTAAAGTTTCATATATTCTAATGTCCACACAAGGAAATACTCCGGATTTGAAAAAAATATATTTGGAATACTTGATATTATAACCACATTAAAACGCTTACAAATAACACATGCAATTATTGCCAGTATTAGGTACAACAGAGTAAGTTTATAAATTCAAATAAAGCTACAGCAAGACATTATTTTCTGTGAGTATATCACATCTTTAGTAGCAACATATAGCTCTGAAAGGTACCACCACAGTTATTCATGTTTACTTTCTCCACTACGTAAATAAAGTAGAAAGTGGGAGAAGTATTGCATTCCACTCAAAAATTTGATAACGAGATTTCAATGGAAATACATGTTTTGAGGCGCCCCGATTTCAAATAACCTATTTTTTGGAAACTGGCAGTGTGTGTCTGTCTGTAAACAGTATAACTAAAAAACTAAAAGTTGGATAAATACCAAACTTGTAATTTGAGTTTAGTGTCTTCAAGCGAATGCGAAAAGAAGATTTTCAAGAAACTTCCCGACCTCCAACTACCCACGGAACATTTTTCAAACATTCTGATTTTCTAAAATATGACTCCAACCATTTTGATTAAAGCACAGTATATGGAAGATATTTACATGACGAAGTGTATATTTTGAATTTTTTGGAAATAGTCTAGGAAATCCTCTTCATTTGGAAGGAATTTTGTATAATCTCTTATAGCTTGTAAACGTTAAGCGGTAGACGAAAATGTACCACAGAAAAAATATAGATCTCTTTAAAACACACAATTTACTTTAAAAAGTTTTTTGTACCATAAGACGTTTCTGAGGTATCTGTTATTAAAAGTTCGAATTGTTTAATGCTTATTCTTTTAAGGTCTCGTGGGTTTTCAGTTGTTTTTCTCTCTTGCATGGAAACACTATGGAATTTTAAGACCAGCTTATAGCGCCTAGTTGACTATCGCTGTTCTCCTTGTATTTATAACAAAATGTGTAATGTAGGTATTTTTGCAAATATTTATTTGGATTAAATGTAGTAGATACAAAAATAAGCTTTGGTCAGAATAGTTTGTATACCAACTATAAAAATAAAGGGTAAAGAAAGTCATGTGATGTGAACTTCTAACCATGTACTTCTGCATTTTAGTGCTACCTAGTACACAGATATGCAACTATTTCAAACAAGCATCTTTACTCTGTTGAATCTCATCTTTTGTGTAAAGCAAGCCACAAAAGAAGTGCTTTCTAAAGCATTTCTTCTTCAGCAGAAAGGGGGCGTGAGGCGAGGTGGACCTTAGAAATGGTGTCTTCGACAGCTGTTCCGAGGACAGATGTTGGTAAAACTTTGTATACCTGTTATTCAGACTCTAGAGATTTTGGTACAAAGATATCAAACTCATTCTGTTATCCAAGATACCTATTTTTCCGTACTATTTTCCCCTTAAAATTTTGGTGATTTAAATTTACATCTCTTTCCCTGCTTGCTCTTCTACAAACTATACGTCCAAAATCTGATTGTTCTGCCTACTTCTTATTATTCCAAATACATTCTTCGCTGTACGATACAACAGGTAAGGCGACAGTCAAAGTTTTAAAAAATCGTGTCGCTGTCTGATGCCTTTGAAGTCCAAGTTCTTTTCATGAACAAGCGAAGAAAATGAATAATCACTTTAAATTCCAGAAACAGATTGAGAATTTTAACCAATAGCAAGGAATATCTCGAAAATGGTTAACATCACTATGTATTTATTTAACATAAATCGTGTGCTTTAACGACGTATACATTTTCTGCGTAGTAAAATTTAGTATCTTACGATTTACCAATTATGCAAAAGTCATTCAGAATGAAGAGAACTTCTCACGCAATCCCCAGAAAATTCAGGATATAAATTACATTTTACATAAATATATCTTAAACCTCGGATGTTGTAATGCCTATGTACCCCAGTTATCGTATACCTAGAAGCCACCGAGTGATACCGTAATATTGATAGAAAGATATAAATAATTAAACAGGGAAATTATTGTAACACAGACAAATAATTGCAATAAAAATAAATCAAGGTAAAATCCAATGAACCTGAGTTGAAAGATTTGTCCGAAAAAAAAAGAGTCATTAGCGAGTCACGTTAAGGAAAATCATTATTAAGAGTGAGTAGCAAATGCATTAGCATAAAATTTCCTGGGATGCAGTTAGAGAGATCAGTACGTTTGCAAAGTCAACCTAGACAGGAGTTCTGTAAGTTAGAAAGGGAATGAAATTCTGAGATTCGAGCGAGGCACCGCATTAAGTAGGAACGTTGGTAGGGGTAGCGATAGATGGGTGAACTTAAGTTAAGAAAAGAGCATGCATTCTAAATCAAAGTTAGTTACTAAATCTTGTTTCGTACTCGTGACGACGCTTGTGATTGCTCGTGTGTTATTTAGTTTCATTTTAACCCTTTCGTGGGCTGTGGGAAGCCATATTCCCACACAATATCTGACGCTATAGTGTCCAAGGGAAGCATTTTTCCCGCTTCTAGTTGGTGCTGCCATCTTCTGTAGAGTATGTGAAACATTAGAAACACGTGAAGTTCTACATTGGCGCTATTTAAGTGGCGGGAAGCTCATTGTTTGATGTTAGTCTGTATGAGGAGAGCACGTGTTGGGCGGTTTTTGGTCATTTTGTGCAACATTGAAGAATATCTTGATTATAATGTCATCGGTAAGTAGTATAATTGCTTTTATTCATTATTCCAATGTGCTCTTATTACATTTAAGTGCTGAAAAACAGTTTTTTTGTACAAAATATTCCTGAAAATGCTTTATAAACATGTGGGAAGGATGCTTCCCATGGCCCATGCCATGCTCATTATTGGTTGGTCTCACACATGAAATAAGTTTTATTTTGTTACCTTTATGCAAAATATGAACAAAGTTAGCATATTAATTAATACTCTTAGTTCAAATTGTCTTTTCTAAAACATTTTTATAACACAGCTTTTGATAATATCGTGATAATTTTCCAAAAGTATAAAGCCCTTCAGGATATTTTAGGAAAACCTGTTGTTACTATATCATGTACCAACATGTAATGTTACACGGCTATTTCTTCATTTTAGTGCATTTTACTTACAGAATATTCTCAAGACAACAGAGGAACTACTAGACTATTTTTATTCACTACCAGATAACGAGCTGTATTCCGATGCGGAACCTGATGCGGTTTCTGATGATGAGAGTACACCAAATACGTCAATGGAAAGTACATATACAGGAAGAACACTACTGTTTGAAACCAATGGATCTGTTGATGTTCAGTGTTCGCCTGATCTGGTGCATTCTATACCACATGAAGAAGAATTGCAAAATCTGATTTTTTCTGGTCAATCAAACGAACACGTTTGGGATCAAACTGTAAGTGAACTTTTTGATAATATTAGTAGCCCTGAGAAAATCCCCGGACCAAACCCAGACTTTTGTAAATATGACAAAGAATGTGATTACTTTTATGAGCTTTTTGATGATTTTACCTTTGATCACATTGTAAAGCATACAAATCTTTATGCAAAACAAGAACGTCCTGACCCAAATTCAGTATCAGGTGTAAAAATGACATCCAATTGGTGTGATACCACAGTCCCTGAAATCAAAGCATATTTTGGATGTTTGATTTTAATGGGAATACATCAGCTACCACATCTTGAAAACTATTGGTCCTCTGATCCAGCTCTGCGTGTTGAGGCCGTGTCTAAAATAATGACACTAAAGCGATTCAAAAAAATTACAGAAAATCTGCACTTGAATGATAACAACAGTGCTATACCAAAGGATCTTCCTGGTTATGATAAGCTGCATAAACTACGACCACTAATTGATCACCTAAATCAGCAGTTCACAGATGTATATAACCATTCCAATAGATTATCTGTTGATGAAGCTATGATTCCATTCAAGGGGAGGTCAAGTATCAAACAGTACATGCCAATGAAACCTGTCAAACGGGGATATAAGGTTTGGTGTCTTGCTGACTCTAAATCAGGGTATTTAATAAAGTTTGATGTATATTGCGGGAAGAATGAGAATGTGCAGGGCCATGAAATGAATCTTGGAGAAAGAGTTGTCATGGAGCTATGCAAAGTACTTGCCAACTCCCACTGCATAGTTGCCTTTGATAATTATTTCAGCACATGCAATCTATGCGAGTCTCTTCTCCTGAATAAGATTTATTCGGTTGGCACTGTAAGACCCAACAGAAAGGGACTTCCACAAATGATAAGGAAAAATGACAAGCTAAAACGAGGGGAATTCATGTTCGAAACAAAAGGGTCACTTGCCGCAATCAAATGGCAGGATACAAAGACTGTCTCTGTCTTGTCGACAGCTGTCTCTCCAAAAGAAGTGGAATTTGTTACCAGGAGGAACAAAGATGGCTCAAAAATTATAGTTGCTTGTCCAAGTGCTGTGGCCTTGTATAACAAGATTATGGGAGGTGTGGACCTTTTTGATCAAAAGAGAGAGCGATATGCTGTTGGACGAAGGTCTCTCAAGTGGTGGCACAGGATATTTTATTTTCTACTGGATGCAGCTATAGTAAATGCGTTTACTTTACGCAAGCTTATAAAAGGGAATGGTGATCAATTGACATTCAGAATGCAGTTAGCTCGACAGCTCACATCAGGATTTTCAAGTAGAAAGCGTAAAGGCAAGGTTCCAGATTTTGTTGCAAAGAAAAGCGGAAGCATTGGAGTTCCAGATGAAGTGCGTATGGCAAATGTTGGAGAGCATTTTCCAAAGAAGATTCAGAGCTACAGACGTTGCAGACGTTGCAGCACAAGAAAAGAAGAAAAGCGAACACGTGTAATTTGTTCTAATTGCAATGTTGCATTGTGCCTTGAGCCTTGCTTCAGATTCTTCCACTCTTGATAGAGGACTGCTTGTTATAAACATCTTGTAACCATGTTATTTGCAGGTCATTTTCATGTAAAGCTTAAATTTACAAAATAAACGTTTACTAATACATTAAATACTGTTTCAGCTGACTTTTTTTAAACACATTGCACCAAAGTAACAAATTTATCCCTGCCCGTAGTACCAACCTCCTGGCAGGCCGTGGGAAGCTATCTTCCCACATCCCATTTCTTGAAAATGGGATATCTGAGCAGTGTATTTCTTATAAATATGAATTTAGAGCACATATAAGGATTAGATTACAAGGATGAAATTTAAAAAATTGTAATACAATTTAACTGCCCATGGTAACATGGTGTCGCGCCCAGTGACACGCTTGAGTAACAAATATTTAGATTAGAAGGGATCTTTCCGAGTAACATTTCTGCAAATTACGGCAACTGGCATTTAGCTTAATTATGATAATAGAAATAATTAATTCTTGAATTCAACAGTCGCCGACACTTTTCAAACAGAATACTTGGGACAACATTAAAATTGCGATATACCCCGTGGTGTGAGCATAACTCACTGTATGTCCGCATGTCAGATATATTAATATATCAATTAATATATTATCTTTGAGGATTATCTTGTATTTTGGTTGTTACTATTAAGTTGTTAAACATGTTATACTTTTTGCCACGGCTGCTGTTGTATGGGTTTTTGGTAGAGCACGTGTAACTTATCAGGGTCTGGTACGGGAAGGAAAGCATGTGGTTACAACACTAACACAAAATTAAATCAATGGAAGAACACAATACTTTAATGACACACGCAGAAATAACTGAGTTAGTTGGAGCTGTAGACAGGTTGCTTAGTACTCAAGTATTATTTTATAAGTGTTGGATTAATAACGGTATGATTCCTAAACTATACTTTGTTTCCCTTCTAATAACTTACACTTTCCAATTGGTATAATTTCAATGTTCCCAATATATTATGCTAGTCAATTAATAACTCCTGCTTCGGAGAGCATACACTTATGTTCTGCACATCGCCGCACTTTATATACAGCTGAATTTGGCTTGGGGACGCTATCTCTAACTTCCCTAAACTTACACATTTAAGCATATTTTTCTTATAACCTTATTCACTGTCTTCCTTCAGCTTGAAACATTCTAGAAAACGTATCAGGCTATTATTCGTTGTTACCAAACATGTGACCTCTCTTCAACAATATTCGTTGTGCTAGCTTGTCGCAGTTTCTCTTACTCAATGACTCAAGGTCTTACTATTGTTACATCTCCCTACAAGTCGGCTTGCCTGGACCCTAATTCTAAAAAAAAAACATGTTTGTCTGTTTTTAACAAGTGTCCCACAGCTTCAGCTAAACTCCTACACATACATAAAACCTGTGCTTAACATCTATTTACATAACAAGTATTTTGCTTATTAATATTATTTTATATTATAATTTACATTATTATATACATGGTATGTGTGACAATAGTTATTGTCTCAAAATTAATCAGCTAACTAAACTAGGGTTATCCTTCCAAACCATACTCACACATGCCCCGAGACAAAGAACTCATAGCTATACCACTGAGCAGCTGGCGGACCAGACAACGCAGAACGAGCTAGAAGATGAGGATATCGTAGAACTCAAAAGAAAAACAGGTAACATTAAACTTTATTCAAAATGATACACCTTCGAGATAGCAGCATAAAAATTCGGAGCAAAGGGTACGGGTTCAAAATTCTCGCACCACGAACGACTTCACGACTACTGACCGACTGACTTGGTGAAGAGATTACCAAACGGGATAGCGCCCTCAACCAGCATAAAATCCAGAAACGTTATCGAGGGATAAGGGGATTGTTCCGGAACCTTCTTTATCCCCACCTCGCCAGGTGAGATGAGAAGTGAAATAGTCAGTGCATTTCTGATACGACAAACGGTACTGTTCTGTGTGTGCGTTTATGACTACTGTTGTAAGGTACAGTTTGTGTAACTGTAAAAGATTAGAGAGATCTTGTGTTCGATTCGGAGTTAAGAAAAAGGAAGAAGAATTTACTGCTTTGTCGTGAGAACTAAGTGAAAGTTGAACTAGATCACAATAGTGAAACGGTGAAAATCTACTGAAGGAATAGTGAAAGCTGGAAAAGTCACTGTACTTTAATAAAAATCGTCACGTACATTTTTTTTTTGGATAACAACATTTTTGAATAGTTTTTCATGTAAAAAGCAGTTTGAAGTAGGGGATTCTCCTGTCGAATTCTTGGAGCATGCTCAAATAAAAAGAAATTTTGGCACTTAACCAAGTTTTCATTTTTAAGCTATGCTGTTCACACACACACGCGGAGCTTTATAAGAGGGAGTGCACATTTTTACATTCAGGGTGTGTCAAAATGTGCATTTTCAGTGAAATCCCAGTATCGAATTTTGTTTTGTGGGATACAATACTATGTCTGCTTACTGTAGGCAAGTAGAAAGAAGGTAAATGAAGTACTGAACTGAATTGCAAATAGAATGTTTCATGATCTCACTAAAATATTTTCTTTAGCTCGGTATAAACCATTTTTCTTTAGTAAAATATATATTCTTTAGTGTTAAGTTCAATGTTAAGTTTTCGCAAATATTTCATAGGGTAGGAGGTTTATTATAAGAAATTTGCATTTCATAGCCTATCTTGTATATTTGTTTATTCAAATCTGTATTTGGTGAACAATAAAACACTCAAGATACATTATTAACCTTATGGTTAGCAACAACAAAAACAACCTTCCTCTATAGTCGAGTACCAGAATTCTAGATTCATAATCCAGAGGTCCGGAATTCGACCCCAGGAGGGGAGGGGTTTTCTCCTTAATTAGAACCATTCCCTGCCCTCTGCAGAATCTGACTGTGAATTGAGTGGTTTTTATTGAAAATCGGTAAATACTGAGCCGTTTAAATCTATAAATTTCTGAAGGAACCAAATTTTATATGCAATTTTAAAGGTACAGAATTTAGCGAACTTCCGTTGAATTTATACAAATATACCGCGTGAGTATTCTCATCCTGCGAATTTGTAACTAGGCAACCCTTCATTTTACAGACGATGCGAAATGCAGGTGCTCACAGCATATTATCAGCCGGCTGATTAGGGTTACGGTGTTCGTTAACTTGTTTTAGTAGTGCAATGGTTAACATGCTGGAAAGTTATGGTGAAGGTCGGAAGTTCATGTCACGCCTGCGAATAAATGATCTTTTTATTAATTTCGTTCATGTTTTGAGAACATTCTAGCAAATTATGATTTCTTTACGAGTGCACTAAAATGTGACTTTGCCTATAAATACGAAGTTCTAGCCGTTCGTGCTCACTGTGGAACAATGTTTTTTAATAAAGAGTATGTGACATGCTGTTAGTATACAGGGATGTGCAGCAGAATGCAACGGAGGTTTCCGCAGAGAACACTTCCGACATATCACACGTTCTTCGGAGTTACGAATTGCATTCTGGAATGAGGAACAGTGCACAAGACACCACATCTGTGACCAAGTAAGACGGATCGTCTGACTGACTAGTCATTCAGCATCCGCATTGTAGTAGGAGGGATATTCACAGGTATTTCGATATTAGCCAATCTTCCGCGTGGAGAATACTACTTCATGCAAAGTTTCACCCTTATCATCTTCAACTATACCAGTAGCTAATGCAGCCGGATCATACGACAAACTGAAAAAATCTACATTTTTTCGCAACTGTGTTATTTATAGACGAAGCAGTGTTCCACAACACAGTGCATGTAAATCGTCATGGCATGCATTACTGAAGCACTGTAAGTACACATTGGATGCGAGAGGCGGACTTACAAGTCCAATGGGATATCAACGTTTGGTCTGCTAAATTCGCTGATCATCTAATAGGTCCTATTTTTATGATGATCAACTCACTTAGAATGGTTATATCAACTTTCTAAAATATCAGCTGTCTACTCTAGTGCATGATGTGCAGAACTAACTAACTATACGGTAACATGATGGGACGCCAGCTCATTCGGCCCGTCATGTAACGACTTATCTCGATGTAACCTACCCTGAAGGAGGATCGGACGACATGGAACAATAGAGTGGCCAGTACGCTCACTAGATCTAACCCCATTAGATTTCTTGTTGTGGAGTTATCTTAAACAAATCAAGTACCAGGAGTGGCCAATGACCCCCCAACAACTCAGGGAACGCATCATCTTAGCTTTCCGTGAATGACTCCAACTTGTGTCGGGATAGGCTGGCGATGATGGATAGACTGAGATCTTGTATTTGCCGACACGGTGGCAAGTTTGAACACCTATTACAACCAAATGGAGGAAGCGGGTAAATTGTCAAGGTTTAGCTTTTTGATGGTCCGGCATGATGTCATAGTCACTATTAAATGCACTACTTTGGTAGTCGGAGAGGTTCACAACGATCCTAATATGGGCTCGCGAACGTTATTTATTTTGTATGTACGTGCTGCACTATTCTTTGACATTCTTTTGTATGAAAGAATAGCTTTAAATATTAAAATATTATTTAACGATGCCTTATGTTTGTAAGTTACAATTACAATGTAATATATACTTATTTATGATGTTAATTAAAGAACATTCTAAAAAGTAATTTGTGCTTTAATGAAATTCACTTAATTAAACTAATTAAATGAAACGACACTAAGTTCTCGTTAAATTTATAAACACAAAAACTGCCTTCAAGTGATAGTACTTGAACATGGAACCTTCACCTTCACAATCCGCAGGCTGATAAGACTCTATATGTAGCTAAAATTGTGAAAGAATATCTCTGAATTAAATTTGTAAAGCATGTTTATTTGCTGAATTGGTATGTGGTGCAAAGTTAAATGTGAAAAGAGGACCGTTGTGTGAGACAAATCGACGTTTTAATGTTGTGAGTCCTTATAGTGAACTACACTCACTCGTACACTCAGGTTTCAACTGACAACTTAATTTTGGAAATACAAGGAGACATATATTCTAGGACAGCATATAATGTAAATATACATTTTTTATGCCATATGCCAAGGCAGGCGCAACCCACGTCCTCTAGGGTGATCTGTTTATTTTGCTGACGTGTAGTTAATCTCTTAGTGTTCTGTATCTATAACCTATAACTAGTCAAAGTGCACATACACAGGTTGCAAAAAGAAAAAAGTGTATGTTATTATTGGCAACAAAATGGAAGCAGAGCGCGTGACAGAATTTCACAAATAAACATATATGTCTCGTTGTTTCTTTGGTATTAAGTTAGAAATTATATGAAAATTCAGCAATGTAAGGATGCTAGCGAAAACTACCCAAATTGTGCGGCAATCAATACCTGCAGCTCTTTTAGTTGTAACTCGGATTCTTGAATCAAAGTAGCCCGTATACTATGCTACATTGATAGACATAAAATCATAGTTGCATCCCCAAATGTCTTGGATGTGAAGTTAAAAGTGCACACTTTAGTATCAAAGCTTCAGAAACTACTGACTTCCTTATCAGACTTGCAACATGCTGTTGGCGAATCAAGGCAGTCAAGTTCGATCACATATTCTAGGGTCACGGAAACACAAGTGCTTATTGCTCCACGGTTCCGTTACAGTTTTCGTGTTCCGATTTTCGATTTAAAACTCTTTTGATTAAACACCCAGGGCAGGATTTAATAGAAGCCTTATTTTTGTTGTAAATTATTCGCCTCAAGCGTTACCTTTTTTGAAATATTTTATTAAGTTATGTTATCTGCGTGCTTCGGCGGTTTACGAACCTAGGGAATTTTACACGTTATTGCTCCCAATTATGGAAGGCAAAATAACATTTCTACTGCTGTATGTTAGAATAGCATTACGAACTTCGGGAGTTTCATTCGGGCTCTCACATATTTTCTTTTCCGTTATGGTTCCACTAGCTTCGTTCCTTATTATTATTATTATTATTATTATTATTATTATTATTATTATTATTATTATTATCCGCAAAAGCATTCTGAAACTTTGATTTTGTTGAACATGTTAAATTATTTCCGTATTTTCTGATCCCGGATTCCGAACAACAAATTTGTCAACTATTGGGATTGAATACTCAGTAACGCGTATTGTGTACATTTGCGAGTCTCTTACCTCATTTCGCGATTGGCATTTATTATTGCATCAGTACAGCAACACCTACACCCACATAGAACGCAAGTTAGAAATATTCGGTTTTGACGCGTTCATCCGAGGTTTTTTCAGGCGAGTATAAGTATATCCCTATACGGTCTTAGACCTTTGTGGTAAACAGACACACACATTTAATTACTGCTTTTCAACGTCGTCATTAGTTTAATTCCAGCATGGTCACCGGCCTTGAGGATCAAATGGGCGCATCAAGATTGCCGACTCGGGTTTGTGGCATTCCATTCCTCATATTACCTTCTGTTCAGGTTGTGTGTTTTATAGTAGCTACATCTGCGTTACTGTATTCAGGCTCTTGAGTTAATCCTTTAACAATATGATTTCCGGCGAGAAAACGTGGTATATTATCACTTAAGTGTTAAGTGGTATCACAATTTCTCGCAAGCAGTTAACATTTTTTGTAGCACAGTTTTGCACATTAAAATTGCGGGATGTTCTTGGGATGTTCCCTTCAAGCTTGTCAATGGTTTTCCGTTTGATATGGTTCTTGCGACGTGCTTCTTTAAAGACCAAAGTATCCTTTCGCTATGCCAAATTTGTCATGCATTTTCCGTTTGCCCTTATGCAAACGATTCTCTTTTTATTAGGTTCGCCGAATTTTGGATATACATTTTCCGGTGAGTGCTTCTATTACTAAGGATAATTTCGATTTTTTGCATTTAGCACAATGAAAAAAAGATAACTGTAGAACTTATTACGAAATTGCCAGTTAACACAACCAAAGTTGGATATAATTCCTGCCTAGATTGATGACTTATTGGCTAAGGGAATTATTGAAACCTCAAGGAATATATGTCCTAGTTCATGTATAAGCGTTTAGATGATTTCTGCCTCGTCGTCCGTTATATAAATTAAACAAGCAGGTTCTTGTCGATGCGATGCCATTACCAGAAATCCATAGTGCGCGCATTACTTCCGAGATACTACGATGTTCACGGCATTAGACTTAAACCAGTCTTATTACCAACTCCCTACTGATTCTTCTAAGCCATTAACAGCGTTTTCTGCTCCGTGGAATCATTAGCAATTTTCTGGCGTGCCCTTTGGTTAATCTACGAGTGCTCAGGTGCTAACACGGCCACTGGATGATATTCCTCGTAATTAAAAATTTAAATTTTTATTTGACTATCTTGATGACTAGTAATTTATTCACCCGATTTTAAGTTGCATATTAAACACCTACGCAAAGTTCCTCAATCCCTACAAAAGGCAGCCTAGACCGTCACTGTGTCTAAAGTCAAATTTGGAGTCTCCCAGAATTCAGGTCACATTATTTCATTACGGAGTGTTTCTATAGATCGTGCTGTGGATCTACAGGCTTTTCCTTCACCACACTCCGAAACAGTTAGCTTCATTTCTGGATATCGTTACCCTGTTTTCAAAGGTTATTCCACATTTTGCACAAACCTTGGACGCCTTTAGACGCAAAGTCGTGAAATTTGTTTGGGAAGCTGTTCATTTAACGTCCGCTGATACCTTGAAATAAGCAATAATGAACCCGCTAGTGTTAGCAATGCCGGACTTTAGGCAAACTTTTATTGTACAAACTGACGCCTCCCGCTTTGCAGTAGCGGCGGACCTGTTGAAAGGTTCCTTAGAAGCACGTAGACCTAATTAGTACATTTCGCGTGTCTTGTCTTTAGCCGGGCGGTGGTTGTCTGTCTATGAGCTGGAGACTCTGGCCCTTCTCACGACCTTCGAGCAATTCCGTCCTTTTCTGGAACACCGCCAATTGTTTCTCATGTGTAAGAATCAAGTTATTGCTGGGTGTTGCCAAACGCCCCGACAGGCAGGTAATCCCACACGTTGGACAAGTTAAGCTCGGCGCATTCAAATTGCATGTCTCTGGTATAAAACGTTCTGATAATTCTGTGGCTGGTGCTCCTTCGTGGATGTTTTCGGAACTAACACAGTCTTTACCAATACAGGTATCCGCACTGTCTCACTCTTGTCTGTTTCCTAAAGACATTCCGAAGATTTCGCTTCAATTTACCACCATTGACAGCATGGCCTGAATTGTCTCCTTTATGGCAACAAGCGAAAAATGGAAATTCACCTAAGGGTTATGCTTTTCAAGATGCATTTTGTTGGCCCGCTTTCTGCATTCTTAGCTGCGACGCACAATGTTAACTAAGATGTTAATTAAGGCCGTTTTACGTTATTTTCATACATTTCCTTTTGGGGCACATCTCGGAATATTTAAAGCGAAGTCAAAGATACATCAATATTTTGTTTGGCACCATATGTATCACGATATTTATCATTAAATTCAATTGTGTGAGGTCTCCTTATGTTCTAAACCACCGCAGAATACACAAGCTAGATTATTAAGGTCTAAAACCGCGCGATAAACTGTGGAGAGAATTCTTCTTGAATTTGTAGGTCCTCCAACGCGTACTACTCGTGGATGGGCGTATTTGTGTGTTCTAATGGACGCTTGGCATCAGTGGTGATGTTTCAGCAATTTATTTCCCTTTTTTTACTTCACTTATCTTAGTTTCCGATAATGCGTGTTGTTTTCGTGCACAACTATTTCGCACCTTTCTCTTAGACAGATTCATTCACTTTGTTTACACCCCATCATATTACCCTAAACTTTCACTAGCAGAAGGTATAAATCGCACGCCTAAGACAGTATTTATTTGCTTTATCTGAAAAGGTAATTCTTCTTGGGACAGTTTATTGGATAAAATTCAATTCACTTTGAACACGTCGGTTCATGGGCAATCAACGGACACCCTTCAAGCTGATGTATGCCTTTTGCACCCTGTTGCCCCCTAGTAACGTGTGAACATTTCACATTTGTTTTCGGATTCTGCTGGCTCCGATGAGATATGGGAGCTTTGGGGCAACGCTTTGCAATTCTTACAGTGTGATCGTCACCGTGCTAAGCGGTGTTACCTCAATCGCACTCCGGCGTCCTTTGTGTGGGGACTTAGTGTTGTTGCGCACTCATCCTCAAAGCGATGCTACACGAGGTTTACACAGAATTTGGCGTACCATTCTGTGGTTTCTTCTAAGATAATTAAAATTGTTAGGTTTCTTTTTTGCTGCAGGGCTGTGTAACAGGAAACACTATATCCGCCCATGCCTCGCAACGGAAGCTGATTCCTATACCTTAATGGCGTTTTATTCTTATAGCTCGGCCTCTCGCCGCGTCCGCAGGGACACTTTCTACCAAGTTTCTGCTTGATGTCCGGCTTCTTAGCCACGAGATTGGCTTCTCTTCACTTGCGTTCTCCTGCGTACTGCGTGCTTTTCTTTCCTTTTATTGTCTTTTTTCTACTTGTTTCATTTCTTGTTCTGTGTTGTGTTTTATGTCATGTGTTTGCCATGTCCTCAAGATATATTTTCTGTAGAATTATTATTTTTAGTTGAGTTTATGTATGTTTTCTGATATTGGTAATCGCCCCCTAGAACTATTTGATGCATAATGATTACTTTTATCTCCTGGACAGGATATGCTGTACAGGTTGCATTGCAAAGATTTTGTATTATATATTTTAGGGTTTCTGCTGTGTTTAATTGTTATAATTATTAGTTATTTATCCCTTTTAGTATACAAAGGAAATCTTCTAGAGGACGTGCTTTATAATGTAACTATTTGTCAAGGAAACATTTGGTTTTGTTTGTTCAGTTTTGCTTCTATATTTGGTTTTTGTTGCTGTTTCACGCGATCTAATGTCTGCTTTTTATGCTCCTTTGTATGCCATTTTAACTGTTATTTCTATTATATTTTATGTACTTTGTACCTCCTCCCGCCCTTTTTATATCAACTTCCGACTTTTGTACACACGTCTCCTGTATCTCAGGTGTCCTGCCGTCTACACTTGTAATGCCTTTTTCTCGCTTTTGCCTGTTGATTACAATCGTTTATTGCATGGTTATTATACTCTCTGTAACTTTTTCATGTTTGTCTGCTGGGCGATAGAAGCATGTTGCCGTAGCAGCCGCCAGTGTTCCTGATGTGAGGAGTATTGGGCCATTTGAATGTTCCTTTCCATTTGGCCATTTGCGACAGCATCTCTACTACTTTCCGAGATTCAGTAGCTGTGATGCCATGTGTACTTAATAACAGCCCGCTACAATGAATACTGGTTGGTCGAGTTGTGGGCCAATCACTCAGCGGTAGCTCTAGCGGACAGTAGAGGAAACACACGAGAAGAGAACTTTCACAGCAGGTCGAGCGAGTGAGAGATGGCAGTCAATCGCCGTAATAGAGGCCTTGTTACATATACGTCTGGACGACATACGGGGTAAACGAGAGGAATCAGGAGTACTACTATTGGTTTTGTACTTGTCAAAATTTTGATAATCTACAGGGTTTTGGTGAGTAAAGTTTCAAAATTAATTATAAAGATGCGTGACAGAAGGCCGCGGAGCATACTGGGTGAATGAAATTAATCATGTGTAAGGGTAAAGAAATAGAGGAAGGCATGTGAAGAGATCTATTCGTGAGTTGGTTTGAAGCGAAAGATTAAAAAGGAAACAGAGTTAAAAATAAAGAATCTCTGCATTTCTTAAATGTGTTCGGGAGGAGCCAAATTGTATATAAAATTTTAAACCAACAGAAGGTTAATAATTGTTATTGAATTTTCTATATATGTATATAATTACAATTGTGAAAGTATATCTCTGATTGAATTTGTAAAGTATGCTTTTTTGCGTAACTTGTATATCATGCAAAGTTAAATGGGGAAAGAGGAGCTTTGTGTGAGAGAAATCGACGATTTAATATTCTGAGTTCTTGGGATGTACTAAATTCTCACGTACTTAAGTTTCAATTGTCAACTTAATTTTGGAAATGAAACAAATATGTTCTAAGACAGTGTATAATGTAAGTATACCTTTTCGTTTACATATGCCAAGGTAGGGTCCGATCCACTTTCTCTAGGGCGCTCTGTTTGTTTAGCTGACGTGTAGTTAATCCCATAGTATTATGTACCTATCACTATACGTCAAAGTACACTTGTAAAGGTTACAAAAAAGCGGATTCTAGCATTGGCAACAATACCTACATTCGTTGAGTTAAGCTTTTTCTATTGTCAAAGCCCCCGATATGAACTCAGAAATTAAAGCGGCTATACAATTGAATAATATTAGTAGTAGTAATAATAATAATAGTAATAATAATAGTTATAATTGATGGAGCAAAATTGTAGGCATTAGGGCGCGTTAGCCGCTCCGCATGAATAACCAAAACTTCGCAGGGGAACAGTTAAACTTCTGACGTTGTAACAGTAAACGCAAGTAGAATTCAAAGTTTTTAAAACACAAGGTGAAGTAGGATGATTAGTAAACGTTCGTATGAACAAGATTTTAATTCCGAGTTGTATTTGCCATGAGTAATAAAAGAATAATTTGAGGATGTAATTAAGCAATTTATTTGCATTGAGAAGATGAAAAGAAATAATCAATTAGGAAGCTTCAAGCAGATAAGGGTATTTGTGGAGTGAGATAGCTCTGCGATAAATGTGAATTTAGCATTTGGAGGTCCCGGGTTCCATTCCTATTGGTTACCTACTCTGACAATGGGTTTTACGTGGTTTTTACCTGGTTGACGAAGGTGATAGAGTGGTGTACTCTACCAAGGCACTCCTGTCTCTCCAATTCCTGTCATTTAATTTCCCTTTCATGTTTCTGGTTGACTCCGTGGCTGTGATTCTTTGGGTGCCGGGCAGATGCTGTAGAGCCTTGCACGTTGGAAATGTTTGCCGGTCCCGCTGGAGGGACATCTGCAAGCGGTCCTTCTCGTGTCAGTCTGGACGAACCTGGAACGTTTAGGGAACCCTACGCATCTCGGACCATTTGCGCCGGTTTCGCGCTGTAACCCTGTGTCTTCTGCGCTTCCCTCAACTCATTGGTTCCTCCCGGTGTTGTATACACAATAGATCCCTTAAGAGCCTTAGTGCTAGGTGTCTCCTCCGTTTCCTGGTCCAGTCCACTCCATGGACATTTTTAAACACAATAACTATTCTGAAATATATTCTAAAAAGCTAAACGAACAAACTACACTCTTTATTTCACCAGTCTTCATTAACCACCAACCCTGTGGCTGAATTAAGCACTTTGACACCGACTGAAAATCGCAGAGCGTCTAGAAGCTTTGAAACCAAGGCAACATAATCACTACAATGTTCATAGTTTACTTAATTTTCAGTCTCTCTACAATGTACTTATATGAAAACATTGTAACACCAAAATGTGTTTTCCCATGACTTTTGCAATGCGATTTCATAAAATGCATGCAGTTTAGCATAAGCTCAATATTTTCATTGTCTTAAAGTTGCCGAATAAACATGACTGGAGCTATTTCAGATCACGAGGGTTATAAAAGGTGAAAATAAAATAAAACTATGTGATTCACACAAATTTCTCTAACAATAATAAATTCACATATATCTCATGCTTTGATTATTATATTATTTATATAAAAGACGATTCTTCCATACTCACGATATATATTTGCCCTGGAATCTTTTCAAATTAAGCAAAAATGTTTCAGTATGTGAAAATAGCATTCAAATGTTTATATGGTGTATCAGGATCTTACGATGGAAAGAAATGACAGGACGAAAAGCAAAAATCACAAGGTTTCAGGTGTGTCTGTAACGTGATGCTAAGCATAAGTTTAAACTTGCAACATAGAGTGCTTCTAAAACTGCTAAACTTATAAAGCATTTTCCACAAACTTTGTATCTTAATCATCTACATTTTATTCTGTAGTAAGTGTTTGTTTATCTGCTATGGTTTCCTTGTGCAGCATCATGGAAAATGCTATAAAATGAAGCAGTCGCAGGATATCCCAAAGAGTTCAAGATATGCATTGTATTTTTCGCGTCAATATATCAAATATGTAACAATCAAAATCGGTAGAGACGTTTGTGAGAGAACAAACACAAAATAAATAACAAATTTATCCAAGTAAAGAGTAATATGTAGTCGGGGGTTTTCGTGAAAATATTCTTGTCGTATCCTTGGAAAAGATTAGTTTAAAAACCAAGTTTGGTATTTAACCGACATTTCGTTTGTGTTATACTGTTCACAAGAGACAGATAAAAGCACAGTCGGACGGGCGCACATATACCTATACATATTTTTCTAAAAATGCCTCTTTTTTGGTTCAAGGGGACCCCAAAATGTGTATTTCCTCGATATCTCGATATCTCACTTTCATTAGAGATTTGCACTTTATGTGTAATAGAAGTTTATATCGATTAATAACAAAGAGAGAAATGAATAAGTTTTTGTAAGAGTACTTTGTATAAGAGTGACTAGGGGAAGTTATGCAAATGCAACACATCAATGTTTAGATAAAAGTCCGCTCGCAGCGCACATGTGTGTGTGTGTGTGTGTGTGTGTGTGTGTATGTGCGCACGAGCACGCATATGTCAACAGGCTATCTAATAAACGAAAATTCGGATACACACCGAACTTCGCATTTAATTTCAGCAACTTCGAATGAATAGGAAAAAGACTTTCATAAAAATCTCCCAACCAAAACTACCCTTTGCATGAAAGATATTTAGTTACTTTTGATTTTGTCAAATGTTGCCCCAACGACTATAAGTAAAACATAATGTGCTTAAAATATTTACATGACTAATAAAATGTTTATCTTGGTTTTTTTCAGAATAGCCTACGAAGTCTTCTTTTGTCGGAATTAATTTTATATACTCCTGTGTAACTGGTAATCCCTAAGAAATAACTAAATTTACTACATAAAAATGTATATCTCCTTAAAGTGCGCGATTTATTCCAGATGTCTATTCTGTGGCCTCAGACATTTCCGAGATAGTCATTGTTAGTAACTTCAGTTTTTCAGTAATTTGAAGTTTTTAACGTTGCATCCATTCAATTGTCTATTGCAATGACACGGAATGAGTATAAATTTTTCAAGCCAGCATTTAGTTGCATAGATTGGACTATGGCTTCAGATTATAAAGAAATATAATGTAAAAATATTTCTGCAAGTTTTTATTTGTAAATTAGTTTTTATAACAATATTTTGTAGAAGCTATATAAAATAAACCACAGTGGCTAGAAAAATTAATGCAAACATAACGACAGATATGTTTTTGTATTCATTATGCCGTTTATAAACGGAAACTACCATAATTTTGTTTTTTGCAGGCTTATACAGGTGGCCCATTTAAGTTGAGACAGTACAATATCGCCAAAACTAAGCGTTGTAGAAGCAAATATCTTTCATAAAGGTTTCTCTATATTATGGGGGAAAGTAAATGCCATTAGCCGTGTTTTAGTTTGGAGGACGTTATGATGGTCATTTTAGGGTCAATTTAATTTTTTAAATGGGAACCTACAATTAAGGTCAATTTAAATTGACCATAAAATGACCATCACAATGTCCTCCAAATAAAACAGGACTAATGGTATTTAATTTCCCTCATAATATCAAGCATTTTTATTCAAGAAACTTTTCCACGACGCTTAGTTTTGGAGATGTTGCACAGTCTCAACTTAAATGGTCCATCCTGTCTAGTTAATAACTTTAAATGTAACTCTTGTTTTGCTTAAGTTTTGAAGAGAACTAGTAAAATCACTGGATTGCTGAGTGAATCCCTGTTGTGCACTAATCCAGTTTGTGCACTGTCCTAAGTTACCGATGAATAATTACTTGTTTTATAAAGGAACAAAAGGTGCGCGATTCTAGCCGTTGCTGTTGAATCTGGCCACACTGATGCATATACGCACCAAGTAGAGATACTGAAAGCACTGCCACCCTGTTCTTGTGCTGTGCAGAATGTATTGCTGCACAAGGTGGATAAAGTTGTTTACGTTTATAGACCCTAACAAGATATCTATATGGTTGTTCTCTATGTTCGAGCCAAATGTAAATGCAATCGGTTGAAATGTGCTTTGTGGATAGCTGCAGCGTATTACAAGCTGCCTGCGTAATCAAGCGTCCATTGGCTTATATTTTCTCAAACAGTTGTTGCTGGTCTAATGACGGTGCTAACATTTTCTCTTGTTATGTGACCTCTAAATGGGTGGCGAGTGCAAACAGAGTGCTGCACATTGTGCCGATACTAGAGCTGCACATTTTGGAATATGCAGAAACAGTTTTCAGTGCTGGTAGTTTGCAAATGAAAGTTTTCCACAGCTGTGCAATGGAAATGTTCATATTTTTATAAATAATGTGTGAAAATAATGATAGTGCGACAAAACAATGGCATGGGCATAAAATATACACCGGGTGGAAGTGGCAGATACGCTATCCTCTTTGGAGAGGATTCTGCATGTATAGATGAATGAACACTTTTAATAGCATTTGGGTCTCTGAACACGACTCAAATTTTGTATGAACTATTTTAATACCACTGACCGAAAATAACATTGTTATTAATGAATAAAATAGTTTGAAATTAATAAACGGAATTTACTACCAAAGTTTGTGTCCATTAACATTTGCCTTAGGTATGTAAAAATGTAAGCTGTATACATTCATTCATTATCTGTTTACCCTCCTCTTATGTAGGACTTACACCCCCCAGGACTTACAAGCGGGTGCCTGTGGTCAGAGGCCCGTCGAGTAGCAGACACTCGTGGATCAGACAGAGCATCCAGGATGGGTGATCAGCCCGATGCCTGGTATGGGATGAAGGAAGTAGATGAAACGAATGTTGGTGAAATGGATGAAAGGAAAGGTGATGATGGAGCAGTTGGTGGAATGAATGGCGGGGGAAACCGGAGAACCCGGAGAAAACCCGCCCAGACGCCGCTTCATCAACCACAAATTCCACATGCAGGTCCCTGGGATTGAACCCGGGCCGCCTCGGTGGGAGGCGAGCGGTCTAACCACTCGGCCACGGCGCCGCCTAAGCTGTATACATAAGGACTAAAAATAATATCCTTTATGTACCTAGTCAAAAAAATTATAGATGTTTATTAATTTCAAAAGTATTCATGGTCAAGATGATCCTCAAATTCAAATTAAGAGTTAGAACGTTAGTGACATCTCGTGGGGAGGCTAAGGATCCGAGACAAGTTCGCAACCAACGTATACATAACCTTACTATAGATCTCGGTGAACATAGTACTGTTGATGGAAGCAAAGAAGCCAATGCGCTGCTTTATTTGCTACTTCAACAGCACAGTCTAGTGATGGTGGAAAATGAAGTAGGACACATACATCGGAATAAAAGACAGAAATATATGGTACCTCTAGTCACGAAGTGGAGTGTACACGGCCTCACAGGTAAACAACACCCAGGGCGCCACATTACTCCACCCCATTTTACGCACAGTTTGCTTCACTTCACTCTTAAGTTATCCCTGATCCTTGCCTGCTTATGAGCATAATCCATAGCCATAAGGGTTGAATGTACACCGTTTGTAATTTCTGTAACTAAAAGGAAATTGTAGTGAAATTTACCCGTGTCGTGTTGTAAATGCTCCAAACAGTGTAATTACCGGTGACTGCCCATTCTGACCATGGGGTTTACCGTTGTTTTCTCTGGTCGCCTAGGCGAATGCTGGGGTGCTGGATTCTACCACGATTGCTCCTTTCCCTTATTTCCTGTCATTTCAATTTTCAGGCAGTGTCTCCGGGTTCCGTAGTGCGTCTGGTGATAGGCAGAGCCGCTGCGCTTTGGTAATATTTCTCCTCGCCAACGACAGGACGCGTTGGCCTGTCTGCAAGCTTCCAGCATATATATGGACAGAGAGGCATGACGTGACGCTTTTGAAACCAATGTCTCGATCAGCTGGAAGGGGTATAGCAGTGAATGCAGGATGAATTTAGAGCGGGATTTTTTCCTGTAGTTCGATTAAATTCAAGATTTATAGAAGAGTAGGGTCTCTTATTGTGCAGCTTATGGTTGCAAGGAAGCATTTCGAAAAGGTCTAGCCTTTCTTTTCATAGATACGTACATGTTTTTAAATAAAGCAGAGAAGTAATGAGATCCATTTTTGTCAAAATTAAATTATAAAATTTGTTTAGTCTATTCATTTCAAAAAAATGCAGGTATAGAATTTTATATTAACATTTAAGACAACTGTATACAGGAAGAAGGACAAACCGAAATTAAAAAGACTTAAGAGTTTAGAAAAATATGCTTGGTTAGATTGCTGTGTGTTGTTGGCATTCAGGTTCTTAACACGTTATGAAGCTTTTACCCATATCTCAGTGTAAATACGATAATGTAAAATACCTACAAAAGACAGAAAGAAAAAACCCTGTTGCCCTAGAAGCTGCCGATTCACCTCCACCCTAGCTTATTTAGGAAATTAACGATGTCAACATAAACAGAGGACTTTTATGACGAAAAAAATTAACCATATCTTTTGTTTAGGTCAATTTTGCAGAATATGGGGCAGTATTTGGGTTAACAAACATTGTTCTCAAGAAGATGCAGATATGTTGTTGTCAATTTTCTCTATGAAATTAATGGGAAGGTCAAATTGTATTCAGAACCTCATTGTATGTTATTCATGTCATGTGTTGTTTTGGGTGTTAAATTTAATGCATAACTTCAACTGCTTTATCTAAAGTTTCCTAGGCTATTTTATAATTAAAAATGTCATAAATACAACTTAAATCAGAATAGCTTTTATCGATACAAGTAGGAGTGATAAATAACACACTACCCTACAATACATGTATTTGTTTACATGGTTTAGCATTTGAAGAGCTTTGTAGGTTGATTCTTACGTTGCCCTTTGTTCGTCTCAAATAACAGGGATAAGAACACTATATTTAATAACGTTTCATAATGACTTCTGAAGTTCGTTGTAAGTTTATGTATGTAAACTTTTCAAAATACACCTGTTAATATTTCAAAACCAAACAAGATAAACCCACATTTTAGCACGTTAATGTGCTGAGGTATAATCCATTTATATGGTTAAACACCAACAACTTGTTCATCACTGAATACACATTTAAATTCTTCACTAAAAGCAACTAGCGAGCTTTTCACTACATAACCTATTTCCTATTTTACTATATTTTCAGCTCAGGTTCAGGTTTTAAACATGGAATGCGCGTTATTTAGTACTCTATATTAATAAGGAATCACGAGGGACTCTTACATTTAGACAATTTGTTTGCCAATACTAAAATTGAGGTTTAACATTTTCATTCCACCTTTCCATTACAACTTATGGGAGACATTGCACTTTTCTACCTTTGTCACGTAACTTTGATGTCACGTGATAAACCTAGAGGTCACGTAGAGGACAAAGGTAGTCACAGCTAGGGAGAGTTCGGGCCACTGGCTCTCTATCGGTATATATGTTCGAAGCCTGCAAGTGCCGCTTCGTGCCATCTGGCGGGACTCCGTGTCTATTGGCCGAGAGCGGGTGTGTTTTACTGGAAATGATAGGAACTTCCGTTCGTCTCTGTAATACATTCTGCCTGGCAGACCTGCGACCTTATGCGGCTCCTTCACTTCATCCCTGCCTCCCGGGGGTTGTAACTTCAATAGATCTAGTTTTTGGCAGTGGCGAGATGTGCCCCTCCGGTAAATACCTCATACCTCATATCGCATTGCAATGACGATTTTAAAATTGTTGAAAGGTATCTACAAATCCGATAAATATATTGGTACAGTTATGAGTAAAGCCATCCCCAGCATTATATCGTGGAAAACCCTAACCTAATGTAACACAATACGTGGTAAACCCATGTTTACGGTGACCTTAAAATCGATATTTCAAAAGTCATGAGGGCATTTGCCCTAGTTTTTTCCATAACCTGTGTTTTAGGCCCCTGACCTTAACTCCGCGTTTAATTAGTTCATTGCCTGATAAGGCCCGTCTGGTAAAAAGGAGAAAAGAAGGAAACGAAAACAGAAACGGTAGAGTAGATTTGACCTATATTCAAAGAATCATTAAAAAGTCAGACTTTTCAGCCCCTGTGGCAATGCTCTGTTTCTATGCAAGGAGTAAAGGTTCAAATCCCTGATGCGTCAAGCTGCCTGGCTAAGCTTTATAATTGGGGTTTTCACTAAGTCGTCAGTATTAACAGACATCAGGTAGCTTTAGCTCCCTGGGCCCATCCGCGGGTTCATTTCATTCGTTAATCTCCTATGACCCGCCTGGTCAAAAGAGAGAATTAACTAGAAAACAAATCTTGTATTTAGTATCAAGTTTCAATGTGAAAAGAAGTTCACTATAATACATTTTAATATTTTTGGGTGGGTAATAATTATACTCTAAAGCACTTTAGTCAAAAGACTCTTATTTGAATAAAGTAGATTGTCAGTAAATGCTCTATACACCTCAGTTTTATGACTGAGCTCTCAGGACCATTTAGGAAGCACTATAAAAGTTTCAGAATAATAACTTTGAATGGAAGAACAAAAAAGAGACCCTTTAAGGTTTTATAGGTCATGGGCATACAGTGGGAAGAGGT
Source organism: Deroplatys truncata (assembly GCA_030765065.1). Lineage (NCBI taxonomy): Eukaryota > Metazoa > Arthropoda > Insecta > Mantodea > Mantidae > Deroplatys > Deroplatys truncata. The sequence goes on from CM060981.1 coordinate 190,022,463, forward strand.
TGATACCGGGGTGCTCTTTAATAACGCGACTGGCACCCCGCCCTTCCCAAGCCACTGCTATACGAATCCGTTTGTGCAGTAACGGTCGATCAACCCGCCGTTTCTGCCCTAGATAATCCTAACTTAGGAAAATAAATATTTTACGCTTGCCTTTCGTCAGAAAACGGAGTTGAAATAATGTCTCACTATTTCCATATACAATTTTTTGTTGGAATAAAGATAACAACTTCCCGTTATTTCAGGCAGCCATACTTGACAGAGCACATCAACTAAACAATGCTTATTAAAATTATACTTTAAGGTAAAGTACAACCGCGTAGACCCAGTTCATTATTACATGCTGTATAGATAATGGCGATTTTACTTTTTCTTTAGACAAGCCCAATTATTTCCATATGGCGATAAAGTGTTTCGAATAGTACCGGAAGCCCCCACCATTAGTTCGATCACTTTGATAATTTACAGAGAAAATTTCTGTTTGAAGTGAAGCAATGTTGGTACTACATCTGCTGCTTTTCTTGGTATATTTCCACCGGTTGGGCTGTGTTCCTCAAACCTCACAGTAGGATCGAGTATGCAAATCATTGTACTGCTAGGTTGAAGTCGATAGTTTCTTTGCGTTGTTTGCACCACGCTTTGGGCGTCAATTTGTAGTACTTTTGTATTGAAGGAGTTGTATTATATTTCAACTGTTGGGGAGCTGAACTTGTAGTAGTTGCAACCGCAGTATAGTAAACAGTTTCCGGTAGCCTTCGCCCCAAATGTATTTTCAGGCGGCCTTTGCCCCAAGTTTAAAAAATATTAACTTTGTAATTTGACTGTTTCTTTAGATATTATATATTTATGTTTGCTCCGGCTGCGTCAATATTATTGTTAGAGACATGGAAGTCTTGGCAGGGTTGTGATACGACAAGAATGTAGACTTACGCAGATTACAAGTTTTAATTCACTCCTTTTTTATTAATCCTCGACAAAATTAAATAGCACTTCACTGATATCAAGAGCTGTGAGATTCTTTTATTTAATACTTGCACTTTTTAACACGTATACTATTTTCGTCTCACACGAATACGTAATTAATTTCTCGAAGACACATCTCGCGTCTGGTTATGAGCACTGTCTAGAAGCAACTGTATTGATTTCAACCGTCTAAACTTGTAAATTTCTGTATTTCAAGTCTCTGATTGGCTAATTCTACTCCAATAGAATACCCTCATTTAACTAAACCCTTTTCTGGTTGTTGATGAGCTATTTTATAAACTGTCATTAAAATTACATTATTGTTACTCCAAGAATCACAAGTAGTACTGTTAAACTTTCTTACTCATTATTGACTCAAGGTTACCTCATTGTTACCTCATTGTTAGCAACTTTTAACTAATTATTCTCACAGCTCCTACGTTATTAAATTACGTAATATATTCACACAACATTAGTACACGAACACAATAATATAAGCATATATTACATACATTTTACAAATTATTACATACACATATTGCTTCAAGGTAATATTGAATTTACATATTAATGTAATTTGATGAATTCATTTAAGTCTTAAAAATAGTGCCTCAAGGTAGAATAGCTATCATATCAATCCTCCTGGTGCAGCCGTTTGGTCGCCAAACAGCGTTTTCTTTAAACCGTAATTGGATAGATCTAAATTCCTCTGTGATCATCGCGCGGATTCTATGGTGGAGGGAGTTGCGACGTAGTTCTCCATGAGAACAAGATTCCAGGACATTTAGCTGTTGAAAGCGTTATTCAACACTCTACGAGTTTCTGCAGCGCAAATATTGGAAAACCCACTTGGGAGTTTTTGCATAAACTTCTACTATAAGCATTCCTCATAAATAATAATCACGTGAATTTACATCTGAAGTGTGTGTTCAGCCAATTGTTCAGTTATCAAAAACCCGTTGTAATACAACAGTTGGCTACTTAAGTTTGTTTTTCAAACACAGAGCCAGGGTGCTTGAATTTATTTAACAACATAAATTGAGGATTTGTTTGGAACGGTAACACCAGGAAAATTCTGTTTACGAGTAAGTACAAGCTGACAACCCACATATTGTGACTCGTTCGAGCACAAAACCTGATGTAAGCACAGATTGTTCTGTTTCCATGGAAAATATTTCCAGTAAATGCATTCAAAAGACAATTTAAAAAAGCGGTGTTCCCTCTATAAATCATGTCTAGATTAAACTGTAAATAACGTTACCCTCCATAGGCGCATGAAACAGGTTATCGCAGAATGAGATAGTTAAAAACTGATACATGCCGCGAGTGGCATCATTCAAGGCTAGCCATGTAATTCCTTAACATAAGGACTATTAAGACTTGCCATATTGTTTCCATTATTAGTATTGTGGATTGGGGAATTAGATAATAAGACATTAACGCTAGTTAGGGACGGGGAAGGTTCGAGAAAGCTGACATGATGCTTCGCCACGTGAATTACTGTTCAGTAAGATGTCACGTGACCGAGCTGGATGACTCAGGCAATATGTGACCTGAATTCGGGAGGTCGTAGTTTTGATTCCCTTAGCCGACCTTCCTGACCCTTGGGTTTTTTCGAGCGTTTCCCAAGGTCGCTAGGTGAATGCTGAGAAGCATCATTTTCCGTCCTTCCATTTCAACTCCATTCTCATTTCACTTCACCTGTCATCTACTTGGTCCCTTTCATAGTTGTACGTGTCGGTGTAAAGTCTTGGCGTATGCGTGGCAGGGGAAAGGGATGCTCTGTGGAAACTTTCGTCCCCCAGAATGGGAGCGGTCTCCAGGTTGTGAGACCCCAGGAGATGTGCAAGCCCACACGGGTGAGGGGAGCCGGCTGTACCAGTGCCCATCCGACGAGTATAAATCTGTAAATGGTAGGGACCCTGTCATCTGCCAGTCGTGTCCCCTGATCCGACCGCCCTCTGTGTCCTGTCACCTCATCCCTCCCTCCCGGGGCGCCCCGTCCGGACCATAGGTACAAAAGATGTATAGGTCGACGTGCTAAGTGCCCCTCCGTGTTGAACCCTAATCATAGTCTTAAGATGTCATGTGGTAGTTGGGGAGACAAAGAGATGCGAAGTTGGCGCAGGAGATGGGGAGTAGCAGCACTAGAGGAAACACGTACGGGTTGATGTGAACTTAGTAAAGCATAAACGTTTTAAGAGGAAAACTTTTCCCACCCCCGGAATGTCAGCATCTACACTGATATTATAAAGGCACATAATATAATAAAATGATTTCATAACAGAAAATACACCATTCTTTCAGCCTCTCACTGCCAAACATGTGCTCCCAATTTGTAGTATAACTTTTTGAGAAAGCTGCGCCGCATAACACCTACTTTCAGATATGCTGTAGATCTACATTACTTTTCTTACCACCAGCTTCTTATTGAGGACTTTATAGATGATGCACCGGGATAATCCTACCAATCTGGGAAGATATTGATACATAATTTATGTTCTTAAGTTGTAAATATAAAAAAAATATCGTATATCTCCCCTTTCTTATCAATTGATATTCCATCTTTTTCATTTGTTAGATGAAGTCTATACAAATATTAAATAAAATGGATGAAAGTGAACACTGTTGTACAAATTGTTTATTCATTTAAGAAAATATCCTTATTTCTAGTCAATCGAGGGTCAATACAGATATTTGTTCCATAATACAGGCTCTTAATAGTTTCTATAATTTGTATGGGAAAGCCTTTAGCTTTATAATGTTCTGGTTTATTTTCATGTTTACTCTATCGAAAACGTTTTCTAAATGTATAAATAATACACGTGTTTCTAAGTTTCTCTCCCTCTTTTATCTACATTCTGGTTTAGGGCAAACCCTGCAGCGGTAAAAGATGTTCTGTTAAGCAAGATTTCCAAAAGTTGGCAAATAAATTTTATCAATAGCTAACGGATATATGGAATTGTAGAAGTTCAATAAATGTGTGAAATATAATGGCTTTTATTGGTAAATATGAAATTAGATCCAAACCGTATTAAATATTAAAATAATAGAACAGATATCACATGTCCAATATTTAGAAAATAAGTATATAGTGAAAATAAATATTTAGAACACGAATAACAAAGTTTCAGACTATAAGTGGAACAATAGAAATTACCTTAGGTCGAAAAACAAGAAAAATATATAAAATTTAAATTATGCAAAAACAATCGCCGTCATTCGTTGTTATATTATGTAAGCGACTTTAACTTCCCTGTACCTGATAGGCATATTGACTCTACCATTTTGTGGCCGCTGTGTCCGATTAGTTTTTGGCTTCAAATTCAAATTTTATACACATTTTTAGCTTCGACATTCTTGGTACAAGCACAGACCACCACAGGGTAAATAACTGTTGTAATCAGAACTCCGTTTAAGTTAATATGCGTCCATATATTATCTCCGATGCAACACGTATCGCAAACAGTATTTTCATTACCTTCCTGGATTATTCATTTGAGCATCGTATATCATTAATAATTTAACTTACGGATTTTTATTTGGTCATCGAGTATGATGCGAAGTTAGAGATACGATTCTGTCTACTCTACCAAAGATAGGCAAAGCTTGTGTCCCGACTCAGAGGGTGTAGTTACAACGTAACGTGAATGAAAGCGCACACAGCCTGGGTCAGTGTTGTTAGCCAGAGGCGAGAGGGGATTGGAAGTAAACAGTTCAGTGGTGGAGTTCGTGATGGCACTGTCTACTAAACCATTGTTTTCCGGAAACGGGAATTACGTGCAGAATGTGAGGATCAGTTTTTTCTGTGAAGAAGGAGAAAATGTGAGATGTTCAATTTGCTCAAAAAATTATATGATATATTAGAGGCAACTCCAAAGACTATGTTAGATGTGGTGTTTTACATGGTGAAATTAAAGGTATGCACGGGGAAACTTTTGTAGTTTATTATTTTTGTTTATTATTGTTTATTTATTATTACTTGATTTGTTTTAGGAAGTGAACGTGCAAAACTATTGCAGGAGTTAATTGCAAAAACATTGTTCAGAAAGTCCCGAAGATTTATGGCTTTAAATACAAAACTAAATATGCTAGTGAATTAGTTACCTGGGAGATCAATCGGTCCCTAAAACCTTTACAAGAGCTGGAACTATATCAGACAAACTGGAAATTATGTGACCTCAAAACTTCACAATTTTAATAATATTAATTAATCTCAAAAAACCCATTCCAAGGAGAGTGAAAAACCTTTCAAAAATGCAGAAAGTCAACTTAAACACAATATAATAGTGAACTAAACTGCTATCAACCGTCAATGCAGGAGCTGTACAACCACAACTCCCTCCTTCCCTCGAGCAACGTCTTACCTCCGTGTTACTTGTGAGGGTTGCGTTGTGTTATGTTTTCGATGCAAAACTGACTTCTGCTCTATAGTGATGTCACCTGTCATGTAGTGCTTGTTCTGGATAGAACTATTAAAGCAGCTAGATCAATTTATCCTTATGATGACATTCAGCTAGCTAGAAGTAAAGAAATCGTTACCTATGTCAAAAGATAACAAAAAACGTTATATAACATTTGAACTACAGTTTAATTGTATTGCCATAGACAAAAAATTTTAACTTTAATTTAAAATGCAGCTGAAGTGTTTAATAGAACTCTGCATAAGCTTGGAAGAGGCGCTCGGACCTATATAAGAGGTAGCCGGCAGGTCGGAAGTAAGACTTAAAATGCCAAATGCTATTCGGGATGCGGTCGGGATCAGGCTGATAAGAAGAATGGCATTTTTTTGGATACTCGAGCTTAATTGCTCCTAGGAACTGATGCAGTAATTTGTATCACAAAGTATTTAAATGTAAAGAATGATTACAGTATGAATATGCATTTTTATGTGACATTGATTTGAGATGTTTGTTGATTGTAATTATTGTTGAGAAGTAAGTTTATACTGCCTTACTGAAACTGACAATAATAGCGTGCAATAATGCAGCGAGGGGGTGAGCTGTTTATCATTATTGGAGACGAGGAAGTTACGTAATGTTGGCGCGTTTTTCTTTAGAATTTGCTGGAACATCTTCCCTAGAGCATATGTGTTCATAATTTTCATTGGATATAAAAATAGACGCTAATGTTGGCGCGTTTTATTAGCCAATAGCAACTCAGTTATAATCTTTAGGCATATCGGGGTGTAGGAGTATAAAGAGGGCTAGGTTAGAGGTAGAGTCCTTCAGTCCGTCAGTTCGTCGAAAATATTTGTATGCTACACGTCGCCTTCAGTCCGTCTGTTCATCGAAAATATTTGTAAAGTACACATCGGCTATCGATTCACAAGTTACGCGTAGCAGAGTTATGAAAAATCTAAAGTGTTGTAAAGTTAATTATACAAAAAGTTGAAGTACGCGAATTAGGAATGATCAGTAATGAAGTTATTATAACAGTTTCAGTTTGGCGAGTGTCAAGATCAAAGTGTAAATGTGATAGTGAATGTGTTCGACAATAAAAGTGTAAAAACTTCTTTCATCAGTGTTATCTTTGGATAAAAGACTCCTTTCCGTTTACACAACCTGTATAAAGAGATGTGCTCGACCAAAAAGATCATAGCAAGCCGGAGGACAGTAAACAAAAATTAAATAAAATAACAGTCGCATTCTTTCAAACAAACACCAATACTACCGCAAATTGCTAACACCAGATGGAGCTACAAACCTAACAAAGAATCACATCACAAAATGGCTTCACCACGTGAAGTAAACACACATACACAAACATTATAAGTAATACCACCGTAAAATGGCTCCCAAACATGGGGCTCAACAAATTAAAATAATATAACAGAAGTATACCGTCGGAAATTGGCGCCCAACGTGGGGCAGTTAAAATTATGTAACCAAACAAAACAAAAGCAGCATAATATAAGATTTTCAAGTTCTAATAATTTACGTAAGAACATATTACGTAAGCACTAAACCACTTCAAATTGGCACCCAGAACGTGGGGCTCAACAAACAAATATAATAACACATCAAATTTGGCGCCCAACGTGGTACACGATGACCAGGAAAGGAGAAGAATGACCAGGAAAGGAGCAGAATAACCAGGAAGGGGCGAAGGAACCAGGACGTGGAACGAATGGAGCAGTGAACTGAACTACAAGACGCAGATTTCAGAAACAACTACAGGGACGACAGACGACGCGGATGAGTGGACATCGTAATTCCGAGATTAAAAGGCAACAGGGAAATTCAACTGCAGGACACAAAAACATCGAGACGACGTAGATTCATCATAATACGGCGCGAAAGCGACATATTATCTAGGAGAGAGGGGCAGAAAGCTGGACATCAAAGCTGCATCAGCAGATAGCATCAGAAAGGTTGGAAAAGTGTTATGTTAATTCTAAAAAAAAGGGTAACAAATTTAAATGTACCTTAGGAGCGGTAGGATAAAGAAAACAATGTCCACTAATAATACAGAAGAAATAATTATGGAGGGAGATAGTGTAACAGTTAGCTGTAATTCAATACAGGTTACAGAAAATAGCTCAAACACTGTAGAATTTGAGGGAGGAAATGTTAGTGAAGAAAGTCAGAATAGAATAGCAAGAAATGTTCATTTTGATGCTAGTATGATGATGTAAATGATGAGAAATTTTGGCGAAACAGTAAATAAGAATATTGAGAAATTAGAGCAAAAATTAGATCAAAACAGGGAAGATATGCAAAAGAATAATGAGAAATTAGAAAAACTAACTCAAGACATTGGTAAAAGTAATGAGAAATTAGAAAAGAAAATAGATAAAAACAGGGAAGATTGGAAAAGAATAGTGAGAAATTAGAACAAAAACTAACTCAGAATATGGAAAAGAATAATAGCGAATTGGGGGAAGATATTAGTAAGAGCTTAGAACAAAACAGGGAAGAAATTGAAAAGAAATTCATGGAGCTAGATAGTAGTATAATGAGAATAAAAAATGAAAATCAGGAAATGATAGCAAATGAGATAGGTGAAGTTTCAAAGAAAATGTCAGATATGAGCAGGGAAATATGTAACAAAAAAAGTGAGGTTAATACTAAAAGTGAACATGTTGATGTAGAATTTACAGAGTTAGGAAGTCGAGTGAGCAGTATTTCAAGTGAGCTAAGAGAGATGAAAGAGGTTACAAATATAGATTTAAATCAGGCGCAAGTTAATTTTAGAGGTGAGATATCTGAAATTCAGAAAGAATCAGAAACGCAAAGAAATAAGTTGTCCGAAGAAGTTAAAGTTTTGCCTATAAATAATCAAAGGCTAACTTATGAAATTAACAAGTACCAAGCTGTTCAGAATGAAAACTCCAATCCAGTACAGATTATGACAGATTTGTCACAGTACTCTCAGATTAAAGAGATAGTAGAAGAATTGAAAATGACAGTTGTTAAAGGATGTGTTGTTCAGGAAACTTTAGATTGTTTTCAAATGGTATCAGGGGTTGAAATTTCATATGAATCCTTTAAGAGGTTATCCATGAACAAATTTTGGAAGGTTAGGATACGGCTACGAGTAATGTTTAGCCACAGACAATTTGATCCAGGAGGGTAAATAGCAATGAGATGTAAAGTAAATGCTGGATAGTTAAAGATGAACTGTAGAGCAATGTATTGGAATGTAAGAGGGTTAACTATTTATATATGTCATAGGTAAAGAAAAATAAATTATAAAAAAAATGTTTAAAAAACAGTTATTAGTAACTGTAACATCATTTGAAATGAAGCATGTAATAATTAAAACTTAATGTTATATTAAAGTAAAAGTACGTATATATAATTCCAAGAGTAGTGTGAATATAAAGTACAAAACAACAAAAATGGGTTAAAAATAATTAAAACAAATACCTATGTAGCAAACATAAAATGTGAAACACTGTCTAGATTTAAGAGATGTAAATATATTTATGTAGAGGGTGAATATTTTTTTGGTAAATATGTTTAATAATTAAACAAGTTCCTGAATGCATAAATTTTTGTCATCAATATAAGAGAGTAAACCAATTTTGTAACAGTAAATAAATAATTCAGGGTACAGTATTTGTTATAAAAAATTGTAATGTCAGATTAATCTCTAAACACATTAGACCAGAGCCAGTAAATAGTGGCGAGATAAAGGAAAAACATATGTCATGTGTTAAATGCGTGTGAAGTGTGAAGTGAAAGTGATAGCGTGTGTTCCAAGATTTAGGAGATTAAAAACCCAACTATAAAATTTCCAAACAAGTTGTAAATATTTATAATTATGTTTCTAGTGGGGCATATGATGCAGTAATTTGTATCACAAATTATTTAAATGTAAAGAATGATTACATATGAATATGCATTTTTATGTGACATTGATTTGAGATGTTTGTTGATTGTAATTATTGTTGAGAAGTAAGTTTATACTGCCTTACTGAAACTGACAATAATAGCGTGCAATAATGCAACGAGGGGGTGAGCTGTTTATCATTATTGGAGACGAGGAAGTTACGTAATGTTGGCGCGTTTTTCTTTAGAATTTGCTGGAACATCTTCCCTAGAGCATATGTGTTCATAATTTTCATTGGATATAAAAATAGACGCTAATGTTGGCGCGTTTTATTAGCCAATAGCAACTCAGTTATAATCTTTAGGCATATCGGGGTGTAGGAGTATAAAGAGGGCTAGGTTAGAGGTAGAGTCCTTCAGTCCGTCAGTTCGTCGAAAATATTTGTATGCTACACGTCGCCTTCAGTCCGTCAGTTCATCGAAAATATTTGTAAAGTACACACCGGCTATCGATCCGCAAGTTACGCGTAACAGAGTTATGAAAAATCTAAAGTGTTGTAAAGTTAATTATACAAAAAGTTGAAATACGCGAATTAGGAATGATCAGTAATGAAGTTATTATAACAGTTTCAGTTTGGCGAGTGTCAAGATCAAAGTGTAAATGTGATAGTGAATGTGTTCGACAATAAAAGTGTAAAAACTTCTTTCATCAGTGTTATCTTTGGATAAAAGACTCCTTTCCGTTTACACAACCTGTATAAAGAGATGTGCTCGACAAAAAGATCATAGCAAGCCGGAGGACAGTAAACAAAAATTAAATAAAATAACAGTCACATTCTTTCAAACAAACACTAATACTACCGCAAATTGCTAACACCAGATGGAGCTACAAACCTAACAAAGAATCACATCACAAAATGGCTTCACCACGTGAAGTAAACACACATACACAAACATTATAATTAATACCACCGCAAATTGGCTCCCAAACGTGGGGCTCAACAAATTAAAATAATATAACAGAAGTATACCGTCGCAGAACGCATTACAAGTATGTAGATGTTCCCTGATTTATCATTTTAGGTTGAAACTAGTTACAATTTTGGACTAAAGGGCCCGAACTGTACGGAAAAATCTATAGTACATTCTCCGGCTCAGGTCATACTGGGGCTCAATTCCCATTGGACTGGGTGTGATCAGGGCTAACAATCCCGGTTTGTACGGATCTCTAGTTATGTAAGCATAACTATGTTGCTTAAAATTCAAAACAAATCACAAATACAATTTACTTACGTATTCCATTAAAGGACGGAAGGAATATTTCATAATCTAGGAGTAGTCAGAATGAGCTTGAGTTAGAGACAGCGGATAAAATAATTTAATTAATATACTTGCATTTAAGTTTCCTTTGAAGTACAAACAGGAAAACAGGAAAACCTGAAAAATATATTTTACGTTGAACATAAAGGTAACATTTTGTAACAGGACATTCGTAAATAATAGGATAAAACCGTAAACTATATGGCACCGGCTCTACACAAGACAACCTGGACAGAAACCAGTATTTGGTGGCATGGATTCAGCATGCCAAATCATCCCAAGTTAAAGGCGGTTCGTTAATTTCCCCCAAAACATAAATGGATCCAATGAGGCTTAGTGTGTTCCACCAGACCGCTATCCTGTTGTTATGGATGATCCCGTCTCCCCTTACACCGCCAGAAGCAATACTTTGGAAATGGCCAAATAAATCGTATATTGAAGTATTATTTTGCTCTTCCCAAAACAGAGCATTTTTCTCGTCCTTGAAACAGAAATGAGTGAGATATAATACTGCAAACTGCACGCAATTAATTGGAAGCTTCTACCAGTTCCTTATTTGTTGCATTACACTTCATTGTTCTTTATCTGTAGCTACGTGACAGAATTTATTGTATTAATGTTTGCTGAAGTGACACTCGAATATTTTCAAGAGCACACGGTATTACTAAATACCGTATATCGTAAATGGTGCAGAATTTACTTTCACTTTTCCTGGAGGGGTTCAAGAAAGATTTAAGAGCTTACATCACCATGCTGAAAGCCTTTCTTGTTAGTTACGGATGCTACCATCACCTCATAGGAAGCCTGGTGAAAATCCCATTTCATTTCATGCCACGCTATCTCATGTTATTGCATTCAATCCTATTTAAGCACCCACAGCCAATGCACAGACTGATTAAGGCCTTCATTCCTCCTTTTATCCCTCAAATATCCATTAGCAGGATTTGTTATTATATTCCAACCCTGTTGGGAGGCGAGTGCCTAATCTGCTCAAACGACTACCGTAGAAGCCAGACCGTTGATCCACAACTTTTCCATAAACTATTGTTCAGGTCGTAATTAGGGTTTTTAAGCCAGAACCCGGAATAAATGCGATAAAGGCACATTAGGATATTAGACCACATAAGCTGATATAGGAAAACAAACAAGGTTCTCCTGTATCCCTCTACTGTTCCAATGAAATGTTGTTTGCTAATACAACTTCAGATGAAATTACAAGTAAATATTGCAGCTTTATTTCACAGCCAAATGGGTCCTACTATGAGAACGTTGGTGAATAAAACACTGGATTGCCACTACTATTTAATTAAACACTCAGTTGTTTTTCTTTTTAAACCTGTAAATACAGCAAAAACTTGTGGTATATCTGTTTAAAATGTTTGATTAAGTAATTTAACTTCAATTCTGATGTGTTATATTCACAGGAATTTCCCTGTCCACTAATCGATCATTTTTCTCTCTCTTCAACAAACTATTCTTACAAGAGCTTATGTTTCTACCTACTTAGTTAAATTGATGATGTGGCATGTGCACAGATAATATGACAAGACTCTCTCTGGGCACCGAAGTTAGAGACGGCAGTTTGTCTGTGAGTAGGGGTGAGTCAGGGGAGCTAAGTGTCAAGGGAGGGGATAGCGTTACTGACGCCCGAGTTTGGCGTGGTTTTTTTTGTAACAGTCAGCAAGTAAGCTTCGTGTGAGGCAGACGGGAAACTGCTAAAGTACGATGTCCTCGTCGGCAGACAATGGGCAAAGGAATGTAAGTATCTAACTTCATCCATTAAGCTGTGTGCCATCCACGTTTGAAAGTTTTAATTATGGTAGAATAGAATCCTTCCTCTCCCTTAAGCCAGGTATTATGTTGGTATAGCAATTATTTTGGAATTTAACTTAGCTGCGTTTCCCCCGTCGTAGCCTCGCATTTGAAGTTCTTGTTAAATTTACCGGTGCCTCTTGCAAGCGAGTAGCTCCCATCTGTATTTGTAAAATACTTTAAAGAGAGGCACACGACAATATAAGGGTTCGCATAAATAAGTTTCATTATCCTTTTCATTCAAGTCTCAGAGGAGGTATAGAAGAATAAAGCAATGGTCAAATCTTTAAAGCTGTTCGTTATATGCTAGCTTTGAAATTGCATGTTATTTTGTATTACCACGGGAAACAAAAGAATGTTAAATAAGTACTTAAAAATGTATAATACTTATATAAAGTATTGAGAAATTCAAAAAACAAAAACAAATACTTCGAAAATGGCTAATACCACAAGAGTTTCACGAAACTTGTCTGTTTTGACATCTACATTTTTTGTAGTAAGTCCACATTTTATGGTTTATTAGCATATGATGGAAAGCTATTCGCAGGTTAAACATTTTATTAATATCTAAATAAATATGGTACTTTAGTCACAAGATGTTTGTAAAACTAAGATAATGAACCAGTTTACATGTAAAGAGTAGTTTGATGTGGGTAAAGTTTGTTGAAATGTTCTTGTAACATGCTTGGAAGACGTTGAAAATAAGTACCCAGCTTCATATTTATTCCACTTCAGGTTTTTGAGTTATATCTCTGTCTTTCCCTTACACACTCGCTGATTGTTTTCTGAAAATTCATTTTACAACTTCATTGGACTTCAAAAAACCTATATTTTGATGAATTATCGATATCAAACTTATTATTAAATAAATTATTTGCTCTACCTTCCATAGGTAAGAAGTGGGTAGAAAAAATAAACGTGTAAATTGAAAACGTTAAACAGTAAACTCTGCTATAACATATAAAATATCCTTAATTCTACAAAATAGAGATAAAATGATAACCATTTCAGTAATGAGCCAATTTAAATCTAAATCAGCAAAGTATTTGCATTAAAATTCAGCTATTAATGAATAATTAAAACAACTGTTAATGGATTAAATTAAAGTGATATATTTGCTTAAATAAATTGCATCGATGTTGATTTAAATAGCTTCTATAGTGTATATGTGTATACTTGTATGTGACGTCTTTTTTGTTAGTTCACCTCTGCAGAGTTTTTTAAAATTCTTTTTCCCTCACCAAAGCTGTTGGTTTGCGTAAACGCAAGTGAACCTAGACACGTGCGCGCGTAACTCAGTTGTTCAGTTCGTTAGCTCACTTTTCAGAGCGGCAGCCAAGTCTCCTGTCGAGGGAATAAGTCTACCCATAATTTATTATTGTTTTCGTCTTGTTTTGGGGTAGTTATTGAAAAAGGTATACTCTTGTGGATATTCATTAATTATGCTTAAACATATCGTTGCCATTTTAACGCCTATGCCATATGCCTGTGTCCTTCGGTGGATACCTCATTCTATCAAGCGATGACTGGACCCATTTCTGAGGTGGAAGCACTCAGCTGATGGAATCCGTTGCCGCCGATGGTAGGGGATGAGGATGGCGGTGGAATGAGAGGACCTGCAGTTTTTACCGAGGACTCCGAGCCACATTGGACCTGGGGAAACTTCACATGAGCAAGTCAGAGGTGAAGGCATGTATATAGCCGACTTAAATCATCACCCAAGCGACGGAATCGAATCCAGAACCCTCAGCCGAAAACGAAACCACTGCACTATTGTTACGTACCGGGGTAGGGATAAAAGGTCTTGCAGCTAGTTATTAAATTTAGATACCCCAGCATAAACATTGGGAGACGTAGATTCAGAGGCAATGGGAGGACCAGGATCTTATCTGCACATTTTAGAGCGGCGTGGGATAATTATCACAAAAATACACGGGATTTCTCATTAACACATTACCTGTGGTTTATTAAATATTAAACTTGGTGCCTTAACATCTTTCACAAAGGATTAAAGTAAAAGCATTGGAGGGAGATGTTTCACACTCACACGATCCACGCACGCTTCTATACACAACGCTCGCCCTGAAGAGACACACCACGACTGACTGGCTACTACTGACGCCACGCTCTCAGACATAGAAATTAGTAACGCTCGCTTCCCTCCCTTTCCTCTCTCCACCTCTGGCCAGGAGGTGGAGAGAGATACCAGGTCGGACGAAATTCAAAACCCCAGTCGAAATAATTATACCCAACAATGTCGCTATAAAGCAATAATGTGTCCTACGCGACAATGCACACACATACACGCCACGCTATTTCCCTTTCGCCTATATACTTAAATATGTTGTCGTGATTCAGGTGTAGTTTTAATTTAGGAATTGTTGTAATTTTGGTAATTGTTTTATTTTGGGTTTTGGTTTTTAATTCAAATATTTGTTGTTATAATTTAATTCAGAAAGTATTCAGAATTGAGATATTCACAAAGGATTATGTAAATGTGCAATCAGTTAGGAAAGCGATATTAAAAATAGTTTGACGTTATACATTCACAAAACTTTCCCTAGTCATATAAATGTTCACACACACAATCTTATACATTATAGCACTAGTACAAGAAGAGATGAATTTGGATAGTTTGCGATTGGTGTAATTATGTGAAAACCTTCATGATGTTCCATCCTTTAAGAATTCTGAACTCAAGTACCAGGTTGGCACTCAATATTTCCTTTTTGCGTTCTCTCTTCCTCTCTTTCTCACCCACAAGCATATATACCGAAACCAGTGCCCGAGGTCGTTAAGGTATGAACTTGTGAACGGAGGACTACGGTTCAAATTCCACCAGGGCCGTCCTCCCTGACAGGCATTTTCTAGCTTTTCATAACATGGAAATGCCTGGGAGGTACCCTAGAATTAGGTTTACGACATTTACTTCCGAAATTGCCTTCCCCAATTAATTATAATTTCATGAATTATCGGTGTGCACCACCTGTGGTGCCATATGCAGCAAGAAGGCCGCTAAACATCATCACATACACACATATGCACAAAATTAGCATAGCACATTCCATCACTAGAAAGTTTATGAAATTGAAGATCTTTAAGTTCCTAAAGCATGACTCCACAATTGAAGAACTACAACAAATCTTTAATCAGGTTTTGCTGAGCTACATTAATGTAGACACCCCCTGATTGGGGCATTATAGCATATGACGCACCTTAAAATTCGCATATTTCGCCGATATTAGCATGTGGCTTTTGCCTGCTCAACATGAAAGACCTCTTGAAGTGTACGGAATTTAATGCACACAGCAGTACTCACCAAAATAGGATTCTTCTTTACTCTTCAACAGAAACTGCTGTGCTGATGATTGAAGCATTCCTACAAACTTAACAGATTGTATTAACTTCTTTATATTTCGAACAATGGATATTAAATATAAATTAGCTTTTTGTGAACGTGTATATGACAATTCATCGTATATTAATATCGATGTATGTTCAAGAACTATCACAATAACAGAGGCACTATTTCTTTCATTAATGTAATCTTACATTATAATTATAGCTAAATATGGAGAAACGTAATATTACTTGAAGTTGAAAGCTAAGTTTTCAGGGTAACAATTTTAAAATAATCTATGAATTGACCACATGTGCTAGCAGATTCCTATATTAGGCCTTATGATTTGAGGATACCAAACCTAAACACTACTCATTTCGTAAAACGATTTAAATATAACAGAAAGCGTGTGAACTCAAAAGAATCCGTGTCATATTAAGACCCAAATACAGCTGATGTTAACTACATTTAAACCAGTACCGCATGCTGATTATTTCATAAATATATTTCATTAATTGCTATGCTTCAAATTCAGCACACTATATGTTTATATGTTATGTTTCTGATTTTTTATCTCTGTACGGTTGTATGTATTCATTCCAACGTATTTAATTAACCAACACTGAAGCTTCGTGTTATAGTCATTTATACCTGATGCACTTACGCCCCTATATACTGCCAACTGAAGTACAGTCGCTTAAAGTGTAATGGACAGTGAGTGAAGCACTCGGCAACTGTAATATTTACTTGCAAATGAAATTATGAGTGTAAAAATGTACGTAAGATAATGCTTAATATGTAAGTTTAAACCAATATGACACAATGTTGCTTATAGATCCATCGTTGGCAACCAATGGGAAGCCAATAGATGTCCGCAGTGAGAGAATGCACTGCAGTTCTAAACACTTTTAAGCCCACTATTTTTAATAATATATGATATAATAAAAGATGTAAAATACTAAAAATTATAAATATGAATAATAGTGAGATAAAACTTGTCTAATGCTAATTATGCTGTCCTGACGGCAGATGCTGAACACAACTTGCAATAATTACTGTATAAATTCTGTCAGCTGTCAAAGGTTTAATATAAGATATCATCTGCTAAAATTAAATCCATGACCATAAGTAAATTCTTATTGAGATGCAAGTTGGAAATAAAATGAACATGTGTATCAAGCTAATAAACTAGACAAAATAGCAGGCTACATAAATGATATAATTTAGAGGAATAAATACTTAAAAAGGAAATGAAGACACAAAGTAGTAGGCAATACGCTCAATATTGACTTACACCTCAATTATGATACCACAAAAACTAACAGAGTATATATAAAACAAGGAGAGATAAAATTAAAAATGAGGCAATAAGGAGACATTTGCATATTCAATAAATAAATGGGATAATAGTATAAAATATGAATGCAGCCTACCGTATCTCGAATGACATCCAAGTAGGACGGTTCGTATATCAAGAGATAACTTACTGGCGGATGGAAAGTCAAAGAAACCTTGGAAAGACTCTTGGTTTCTAAAGTTTTAATAAAGTTTTATTAGAAATTAAAGTTGTGATTTTATATAAACGTGATTTAAATTAATTTGTTTTATTTAAAATTGATTTTTATTGTTTTATATATGTATAGAACTACTTATTCTAATTAAACGAAGAGACTGTAAACCTAGCATATAACCATGCAGAGAAGAAGAAAAGTTGGGAATGAGTAGAAAGTGAAGGAAAGAGTTAGTTGCCAAAAGAATTAGGCGTTTGGGAACACTGTAAAACACAATAATTGCGAACATACGTATGTTCTGTAGACACCTTCCTTAAATTTCTTACACAAGATCATCCTCTAAGACAGGATTTCATAGCAATCGACAGAGCGGGATCCAAACAAAAAAGGATAAAACAAAAAGCCGAGACAGCCCAGCTTAGTAGTATCAAGCTTCACATTTCCCCAGAATCTTAGCCAGATACTATTTTTTAAAAATAATTTTAAATCTTGAGTGTTCTGAAAGTCTAAACAAAACAATTCGCACAGTTGTCTATTTAAAATGCACCATACGTTCATAATATGCGATAGAGTTATGTGTATGTTAAATAAGAAGGAAAGAAAATTCTAGAAGAATCTAGAGCTTATAACAACCCTCTGATGTAGTAAACTATAACCATTTCCAGAATGTGACAACGTAATGGAAGTAAAGAAAACAATTTCTACATAACAGTAATGTTACTGCATAAAACAAGCACGAATATAACGGCGCACATCTGAGAAGGGAAACGTCGAAAGCTGAAGCTTTAGGGGCTCTTGCAAATCTGAAATGAAATTAGCAAGCAAAGCAAAAAGGAAACATATTCACAACATTATAACTAGGTAAATATCGCGAGCACAGAGGCGGAAATAACGTGAAGCAACATCTGATGCTTTCACAGGAATATCTCTTAAAATACTCCTGCTATAGGGATGAAATTACGGCATTAGAAGAGATGTCGCAGAACATGATGCAAAGCAAATGGAACATCTATGGAGAGCTACAAAGGATATAAAGAAAGCTAGGGAGAACACGAATGGTTTGTGCTAACAAATAGATGAAGTTAAATTCTTAAAAACTTAAAATTCAGTAGCTTACAAGGATACTGATGTATGCATCTTTAAAGTTATTCATATTTAAACTGCAGACCGTTATAAGTGTTACAATTAAATGACCCGGTTAGCTATTCAGACTTCTTTAATAAAGTACTACTGCAACTGAGCAAGCATGACTGATCCTCAGTAGTGTTGTTGTTGTTGTTTTTAAAGTATTGCGAATATAAATGCTGGTTGCCAGTGTTCCTTAAAGGTAGCAATTTTTTTAGTTGAACAAACCAGTCAAGAAGGGATTTATAAGTAAACTTTCTCTGAAAGACAGAAAACGATCATGTTGAATGCGTATTGTTTAACATTAAGCTACGGATACATTTATCAACAAGCTAGTGTATTGTAAGACTTTAGACTTTCACGGTGTTTAAAACTCTTTAACTTATTGAGATACTATTTGTGTCAATAAGATCAAATTTAAACCTTCGGCCATTAGCGGTGGCCTTTCTCAGAAATTGATTTTAGGCCAATTACATTTAGTTTATGCAGTAGGTATAAATATGTCTATATTACCGTATAAATGTAATGTAAATCATAAGAATGCGTCGCTTACTATGTCCATGGAGCTAATGTGACCAAAAGCTTGGGTTTGACTTTATTGACACCGCTGACTTTGAGAAGCTGCTATCAAGCGTTATGTAATTTTAATGACCGTCAGTATTCTGGTATTTATTTTAATTTATTTGAAATTAGGTTTTCGGCATATAGTAGAGCTGTACAGTTGCAGTCCTTCCGAAATACAGTATGTCTATGAGAAGTCTTCAATCGTGCTTTACACGTACGCCAATTACCTCAATAACTGAACGCACAGAGCACATTCATATAAAAACTTTGACTACAGTTGAGCACACTGAAAACATTTATGAATAAAGAAAAATCTGATCTGTCATATTCACATGATTATCTCTACCCTTTATCTTTAGTAGTAGCTATAAAAATGATTCCTACGAATGCTTATTTTTGTATCTATTTTATTTTTATCGAGATAACATTTACAGAAATAGCTGTATTGCACGCTTTGTTATACACACAAAAGTAATTGCGACACTCAAATGTTTAAGAACTGAACGGTATATGCTGACCATACTCCTTCCATGCAATCGTGATAAAGAACTGAATGTCGACAGGACTGAAGGAGAATGACAAAATATTGAACAAATCCAACCATTAATATGGGATAACTTGGAAATGGCTAGTGCCACAGAAAGGTTATTTAATATAAATTGTCTGTTTTAAAGAGATCTACATTTTTTTGCTGTGTAGTGCGTTTCGTCTATCGCTTAATGTTTACCATTTATACAAGCTTATATAAGATTCCTTCCGAATGAAGAGGACCTCACAGGCTATTCCCAAAAAATTCAAGATGTAAAGTTATTTCTCATGTAAATAGCTTCAATATGTGGTATTTTAATCAGCATATTAGATCTATTTTTGAGAAAATAATCTTGAAAACCATTTCATGTAAAGCGTATTTGGAGGGGATTTTATTAAAATCATCGTGTCGCATCTTTGGAAGCTACTAAACGCAAACACCAAGTTTGATATTTATCCGAGTTTTCTTTTTGAGCTATGCTGTTCACACACACCTACAGATATACACACGTACCTTTTCTTAAAAATGCTCTTTTAGATTCAGGGGTGCTCAAAACACGTATTTCCGAATTTTTTGATGGAACATAATACCCTCTCCATCTATGTACTGAGAAGCATTCCTGTTAATTGTTAATAACTTAATTAAAAGAAGAATAATCTAACCCTAGAGGACGTAGGAACCGCGAATACTGGGAGACAAAGCAATCATTTAGTCTCTGCTTTTTAGAAAATAATTATAAAACATGTCTCAAATGTGAGCAATTAGTAAATTAATACAATTAATAACAAGAGAGAATAAACTAGCCCAAACTCTGCACTGCAACGAACAAGTTAAACAAGGGAAGAATTCTACTCCTTTCGCTATCCTTAAAACTGATAAGTTTGTGGCTTAAAAGCGTTAAGGTAAATCAGGCAGGTACTAATACTTTGCCTAAATAACTGGTATAAAAGAATAACACAAGCACTAAGAAACCACAGTCCAGTACTTCTCTCACCACTGTGTAACACAAATACATTGCACCTTATTTGAAACCAAAGAATGAGTAAATAAGTCTGGACTATGAGGCAGTATTGTTAACAATTAAATGATTTCAGTCCAATTATATGATATATAAATTCAATAGCAGCCCACTTTAAAGCAATATGTGTATAAAATAACCTACAAAATATATGTAATAATCATTGTATTAATGTTTATATTATTATATACATGTATAATGTTATGTGAATGTATTACGTAATTTAATAATGTAGGAGCTGTGAGCATATAGGTTAAAAGTTGCTAAAAATGAGGTAATAATGAGGTAACCTTGAGCCAATATGAATTGGAAAGTTTAATAATACTACTAGTAATTCTTGGAGCAACAATAATGTAATTTTTGAGACAGTTTATAAATGGTCAATCAACAACCAGAAAAACCTGAAAGTTAAATAAAAATATTCTTTTGGATTAGGAATAGCCAATCAGAGTCTTGAAATAGATGAAACTTGCAAATTCAGGCGGTAGAAATCAGTTCAGTTGCTAGTAGACAGTGTTCCTAACCGGACGTGAGACGCATCCTCGAGAAGTTTAATACATATTCAGTGTGAGACGAAAATTCATTACGGGGAATATTATAAGGTTTACATGTTAAAAGGTGCAAGTAATTAATAAATAATTCCACAGATCTCTATCCGTGAAGTGTTATTTAATCATGTCAAGGATTAATAAAAAGAGTGAAGTAAAAAATTATAATTTGTATAAGCCTACATTCTTCAGCCGCACCACACCTTGATCAGAGATTCATGTTTCTACAAATTAATACTGACGCAGCCGAGGCAAACCTAGATATATAATATTAAAGAAACATTAAAATATAAAGTTGAAAGTAAAGTTGCAGCGAAAGCCACCGGATCTTTGTATCATACGTGCGGCAGTTATTTCATCAAGTTTGGCTCTCCAACTGCAGCAATACAATACAACTCCTAAAATACTTCTCATAAAGTAAAACTTCTTCAACTAGTAATAATAGTTGCATGAGCTAACAATTAACTTGTAATTTAATTTACACTGGCACTGAAATAATTTATAATTTGTTCAACTTCCTCATAACTGAGATAATGAATGATAATAAAGCCTATGAATAACTGCTATGCAGAAATAAAGACCAAAAATATAATGCCTAATGTTGAGTGCAAATGACTAATAAAACAAGAAGTCTTGATGTACAAACAAAACTCCTTAAACGAATAAATCAGTTTTAGCAATTTAATGAACTGAACTGAAACTTAAGGCTTTCAATACATTCATATAAAACTGTAAAGCATAGTAGAACTTCAATGCCTTAACTCTATCACAAAACCTTAGAAACATAAGTATATGTTACACTTACGGCAAAAGTTAGAGGCCAAGATAAAAATGAATTCTTGAATCAGGTTAATATATTTTTAAAAACGTGATCAAAAGTACAACAAATTATAGTCAACTTCTTTATGTTTAAAGACTGATATGACTATACAAATGGAACACTGTGTTAATGCAGAGAAAGACATTTTAATAAGTAAAGAAAGCGAAAGCTTCACACATCACGATATCCCCTCTTTCATGCCAAGAAGGCTAAAGTTATTAATAATGCATAATTAATATAAATATCCCTCCAATGAAGTGCAGAAGTATAAAATGAATACGAGTGGGATCGGTCTGTGCTGGAAGTCGGGGCTTGCGAGACTTCCTCAGAGGAGCTATCTGAAATTTTCTTGTGGTGTGCAGAAGCAGTAATTTACGGGAGACATGAATGTTTGATGTGTCCCTTGCCATTTTCTAGATGTTGACAGTTGGCATTTTTATGCTGTTGGCCTCATTTTTAAACAGCTAATGGAATTTTTGTACTCTCTGATTTGTTACTTTGTAAATTTGTAGTACCAATGCGACAAGTTTCTGATTGATCGTTTCACTGAGCACAAATCTGTTCTTTCTTTCGCAAGCATAAGCAGTTGAACATTCCTGTGTTAGGTAAATTCTAATGCGGCTTATTTAATTTTTCTTTACACCAGCTATTGCTTCGAGTTAAAGTACATTTAGAAGTACGACTTATCTGGTGAAGGTGGTAATTTTCATCTCTTCCGCGTAATTTAATTCCTATCATCTACAATTTTTCTTTATTTTTATAAAATGTGAAGTACCGGCAGATAATAAATGTATACATATATACATCCTTATCGAAAACCTATATTTCTAAATTTCCGTGCAAATAAATATGTTTCTATGTGTCAGTCGGGATTGTCATAATTTGTGCAAGATTATGTTTTGTGTATGTGCGCTAGGCGAGTCCAAGTTTCATGTGTGTTCCATTTTACCTTTATTTTGTTTGTAACAGTTATGTAATGTAAGTTTCTTGTAAGGGAAGGTGAAATCGGATTGGGCAGCATGAGATATACCTGCTGTGGCTGTTTAATGTGTAAATCTATTATCTAATATTGCGGTTTTACGCAGCACTGAGTTTAGCTTAGTTCTGAGCTTATTTAGTGAACCCTTTGCTACACCAAGGCACAAACTTAGTGGTTTCTTTAAGTAGTTCGGAATTTGTGCCTACCAACTATTTAAAAATATTTCGCAACGCGTTCACGTTTACTCATGAGTCGTGGCCTATTCAGGATATTTTATTATGTATAGTTATTATATAGGAATTGCCCAGATATGACTCATGGTTGCTTATTCAAGCTGTGCATTATTCCTTGGACGTGCTATTGGTTTTCCTATAATGTCACTTCTAAACTTTATTCTTTCAACTGTGAACTATATGAATGCTCAATTAATTCCACTGTGTTGAAATTACCATCTCTCTCTCTCTCTCTCTCTCTCTCTCTCTCTCTCTTAACCGATGGCTAAGGCGAACAAAAGCTGATGAGCTAATTACGCGCGGCCTAGTTGAAAAATCGAGAAACATGCAAAGAAGGCACTGAACCAACACACAGATGACGCGGGAACTAGCATCGCGAATTTTCCAGCGCGAATTATGGCGTATGTATTAAATAGTATAGTATGAGTATACCTGCATATAACGGCACAGCACATGCCAGAGCAAGTAATAGGTAAATAATAATAATAATAATAATAATAATAATAATAATAATAATAATAATAACAATAATAATAATAATAAATAAAAAATCAATCCCAGTTAGGAATCAAACTTTCTGTCGCCGATTGCGAAAGCTGGTCATCTAGCGGTTGCGCATAACAACTCTTGGTTACCAAAATTCTGCGCGAGTTACATCCGTATCATCTCACCCGAGTTCAAGCACTGGGGGCAGATGGCTTTCCGTCCTAACTACTTGTCCAGCGATTTTTTCATAAATGCATCAATCAACCAAGATATCCTACAGCCATGTTGTGGACGGACGAGAAGGTTTTTACAGCGTTGTAGGTTTGATACTATTCGTGATATGCCAGGTATTTTTAAAGGAACTCGGCAATCATTACAACGGCGCTATCAAATATTCTCCAAAGTCACAGGTCGGCATTTTTAACATCTTTTATAAACACTTGAGCCCTCGTTCAATTCTTGTTTTGTTGTTAGTTTAACGATGTTTGAAGGCTTTTACGCAGGTTTGCGTCATTTAATATTGCTTTAAACTTTCTCAAGTACCTTGTATGATGGTGGAGAAAATTTGACTAACAATAATATTATCTGCATATGGTATTGACAATAACTTGTATTCGCTGCTGCAGATCGGCTAAAAGAAAGTTTCTATCTACTTCAGAGACAATAATTTATTATTATATAATTGGTAAAGATTCACAAGTTACTAAATCAATTTGAGAGAGTTTTGCATTGTTTAAAGTTAATGATATCGGCTATTCTTATATAAAAACTCTCCTAATGGCTTGTAACAAAGGGTGCATGTTCGGCGTCATTTCATCTAACCCTACGTGGTGTTTCAAAAATGTTAATTCCCTCTAGCTCGATAACCGGATGTTCACGGGTATACATTCCCTAAAATAAAATACTCAAATAAAACCCTTGAATCGCCCATAAAATTACTCAGTGCTATATACATGTATATACATATTTTTGATGTGATTTATACAGAACGTCCATGGCCCGTATGCCAAGAGAATGTAAATACGCTAATAGAATTTTATTTTTACTATTGTATAAACAGCATAAATTGGGCACTTGTGAATAGATAACGGTTAGAGAAACTTGTGCGAGAAGTTTCATGACATAAATGTAAAAGAAATGATTATGATTGTAAAATAGTTATTACACAATGTTATGCAAAACACTAAATTTTATTTGTAATATTTTAGACATTATAGTATATCAAAGTATAAGGACCATATTGGTACAAATATACACTTACGAAAAATCAGATACTGCATTTACATAACTTACTCTAATTCTTCTACAAAACGTTCTTAAAAATGCCTATTCTTCTTTGAAATTCATGCTCTTTGTATACCACGAGAAAAACGAATAGGCCTTATTTCATAAAAAGTAAAATCTGACGTCTTATATTCGCATCAGTTTCTCTACCTTTTTCACGTATTAGTGGGTATGCAACTTATTATGAAGAAAACTTAGTTTTCTATCTACTTCATTTTAATCGAGATAAACCTTTCCGAAAATAACTGTACTACACATTTAGTTTTGGATACAAATGGAATAATGAGAGTCAAGAATGTTTAATGTTTAAGAGCTGGACGCCATACGCTGACCCTAAAACGCCGTTCTCTTTCATAATATTGCTATTAACAAAAATAAAAAATTAAATAAAATAATATCCACCATCCTGGCACCTTGTTTCCTACACCAGAATGTGTATTCCAAATTTGTCATTTATTTAACAATTCTTTCATTTTATACATCATTATTCTACGGAGTTTTATTTATAGTCTAGTAAATAAAAAGAAATTAGATCAAAATGAATAAAACCAGAAATAAAAATAATAAAGTAAAAATCCAGAATTTACTAATTATAACTGATATTTAAATAAAATCATATATTCAACTACCTTTGCTGGAAGCCAGTAACACAAAATAACTTGTATTCAGCTATTCCTAATTTTTACCAAATAATTAAACAAGATAAACAAGATGTAACAAAGTATTCCATACTAATCTAAACTACATATTCTAACCTGTGGTTTCCAGTTGTAGCGGTGTTGATATCCGGTACCCAAACAGCGGGAGAAACAACCAAAATTGGCGGGGCTTGAAAATAATAAAAAAGCTATTAAATAATTCGAAATATTAATAGCGGATATCCCGGAAGTGGCCGATGCTACAAAAAAGTCATTAACGTTTACCAGTTATGCAAAATTAGATAAACTCCCTTTCGAATGAAGAGGACTACAGAAGCTACTCTCGGAAAATTCAAGGTATTCATTTTATTTGTGATGTAAATATTTTTAATATATGATATTTTGATCAGAATTGTTAGAGCAATTTCTCATAAAATAAAAAAATTCGAAAAGTGGTTCATTAAATGGTAGTATGTGGTAGGGGAGGTACTGAAATTAACTACCAAGCTTGGTATTTATTCCAAGTTTTGCATTTTAGTTATGCTGTTCAAAGACACACACAGACATTTTTCTAATGTTGGATAATTTTGTTGGATTCAGAACATACATTCGGTGAAATCTCGATAACGAATTTTTGGGTGGAATGCAACATTTTTTCTACCTATGTATACGTGGTAGAGAAATCAATAGACATTTAAAAAATCAAACCAATTATAGAGTAAATATTGACGGAAAGATATAAATAATTAAATAACGAAATGATAGTAAAGTAAAGAAATAATTGCAATTAATTGCTCCGTAAGTTAAACCACTGTATAACGTAATAAGCATGGGTTTAAAGATTTTTCAAAAGAGGGTGATTAACGTCATATAGGAAAGTGATGCAGCAGTCGAATAGGGAACACATTATCTTAAAGTTTCTGAGAAACCAGTAAGGAGTACGTTTAAGTCACGCAGGCCAATTCTGTAAATTAGGCAAAAGAAATTCTGAGAAAAGCGAAAGGCTCAGCTAGCAACAAAGTAAGAGACGTGCATGAAGAGGGTTAAGTATTGCCCCCAGCAAGATGAAAAGTCGGAAGGGGAAATAATAGGTAGGCGGAGCTAAAATAATAAATCAGAGAGTTGCTTTCACTCTGATTACGGCACTGGTACTTTACATTCATTTGTGCACATATTCGTGCACACGGTTGTGCATCCAGTTACTCAGGATACTTGTGTAATATTTTAAGCGCTTAGTGACGCGCTGTGTGAGTAAGATTTCGCGGTTATTGCGAGAGGTCACGCCGATAAGCATTTTAGCGGCTCACGGCAAGTTAC
This sequence comes from Deroplatys truncata, assembly GCA_030765065.1. Classification (NCBI taxonomy): domain Eukaryota; kingdom Metazoa; phylum Arthropoda; class Insecta; order Mantodea; family Mantidae; genus Deroplatys; species Deroplatys truncata. Next base: position 190,049,223 of record CM060981.1, read on the forward strand.
GCTACTAGTTTCTTTTGTTGTGGAAACAGTTATTCCAACTTCGAGTGCTCCAATTCAGAGTCAGTCTAAAAGGTTCACAACTCACTTCAATAACTCAAATATTAGTTTACAATAAATTTCTTAGTCAATTTAAACTGAAGTTATCTTAGCTTGCCACTAGAACAGCTGGCGCACGAGACAACAAACGAGCTACAAGATTACGGCAGCAGAATCAACAACGAAGCAGGTAAAGTAAACGACATCAAAAGTGCCGATCACCGTTACTGCTTAAAATTGGCACATCATCATGGTGAAATAATCCGGCTTCAAAACTGACGGCCATCGTTCCTGTATCATCAATAAGAAAGAATATCTCGGAAATGACGACAAAAAATTTTAACGCAAATCTTTAACGAGATTTCCTTTTTTTGTGCAGTTATTTGCCTGTGTCTTACGGTGCACCAACGATATAAAAATCGTTCAGAATGAACAGGACTTCAGAGGCTATTCCGTAAAAATTCCAAATATATATTTTACTTAGCATGCCAATATCTTAAACATATGGTATTTTAAACATCATTAGACCATTTTTAACAAAATCAAAAATAACAAAAACATTGCCTTGTAAATGGTAGTTTGGGGTGGAAGATTTTCTTACAAATGTTCGTGTGATTATGTTTGAAAGAAACTGAACTTAAAAAAATCAAGTTTGGTATTTAACCGACTTTTGGGTTTTCAGTTATGCTGTTCACAGAGATACAGATAAGTGTGTGCGCAGACACACACGCATGCACGCATGCAACACACAGACAGAAATTTTTCTAAATGTCTTTTCTTGGATTCGGTGAGGCTTAAAACATACGTTTCCGATGAAATCCTGATATCTAAGTTTTGCTGAAACGCAATGCTTCCTCCATACACTATATGTTAAGTAATAGAAACAAAACATCATGCACACGACTACATTATAGGCTATCACAGTTGTAGGGTGGAAGAAGTTTAATTTTATTTGGAAAATGCATAACACAATGTTGCCAAAGTTTATATATACAACTGTACCTGAAACAAATACCCTCATGACCTCCACTCTCAGTCCCCTTCCCTGGAAAAACAGCAAACCATAGCGCCGTAACTCTAAAATTGCCATAAAATGCACCCGCTGCCAAGCTCTGATAATCACATACGTAATCACGACTGGAAAGTACTTGAAGCAAAATATGCACCACCAAACCATACACTCAAAAGAGTAACTTGCATCAGCTTGGCTTTGTGCTGAAAGCTCTCAAAAACGCAAAGGGCTGCTTTATTTGAGGCGTATCTAGCCATCGGTGTGTGTGTGTGTGTGTGTGCATGATACCTTCGAACTGCTTGAATTTGACTTTACAAAAAATGTAACAGACCTAAACTCGCTAAAATTATTAATTCAAGCTGCAGTGGGAGACCATAAAAATAAGTATAAAAAATATGATGTGTTACATTCACATGACTTTCTCCACCATCTATCATATGTCTACAAACTATTCTTGCCCAAGCTTATTGTTTATATCTGCTTTGCGTTAATTGAGATAAACTTTTTCAGGTATCTGATAATTGTTTTTTCCATATAAGACGTGTTTAGCATAAAATTAGAAAGATAAAATCAGACCAAAAAATTAATGCCATAGCTGATATTTGAACCACGGTTCTTTGGTATTCCTTGCCATTGCTCATACCAACCGAGCTACCATGCAACATGTCGGCACGGCACGGGGATTTTCTCCCGCTGGAAAACTTGGCCCGGGGTGCACTTAGCCACATGAGGTCCCTGAGGGGCCAATTGGGGAGCTACATGATTGCAAAATAGCGGCTCCAGGTTTAAGGAGACCGCATATACAGGCTGGGAAGGACCTGGGGCACTGACCACGTCCTACCCTCCAGTACTGCACCCCACTCATGACGCCTGTTGTAGGTAGAGGTGAGGGACACAGTGCCCGGGCTGAAGGCCTTGGTCAGGCCACGGAGTTTAGTTTAGTTCAGTGGGGGTCAGATAGAGGCAGAGCTGTTCAAAACAAAAGCCTTCCGGTTGTTTAAAGAACTGCACGAAAGCCGAAGATCCGTGGTTAAAATTCCGGCTAAGACGTACCAATTTTCAGTCTGATTTTGCCTTCACAATATTCGCAGATATAGTTTCATTGCATATTTCGTTGTAAGTACAAGAGGGATAAGAGGAAGCCAAATAGATAGCAAGGTACTTAAAAGCGGCAACCTTTGGTTTTGAAATTCCGCACTCTTTCCATGACATCGCCAGAAATAAGTAAATAATGACACGACTGAAAAAAAAACTTGAATGTACAATTAAAATCAATATTAACGGATGTCTCGGAATGGCTGATGCCATAAAAATCTATTTTAAATAAATTGGATATTTTAAAGAGATCTGAATATTTGTATAGTACGTTTTTTGTCTCTTTTAACTTTTACTGTCGTAGAAAATTATACATAATTTGCTCTATATGAAATGGAACTTTACAGGCTACTCGTCAAATTTTCCAAATATGTTTTCTTTTACATGTAAATATCTTAAATATCCGAAACATTTTAATCAAAATCATTAGCACCAGTTTGAGAAAATAAAAGGTTTTCCAAAAATATTCCATGTAAGAAATGGTTTGGGATGGTAGATTTTGTTTAAATCTCGTGTATCATCCTCGGTATTTAGCTAGTTTGGTTTTCATTCTTAGTTTTTGAGTTATACTGCCCATGGACATACAAATTAGCTCTTTGTTCTAAAAACTCCTTTTTTGTATTCAGGGGGTCTCAAAACGTATTTTCGCTGCAATACTTTCCCTACATACTAATGTACGTGGTAGAGAATTTATAAAGAGTAAATGCCTACTTCGATGAGTGTAATTTTATTCCAAATATTACTATGTTTTTATGGCCACTATAGATCAATCAACAATTTCTCACTTGAGATTTGTACACTTTATTTGTCAAGTCCCACAAATACCAAAGCTACCGACAATTAAGTTTGGGGATCGTGGGAGCCAAATTCTTTACTAATTACCCTATCTTCAAACATTTCCTGAATTAAATTCAACGACTCATCCGTGGTATGCGCCGTAAAAGAGTCTTGTTGGAAAATTCAGACTGATATTAAAAGTCGGTAGCTGTTCAGAAAATGGTGTGAGTAAGACATTCTAGCACCCATGCATTTATTGTTTGTTAAAAAAATATTACCATTTTCGCGTCATGAAAGGGAATCTCTTGTGTAAAATTGGGTTTCTCTCCGCTCCAATGTCTGTTATTTTGTGAAGAAACATAGCCATATAAATGGAACCATGCTTCGTCGCAGAAGAATATTAAGCGTAATTACTCTCGTTTCACAAAAAAACAGTTAAAAAATCTTAGCCGACTCTGATGATCACATGAACAATAAGGTTTATGTAACAAACTATCATGTATTGTAAGAGCTGAAAGAAAATCCAGGCGAGAAATTTACTTAATTTCCGATATTGAACTCTCGAGTGTGAATGAAAATTTCCTGAGAAAATGTCAGAATTATAGGGATAGAGAAGCACAACATTTTCAGCATCTCCTATGATAAGGTATATGCTTATTATCATTGTAACTGTATAAGTGTGAGAACTTGAGACGGTTGCGGAGATATTATAATTCTTGCGGCGGGAGTCCGAGCTGCGGCGGCTGGCACGAAAGCAGCCATGCGGGACTGCAGTGCGAAGGAAAAGCTATTTATGTAGGATATTAAACAATCGTGGGACGTCCCCTAAGGTTGTAGTAGCTTTGCGGGATTTGATTCCCACTAACGACATTGGGACCCTCGCTCTTTAAGTGGCCTAAAATAGGGTACACTCAGCCTAAGATCCTTGAGGGGCCACTAATTTATTTAGATACATGATGGAAAAGCAGCGGCTTCAGTCTCAAAAACCGCACCAATTTGACTGGGGTAAGCGGCATACTGGCTACATGTCACCCCCGTTACTGCACTATGTTCATGATTTGTGTGGACAGAGACAGAGAATGTAGCGACTGTGCGGTAGGTCTTGGTTAATTAGTGCCGTTTTGAAAAGGGTTCACATCTTCTATAGCATATAAGTATCCTTAGCTTTCATAGTAGACACACACACACACATACGCACACACGTGTGTGTAGCTATAACGCTAACCAGAAGTTTGAACTTACTGTGAAATTAACCATGAATATAACTGAATAACAAGAAACTTGATAAAACATCTAAGGCTATAACTTCGAGAATAAGTGAAGATAAAATATTTGTGTACTTTAAAAAAATCTAAAGCGCAAGCATGGGTAATTTACTTTTTATGTAATAAAGACCTATTGTTCAAACATACTTATTTATAATAGACAGTTCGGCATTTAAAACGGTTTCTGCAGTTTTTAGTGGACGTAGATGATTATTTCTGGAACATTCTGTGATTTCCTACACTAAAGTTTTTTCTTCTTTTATGACGACTCTGTCCAAATATGTCCACATTCCACCTAAGTAACCGTTGTGAGCTGGATAACAGTATACCATCTACCGCATCAACCAACTTGGCGAGTTGATGTATAATACAAAACCAAGAGCAATATCCATATGGGAGGTGCATCAAACTAGCTCATTTCGGTTATAACATCGCCAATGCGTGCCCAAATAGACACAGGAAACGGCACCTGTGTGGACTAGGTGCAGAACAAATTAATTATGTAAAACAGAGTCACCCTTTGTGTCAAGTCATAATTTTAGGTTCCGCAATGACCCTCTAGGAGCATAAAGTGGAGGAGAGGTTGAGGTTCCAGGCTAGAATCACTGATGCAACGTGGAGTACCACAACTGTTTGGGTTAATATACAGCGTTCTCTTGACCTGCTCTAAGTTATGCTGAAATTAATTACAGGAAGCGATAGAATATTACCAATTAGATCTTTCTTAAAGGAACTATTTTCTACATTCGTAATAAGGGATAACATGATAATATAATTATTAATTTCTCTTATGTATTTGCGTAAATACAGGAAATATTGCATTCCACTCAAAAATTCAATGTCGAGTGCTTATCACATTAAGGCTCCCTAAAGCCCCAAGAAAAAGTATTTTTAGAAAAAACCTTCATGTGTAAGTCTATCTGTGTGTGTGTGCGCGTGTGTGTGTGTCTATGTGTGTGTCTAGTTATAACAAGATAACTAAAATCTGAACTCCGATAAATTAAAACTTGGCATTTAATTTCAGTATTTTCCAAAGATGTGACAAGAAGATTTTCAAAGAAGTTTCTCACCCCAAAATAACCCTCATATGGGTCTTTTTAATTTGCAATTTATTTTTTCAAAAATAGCTCTAACGATTTTCATTAAAATGTTATATATTTAAGACATTTATATGACAATTAAAGTACATGTATTGAATTTTCTGGGACAAATCTGAGAAACCCTCTTAATTTATAAGGAATTTTTATAATTCGGTATAACTAGTGAACCATATAATATGGACAAAAACTTTGCACAAAATAGCTCTCTTAATACAGAGTATTATATCTCTTTAATACACACAATTTATTTAAAATAATCTTTATGTGATATCAACAATACGTTTTATACGTTAATATTGATCTTAACTGTTCAATAATTGTTTATTTTTATAGTGATGTAGCTATTCACTTGTTTCTCGCGATGTAATGGAAACCGTATGAAATTTAAGGGCCAGAATATTGTGAATGTCCAGTTTTCACTGTCACTTCATTAAGTTCTCTCTGTCCTTTCACTGTTTTGATCTAGTTAAACTTTCACTAAGACTACATTTAGTTTACACTCTCACTTCATTAATGTGAACAACTTGTGTTTTTCGTCATTTTACTTTTTTTTGTGACGTAGCCGCGTATTGATAGATGCTTGAAGCAGCCTCTTCTACGTCTACTTCACTCTCTAGGGAATCGAACACAAGACGTTCCTCAACTCCCGCAGTAGCAGCACTCGCTGTACTCGCGCTGTCATCACAAACTCGCTTGTAGAACCGCACTTGATGTCGGAGCAGAAACGCGCTTACCAGCTCACTAACTCACCAGCAAAAATGCTCGCTTATATAACAGCAGGAATGTTCCACATAGTTCCAGAACACTTCAGAAGTGGAAAGAAGGGAAACTTCAGGAAGATTCTGGTTATCTGGTGAAAGCGCTTCTGGTGTTTACCCTGGGCGAGAACGCTAATTATCTACATTTATCTTCCCGACGTCGACCTTCCGATTGTCTTGGGCCATAGCAGTTACGTCACAGTATAGTGACATCTGACTATTGATTCTGTTTTCTGTATGCACCTCATACTTATAACGAACTGTGTAGTAGCAACTACTTCCGCAAAATTTATTTCGATTAATATGAAGGAAATAGAAAAATAAGCTTTGTAGTAGCTATATAAAAATAAATTATATTGGATAAAGAAAATCATGTGAGTGCAACACAGATATGTTTTAACATGACCGTTTTCCTCCCATCTTGACAATATTAAATTTTTAAACTATTTTTATATTCAGGATCTAAATATAAAATCTTTCAATACATTGTCATGAGTTTGTTATATTCCCCTAAATATAATAATATTACTGTTGCGCGTTTTCTTTATATTCATTTTTTACAAATGTAGAGAATGTAATATGCTAATCTCCTATTTCTTAAAAACGAGATGTTAATGTTATAAACATTTTATGTCTAAGGTTAGGAATGTGTTTCTTCCTATACTTGATACAATTTGAATTTAAATATTTATTGATTTTGCACCTTGGGTATGCAGAGTTCTAAAAGTCTAGGAGAAAGCTTTTCTGAGTGTTCCTAAACACAATAGTTCTTTCTTCTATACATTCAGAATATCCAAGTTTCCTAATCGAGAAGCTTAATTTTGAAATTTCATAATTAATATTAATAATTCAGTGCACAGGAATGTACAACAAAATATGTGCTTATGATGTCAACATTTAAAGCAGTGTTCCCGTTTGATAAAAGTGTGTGTCTTTTAGAATGAACCTTTACCAATTGATCTGGGTTTTGCATCTCAGTCAAAGGCTAGCTCACCTTTTCACTTACGGCCAACAAAATTCCACTATTACTGATACCGCCGAAAAGTCCGTCGTTAAAATAATAAAAGTGTTACAAAATAGAGTGATTAGTGTTGACTATCGCCCTCCCGCTGTTCAGATCTAACATTCTGCGATTTTATTTTTAGGGGGGTAGCCTGAAGGATAAAGAGTACAAAACAAATCCTCAAATCTGAAGTTAAGCACACGAAATGAAATGGGAAACATTATAGGGGTGGAACTGTGAGTAAATTCGTGCTAATTGGAATGTGTTCACCCGGTACATTGATTGACTGATCAGCTGGGGAACGACGACAGTTCCAGCGTTTGCTTAGCGTAAGTTTCTATGGCCTTAAGAAGCGAGGTTAGAGTACAAGCGAGGTCGACTATCACATGTTCAATTACCGAGAACAAAAACACATGCAGACGGTAAGGATATATTATGGAAGCCATGCAATTTATTTCTTATATGCTAACTAGCTGTGGTGATTTTATTTCCTCTTAAAATGAAATTGTTTTCCCAGGTGTAAAATGCATCCAACGCAATAACCCAGTCGATCTTCTGTAAAATATATATGCAATACAGGCATGCTTATTTAACGTGCCATGTTATTTATATTTTCTCGGTACTCAGTTTCACAGCATTTGAAGAACCCTTAGCTCCATTTAGGGCCTAATCGGATTTTTAAAACGCATAGGATTATTTTAGACATTAAATATAATGAATACTTACCTGTATGGGTAAGAAAAATAATTAACCTTTCGATTTTGACATAGTTCGAAAAACCGAAAACAAATAAAATCATTCACTGCGCCGAGGAAAGAATTTTTCAATAACTTAATGTTGGTCAGATCGTGCATTAAACCACCATAACGTGCAATCCCTAACATGCATGTATGTTCCTCTTTAAAGATTTAGTTTTCAAGTTTGCATAACCACTACTCAAATGTTAAGAAAATTACATTTTTGTACAGCCATGCTTCTGGATACAGTCAGAATAAAACCTGAATTTTATTTTTAGCTTCAGTAGCTAATCAGTTTATAAAAGCAAATATTAAAAAAAGGTAAAGATTTAAACTTTGTGTTTTCAAGTACACAAGAGACTATAGGTAAACTGAATTGACGAAAACCCGCATAATCAGAAACAAACCATTAAATGAATACAAACCTTGATGTACCATAATGAAATGTGGATCACTGCAAAAACAGAAGAGTTGAAAGCCGTCCAGATTAGAGGTCTGCGATCGCTATCAGGACTGTCAGAAAAACCAATGAAACGTAATCTCACACACTTTAGTTTTGTATTTCTGTGATACTGGCCGTGGTAAAGGTATTTATTGTTAGCTTGAAGCGTGTGACCAACGGGAATCTCTACGCTACCTGCGGTGCCAACATTAGAAACGTGTACATTCATACGTATTTGTCTAAGGACGCACATATTTTCGTGGTGAAAAAGTCAGCAAAAATCAATCAGGATAAACAGGAAATTCTGATTAATGAGGACGGATTAATCAAGGTTCTTTTAACTAAAGCTTCATCTTGTAGATTCACATGTTGCCTTTACAATAAATATGAATGCTGACTGTAACGGTGTGCTACTGAAGTCCGGAATGCTGATTTCAAAGCTCCAAAGTCGCTCTTTTTCTTCTTCTACTTGTCCTAAATTACCTAAACTTACCTAGCTACTCTTATCTGAGTCTGTAATGAGAGTTAAATAAAATCAGGTGTTACTGCTTGTCTGGATGTATTCCAGTTAAATAAACAATAATAATGAAGCTCCTAAACAGTTAAATATTACACTTGTCCGTACACTTAGCAATTTCCCAACTTACATATTATTTCCCACTAACTATCTGCTTTCTTGTCAAGATCCAAGTTAAACCTACATCTGAGTTCACACGCCAACCCCCCCCCCCCACTCAGGACGGACATGAACCGGAACCTGCGGCAGATTCCTGTTCAACCCTGCTGTGCAAAAGAACATTTATTAGGTAGTATAGTTTTGTTAACACTTTCAACTTCGGAATTTTTACTCACTTGTGCTAGGTTATTGAAGGTCCAACAATTTGACTAATGGTAAACAGGGACGTTTTAATTGCCTTTCTTCACAACACAAACCTCTCTTGCCTCATCCTGCTACAATGTTTGCGGTTCGGCACACGATCCAATTTCCGTAACAATTTAATTTAAACTGCTAGGTTTACAATAATTGCACTTACAAAATGGTTAATTTTGTCCACCAGCTTTGTTCTTTGTTCTTCCATGAACCTGGAAACGGAACGCTTTGAAAATTGGGGTTTAAATTCATTTCAATTAATTTAAACGTAATACAGACAAGAAAGGATGTTTTCTACAAAACCAACTCCTTTCCGGAATCCAAACTGTTTTTATTGTGTGGTGTATCTCCACGTGTAGTAAAAACTTGATGTGTTACATTTACATGACCATCACTACCCATTACCGTTTACTTTTGTATCTCTTGTGCAATTAATTTTTCTATCTACTTCGCATTTATCGAGATGGACGTTTGCAGATAATGTTTCGTTACATATTTCGTTGTAAGTAAATAAAAGAGAGATACAGAATACTCATTTTATTGAAAAGTTTCATACTTTTTATTTTCTCAAAAATGGCTGCAATAATTTTGATTTAAATACCATATATTTAACATAATATATCACAAAATGTAGCTTTTCGCTCGATAAGTAGTTGTCGGTTGAACGTCTGGTTCTGGAGGTGACCTCTTGACCTCCTCGTTGTCTTTGACATGGAAGTGTTGATCTGAGGGTCTGTCCTTGTCGAAATTATCCCTGCCTGTGAATTGAGAAGCGTGGGCATGGGGAAGAATTTGGGATCACAGTGATTGTCAGAACACCTGAAGAAATGACTACACTTTTCTAACACCGATCCCTGGGGTTTGTCCCTGCAAGATTCACTTTCGTGGTTTCGCTTTCCGCGTTAGCACTTACCTTTGTTTCCTATCAGGCACACGTCTTGGGTATAAACTCATCACTAGATATTCACTGCTCTCAGACGGCACTACTATTTATTTTGTCTCGGCACTAATTACCTTTCGGCCGCGTGCTTGACCGTTCTTTAGATGCACAAATTTAATTACTGTAATAGCTCCGATTTAGTTCCTTCGCGAATGCTATTGATCGCCATTTGTTTACATTCACTAATTCTGCACTAAGTTCTTAACAATTTGAAGCGGATAACTGAAACTTTCTTTTCTTTATTTCGCACTAACTTCGGAGAATAACTCGTAACCGCATCTCACATTCTTCTCTCGCATCGCAAGCATCTTCAAGCAGTGAAATTGCTAGAGTGACTCTCGAATCTCGCTAATATATATATAAATATATATATATATATATATATATATATATATATTGTTATACACCGGGATGAGGTCAAAAGATTTTGCTGCTAGATATTAAATTTTGTTACCGCGGCATAAACATTGGGGGACGTAGACCCTCGGGCAGCGAGAGGACCAGGAACTTAGCTGCACAAATTTAAAGCAGGTGTGGATATTCATAACAAAACACACATTTAACAGATTACCTGTGGTTTATTAAAATTGATATAGTGCCATCGTTCACAACAGATTACAGGATAAACATTGGCGGGAGATGCTCCACACTCACACGAAAACACGCACACAACACCTCGGCCTGAAGACACACATTCGACGCACTCTACTAGTCGACTGACGCCACTAGAATAATGAGGCTCGTCCCTCTACTTGCCATCACCCCAGTGACTAGGAGGTGCGGAGGTAAATGCCGCGCCAGGCATGAATTCAAACTCCCAAACGAAATAATTAGTTTAACAATGTAATGCTACAAAGCAATAATGTGTCCGATGCCACAATGCACACACATACACGCTACATTTTATATATATATATATATATATATATATATGCTGACTACCTTAATTTACTCGGAGTCAAATCTTCCTGCACCATAACTGCCTACTTTACTTTACGCTAAGCCACACCCTTCTTCCATTGGCTGGGTATTAAACTTTCGAACATCAACGGAGAATATCCGCCCGGACACAAAAGAATATGTGTTTGCCTACCCACATGCTTGAACATTAACAGTGAAGTCACAACAGAAATTTTCCCTTATTTTTAGGAAATCTTTCCTTAAAACAAAGAGCAATAGCGGGCTGTTTATTTGTTAATCTTTATAAAAATTAAAATTCTCTTAGTATGTTTAAAGTGCTTGTCACTGATATAATTTATGATACACTCAGGCTAAATCTACGGAACTTTATTAAATCTAACAAGAATAAATTGACGATAACTCTTTAACAAATGATATGTATTTACTACTTTTATGCCTCAAGAAATATTGCTTCAATCTTGAATTTTCTGGTGAAAAACCAGATGAATTCCTGCTTTCGGAAGAAATGCTGTATAACCTTGTGTAATAGGTAAATCATAACAGAAAAACACGTACTACATAAAATGTAGATCCCTTTAAAATACCTAATTTATTAAAATAGCCTTTCTGTGTCACTAGCCATTTCCAGTTATTTCTATCGATATTAGGAAAAGGGTGGGCTAATTTAGGTCAGAAACTCGTACCTATAACGAAATGTGTAATGAAACAATATTTGCAAATGTTTATCTCGATTAATAATAAGCAGTTATCAATATTCAAAGCATTATCACTAGAGAAAACACGCACAACAGCTACCAAAGGTCATTGATAGGCAGATAAAAACCGTTTGAGGACTGTTTGCAAACGCCAAAGGATGGGGTGGTTGGTTACCTGCGATGTCCCTACGTATGGTCTAGCAAAAGTCTAACTTTATTTTCTTCCGTCCTGGCTTAATGTTTAGAAATTCCTATATCTGATAATAAGCCTTGTAAAACTAGGTTTTAAAAGCTGTATAAAATCAGCTGCATGGAGAAAGTCATATGAATGTTAAATACGATGTCTTTATGTCTTGACTTATTCATTTCCAGGTTTCACACTAGGTCGTCCTCCGTGAACTAGTGATACCGTGCTAGCCTCTAGTTCCCAAGGTCGCGGGTTCAAATCCGGCGGAGGGCGATGGATTTTTTGGGGCGTAAAAATCTGTTTCATGGCTTCCTTCGGTGTCGTAGATTTACGGCACGTAAAAGAACCTCAAGCCTGATAAAGAGGCCTCTGAGCAAAACTACCGGTCTTTCACGCCCAATATGGAATGGGACGCTAAGAACTATAGTAGTTAAAGAGCGTCCATTAATAAAACTCAATTTAACACTAGGTTCTGTTCTAATTGAAGGGAGCACAGTGTTAACTTCGTTTTGTTCTTAAAATTTCATTTCTGCTCCTTTTAGGTATACTGCTATGAGTTTTATTTATAGTGATCCAAGTATCACGATTATTTACGTAAACCAGTGGTAATTGCAGTATTAGCTGCGAATTAAGGACTAAAATTGTTGAAAGCAGAAACGTATTTTTAAAGAATGTCCATAGGTATGCTTAACTGCACATAGCTTAAAACACATTTGTGGGTAAATTTTCACTTTGCGGTCTTAGGGCCTTGCATCTCATTCACGAATATATTGTACCATCATTCGTATTCTGGAACTTGTGTTGGAGTAACCCTTAGCACGCCACCGTCGTCTTAAATTATGAGCCATTATTAAACGAGAACATATATACAAAATAAACCACGTAATACAATATAACACACTGAACAGACAATAATACCTACCGTAATTACGCGAATCTAATGCGGCATTGAATCTAACGTACATCCAAAATTTGAGGCTTGGTTGTATGAATACAAAAGAATATAAAAAAGTGTTGGTTGACGAATGTAATGCACATCAATGATAGGATTATTTTGTACAACATTGAATTTGGCGTAACGTTTCAGAACATACCTTGCATTTATAAGTAGCCTATTGTTGCATAACACAGTCAATGTTAAAAATATTATCACTACCTACTAAAGTGAACCCGAAATACTTATGCTGTATAAACATTTGAAATGAACAGTTACTACTGCCAGTATTATAAGTACCTTTCTTATAGCTTTAGTCGCAAATAAAGCCAATTTCTGTTGCCGCCATCAGCGAACGTACCTCTCCGCTACAAAGAACCCTCTTCCTGCCTTTCGTTGCCTAATTTTTGTTCGGCATAGGAATCACTTTACCTTAAAAGTAACGTCATAAAATGTTCTTCTGTTTGACTTCTATTTCCTGATCACCTACTAATTCAATATTCGCATTCGGATCATTATTACAACATTAGGCAACGAGGTCGAGCGTACCACAGTTTGAATACTGCGTTTGGACAAAAAAACTTGCGCATTGTATTCGCAAAATTACGATATAATAACTTTAAGCTTGTGGTGCCGTCTTTTTTTGTAAATACACTGGTGTGCAAAACCTAAGGACGAGATGGGTAAAGTAACATAACAAGTAAACTATTGGGTGGAAGTAGATGAAGGTGTGGAAGTATATTGCCAGAAGTCTCTCACACGAACACAGAAAGCTGGACGTCACATGGCGTGAGTGTAGCGAGCCTATAGTGCCAAATGTGTATGGTCGCGCAACACGGGGCAGTTGACGAAACAGGACAAGACGGTGTGTGGCAATTAGCGAGATGTTACGATGTACTGTAGTGGTGTTCTTCATTGCAACATGGCCCGTAGACACCATTTGGATGACTTCACACGGGGAAGAATCATCAGGAAACTGGAAGAAGGGCAAAGTGTGACGAGTGTTGCTCAGGAGTTTGGAATTGCTTACAGCATTGTTTCGCGTGCATGGGGAACCTTCCAAACCACAAGCACTGCTGTCCCAAGGAGAGGTGGTGGTCGATCACGCTCAACTACAACAGCAGGTGACCGCTACATTGTGCAACAGGCAAAAAGGGATCCACGCAAAACAACGGTTGCAATTGCAACCACATTTAACAGGACAAATAGGCACGTAATTTCACGATACACAGCACGGCAACTACACAGAGGTAGTCTCTTTACCCGACGGCCAGTACGTGCCATTGACATTCGCACATCGGCGGCACCGTTTCCGATGGTCCCAAGAGCATCAAAATTGGACTAACGAGGAATGGGGTCGCGTGCTCTTCTCGGATGAGAGCAGATTCAGTCTAAGTAGTGATTCTCAACATACCCTCATCTGGCGAGAGGGTAATGAACCTAGGAACACCCTTGAACATGTTGTTTTTGTGGTCCGGGTGTTATAGTTTGGGGAGGCATAATGTTACATGGGCGCACCGACCTCCAAATCTTGGAATACGGTACGCTCACTGGTCAACATTATTGTGATATTGTACTCCTCCGCCATGTGCGTCTTTTCAGGGGTGCAGTCGGCCCTGACTTCATTTTTATGGATGACAATGCGCGACCGTATCGAACAGAACAGGTGGAGGATTTCTTGGAACGAGAGGATATTCGGCGAATGGACCGGCCTGCCCGTTACCCCGATTTAAATCCCATCGAACACGTGTGGGAAGCTTTGGGAAGACGCTTTGAAGCACATCCATATGCAACAACCACAATCCAGCAATTGTCAACAGCACTGGTGGAGGAATGGAGCGCCCTAACACAATAACTGCTTACCAACCTTGTGGCCAGCATGGGAACACGATACAGAGCATGCATTGCTGTCCGGGGTGATCATACACCCTTTTAAGCACCATTTATCTGTTTCTGTAAATCTAGAGAGCCATCATATGTCGCATTGACGTTAGTGTAGCTATAGTCTATGAATAAAAGTGGCATTTCAGTTCGTCTCATTGCATATTTCGTTTAGTTGCCTACTGTAGCATACCGTAGCAGTTCCCTTTATGTATGATTCAAGTTTCATCGAGCTATGTTACTTGGCAGTCACAGCATGCGAAAATTGCTTTTGTCCTTAGGTTTTGCACACCAGTGTATTTGGTGACATGGTTCCAACGCTGTGATCAACATTACCGTTAGAATTTAATATTTTGCAACACTGTGTGTTGCTTCGATTGGTATGCTGCTCATAGTCGGACTTCAAAGATTAAAAAATAAAGCATATAAACCAATAAAACAAAACAATAATTTGGTTTTAAGCTCATGCTTAGTTTTAAACTTGTGGTACCGTCTTCTTTTTAGTGGATAAATATTTGGCGACATGCTTACCTATGCTGTGATGAACGAATTAGCGATAAACACTTTCTTCTATTTGATTGCAACGCATATAGGTAGCTATAAGCTTAAAACTGCCATTGTTGTGAACTTGACGCACATTTTGCAATAACACAACCAACAGAACCAATAATTTATTTTTAAGCGCGTTTTTAATTTTAAGCTGGT
The DNA here is from genome assembly GCA_030765065.1 of Deroplatys truncata. Lineage (NCBI taxonomy): Eukaryota > Metazoa > Arthropoda > Insecta > Mantodea > Mantidae > Deroplatys > Deroplatys truncata. The sequence goes on from CM060981.1 coordinate 190,064,582, forward strand.
GATACCGTCTTCCTTTTAGCGGATAAACATTAAGTGACATGGTTATCAACGCTGTGATCAACGTATTATTTTGTTTGATTGCACCAAATAGGCGGCTATGAACTTAAAACATGCCAATTGTAGTGAAATCTAATTATATTTTGCAAATATTTTGGAAATTAATATGTAATTTTAGAATTTAATATATTTACGACAGTCTAGAGACAGCTGTTTCGATTTATATTGTACTCTTAGTCCGAACTCTCGGAATTAATTCATATTCCACTGCCCTTTATGATTTAATTATTTTTTCTTTTTTGGATCTGTTTTTAAGGTCCTATAGATATATCGTACCACACACTGATTAATATTTTGCCAATTTACCATATACATCTTTCCTCTTACATATACATCTATTTCTAGACATCTAAAGTGGTGTTATGAAGCTTTTATCCTTTAAAGCCGGTTCATTTTAACTCTTTCTTGCTTTTCGTATATTTATGCTGTTGTAGCTGGTTTGCTGCGTTCTAGGACATCATCTTTTTGCACTATAAGCATACCATCTGTCTTAAAATACATATTGTGGTGATCTATGTTTCAGGAATGAATTACTTTGTGTGAAATGAAGTTCAGTTATAAGAAATCCTCTTACTTACTAGTTATTAATAAAAATATAACCAAAGGTTTCTCGTTCTTTAATTTGATTGCACTCAACTTAACAACTAAAAATAGTTGTTTCCAGTCAGCTTTTCTCATTTTCTTATTCCTGAGAAAGGTTCCGCTTTCTAAAAGCTAAATCATATTTTATAGTGTTCCAAATGTAGCCTATAAGTACTCATGCCTCTAGGGTGCTGTGTCTTTTAGGAGTTCAGCTTTAATAATCATTAAAATTCTAAACACAAAGTTAGACTATATTCACTATCTGGCTATCCTTTCACATGTAAATGCCAATGATGTGATCGAAACTGGGACAAGATTTGCATTACAAGGCGCTTCTGTCCCAATTTTGTGGAATACCTATAATGTATATCCTGGAGTATTTCATCAGTCTTGTTTGTGTGCGGATGACATATAAATACATTTTCTCTCGAGTTTTGCCTTATCCGTTGACTTTTTGAGAACAATAAGTCATTCTGTATCAACTTTGGTTTGTCTTCTTGTTATTGTCTTGTAGTTGTATGAGGATGGTAGTTACAAACATCGTATTAGTTAAACTGATTTTTCATTTCATGCAAAAGTGGAAAGGGAGAATCGGATTCGAAAACTTCATATTTTATATTTAGTTTATCATAAATTAAATTATCTTGTTACATATTCAAGTAGGTAAAACAACCCTTCATAGTAATCGAAAGGAACGAAAATCACCAAAGAAAATCAATTTTTTTTTATAATTCTTGGAAAGACTTAATGATTTTTCAAAGAGCTCCTCGAATAAAAGGGATTAATACTACTAAGGTTTTAATAAAGAAAATCACTACTAAATAAAAAAAAAATACGTTTCAAAAATTTGGGTGAAAAGTCAACTATCTGTTCAGCGGCGTTTTAGCTAAGGGGTAGGGTGCTCTTCCAAGCATATGGGGTTTACCTAGTGGAAGGAGATAGAGTTTATTTGGTCTAGGGCAAGTAGGGATAAACACGCGCGACTTTTGGCTGTTTTCCTGTGCACGCGTCACGCGCGGGACGAATTCAGTATATTGGTACTCCTCCCACTAGCTAATGCTTTACCTGAGATATAAGCCATTCACCCCCTCCCCTAGCTAAAACGTCGCTGACCAGGCTTTCATTTATGTTAGCATTGAAAATAAACTTATAATTTAGGCAATAAAGTAATTCCCGAGATTTCCATAGCGATTCTGAGATTGAGAGCGAAAATAAAACTGAAAATAATTTAGTTAAAGTAAAAAGTATGAAAAACGAGTGATTGTGAGAAAGTGTTATTGTAGAAAAGAGGAGGAGGAGAAATCTAGTATTATTCCTAAATATAATGAAAAATCTGTGAATACGCCCAATATCTAACATAAACCTGAAAAATAATTTAGCAACAACAGCAACCGAATTAAAACCAGAATTTGTTCAAAATACTCAAGATTTGTTATAAATGTACAGAAGCATTGTATAAAACTTTAAAAAATACAATCAGTGTACAAATTAAAGCAACACGAGTTATATGTCAAATGACATGAAAACAAATAATAAAATAATGCTACAACACATTTGAGCTCAGAAGGTTTTGCTGAGTCAGCATTAAAAAGATATTAATAATTGGTGAAAATAAATGAGTAAATTTGTTTCCAAGGATGAACTACATAATGTAGCTAATACATATGGGATATAAAGGCGAACCAGTCACACATATGAAGAAATTTGGAGATACCTTCCCATTCGCGGCCTGAAATGGCTTTATCATCAGCTTGTACACATGATATTCGCAACATTAAAGGCCATTTGAGCGTCTAAAACAATAATAATAATAATAGTTAATAATAAGGGTAAATAAATATATAAAATCAGATCATACATCCTGGTGTAGCCTCAGATGATGGGACATGTAGTCGCAGACTTTAATGTATTTTATTTTATTTATTTTAATACCTGATCATAAAAATCGATCGAAATCAGTTGGTGAATCTACCTCGTATATGAAATATCTAGAATAGTTCCCAAGGAATATGTATGAAATGGAATAATGTAAATGGACAGTACGATTCATGGGGCAAGGAGGAAATGTTTTGCACAGTAGGCATAAGAACATAAATGGAGATAGTTATTAGTTAGTTTTAACAGATACAAAAAGAAGAATATATTATATGTATGGCAATTTTGGAGATATGAACGCAAAGCATAATTTTAGAGATAAATATACGCATTAACATTAATGTTTTTAGAGGATTAAAGGCACGTTAAGTATGTGTATCTTTCGGCTTTATGTAAATTTAAATGAATCCTCGCCTTATTTCCTGATAAAATAATGCCTATAGTGAAGGGATAATTACGGATTTTAGGAAAAGTCAGGATAATTTATGAAAATGAAAACATGTATAAAATAACTTTTGAGGACTGTAAAATAAATATTTATACAGACAGGACACAGTTAGTAAGCTAAGAAAACAGGATTTAGTCGCGGCAATAATTGTAGGTGCAAATGAACATTAAATGGAATTGAATTATTTATTTGTAATTAATGGTTTTACTGTGCATTGGTAACAAAGACACACGAAGTTTAAGCCATTTTAATTCATATATTTGGCAGTATAAAGCAATACTAACTATTTTTATAACTTTAACTGTAGAATCCGTAGCTATGGTCGTGTTGTTTCATTAAATGCGGAGATTTTCCTCCGTCTCTTTCGTGCTTTCCTGCTGTCTCTCCCTCTTTCGCTCTCACTCTGTCTAAACATATGACTCTTTCCCTTTACAATCCGCTTTTATTTTCTTCCCTCTTTCTATAATTTCCAATAACATTTGCTTGAAATTAACAGCTTCAAATATATCCCCCATTATTCGTTTGATCTTGCATGCTAAAGCAGTGCACTTTGGAAGTATCAGTTCTCTTGTCAATCATGAATTGGTGTAAAGAGCTCATAATACAGTATAATGGCTAGCATTTATGTTATATTTTCTTTTTAAACCACATACTTCTGTCTCAGCTTTATTTCCTTTTTACATTTTTAGTCGTGTTTAAACAATTTTTGCGATTACTTATAGTGATTGACGTGAATTAGAAAATAAATTTTTTTCCGAAATATTTCCAAACTAGTAATTAAAGTAAACAATAATAAATGGAGAAGGCTACGTGACTATTACACATCAGAGTTTTCAGTGAAATATAAATAGTTAAAATTTAAATGACCAGACTGCTATAATTTTCATAATATAAATTATAACAGCTTCAGAAGCATGTAATAGAAATAAAATATCTCTGACAACTGAAGGAATAAACAAGGGAAAGTGTAATTTTAGACCAATTCTTTGAAGGGAATGTAAGAGAAAAATGTGACCTAATGCTTTAAACAATTTTCTAAGTATGAAAAGTGCATTAGGAGGGAAAGAAAGAGAGAGAGATAGCATTTAAAATTTATGCTGAGAAACCCACCAACGTCTCAGTACAGGTCGTTTTAAAGTCCGCACTGGACAACCCTGAGGACCCGTACAGCCTAGGCTCCACCGCTGTCTTCAAACTTGGGGATTATTATTCAAAGCCTCCGACAGGTGAAGAGAGAGGTACGTCACTCAAAATGACTGAAGTAAACAGCGGAATGCAAACTACCGACCATGACGTGGAAATGCGTCCACCTGCTGAAGGCACTGCTCGCTTTAAGACAATAATCTACTTAGTGCCGCAAGAATGGACTCGCTGCATGAACCGCAAAATACAACTGGGGAGAAAACAACATTCAACAAATGAAGAGTAGGTCAAGATACGTATATAGTTTATGAACTAAAGGATTACATCAGAAGAATTACTAGTCTCTGGGCATTTTTATCTGTTCAACCCCTTGATTATAGTAAAATGTAAAAATCAGCGCCTCTTTAACCTCCCTTGCCAAAAAAAATCTCTTGTATTGCGATCACAGGACTTTTCTGCTCACTCCTCCACATACTATACTTAAAATGTTTCTAGCATTCTATCATTCTTGTTAATCCAGGTAAATTTTCAGTTCACCTGTTACACATTTCCAGTTACACATTTTATTGTAGAATAAATACGTGAAGCGATAGTCAGAATTCTAACCACCGTGCCGCTATGTGATGGCTTTGAAGCTTTGCATGACCATAAGAAGAAAAGAATACACACATAAAATAATTATTTGAAGTTTCAAAGAAATAGCAATCAATATTTCGGAAATTATGAAAGCCCCAAAAAATTCCTTGGCATGATTGTGCGCTTTAACGATTTACCAGTTATACAAATTGTCCAATTTTTAACTGTCACTCAGTTCTCACTGTCACTGTTCTAAGTTCTTATCTAGTTCAACTTTACTGGGAATTCACTTGATTCTGTCACTTCACTAAGGTGAACTGTCACAATTCTCGTCATTCACTTCCTTCGTGACGTAGCCTCTTCACGCCGGGCGGTTCACTTCACTCAAAAGTCGAACACAAGACCTCCACAAACCGTCGCTCCGCAGTAGCACTCGCTTCACGTCCCAACACCTGTCACCAACATGCTCGGAGAATCGTTCGTGATATCAGATGGAAAACTCAGCTGCTTTCCCAACCCGCACTCAACTCGCAACTGACTTACTCAATAACTCTCACCACGCAATGACTGCCGTTCGCGAGAGCGCTCGCTTATATGGTCAGTGGAATCTTTCCACAAGATTCTTAACGTTCTAGAACTATTTTGATACACTTTCTGGAGGAGGAAGAGAGAAGCAGCTTACAGAAGGTTATAGTTATCTGCCGATAGCACGCCCGGTGTTCACGCTGGCGAGCGGCAGCAATCTGTGTTTACTCGATTGCCCAGCGTCGAACTCCCTATAGCTCTGGGCCATAACCGCTGCGTCGCAATATACATTATATTTGTCATGAAAGTATATTAAACGCATGGTAGTTAATACACATCGTTAGAGCCATTTTTGATAAAATAAAAAATAATGAAACATTTTTCGTACAAGCTCCATTTTGGCGGGATTTCCCTAAAATGCTTCATATCGCATTCTTGAACGATGTTGAATTTAAATACCTAGTGTGGTGTTTAAGCGAACTTTAGTTTTTAGGTTATTCTGTTTACAGACAGATAGGCACACAGTAACACAAGAAGAGATTTCTCTATTTTCTTTAATCAGAGAACTTTAAATCGTATATTTCTGGTGAAAACTCCGTATCAATTTTTGCATGGAATGCAATATTTCCTCCACTTGTTATGGGTATTAGTAGAGAAAGTAAAAAAGAAAAAGCTTCTGCACAGAAGCTGCTTCTAGTCTAACTGCTACTGTAAATGTTGCACAAATGCAAAGAAGCTACTGAATGCTAAATGAGCGATAGCTCAAAGATATATAAAATAATAATTCTCAAGGCTATCTCCCATTAAAGATCCATTTGTCTAGTGTATAGTGCTGTAAATATACTGAAGAAAACTAAGCTCGATGTTTCAAACCTTCTGCCTCGATATGACTTTCTATGTAGTTTTAATTCTTTGTCACCCCAGTGGAATAGATTAGTGTGAAAAAAGTTACATGACTTAATTACTAATGTATTGTGCTATATCCCTTATTACAGGTTAAACCTTTATTTGTATAATATTATTTCCTTATGGCGGCGCCGTGGCCGAGTGGTTAGACCGCTCGCCTTCCACCAAGGCGGCCCGGGTTCAATCCCAGGAACCTGCATGTGGGATTTGTGGTGGACGAAGCGGCGTCTGGGCGGGTTTTCTCCGGGATCTCCGGTTTCCCCCGCCATTCATTCCACCAACTGCTCCATCATCATCTTTCCTTTCATCCATTTCACCAACATTTCGTTTCATCTACTTCCTTCATCCCATACCAGGCATCGGGCTGATCACCCATCCTGGATGCTCTGTCTGATCCATGAGTGTCTGCTCCTCGACGGGCCTCTGACCCCAGGCACCCGCCTGTAAGTCCTGGGGGGTGTAAGTCCTACATAAGAGGAGGGTAAACAGATAATGAATGAATGAATGAATGAATATTATTTCCTTATCATATATCCCAAGAACATTATTGTCTTAATGCTTAAAGAGCTATCTTGGTATATTAGCTGATCTACTTAAGCGTATCCTTCATATAAATTAAGTTGCTATTTGAATGCATATTATAGACCTGAAAGACTGACCATGATCAACACCCAGTTGCTTTAAAACTCACTGGGTTCAAAGCAATACATTGAAGGTTTGCCAGCAACTTTATGCACTAAGTGTAGTTTTGATTGTTTTTGATGTACTAAAATCAACAAAATGGCACAAGCAATGCAAATTAATAATATGCCTCAAGTCATCCTAGGAATAAAATTATATATAAATATATATATACATTATATATACTCTTGTAGTTTAATGCCCTTTAACCGTGTAATTCATATAGGACGGCAAATGAACGAAATGGTGCTCAAATGGGCTTAGGGCCCATAGAGCTTAGAGTTGTCCAACATTGTCTTTTCAAGGTAAGGAAAACCCACTAAAAACCTTATCTATGTACCTCACTTTAACCGAGACTTGAACTCCGGAACTCATGAATGTGAAACAGGCACTCTACCCCCACACCACGGAGATGGCCTGAATACTATTTTTATTTTATGCAACGTAGCTGAACTTCGAGCGGGATTACTCAGACAGTAGATTTCAGAGGTCCCGGGTTCGATTAGCTTTTGACGACCACCCTGACCCGGTTTTCCCAGATCGGTAGGCGATTACTGGGATGGTTTACATATTTCCAAATTTCGATACATCTTTGAGTATTGCAGGGACGATGGTAAGCGATGTACGATGGTGCATTTTCTCTGGTAAAAAAAAAGTCCGTTGGAGAATTTAATGTACTGCCGGCATGTTGCCATGGTAGCTCCGTTGGTTAGAACAACTGGACGGAAGCCAGGAGATCCGCGATTCAAATTCCGGCTATAGCATTGAATGTTTAAATCTTATTTTACCTTTCCAGCATTGCCCCATATTGGCTAATGTGAAACGACAATTAATTACCACTGTATCGTATGGTATGTTTAAAAATACCTAGCCTTAATTCTAGTTTAAGTGCATGTGAGAAAGATAAACTCCGATAGTAGTTGCAATCATTTATGAACCCTTGTCATAACCATGATTCTGTGAAAATAGCACATCGTAAACCTTTCCGTTTCAGAAACAATTGTAGCTTTGGAAGATTACTGCTGAACATTTATGTTTTTTAAAAGATATCCCTAACCCATTTCACTACACAGTACTCTATGGAATGCGCCAAAGTGACATTGTTCATTCTATTCTAAAGCTTTTCTTACTATCATTTAAATTTGATAATAATCTATCAAATTGTTGTATGACAATGTAGAGCGGAGCGAACAGACACAGTGCGCGGTGCGCATCCTGTCAGTTCCGTCCTCATTCACAAGAAATCATAGGAGGCATGTCAGTATTTAGCAGAGCTAGTACACGAATAAGTAGCGGATTACTAATAATTGTATAAAATGTAAATAAACATATATAGTTTGCCTCGAACTTGCAAATCGAATGCGAATCCAAAATAAAGTAAAAAAAATGGAGCAAATACTAGAAGTATGGTTAACTTCGAACTCGGACAGTACATCCCAGAGCAACGGAATTTCCACTGGGCAGATGGAAGCTCTATTCAAATATTTCTCCACGAACAATATGGGCTGTTTGTTAAAACGCCACCAGTATAGATGCAGATGGCTTAGTTTCGAAATACTTATTTCGGAGATAATTAAAAAGCACGTTCCACGTTATTAAACATAACGCTGATCCAAGTTTTTACACAAAATCTATAGGAATGCTTAAAAGAGATAAATAGCGTATCTTTATTGGTTTCAAATTATTGAAGTTATTGCACAAGTATTTAATGCATGGTTCATTGACCGTACATACATATTTAAGTTACAAGGCACTTGAAAAAATAAATAACAGAAAAAGACAAGAAAAAGGAATATAGGGATAAATTACCTTTGAACAACTGAACAAATTTGACCTAGCTTCGAGCACTTTAGCCAAGAAATTGCCCATATTTTGCTGTTCCTCTGGTCAGCCAATAGATCCCAACATGCCAACCTCTTTCTTGACGGACATAAGAATTTTTCTTTTACTTCAATTGTTCGCTTCTTCTCCCACTGAGCGCATTTCGCCAAAATATGTACCCACTCCTTTTCCAAATCACAGAATGGGCAGATTTTCCTACCAGAATCGCCAGTCAGTTTCTGTGCCCTCCAGCCCCCCAATCTAAACCATGCTATTCCTGATCTTTCCTTTCTTCCTAAGTTTAGTATATATGCCTCTTTACCCCAATTCAATTTTATTTCATTTGCTAGACTTAGAGAAGGTTTAATTTTACAATCCAATTCTATTTCCCATTGATTGATGTCTCTTAGTCTTCTTTAGACACCTTTCCATATGTTTTTGTCATTTGTTTCAGCTCTTAGCCATACTGACTTAGGAGACAGGCTTTCTCGCTGGTATAACATTTGGATCGTGGTGTGGAGTTATCCCCCTGCATCAGCCTCAGCCAGTACTTCAATGCTCTTATTTTACAGTGTATTGTGTCTTCATAACATCCCACCTTCCTTGATACACCCGGAATTTGATGTGCCTTCTGAAACTCCAAGAACTCTTTTCCAAAATGTTACCTGCGTTTTATTTACATGCTCTGCTCTTTACCATCCCCAGATTTCACTTCCATATAACAAAATCGGCCTTATCATAGACTTACACATAATTTCTAATGTATCTACCGTTACATCGGGTATCCGCGAGAGGGTACGTAATAATTCAATTAACTGCCCTCGTGCTTTATAGTTAGTTACTGATAGATGTTTGTTCCATTTCCCTCTCATATTAAACATTACTCCTAAATGGGAGAAATGTTTAACGTTTTGTAGTTCCAGCCGCTTGTAATATCATTTTTCATTCCTGCCGTACATATAGCCATCTTTAAAAGCCATTGTTTCAGTTTTATTAATGTTTACCACCAAACCCCATTGTTTACAATATTTTTCCAACCTATTAATACCTTTCTGTAAGCCTTCTATCATCACTGATAAAATTGTCATGTCATCCGCGTATAAAAGTACAGGAATGCAGACGTCGTCTACATTTGGGCCACAAGAAAGGCTAGGTGCGCCTTTTATAAAAGGAAGAAGTCAGAATGACATTTTAATAGATTTAAAGAATTAGCTAAACAATTACAGGACAAAAAAGTTGCAAACTCAAGAACGGTTCTTAATTGAATTTCTTAGTGGGATAAATCATTTTGGTGATGTCTTTACAATTATTTAAGTAGACTCAGGAGCAATAAAGAGTGCATACCAGAACTTAACGTTTTGGGATTACTGTTTTAAGTAATAGTGACATTGGGAACATATTACGTTCACATTTTGTATCTATTTTTGATAAATTGGAGGATAATCCTAACAGGAAATTGGGGTTAGTGAAGAATCTCTTTTCCAAATAATGGTTTCCAAATTGCGCAAAGGACTCAAGACGTTGCAAAATGGAAAGCTGAGGGAGCCCGATAACACACACACTGAAATACTGAAGATTGGGGAAGAAGCCGTGATCCCCTACCTAATGGTTTTGTTCAACACATCAATTCACAACGGTGCCCTAACGGAATACTGGAAAATTGCTATTGTAGTTCCGATTTATTAAGATGATAAAACAGAAATAAATAACTATCAAACAGTTAGTTTAACCACATTAGTGTATAAATTGATGGTACATTTAATTGCAGAATACATACGGGAGGAGTTAGAAAATAAAAAGTGATTCCAGGAAGCGCAACATGGGTGCGGACCTGGGTACTTGTGCAAAAGCCAAATGACTTCAATATTTCAAGACTTATCAAATGAGGTGGATGCAGGAGGAAGAACTGACGCAGTGGCCATAGAGTTTTTTAAAGCTTTTGATATAGTGCCGCATAATTTACATATCCGGAGGCTAGCTAGTACAGCAATTGTTATACGCGTAGTTTGATGAGTTAAATTTTGTTGGAATGGAGAACACAAAGGGTAACAGTAGGTAAACAACTGTCCGAGAGGGGCACCGTGAGTTCGGGTGTGCCCCAAGGCTTAATACTAGGTCCGCTACGATTTCTAATTTTTGTTATGATATAAGTATAAATGTTAAATGCCAGATAATTATGTTCGCAGATGATGCATTATTTACAATGAAATTTGGAATTTTGCAGATGAACCCGCGCTTAAGGACGATTTAAATGAAATAAGTAATTGGGCTGCTGCAAGTAAAATGACAATTAATGCTAGGAAATCTAAGTGCATTGCATTTAGCAGATCAAGTGGCTAATCCTTCATAACTATCACATGGTAGGGGAAGAAATTCCACAGGTAGAAGCTGCAAATATTTGGGTGTTTACTTGGTGGGTAACATTGGATGGGACAATCAGGTAAATTCTGTATTTTGGAAACCGTGGAAAACATTACATTTCTTAATCAGGATATTGAAAAAGGGGAGCGCAAAGTCCAGGGAAATTTCAATAAGTATTCTGTGCTGCCGATTATGGAATATGGGACTTGTATAGAGTTAATCAGATGCATTTGTTAGAAAAGATACAGAGAAGGGCTATAAAATTCATTAGAAAGGTGATATTTTGAGCCTAAAAACCGGAAGAGATTAAATGGGAGACTTTAAAAGTTCGCCATAAGAGATATAGGTTACTCACATTATTTAAAACTTATGCTAGTTTAAATGCATGGGTGGGCTTTAGTGAAAGATTGGAGAACCGGACATAGTAATAATAATTTGTTTAAAATTAAGGGAAGAAGATCCAGAACTGACGTAGGAAAATTATGTTTTCTTAATAGAACCATTGAATGGAATGAATTGCCTGTAGCAGCTTTTCAGGGCTGTCCTATGTCCTCTGAAAACAATAAATGTTGGATAATTAATTATAAAGGTTACTTATATGAATGTTTGAATTATTTTATATACTCGTGAACATTAGTGATTTAATTATTGGCTATACTGGATAGGTAATTGATGATCGTAAATAGTAAGTTAATTAATAATTTCAAACGTTTTAGCTGTTATGTTTCAAAACCACAAACTGGCAGCTACAATAACATGATTCGAGATGGAACAGTTTCATTGATATTACTGTGTACTCTTCATTGCATAATTATTGCTTGTGCAGGTATTTTTGGAATATTATTTTGTATAGTTAACTCTGACACCGGGTAATAATACCCATTTGCAATGAAAAAAACGCACACGCACGCACGCGCGCACGTACACGCAAACGCACACGCACACACACAGATGCCAAAAGGAAAAAAGGAAGAAACTGAATTGAAGGTGATGACCACGAACGAAGACAGAGCTCTTTAGCAACGAAAGGTTTAACTACAACAATGCCTTATTAGCAAGATACGTCACTTCCTTTCCCGTTAATTTTTAAAAAGCATTAATCACGATAATTGTTAATAATTTTAAATTATAGAATCATCTCAGTATTAAAATATGTAAACACGTTTTAACCTTAGCATTTTCTATTTAGTATATTCAACATTGAGGTTTATTATCAAGGCGCGCTTTAAGTGTCAAGTTATTCAGTGCTTTACAATAAAAGTTGAAGAAGGTGTATTGACTTTAAATTAGCTCCACGTACGGACGCCAATTTGAGAAAGTTATTTTAGCTCCTACGTATGGTAAACAGTTTCCGGTAGCCTTCGCCCCAAATGTACTTTCAGGTGGCCTTTGCCCCAAGTTTAAGAAAAATATTAACTTTGTAATTTGACTGTATCTTTAGATATTATATTTATGTTTGCCTCGGCTGCGTCAGTATTATTGTTAGACACGTTTCTCTTAGGCAGGGTTGTGATGTGACAAGAATGTAGGTTTACACGGATTTTTAGTTTTAATTCACTCCTTTTTATTAACCCTTGACACAAATTAAATAACTCTTCAGTGATATCGAGAGCTGCGAGATTCTTTAATTAATTACTTGTACTTTTTAATAACACGTATACTATTTTCGTCTCACACGAATACATAATTAATTTCTCGAGAACACATCTCGCGTCTGGTTATGAGCACTGTTTAGAAGCAACACGTCTGGTTTTAGCACTGTTTGGAGGCAACTGAATTGATTTCAGCAGTGTAAACTTATAAATTTCTGTATTTCAAGTCTCTGATTGGCTAATCCTACTCCAATAGAATACCTGCATTTAAATAAACTTTTTTCTGGTTGTTGATTGGCTATTCTTAAACTGTCTCAAAATTACATTATTGCTGCTCTAATAATGACTAGTAGCATTTAAACTTCCTCACTCATTAATGCCTCAAGGTTACCTCATTGTTACCTCATTGTTAGCAACTTTAAACTTATTATTCTCACAACTCCTACATTATTAAATTACGTAATGCATTCACATAACATTGTTGAACATGTTTACAATAATATAAGCATATGCAATGGCTGTTACATACATTTTACAAATTATTACATACACATATTGCTTCAAGGCGGGCTGTTATTTAATTTACATATTATATAATTAGACTGAAATTATTTAAGTGTTAAAAATACTGCCTCAAAGTAGTTAAATGACGTTAACTTTTAACATAACTAAGGTAACAAGATGACACAATTTTCGTAAACGTAACTCCTTGATAAGCTTCTGTAAACGCTATTGTTGGCGCTTCAGATTTTGCAGAGACTTGGAAAGCATACAAAAAAGTTGTGGACGAAAATGGCTGAAATGGAAGGAGTGGGTGGAAATAAATTGTAAGGCATGTGTAATTTAAAATGGCCTGCATGAAACAGAAGCTTTTTTTTTCAGAAAAGGAATAAGAATAAGAAGATAAGCCATGATGGAAGATGCTCTTACCACTTGGGCTTGGTAAGCCTTATTGGCTGAGGCCAGTGTCACGATTTCCCTTAGAACAGGGTTATAAAACCTCTTATCTATAGCCACTTCTCATGAAAATGGCGATGCATTTGTCTTGAGGCACAACGGGGGAATATTAAATATTGTCACTCCTCGGCAGCGCAGTATTCCCCCAGTCGCATTACCGTGACAAATAGTTCCACAAGTCTTTCTTCCCACACAAACTGAATCTCGTTACTCAGTTACTTTCGTCCCTAAACTGAAAATCGTTTATTAATTAGTATTTTTTCTTTCCATACCACATATTGATAGTAACACGGGAAGTATTGTATTCCACCCAAAAATTCGGTAAAGAGATATCACAGAATTATTTGAATACCCCTGAATCCAAAAAGATAGCATTGTTAGTAAAAGGTCCTGTATGTATGTCTATCTGTCTGAGTGTCTGTGAACATCATAACTCAAAAACAAAATCTGGGATAAATACCAAACTAAAGGTGCAATACGAAGATTTTCAAGTAATCCCCCCCCAACAGACTACCGTTTACATGAAAGATTTTTAGAACTTTTCGATTTCCTCAAAAATGTCTGTAATGATTTTGATTAGAATACCATATATTAATCATATTTATATAAAATAATATGTATATATATATCTTGAATTTCTGGGAATAACCTGTAAAGTTCTATTCTTTCGGAAGGATTTTTGTATAATCTTGTATATTGATATATGTTAAGTTATACACAAAAAAGCATACATAAAAATGAACGTTAATATTTCGAAATGTTCGATTCTTTTCATTCTTTTTAAATACTGTACACATCTAGTTGTTTCTCGCAACTGCATGAAAACAGTGTATAAGGCCAACATATAGCGCCCAGTTCTGAAACATTTGACTATGCTATTCCCTTTGTATCTATAACGAAATGTGTAATGCAGCTATTTCTGTAGCGGTTTATCTCGATTAAAATGAAGTAGACAGAAAAATAGACTTTCGTAAGATAAGTTTTATACCCATTAATAAATCATACAGGATATAGAAAGTAATGTGAATGCATCACATTTTTGTTGGTGCTACCAAATAATTAATTTAGGCTTAAGTCATTTCCCTGTATCGGTTTATTTAACTGTTCATTGTTTGTGTGTAATAATATAGATATTTTTTGTACGGTATTCTCCGGGTTTTTAGATGCTCCTACATGTGCATACCATGTTAGAGAAAGGTTAGAGAATCCAGCACACTACGGTCGAAACGATCATCTGTTTAAAATTAGGGGTAGAAAGTGCAGAACCGACGTGGGAAAATTTTCTTTTGTTAATAGAACCATTGAGGAATGGAATGAATTGCCTGTAGCAGCCTTTCAGGGCTGTCCTCTGACCTTAAAGCAGTTCAGAAATAATATTAGCAGAATAAATGTTGGTTAATTAACTAGTGTACTCATTTCACAAACTATACTATTAAAGTTGACACTACCAGGTTGAAAATACTGGTAACTAAATATAAGGACCAATTGTAAATAGTTAAGTACCTCGAAAATAGTTACGTACTTTGTAAATTGTTAAGTACTTTGTAGATAGTTAAGTAAATTGAGAATAGTTAAGTAAATTGTGAATAGTGAAGTAAATTGTGAATAGTGAAGTAAATGGTGAATAGTTAAGTAATTGTGAATAGTTAAGTAAATTATAAATGGTTCAGTAATTAGGGATTTTAAAAGCTTTGTTAATATTTAAAATTAATCATTTGTATTGTTAGTCTTGTTTATTATTATTATTATTGTAAGCTAGTCATGGTGATGTAAATTTTGTACGGTTTAATTCTGCCACCGGGAAGTACCCAATTGCAGAATAAATAAATACATACATACATACATACATACATACATACATACATACATACATACATACATACATACATACATACATACATTCTCACAAAATTATGATACTATTTACTAACATACACATTTTGCTTTATGGCTTCTACAAATACTCCTACTTGTAACTTTGTTTTATGCAGCTCTTGGTTGAAGATAAACTAGGTCCAGTTATCAACTAGGATTAGTATACACTTTTCCCTATTATTTTTCATAAAATAGAAGCCACTAATGCTCAGTTGCCAAAAGAAGGGAATTGCACTTATTATTTTTAGAGTTTGAAGAGGCTCTTCATGCAGTTAATGGGGAAGCACTGTGATCTAAATTGAGTAGAAAGGGAATAAGCCACAGACTCATAAAAGTAGTACAAAAATATATGCGCACAATTTTAACTAAAGATTTCAAACAACAAAATGGCAAACTATTCCGAATAATACGGTATTAAGAGAAACTTTTAAACTAAATCCTGTGATGATCAACATGCGTATGATATTTTAAAGTAATTTATAAGGGTAACAATTATATTTCTACACTCAACAACAAAATATGGAGTTTTGATTTTTGTAGCAACGATGACCAACATGGAGTTAATGAAGCAAAAGATTATATTTATAAAGAATGACGTTTAAAGATAGAACAAAGGTTATAAAGAGTAACTTCCTATTTCTAACCAAAAGCTTAATTGAAATATAATTTTATATAATGAGAAAACTAGGGTCTTCAGAAATTAGAAGTGAAGAAATGGTCTGAGGAAATTACAGCGAAAGAGTGATGAATATAAAATCTGGTGAAAAATTATGAAAGATGAACATTATTTAGACAGACCAGAATGAAAACTTGTAAGGATTATCAAATGGCTGAAAATATTACATAATAAGAGAATTAAAGCCTTAAGAGACCAATAGTTCGATAACCATAGTATTTGAGGTTACTGAATCCTCCAGGGAACTCGGCCAATTAATGTATTAATTTCTAATTAACTGCATATAAGAACATACCATTTAAATGAGACTGTACAATATCTCCAAAACTAAGCGTAGTAGAAAGAAATCTCTTTAATAAAAGTTACTTGATATTATGGGGGAAATTAAATGTCATCATTTATGTTTTGTTTGAAAGGCGTTATAATGGCCATTTTAAGATCAACTTAATATTTTAAAATCAGAATCTACAAATTGACCCTGAAATGACCATCGCAACGTCCTCCAAATAAAACAATACTAATGTCCTTTACTTTCCCCCATAATATCAAGCAAGTTTTATTCAAGACATTTATTTCTACAGCGCTTAGTTTTGGAGTTATTGTGCAGTCTCAACTTAAATGGTCCACCCTGTGTGTGTGATTAATATTATTAACGGAAAAATAAACATTATCGATTTTTACTGTAACAAATGCAATAGTAGGAACAAATATTCAAATACACTAAAGGTAAATTTCCCAATGTTTCAATGTTCCTGTTAATTTTTCCGAAATTTCATGTTTCTTAATAATTGTTTTGAAATTGATATGTATAGGTGGCAAATATTATCACAAACCTTTATTTAAGTATAGTTTAGATAAGTCATAACTGTTTAAACGAGTAACAGAACATTTGTATTATCTCAATAAGCTTAAATTCATCATACGTATTATGATTATTATAAATTGATGTTGTGGTTTATTGTTCGCACAGAATGAAGTTCCCCTGCTCTCAGCTTTAAGATTCATTTTCCAAAGCGATGGAGCGGAGTCGATTCTGTAGAGCGAGCTACTGCTTTACTCTTGGTCGAGCCTGTTTCCCCAGAATAAAATCTGATAATTTGGATTCACTGTAACCCTGTAACCCTATTAATAATTTCACCTATAGTGGTGTATAGCTTAGATTGATACCTGTTCACAAGTACAAATTTGTTGTGCCAGTCCTCCGTTGTATTAGCGTTTTGCTGCGTGACCGTATATTGGTTGCATAATAAAACACTAGCTATGTGCGACCTATGTAGTTATGCCATTTACATTTGTAACATCAAATTCGTGTAAATTTGAAGCATTTATTCCAGTCTCTTGAAAGACTTCTCAAGAATTATCGGAGCTATCTTTCAGCTGAATTGGAATTTGCTGTTTTCATGGACCTATATCTACATCTACCTCTCGAAAATCTTCGGCCAATATCTGAATGACACATTTGTAAAAAGCAACTTATGAATGTTTATAATGGCTGTCTCAAGGTATGGTACTCTCTTTGGAAGTATTGCTGGTATTCCTCAACGACATGCATCGTTCCATACTTTTCTAAGGAATCAAAGTCTACTCTTTCGAGGACATTAGAGCAAATATTAAGATGAAATGCGTGTGTTATAACTGCTGTTAAATCTAGTGATAGTTGCAGCTTATTTAATCTGAAAAGTTGATTCGTATTACACCACAGTAACTAATCGAATTTTTGAGATGAAAAGCAAATTGTTTCAGGAAACTCCCCCTTTACATACAGATGAAAAAATATTTTGTTTTCTAAAAAAATCCTTATGTTTTACACTCATATGACTTTCTCTACTCTTGTACAAACTATGTTTACCTTATTCTCCATCTACTTATGTTGATATAAAAATTTGCAAAAAGTATCGTATTGCTAATTTTCTTATAGGTGCAAGGGGGATATGGAGGGCTTTATGTAATAGTTAAATCTTAAGAGGTGGTTGCATGTCCAGGACAAAACAAATTTTCATCTGAGAAAATGTTTATGTATTGGAAAATTCAAACACATAACAAGGAATATCTCGAAAATGGTTCACTCGGCAAAAAAAATATGCATGACAAATTATGTGTTTTAAGGAGACTTACACTTTTTGTGCAGCAAAATTTTGTCTATCTCTTACCGTTTACAAGTTATGAAAAATTCATTCAGAATGAAGAGGACTTCCGGGCACATTCCCAGAAAATTCGAGATATACATTTCATTTGCCAAGAAATTACCTTAAACGTATGATTTTAATCAAAATCGTTTGAGCCATTTTTGAGAAAATCAAACCTTTCGAAAAACGTTTCATGTAAAAGGTAGTGTGGTATGGGGATTTTCTTGAAAATGTTCGTGTTGAAACTTTGAAAGATACTGAACCAAAATCCCAAGTTTGGTATTTTCGTTTTTGAGTTATGCTGTTTACAGACACACAGTCACGCACACGTAGCTTTTTCTAAGAATGTTTTTTTTGGATTCAGGGACCTCAAAACACGTATTTTCGATGAAATATCGATATCGAATTTTGGGAGGAATGCAATACTTCCCCTACTTATTATACGTAGTAGAAAAAGTAACAATTACTAATAAGTTTAATTATAATATTATATCTAGTTATTGCACATCAAATAAAAGCCGTAACTTGAATTGACCTTATGTTGATGTACCGTGTAGAATATTTTAAAATTTGTGATTATTTCATACTTATGAATTAGTTTCCATACGCTGACAATTCACAAAAGCTGAGTTATAATATAATCATTTGAGTTATATTTTTACATCTTGCATGTGCTTAAGTCAAATTGAAATCATGCGAACATTCGCCAGAGCTAGCATTGACATCGGCAAACTCATATGAGAAAACTTAGAACACTTCACTGTGAAAATAATGAAACTTATTATTTTACGAGTATCCAAAATGGGGCTGCAATCACAAACATCTACAAATCATTCAGATGTCAGATGGCACAGCCTAGAGCATACTGATGTCCCCACGAGAACCAAACTAGTCTTGTAGCCTTGGGCAGATGACGACCAACAAAGAGACGGCCCAGACGCATGTATAAATTGTTAGCCGTGAAAGGAAAAGCGGCTACAAGAAGCTACTATTAAGATTAAATTACTAGGAATCGTTAATACAAGAAAGATTGTATAATGATGCATGATCGAATTAAAACGATACAGTAGGTTTTCTTTCGCTTTCAAAACTTCTGTTTAAAGCAGTGATCAAAATATACACACTTACTATGAAAGGCTAACATGCTCAGCGGTTGAACATAAATTGTTTAAGGTATATCAAAGAATTATAATACTAAAATTTAACACATTAATGACATAGAAGCATCTTTCAAAATAGGAATAAAAAACTAAATTCTATGAGTGACCTACAAGTGAAAGTGAAAGTTACAAATTGCAAACTAAAAATACGGTAATCCTGTATATTTTATTTAATGAGGGATGTCCTATTTTATTATATTCTAACGGTCCTATACCAAAATCCGAAACAGTCAAGTTGTGCAACATGTCAATCAGTTAACGTAGAACGTTGATGATCACGAGAAGAAAATCAGCGAGAACTATAAGTATCCTCAAGATGGTCACGAGGATCAGCAACGATGTAGAAACGGTGGTGACGTAATCAGAAACGACGTATGTCAGATCTAATGCAGGCAATTTCGACGTAGAGTGTGTGAATAAAGGTCGCGTGGTATTTACTTGTGACATCCAAACCAGCCAAAACATATTTATGCATGTGCGCTTGATGATGTGGCTAGCTAGACCCTAGGGACTGTTTCCTCTCTGCCTTAAACTAGTTGTAGCTCCTAACCTGAACTACTGCAACCAACATTTTATTGCTTAGGTATGTAATTACATAATTGTAATTTCGATATTCGCAGTAAATAATCAAAAATTCCCAATACCGAAAACGGGAATGAAATTGGAAAATTAGTATTAAATAACACAAGGGGACGATAGTTTTCGCATTAAGGAAACATTCACTGTCACAGTGCGTATTCGAACCACGATCCTGGGCTCAAGAGTATTGTTTTAATTTTTAAAAACTAATTAAAAATCAAAATAATGTATTTTACGAATTTTTATTTTATTTTTACTTTACAGCAAATACTGGAATAAATTAGTAAATAATATATTGTCTTACATATGCAATAAAGGTTGGATTTTTTGTTAACTGGCGTTTGATGAGTGACTTTTTGCGTCTCTAATAATGACCTAATTAGATTCATTACGCTCTCTCACTGCACTCTTTACGTATTAAACTGATGTACAATGATCTAGAAAACATTCTGGTTAGGGGGAAAAACATTGGTCACCTCAGATCAGTATTCAAACCAGATTTGCCAATTTAGAGGTTTTGGTGTTAATCTGATGTGAGGTGATCGTCATTTATATTGGATATTGGAAATAAGGGACGAATGACGGTCATGAAGCAAAATAACATCGATAAAAACAAATTAAAATTCACAGAAATTACTTTGATACTAATTTTAGAACCGTAAATGTGGTGAGCTCGTTCAAAGAATTTCTTAGTAAAATTTAAATAATCATATTGCAGATATCACGAAATCCTTAAATAAATGCTACGGTGGAAGTCTGCAATGAACATTTATTAGTGGCTTCTATAGGTAAACTTGACGCTTTGCTGAGCTTTGTGAGTTAGCATTTTCCTTTTCATGTGTGACTGGTTTAATTGAAAAGATGTCAATTACTTAGACATATGAACTGTTGTGCTGAAACTAACGATCGTTGACCATGTCCAACTGATCGCTCAAGTAAAAATTGTGAGTAGTTATCTTCATGACTACTTAGATTGTGATCCAGACTGTTTGTTCACTCTTCTTGTTAAGTTTTTAAAGATAATAGCAATCAGACGGAAACGGCAACGAAAAAGCGTATTGTTTTTAAAGCTGTTAACACTGTTTCCTTGAAAAGAAAGTAGGGATCTCCAAATGAGTAGGAATATTTCTATTTCAAAGGACTATATTTCATAAGAGGTGTGGTGAATAATATTTAAAGTATACATGCATGTGTATGCTCTGTATTCTCAATAAACAATGCTGAATTTCTGCAAAACACTAACAGTGTAAATCCACGGAAACCCTTTCAATACAAACATTGATTACCATCAGCTAGAGAACCTTATACAAATATATCTTAGCCTTCAGTAAATTATAACAGATATATTCCAAGTGTAAAATCAAATAATGGCTCTGTTATTGGAATACTTTAGTAGAAGTAATCTTAAAAGAAGCATTTGCCTTGGAAGTCTTAGATATCATTTATCAAAATAGTAGTGAATTTCAAAGACATAATGCAACAAAAATCTATTATGTTACATTTTTTAAATTACCTAATATATTCAGCTTGTATTTTCGGTTTTATTCATTTAAAATGATTCACTTATAAGCAGTTTATGGTGCTTTAAGGAGGCTCTACTGAATAAAATAAGAAGCACTTCAAAAACCCTAGTACTTTTGCTTATATTGTGCAACCAAGCAATTAAACAGAAATAAGATCAACAGCTAGGAAAATCTAGAACGTTTTGAGCTAGCATAACCAGAAACACTGGAAAGATAACGCAACTTCACAGTGCTAACAACAGGACACAGCAAACTAAGTGCATATCTACAATGGTTCTAGATAATCGAAGACCCAACCTGCATCTGCCACAGAAACATACAAACAATTTTGTACAAATGCAAAGTGCTAAACAGTGCAAGAAAATCGCTAGAAGTACACACTCTTAGGTCAGTTGGATATTCACCCACAATAAAAGTGAACTAGGGACCAAATACTTGAAATTTGTGAACAACATAGACTTGGACTCTCTACACAAAACATAAAATTGTATTATAGCCTAAGAATGTATAACATAGAATGTAATTAACACAAACATGTACAGTATGCACTATGCAATGAAGCATGCAGCAAACAAAGGATACTCTAGAGAGTCTAGATCAAGGGTGGCGAAAGCGCCTTCCTTCCGGGAGTTACCAAATATGCAACACGCACTGCATCACACAGCAGCATGTGAAAAACAAAGGGACTGTGGCACAGAGGGAACGGCGCCTGCGAGTCAAAATGACCTCTGCTCTATAAATTAAAGACAATATAATCAGAGATAAGAAGCAGAGACAGCAGAGTATACACAGAGTTACAGTGAACACAAAAATATAAGAAAACATCATCGTAATACTTGTAAAAAGCTGTTTATTGGAAATTATTGTTGATAAATCTTTCTTTTAATTATTTCCCTTTCAGAATAAACTGCAAAAGAAAAGAAGAACAACAAAAACAAACAAACAAACACACAACTATAAGTATCATAGCGTGGATTCATGGATCATATATATTAGAGTAACACCACCCACCTCCGTGGTATGGGAGTAGCTGTCCGGCTCTTATTCCAGAGATTCCGAGTTCGAATCTAGGTTATGGTGAGTAATCTGAATAAGGGGTTTTTTCGGCGATTCCCCTTATCCGGAGAAGATAAATGTCGGATAACTCGCAAAGTTAAGCTGAAAAACAGTAAAGCTGTTTTAAAAATGAGACACCTCAAAGCTCCTACTTCTTAACTCCGATGGGCTCGCGTACTGTCTGCACCGCGATGATTTTGCTAGGTGTGGGGTACGCTTCCAAGCAGGTAGGGATTTAGCTAGTGGAAGTAGGTAGTTTTCACTTGGTCGGAGGCAAGTGACGGTAAAGACGCGCGACTGTTGGACTATTTTCCGCGGCACGAGTTCGTACCACGAGTGTACCCTTACTGCCAGCTAAAGCTTTACCTGAGAGATAATTCACCCCTCCTCCTAGCTAGAACGTCGCTGAATAGAAAGTATATAAAGGATTTAAGCACGATTCTGTTTGACCATCTGGACATATTACTGAGAGGAATGGTATATCTTACTTCAAGTTGAAGGAAAATATATATTCTTTACTCTCCTCACGATATATGCATTCCACCATAATTCGGTATCGAGATTTCAACATACTCATAAATGATTTGAGATATCAAAAATCCGAAAACGAACTTTAGAAAACGATCCGTTGTAGCAGTATTTAAGTTGATAAGGTATTAAAGAAATTGTATTTAGAATTATTATCTTGTGTTTAGTTTTAATGTAGTGTTAAACAATATTGACTACGAGAAATATATAGGAGTGATATGCAAAGCAGCACGGGTTGGCAGGGAAAATCAACAACCGAGAGGAGGCCATTAAAACTGGGATTTAAAATGGTAAAAAAATTAAATTTTATTTGTGGACGCTCTTTAACCACTATGGTCCTTATCGTCCCATTCTATATTGGGCGTGAAAGACCGATAATTTTGTTCAGAGGCCTCTTTATCAGGCTTGAGGTTCTTTTACGTGCCGTAAATCTATGACACGGGACCACCGGCTTTACTTCCCTTCCGAAGGAAGCCATGCTAAGGATTTTTAAGCCCGAAAAATCCATTGCCCTCCGCGGGGTTTGAACCGGCAACCTTGGGAACTAGATGCTAGAACGGTACCACTAGTCCACGGAGGACGACGGTTTCAAGTAGTGAAACTATAGAAATTGAAAAGGAATATTCACGCATGTTAAAGTAATCCATGTACGTGCAACCATAAGATATATATTTAAGTGATTATGTAGGATTGTCACGTGTTGTATAACAAAACAATAAAATTAAATGCACAGAGAAATGAAAATATGTGGAGTTATTCAATACATTATAAATTGTTATGGCAAGTAAGGGATTTAAGTGCAAATTTCTTAAAGTACTTTCGTATGCAGACCACTACAACTTGTTAATATGCATATAAATATTAATAATAGAGATTATTAACGCCAACCTTAAGGGAAAATACAATCGCAAAATATTATTAAAATAGATTCTCAGCTCTACCGGGGAATGGTGTAACGACAGATCCAAGTTGCTATTTAAGGTAGGACTGGTAACCAACTGCAGAGGTAATATTATAAATTACTACCATCAATACACCCATTGATCATGGTCACAACCGTCTGATGATGAGAGCAACATGGGTCATCGTCATCGTCGTCGCAACGTCCCATGTGCGCGAGATCTTTATTAAAATACCATATACTTAAGGTGCTCCCATGAATAATAAAATTTATACTTTGAATTTCCTATGGATAAATTTTCAACACCTGTTCCTTTTGAGTGAATTATGTATAATCTTATATAAATCGTAAACAATAACCTACAGATAAAAACTCGCTTCACGAAATATCTAGGTCTTTTATAACACATTAACTTAGGTAAAAATTATTTGTAAACTCCTCCTTTCGAAATATTTATTGATATTGATTTTTATTCCCCAATACAATACATTTTTGAAGTATTAAGTCACCATTCTCTTGTAATTTTTAATAAGCAGGGAGTATAAGCTTAAAAGCCAAAATATAGCGATCCATTTTTAAACATTTCAGTGTCACTTCAGCATCCTTTATCACCCTTGTATCTACAACGACATGCGTAATAAAAGATTTTCTGCAAAGTTTATCTCAGTTAACATATAGCAGGTTTAAAAATAGTTTTCGAAAGAATAAACTGCATAAAAGCTAAACATAAACCACAGTGGGTAGAAAAAGTCATATAACACTTGGAACACTTCGGTTATTTTGTTTTTAATTATTATCGCTCGAGACTTTTTTACTCATAAAAAAGTTGTGTGACTACAAATACTACATGTTGCTTTGTTGTACATTTTATTTTTCGTAGAGATATCTAAGTGAGTGTAGTTCTCATTGTCACTTAAATGTCATTCCATTCAAGCATTTCATTCACTGAAACCTAGGAACATGAGGAGTGACAATGATATATGCAGTTAATGCAAAAAAAGTAAAAGACCAACAATGACACATTTAGTAGTTAGGCTTATCACTATTTTTCCCAAGGTTGAAATACGTAAACTGGTTTATTATGGCCTTTTCTGTTAGTGGTTCTCACGGAGGACATACACACCCTCACGTTTCCGCTCTTCTTAATGTTATCGAAAAGTTCTGTGATGTTGACGTCGACAAAATAGAAATAAGTCTAGTTATTGGATACCTAATTTTTACACTTTTACTTTTTGAGGCCACTGTACGAAGCCTGAGGTAGGAGATATCCGGTGTATACCTTACTTAACCATAAATTTCGCTATTTGTATATCAACCTCGTACTCAAAGAACAACAAAAATACAAGTGAATCAAGAGAAATACGACACAACATTGTTATTGAAAACCGCTTCCTTCCATCCCAAGAGGATCAAACTATGGGACTCTACATGCATATTGCATGACACTGAACCTCTATCTTCTTACACTCCGTTTATGATCACAAGAAATAACAGAATCTATGTGTGTACTAGAATTTATATCTTCGAAACTCAACATGTATAGAATGAATTTGCACTCCTCTTACTGTTTTGAATACACTGTTACCCCAATCGCTTCCTGTGTTACCCCCAGCGATTATCAAACCACATTTTAATCCTAATGATCATTTCTCATTTAATTGCGCAAAATATGCGCAAAAAAACTTACATTGTTTGTTATGATTTGATAAAAGTCAAATAGCAGAACTCAAAATATTTTGAGGTTATAGCTTTCGGATGAGCAAAATATAGTGTCTATAAAAGACAATGAAAATGCAATTATGAGAATCGATAAAAGCATACAATCACAGTTTTTAACGATACTATACTGGACTTAAACCGGTGTCAAATTAAGTTGTGCCTTCGGAAGGACACCAACAAAATGGAAACTATATTTGGGATTTGAAAATTCAAGCTGCACTTTCAGTCTAAAAGAAAGAAACGCATCCATTTGCTTGAGCTAGGGCAGCCGGAACAAAGAAAAAGAAAACAGTGCTGCAGGTAAAGGATCGAAGAAGGAAGAAACGAGATTTCAGATGTGTTACAAATGTGTTGCGCAGTAAGGAAAGCCTGGTTGGAGCAGATATCTTTTCTGTCCCATTCTAACATGTATTCTAGCCTTTCTGTATGACATTTAAGAGACGTTTACCTACTGATATCAGAATCCTGGTCGTGCAAAGACAAACATATCGGTGAGAAGCTGTGAAAATTACCAAAATGAAACTGACGCTCTTTTAGCAGTTTCACTATTATATATATATTGCTGCATTGTTATATTATTGTTATGATTATTATTTATATATGAATGAACAATCGATAAATAAAATAAGTTGAATGGTTTAAGGCTAGGTTCCATATTAGAGACATTCGCAAAGATAAATTTAAATATTCGTTGTTATTGGTTTGTGGTTTTAAACATTTGAATATTGCTATCCTGTTGGTAGGTATAACCAAATGTCTAATACTACTATTTATACAGAGTTTATCTCACTTAACTTGAAGCAGATAGAGGAATAAGCTTTCGCCAGAATAGTTTGTGTAAACTATAAAAACTAATGTGGAGAAAGTCACGTGAATGTAACGTATCAGACGTTTTTGGAAAGAGTACCTTAATATGAACTAATGAATAGAATAATGATACACCATGACGATGATATATCAAAATCCAGAGTTTAAAAATAATCTTCCTAATCCTGTGTACAGGACCAAAATCAAAGGAAACAATAAGGCATATTTACATTCGTATAGTTTATGGGCAAACGCTAGTGCACTCCTCTGCAGTGGGTAGCTGCAACGGTCTTAATTTCGAACGCCTGTAGGATGCAGGATGTATTTATCGGAGAGGGACACCTCACTATTGCGATCAGATTGATCTATTGCGACTACACCCCCGGGAGGCAGGGGTGAAGTGATGGAGCCGCAGGAGATCGCAGGTCCGCAGGCAGACAGCCTACAGAGACCCACAGAAGTCTCTAATATTTCTAGGTTGAAACGCTGGTTCACCAGTAGGGGCGAAGAATCCCCAGAAAGGACGGCGAAGCGACCCAAGCGGGCGGTACACGCCCCCTGGCGTGCACAGGGAGAAATTATTACAACGCGCAAACAACTATACCATCTGTGAGACAGCGCCAGCACCGCAGGATCCGAAGACACTTCCTGAAACATGAGAGGGAGAGAGATGAAACGAAAGGAAATTGGGGAAAGAACGTGGTAGAATACCCCATCTGGGTATTCGCTTAGGCGACCAGAGGAAAACTGCGAATACCGATGGTCAGAGTGTGCGTTCACCGAGAATCGAACCCTGACATCCCAAATGCGGACCAGAGATGTCGCCCGAACTATCCCACTCGGCCTTCGGACGCCTGTGATAATAATTCTGGTCACTAAGATTTGGAAACTTTTTTCTTTAAATTGTTGGTCTTCTAAGGTCACCTAGCAATATTCCAATTACAGCGTTCGCAACAATGGTTAAGAAGTGTTTATGCTATTAATACATCTGAAAATATATTGAAGTTGGTGGAAAATTACAGTTTTCATAGTAAGCGAGTTAATGGTTTAAAGCAATTTATTCGTTATAGAAACACAAAATGAACAGTTACTTCCTCAGACCAGTGTTAATAATACCTTTTAAACTCAACATTTCTCCTTATAATTGAAATCATTGGAGACATACATTTAGTGTTAGAGGTGTGGCTTAAGTTATGGCGTTGGGTCGGCAATAATTGCGACGGTGGTGCTTTTGCTGTTTGTGTACTTCTCCTTTTTACTTTCTCTACTGCGTATAGTAAGTAGGGGAAGTATTGCATTCCACCCAAAAATTCAATACCGAGATTTCACAGCAAATACATGTTTTGAGATGCACTGAATGCATATAAAGCATTTTTGGAAACATGTCCGTGTGTGTGTCTGTCTCTATATGTGTGTGTGTGCGTGTGTGTGTGAACAGCATAACTCAGAAACGAACAGTCGGATAAATACCAAACTTGGTATTCAGGTTCAGTATCTTCCAGAGATGCGGCAAGAAGGTTTTCAAGAAAAGCCCCTACCCCAGATTACCCTTTACATGGAGCATTTTTTGAAAATTTTAATTTTCTCAAAAATGGCTCTAACGATTTTGGATAAAATACCATAAGTTTAAGACATTTTCATGGCAAATGAATTGTCTATCTCGAATTTTGTGGGAATGTCTCCAAAAGTGTTCTTTATTGTGAACGACTTTTGCATAACTGGTAAACCATAAGAGATAGACAAAATTTTATTACACAAAAATGTAGATCCCATTAAAATACACAATTTATTTCATACATATTTTTTTGTTGTTGAGTGAACCATTTTTGAGATATTGCCTGTTATTCCCTTAAATTTTCTAATACTTATACTTTTTCTCAAATGGAAATTCGTTATTCATTTTTTTTCTTGGCAATGCAAAGAGAATGGAATATTCCACATAGCACCCAGCTCTTAAAATATTTGACTATGGGTTAAAGCCTACCAATTCCCCTTGCATCTACAAGCAAATTAGCAATAAGAGTAACATCTCGATATCTCGATTAACATGAAGCATATGGAGAATAAGCGTTTGTAAAAATAGTTTGTATAAGAGTGGCGAAAGTCATGTGAGTGTAACACATCAGATGTTTTTTTATTAAAACTTGTCTTGCTTACCGTAATATACCAAGTGAGGTTTGGGCTAGGTGGCGACCTGATGATCTGACAGCCTGTCCTTTTAAACCGACTACGAATTGGCAGTAGCGTCAAAAAATAACCGCAAAGTGGCTTTTTACTGGTGGAATTTTGCAGACCTTTCCTTGGTAGGCGAGTGTCTTCTCCAAGTTTGAAATTTACACTTGTCTTTTACACTTGGTTGTTTGTCAAAATTTACTGGTAGTTGCTGCAAGCCTTACCTTTGTTTTATGGTTTTCATGTTAAAGTGATGATAGATTTGAAAATTGTTTTGATTAACCTTGTGAAAATTCAAATGTCAGTAGTCAGTTGACTCCATTTTCAAAAACTGTCTTAGATTAACCTTACATCTGCGTTTGGTGTTAGTGTAACGTGTTATGTCTGCTTAAGTTGGTAAATTTAACTTTTTAGTATCTGCGATAATTTCTTTTCCAAGTAATTGAAGCTATTTAATCTTATTTTTACACGCCATTATAGAATGACACTATGTTTTGCCTGAGTAATTCCTGTAACTTTTTTTACCAAGTACTTTCCAAGTTGTGCAAGTATGTTAAAATAATCTGCATTGCTTCGTCAAATTATTATTATCGTTTCCACTTTTTATCAGTCAGTAATTTGTGTTCCCTATGCCCAAGTAATTAAAAAACTAGCATCTCCTCTGACAATTACAGAAGTGCATACATGTTCACAAGGTAACTTGAATCAGCAATTATAGAAGCCTTATCCTTGCATATAGCCATTTCTATTCATTAATTATAAGGCATTTACTTTCATTTACCCAAGTAATAACAGGTTTAGAAAATAACTCGTATTCAGCTTGGTCAAGTAATTAAGGAAGTTTTATGCTTAGGTACAGTAAACTGAATTCATTGTACAACTCATTTACTCTCAGCTTATTAAGCGATTATAAAAGTGTTTACAGGTTCAGAAAATAAATGCACGTAGCTTGGTCAGATAATAATAGAACGCTTTGTTGTTACAAAAGAAATCAGTTCAGTGTTCCGGAACTTACTCCCAGCTTTATAAGCAATTATAGAAGTACTTAAATGTTAAGAACGTAACTTGTAATCAGCAATTATAGAAGATCTATACCTGCATATATTCAAATGATTTCATTGTGTGAAGTAATTATAAATATTTCATTAGTTTACACAAGAAATTTATTTATTAAAAAACTAGATATCATTAAAAACGACTAACATTTCACTACTAACGATATTCATATTCAACCAACTATTCTATTAATTAGCCCAATTTCACCCAACAAATTTAGAGAGGGGGGAGCTGCCAAATCAAGAAGCATTGGTACGTTCAGAAAATAACTCACATTGATCTTAGTCAAACAATTAAAAAGAATATGTTCTTTTTATCAAACAACTATAGAAGTTTTCGAATGTAGTTTGCGCTTATTATTTTAAGCAATGATAAAGGTTTTCATGCTTGCATATAATATCACGTATTTGTTTTGTAAAGCCATTATAAAATCATATTTTTTACCTTGCCAAGTAATTAAATAAACATTATCAGTTGTATAAAGTAACTTTATTCTGCCAAGCAGTAACAACGCCATTAACACTTGCAAAAGCAATGTGTGTTCAGTGCGTCAAATGATTTAAACGCATTTGGTTTATTTTGTTCAGTCGTAAAAGTTTTGTATTGTAGTGTGGTAATAGTTCACGTTATTGAGTTCTTATTGTTAATGCAATCTTAAAGGACACTTGCAGTTCTTGCGGTAACTGGTTTTCAGTCTGGCAAGGTTATGTAAAACGTTTTTAGTCCAAAATCAAAGTAGGCGAATTGGGTGCTACATTTTTAAGATACTGACAAACTATATTGAATATACATTTATTTCTGTGGTATTGTTATGGAGTAAAATTATATTTTAATTTATTAATACTACCTGATTTTGCCTGTACGTTTTCCTTATTCCGGTCCAGTGTATAGTTATCTCGAATTGTGGTTTGAGCTGAACGTTCCCAGGACTTATTTAGATACAAAGGAAGTAAAGAAATGTAAATATAAGAGGGAGAGTGAAAAAGATACTTTATATAATTCAATTTCAAAATCACCGCCATTTTTGCAACATAAAATCAATATAATTTCATTTCTTTACCTCATGCTAATTAAATTTGTTTTTTTATACGCTTTTATGGATGACATATCGGGTTATGTATACTAAAAAGTCTGTGGTGGACAATATAAAGAATTTCAAATTTATAGTAAGTCTGGATGTTAAAAGAGCATTTAATGCAGCTTGGTGACCGGGTATAATGACTAATTTAAAAGAAATTAAATGTCCCAGGAAGCCTTACAATTTAGCAAACCTATTTTAGTAACAGGATGGCAAGTAAAAGCATCAATGCATACAAAATAGAAAAAGAACTAAGCCAAGGATATCCTCAAAGATCATGTGGTGGGCCAGGTTATTGGATCTTATTCTATAACTCATGACTAAATCTTAAATTTACAAATAATAGTAAATTAAGAGACTTTTCTGATGATTTAGTCATTCTAACTAAAGTAAAACGTATAACAGAAACAGAAAAATCCACTAACAATAATATAAATAAAATAGAACTTGGGCTAAAAGTTACAAAATACAATTTAATAGTGAAAAATCAAAGGTACTATTAGTGACAAGAAGAAGAGAAATTAATAAAACAATTACAATGTACTCATGAATAATCAATTATTAGAACAAGTTGATTGTTAAATATTTAGGGATATGTATACAGGATGTAAAAGCAAAAGTATTCCATATAGTCAGAGGTGGTAGAATGTTACAAAACAAGAAAAAACCGTCCAGTAAACATGGGCTCTAAAATGCACACCTTAAGAGCTATGCGCTCTTAATAATCACTGTTTCATCTTCACTACTGTGAAACATCTGTTCTACTGCAAGCTCTTTGCTGTTACGTACGACCTACAGCAGGCAGTAAACAAATAAGGACACGTTATCTGTTATGTCCATGGATACAACATGCAGTCAACATCGGCGGAACAAACATCCAACGTTTCTACAGGTTACCCTTGCCATATAATATGTATGCGCGTAACATGTGCCGTGATTAATTAAATGTTTACAATGTTATTTATGCATATTTACAATACCATACAAAAAACTGATGATTAAGTCAAATTACAGTCTAACTACATAGTTGTGATACAAACTGTATTCCATCACAACATATAACAATGGACATTTTTAAGTTTGAAAACGTGAAATTTCAACTGTTTTCACTAAAATATGCTTATACTACGAGAAAGTTCGATCAGCATTACGGGATATTATTGTAATTTCTAACGCTTCCCATATGGTCTGTGAATTTGGGGATACCTCATTCCACCAACCAAATGATGACTAGACCCATTTCCGAGGTGGACGCACTCAGCAGGCGGAATCATTGCCTCCCATGTTAGGGTGATGAGGATGACGGTGGAATTGAGAGGACTACAACTTTTAACGGTGGACTCCGAACCGCGTTGGACCTTGGTGTACTTCACATGAGCAAGTTAAAGTGAAGGCATGGGTAGCACCGACTTAAAATCGCCACCCTGGAGCTAGGAATCGAGCCCCGGACGCTTAGTACGAGAGCCGGAAATGAAACCACTGCGTTACCCCGGTGCCTAGTTGCACGATATTATTATGGTGCATATTTAAATTAAACACTATTGTCTACCTTATTGTAACCAAGTTGCGTGCTATTTATTTTACACTTGTCTCAATAGCTAGGAATCGAATCCTACACAAATGAAACGTACGATCGTTCGTTCGTTCTGCGACGCAGCACAAGCAAGTTGACATTTTCATTGACAGAGGAGTGCCTTAGAACCTAAAGCCTACGTGGCGTCACTATAGGCAAGCAACAACGAATCTGAAAAGCGTCCACGCTATGGCAAAGTGTCGCCCATAATTGTTATATATGTCTAACGCCACTGGAATATTTACACATTCATATACATTTTTACTTTCTCTACTACGTATAGCAAGTAGGGGAAGTATTGTATTCCGCCCAAAAATTCGATACCGAATACATGTTTTGAGACCCCCTGAATCCAAAAAAAGCATTTTTGGAAACCTTTCCGTGTGTGTGTCTGTCTGTATGTGTGTGTGTGTGTGTGTGAACAGCATAACTCAGAAACGAACAGTCGGATAAACACCAAATTGGTATTTAGGTTCAGTATCTTCCAGAGATGCGACACGAAGGTTTTCAAGAAAATCCCCCCACCCCAGATTACCCTTTACATGGAACATTTTTCGAAAATTTTAATTTTCTCAAAAAAAGGCTCTAACGATTTTGATTAAAATATATGTTTAAGATATTTTTATGACAAATAAAATGTATATCTTGAATTTCCTGGGAATGTCTCCAAAAGTATCCTTCATTGTCAACGACTTTTGCATAACTGGTAAACCATAAGAGATAAGACTAAATTTTACTACACAAAAATGTAGATCGCGTTAAAATACACAATTTATGTCATATACATTTTTTTTGTTGAGTGAACCATTTTCGAGATATTACTTGTTATTCCCTTAAAATTTTCAATACTTATTTTCTCAAATGGGAATTCGTTATTCATTTTTTTGTCTTGGATATGCAAAGAGTATTAATCTGTGGGAAAGGGAATGGTGCTGCACCTAGCAACCAGCTATTAAGAGATATGTATGTGCTTAAAGGCTATTGTATTTCCAAATTGCCCTTGTAAATATATATTCCCCTTACATCTACAAGAAAGTTAGCAATAAGATAGACTCTGCAAATGTTTATCTCGATTAACATGAAGTAGATGGAGAATAAGCGTTTGTATGAATAGTTTGTACAAGAGTAGAGAAAGTCATGTGAGTGTAACACATCAGATTTTTATTGTTAAATCGTCTGTTTCCAAGCACTGTTATGATATAATAAAAATTGTTATTCGCAATTCTTAAGTAATGGCAGAGGAAACCAATGTAGTATTTTGCGTCATTTCACAAGCTGCAGTTGCAGCTGTGCATTTACGCATGTGTTCTACACAAATCTGACGGCCCGCAAATAATTTGAAGGTGAAATAAATGCGTTTTACTTGACATTGCTGTGTTGAAGGGATTGAGAACTAACAAACGCAGCAACCAATCCTTTAACTTGCATTTTTAATACCAAGTCAAATGATACGAATGATGTAGCATACGCTTTTAGATGTTCTCCAAACGGAAATAAACGTTTTCGTCTTCGAGTGCTTTGAGGCAGTAGTTTATAAAAAGAAGCAGGAATATAATAGCTCACGCACGATTTCGTAGAAGCTCTTACTGCAGGAGGGGAAGCCAAGTTCATTACCATCAGCTAATGAAAATGTGAACCTCACTGGCAGGAAAGCTTATTGCGCAAACACCTGAGATTGAGGCAGGTGCTTATGTTTTTTCTGAAATGGTAACTAAGCTTAAAGTATGAAGAATCTAATGGAGTGGAAATTGCAAGTAGTTGAAAATTGAGAATACGTTGATTTAACTTCAGAGTGAAAGTATAATTAAATGTCAATAGTATATAAGTAATTTATACAAGAATTTCGGAGTAAATGGGAAGAAGAATCAGTTTTGAACCACTCACTAAAACAGTGATTATTCAAACCATGGAACTTTAGCTTCGGAACATTAGGTATTTTACGAAGTTTAGTTATATTTTAATTTACAGTAAAAAATGCAATAAATTGCTACATAAGATCCTTGTAGTGCACATTATAATAAAGTTTGGATGTGTTATTAACTGAATGATATGGCGTTTGATGGGCTCCTCTTCATCTCAAATCAGGATTGAATTAACCTTACCATAGCTTTACGTATGAAATTATTATGAAATGATCTAGAAAATATTGTATGCATTAGAAATGTAATTGTGTAAAGCTTTTCGATATCCACAGTAAGGTATGAACAAACGGAATGGTCCTCGCAATAGGGAAGAGCTTCGCAAGCAGACTGCAACGCCCCTTTGGTTTCTACATTGATCCCCGAGGAGAGAACCAAAGGACGATCAGATCCGGATGACGGCGGGTGCAATCATGGAAGGGGTCCCTAACGTTTCTAATTCGAACGTATCCAGCCGCTTGGGTTCACCCACCAGCTTCTTAAACCGAAGCGGTCCTACCTGGTGGGGCCCATTAGAAAGCGAGTCCTAACTGAGCAGTACCGCAACGACGCCAGGGAAGAACTCTCTCCATAATGGGCACATTCACCGCCCAGCTGCAACCCGCCGAACGCCGTCGCCTGATCCTGCATCGCTGAAACAGATGACAAAACGCCGATGATGGGTACAGGAAATGAATGAGGAGAAGGAAAGTCGTGGTAGAAGAGGAGCACCTAGCATTCGCCTGCCGATTCGTAGAAACCACGAAAAACCCATAGGTCAGAGTGGGCGGTTGCAGGGGATCGAACCCGGAATATCCCGAATGTAAGTCGCACACGTTACCGCGGTGCCACCTTATTTGGTATATTTACAGCAAATAATAAAAAATTCCTTGATCACGAAACTCAGAATTACATATCTTAAATGGCTATTATAGCAAAATGGGACCTTAGTTTTCACATTAAGGGAACATTTTAATACCTCTATCATTTTCAAGTTCCATTTATACTTCGCCATTAGCTACAACGGTCCTTCGCGTGCTTTTTTGTTTTAACATATTACTGCCCATAGGCAGTATTCGATTGTCATTGGATTTCTGATAAGCTTTGGGTTTTATTCCTTAGATCAACCTCCCTCATTCACATTATCATTCATATTTCCAAGACTCTGGGGAGGATATGAAATAATCTGGGCCGGAGAAACATTTCCATCTCCTAGCCGAGAACGAAACCCGGAACCCCTCGCACAGCAGGCAGGTGCTCTACCGACTGGGCTACGAGGCCAGACTATCTGATGGCCAGCCATTGACCGAAGTAGGGGCGAAACTGGCGGATATGAGGATTTCCTACTTCCAAATCTAGCCGATAAATATTTTAGGAAATTTAGCCTGAAAAAGAATCTTACTCAACTATACTTTTAAAAGAAAATATTTCAACCCAATTAAAAACTTACGAAGTGATACATTCACATGACTTTTGCTACCCTCTATAATTTATTGTTATATAGCTCTTATAAACTATCCATACGCAAACTTGTATTTCTATCTTCTTCATGTTGATCGAGATAAACATTTGCAGATATAGTTTGATTACCCATTATGTTTAAGAGGGATAGAGGAAACCGAATTGTGTTTAAAGGCGGCTCTCTATTGCTTTTAAAATTCTATACACTTTCCATGGCATCAAGAGAAACAAGTGAAAAGCAGCGTGTGAAGTGTTGCACTCACATGGATTTCTTTACTCATAATTCTACAAACTATTCTTAAGAAATTTTAGTGTTCTATCTGCTTGTTAATCCAGTTAAACTTACATTACACATTTGCATATGCTGTTGTAGGATGCAGTAGGTAATTCGACAGTCAGATTTTAAGCAGCGTGTCCTATGTAATGGCTTTGAAATTCTATACTCTTTGCATGACCACGAAAATAAAAAATAGCGACTTATCCATTGAGAAAGGTATACCTATAGGAATTTAATTTTACACAAATTGTACGCTTTGACGAGATCTATAATTTTTATTAAGGTTTTGAGAAACGCTTACTTACGGTTTACCAGTTATACGAACGTCATTCAGAATGAAGAGGACTTCACAGGTTGTTCCCAGAAAACTCAAAATATGCATTATGTCTTGCAAATATCTTAATCATATGGTATTTTATTCAAAACCTTAGGTCCAATTTGAGGAAATAAAATGTTTCCAAAATTGTTTATTTAAAAATAGTTTGTAGTACACAGTTTATTGAAAATCTTCGTTTCAAAGCTTTGGAAGATAACAAACTTAAATATCAAGTTTGATATTTATCCGACTTTTGGTTTTTGATTTATACTCTTCAAAAACACACACATGGACCTTTGTCAAAAAATGCTCAAATCATGTATTTCCAGGTGAAATTTCGACAAATTTTTGGGCGGAGCACAATTCTTCCTCTTACGTTGAGTATACATTAGAGAACGTAAAAATTACATAGCATTCAACATTGGAACCAATATTAATAGGTAATCTGGAAATGGTTGGCGCCACAAAAAAGTTATTGGAATTAAATTGTGTGGTTCAAAGGGCTCTACATATTTTGTCTAGCATGTTTTTGTTTATGTCTTAATGTTTACTAAGTGCAAAATGCTAATCGCGACTGGGAATGACACTATATTCTCATGTGTGGTGGTGACATTTTCTTATTCGCTTGTTTACCGTCCTAACTTGTTCCAATGTGATTCATGGCACGTAACTAAAGATTATCTCCATGGTCGCGTAGTTTTGTAGCAGCATTTCTAGGTCAGTTTTCGTGTGTGTGTGTGTGTGTTTGTAAACTGGACAATATAGTAAAAAGTGCGCAATATGGGGTCATATTCGTACATAGTTTTATTCTCTCTGTAAGGAAGACATAACCCGATGAAGTTATTGAGTTCGTCCAGAATAATCATCCTGTCCACACATGTCGAGCGGTTTCAAATTTATTCGAGAAGGACAGGACACCAGACAGACTGGTCTCCCTTTTCAACAGATTTGAACCCTATTGAAAATGTGTGGACTAAGGTGAAAAAAATGGGGAAAAAACATTGCGCTCCAATTCCCCTGCATATGCACAAAGGACAAAATGTGGCTTATGGGCAAAAAGTAAAAAAATTCTGAGATATTGTAGCCTCTCGTCTACATTACTCTAGAAATTCAATATCGTCTAAACCTGGAAGATTCAGGGCACTTAAAAATGCACAGGGTTCATGCACAGATATTAAGTTTTGTTTATTTCTATGTGTTTTCACCTTAGAAGATAAACGTTTATGTACATGTATTTGTTCCTTATTCATAAAGACTGCGTTAGTTTTGATAACGTTTTTCTATGTGCATAGGTAATGCCACAAAACTTAAATGATTCTTTAAGATACATAAATTTATGAAGTGAATAAAACAAAACAAAAATGGTATGTGGGATTTCAAACCAGGAGCTTACAAAAAAAGAGCAATGCCTTTATTGCTTTAATTATTCTTATTAAAATAACTTATGTATTACATCTAAATGTACATGGCTTTCAAAAATAGATGCTGTTTTCATTATTAGAATTTTAGTTTGGGTGATAGAAACAGTATTTGCTACACAATAAATGTCGTTGCGTTTTCGGCTGGACTCACGTGGTTCCTCCCTGAGCAAATTAGCGTGCAGAGAGAAACCACCTGTTTAAGGACCAATTAGCCGGCAGGATGTCATATTTTGTAGCGATACTTCCGCCTGATTACGCGTACACAAAATGGAACTCTGTAATAATTATAATTTAGGACTTATTTATAATTAATTAACTTGTAATTTGACAATTTTCCATAATTTTAAAGCAATATGATTCAAAACTGTATCAATCAAAAGCCCTTCTGCAGCTGTAAATTTGTTTTAAATTTCAAAATTGTTGTCAAATAAATAAAGGCGTAATTCCCTAAGAAAAACTGCAAGATTTAGGTAAAATAAGAGTAGCTTCGTTTCAGACTGTCCATTATATTTTCCGAGCGTGGGGCTATAAAATTCGAAAGGTTATTTTGTACTTCATGGGGATGAAGCCAGTTTTTTAGGAGTAAACAGACGCTATGAGGCAACGGATTTTTCTTACAGTTAGGCTTTGAATTTCAACTAGGGAACTAATAAACGTAGAGGATAAGTGTTAGGAACCAATGAAAAGATAAGAAGACGCAGTGAGCAACATGTACAAAAGTTGGAGGCGAGCAGTGACTGATATAAGTGAACGCGAGCGTAGATTTGGGACAGTTTGTCATGATTTTTCTTAAAGTAACACGTAGCACTCCGAGTCAGAAAAGGACGCTAAGTTCCGAAATTTGCTAAGTGCCGCGCAATTATACAATTATAAAGTGAAGTGAAATATTTATATAATGTGCTAACGGTATTCTACGATATAATTAGATCAAAGCTCATAAACGAGTTAATGTTAGTCAAGTGGCTACTTCAAGTTCGCGCAAATCTAAAGAACGGCGAGAGAGCACCGAGATATTAAATAAGCAGTCGGAGCAAACTTTAGTGTTCCAAGAGACAATAGTGGGAAACCAGTGTTAAAATAATCACAGGTGTTAGGGAATACGAATGAATCTTGCAGGATTTCTAGCATAAAGAGTGAGAAAAGTTACTTTCAAGACAATATCCTGGTGTGACAGCTCCCGTAATCCTACCCTGACAACAACTGTAGGGAATTTCAGGCCGATTCGCCGACAGTTGACCCTGAGATGCGACGACGATATGTGCTTCCTCACTGATATGGGCGATTTCGAGTCCTGAAGACTACACCTACAACGACGCAGGTACAATTACCACAAACGCTACAATTTATAGGAGCTTCAATGATTAATTAACGTCCTTTAACTGGGTAGGTCATATTGGACGGTGAATGAACAAAATGGTAGAAATGATACTCAAATGGACCCTAGAGCTTTGTGTTACCCGACATTCATCTTCTCAGGATAAGGTACAATCCCGCAAAAAACTAGATAACTCACCCTAACCGCGATTTGAACTCGAAACTTATCAAATGCGAGGCAGACATGCTACCTCCACACCACAGGGCGTGTTAGAAAAGACGGTTAAAATGGCCGTGTTTCTTTTTACAAGTTAGTTATCAAGAGGGAGCACGCGTGTAATTCAGTGGCTAATAACGTGAAACTACGAAGCAGTTATTTACAAGTGAACAAGACGTGAACATCTTCCTTCCCAGACAAGACTAATAAACTTCAATCGTGTTACCCCACGGAGTATAGGCTATGTTAAATGTTGCGACGGACACTCGCCTCCCCAAACAAACAGACGGCTTTGTTGCGACTATTCCATTTATTCGATGCATGTGTACATCATTGGAGAACTTTGGCAATATGTCTAAAGTAAAGAGGAGTTCATAAATAAAAAATATAATCACAATAATCATAGTTTGTAGCAGAATTTGGTACGATACACTTCAGTAGAAATGGCGAAACCATCATGTGGAATATTAGAACTCAAAAGACATGTAGTATATCATGTTAAACAACCTATAATTCAATGAAACACAAGAAACATCTGATATTATTAGAAAGAAACCATGAGAAAAGTGGACTTCTAACCTTCTCAGCTCCAAATGGATCGCAATTTTTTCGAGGATTTGTGTCACACGCTAACAAGAGCGGATGTTGCTTTAAAAATTTACAGCTTCTGGTGTAAAATGAAAGTCAACGTAACTCATATTTCTGTGTATTAGCGCCTTAATTAAATCATGAAGTAATCTTATTGTACGCTTTCAACAGCTAAGCATACATTGATTTTTTCTTCTAATACTCCTTAATTGTGGTCTACCTGCTATCGAATGTAATGTAAGGTTATTACTAGGACTGTGACATCGTTTGTTTAGAAGCGTCCTGTAGTCGACTTTTACAACGAGGGGTTACATGTGTAGTTGAGACAAGTGTGTCGCCGCACAGTGTTCACGCAGACGAAATGCCAAAGGAAAGGTAAGAAAGTCAACGAGGTTGCAAAACTATATATTGGAGAATGGGGAAAATGTTTCCTGTATTATTAATGAAAACCTTTATTGCAAATCGAGCAACAGCATAATTATTGCTTCTGCGCATACATCAAGTAATGTACGAATATGCACCTTCACAGAAACATACAAGCATTGTATTGCAAAATGGGAAGATAAACTGCGACAGCAAGGGTCACCTCCATCAAATCAAATTTTTAATAAAGGACTATGCGAGGCATTTATTTCTGCCGATGTTCTGTATTACAGACTAACAAAAATGCACGGCACAAATTGCAGGACACATTTCTCACACGTAGACGAAGAAATTATGTTATATGAACATGGGTCTGGAAACGTTTTGCTTCCATGTTACAACTCTCATTTTCCCTAACTCATTAATCATGGGAAACACATACGAACAGAACGTTATAATTATGGGGAACATACACTTTTTGTTACGTCTGGTTACATTGTTATTATCGCAGGTACACCGCCAGTGTTCTGTTTTACATGTCCCTGTTACCATGCGACTTACGTCATTGCTTTTTTACAGGTAACATCAATTGTTCCATTGAGCAGCACGACCTTAGTAAGCACACGGGTTACTACGTACTGGTAGAGTTGATCACAGACTTGGCTCGTGCAATGACAGTGTACACAAATCCAGAGATACCCATTTGATGAATGGATTAGCAAACGGCAATGGCGCTTGCGGTCAACATTTGTACCGGAAGAGATTTCCAGGACGAAGGTGCCCCGACAGGAAAACGTTTGAAGCCATTCATCGTCGTCTTAGGGAACATGGGCATTTCAGCCTGATACTCGCGAACGGGGGAGGCCTAGAAGGACGAGGACACCGCAACGCGAGGCAGCAATTCTTCAGGCAGTTGACGATGACCCTAGTGTCAGTACAAGACAAGTAGCTGCAACAATGAATGTTGGACACATGACTGTCTGGCGAGTGTTACACGATATCCGGCTGTATCCATACCATTTACAGCGCGTGCAGGCACTATCAGCAGTTGATTTTTCTGTACGGGTACGCTTCTACGAATGGATTGTACAACAAAGTGTCAACACTAATTTTAATGCAACCGTGCTGTTCACAGACGAGGCGTCGTTTCAACGAGATCAGATTGTAAATTATCACAATCGGCAAGTATGGGCTGACGTCAATACTCACGCAACTGTTGAAGCAAGTCATCAACAAAGATTTTCTGTCAATATTTGGGCCGGTATTGTTAGTGACTGTTTGGTAGGGTCTCATGTTCTTCCACCCAGGCTCAACGGTCAAAGTTACCATAATTTCGTAGAGAATGTTCTACCTGATCTCTTAGCAGATGTGCCGTTAGCTGTGCGACAAAACATATACTCCATGCATGATGGAGCACCTCCTCATTTTAGTGTTAATGTCCATCGAATTCTAAATAACAGATTCGGTGACAGATGGATAGGTAGAGGTGGACCAATTGTCTGGCCTCCACGCTCTCCGGACCTAAACCCACTGCATTTTTATTT
Source organism: Deroplatys truncata (assembly GCA_030765065.1). Lineage (NCBI taxonomy): Eukaryota > Metazoa > Arthropoda > Insecta > Mantodea > Mantidae > Deroplatys > Deroplatys truncata. Next base: position 190,106,334 of record CM060981.1, read on the forward strand.
GTGGGGGCATTTGAAATCCCTTGTGTGTTGAACTCCAGTATCAGATGTTCAGAGTCTCCGTGCCCGTATTATGGAAGGCTGCAAAACCATATGCAGTACTCCAGGGATACATCATTGCATCCGGCATTCACTATGACGGCGGGTTGATGCATGTATCGATGCTCACGGAGGGCATATTGAACATCTCCCGTGGGAAAGAGTTGCAAGTGGTAGGCTGGTACGTTCTACTCTTGTGTGTTTTCCATGATTAATGAGTTGGAGGAAATGAGTCGTAACATGGTAAAAAAGCGTTTCCAGATCCATGTTTAGATATTATAAATTCTTCGCCTACGTGTGAGGAATGTGTCCTGCAATTTGTGCCGTACATTTTTCTCACATCCTGTATAAGCTACGGGATACAAGTTGCAGGTTGTAATTTATGCAATAATTTGACATAGAATCCTATCTATGTGCACATTTTGATGTAGCGTTAGGTATTCATGATTTAATAAATATATTTCACCTATATAAGTCAGCTGCATATGTTATAAATGGTATTGCAGAAATAAAGTATATGTTCACGAGACATGTATAATTCTTCTTGTATAGACTGTACCGCCCGCGGTCAATGCCAACCCTTATAGCTACACCCTTAACTTTCAATTCATATGCTATTCCTCTATGTGGCGACTCCGATGTCGTAGCCCTAGTTATTACAAATTTTTAATATGCTGCATGGTCTGTTAGCATCTTGCAACCTGGTGCTCAGCGATGTGATTCATTTAGCATTTTATCTTGAATTCACGTCACCAGACACCAAAGGTGGATTACTACCATCTGATTACCTTATAGGCCTAGAATGTCAAGGAGGCGAAATGAAAAGCTTTGTTTCGAAATTATTGTGCAAAGAAGCTTTACTGTTTTCGTATAGCAATTAAAATACCATTCTTTCAACTGGATAAGATTCATAAAGTTCGTTTTAAATACTTCTTTCGTCTCATAAAATTTACAACATTAAGCCTTTAATACAAAACAATTGACGAACTTCTCAATGCCTTTACATAAAACCAATTTTATAATAAACATTCTTAACATTGTGAGCTCTGATCTTTACAAATTATTAATAATGTACATAAAACGCTTTACTCGTTCCCTTTCTATTCAGTTCAACCGGCAAATAGCTTACGGACCTGCCCAAAATTTGTATGAAATTACAAGAGTATAGAAATATGAGCGTTCTGCAAATATTTTTTATGACCTCCATTCCGTTAAATATTAAATACACGAGGTTCTAAAAATGCACCTACGCACACCTTGAATGTAATTTAGAAGATTATTATTTGTTGAAGACAAACCTAGAATAGAGCCAAAGTTTTGGTGTGCTCCCGCAAATTCGCTGCTCGCGAGCCTGTTGTAAGGGAAACCGTGTGTCGCTGGTAGGGTCTCGGTAGACTACCCCTTGCTTCGCATGACCATCAGCCTGACTGCTCCGTTACGTCGGGGAAGGGAGGCACAGCGGCTTCACTGATGGCGACCAAACGGTGAAGTTTTGTCTGCTTATGCGACGTAATCCTTCCAGCTGCGTAATAGTAGATACGTCATCCAGGACGTAATTCTGGGAAATTAATTATAATGGCTAATGATGTCTCGTGAGGCAGATACGCCGCTTCTGGTAGCAATCTTGAAGCCATCGCGGGAGGTTGTGCGAACCGCACACGAAGTAGGGTGTACTGCCTTCAAACTGTACATGATAGTTGTTTACATAGAACACCGCAAGCGCTTCCATCTTCTCTTGCCACCAACCCTCGATGGGTTTTTAACTTGATAGTTCACTTACTAAAACCTCTTTGCCTGATTATTACATATAGTAGTCGCTTGCGAGATTTTCAGCTAGAAAGTTTTCACTTTTCCAGGTTGTTATAAAAAACGACTAATGCGTGATATTTCCATGCATGTTGTATTCTATTATTACAGCAAACACACGAAGTGATAATGGATCATTGAATGTCCTTCTCGGGAAGGTAAACACGTCCGAGCCAACAAATCCTTGACTTCAACCAGCTATGAGGAAGGACGTATCCACAACTAGTTAGCAGTTTTAATTAATAAACAGTTGAAAACATGGCTTAGGAGCTTGTAGAAAGTATACCCCACCTTTACGGAAGTTTATATCCGAGAAGGAATAAAATAAGTAACCGATGAAAATTATTTACCCAAACATGTTATGTTCAGTAGAATAACACATTCCAGTATGTTGAATGAATTGCCAGCGAATAAGAATGTCTTTTTGTGTTTCTAAATGGAAATATTTTTAACACTTCACTAGTGGTTTAACGACTTGTTACACGAATAGTCCAAATAAACAATAATCGTCTGTTACTTTTGTATCGTAAGTATTTATTTTGGGAACATAAGTACCAGTCGGCCACGATATAAATGCGTGTGGTGGGAGGTGACCAGACATCGGAAGGACAGCCAGGTAAAGAAAATATCCGCAGATCTGAGTTGTATTTACTAGCGAGGTTGAGGCATGCGAAATGTAGTACCCATTCTCTACCTTGTGCAACGTACATTCCCCTATCGTCTTGTCTATCACTCTCCTCTGATGTTAGCCTTGATGACATAAGCAATGTCAACAAAACACTGGCGCACTCCTCCAAGCGCATTCATGACGTGGCCGATTAGTAGGTGTATAGAAATACGTTGTGTAGACAAAGATCTGCTTGCGATTTTCTGTTTCTTGGATGTTATTGTTTTTACTTGTTTGGTCTTTGGAGAAACGTCTGAGCAACTAGCATTTCATTTTCAAGCGTTTTGGCACATAACCCAAGGGCCTCATGTGAGCAAATTTGTTGCGTAATCTATAAATTGTGATCCTTGAGGGAGGAGGTGTTTCAAATTCTTCACGCCATTTCTCTCGAACCCGTTTGTAAGTTTCTGTCCTGTAGTATTGTTTTAAAATCCAGATTCTTTGGTCTTTAGTCAAATTTCTAGCCATCGCGACACAAGATACTGGCAAGAAGAAACAAGACAGCAAAAGACAAACTGACAAGGCTCAGAAACTTAGTGAGATAAGTAGCCATAGATATCAATATGTTATCTCAGTCTACCAAATGTAGCAAATGTATTGCTGTGTACCTTACGATCCCTTTATATTATAATAATAATAATAATAATAATAATAATAATAATAACAATCATTTCTAGATTGCCACTACTTATTTGTGTTACAATTTATGTCAAAAATAAATACATAAAGCAATATGCACTTTCAATATGCATCAGTAAAAATTTACATAATAACGAGTTCGTGGGTTTTATTTTACTAAATTTAAAGTTTCGAGTAAAGAGATTGGTTATATTACTAAATTTTACTAAAACGACCTTATAGGAAGTGTATGTTGCGTCGATATCCCTGCCTATTGTTTCGACGTGGCTTCGTCTTGTAGTCCTTCTCGCTGTTACCCTGGCTAGATGGATCTCAGCGGTGATGTTGGCATGGACTCTGCCTATCATGACATTTGATAAGCTCGTCGATCTCAGTTGTGGCAATGGGAGCTTATAGAGGAATTGATTACACACTGGAACGTTTGCTTTAGGACTATTTATTATTACTTCCTCACTCTAATACTACATACTGTTCCTGTTCACATATCACCACTGTCCTCCCCTGAGTACTGCCTTCTCAACTGTACTGTGAACTCAACTCAACTGTCTTACACTGTGGACGGTCCTCTACTAAAAGTCAACGGTAAAACTGCCGTTATAATATTTGCCTCGCTCCATACATCCGGAGCGGAAACAAACAGAGTCATAAAACCTTTACCTTTATTTTCTTACACAAAAGATACCGTTTTAGCTGCACCTGGAAACAGCATGTTTCTATCCTAACTGCAGCTTTCAAGACATTCTAAACCTAGTGAAACAGGAACATTATGTACACGACAAATATTACATTATACAAAAATTACTATTTACATTGTTTTCACATTGTACACTTATATAATTTATAGATTAAATTGAACACTGAATAAATTAGTACATAATAAAATTAATTCCGGCACATTCTGTCTCATAATGCCCCAATCGTGAATGTTAAAGAAAATTTTAAATCGTTGTTTCTTTCTTTACATTCTAACGATTCCTTCCTAAGCTAGACATTTATATCTTAATTTTAATACAAAATATTTTACTTCATCATCCATGCAGCATTCCTTTTGACATTTCTAATATTTCACACACACACATTGTCTTTATTCACAACTTAATACCTCTGACATTTATTTCTCGCCCCAAATAACACTTATTGTTGTCCTTTTCTGTGTTACGTTACACTAATACTAGATTTTAACATGTCTATATGAGTAACAAGTAATATAAACAATATATTTATTATAAATTTATATTATATTCAATATCCCTAATATTCTATTTTATATACAATACAATGTTAAGCAATTTTATTTTTATTTACAACCATTTCAACCCTAGTTAGCAACCTAGTTGAGCAACCGTATTATACCTAACTGGCTTTCAGTTTTACTTCTCATTTACTGGTCTTTCTTCTTTCTTTTCTACCCGTTACTTTTCATTTTCCTCTATATTCTTTAGTTGTTGCTCTTCCGATGGTTGTTTGTATTTCTTCAACAAGGTTTTATGAAATCTTCCTAAGCTTTTTCCATTTTTAATATCAGCAATTTCAACAGTATCCGTACCAAATTTCTTGATGACTTCATACGGTCCCTTGTAATAGATCATTAATCTTTGGTTTTCCTTCTTTATTTTATTGGACAATGATTTATTACGTAATAGTACTTTATCACCACTGAATATTCCACTTAATTCCTTGTTGTTTAGCTTCGTGTCTCTCCTTCCTTCCTCTCGCCATTTTATTTATTTTCTCTAAAGCAATTCAAAATATTTCTTCTGCTTCCAATTGTTCATCGTCAACAGGGATAGTGATTGGTAACTTCACGTTCACTGTTTTCATGAGCTGTCCCTGAGCTATCTCTATATGTTTGAATCCTGTTACATTGTTAGGAACTTCGTTCATCAAGGTTTCAATAGTCTGGATATACTTAAACCAAGTGTTATGTTTCTTGTGACACAATAATCTCAAGAAAACGCCTATATCCTTGATAGCTCTCTCGCTCGGGTTTGCTTTGGGATAATATTTAGAACAGTAATAATGTGTAATTCCGGCTCTCTTCACTTCTTCTGACAACTTCCTTCCTCGGAATATCGTAGCATTGTCAGTAAGTATCGATTTAATCGATCCCTCTTGCGGAATGTATTGATATAGCAGCTTTCTTGCACATGCCTGACTGTTGGCTTTCTTTAATGGGTATATCCTCACATATTTGCTAAAAACATCATAACAGACTAAGATGTATTTATAGCCAAACGATGAGGACGGGAGGGTCCATGCAGATCCAGACAAATTAAATCTCTTGGATTTTCTCTAATTACAGAGTTAGTTTCAAATTTGTGATTAACATTTCTTTGTTTACACCGTTGACATAAGTTGCAGCAAGCAATTAATTTTCTTACTTTCTCTCTCGCTTTTGATATGTATACATTCTCTAACAGTGCTGCGGTAACTCTATCTGTTCCAGAGTGCAGCAAACTTTGATGAAAATCCATTATTATATTTCTTTCTAGCTCACGGGGGATTATAACCTTCCATTTCTTAACCAATCTTCCATGTTTTTTATATAGCAGACCATCATGCCTGACAATATTTTCCTCTCTCGCACTGCTAAGTTGAGGAGCTTTGTTTATTAATTCTTTTAACTTGCTATCCTCCTGCTGTAGCTTGGCTAAATTTTTAATATTTTTCTCAGTTTCCTTACTTAATTTTATATCTAACTGAAGCACGGTTACTTCCCTTTTTGGTTTTACTATTGTCTCTGGAATTCCTCTCCAAAGTTGAGCCTTGATAATAGATCGCTAAAAGTATTCTGCTTCCCTGGGATGTGGATTATCTCAATGTCATAATTCATGATAGCATGCACATATCTAGATAGTTTTGTAGATGTTAATGTACATTTCCTTATAAAAGTAAGACTAATATGGTCCGAAAATACCTTCACATGCTGCTGGTATATGTATGTTCGGAATCGACTCAGCGCGAAGTGAAGTGCTCCTAATTCCAGTTCAGTAACTGAAGCGATCCTCTCTATTGAATCGAGACCTCGTGAAGCGGTACTTATGACATGAATTTCATTCTCTGGACTTCTCTGGCAGAGAATTGTCCCAAAACCTCCTGTCGAAGCATCGACGTAGACTTCGTAAGCCCATCCATCACGTGGACGTTCAAGAAGTATTGTGGAAGCGAAGAGTTCCTGAACTCGTTCATAGCAATTCTGTAGCTCATCGTTCCATGTCCATTTACGGTTCTTTTTAAGTAGTTCCCGTAAAGGAGCCGCCTCGGCTGCATACCTGGGGATAAACCTGCTAATATAATTCCAGATTCCAAAAATTCTGCCGAGTTGTTTAATATTTTTCGGTGCTGGAATTTTCCTTATAGCCTCAATTCTTTTAGGTACCGGTTTCATGCCATCTTTACCAATTATGAATCCAAGAAATTCAATTTCTTTAACTCAGAATTTTGATTTTTTTAGGTTCACTGTGAAACCACATTCTTTTAATCTTCTCAATACAAAATCTAAATTTCTTAGATGCTCATCGAAGTTTTCGGAGATAATGAGAAAATCATCGATGTAATTAACTAAGAAACTTATGTCTGAGTTCTTGAATACCTCATTTAATGCACGTAAAAATCCGCTGCTAGAGTTCTTTACACCAAAGGGTAATCTTTTGAAACGTAGGACTTTGCCTTCCATAATAAAAGAACAGTAATTGCGTACACTCTCATGTAATGGGATTTGCCAGTAGCTTTGGACCAAATCGATCGAAGATATGTATCGTCCCCGCGATAACTTGGTAAGTATTTGATTAACACTTTCATTTTGGAAGTGATCCTGCTTCATATAACTGTTTAACTTCCTTGCATCGAGAGTAAGACGTAATGAAGTCGGAGATCCTCGCTTCAAAGTCCAACACAAAGGGCTTATAAAACTTGAGTCAGTTTCCTCCAGGATGTCGTCTTTTATGATATCATCAATTACCTTTTTAGCTTGTTGTCTCAGGCTAACCGGTAGATTATTATATTGGTGGCAAAAAGGTTTAATTCCGTCAACTTGAAATTTGTGCGTATAAATATTGCATTTTCCGGGAATATCTGAGAATACTTCTGCGTTGTCATTTAACATTATCCTCAATTGCTCCTTTTGTTTACTATTTAGGCCGTTGGCATCCTTGCACTTCAGAAGAATTTCTTCTTTTGCGTCATCATTTTTCCGTGGCTGGGTTATACCTGGGCTCACTACCTGGAAATCGGTCGGTATAGCTGTCCCTTCCTGAATAAACAGGTCTGTCTGTCCGTTTTCTTCTACAGTACGCATACTTACTATCTCGCTGTTGTCAATCATTTTCTGTACAAAGAGTTCCGAGTCAACAAGTTCCATTTCTTCAGGCGTGCGTTCAATTGGAATAATTTGTTTCTTAATGAAAGGAGGACTTAAAATGAGATCTTCCTTTTGAATAAAAGCACTATGCTTTTCAAAATCAATCCTAACTTTATATTCCTCTAAGAAATCACAACCAAGTATAATATCACTATTTAAATTATTTACAACTAAGAACATTATTTCAAAGATTTCTTCCTCAATGTTTACTGTTAACAAACATTGCCTCTTTATTATTTGGCCAGATTTTCCAACTGCGACCCTACATATTAGATTAGATGTAGGAAGGCTCATTATTTGTATTCCATTGTTAATTAATTGCATGTATAGTCTTGTTGAGCATACACATGTAGTAGCGCCTGAATCCAAAATTGCGGGTAACACATTTTCACCTATTTTAATAGATATTAATGGGACTTCAGAGTCGTCGGATTTATTATTTTCAATTTTAATTTCCCCGGTTCTTACTTCCATCGGTTCTTTTGTTGCGGGATATCTCACAAACTGATTCTGCGTGACGCCTCTGTGATCCCAAACCATTACGTCACAACCTAGTTTAACTGACTGGTATTACTATCCATGTGAGGGCGGCCATTTTGCACAGGTGCTACTGTGATTTCCTGTCTGCCATCACATTGATTTTGAACTGGTTGCATTCTTCCACGGTTGTTTGTTCGTACTGATCTATTTGATCTTTCACCATCGGAATGATATCCATTGTATCCAGATCTCCAGTTATTTGTATGCCCCCTTGAATTGTGTGAAAATTCGTTTCGGCCACGAAATCTTTGCCTTGGAGAAAATCTATTCTCGAATTGCATGAAGTTTATGCGTTCATGGCGATCTCTTCGGTTATCTACTCGATTTCCATGCTGGAACTGAGGGATCTGAGTTTCATATCTGTTACGAGGTCTGTTTTCTCTCCCTGATTGTTCCCTACGTTCTTGGTGATTATTGTTTCGGCTGAAGTTCGAGTTATGTTGCGTATTTTCCCAAGAATTTGAAGATTCAGTTTCTTGACTTTCTAATGCAGAAATTAGGTCTACCATTTCAATTAACGTTTTAGGCTTCGCGACCAACAAAGTACGTTGAATATGAATTGGAAAATGCTTTGCCATCATATCCATGAGATCTACTTCCGGTACAGGAGGTCTTAAGTATTTAATATACCTTGCATTATGCAAAAGGTAATCTGCCATGCTCATGTTTTCTCTGGGAGAATAGTAACCATAGCACAGTTTTACTCTTAATTCTTGTTGTTTGCTCGCGCTCCAATATCTATTGAGGAACAGATGTTTAAAATATTCAAAATTATTTTCAGGACCCATCGCGATCATTATCCAATTCAAAGTATGCCTGTCCACGCATTTTCGAGTTATCATCATCTTTAATCCCTCTGGAACATTTTTAAGTCTAAAGTATTCTTGTAATTGCTCTAGGAAGTAAATTGGTGAGTCGTCATTGGCGTCCGAAAAAGTAGGTAGAGGTAGGTCACTCAACACTTTGCTATTATAAGATTGCATACCGGAATCTATTGTTTGACCTAAGGTCCCTGAAATTACATTGTTAGATTCAGAACTTTGAATGGCACCCCCTGTTGCTTCACTAACATTGTTGGAAAATACAGAAGAGGTTTCTCTACGTCCATTACCTTCACTATTAAATACATTGGAGACATTATTGTTCATAGAACTACTGTTATTCACATGCATACTATTAATTTTATGTAGTAACACATCAACAGCTTTTTGTGTGTTCTGACAATTTGCATTCTGTTTCTTAATTTCCTCTTCCAACTTGTCATTTATATCTTTTACTTGACTTAAAATCTCATCATTAGTACTATGCATTTTTTCATATATTTCCTCACGAACTGAATGCAATTTATCATTCCACCCCTGCATATTTTCTACCTGTTGAGCACTTATCTTTTCTTCCACCTGTTTTACACTATTGGTAATATTTACATGCATTTTATTTACTTCTTCCCTGACTTTATTTATCTCTACTTCTTGTTTCGACATTAGTTTATCTACCCTTTCTGATTGTTTCCCTATCTCTTTAGATATTTTGCTTTCCCTATCTTTAGCTTCCTTTCTAACCTGATTAACTTCTCCTTGGATTTTAATATTAATTGTTTCCATTTGTCCTTTAAGCCTCTCTTTCATTTCACATATTTCTTGGTTCACCTTTTGGCTGATTTCCCCTCTTAAGTTCTGAAGCTCACTACTTTGCTTGTCAATTTTCTGATTTAGTTGCTTCATTTCCCCACTCAATTTCTGACTTATTTCCCCTTTAATATCTTTCATTTCACTACTAAATTTCTGATTTATTTCCCCTTTAATGTCTTTCATTTCACTACTTATTTGCTTCATCATGAACATAAGTATCTCGAAATTACTCTGTTCTAAGTTTTGTGTGGAGGGTTGAGCATTATTTTCTACCTGACTGACATATACTCTATCTACCTGCTCTGGACTGGGGTTTCTGTGAATGTTTACGTTTGAAAGTGGGTCACTGAACCTATCATCTGGGCTTTCTTCTAAATTCACCTCTGTAGAAATGCTACTCAAGGGCATATTTACTACTTCCGTTTGATCGTATCCAACTTCCATTTCAGGTTCTGAATAGCTCTCCCTATCCTCCTGACTTTTCTCAACATTCTCACCCTTATCAGACATTTTCCTACGTATTACCTTATTATTACGTAATAACATAGATTATATAGCACTATTACTAGATTTGCAATTTAACATAAATATTAATCTGACCTTTTTTTTTTGTTCTTTCTTTCTTCTTGTAGTATATTGTAGCGGTTTTTATTCTCTTGATATGATTTTCTTTTCTTAATTTTATGCCCCTTCCTTCCTAAGGCACATTCACTACTCTGCACATATCACAACACTGCACTAAATATTTCCACAAGATTCTTCTTTTCGCTTCACGCTGTCTTCGCTGTGCTCCTCTCCTCTGCTCGCTGTCTTGGTGTCATCTTCTTCTTTCTTTCCCGCGTCTCCTAATTCCTTTTTGATAATTCCTATTCTCTCCTCATTTGCTCCATTCAAGCCCCACCAGGTTGGGCGACATTTATGCGTCGGTATCCCTGCTTATTGTTTCGACGTGGCTTCGTCTTGTAGTCCTTCTCGCTGTTACCCTGGCTAGATGGATCTCAGCGGTGATGTTGGCATGGACTCTGCCTATCATGACATTTGATAAGCTCGTCGATCTCAGTTGTGGCAATGGAAGCTTATAGAGGAATTGATTACACACTGGAACGTTTGCTTTAGGACTATTTATTATTACTTCCTCACTCTAATACTACATATTGTTCCTGTTCACATATCACCACTGTCCTCCCCTGAGTACTGCCTTCTCAACTGTACTGTGAACTCAACTCAACTGTCTTACACTGTGGACGGTCCTCTACTAAAAGTCAACGGTAAAACTGCCGTTATAATATTTGCCTCGCTCCATACATCCGGAGCGGAAACAAACAGAGTCATAAAACCTTTACCTTTATTTTCTTACACAAAAGATACCGTTTTAGCTGCACCTGGAAACAGCATGTTTCTATCCTAACTGCAGCTTTCAAGACATTCTAAACCTAGTGAAACAGGAACATTATGTACACGACAAATATTACATTATACAAAAATTACTATTTACATTGTTTTCACATTGTACACTTATATAATTTATAGATTAAATTGAACACTGAATAAATTAGTACATAATAAAATTAATTCCGGCACATTCTGTCTCAATATTAAAGAATTATTTACACAATGATTAGATAAAATAAAATGAGATCGAGTTAGACGATCCTGTTCTGTAACCTTCACTAGTAACTATTTAAAAACATGTATTTTACAGACTCTGAACATAAATGTGTAATAAGTTGTACATCTGTAGATCTGACTAAATCAAAGCCTACTTACGTTTATACATAATCGAGGGGACGTTTTCTAAGAACCAACCTTACGACTTACTCTCTCCCATCTCACCTAGCTTAAAGGCCGAGAGCGTCTGGACTATGTATGTCGCCAGGAAAGCTTCAGCTCTTATTTTGTTAAAACTTGTTTTGCATTTTTAAGATAGGTGTACTTTACCTGTAGGCGAGTTTAACGTTTCATATGAACATGAAGATAATTTCTTACTGGAAACAATGAACTAATTTTTTAATTTTGAACAATAGTAAATTAAGCCCTTTTAGCCCTATCAGGTACGTTTGTTTATAAATGTTTACAGCTTTATGTATTGCATATTGTAGTGTAGTATGTATTAATACGTGTGTGCGTATCAATAAAGCTATTTATTATGCAGTTTCTCATGCCTTCTTTGTGCATGAAAATATGTAATATTATGCAAATTAAGTATCGTGTCTTCATCTGATATATATGTCTCAATAAAGGAATCACCTTTGCTCTCACCATTGGGTCGGTTTCAATATCACGTTTGTCATTAAACATTTTTTATAACAGCCGTGAAAATTTTTGTCCTCTGCGTTGTCTCTACGAAAACGTTGTTGTCTTTAGCCTGAGGAAAATGTCCACACTATAGTCACGCGGACTACATTTATAGCTCAAACGTATTAATAAATCCGACAATAGATCAAGTCCAACAACTTTAAAGCCTTCCTATTCAGAGCAAAGAGTGGTTTAATAAAGGGGCTGTAGTGTCAGCCTATCTATACATATCTAATAACAGTTGGAGAAAATAGAAATAAAACATCACCTAGGTTATTCGAGGCTAAAACTAAACAAATATAGGAGGCATGCTTAAATTTGTGGTTTTCATAGGACGAACAGTATGGTATGGGCTAGAATAGACTATTTATAACATTGAACTCCACAGAAAAAGAAAGTAAATAACATTTTGAAGCACATTAGGGACTATATTATTAAATCTTAATCTGGGAATACTTACTAGCAAAGAGTGTAGTAGCAAAAAGATACTTTGACATAAATGTCATGTCTTAATGAACTCTCGTTTTCGTAGAGTAACATTTATTCCTCTGTTAAGGTTTGGAAGCTATATAAAATTAAATTTGTATGACGTAGACCTCGCATACTATACGGAAAATTCAGGAGAAAGCATTTAATTCGTGATAGTAATAAATCAGGTTTATGCCGTTTTATTCAAAAGTACTATATTTATTTTACAAAAAATAATAAAATGAAGACGTGGCCCGGGTTAAGCCTCAGGGTACCGAATGGGATTTGTGGTGGACAAAGCGGCGTCTGGGTGGGTTTTCTCTGGGTTCTCCGATTTCCCCCACCATTAATTCCACCAATTGTTCCATCACCACATTTCTTCACTTATTCACTTCACCGTCATTTCATATCTCTCTCCTTCTGCTCTCATACTTCGGACTAATTACCCATCTTGACTGTTCTCTCTGATCCATAGTCTGTGCTTCCCGACAGACGTCTGGCCGCAGAAATCTATTTGTAAGTTTTAGAGGGTGTAAATCAACGGGGAGTGTAAATAGAGAAAGAAGACGAAAATTAATAAAATGTGTACATGAGGGCTGTCTGGGTTGAAGGGAATTCCATGAAATTCACCATGTATTCTTAAATACTTATATTCAAATTTGGTATTTATTCTAGTTTTTGTCTTCGAATTATTTTCTCTTTCTCTCTCTCTCTCCTTCCCTCCCTCTCTCCCTCTCTCTCGCATTTACTCACTGTAGCGGGAAAACGTTATGCATCAACTGCAGCTGGAAAACATTGTTCCTTTGGTTGATGCCCTCTGCTGCAGTGTTCTTGTCTCCTATTGGTGCTCGTCGGCTGATGTTTTCTCCATTTCTAATCAATTACCTATCTAAGTTCACTGATCTCAGGGTTTTCATAGATGAGGCAAATTAAAATACACTGTATTTCCCTTAAAAATGTGTTTTTCCCATTGTAACAATCCCTACCACAATAATGAATTAGGAGCCTAATCTAACTGCACACGCTTCCAACCCTCGCACACACACGTGCATCCGTCGTCCAGAGAGTATCACTGTGTGTCGACGAGATTCTATAAGAGAGTGAAAATCTGGGGCTGTCTTTCCCCTTTTTATACCTAAGCCTAGTGACGCTCACCTTTGCACCTCAAAATGTAACGACATTTTATTTGTTCCTCAGACCGCGTTACCTTATTCTGTATGAAAATATTCTGCTCCAAAGATTTTGCACACGCGTACTAGTGATGCGACCTGAAGCAGATTCAGTATCTCTGCCTCTTTCCTTTCTATGTCTGCCTCTTTCTATTTCTCCTTATTGCTTCAAATTCCTTGCTCATTTCCTTGGTAAAAGTTGAACTCTACCTAGAATTAGCTAGCTCGCCCGTCCCTAAGTTACAAACGGCTTTTTACATTTCTTGGTGGCTAAATATTGTGACATCTTTCTTGGTGGATTATATTACTATGTACAAGTATTGTTTAATATTGATTTATTTTTCTATGTATATATGTGTGTGTGTGGTATATCCCCTTTCACGACTAACACACACGCACTCACACGGATCGTTTTCTATTCCTTTTGAGAGGACCACAAATCCCGTCCTTAAGAGTAAATTTCCCATATAGAGTCTTTTTCGCCGAATACAACATTTCCTTAGATAAGAGAGAGCGCAAAGAGTCCCCAAAGAAAAAAGGGTAGATTCCGCCCCTTTCTGTAAATAAATACTAGCACGACTTTATTTAACACCCTGAAAAATAGCAAAGCAAGGCTAATCAGCTTTTTAAGTAGTTTCAATTTCGAAATGTTGATAGTTCAGACCGTGATGACGGTACTGATTGATTTTATAATGAAACATCTTCTCCATTAATTTATGCACTTGTTATTCAAATAGAAGCCTAAGGTACTACTCTGAGTAACTTTTCTGTCTGCATATAGTATACTAGCATGGCATATTGGGCTTGATTTTATCGTACGGCTAATTTCATTTTAGTATACCTTCAGCTCACTGCAAGATTATAACGGCATGCAAATGAATTTCACAAAGTTTCCAAGAGATGTCAGAGTATGTGCCTTTGGGCCCATGACAGCGCTTATATCTAAGTAATTAACATTTATTAGACAGTAGCTAGACCTCTGGCATAGCTCTGAAAATGAATGTTATTGTTACCGGCAAGTAGGCAAACCTTGTGGTATTTGAAGCTACTGTCAACGAAACTGCGTAGTTTTGGATCATGTTGTGACGACTGTAAAATTTACTACGCATAGTTTCTTGTGCTTCTTGGAATATAAATATTTGTAACTAAACCTGAAAGTTTAAATGTCAAACTTATTTTAAAGAAAAGCTTTGAACTACTCATACTCAGTATTTGCTGCATTATCTTCTGATATTGAGCCGCTGAGTAATCAGTACAATAGATTTAATACTTTCTTAATACTATGTTTAAGATTACTAAGAAGTCGTTAAGTAGTCTTAAGGTAGTTAATTTAGTTAAATTCAATCAAAACATGTTTTCTCTGTTTTTCATCTTTTTAAGTGTGCAGTATCTACTGGTGCTTTACAGTTATACTTATTTGTAGATTAATTGTCATATAATCATATGACTTTTCACGTTGCTCAGGGAATTGCCAGGCGGCAATCCTGAAATAACGTAAATGGGTGACTTGGTTATTAAATAATCGATAAAGCGCGCACACTAACACAAGCACACTCGCCAGACTCTGGGCAAACGAAGAAACCTTCTTATTTAAAGAATTTTTTTGTCAAATATATCCAGGTAACGTCGCGGGTTTCCCCTACACAATAGGTAGGTGCTCCAACTATTAAGCTACGAATAAGTTGCTCAAAAGGTAATATTTTAATTAATTGCATTAATAATTTGCGCTGAAAAGAGCGATAACACTAATAAATGTATGTACAGTAATAATAATGTTTGTAATATGTGTTACAGCGAATTTTAAGGTTTAAAACGAAATCTAACATGTGCATATCGATGTAACTCATTAACTGTTATTTTAATACATATACTTGAATTCTATATTACAGTGTTTGATTAGAAATATAAGTTTTGCTATAAAATACACAAAAAGCATTCGTCGTAAGTACTGTCTAACGGAACATTTGTCGAAAACCAATGGCAAATGAGCGATTAAGGAATGTTAATAGTGCATGTAGTATCACTTGACGCATAAGCTATAAATGTGTATGTGTACGACCGTTGTAATAGGCAAAATTCAACCAATAAAGCGTATTTTTAGAATTGGGAAAGCAGAACAGCACACGTAGGATCGTAAATGTACAGTAGAGTGCATAAGATCCTGCCGATATAATGCACAGTGGTTTAAGTTGTTAAAGAAATGCTAAATCGCCTTTGCTGCAACCAGTCCTCATTCCTGATCTGGTGCTAGCATCCACTTAAAGTTTGTTTCCCCTTTTCCTTCACTCTTGAGCCAGAAACCGACCTGATTTATAGGTTAATGTTTGAGTGCCAGAGTTTTGTTAAACAATATAAGGCGGACTCATCATGGGACTGATGTGAACTATCCTTGCAAAGCATGTTTTCCAGCCACTCAGGTGAAACGTTTCCGTACTCCTCCCTTTCGACGCCCACCTAGGCCTGACCTTTGCACATAGGTTAATGTGTGAGTGGTGTGTGTGTGTGTGTGTGTGTGTGTGTGTGTGTGTCGAACTTGAATTCAAACCAATATAAAATTTGTTCACCTAGGACTGGTGTGGACGATAGGTGATAAGTTTGTGCCAATGTTAAATAAAAAAAAAAGACTGTAGGAAACCAAAACTTCGTCACGTTTTCGTGCAGTCGATTGTACACTCAGTATAATTACATTTCGATGCTTTCACAACATTTTATGAGACGTTGATTGGACATTTTAAGTAACAGCCCTAAAATTGTGCACTTTTAGCACTCTTCCCACATAGCTACTCCTAAATCTGAATCAATTGTTAATAAATTTCATCAATCAACATTCGCTTAGCATTTCTTAACATTGGTGATTTAACATTTTCACTGGTTTTGTATACATTTAAAGAAAACCAACATAACCAGTATAGTATCGCTTCAGTATAAACACCGGTATGCAGTTTGCATTTGACAAGCTCACCTATACATGTGGCGTTTTGCCGTTACTTACATGATATGTTGTTTAGTAAATTTATGAGATTTCCTGAATTAAGTTTTCTTTTAATGGTAGACATTGAATAGTTTGATATATTTGGTCTATACATACATTTGTAACTGTTTGCCACTGAGAATATTAAATTAATCCAGGGTGAAAGTGGCCAGCCCGACGGAAATCGAGCTCGGGACCTCCTGAATGCAAGCCGCACACGTTAACGTGGAGCCATATCATTCGATTACAATAACAATAAATAATATAAATATACTATTGGTAACAAACGCAAACGCTGCTGCACGAAGTTAAGGACATTGGCCATAACCCTTGCAATAAGAGATCTTCGTTCTTCTAATCACCTCACAAAGAAGAAATGTGCTAGTATGCGCGTACGAATGTAAGTCTACTTCAAAGTAAGTTAAATTGGTCCAAAAACAAAGGAAGCTGTGCAGAGTTTCATTTTGCCCCTTCTCTTGCATCGGAACTTGCTTATTAGATATAACAAAGATACTAAAACAGAGAGCTGAGCCGAGCTTCCTTTGAAAACATCTGTGCGTCAAGACTGGGCTAATTAATTTACTCTGCTGAAGCTACGACACTTGTGTTTAACTTCGGAAGCTTGCGGTGGCTGATGTTCCCGCTATATTGCACTCTTACATTCTTTATTTGCTTGGACCCGCAAAATTAACCCCCATTTCCTTACCATTTTCCCTCTCCTCGTAATTCTGTCGCATATTTGCTCACTACTCTTACCTTCATATTGCTGCTCTCGTTTCTTCTCTTATTTTTTGTTCTTCCTTATCGTCCGCTTTAATTTAGTTCCTCTTTCCCCTCTTCTCTCTTCGTTTCCCTAGCTCCTCTTGGAACTCACTTCGTGTTTCGCTTCCAGAAAGCACAATTTTTAATATCGTTCGATTTATGAACCTCGACATTTTCCTGTCAACAACTTAAAATCCTTCTTCAAGAATAAAATTGCTTGCAGCCCAGATTTTATAATTCCGCGGAGTCAGTAAGTAAAGTTTTCTCAGTCAAAATATCTCCTATGCTTTCAGAAACACCGTGTGACTCAGTAACTCATTTTATCAGAGAATTTATGCAGTGCTAGCAGACAGAAACGGACTTCATTACGTAAAATAATTGGGTGATTTTGTGGATTTGGTGGAATTATTGATAGAGAAACTGAAGAATATTTATTTAGAGATTGACTACATAGAAAAAATAATGTAGGCCACACGCACAGTGATCTTCATTGATGGTGGTATCACATAAACAAAACAATCCAATTGTCCTTCTCAACTTCTAAGTTCAAGAATGGCTGAGTTGAGGTGACCTACGCAGTGCAGTTATGGAAGGGTAAAGTAGAAATGTGTAGAAGTTTTGGAGACGAACTTATCATTAGAAATATGTTGCATGTAATTTGTGTATAACAATTCAATATAAATTACAAATTATGTCCTCTAATAATATTTGTATAATTAGCCAACTTGTAGAATATGCATGTTATTTTTGCAAACCTCAACCATTTGTAGGAGGATATCCACCCGATGGGGTAAACAATTGTAAATAACAGGAATCGGTAATTAAGATAGCTATATAACCAATAATGTAATTTAATACTGTGAAATAGCTTGTATCATAAGATTTAGGCATGTGTAAGGAAGCATTGTAATTAGCAAGGAAGCGACAGGGTTTAAGTCTACCACATACATACGCCAATATACACAGGATTAGGCAACAGAGAGAGAGGGAGAGAAGGCCGAGATGAGACAAGGACGGAGTTAGGTGTGGAATTCTTGGAACGTCAAGGGATTTGGAAAAAGTCAGGCGATAGCAAGAGAAACCAGAGTTGTGAATGAGCTAGAGATAGTGGAGTTTACCAAAAGAGTCAGACAGAGGCTTACTTTTAGAATTGTACAATTTTTCACTCCAACTAAATCACCGAATAGAGGTTACATACCAAGGCGCAAATGATAGCGTCATAGCAGAGGAGTATAAAAGAAAGGTCCGCCCAAGATTTCAACACTCTTTCATATTCTCTCATGCGAGCTATTTATGACAGGTGCGTGATGTGTGTGCATGTGGGTGAGAGAGATAGCGTGTGCAGTAAATAGTTAGGTCCAGCAAAATCTAAAGTAGCGGGAAGATAGAAAATTCGCCTCATAGATTACTTCAGTATTATTCAAAAGTGGAACAGTTGCTAGCCGCTTTCTTAAGTTATTATATTAAAATAAATCAAACCGTTAAAAGGAATTCAGTTTATTACTTACCTTCACCCACAATATCCTAAGATTCAACAAAGATAGGTAGCTAGGATACACAATTCTTCTAACCTCTACGATTGGCAGATCAGGCAAAGAATTTCAGAGAACTAAGAATTTCCACCGAGACAACATCCAACTGAGATAGAATGTATACGAGGAAGCGTAACACCCCGCCCGTTTACACATTCAAACGAAATATATTAACCATGTGTCTTTGTATAAAACGCATAATTAGCAGTCCATACTTTTAATAGTAAAAAAGCATTGCTTAGTGGAATATGTAAATGTAAAATATCTTTAAACTGAATGCATAAATTTAAATATTTAAGGCATATCACAGCTTAAATAAATTCAAGTATGAAAAATTACTTTAAAATCTTGCATATTAGGAATATTCAGTCGGAGAGGCCTCCAGAAACTGGAGTACATTACCTCACGTAGGCCATAGTGGACCCTTTATGCATCCAACGTCATTTCTGGGAGGAAAGGATGAAAGGAAGATCCGAAAAGCGGCCAGATCCGGACAAGAATGCGCGTCAGCAAGGACGAGGCCCTTATTCCAGCATGATACCAATCCAAGCCGGCGAACCCTGCCTGAGCCACTCGCAACCTGGGGGTCCCGGGTTGAGATGTTATTAATGTTATATTTATTTATTTGTTGAGCCCCACGTTTGGGAGCCAATTTGAAGTGGTTTAATGTTATTTATATTTAACATTATTGTATCCCCACGTTGTGGTGGCCAATTTGCGACGGTATTACTTATAATGTCTGTGTATGTGTGTTTACTCCGCGTGGTGAAGACATTTTGTGACATGATTCTTTGTTAGGTTTGTAGCTCCATCTGGTGTTAGCAATTTGCGGTAGTATTAGTGTTTGTTTGAAAGAATGCTACTGTTATTTTATTTAATTTTGATTTACTGTCCTCCGGCTAGCTATGATCTTTTTGGTCGAGCACTTCTCTTTATACAGGTTGTGTAAACGGAAAGGAATCTTTTATCCAAAGATAACACTGATGAAGGAATTTGTTTTACACTTTTATTGTCGAACACAGTCACTATCACATTTACACATTGATCTTGACACTCGCCAAACTGAAACTGTTATAATAACTTCATTACTGATCATTCCTAATTCGCGTACTTCAACTTTTTGTATAATTAACTTTACAACACTTTAGATTTTTCATAACTCTGCTCTGTAACTTGTGAATCGATAGCCGACGTGTACTTTACAAATATTTTCGGTGAACTGACGGACTGAAGGCGACGTGTATCATACAAATATTTTCGACGAACTGACGTGAAGACGACGTGTAATGTACAAAGATTTTTGATGAACTGACGGGGTCTATCTCTAAACTAGCCCTTTTTATACTCCTACACCCCGATATGCCTAAAAATTATAACTGAGCTGCAATTGGCTAATAAAACGCGTCAACATTAGCGTCTATTTTTATATCCAATAAAAATTATGAATACATATGCTCTAGGTATAATGTTCCAGCAATTTCTACAAAAACGCGCCAACATTACGTAACTTCCTTGTCTCTAATAATGATAAACAGCTCACCCCCTCGCTGCATTATTGCACGCTATTATTGTCAGTTTCAGTAAGGCAGTATAAACTTACTTCTCAACAATAATTACAATCAACAAATATCTCAAATCAATGTCACATAAAATGCATATTCATACTGTAATCACTCTTTACATTTAAATAATTTATGACACAAATTACTGCATCAGGGTGCAGACGAGACTGCTCTCAGGAAGGAATGGGGCCTCAGCAGTCCCCACAAATGCCAGGAAGAAATGTTTTCAGAGCGCAAATTCAAAAGTCCTTTCCTACACACCAACCGCCCTCGTGGTCCTATAAACCTGAAAAATAGATGAAGGGAACCAGATGATATGAAATAATGGGGACAGAAAATTGTTTACTGTAAATGCGGGTAGAAGGAACCACCCCAATATTTGCCTACCAACCCGGGAAACCAGAAAAAAAACCATGGTGGGAGTGGCCGGCCCGACGGGAACTCACGAATGCGAGAGACACACATCATCTCGCTCGATGCTTTCAGTGAGATTTAAGACGTTTAACTTAGGTAATTAAATAGAAAGTAATGTTTTTAAACCATCGCAAATGAGACTAAAGTATGCATTATTTCTGGTACAACACAAGTATGTAACACTATCTTACGCAAGAATATACATTTTATGGTTAATTAATGTATATCCTAGATAATAAAAGTATCAATAAGTTCAGTTCCTACTATTGTTCTGCATCTAGGAACCGAATACAAGGTGTCCACTACTGACTGAAAAAGTTCATTACACTTCCTAGTATCACCGTCCCTTGCATCAACCGAAATTTTGTATTTTTTTACATCTAACCAGGAGATGACGATGCCTGTTTTAAATCATTACTGTTATTGGAATTGAATAGCACAGCCCAAAAGTCTTGTTTAGGAGTTAAAATGAAACCTACGAGTTAGAATCATAGTATAGTTATTATCCTGTGTAGCTTCTTCGATCTGAACTGAAAATTATGGCATCTAAAAGTATACAGTTGTGTTGGCTTTGAAATACATACTTTGAAACCTAGAATCTCTTGGAGTATATTAATAGCAGGAAATGCCTTATTGACGTTCATTTGCACACTAAGGTAAGGACTTTATGAATACTTCGGTGGATAAAGCCCGGCTAAAACTTGGTGAACATACAGCATCCTAGAATTTCTTTGTAGATTTTCAAAATGACAAAGCGCAAGTACATCTGTTTTGGGATACAGTCATAGTGCTACATGTATAGCTAGCACAAAACGTTATCAAAAACAGATTGGTAATGTTTCAGTGAGAAGGAGCACCTCCAAATAAAATTCAAGGAGACATTTAAGCTTTATTTCTGAAACCTATCTTGAAATTCTTTTTGGAGAAGTCGCAGCAATTCATAAAATTTAAAGAAATAAAAATTTCTGCCTAATTGCGTAGTTAGGTATTATCGAATTCAACGCCAGAATCCCATATCGACAGTGCAGTATGCCAGAGGTGGGCTAAGCTTGTGTCGCGACTCAGTGCAGTCAAAACGTAACGCGATTGAAAGCGCACACAGCCTGAGTCAATGTTGCTAGCTGGAGGCGATGGAGTGGTTGGAAGTAAACAGTTCATTGGTGAGTTCGTGGTGGCGTTGTGTACTAAACCATCGTTTTTCGCAAAACGGAAATTTCGTGCAGAATGGAAGGATGAATTTTTTTTACTGTGCAGCAAGAAAGAATGTGAAATGTTTAATTCGCTCAAAATATTACATAGCGTATTTAGAGGCAACTACATTAGATGCCATTTTTCAAATGGTGAAGTTAAGGGTGTGTGTTTCACGGGGAAGTTATTGTAGTTGATTATTATTATTATTATTATTATTATTATTATTATTATTATTATTATTATTATTATTATTATTATTATTATTTGTTTCTGGAACTGAACGTGCGAAACTATTGTATGAGTTAACTAAACAAGAACATTGTGCAGAAGTTCCGAAAATTAATGGCTATAAATACAAAACTAAATATGCAGTTACATACTTACCTGGGAGATAGCTCAGACTTATCAAGAGGGTGAATATTTGAAACTATGTCTGACAAAACCTTACCTCAAGAACTTCCTGGTTTTAATAATGATAATAATTACAAGCAGAGTGGAAAACCTTTAAAAATGTAGAAAGTCAACTTTGTGCCATTTTGGGCACACTCCGACAAGACAGTTTAATAACTGTTGAGAAGCTGTGACGCCTTCAGATTATGCTTTGGCTACAATAAGGAATAACCTGGAATTTCCCGCTCGCAGCCAGACTAAGTATTCGTTTGTAAGGTTGCCACATCGCACGGAGAGGAAATGGTTCCTGAGAGAGCCACATCAGGAGAAAAACAGTATTGTAGCCCCTCTCCCAAAGCGCCGCGAGCTTAGCTGGGAACCGACGCGAGAAGCACCAGGAGAGTCAGCGAGTTTTTCCTCTACGAGTAACACCTGCAGCAAATGGACAAGCAGTGAACACGTCGTGTACATCAACTTTTCGGCGTTGATAAAGTTATGTAACCTTCTGTATTTTGGCAAGTACTGTTCTAAATTGTAACACAATGACGTACACACGTAGGGTTGTTAAATTCTTTGAATTTATTAAAATTGTGATCATAACTATCGCGACTTTGAAAATTGCATTTCTCTTATTTTGCGATCATATTAAATCTCAAAGGGAATGAGCTATGGCTTGTGAATGTGAATGTACAGAAAGACTGTAAAGCAAGAGAACGTCATTATGTACAGTAATGTCAAGGATTGCTATTCGAGTCGATATGTGGACTTTTAGGGAGCGAATTGTAACTTGAGAATTGTTAATATTTCAATGGCTTAACACATCAAATTACTAATAAATTTATAGCAGGAGCTCAATGCACAGTTCTTAAAATTCTTCATTCCCTTTCATTGCCTTCATCATTTTCCTTCATTGTACGCCTTTAAGGTGGTTAATTTTCTAATTGGTGAGCACGATCCACGCTTGGGGGCCGATGTTGTGATCTGGTACAAGGAAGTAGGTCACACACTAGCATACGCTTTCACTAATATCTATTCTGAAGAAGTGTTAACGAAAATGGTAGCTGTAGCGTGGGTTACAAATTAAAGATTATAAAGCTAATGCAGTGTGAAATAGTTGTTATAAATGGTCGTAGATCACTAAAACGTTACGTGGCACACACAAACACACACACACACAAAAGAAATTAAATCTTACATCTTAAACACATATAATAGTGAACTAAACTGCTATCAACCGTAACGCCTCCCTTCTCTTGCAGCAATGCCATACTTCCGTGTTTCTTCTGCGTTGTGTCATGTTACCGGCACAAAATTGACTTCTGCTCACCTCTACAGTATGCAATGCAGAAGGGGGGAACAGCCATACAACATTCTCTCTAGATTTCCTCGTTTTTTCGTTCTTAGTACAATCTTAGGACAGATAATAGCAGCCAAAATTTTGTATGCTGCTTAATGACAGATTGCTTCTATAACCGAAGCTTCGAGCAAGCTAAATCATGAAATCTTTGGGACCTCTTGTAGTACTAACATGGTTTAATGCCCTATCTACGTATGAATGAAACGTAAGGTATACCTTACATTAAGAGACAGTCCAATAAACTGCTCAGAGATTTCACCATTAACTTATCAGAGTTAAGCACGTATAGTGACTTACGGCTTCCTCATTAATCTATTCCCCAAAACGCAACCTACTACTATATCTTAAGTGGCATCTGAGCTCTTCTCTTTATATATCGTACTACAGTATTTGGTTTTCCTTATTCACAACCTTCTCATGCTGGAGTACAAGGAAATGCCGTTTTTTACAGAACTGAGGCAGCTAATATAAGATGTCCCTGTGAATTGGACTTTGGAAAACAATATTTCATAAAAAACCAGTGCTCTGTGTAAGAACAAATTATTAGAACTTAAAACAAAATACACAACTTATAATTGATATTATAGTGAAATAGAAAAGCGGAATGCGGTGATGATCACCTTCTTAGGCTAGAGCAGCATTTCCCTATTTGTAATAAATCAGGCGATAATATGTTTACTACTCAGATGGAAAGGAGATTGTTGAATAAATAAACATTATGCTTAATCTGTTACAGGACAGAAGTATTCGGGATTTGTAAATGAAACGTCTTCAACAAAAGATAGAAGAAATGTAGGAGAATTGGACTGCTCAAGGATTCTATCATCATTTGAAAATGATAACAGCTAATGAAGTACGAGTAAACAAAGAAAAACGTAAATGGAAAGCAAATTAATGACAGAAGAAGCTACTGAGATCATAACGCAAAAAAACAATCTTATTAGGCATGGTTAAGCCTTAGACGCGATGAAGATCTGATACGTTACTGTACCAGCAAGAAGGAAACCAAGAGAGTGGTACAACAGTGTAAGTAATTAAGTTGTGAAAATATGTGTTAATAGAATTCAGCATAGGTTGGTTACGGGAAAGCAAGAGAAAGCTTGCAGAACCGTAAGAAAAATTAGAATCTTATATGTAAATTAAGTAAGATTAAATATAATTGGAATGCAGGATTGGAAGACTTACTTCGTAAAAATGTTTAGTGAGGATAGACAGCGATGGAAAGAACCATGGGTTAAGGATGAAGAAGAGTGTAAAGAATATATATATATATATATATATATATATATATAAACCTAGGCCTAAGCTCAATAGCGTATACTAGTAGACTTCTAAACAAAGTGATAAAGAACAGATTGGAAGTACAATTCGGTTAAAGCATTTCAGAACAGCAAGCACTTGGTGTTCATGGATTTGGAAAATGCCTATGATTCGGTTCCCATAACTCAGTTATCCAAAGTACTCCAAAATGTATGAGTATAGGGATCCTTTATTTAGCTTGTAAAGAGGGTTTATAAGGACGTTAAGGCATATGTGAACATTAGGAGAAAAATATTAGAAGAATTTCGCACTATCAAAGCTTTGAGACAAGGGTGCAGGATGTCTCCAAACTTTTAAAAATATATTTGGAAACGGTTATTAAAGCTTGAAATATGTCACGTCAAGGAATGGGAGTAATGGCGGAGGACAAATAATGCGTTCCTTAGTGTTTGCAGATGATCAGATAGTAATTACTAAGATAGAGATGATGCTGAATACTTAGTAAGGAAGTTGTTTGAGGCTTATGAAAGATGTGGTCTCGAGATAAACTTCAACAAAACAGAATACCTTGTGAAAGGGAAGAAAGACATGGTTTGGATATAGAAAGATTAGAAAATATTAAAGTGGTTGAACAATTTAAATATTTAGGCACAGTTCTACACATGTTGGGCGATTGTGAAAAGGATGTTGACAAGCGTATTAACTAAGCTATGATGCAGTAATTTGTATCACAAATTACTTAAATGTAAATAATGATTGTAATATGAATATGCATTTTTATGTGACATTGATTTGAGATGTTTATTGATTGTAATTATTGTTGGGAAGTAAGTTTATACTGCCTTACTGAAACTGACAATAATAGCGTGCAATAATGCAGCGAGGGGGTGAGCTGTTTATCATTATTGGAAACGCGGAAGTTACGTAATGTTGGCGCGTTTTCCTTTAGAATCTTCTGGAACATTTCCCTAGAGCATATGTATTCATAATTTTCATTGGATATAAAAATAGACGCTAATGTTGGCGCGTTTTATTAGCCAATTGCAGCTCAGTTATAATCTTTAGGCATATCTGGGTGAAGGAGTATAAAAGGTAGGTTAGAGGTAAAGACCCCGTCAGTTCATCAAAAATCTTTATACACTACACGTCGCCTTCAGCCCGTCAGTTCATCAAAATTCTTTGTACACTACACGTCGCATTCCCGTCAGTTCATCGAAAATATTTGTATGATACACGTCGCCTTCAGTCCAGCAGAAATATTACACGTCGGCTATCGATTCACAAGTTACGCGTAGCAGAATTATGAAAAATCTAAAGTGTTGTAAAGTTAATTATACAAAAAGTTTAAGTACGTGAATTAAGCGTGATCAGTAATGAAGTTATTATAACAGTTTCAGTTTAGCGAGTGTCAAGATCAATGTGTAAATGTGATAGTAAATGTGTTCGACAATAAAAGTGTAAAACAAATTCTTTCATCAGTGTTATCTTTGGATAAGAGACTCCCTTCCGTTTACACAACCTGTATAAAGAGAAGTGCTTGACCAAAAAGATCGTAGCTAGCCGGAGGACAGAGAACCAAAATTAAATAAAATAACAGTAGCATTCTTTCAAATGAACACTAATACTGCCGCAAATTGCTAACACCAGATGGAGCTAACAAGCCTAACAAATGAATCACGTCACAAGATGGATTCACCACGTGGAGTAAACACAAATACACAAACATTATAAATAATACCGTCACAAATTGGCTCCCAAACGTGGGGCTCAACAACAAATTAAATAAAAATAACATTTAACCATCAGCTAGAGGAGCACTACGAGCGCTAAGCCGAATATTGTGGATTAGAGAGATCCATGAAGGAACGACAAAAAGAAATTATAAGACCTATTATTGAAAGCATTATAACACATGGAGGTAAAGCTTGGTCCCGAAGAAAGTGAGAAGCAAAGGTTGTGGGAGGTATAAATGGATGGTTTAAGAAGAAGTTGCCATCTGTCCAGAATGCAGAAAGTGAGGAATGAGAATATAAGAGAAAGATGCGTCAATCAGATTCCGTAGTGGATAGATGCTATGGTGACGTTCAGAGAATTCCCAGTATAAGAATGGCCAAAAATGTGCTAGAATGGTCTGCCAAGGGAAAGAAGAAACGTGGTAAGCCTCAAACAACATGAGGGCAGGAGGGCAACCGCTAACAAGTGGAAACTCAGATAAAGTTAAGTAATAATTGAATTTGAAAGACTAACTACAAAGACTTTAAAAATGTAATGGCATAAATTGTAAGCATTTAATATATTGAAATTCAATGATGTCTTTGCTATAATAACACTCAAAATCTTTAATCAAATTTAAACAAATTTGGCTTATACTATAGGAATATTGTAAAATATCACCTAATATTTCAAAATCCAATATTTAATAAGCTGTGTTATTTTAAAAGTTTTGCACACTTTAAAGCAATGGCCACTTATCTTCAATAGGTAATTCCATTTGACTCCACGTATTCCATAACAAATCCATCAGGAAATAATTTAAATACATGAACGAACAACTGTGTTATAATATTAACAAGATAAAAGCTAATTTTCTATAACATAATACTTTTCAAAAGTTAAAATTAGGTATAGTTCAATTTGGTTGATAAATTCAGTCGTACACAACACCGTAATATTACCATTTGTTTCCCTTTATGTGTGATATAGAAACATCTACCGTTTTATAGCTTCCGGTTTTAATTTAGGATTTATACGCATACTGGTTTATGCCGAGAACTTATTAACCATAAAAGTGGCAAAAACAGGAAATCGTCTTGAAGAGCAACATTCGACTCAGCGACGACGTTAGTACTTGCATCACTATCCTGCTCGACAGGTTTTGTCCGTCTCAATTTTCTTCAATAAGAGTAGGTTATTCTCACCTTCGGGCGCACCTGGTTATATAAGTCGTGCCAAGTTCACGTTATGCCCACTTTATCAATTGAGGAATTAACATACTGCCACAGGCATAAGCAATGGGAATTTTTTATGGCTTTCACTGTGATGGTAACTGAAAATGTGGGCTTACCGTGTGGCAGAAACATTGAAGACGACATTTAACAAATGACCCGAGAGATGTAAACTCCGTTTACTGATCTGCCGAGGTCGTTAAGGGCAAACTCGTGAACTGAGGTCTACGTTTCAAACTCAGTCAGGACGTCCTACGTGACTGAGGCTTTTTATCCGTTTTCCTCAGGCCTCCTAACTGTCAAATGCTGGGTAAGTACTTCAAACTAGACCTGGAACGTTTCCTCCCCAAATTTGCTTTCCCACTTATTATTTCATGTGTCATCAGTGTCACCCCTGTGGTGTTGTATGCAGTAAGAACGGGCGCTAAACACTACTAAAAATCTGCTTATTCAATGATTCAAATCACTAGTGCTTTAAATTTCCTTTAATTGCTTCATTTCTACACACCCCTTTTATTTCTAAGGTTATATCGGGTGCTTTGCTTGAGAGGCAACTGATGGTGTTATTATTCGTTGAACTGTAGTTTTATTCGTTTTTATCATCCAACCAACTCACATTCACTCTCAGGTTCATATTTGCAGACTTTCCGAAGGGTAGACACCGAGTTGGGAATCGTTCTTTGCAGTGTTTTCACGTCTTGTTTCTACATTGAAAGCATTTTTGAAACGAGCCAGTATAAGCGATACTCCAACTATTAGGTCGTTGTAGTTCTCCGATCCACAAAGGCACTGGGTCTTTAGCTCTCACAACGCTTCAGGAATCTCACAGAACATGTCCGACAATTAATTTATCGCATATATTGATTATTTCAATATGGATCGTCATTTCATCAAAGAAGTTTAGACTTCTCCTGTTATCTTATAACCTTCATAAGTCGCCGAGAAGCTTAAGAAATAAATAACTAAGCAAAATTGTATATGGCATTTTAATAAACTATTAGGGCAGTAAAAAAGCTTGGACAAATAGTGAGCTAACAACTCTGTTCCGAGTGAGGAATAGAATAACATTGCCCTTAATATCTTTTAACTACACTTGTTGTTCAATGCAACATGTGTTTCTGGGCGAGGAGGCTTTAATTAAACAAATGTATAACTACTTGTCTGATGAATAACTGCTGGTGACAGCTGGGTGAAGGTGCGAGGCATGCGACGCAATCTGCTTCCCCTCACATTGTGATACAGTCTGAATAGCTGTGGTGTTTGCTGCTTTGCTGTCTAATCACACCCATGTGTTAGTATGAGCCTAGGTTTTTTTTTCCATTACGCCCTAAAAGAACGCAGAAACGTTCTGCTGGATGCCGAGCTCTGCATTGGCTCTACATCTGTACGCAGATGAAGCTGTAACAAAAATGTTTCGATAACTTTAGATTGTCAATTAATGGTTACCGCAAACGTGAATAATGGGCTGTTCTGAAGGATCAGTCTCGTATGTATGTTATGTTTTTATGAATGACAGTATATTACACAGATTACGCCCGCATTGAGTAGCGAGTATACGTCTCTTGATTACATTCCTCAAAAGGCAGCGTCGAAAACCGAAATATCTTTTTGTGAAAAACCCAAGTTTCTAAATACAAGCCCGTTGCTCAGAGAGAGACACAACTGAAAAGGTAAAGAAATAGTAAAAAATTGGGAAAGAGGGGGAAAGAGAGAGGAAGAGAGGCAGAGATAGTGAGAAAATGGAAAAGAGAGTTGAAGAGGTAGATAGAGAGAGAGAACTAGGGTACAAAAACAAACTGGATGATTCACAAGGTGCCACAGCTGTTTTACGGGCACTATGGTTTTTCAAGGTTCTGATTATACATTGTCTGAGGAGATGCTTGTTAACGAATGGGCGAAACGTCGGCTGGGGAGAAAATAACACTCAACCTTCAGCAGAAGCCCTAGATTGAAAAGTAGTCTAGTTTATGAATCTACCTTACTTTTGCACACTAACATTAAAATACCTAATTAATAATTAGTAATTATCCATAAGTTTTCTTTAATGGGACGAGAATTGCATTATGGCGGAGAGTAATAGCTTGATTATGTCTTCAGGTCCATTCCTGGCGTATTCATTCCGACAAGAATTTACTTCGTTTTTGTTTCTAGCTAACAAAATGTCCTACTTACCGTAACGAATTTTGAAACAATTAAGTTAATAGAATAATCTTTTACATCAAATAAATTTTATAAAAAGTTACAAAAGAGAGTACACATAAAATCAATGGAATGCAAAAGTTCCAGCGATTCCTTAAACTGTACTTCTGCATATATATTAACGGTTATAGGATAAAAGAAATGTTATATCAGGATGCCTCAGGAGGCATCTTACACGGCTTATATCCTTTCAGTACATCTATCAGTTTTAGGAGTAAAGGCTGTATATCCTAACCTTTGCTAATTGAATAAATGTAACATTCAGGAAGCTAAGAGATGACGAAGCGTCTTTCTCTACTCTTCGCTCCCCAGTGATTAATTTGTATCATGCATGTTATTCATTTAATCTTATTTCCTTTAGTTTGCGGAATGTTAGTTGTGTTACGCCCATACATCTATGTGCTCCTAAGCACATTATTATAACATGTTATTCAACACTGGCTTATTGACGTTTTCTCTCTAGTTTGACGCGTCCACAAGGGTATTAGAATATCATCTCTCTCTGAGCTTAGATTTAGAAAAACGTGATTATGTACATTTATTATCTTGAAATGATGGATCTAGCGCGTCCGTCAGAATTCTTTTCCGTTACTGGTTTCCCTTTAAAATTCGATTAAGAGCACTGTGCATTAAACAGTATCATTTTAATGATAAAAAGAAGCAATATCCAAAGTGATACTAATTTCATTTTAATTTCCCAGGTTCATTCACTGCATATATGTTTCCTAATAATTGTACTGGGAAGAAATTCTCCGTTAAGATGTCTTTCAGTGTGTTCAATTAATTTAAGCTGCTTCTAAAACATCCTGTAATTGAATGCATCTTAAATACTTAAGGAAAAACCACAAGGTGTAGGAATCCATGGAATATAATAAAGGAGACGAGTAGAATTATAGAAATGATTTAAATGACTTCAAAAATAAAAACAAATATCATTTTGTTCTTCATACTTATCTAGAAACTTAACCACAAACATATCACAAATCCAAAAAGTCACCTATAAATTGGCATTCACCTTAAGAGATTCGTTACCATTGAGATGAAAAATTGATTCCTAATATCGGATACCACTATCTACCAATAACGGACACTACCGCATGTAAAATGTTTGCAGTAATCGACTTCAGCGCATTTCTCGCATGACATCACTTCATATATATCTAAGGCACATTTCCACCCCCACCTTGTCCTTGGAGTATATCTTGCAGCAATAATTGCACCGGCCGAACTGTTCATCTGCGTCTTCCTCATTATCATCACTGCTTTTGGTACCCCCATTATTGGTAAAAGGCAGTTTTCTTCTCGTTTTGTCACAAGAAAGCTTCTCTTTCAGTGACCCACCTCCACAGATATCTCTATACAGTTCACATTTTTACGATGATCTGTAATTTGAGCAATCATACCCGAGTCTGCAATTCTAAAAGGTTTTATTTTCAGTGCAGGTGGACAGTTTATTTCGGCGGAGGTAAAGATACATATCACGGAGGGGCCGCCGGAACCGGGGCAGAGCACCGCACGCAGGGCAGTTGGCCCTTTATGCTTCCAACGTGAACCCTATGAGGGAAGGATGAGGGGAAAGACCCGAAGGGCGACCAGATCCGGATACCGAAGGGCACAATAATGGACGCGGTCCCTAACGTTTCCAGATAGAACGCATCCGAGCCCTACGGTCCCTGCACACAAGGCACAACCTTCAGGATCTCCCGGAGTGGAGCCCTAGGATGAGGAGATGCCTAACTGAGCGGTATCGCAGTGATGTCAAGGTAGAAAGATTTACAGAGCGCAAGCCACCGCCCAGCCGCAACGCGCCGAACACTGTTGCCTGGTCCTTCAATCCTGAAACAGATGACAAGGAAGATGATAGGTACAGATTGTGAGAGAAAGGAGAGTCGCGGTAGAAGATAAACCACCCCAGCATTCGCCTGGTGACCCGGGGAAACCACGAAAAACTCATGGGCCAGAGTAGGCGGCCGCCGGGTATCGAACCCAGGACCTCCGAACTGCTGGCCACAGACAAAACCGCCTGAGCCATCCCTTTCGGTTTTCAGCTGAGGTAATTATTCATGATGTCGAAGTTCATTAGCAATATCTTCAAGTCTGGCGACTGATTTTCTAGCAGAAGAACCAATTTCAATGTCCTATATAAGAATTGAAGTCAGGGATGTTTTGAGGTTGAAAGAATTTCATATTTCCTGAAACCTTTTACTGTGTTTCCCCATGACCACTTGACATCATGATTCTTTAGCCATTTTTCAACCTCCTGCGCGTAGTAAGTATTGAGAGGTGGCATGAGCGATACGTTCGGTGGTGTTGAATGCTGAGGTAGACAGACGGAGTGAATGCCATGCGTCTATCCTATTTCAAATAAGCCCATATTCCTGTACGGGAATAATAGCTGTCTAGTACAAGAATAATAGAGTCCTCTGTCTAGGTAACACATGTGGATGAAATGCATCATCCAATACAAGAACAGCCTTGTTGAATCCATTCAAATGGATAGTACAGGTGCAACTTTCAAGAGCTCTGCCTTCATATTTATTCTAGCCAATATTATCATTGGAGCGCTTATGCAATAAACAACTGTAATTAGTACAGCTTTTTCTGCAGGCCATAACCTTTTTATTAACATTAAACATGTTTATTGGTTAAAATGCATTTTGTTTCAGGACGTCCTTCAAAATATTAAAAAATGCGTCGAAATCTTCCTTGTAAAATCCCTTGGCTCTGGAGAAAGGCACAATCTGAGGTTCCTTAAGAATCAGTTGGATAAAGCCGCAAAAAATTCGTAGCCACTTCTTACCAGCCTTTCTTGAATTCTCAGAAAAGGGATGATGAAATTATTTGGTATCGTTAGTTTAAATGCAAATTTGTGAATCTTAGAGGATCGCAATCCATAATATCTTTCCTCCATGAATAGAGCATATTTAAGTGAATAGATTTAAACCTCTTTTGGAGATCAGGATTTCATCTCAGTTTAATGGTACACAAAGTAACAGGTGAATGAAATTCTTATTTAATGTAGACTTAGGTACGTTAAGGGATTTAGAACGTTTTAAATAGCCCATTCGCTTTTTCCTTAGGGTTTTCACAGTCTTCATTATTGTATCCCAATCCCACCGAATGTACTGGAGCCATTTTCAGTAATGGAACTAACAAAGGTAAATTCACCGAGTAAGGTTATGGTCTAAATTTTCTGTCATTTACTTGAGAGTTTAAAGGGAAACCCCCTATATATTTAACAAAATAATAATAGTAATAATAATAATAATAATAATAATAATAATAATAATAATCTGAACTGCAATTGAGCATATTCAAGTAGGGCTAGAGATTGAACATATGCACCCAGGACTCAAAACTGGGCCTGTAATATTAGGAGAGCAATTGCTTTCCTTAGAATAGGCATGTAATTTTGTGACATACCCTCGGTCTACGGTATTAGAAAGTATGCATATTTTTACACATAGAAAATTTGCCGTTCCACTTGTACTCCACCATAAAATATTGTGTATATAACCTACATAATAACTCCTAATGAAAAAAGTGCATAAAATGCTGCATGCTACTTAGGCTGATAGATTCTTCTATAAAAAATGTCACTAGACCAACAAAATAATAGTAATACCCTTCCAAAACCAGTATTCTCAGCTGACCGCCTTCGGTTCAGTACCGCCGAGTGCCTTCCCAGTAAGGTAGTATTTCCACATAGAGATAGTAGAATGCACCACTTCACAATGCTAGAACTTCCATATCCTCTCTCCTACCTACATTCTTTTAAAACTGTCACTTTCATAACCAGATTACGATTTGAGTATTAGAAAAGAAAAAAAGAATGATTGAATTTTAAACTGATGATTATGTTCATGTCAAAATCTATGTTTCTCCATTCATATTGCTACACAGGTCTGTAGTTATTTCTACTAGTGTGAATGGCTATTATTCCCTTTCACTGTTTCGAACACCACTGCAAACCTGCACCAGCACTCTGAGGCAATAGCGTAATACAAGGTGAATATTAAAGCGCTTGTTGGATGGCATTTGTTTTAAGAAGTTTCTTTACGACATTATTAAAAAACGATACAGTACTAATTAGTGCATTAATGTTTTATGTAGGATAATATTCTACTTTTTATTCTTCACATTATCAAAGTTTCTCTTTTAAGACCTGAATGGATGTTCAGTCAATAGTTTAGTATGGTTACGGCCGAATCTCCTTGCTGATGGTACAAGTATTATAATTAAGGAACGCAACATCAGTCGCCTCTCAGAGTTATCCAACGGTATTTTCAGTGTGCTAAATAATTGGTTCGATAATAACAAAATTCATATAAACTTTAAGAAAACTAAGTATATCAATTTCCGCACAAAAAATAAACCTATTGCAGACATAATAATTGAACATGAAGGCAATAAAATTACTAAAACTTGTAGCATAAAATTTCTTGGTCTTATTATAGATCATAATATGAATTGGAAAGACCATATTGACATCCTTAAAACTAAGCTCTGCATGTTTTTGCAATTAGATCATTAATTAATTTTACAAATAAAAGCATCCTAAAACAGTATATTAGTCTTAGTTTCATTCAATTATGACTTATGGAATAACATTTTGGGGTAATTCAGTAGACGCAAAAAATATTTCTTTTGCAAAAAAGGTAATAAGAATAATGGCAGGTGTAAAGAAATCAACTCATTGTAAACCACAATTGAAAACATTTGGAATTCTACCATTAGAATGCGAGTATATTTTAGCTGTACTTTTAACCGTGGTTGACCACCCAGAAGTGTTCATAAAAAATTCAGACATACACAGCAAACAAACCAAAAATGGGCAGGACTTACACAGGCCAAGCAATAACCTACAAGTATTCCAAAAAAGGGCTTACTACAATGGTATAGTATTATTTAATTCACATATTAAGCAGCTAAAACTAATAAAAATAAATTAAGTTAGCATTAAACAGATATCTCATCACTCACACCTTCTATACAGAGGAAGATTTGTTTCATTCAAAAAAAAATAACTGACTATAAAATGTTGCCAAATTTTATAAATATATTACGTATAAATAATATTATTTTAAATTTATTAGCTCTAACGTACTCTACATAAGAACTACAATTTATTTACATAAAAGTGCACAATGTAGTTATGGATTTAAGACGTAATCTGCATCTTTAAGGTGGTCTAGCTCACTATAGGGTCCACAGATTGAGATGTTACGTTATGTTATGAAAAATAAACTTGCTAACGTTTTTATAACGAATTATATCAAAAGGGTAGTTTTGTGCGGTTCGGGGTGTTTATTGTTGCAGTATATCTCTTGTTAGCAAAGGTTTTTCTCTGAATCTATGATACATCAAGTATGCAATTCAAAGTTTGAAAGAAGTACAGTAAGCCCCGGTAATTCGAGCTAATTGGCGCTGAGGCTACTTTGAATTACAAAAACCTTGGATTATACGGAAATATCACTAAATCAATGGGTAAATCATGAATGTTTAATGAGCGCAATAATGTTTAAACAAATATATATATAAAATAATTTAGTACATACCTGTGTTATATATGAGCACACATTTCCAAATTGTAAAAATATAAGTTACATTTTAAAAAAAATGTCCAAATTCCTTCATTTTAAAATAGAACCTCGGTTTTTAGCAACAATGTCGCGCCACCTTCTAAGAAGATGGTGTTGGAGTAGCTTCCGCTTGCTGCTCGACATAACGCAATGCCACATCTAGCGCTGCCAAACCCTCGTTGTGAGCGATCACTGGCACATTTCTTCAGGCAATTTCTCGTCACCACTGTCTTCAGCGGGCTCACTAATCATTTCAACAATTGCAAGATTGACCACTTCAATTATTCACCACTGTTAATCCATTCTGAAACCTCACACGCATTCGCATTTTCACACACAGCAAGCTTTTTCATCAGTTCTGCCATTGGTAGATCATCTTCGCCTGTACTGTTGGTATCCGTTTCATTCCGTAATATCTAGTTCCAAGATTTTTTAGCGTTTCCATGAATCAAAGCTTCCAGTTTCACATTCAACGCCACAAATTTTCTCTTACTTCTACCACTCATTGTAATGTAATGTAACACTCAGTTACATATGTACATACGTACAACACTAAAATTAACGTGACACATGTGGGCTCACTACAGTACAGATGTTACTACACAACCACCTACATACAACGATCAGCCTACGTTGTACTTTTACTTAAGCGTATTTTAATGATCACTGTCGCTAGCAGGGACAACAATAGGGGTAACAATAAGGATGGTACGCGTTGTACAACTGATTGTCAGGCGGTCCCAATTAGTGAAGGGTCTACAAAGAAAGAGCAAGCGCACTCCTCGAAACCTAATGGAACCTGTCCATCTGTAGTAGAAATGAATTATCAGTCTGAGGCCAAGGTTATTTCTGTACATTATGAACGAAAACCCTAAGTGGGACAGTTTTACCTGTATTTTACATGGACAATTGAAAGAAAGTTCAAAATGTAACACATTCGGAAGTGCGTAAAACATACATGCACACAACGTACAAAAACGGGATTTTACTCTAGTTGTATGCAAAATTTTAATTTTCCTAACACTAGCTCGAATTACACGGAACCTGGAAATATCGGGGCTCCACTGTATCGTCTTCACATTTATGTTTCAATGTGAGTGACATATTTTTGAGATTTGAAATGAACATCTTCAGCAAAACGATAATTTATAGCCCTTAAAGCTAAAGTGAAATGACTTGCCTCTTCAAATGAGTGTCAGCATTCTGTCTTCTCAACTCAGAGTCCCAGGTTTTTATTATCGGTGAGGCGGAGCATCTTACCTTCTATAGAATCTGGAGGTATGCATGTGGGAGTAAGTGTGATGTGTTTAAAGACGAAAATGAACAACTAGGGTGAAAAAAATCTGCGGTTCAACGAGTTTAATCATTACCTATTTTTCAAGTCAACCTCTCCTATATGACAACATTAAATGTTGCTATACAAATGAAAAATGGAGTGTGAGTGTGTGTGTGTGTGTGTGTGTATGTGTGAGAGAGAGAGAGAGAGAGAGAGAGAGGTGTAATAAAATGAAGGGTTTCTTACTCTAGATACAGAAATGCGTTAAATGTTGGAAACAGATCAGGTCTTTTAAATGTGTATATTTAATTCCCAATAGATATCTTAATGCAACTCCGTATTAGAACGGAAATTTAGCAGTTCATCACGCTTTTTACTATTATGCTTTTAAATTTCATCACTCATTATATTTGTAGAGCTCTAATCATCACATAACTTTACGGAAATTGAGATAAAAGCTATTTATTTCTGGAATTGGAAAAGCATTCACGAAATAAACAGTCCATGTTTTTAGCAAAATGTAAATCTGTGTGAAAACGCAGTGCAAGTTAATTTTGTATTGATTTGCAAGAGTATATACCGCGCTGAAGGTAAGCCGGGTGCTTTCAGTGCGCTATGCAACAACAATATTTTAAATATCTCGCGTAATCCAGCGGATTTGAACGTGGCGAGCTGGAAGCCATGCTCCGTTCCGCTGCAGCTATTAATCTCGGAATATAGGCATCCCCCCTAAACGTGGAGACAATTCAATTTTCAGCGAGTTCGTGGGCAAGAGATATAAACCCACTGAGGGGTAAACATTTTGTTTCAGGTCTGAAATGCGATTGGAATGCTAGCACAGTATCATACGGAAATATTCCAGACGTTTGGGAGTATGTATAATATTAAAGGTGATATAATCAAAGGATACGTTATGCATTTTGGACGTTAAATATTGAGAAATCTGAAGTGCTATACTCACACGTCATTCTCTACCCTTTATCATTGCTCATGCGTCGCTTATGTCTTATTATTGACACTTGTAGTAAGCCTTGTAGTATGTAGGTACTACAAGGCACTTGTAGTAAGTACTTATGTTTATATAGAAAAACTTTTTAAAACAAGCAGTATATTTATTTCGTGAATTTTAGTAACTGGAAAATTGTATTCAACTGCTTATATCAAAAGTCGGTTTTTGTTCTTTGTTTTTGGTTTTTCTCATTTCAGAGTAAGGAGAATCGCTAAAATTTAGAAAGTAGAATTCCACTTAAAAAAACTAAAACACATAATCGCACGTAGTTGGAAAGCGACTAATTCTACAGAAAAATAGTTTGATATAAATTGTATTTTATATATATATATATATACATACCAATAAGCTTGTTTCTCTTCTAGTCTCCCAATTATACAACATTAAATAAAAATCAATCAAGAAGCTATTCATACAAATTTTCAGATATCGTCTGTTGAGCGACATTTTAGCTAGGGGGTGGGGTGGATCGTCTCTGTGGAGGAGGGGTACACAGTGTGCTGAACTCGTGCCGTACGTGACGCGTACAGTGCAAAAACAGCGTCTTTACCCGTCACATACCTAAGACCGCGTAAACACTATCTGCTTGCACTAGTGAAATCCTACATTCTTAGAAGGCACACTCACCCCCTAGTTAAAACTTCGCTGAACAGATAGCACACATTTTACTTGTGTGTTTTGATTATGGGAATATCTCAAAGATACGATATTCAATTACAATCGTTGTTTTAGTATTTCGGAAAACAAAAAGCCGAAGGTTTTCTGTGTAAAAGATTATTTTACGGTGGTAGGAATATCTTTAAAATGTCAGCCTGCATCTTTAACCTGTGTCAAGAATCCAGCATGAAATTTTCCCGAATTGCTATGTATTACCTTTGATAGCCTGTCTTCTATTCAATAATGTTCCTGGCGCGGTGTCGCAAAGATGTGTTATAGGAATACCACAGGACGTCACATTTTAGCGCTCATTATGAATTTAACGTTTTCTTTTTAAGGGTCATAGCAACAAAAAAAATCTGATGTGTTACACTCACATGACTTTCTCTACTCTTGTACAATCTAATTTTATAAACGCCTATTCTCCGTATGCTTCATGTTAATCGAGATATCGAGATGTCAATCTTATTGGTAATTTTCTTGTAGATGCAAGGGGAATATGGTGGCTTTTAAGCGATAGTCAAATATTTTAACGCTGGTTACTATGTGGCGCATTCCATTCTCTCTGCATGTCCAGGACATAAAAAAATGAATAACGAATTTGGGAAAAAGTATAAGTATTGGAAAATTTAAGGAAATAATAAGCAATATCTCGAAAACGGTTCACTCAACAAAAGAAATGTATATGACATAAGTTGTGTATTTTAACGCGATCTACATTTTTTGTGTAGTAAAATTTTGTCTATCTCTTATGGTTTACCAGTTATGAAAAAGTCGCTCACAATGAAGAATACTTTTGGAGACATTCCCAGAAAATTCGAGATATACATTTCATTTCTCATGACATTATCTTAAACATATGATATTTTAATCAAAATCGTTAGAGCCATTTTTGAGAAAATTAAAATTTTCGAAAAATGTTCCATGTAAAGGGTAGTCTGGCGTGGGGGGATTTTCTTGAAAACCTTCGTGTCACATCTCTGGAAGATACTAAACCTAAATACCAAGTTTGGTGTTTATCCGACTGTTCGTTTTTGAGTTATGCTGTTCACAGACACACAGACACACACACACACACACACACACACACACACAGACACACACACACACACAGACACAGACACACACACGGACATGTTTCCAAAAATGCTTTTTTTGGATTCAGGAGGTCTCAAAACACGTATTTCCGGTGAAATCTCGGTATCGAATTTTTGGGTGGAATGCAATACTTCCCCTACTTACTATACGTAGTAGAGAAAGTAAAAAAGAGTTAAAAATAGTAAGAAAGAAGAAATTAGCAGATACGAGACAGCTGTCTCCTTAGTATTAAGTAATAGGATTATCTTCTTGCTAATTGAACATTTTTCAATGAAGATGATCAGAATGCCAGCCATTTCAACGGAAAAAACTGATGTTGCAAATTGAAGGAGAAAAAAATATTGTTTATACTTCCTCTATAATAGTGTGTACTTTAGCTACTCCGCTGGTTTTATTAAATCTGCTTTATGTTTTAAGGATGCTCTAGTCTTATTAAATCATGAAGTCAAATTTGGAGTTTGCGCCGCAAATAATAATGATAGTAATAACAAT
The DNA here is from genome assembly GCA_030765065.1 of Deroplatys truncata. Classification (NCBI taxonomy): domain Eukaryota; kingdom Metazoa; phylum Arthropoda; class Insecta; order Mantodea; family Mantidae; genus Deroplatys; species Deroplatys truncata. The sequence continues at coordinate 190,146,642 of CM060981.1, forward strand.
ATTGTATTGTTCTTGTATTTGATACATTGTCTTTTTTTCTTATGTTTAGTTAATTTTTGTTTTCTATACTTTTCCTTTACAGTAGTCTCAGAATGAGAAAACAGAACAGTTCTCTTTCAAATAAAATGAACACTAATAAAATGAAACTACCAAAATACTTAAGTTAATTTAACAGAGAATAGGCACTGTAATACTTCAAACCCGGCAGAGGGTGATGGATTTTTTCGGGTATAAAAATCCTTATCCTGGCTTCCTTCGGAAAGGAAGTAAAGGCGGTGTTCCCGTGTCGTAGCTTTACGACAGGCAAAAAAGCCTCAAGCCACATAAAAAAACCTCTGAGCAAAATTCTTAGTCTTTCACGCCCAATATGGAATGTGAAGCTAAGAACCATACCAGTTAAGGTGCGTCCATAAATAAAACTCAGTTTTTGTGCATGTAAGTAAAGTAATATTTTAAGTGAGATATCTTAAGTAGTTTCTGAGGTAATGGGTTATGAAGTTAATAGATCTAACATTGAAGGGATAGGACTTCCAATCCCCCCTTAATTTTAAACAATTTATACGCCACAAGTTAATGTCATTATTGCAATGCAGATTAAAGAAGCAGTTTTATATGACTGTGACAGCACACAAAATTACTTATACTGGATAGATTAACGCCGTGAGTGTTACAAATAATACTTTTATTTTAAGTATTTTAAGCTAAGGTAACATTTCAGTAGCGGGATGACGCAGTAGACTTCAGAAACATAGGCTCATATTTATGCGGAACACATACTGAATTTCAAAATTGCCCTTTCAAACTCAATACATAAATAACTTCGTTCTGATAGTAATACGATCCGATGTAACTGTTTAGGAGCTTGCGACTTTTGTAACAGCAAACCCTCTTCAAGGAAAAGCCACAGATCTGACTCGGGGAAGTAGTGTGGAACGGGCTATTGTGTCAGGCCAGTGTTTGGAGCCAATAAATCAGTCTCCCGAGGGTGCTGCAATATTTACGTCATCTACAAAACACACGACTATCCCTAGAGGACAATATCCCATATCGACTATGTTAGGCAAACCGGAACTGCTTAAGCGACAATGCACAACAAAACATGGCTACCCTCAGTGAAATTTAATCAATGAAGTCGCACTACATCTATAGCGTAGTAGAAGAATCCCACTTTTTAATAAAAAAACAACGAGAAATAAAAATTAAAAATTTTGGAATTTGGAAGGCAACAAGATTAATATTTTCAAGATTTTAATAAACTGGGTAGAATACTTCAGAAACGTATATATAAATCATATATGTAATGCTTTCTGAGTTTTTAATATACAAGAACACAGATTGCAGCAAATTGTTAAATTGAATAATAAATATCGACGGCTCTGCGGTAACGTATGAGGCTCGCATTCGGGAGGACGCAGGTTCTATTCTCGTCGACCACCCACTCTGATCTGATCTGTAGTTTTTCGTGGTTTTTCAGGTCGGTAGGGCAACGCTGGGTTGGTTTCTCATCTACCACGATTTCCTTTCCATCATTTCCTTTCATTCCGTTTCCTTAACAGCTTACAAGTGTGTTTCAGTGTTGCGTGGAGGATGGCGCGGGGTTGCTCAAAGGAAAAGATACACCCCTTGACATTAGAGGGCTCTATAGGCAACTCCATCATGCGATAGGTCTTCGAGCTTCCAACAGCTAAGAATTTCCGTGCGTCTCTGTTGCCTGTCTGCCTACGGCCTGTAGTCTTCCTTGGTTCCTCTACTCCATCCCTTGCTCCTGAGGACGATAGCCACATTAAATCTGTAGGTCGCAGTTTGCGAGGTGTTTCGCTCCAATATAGATTCTATTCCTATAAATACGTAATAGAACTTATCTGAACATACATGAATAAGATAATTCTATCCTTCACTTTTTCACAAGGCAAGGCTTGTTTCCACAGACAGTACTTCTGAAAACAGGGGTTGAAACTCAATCAATCAATAATGCTCTCGTTGAATATGCCACTTCCAAATTCCTATTTATCAATTCCGGCACTCTGCAAACGAGAGTAGGGTTCAAGGGTGGCCGTCGGTCTGTATAAATAGGTGTAACTCTTTCAGTTCTGGAGGTTATTATTTTATTAAAAATTCTCTTCAATGAAACCATCACGATAATAGGATCACATTTTGAATAATTCATTAATCTTTTTATAACATTGGTGTAATGTAGCAACCATTCCTTAGGTATAGATCAGCTTCTAAAGTTTATTTTTACTTTCTCTACTACGTATAGTAAGTAGGGGAAGTATTGTATTCCACCCAAAATTTCGATACCGAGATTTCACCGGAAATACATGTTTTGAGACCTCCTGAATCCAAAAAAAGCATTTTTGGAAACATGTCCGTGTGTGTGTCTGTGTGTGTTTGTCTGTGTGTGTCTGTGAACAGCATAACTCAAAAACTAACAGTCGGATAAATACCACACTTGGTATTTACGTTCAGTATCTTCAAGAAATGCGACACGAAGATTTTCAAGAAAATTCTCCCACCCCAGACTACCCTTTACATGGAACATTTTTCGAAAATTTTACTTTTCCCAAAAATGGCTCTAACGATTTTGATGAAAATATCATATGTTTAAGATAATGTCATGAGAAATGAAATGTATATCTCGAAATTTCTGGGAATGTCTCCAAAAGTATTCTTCATTATGAACCACGTTTGCATAACTGGTAAACCATAAGAGATAGACAAAATATTACTACACAAAAAATGTAGATCGCGTTAAAATACACAACTTATATCATATACATTTTTTTTTGTTGAGGGAACCGTTTGCGAGATATTGCTTGTTATTCCCTTAAATTTTCCAATACTTATACTTTTTCTCAAATTTGTTATTCATTTTTTTATGTCCTGGACATGCAAAGAGAATGGAATGCGCCACATAGCAACCAGCGATAAAATATTTGACTATCGCTTAAAACCTACCATATTCCCTTTGCATCTACAAGAAAATTACCAATAAGATTGACATCTCGATATCTCCATTAACATGAAGCATATGGAGAATAAGCGTTTGTAAAAATAGTTTGAACAAGAATAGATAAAGTCATGTGAGTGTAACACATCAGATTTTTTATATAATGTCCTTATCCCTCAAATGTCTTGGGGCATCCATATTTCTATAGATATTCACTTTGTATGCACACGATCCTAAAGTGTCTACGCTTGCATCTGCAATCCTTACGACTCTCTGTAACCGATCGTAGAAGCCATAGGTTATGCTAGGTCACACATAAATACATTATATGATCCAGGATATGGTCTTCCGGTTCCTCTGAAATCAACTGATACTATTATGCTAGAACATCTAAGCAAAAATAAACATTTTCACTCAGCACCAGTGAAAAACAGATCTACGGTCAAAGATTGCAAATTTCTGAGATAAGGATTTTTCTGTAATAGCATTCTATGTAATTCACACTATAATTTGTTCATTTGGCTTATATATAATAGATTAATTCGTCTCATTGATAGCGCCAATAAATCTGTTAACAACAAAATAACTATCATCAACGCTTTTTACTTTCTCTACTACGTATAGTAAGTAGGGGAAGTATTGTATTCCACCCAAAAATTCGATACCGAGATTTCACCGGAAATATATGTTTTGAGACCCCCTGAATCCAAAAAGAGCATTTTTGGAAACATGTCCGTGTGTGTGTCTGTCTGTGTGTCTGTGTGTCTGTCTGTGTGTCTGTGTGTCTGTGAACAGCATAACTCAGAAACGAACAGTGGGATAAACACCAAACTTGGTATTTAGGTTCAGTATCTTCCAGAGATGCGACACGAAGGCTTTCAAGAAAATCCCCCCACCCCAGACTACCCTTTACATGGAACATTTTTCGAAAATTTTAGTTTTCTCAAAAACGACTCAAACGATTTTGATTAAACTATCATATGTTTAAGATATTGTCATGAAAAATAAAATGTATATCTCGAATTTTCTGGCAATGTCTCCAAAAGTGTTCTTCATTATGAACGACTTTTTCATAACTGGTAAACCATAAGAGATAGACAAAAGTTTACTACACGAAAAATGTAGCTCGCGTTAAAATACACAATTTATGTCATATACATTTCTTTTGTTGAGTGAACCGTTTGCGAGATATTGCTTGTTATTACCTTAAATTTTTCAATACTTATACTTTTTCTCAAATTCGTTATTCATTTTTAATTTCTCTACTACGTATAGTAAGTAGGGGAAGTATTGCATTCCACCCAAAAATTCGATACCGAGATTTCACCGGAAATACATGTTTTGAGACCTCCTGAATCCAAAAAAAGCATTTTTGGAAACATGTCCGTGTGTGTGTCTGCCTGTGTGTGTGTGTGTGTGTGTGTGTGTGTGTCTGTGTGTGTCTGTGAACAGCATAACTCAAAAACTAACAGTCGGATAAACACCACACTTGGTATTTACGTTCAGTATCTTCAAGAGATGCGACACGAAGATTTTCAAGAAAATTCCCCCACCCCAGACTACCCTTTACATGGAACATTTTTCGAAAATTTTACTTTTCCCAAAAATGGCTCTAACGATTTTGATGAAAATATCATATGTTTAAGATAATGTCATGAGAAATGAAATGTATATCTCGAAATTTCTGGGAATGTCTCCAAAAGTATTCTTCATTATGAACCACGTTTGCATAACTGGTAAACCATAAGAGATAGACAAAATATTACTACACAAAAAATGTAGATCGCGTTAAAATACACAACTTATATCATATACATTTTTTTTGTTGAGGGAACCGTTTGCGAGATATTGCTTGTTATTCCCTTAAATTTTCCAATACTTATACTTTTTCTCAAATTTGTTATTCATTTTTTTATGTCCTGGACATGCAAAGAGAATGGAATGCGCCACATAGCAACCAGCGATAAAATATTTGACTATCGCTTAAAACCTACCATATTCCCTTTGCATCTACAAGAAAATTACCAATAAGATTGACATCTCGATATCTCCATTAACATGAAGCATATGGAGAATAAGCGTTTGTAAAAATAGTTTGAACAAGAATAGATAAAGTCATGTGAGTGTAACACATCAGATTTTTTATATAATGTCCTTATCCCTCAAATGTCTTGGGGCATCCATATTTCTATAGATATTCACTTTGTATGCACACGATCCTAAAGTGTCTACGCTTGCATCTGCAATCCTTACGACTCTCTGTAACCGATCGTAGAAGCCATAGGTTATGCTAGGTCACACATAAATACATTATATGATCCAGGATATGGTCTTCCGGTTCCTCTGAAATCAACTGATACTATTATGCTAGAACATCTAAGCAAAAATAAACATTTTCACTCAGCACCAGTGAAAAACAGATCTACGGTCAAAGATTGCAAATTTCTGAGATAAGGATTTTTCTGTAATAGCATTCTATGTAATTCACACTATAATTTGTTCATTTGGCTTATATATAATAGATTAATTCGTCTCATTGATAGCGCCAATAAATCTGTTAACAACAAAATAACTATCATCAACGCTTTTTACTTTCTCTACTACGTATAGTAAGTAGGGGAAGTATTGTATTCCACCCAAAAATTCGATACCGAGATTTCACCGGAAATATATGTTTTGAGACCCCCTGAATCCAAAAAGAGCATTTTTGGAAACATGTCCGTGTGTGTGTCTGTCTGTGTGTCTGTGTGTCTGTCTGTGTGTCTGTGTGTCTGTGAACAGCATAACTCAGAAACGAACAGTGGGATAAACACCAAACTTGGTATTTAGGTTCAGTATCTTCCAGAGATGCGACACGAAGGCTTTCAAGAAAATCCCCCCACCCCAGACTACCCTTTACATGGAACATTTTTCGAAAATTTTAGTTTTCTCAAAAACGACTCAAACGATTTTGATTAAACTATCATATGTTTAAGATATTGTCATGAAAAATAAAATGTATATCTCGAATTTTCTGGCAATGTCTCCAAAAGTGTTCTTCATTATGAACGACTTTTTCATAACTGGTAAACCATAAGAGATAGACAAAAGTTTACTACACGAAAAATGTAGCTCGCGTTAAAATACACAATTTATGTCATATACATTTCTTTTGTTGAGTGAACCGTTTGCGAGATATTGCTTGTTATTACCTTAAATTTTTCAATACTTATACTTTTTCTCAAATTCGTTATTCATTTTTAATTTCTCTACTACGTATAGTAAGTAGGGGAAGTATTGCATTCCACCCAAAAATTCGATACCGAGATTTCACCGGAAATACATGTTTTGAGACCTCCTGAATCCAAAAAAAGCATTTTTGGAAACATGTCCGTGTGTGTGTCTGCCTGTGTGTGTGTGTGTGTGTGTGTGTGTGTGTGTGTGTGTCTGTGTGTGTCTGTGAACAGCATAACTCAAAAACTAACAGTCGGATAAACACCACACTTGGTATTTACGTTCAGTATCTTCAAGAGATGCGACACGAAGATTTTCAAGAAAATTCCCCCACCCCAGACTACCCTTTACATGGAACATTTTTCGAAAATTTTAATTTTCTCAAAAATGGCTCTAACGATTTTGATGAAAATATCATATGTTTAAGATAATGTCATGAGAAATGAAATGTATATCTCGAAATTTCTGGGAATGTCTCCAAAAGTATTCTTCATTATGAACGACGTTTGCATAACTGGTAAACCATAAGAGATAGACAAAATATTACTACACAAAAAATGTAGATCGCGTTAAAATACACAACTTATATCATATACATTTTTTTTGTTGAGTGAACCGTTTTCGAGATATTGCTTGTTATTTCCTTAAATTTTCCAATACTTATACTTTTTCTCAAATTCGTTATTCATTTTTTTATGTCCTGGACATGCAAAGAGAATGGAATGCGCCACATAGCAACCAGCGATAAAATATTTGACTATCGCTTAAAACCTACCATATTCCCCTTGCATCTACAAGAAAATTATCAATAAGATTGACATCTCGATATCTCGATTAACATGAAGCATATGGAGATTAAGCGTTTGTAAAAATAGTTTGTACAAGAGTAGAGAAAGTCATGTGAGTGTAACACATCAGATTTTTCTAAATACACTTTTATTTGCTTTTAGTTACATTAATCAATTAAAAATTAAAAACAAAACTCTAATCTATTTCTTTTAAGAGAAGGATGTTATTTTAAAAGTATACACCATAGTAAATTATCTACACTGAGGAGAAACCACAAATTATATAGGTATATATATTTTTTTTAATTTGGCTTCGGCTACTTAACCCCATGCCATTTTATACTGTGCAACAATTACAAATCTTATTCGGATCAACGATAAACTACGCAGTACAGTAGGATTTTATTAATTATATAGGAGTGACATTAGCAAATTCAATCATTGGTTTTATTTAGCTCTAAAAGCTTTATTCTATAAAATAAATGGTAGAGTTTTAATTTTTCCATATCAAAATTAGTATATTAATACCTGATTTTCTCACATCAAAATTTTTAAATGTGTTACTTAAATGTGTTTACTCTGAAAGCAGTGGACCATTTTTATTGGATTATAACTGGCAACTCTCAGGGACTATTTTTTGCTGTAAAAAAAGGCTGAAACTCATTTGGTAAGAATGGAACTGAAGACAGACTCTAATTCATTGAAATCCGATGAGTACTCGATCACGCCGGTGGATTTGAATGGGGTGGGCCCAGGTTAAATAATCGGTGTACGCAGGTCTGGATGATAACGGAGCAGGTATAAGCATCCCATGAGACTTTTTGTAAACCTTCGAAACATAATACTATACTCTCGTTTAACCCATTTTTGGGGTAAGCTCGCTTGTTGTAGTTAGGCGTATGCATTTATAAATCGCTATGTTTCGCAAGAAAATTAGTTTGTATGAGAAAACTAGTCCCTGCGTTGCTATTATTATTCATGAAAAGGTAAAATTTTGCATACAGAAATATACACTTTTTGTCAGGAAAGTGGTCACTGTTGTTCTGCAGTGTATTGTCAGACAACCAGTTTTAATGTGTCCTTCCAGGTAACAGCTGCAGTATCTGACTCGCGAATAATTTCTACATCATGATTTATGTATGAAAATGATGTTTTTCGCTGTTGCCTGAATACCTTAAGGGTCCAAATAGCTCGTAATGATGGACCTATTGAAATCTTAAAATTTTCGGGTTAGATTTCGTGCCACTGCTTTTGGTGTATTCATAGTTATTCACTTGGAAATAAACTGCGATTCATTCCTATCCTCTTTGAATGAGGTTATTGAGTTACTTCTGAGTAGTGCGCATGATCCTTTGGGGCTTAAAATCCTAAAATGTAAGCTACGAATCTTTACTGTTTGGTTGCCTAATTCGGGTTACTTAGCTAAAAGCCATTCTTATCTTATCTTCCGTTACGGACGGGACTCGACACCGGTCCAGAGTGGATATTGTGCCTATGCCACAAGAGGGGGCGTCCTCTGAAGGGAGGATGAAGCGAGAGAAGTTTCCAGAAGTTGACTCCCGGCAGACGGACATGCCCCGTATAGAGGAGATCTAACGCATACCTCGGCAGCCAGCCGAAAGCCAAGGTTCGGAAAGAGTTCACTCAGAGCATCCTTTTCTCCTACCACGCTGCACCAAAACATCATCGCCGACAATTGCGACCCTGAAAGAGACCAAAGGGACGAAGGAAGAGTGAAATGATGAACGAAATGGAGGGACAGGAAATTCGTGAGGCTGAAAAGAAACACTCCAGTATTCGCCTTACGATCCGGGAAAACACCGAAAAAACCCATAAACTAGAGTGGGCTGTCACCGGGGGTCGAAAAGCCATTTATAATGCACATAAAATTCTATTGGCATAATTTATTATCACACTGTATGTTTCCATGAATTAATGTATTTTTAAAACTTTTATTTCATATTAAAGGTAATGAAAAAGAGACAGGAAAAACGCGGTTAACCAAATTATTTTCTGAAGTTGTTTGTACTCAACACCAACGATTCTTTAATAACTGCGTGTTAATTGATCTAACAACAGCAAATTTTAATAAGCACCTTACTAGTGAAGCAGTGATAAATTAGCGTAGAAATGTGTTTTTCGTTGTTAAGTTGTCTACCATTACTTAATCCGACACAACTTAAAGTCCCACATTGCAAAATAAACACCGTTCTGAGTACAGCTTTCAGGATAGATTGTATCTTGCCAAAGACCTTAGTAGTATTAGTCCCGGATGAGCCAATTGATTTAACGATAATCCTGCCGCTAGGGGCGCTGGTGTCGCTAGTGTCGGTGCGTGCGACGGCGGCGGCGGTGTGTTTGAAAAGCGCCCTGAGCGGTAGGATTATCGTTATTGCAATTGGTTCATCCGGGACGAGTTGAAAGAATTGTGGATTAGGGTAAGGTGAAGGAAGAAGAGGAAGTGACGTGGAGTGTTTTCATTGGTTCGTTAATTTGGGTGGAAGATGAAGAAAGGAAGATGGAAGAGTATGGAGGTCGCGTGATGGAGACGAGCTGGGTGGCGAGGTGTTGTCTGTGCGGAGGTCGGTACTGAAATGGGGGAAAAGATGGGGAGCGAGGGATAAAAAGTGTAACAGAAAGTGACGTGTGAAGTTGTGATTGGTGGGAATAAGAAGTGATGTTATTGGTGGAAAGGAGCAAATGAAGGTTGTTGATTGGTAAGAATAAGAGAGATTATGATTGGTGGAAAGAAAAAGGAGTGGGGTATGTTGGAGGTGATGGGAAAGGTAAGTTTTGCTAGCAACAAGATTTGCAAAAGCCTGTCGTGAACTGATCAGCAATTTTTTTTGAACGTTGGATGGTAGTTTTCTTGAGTGGATAGAGAGATGGGGCGATATGAGATGCGGTGGCGAAAATGGGAACTAAACAAGGTGGTTGAGACAAGAGGTTTAAGGACGAGGAAATTTGGAGGTTAGTGGTGAACATGACGGTCGCAAGAGGTGGGGGTAAGGAGATGCGGTGGTGAGAATGGGAACTAAAAGAAGATGGCGGTAGCAAGAGGTTAGAAGAGTAGATTTTGAGGTTAAAATAGTGGGAACTAAAAATGGCGGAGGGTCTGCGACAAGGAGATGCGGTGAGAACTAAACAAGATGGCGGACGCAAGAGGTGGGTAAGGAGGTTTGAGGTTACAGTACCAAAACACGAAAGGATATATTCCTACGCCAAGCAGGTCCGAAAAATAATTATGCGTGTGGTACTTACCTGTTACCGGTGTGGATGCGTCACCAAAAGCGCGGCACGCGAGGCGAAAAAATAAAAGCAAACTGTTTTTGAAAATGCTTAACCAGCTTTAAGATCAACCAACATCACTACGCACTGATATACCTAGGTTTTTAAAGCGGTACAGACACCCTTTGCAGAGGCGTAATTTAACTATACCAAAAACCTGGTACTGGACCATCGTGATGGTCGCTAGCGTACGTAGGAGCAGGGTTCTCATAGCCGGTCGAAAGCGGTCAAAACGTGTACGACGTAGGTGTTCACAGTAGCTGCTGTCGAGTCAACCGTGGAGGTGTGAATAAACAAGATCTGTTCTCGCCGGCAATCTGGTTCGGAGATGTGAGCAGCGGCGAGGTGTTGTCTGTGCGGAGGTCGGGACTGAAAGAGGGAAAAGATGGGGAGCGAGGGGTAAAAAGTGTAAAAGAAAGTGACGTCTGAAGTTGTGATTGGTGGGAATAAGAAGTGATTTTATTGGTGGAAAGGAGCAAATGAAAGTTGTTGATTGGTAAGAATAAGAGAGATTATGATTGGTGGGAAAGAAAAAGGTGTGGGAGTGGGGTATGTTGGAGGTGATGGGAAAGGTAAGTTTTGCTAGCAAAAGGATTTGCAAAAGCCTGTGGAGAACTGATCAGCAATTTTTGAACGTTGGATGGTAGTTTTCTTGAGTGGATAGAGAGATGGGGCGATATGAGATGCGGTGGCGAAAATGGGGACTAAATAAGATGGTTGAGACAAGAGGTTTAAGGGCGAGGAAATTTGGAGGTTAGTGGTGAATATGGCGGTTGCAAGAGGTGGGGCAAGGAGACGCGGTGGTGAGAAGGGGAACTAAAAGAAGATGGCGGTAGCAAGAGGTTAGAAGAGTAGATTTTGAGGTTAAAATAGTGGGAACTAAAAATGGTGGAGGTTCTGCGACAAGGAGATGCGGTGAGAACTAAACAAGATGGTGGACGCAAGAGGAGGGTAAGGAGATTTGAGGTTACAGTACCAAAACACGAAAGGATATATTCCTACGCCAAGCAGGTCCGAAAAATAATTATGCGTGTGGTACTTACCTGTTACCGGTGTGGATGCGTCACCAAAAGCGCGGCACGCGACGCGAAAAAATAAAAGCAAACTGTTTTTGAAAATGCTTAACCAGCTTTAAGATCAACCAACATCACTACGCACTGATATACCTAGGTTTTTAAAGCGGTACAGACACCCTTTGCAGAGGCGTAATTTAACTATACCAAAAACCTGGTACTGGACCATCGTGATGGTCGCTAGCGTACGTAGGAGCAGGGTTCTCATAGCCGGTCGAAAGCGGTCAAAAACGTGTACGACGTAGGTGTTCGCAGTAGCTGCTGTCGAGTCAACCGTCGAGGTGTGAATAAACGAGATCTGTTCTCACCGGCAATCTGGTTCGGAGATGTGAGCAGCGGCGAGGTGTTGTCTGTGCGGAGGTCGGGACTGAAAGAGGGAAAAGATGGGGAGCGAGGGATAAAAAGTATAACAGAAAGTGACGTGTGAAGTTGTGATTGGTGGGAATAAGAAGTGATTTTATTGGTGGAAAGGAGCAAATGAAAGTTGTTGATTGGTAAGAATAAGAGAGATTATGATTGGTGGGAAAGAAAAAGGTGTGGGAGTGGGGTATGTTGGAGGTGATGGGAAAGGTAAGTTTTGCTAGCAACAGGATTTGCAAAAGCCTGTCGAGAACTGATCAGCAATTTTTGAACGTTGGATGGTAGTTTTCTTGAGTGGATAGAGAGATGGGGCGATATGAGATGCGGTGGCGAAAATGGGAACTAAACAAGATGGTTGAGACAAGAGGTTTAAGGACGAGGAAATTTCGAGGTTAGTGGTGAACATGGCGGTCGCAAGAGGTGGGGGCAAAGAGACGCGGTGGTGAGAATGGGAACTAAAAGAAGATGGCGGTAGCAAGAGCTTAGAAGAGCAGATTTTGAGGTTAAAATAGTGGGAACTAAAAATGGCGGAGGGTTGGCGACAAGGAGATGCTGTGAGAACTAAACAAGATGGCGGACGCAAGAGGAGGGTAAGGAGATTTGAGGTTAAGATTTTTAGGTTAAAACAGGGCGTAAGCATGGGAACGAAATCCAAGATGGCGAAGGCAATGGTGTGGACGAGGAGATGTGAGGTGCGGTGGCGAAAATGGGAACTAAACAAGATGACGAAGACAAAAAGTGTAAGGACGAGGAGATTTCGAGGTTAGTGGTGAACATGGCGGTCGCAAGAGGTGGTGGGCAAGGAGACTTGAGGTTAAGATTTTTTAGGTTAAAACAGGACGTAAGTAGGGGAACTAAATCCAAGATGGCGGAGGCAAGGGTGGGACGAGGAGATGTGAGGCGCGGTGGTAAAAATGGGAACTAATTAAGATAGCGGAGGCATGAAGTTGAGGTTAAAAATTGAGGTAAATGTGGAGAGCTTAAACCAAGATGGCGGTGGCGTGGTGGTGAAAATGGGAACTAAACAAGATGGCGGAGGCAAGAAGTGGAGGGACGAAGAGGTTTGAGGTTATGGTCAACATGCGAAAGATGTCGAACGCAACAGATGGTGACGAGGAGATAGAATTGAGGATTAGGGAAAGATGAAGGAAAACAGGAAGTGACGTGGAGTGTTTTGATTGGTAAAAATAAGACGAAATGTGATTGGTGCGTTAATTCGGGTGGAAGATGAAGGAAGGAAGATAAAAGAGTATGGAAGACACGTGATGGAGTGGAGCGGAGCGGCGAGGTGTTGTCTGTGCGGAGTTTGGGACTGAAAGAGGGAAAAGATGGCGAACAAGGGATAAAAAGTATAACAGAAAGTGACGTGTGAAGTTGTGATTGGTGGGAATAAGAAGTGATGTTATTGGTGGAAAGGAACAACTGAAAGTTGTTGATTGGTAAGAATAAGAGAGATTGTGATTGGTGGAAAGAAAAAGGTGTGGGAGTGGGGTATGTTGGAGGTGATGGGAAAGGTAAGTTTTGCTACCAACAAGATTTGCAAAAGCCTCTCCAGAACTCATCAGCAATTTCAGCAGACGATGTGCGTGGCGATAGGCCCGCTGCGATGAAAGAGCTGCAAACTGCGCGATAACTTGAAAAATATTGCCCGCCGTGACGCATTGCGCGCGCGTTTACCGTAAACCGTTACAGTTGCCATACTTATATTACCCGTCTTTCTTTTTTCTTTTTCTTTTTTTTTACGTTTGTTTTTTAAAAAAAATAATTAGTTTTTCGGGGGGTTTTCTCTGGTTTGTAGACGAATGCAAGCTCTTTCTGCTTTTTCACAGGTTTTCCCTGGTTGGTAGGCGTTTGCTGTAGTGGTTGACGAAGCCCTTTCTAATTTTCGAGGTTTTTTCAGGTTTTTCGTGGTTGTCCCTGCCCGGTAGGCAAATGATGAAGTTTTTGCTTGTCAGCGCACGGATACTATATTCAGGAGGTCTCAAAACGTGTATTTCCGGCGAAATCTCGGTATCGAATTTTTGGGTGGAATGCAATACTTCCCCTACTTACTATACGTGGTAGAGAAAGTAAAAAAAGTATAAGTATTGGAAAATTTAAGGAAATAACAAGCAATATCTCGAAAAACGGTTCACTCAACAAAAGAAAAATATATATGGCATAAGTTGTGTATTTTAACGCGATCTACATTTTTTGTGTAGTAAAATTGTGTCTATCTCTTATGGTTTACCAGTTATGCAAAAGGCGTTCACAATGAAGAATACTTTTGGAGACATTCCCAGAAAATTTGAGATATACATTTTATTTCTTATGACATTATATTAAAACATATGATATTTTCATCAAAATGGTTATAGCCTTTTTTGAGAAAATTAAAAAAAGTGTACTATCTTGTTTTCACGGGTTTTCCAGATCGGTAAGCGTTAGAATACTCTTAGAGCTTTTTTTTTGGATTCAGGAGGTCTCAAAACGTGTATTTCCGGCGAAATCTCGGTATCGAATTTTTGGGTGGAATGCAATACTTCCCCTACTTACTATACGTGGTAGAGAAAGTAAAAAAAGTATAAGTATTGGAAAATTTAAGGAAATAACAAGCAATATCTCGAAAAACGGTTCACTCAACAAAAGAAAAATATATATGGCATAAGTTGTGTATTTTTAACGCGATCTACATTTTTTGTGCAGTAAAATTTTGCCTATCTCTTATGGTTTACCAGTTATGCAAAAGGCGTTCACAATGAAGAATACTTTTGGAGACATTCCCAGAAAATTTGAGATATACATTTTATTTCTCACGACATTATCTTAAACATACGATATTTTCATCAAAATCGTTATAGCCATTTTTGAGAAAATTAAAAAAAAGTGTACTATCTTGTTTTCACGGGTTTTCCAGATCGGTAAGCGTTAGAATACTCTTAGAGCTTTTTTGAGGTTTTTTTCGCGGTTGTCCCTGTCCGGTAGGCAGATGATAAAGTTTTTCTATAACGTCGTCGTTTCGGCTTGTGGCGCACGGATACTAGGCACGTACTCGCGCGCGCACACACACACACACACACACACACACACACAGACAGACACACAAACAGACACACACACGGACATGTTTCCAAAAATGCTTTTTTTCTGATTCAGGAGGTGTCAAAACGTGTATTTCCGGTGAAATCTCGGTATCGAATTTTTGGGTGGAATGCAATACTTCCCCTACTTACTATACGTGGTAGAGAAAGTAAAAAATTATAAGTATTGGAAAATTTAAGGAAATAACAAGCAATATCTCGAAAAACGGTTCACTCAACAAAATAAATGTATATGGCATAAGTTGTGTATTTTAACGCGATCTACATTTTTTGTGTAGCAAAATTTTGTCTATCTCTTACGGTTTATCAGTTATGAAAAAGTCGTTCACAATGAAGAATTCTTTTGGAGACATTCCCAGAAAATTCGAGATATACATTTCATTTCTCTCGACATTATCTTAAATATATGATATTTTGAACAAAATCGTTAGAGCCATTTTTTAATACAAAGAGAACGGGATTTCACAAGTGAAACAGTACTGTGATAACGATACCAACAAACTAATTATTATTCACCCACTGAAACAAAAAAAAATCTGATGTGTAACACTCACATGACTTTCTCAACTCTTGTACAAAGTATTTTTACAAACGCTTATTCCCCATCTAGTTCATGTTAATCGAGATAAACATTTGCAAACTCTATTTTATTGCTAATTTTCTTGTATAAAAAAATCTGATGTGTAACACTCACATGACGTTCTCTACTCTTGTACAAAGTATTTTTACAAACGCTTATGCTCCATCTAGTTCATGTTAAACGAGATAAACATTTGCAAACTCTATTTTATTGCTAATTTTCTTGTAGATGTAGGGGAAAATATATTTACAAGGGGAATATAGAAAAACAGTAGCCTTTAAGCACATACATATCTCTTAATAGCTGGTTGCTATGTGCAGCACCATTCTTTTTGCCACAGATTAATACTGTTTGCATATCAAAGACAAAAAAGAAATGAATAACGAAGTCCCATTTGAGAAAATAAATATTGGAAAATTAACAAACAATATCTCGAAAACGGTTCACTCAACAACAAAAATGTATATTACATAAGATGTGTATTTTAACGCGATCTAAATTTTTTGTGTAGTAAAATTTTGTCTATCTCTTACGGTTTATCAGTTATGAAAAAGACGTTCACAATGAAGAATACTTTTGGAGACATTCCCAGAAAATTCGAGATATACATTTCATTTCTCACGACATTATCTTAAACATACGATATTTTTCATCAAAATCGTTAGAGCCATTTTTTTTAATACAAAGAGAACGGGATTTCACAAGTGAAACAGTACTGTGATAACGATACCAACAAACTAATTATTATTCACCCACTGAAACACATAAAAAAAATCTGATGTGTAACACTCACATGACTTTTCTCATCTCTTGTACAAAGTATTTTTACAAACGCTTATTCCCCATCTAGTTCATGTTAATCGGCTCTATGCGCCTCACGCTCATGTTGAAGGTTTTGGACGTCTCCTTTTCGTCTGTTATGGATATGCCTAAATATCCGGGTTCGTTTTCTAACAGGTTCTCTTTCGCAAAGTTTAGAATATCGTTAAACAAATGCGATACCCATTGCTCCGGGTTAACATCTCTGGGGACCGGGTTTAACGTAATTTGAGACTCTGTAAAGCCGGAAAAAAGCTTTGGCAGCCTCCTCTGCTTGTGTCCTATAATTTCGAACGTAGGCTGCAAGGTGTCATCGCGACTTCCTCCGGGTTGTTGGTCCATCCTATCCTCCGAATGCACCGATCGCTCTTTCCCTGCAAAGTGCTGCGGCTATTTTGTTTTTATTTTAAAACTATTTTTCGTCAAATAGAACGATTTTGTAGAAAAACCCACTATCGCTTCCGTTTGTCACTACAGGCTTTTGCTGTTGGCACCGGGTTTTTATAAGCTCGCTTATCGCAACCGTTGTTTCATCATGCGTGTCGAGTTAAATGCCTCGTTTCGCTAAAAAATTGTCTAGTTTTAAAAACTAGAGTCATCCTGAAACGAGCCGCCACTGCACAATTCCCTCCGCCGACATAAAGGTTGCATTTATTGAAGTGCTGACGAGGTTCCGCTTCTCAGGCCTTTCACTGTCGTCAGCGCACGGTTCTTTTGCGTGTAACGCTGAATGCGAACGAGCTGAGCTAAGTTATTCCTGATGTTATTAGTGCAATATTAAAATCGTGTGTAGTGTTTTATGTTGTGCCAGTGCATACGTGTTATGTAAAATATATGAATTAAATACAATCAGCAGATACTTCTTTTTAAGGAGTAACACCAACTGTTGAATATAAATTCTCAAAGTGCTACGTTCGTACGACCTCTACCCTCTATCTGTTATAGGTGAGTACGAAAGTATGTAGATCGCGTTAAAATACTCAACTTATATCATATACATTTTTATTGTTGAGTGAACCGTTTTCGAGATATTGCTTGTTATTTACTTAAATTTTCCAATATTTATATTCTCAATGGGAATTCGTTATTCATTTTTTTTGTCTTTGATATGCAAAGAGTATTAATCTGTGGCAAAAAGAATGGTACTGCACATAGCAACCAGCTATTAAGAGATATGTATGTGCTTAAAGGCTACTGTTTTTCTATATTCCCCTTGTAAATATATTTTCCCTACATCTACAAGAAAATTAGCAATAAAATAGAGTTTGCAAATGTTTATCTCGATTAACATGAACTAGATGGGGAATAAGCGTTTGTAAAAATACTTTGTACAAGAGATGAGAAAAGTCATGTGAGTGTTACACATCAGATTTTTTTTATGTGTTTCAGTGGGTGAATAATAATTAGTTTGTTGGTATCGTTATCACAGTACTGTTTCACTTGTGAAATCCCGTTCTCTTTGTATTAAAAAAAATGGCTCTAACGATTTTGATGAAAAATATCGTATGTTTAAGATAATGTCGTGAGAAATAAAATGTATATCTCGAATTTTCTGGGAATGTCTCCAAAAGTATTCTTCATTGTGAACGTCTTTTTCATAACTGATAAACCGTAAGAGATAGACAAAATTTTACTACACAAAAAATTTAGATCGCGTTAAAATACACATCTTATGTAATATACATTTTTGTTGTTGAGTGAACCGTTTTCGAGATATTGTTTGTTAATTTTCCAATATTTATTTTCTCAAATGGGACTTCGTTATTCATTTCTTTTTTGTCTTTGATATGCAAACAGTATTAATCTGTGGCAAAAAGAATGGTGCTGCACATAGCAACCAGCTATTAAGAGATATGTATGTGCTTAAAGGCTACTGTTTTTCTATATTCCCCTTGTAAATATATTTTCCCCTACATCTACAAGAAAATTAGCAATAAAATAGAGTTTGCAAATGTTTATCTCGTTTAACATGAACTAGATGGAGCATAAGCGTTTGTAAAAATACTTTGTACAAGAGTAGAGAACGTCATGTGAGTGTTACACATCAGATTTTTTTATACAAGAAAATTAGCAATAAAATAGAGTTTGCAAATGTTTATCTCGATTAACATGAACTAGATGGGGAATAAGCGTTTGTAAAAATACTTTGTACAAGAGTTGAGAAAGTCATGTGAGTGTTACACATCAGATTTTTTTTTTTTGTTTCAGTGGGTGAATAATAATTAGTTTGTTGGTATCGTTATCACAGTACTGTTTCACTTGTGAAATCCCGTTCTCTTTGTATTAAAAAATGGCTCTAACGATTTTGTTCAAAATATCATATATTTAAGATAATGTCGAGAGAAATGAAATGTATATCTCGAATTTTCTGGGAATGTCTCCAAAAGAATTCTTCATTGTGAACGACTTTTTCATAACTGATAAACCGTAAGAGATAGACAAAATTTTGCTACACAAAAAATGTAGATCGCGTTAAAATACACAACTTATGCCATATACATTTATTTTGTTGAGTGAACCGTTTTTCGAGATATTGCTTGTTATTTCCTTAAATTTTCCAATACTTATAATTTTTTACTTTCTCTACCACGTATAGTAAGTAGGGGAAGTATTGCATTCCACCCAAAAATTCGATACCGAGATTTCACCGGAAATACACGTTTTGACACCTCCTGAATCAGAAAAAAAGCATTTTTGGAAACATGTCCGTGTGTGTGTCTGTTTGTGTGTCTGTGTGTGTGTGTGTGTGCGCGCGCGAGTACGTGCCTAGTATCCGTGCGCCACAAGCCGAAACGACGACGTTATAGAAAAACTTTATCATCTGCCTACCGGACAGGGACAACCGCGAAAAAAACCTCAAAAAAGCTCTAAGAGTATTCTAACGCTTACCGATCTGGAAAACCCGTGAAAACGAGATAGTACACTTTTTTTTAATTTTCTCAAAAATGGCTATAACGATTTTGATGAAAATATCGTATGTTTAAGATAATGTCGTGAGAAATAAAATGTATATCTCAAATTTTCTGGGAATGTCTCCAAAAGTATTCTTCATTGTGAACGCCTTTTGCATAACTGGTAAACCATAAGAGATAGACAAAATTTTACTGCACAAAAAATGTAGATCGCGTTAAAAATACACAACTTATGCCATATATATTTTTCTTTTGTTGAGTGAACCGTTTTTCGAGATATTGCTTGTTATTTCCTTAAATTTTCCAATACTTATACTTTTTTTACTTTCTCTACCACGTATAGTAAGTAGGGGAAGTATTGCATTCCACCCAAAAATTCGATACCGAGATTTCGCCGGAAATACACGTTTTGAGACCTCCTGAATCCAAAAAAAAAGCTCTAAGAGTATTCTAACGCTTACCGATCTGGAAAACCCGTGAAAACAAGATAGTACACTTTTTTTAATTTTCTCAAAAAAGGCTATAACCATTTTGATGAAAATATCATATGTTTTAATATAATGTCATAAGAAATAAAATGTATATCTCAAATTTTCTGGGAATGTCTCCAAAAGTATTCTTCATTGTGAACGCCTTTTGCATAACTGGTAAACCATAAGAGATAGACACAATTTTACTACACAAAAAATGTAGATCGCGTTAAAATACACAACTTATGCCATATATATTTTTCTTTTGTTGAGTGAACCGTTTTTCGAGATATTGCTTGTTATTTCCTTAAATTTTCCAATACTTATACTTTTTTTACTTTCTCTACCACGTATAGTAAGTAGGGGAAGTATTGCATTCCACCCAAAAATTCGATACCGAGATTTCGCCGGAAATACACGTTTTGAGACCTCCTGAATATAGTATCCGTGCGCTGACAAGCAAAAACTTCATCATTTGCCTACCGGGCAGGGACAACCACGAAAAACCTGAAAAAACCTCGAAAATTAGAAAGGGCTTCGTCAACCACTACAGCAAACGCCTACCAACCAGGGAAAACCTGTGAAAAAGCAGAAAGAGCTTGCATTCGTCTACAAACCAGAGAAAACCCCCGAAAAACTAATTATTTTTTTAAAAAACAAACGTAAAAAAAAGAAAAAGAAAAAAGAAAGACGGGTAATATAAGTATGGCAACTGTAACGGTTTACGGTAAACGCGCGCGCAATGCGTCACGGCGGGCAATATTTTTCAAGTTATCGCGCAGTTTGCAGCTCTTTCATCGCAGCGGGCCTATCGCCACGCACATCGTCTGCTGAAATTGCTGATGAGTTCTGGAGAGGCTTTTGCAAATCTTGTTGGTAGCAAAACTTACCTTTCCCATCACCTCCAACATACCCCACTCCCACACCTTTTTCTTTCCACCAATCACAATCTCTCTTATTCTTACCAATCAACAACTTTCAGTTGTTCCTTTCCACCAATAACATCACTTCTTATTCCCACCAATCACAACTTCACACGTCACTTTCTGTTATACTTTTTATCCCTCGTTCGCCATCTTTTCCCTCTTTCAGTCCCAAACTCCGCACAGACAACACCTCGCCGCTCCGCTCCACTCCATCACGTGTCCTCCATACTCTTTTATCTTCCTTCCTTCATCTTCCACCCGAATTAACGCACCAATCACATTTCGTCTTATTTTTACCAATCAAAACACTCCACGTCACTTCCTGTTTTCCTTCATCTTTCCCTAATCCTCAATTCTATCTCCTCGTCACCATCTGTTGCGTTCGACATCTTTCGCATGTTGACCATAACCTCAAACCTCTTCGTCCCTCCACTTCTTGCCTCCGCCATCTTGTTTAGTTCCCATTTTCACCACCACGCCACCGCCATCTTGGTTTAAGCTCTCCACGTTTACCTCAATTTTTAACCTCAACTTCATGCCTCCGCTATCTTAATTAGTTCCCATTTTTACCACCGCGCCTCACATCTCCTCGTCCCACCCTTGCCTCCGCCATCTTGGATTTAGTTCCCCTACTTACGTCCTGTTTTAACCTAAAAAATCTTAACCTCAAGTCTCCTTGCCCACCACCTCTTGCGACCGCCATGTTCACCACTAACCTCGAAATCTCCTCGTCCTTACACTTTTTGTCTTCGTCATCTTGTTTAGTTCCCATTTTCGCCACCGCACCTCACATCTCCTCGTCCACACCATTGCCTTCGCCATCTTGGATTTCGTTCCCATGCTTACGCCCTGTTTTAACCTAAAAATCTTAACCTCAAATCTCCTTACCCTCCTCTTGCGTCCGCCATCTTGTTTAGTTCTCACAGCATCTCCTTGTCGCCAACCCTCCGCCATTTTTAGTTCCCACTATTTTAACCTCAAAATCTGCTCTTCTAAGCTCTTGCTACCGCCATCTTCTTTTAGTTCCCATTCTCACCACCGCGTCTCTTTGCCCCCACCTCTTGCGACCGCCATGTTCACCACTAACCTCGAAATTTCCTCGTCCTTAAACCTCTTGTCTCAACCATCTTGTTTAGTTCCCATTTTCGCCACCGCATCTCATATCGCCCCATCTCTCTATCCACTCAAGAAAACTACCATCCAACGTTCAAAAATTGCTGATCAGTTCTCGACAGGCTTTTGCAAATCCTGTTGCTAGCAAAACTTACCTTTCCCATCACCTCCAACATACCCCACTCCCACACCTTTTTCTTTCCCACCAATCATAATCTCTCTTATTCTTACCAATCAACAACTTTCATTTGCTCCTTTCCACCAATAAAATCACTTCTTATTCCCACCAATCACAACTTCACACGTCACTTTCTGTTATACTTTTTATCCCTCGCTCCCCATCTTTTCCCTCTTTCAGTCCCGACCTCCGCACAGACAACACCTCGCCGCTGCTCACATCTCCGAACCAGATTGCCGGCGAGAACAGATCTCGTTTATTCACACCTCGACGGTTGACTCGACAGCAGCTACTGCGAACACCTACGTCGTACACGTTTTTGACCGCTTTCGACCGGCTATGAGAACGCTGCTCCTACGTACGCTAGCGACCATCACGATGGTCCAGTACCAGGTTTTTGGTATAGTTAAATTACGCCTCTGCAAAGGGTGTCTGTACCGCTTTAAAAACCTAGGTATATCAGTGCGTAGTGATGTTGGTTGATCTTAAAGCTGGTTAAGCATTTTCAAAAACAGTTTGCTTTTATTTTTTCGCGTCGCGTGCCGCGCTTTTGGTGACGCATCCACACCGGTAACAGGTAAGTACCACACGCATAATTATTTTTCGGACCTGCTTGGCGTAGGAATATATCCTTTCGTGTTTTGGTACTGTAACCTCAAATCTCCTTACCCTCCTCTTGCGTCCACCATCTTGTTTAGTTCTCACCGCATCTCCTTGTCGCAGAACCTCCACCATTTTTAGTTCCCACTATTTTAACCTCAAAATCTACTCTTCTAACCTCTTGCTACCGCCATCTTCTTTTAGTTCCCATTCTCACCACCGCGTCTCCTTGCCCCACCTCTTGCAACCGCCATATTCACCACTAACCTCCAAATTTCCTCGCCCTTAAACCTCTTGTCTCAACCATCTTATTTAGTCCCCATTTTCGCCACCGCATCTCATATCGCCCCATCTCTCTATCCACTCAAGAAAACTACCATCCAACGTTCAAAAATTGCTGATCAGTTCTCCACAGGCTTTTGCAAATCCTGTTGCTAGCAAAACTTACCTTTCCCATCACCTCCAACATACCCCACTCCCACACCTTTTTCTTTCCCACCAATCATAATCTCTCTTATTCTTACCAATCAACAACTTTCATTTGCTCCTTTCCACCAATAAAATCACTTCTTATTCCCACCAATCACAACTTCACACGTCACTTTCTGTTATACTTTTTATCCCTCGCTCCCCATCTTTTCCCTCTTTCAGTCCCGACCTCCGCACAGACAACACCTCGCCGCTGCTCACATCTCCGAACCAGATTGCCGGCGAGAACAGATCTCGTTTATTCACACCTCCACGGTTGACTCGACAGCAGCTACTGTGAACACCTACGTCGTACACGTTTTTGACCGCTTTCGACCGGCTATGAGAACCCTGCTCCTACGTACGCTAGCGACCATCACGATGGTCCAGTACCAGGTTTTTGGTATAGTTAAATTACGCCTCTGCAAAGGGTGTCTGTACCGCTTTAAAAACCTAGGTATATCAGTGCGTAGTGATGTTGGTTGATCTTAAAGCTGGTTAAGCATTTTCAAAAACAGTTTGCTTTTATTTTTTCGCCTCGCGTGCCGCGCTTTTGGTGACGCATCCACACCGGTAACAGGTAAGTACCACACGCATAATTATTTTTCGGACCTGCTTGGCGTAGGAATATATCCTTTCGTGTTTTGGTACTGTAACCTCAAACCTCCTTACCCACCTCTTGCGTCCGCCATCTTGTTTAGTTCTCACCGCATCTCCTTGTCGCAGACCCTCCGCCATTTTTAGTTCCCACTATTTTAACCTCAAAATCTACTCTTCTAAGCTCTTGCTACCGCCATCTTCTTTTAGTTCCCATTCTCACCACCGCATCTCCTTACCCCCACCTCTTGCGACCGCCATGTTCACCACTAACCTCCAAATTTCCTCGTCCTTAAACCTCTTGTCTCAACCACCTTGTTTAGTTCCCATTTTCGCCACCGCATCTCATATCGCCCCATCTCTCTATCCACTCAAGAAAACTACCATCCAACGTTCAAAAAAAATTGCTGATCAGTTCACGTCAGGCTTTTGCAAATCTTGTTGCTAGCAAAACTTACCTTTCCCATCACCTCCAACATACCCCACTCCTTTTTCTTTCCACCAATCATAATCTCTCTTATTCTTACCAATCAACAACCTTCATTTGCTCCTTTCCACCAATAACATCACTTCTTATTCCCACCAATCACAACTTCACACGTCACTTTCTGTTACACTTTTTATCGCTCGCTCCCCCATATTTTCCCTCTTTCATTTTCCATACTCTTCCATCTTCCTTCCTTCATCTTCCACCCAAATTAACGAACCAATCAAAACACTCCACGTCACTTCCTCTTCTTCCTTCACCTTACCCTAATCCTCAATTCTTTCAACTCGTCCCGGATGAACCAATTGCAATAACGATAATCCTACCGCTAAGGGCGCTTTTCAAACTTACCGCCACCGCCGTCGCACGCACCGACACTAGCGACACCAGCGCCCCTAGCGGCAGGATTATCGTTAAATCAATTGGCTCATCCGTGACTAATACTACTGACCTTAAAACAAAAATTTTGCAACCTGTTTAACCTTTCTATTCATATCTTCTGTTTCAGTTCCCCACTTACCCATATTAGGACTTTCACTTTACTTTACTTTTCCTCCATTCGGATTCAGCGATCAGAAGTTTTATTTCCAGTGAAATCTCCATATTGAATTTTTGGTTGAAGTGGGATACGTGCTCTACTTATTGCGGGTAAGTAATAGAGAAAGCAAACATTAATGCCTCTGAAATAAATGTATACAGGACATGCCTTTATTTATATTATGGTCCTGTGATAAGGCAGTTCTACTCACTCAATTACAAATTGTAGATTTTAAGACTTTTCTAAATGCATTCCCCTAAATGATCGAACAATTCATTTACAGAATTCATGTAAAAAATAATGTTTAATAAATATAGGATTTTGATAAAATAGGGGTTTACTTAGTTTTTATCTTTCTATTTGCGTTATAATATAATAGACGAAGAATAATTGCATTTTATACGAAAACTTTTGAAAATCTCTTCTGGAATATTCCATGTAAGGGAAAATAAACTAGTCAATCTTTCTGCATGATTGCTATTTTCGTTAAACTAAAGAATAAGTTCTGAAATTCAAGCACTTTACAACCTAGATGATAGGATATAATGTTAGATAATATGTGGTTCCATAGAGTAATAACAAAATCATTAAATGGCATGCTTAAGTTTTAAATAAAATTATTGAATAAAGTCATTAAAACCTAGTATTAATTTTGTGTCACTTTGAACTCGCCAATTTACAATGCAGTTATAAGAAATGTGACATCAAGAGTAATATTTGTGTTGCAGATTCGGTTTCAACGAATATTGAGAGTTATATTTATACATTTAATACATATATCTTTATATTCGATTTTATAATACAAGGTGCACATACAAATTCTTTATCGCCTGCATAAAATGTTAGCGAGTTTGTCTTTCATTTGCAGTTCAACTAAATAATACTGTTCACATTGGACAACCATGGGTGTCCACATAGGGTGCAGGAAAATTGAGATGACGCCTGGTGAAATCCTCTTTGGTTGCACATTTTGAAGTGAAAGCTGTGTGCTGCCGTTCTTATATACACGTGTCGGAGCTGGAAATTTGGTTCCTTTCGCTCTTTGAATTCATGGCTGGCGTGTGCTGAAAGCTTTGATCTACTGTCTGTTCCTTTTCTTCCCTTTCTCTTATGTGTGTTTCGCCTGATGGTGTATGCAATAGATTGTTGTTCTATAATGCTACCTCCCTGACGAAGAAGCTTGTGGCGGTCTAAAGTAAGTGGAAAATTAAAGGCATATGAACGCTGGCCAAAGCTTGCACAGGGTGCTGTTGCCTAACGTAGTGGGTGTGCCAAGCGTACCGGTTAATTCTGTACAGCAGAGCACATTAAATATCCTTAAAATATTAAAATCACATTAAATAGCCTTAAAATATTAAAATCCTACTTTGGGGGTGTTAACCCATTACACACGCTACATCAAAGGAACAGCAAGAAGTTCAGTGATGTTCTCTTTGTCTTCTTTGAAAGCACTTAATTCCGTCAAGTTAATGATAATCGACTACAAAGTGCCGTCCCTGGCAATTTCTTTGCTGAAATCTTCCTCCTGAAGTTGTTCTGCATGTCTAACTCGTGAAATCCAATCGTCTCTAGTTACACTTTTTATAGTTGTATGCGTTAAATATAATTTTTCTACCCTGAGCATGAACCGCTTCCCTTTTTTTAATCAAAAAGTTTCCATGGACACACTCCTTAGCAAACAAAAGAGAGATATAATAATTTCATTTATATATTAACAGTATTTAAGCTCGAGTTTGAAATGCGACTTAACATATGACCGGTTACTTTAATAATAAAATAGCTCACCACTACTCGAACTGAACATTAACTCATTTGTTTTCAAACTGCGCGGGTAGTATTGTTATAGTATACTGCATGTTTATATTTGAGATAAGCATTTTGTGGAAGGAGTAGTTGTATTTTTAAGGCTTTTTAATGTTAAACGAATGTTGAGTGACGATAACCACGTGAAGATAGCTCGCGCTCTAAGTATCATAGAGACAGAATTTTTGTACAGTCATCATCAGTAAGTAAAATGCTGTATAATTATAACATCGGCATCTATGTTTTTAAACTATTTATCCGAACATAAGTTCATGTTCTCGGCTCGCGCTCACATTTGGCAACGTTGTAAAAAGGGCAATTACATGATTCGCTGGGGTCTTCAATACTGTTCGCCGTCATATGGCTTTTCTTTTGCACTTGCTATAAAATAAGTACAAACGTTAAAGGCACATGAACGCTGGCCAATGCTTGCGCAGAGCGCTGTTGCCTAGTATAGTAAGCGTATACCGGCGGTAATCTTGTACATAAGAACGTATTAAATATCCTTAAAACATTAAAATCTTATCCTGATGGTATTAATCCATGACACACGTTACGTCAACGGGATAGTAAACAATACGGGGATGTATTCTGCGTGTTCTTCGAAAGCACTTAATACGGAGTCGTTACTTTCATCGCTTAAGTTAATGGAATCGACTCCATAGTGCCCTGCATGACGATTTCTTTGTTTAAATATTCCTCCTGAGGCTGTTCTGCGTGTTTAACTCGTGAAATACAGTAGTCTTGAGTTACACAAGTTTTTAAGTTTGATGCAGTAATTTGTATCATAAATTACTTAAATGTAAAGAATGATTATAGTATGAATATGCATTTTTATGTGACATGGATTTGAGATATTTGTTGATTGTAATTATTGTTGAGAAGTGGGTTTATACTGCCTTACTGAAACTGACAATAATAGCGTGCAATAATGCAGCGAGGGGGTGAGCTGTTTATCATTATTAGAGACGAGGAAGTTACGTAATGTTGGCGCGTTTTTCTTCAAAATTTGCTGGAACATTTTACCTAGAGCATATGTATTCATAATTTTCATTGGATATAAATATAGACGCTAATGTTGGCGCGTTTTATTAGCCAATAGCAGCACAGTTATAATCTTTAGGCATATCGGGGTGTAGGAGTATAAAAGGGCTAGATTAGTGGTAGAACCCGTCAGTTCACCGAAGATATTTGTATGCTACACGTCAGTCCGTCAGTCCGTCAGTTCGTCGAAAACATTTGTACGTTACACGTCGCCTTCAGTCCAGCAGAAATATTATACGTCGGCTATCGATTTGCAAGTTACGCGTAGCAGAGTTATTAAAAATCTAAAGTGTTGTAAAGTGAATTATACAAAAAGCTGAAGTACGCGAATTAAGAATGATCAGTAATGAAGTTATTATAACAGCTTCAGTTTGGCGAGTGTCAAGATCAATGTGTAAAGGTGATAGTGAATGTGTTCGACAATAAAAAGTGTAAAACAAATTCTTTCATCAGTGTTATCTTTGGATAAACGACTCCTTTCCGTTTACACAACCTGTATAAAGAGAAGTGCTCGACCAAAAAGATCATAACTAGCCGGAGGACAGTGAACTAAAATTAAATAAAATAACAGTAGCATTCTTTCAAACAAAAACTAATACTGCCGCAAATTGCTAACACCAGATAGAGCTAACAAACCTAACAAATGAATCACGTCACAAAAATGGCTTCACCACGTGGAGTAAACACAAATACACAAACATTATAAGTAATACCGCCGCAAATTGGCTCCCAAACGTGTGGCTCAGCAAATTAAATAATATTACAAGTATACCACTTCAAGTTGCATACATTAAACAGAATTTTTCTGCCCTGATCATGAACCTTCGTTTATACAAAAAGTCGCTTGTCCCACCTTCGGTGGACCTATTCATACAATCGTATTTTAAACACGGGGGAAAGAGAAATATAATAATTTCATTTATACATTAACAATATTTCAGTTCGAATTTTAAACATGACTTAACATAATATGTCCACTACTCTGAAAACGAACTGACAATTAACTAATTTCTTTTCTAATATTTTCATATTATACTGTAGCTTTATATCTGAAATAAGCGTTATTAGAAAGGAATGGTTGTGTTTTCAAGTTTTTAAATATTGAATGAATGTTGAATGACGATAACTGTGTGAAGATATAAAGTTCAAAGCTCCGATTTTAAGTGACGTAGAGACAGGATTTTTGTACAACCATTATGAGAAACTAAATTCTGTCTTAATTATAAGATTCGCACCTAAGTTTTTAGAATATTTATTGGAGCGTAATTAATGAATATAATGTTCTCAGTTCAGGAGCATAAGATAGTGTACCACATTCGGCAGCGTAGGTAGGAGGGGCAAGCAATGATTGGCTGCAGTTTCAGTACGGCCAGCCTTCATACGCCTTTAACTTTTGCACCTAGTCATTGTCGTTCGGGATAGTCAAAGGGCTCTGCCTAGCAGGTTACTTTTACTGTCTCTAGTCTGCTTAGATTTGTGGGTGTAAGATGTATCCAAATTTCATAGCATGTCATCGTGGCATTTTTGATGTGGATTAGTGGTCTGTAGGCTGTGTCAAAGGATAATTTTTCGTTTCTAATGTCAAAAATCGCTTTCATGGCTGTTTTGCTTCTTTCATCAATATGCTTCGTGAAATTTTTCCCCGTGGTTTGGAGTTTTAAGCCAGATTATTATAAGAATTTATCAAATCTAACTTATTTTCGCAGTGGAAGTTGTCTCTATGGCACTAAGCTTGTGAATTAAAACAGAACAGTATGTAATTTGTGTGGTTACCAATTAAATAATGTCCATTACATAAGTTGGCTTTTTGAAATTGTTTTATTACGCAAAGGATAATTTTAATTGCGTTAGTAATTAGTTAGCAGTTATATCTGCAAGTGTTTGTTTATAAGGTTGAAGAGCACTGAATAATAATTAACACAGAAGAATATTATATTTTCCCTGCAAAGGTTAATTTTTCTGTAGTTAGTGTATTGTGCAACAAATGCAAACAATGGTACTTGCATTTTAGGTGTATAAGAGGTGCAACTTTGTACTTGAAATACTTATTCAAATTTGGAATAAAATTAATGTTTTTTCTTACATGCAGTTTTTTTGGAAAGTAAGCTAACATAGAATGACTTTTTTAGGTTGTTGTGCAGCCATATGATTTTTATTTATTTCAGTACTACACGAAAGTAATAAAGAATCAATATTATCTTCTAAAGTTATTAAAACTATGTGCCTATCCGACGATAAAAGAGCATCTATTACATCTAAAAATCGAAAGCTTACAACTCAAGTACTTTCCTGAAAATTTCGTTGAATTGTTTGAACGATTTCAGTTCACAGTGTGCGGGTATCAACAACCAATAAAATAATCACAAGCCATAGTAACGAAGAAGTCCAGTGAGCTGCCCAATGAGTTCTTGAATGAAAATTATTACACGGTTAGTTTTCTTTGGAGTTGGAGTTAAAGGCCATCCACCAAGCGAGGTTAAAGAAAACGGTTTAGAAACTATTTATTTATGAATTTGAAATTGATTTGATTCTAAGCCAGTTTAAATACAACTACATAGTATTGCAACTATTTGTCATGATATTGCAGTGCAATGAATAGCAGCCTCGAGGTCAATGCCACATATAGTCTATGGTGACTTTCGCAACATGAGTCAAATTCAAGAACCTAGCAGAGAGCTAGCGGGAATAATTGGCAAACTACTTTTGAATTAAATAGTAACTAATACTATGAGCTTCCAGCAGGAAAGAAGGGTCTTGTAGCACGCCAACGTGGTATCACCCATGCTATTGCCACCAGTGCGTAACCTTGACATACCTGGCTCAATAAAACATCTGGATATACAGGGAGGGGAACTGGAGATAAAGTGGACACTAGTGTTACATTACAGATGAAACACTTATTGTAAAGGCTGTTATATAGTAATTTGGATAACTCCTGTGGTAATGTAGGCGTTTCAGAATCTAACTTAACCAAGCAATATCACACATCAGTGACATTCACTGTGATGTGTGTCTTCAAATATATTTCCCTTACTTTACATTCCACTTTGCAAAATGGAACACACAGAGCTCATAGCATTCACAATGTTAATTAAGCATATCACACACTTATATAAGATATTCTACCGCCACAGATTATAGCCACATTACTCGTCGAGATCTTTGAATCTGTAGAGGTGTTTTTTCGGAGCTATATGAATTAGATTTTTATTTCCGGATATGCTGAAGAAATCCAAATCAGCTCAAGTGAAGCTAATTCCCTAACATATTGTACGGAAAAAGATTACAAATTATTGTAAATGAAGCTTTGTTTTATTGAAGGAGGATTTCTTTATTTATTTATGGACGCTCTTTAGCTACTATGGTTCTTAGTTCTACTACACGGGACCACCGGCTTTACTTCCCTTCCAAAGGAAGCCATGCTAAGGATTTTACGCCCGAAAAAATCCATCGCCCGCGACCTCGGGAACTAGAGTCTAGCATGGTCACCATTACACCATGAAGGACGACTAACTTTATCTGAAGGATTATTTTAAGTTCAAGGTGAAACACAGTGAAAGCTCACTTTATCCGGGATATTTTATTCTCAATATTAAGCTTATATGCGATTTTGTGTAACGTCTTATGCCTTTAACCACAAGTAGCGCTTTCTTCTTAATCTCGTTTTCTTTCGAGAGTATAAAAACAAAAATAAAATATTCACCAAATAATACAGTATATATTAACACGATAACGTGCTTTGCTGCTTTTAATATTATAATTGTACTGTTTCGCATTAGGTTTATGAAAATATCACAGTTTTTCCTTATTAAAGTTTCTGTTTTGCGTGAAGTTCCATATAGTGGAAGGAACTAGTCCATCAGTTTACATTAAATCAAGGTACACGTTTGTAATTTTTGTCTTAAAAGCTTTATAGTTTACTCAGTTTCGTTAGTCTCTTCTCATAGTAATCGTAAGTACCAAAACTATTTTCCAGAAAAGCTTATGAGCAGAGTTAAATTCTCAGCTGATCCTTGCCCTTTATTCTCACAATTTTCCTTGTTTAAACGACACTCAATATGTTTGTTTTCACTGAAAATTCGAATTAAGTGTTTTGCGTGGAATTTCATATATGCTATAATATAGGTGGCAGGTAATGAAAGCAAAACTTTTTAGAATGACAGTTTGTGTCCTTTTAAAACGCTGTTTCAACATGGCGAAACTTCAGGAAAATTCGTAGTAATCATACTGCCTTTCGTTTATTTGCGCAAAAACTTTAATTGACCTACAAATAAATTAATACTTGGTGACAGTCACCCTACTGAGTTTACGGTAATGCTTACACAATGATCACACGAAGTTTCCTTCTCCAGAGAGAGAGAGAGAGAGAGAGGGGGGAGAACAGACAGACTGACAGAGAAGGAATCAGAAATTGAAACGGCAACTCTAGGCCGAGCCCAAGAACTGTAATTACAGATAATTTATTAATTAACTTTTATTGATGTTAAATCGTACTATGTAAATATCTTTTTCTCATACTGCTTGTATATTTTAAGAAGGGTGATTTAACGTTATGTATCTATCTAGGTTACTAATATTAGTAGAGTTATAAATGGTTTAATGTAAATAATTTAAGCGCTATGTTAAAATACTGTCCACGATGGAATGTTTTAGCTACAGGAATAGTGCTTTCGAAGGCAGGAAACCTAGTTTTATTACCTCTCTTCGGTCGCCGTGCCATTATTCCTACAGCGAGGGTGTAGAGCCTTTGTCCCATTATTTGATAATTCGCCGTGACCAAGTGAGCGAGACAGACAACCTAACGGTAAATGTAGGAAAAGCCGCGATTTATATTAAACTTGGACCAATGAGATCCCTGAAAGTTTATTCGAAATAGTTAGACGCGTCGAGTCGCGCTAAAAATGGACCAATAGGAAAGGAAGCAGCCTCAGAAGCCTGCGACTATAAATGGATCTGTTTGGGGAAAATTCGGGACAGTTTATGTCATGTGTGGTCAGGGAGAGATGCTGCAGGATGTGTGAGATATCGCGCCAAAACAGGGAATCAAGATAGTTTTAGAAACACACCTAAGATCCGCTACTCGTAAAGAGATAATAAGCATATTTAGACTTCGTGTCATATCCGCGCCGTAGTTTAACAGCGGTGGACAGTATTTTACAGCGGCAATACCAGTTTTGTATACTACGAGTGTTAATTAAATAAAAAGAAACGGCAGTGTCATCTTTTCATAAACAAAGCAAGTCTATGTCTTCCTATATCACCACCCGAGATCTACGTTTTCCTTTACCGAGGATAAGTCCATGCTCCCATATAGTTTAAGAAAAATTACTGCAGCTAGCCGAGGATAAATTGAAGAGAACCAACCCACTGAGAACTTCTGGAAGCAACGGGAGAAGCATCAAGGTAAGCCTAACAGCAACGGATGAGGAGGTGACCGCCGCAAACTGGCGCCCAACGTGGGGCTCGAAGGGAAGACCAACATAAACGGAGGACTAGAAAACAACGAATAGACGAAGAATCTTCAGAGGAAAGGGGCACAGAAGAACAAAATTACAACGCGAACTTCTAGTCTACCTACGCAGGACAACAAAACAGCTGAGCACATCGCTTCTAGAAATTCATCAGGATTCGAACCCGGAACGCATCAATTAACATAGGAGAAAGTACAGGTTAGAACATTTATACAAAAACAGACAAAAAGGCATGCAGAGTAGTGATTCAGTTTTGTGAACACATGTTATTGAGAGGGGGTAAAGTCATTACTAGGGAGGTAGCACTTGCTAACGGAACCATGAGTAGGTCAAGTGAAGATTTGAAAGAACTGAATGGGGAGGCTATTGTCAGCATAACACCAGATGGAGAAAATATGGGTGCAGCAGAGGTAGAAGTTAGGCTGGAAAGGCATTCACCGATTGAGCAGGTCATTGACGCAGGTCAAAACCAGCTGCTAATATTGCTTCAACATTTGAGCGCAAAGATAGATGAGCTGAGTAAGGAGTCAAAAAATTTGAGTGAACAAAGTAAAAATTTAGAGGGGAAATTAAATGAGCAGAGGAAGGACTTAAGTGAACAAAATAAAAATTTAGAGGGGAAATTAAATGAGCAGAGGAAGGACTTAAGTGAACAAAATAAGAATTTAGAGGGGAAATTAGGTGAGCAAAGTAAAAACTTAGAAAAATTAAGTGAACAAAATAAGAATTTAGAAGGGAAATTAAATGAGCAGAGTATACAGATAGGCGAATATGTCAGAGAGGAAAACAGGAAGATGAGAGGGGAATTAGCTCAGGAGATGAGGGAATATTTAGGTGAACAGGTCAGCCAATTACAAAGTCAATTGGACTCCAAATTCAGTCAGCAAGGGAAGGTAGTACAAGAAATTCAGGCAGGACAACTATGTCTAAGAAACGATGTAGAAAAACTAAGGAAGGATGTAGAAACAGAATTAAGTGTTACCAGCTTAGCCATAAAGGAGCAATTGGACGATGACTTAAGAGCTGTAAATGTTTCTTTAGAAAAAAAACAAAGTACCTTAGAATCTAACATTCAAAGGGAGTTCAAAGAATTTAGAATAGTGTTAGAAAAGGATCAGGGAAAGATGAATGAACTTTCGTCAAAAATAACGGAACAGCTCTCAAATCATCATGAAATTGTGAAGAGGGTTGAAGAGCATGAAAATTGTGTAAAGGAGTTAAAATGCTCTATTGGTAGACTTGGGATAAGTGTGAGACAGAGTGATGATAGCTCACCCAGTGAAACTAGCACCACTTTTAGGGAGGCAAATGGAGGCCAAAGTCCAGCTGCCGACCCATATAATTTCAATTCAGGGCACCAATGTACATCTAACCATGCAAGTAATGCAAACTACCATTTATTAAATGAGATAGGGGTACCTACTTTCGAGGAAAATTCGGCTGATAATCCTAAACAACACCTAAATGACCTTGAGGAGTATTTCCGTTTGAAGCAGATTCCGGACGAGCTAAAGATGTTAATCGTTCGTAAAGGTTTACGTCAAAGGGTTCTCCAATGGGTAAGACTGACTTTGGGAGAGAATAATAATTTTGAATATTTCAGAAGGGCATTTTTGAATAAGTATTGGAGTACTAATACTCAGAACCAGGTGATATCTATCCTAGTTAATGGCAAGTACGATGAACGCGGAAACCTAAGCATGGTAGATTATTTGCTAACTAAAGCACAGAGTAGTAGACTAATCGAGCCACCCATAAGCGAGAGGGATTTCATTAATATGATTGTACCACATTATCCAGAACGTATACACCAATACCTATTCATTGCGAAGCCAAATTCTATTCCCGAATTGATTGAGTTGGTATCATCATTCGAGACAAGTAGTAGGAACCACGGACAAAACTATACAGTTCGACCAATACCGGATAATGCAAGGAATGCGAACTGGAGAGGAAACCCGAGAGGGAACTATAACCCCAGAGAGAGATACTGGAACGACGTGCCTCAATCCGGGAACCGAAACTGTCAAAATAACCGTTTCAGGAGGGAAGGTGATAACCAATATCACATAAATGCTATACAAACCAGACCAAGATATAGTGGCCGTTTTAACTATAGGAGAGGCAGAAACAATGAAAACAGATCCAGGGAACATTATTTTTCTGACCGAGGGGAAAGCGATATAGGAGAGAGGTATGACGAAAATTACCCAGAAAGAAACGAAAGGAGAGAGAGACCTTCCCGGGGACATTTTAGAGGAAGCAGAGGAAACTATAGGCAAATTCAGAGAGAGGGAAATGTGGAAGAGACTAGCGGAGCACCAAATAGTGTCGATAACCCGGAAAACTAAGACAGGATCCATTCAAGAGCTCGGAGCGGATTCTAAGCGCGCAAAATTCTCAAATAAACAGAAAATGTGAAACAGGGCTCAAAAATGACTTTATACTGGAAGAACTGATAACTACTATTCAAAATCACTCGGAAAAGGATCTGACAGATTCCCCTAGCATAAAAGTAGTATTATTGGATGAAGAATATAACGCTTTAATAGACTCTGGAGCCAATGTGAGTGTATGCAGCCTGAGGTTATATCTGAACCTGGTAAGTAAGGGAATTAAGCTAATGACATTACCTATAAGAAACACGGTATGCCGGGTAGCAGTTAACAAAGAGGTTACCCGAATAAAAATGCAAGTAATGTTGAACATGAAAATAGGAGAAGAAAATTTTGAGTTTATTTTTCTGGTAATCAATAATTTGATTTGTGACATTTTGATTGGGTGTGACGTTTTGTTTGAATTAAGAACTAGGGTTGATTTTGCTGATAAAGTTTTGAAAATAGAGAAGAACAGAAAACCATTAGAAATCCCTTTTGTAGAGGGTATGAAGCAGGATACTTATAACAAAACCCAAGAAGATATCGCCGAAGAAAGATTTTTCGTACAATTAGTACAAACAGGTAGGAGTGAGAAATTAATTGCTATAGTACAAGGGGAAGAAACCGATGAGATGCATGCGTTTGCTGACAGGTTTTACCACGGGTATACGGAGCACAATGAGAAAGATGATGGTTACGTCCGAAATAAAGAATTCCAAGATACCGGCAGTCAGGTAGAAGCAGTGGAGGGGAAAGTGACCCTTGCCGAGAATCTCACAGACACACAAAGGCATCTATTAAGGCGAATGTTACAAGAAAACAAAGCGGTATTTTCGGACGTCCCAGGCAAGTGCAAAGCATACAAACACATTTTTAAGGTACAAGATATTGCACCCTTCACACACAAGTATCGGGATATTCCGATTGCATTAAGGGAGAGAGCCAAACAAGTGATCGATAAAATGTTGAGAGACCGAATAATACAAAAGTCAAATTCTCCATACAGCAGTCCATTATGTTGGGTGACGAAACGCAATGGCGAACTTAGGATGACGATAGATGGTCGAAAGATAAATAAACATACTCAACCAGACAGATTTCGGAGCGAAAGTGTAGAAAAATTGCTGTCAAAAATAACCAAAGGCAAGTATTTCTCCGCTATTGATTTAACTTCCTTTTTATTTTTTGGGAAACAGTTCGAATTTTTGAGAATGCCTTTTGGTATGCTGACGTCATGTAGTGGACTATTAAGAGCCATCGATAAAATATTTGGCGACTCAGCCGACGAATTTTTGATCCAATATATCGACGATTTTCTAATAGTTGATGAAAATTTTGATGAGCATATTAAACATGTGGATTATGTGCTTAGAAAGCTGAGAGAAAACGGTATGACGGTGAACATTAATAAATCCAAATTTTGCATCCGTGAGGTGGAATTTCTAGGTTATGTAATTAATGATAGAGGAATAAAGCCAAACGAAGAAAGAGTAGCGGCTGTGAGAAGAATACCAGCGCCCAAGAGTGTTAAGCAGGTTAGGTCGTTTCTTGGAGTGCTAAATTATCAAAGCAAATTTATCCTGAGGTACGCCGTAGAAATAGCACCTTTGCGCGAATTACTTAAAAAGAAAGTGCGATGGAAATGGGACGAGGTACACCAGAAAGCTTTTGAAAAGATAAAAGAACTATTTGCGAAATCAATTCTACTAGAGAGACCCAAGGAAAACCTACCATATGTAATTTACGTGGATGCTTCAGGTCACGGATATGGATGTGTCCTAGCACAATCAGATGAGGAAAATCAACTACACGTGATAAGTACCGCTTCAAGAGGTTTAAGTCAAATAGAGAAAAATGCTTCGGTCACCGAGTTAGAGATCTGTGCTGTGTATTACGCACTACAGAAATTTAGATCATATATATATATATATATATATATATATCTACAGAACGTTATTATATACACAGATCATGTGAGTCTTTCATTTATGAAACGTTGTCGGCTTACGAGTACTAAATTATCTAGGTACATCCATGAGATTCTTTCGTATGATGTTGAGGTGAAACACATTCCAGGAAAAACAAATGTTTTTAGCGATTTGCTGTCTAGGTTACATAACAACAGTGAAATACCGGAGAGAATAGAACGCCCTAAAAATGAAGTAACATTAATGAGTATTGAAATACCCTTGAGTAAAGGATTGATAAAAGAATTAAAAGGAATAGGGGACCAGCAGCTACAAGAAGAGAAGTTAAATAAATTAATAAAAAGGGCCCCAGAAATACATGAAAATATCAAGGGAAACATAGGGTTAAAAGGGGGCGTGTTATATAAACTACATGGCAGCGAAATACAGAAATGGAAGACATATATACCTAAGAACATGGAGAATGAACTCATAAGCACGTTCCATCAAGCTCTAGCACATTCTGGCTCAGAACGCACAGCTTTAATGATCCAAGAAAATCTGTATATTCCAAAATTACACCATAAAGTAAGGAGAATAATTTCGACATGCTTACAATGTCAAAAAGCAAAGCCATTGAATATACAATACGAATACGAGACAAACTCCATACCAAGAGAAAAACCAGGCATGTTAGTGACCTTGGACTGTCATGGTGAGATGCCTTGTAGTAAATTTGGATTTAGATATATAGCAGTGTTAATAGATGTATTCTCAAAATTCGTGAAAATTTACCCAGTCAGGAAGATAACAGGTGAAATATGCCTAAGAAAGATCATGAAGTCGTATGTTCCACAATTTGGAAAGATGAAGGCAATTTTATGTGATAATGCTTCAATATTTACCAGCAGAAAATTTGTAGACACCTTAAAAGAAAACGAAATCACGTTGTATCATTGCTCAAAATACCACCCACAAAGCAATCCCTGCGAAAGAATAATACGGGACATTTCGGTTTATTTGAGAATTTTGGCAAATAAAAAACACAGTGATTGGGCCAATCACTACCAGCATATCGAAAGTATTTTAAATGAAAGTGTGAGCCCTACTACCGGTTATAAGCCCATCGAGCTGATGAAGGGGAAATTAATGGAAACACTTGAAGGGGAATTACCACAGACACTAGAAGCTAAAGATCCGAAAACACTAACGGAAGAAGAGATGTTTAAGAAAGCTTTTGAAAGAATGGCAAATGAGGCGCAGAGAAGAAAAGAAAAGTTTAAGCAAAAGAAGCGAAAACACTGGTTGATCAAATTGGGAGACTTAGTATTGGTACGGGACAAGAAAAAGTCTAGCATTCTGAACAAAAGGTATCATAGAATGGAAAATTTATTTAAAGGTCCATACCGCGTGATTAACATTTTTGGCTCGGATACATTTGAGTTACAAGAAATAAAGAATTCCAAGATCGTAGGGAGATACCATAAACAGTTGCTCAAACCGTACAAATGTTTAGAGAATGAGAAGGGTGAAGAATGTAATGAAAATAGTCAGGTTAGTTTTACTCGAAATGAGGTAGCAACCCTGTGAACAAATAGTAAAGGTAATACACCCGATAAATAAGGATGTAAAGAAATAAATAAATGCATAATAATTATGTACCAATATGTATGTAAATAGATTTAATTTTAGAACTTAATTTGGGTATTAGCGTATTTGTTTGCGTTGCAAGTTATTCGTGTTCGCGAAGTGCATTGTACATAAGAATGCCTCTCAGAAAACCTGTTTTTAAATGGTGAGAGGGGGTCAACAATAACAAAGTGTAGAGTGAATGACCCAAATGTAAACACCACCGGTTTGTCAGAACCCTTGTGAAGGAACAGGTATAGCGAAGGGTCTCTGTCAACAAAACAAACCAACAAAGGCCATAATCAGAGGAATTATTCTGGAAAAGAAATTGTATCAAGTGCTGAAAAATTTATTCTTTTCCAGAACAGGGCAATTTGAAACGGCAACTCTAGGCCGAGCCCAAGAACTGTAATTACAGATAATTTATTAATTAACTTTTATTGATGTTAAATCGTACTATGTAAATATCTTTTTCTCATACTGCTTGTATATTTTAAGAAGGGTGATTTAACGTTATGTATCTATCTAGGTTACTAATATTAGTAGAGTTATAAATGGTTTAATGTAAATAATTTAAGGGCTATGTTAAAATACTGTCCACGA
Source organism: Deroplatys truncata (assembly GCA_030765065.1). Lineage (NCBI taxonomy): Eukaryota > Metazoa > Arthropoda > Insecta > Mantodea > Mantidae > Deroplatys > Deroplatys truncata. Next base: position 190,185,917 of record CM060981.1, read on the forward strand.
TGGAATGTTTTAGCTACAGGAATATTGCTTTCGAAGGCAGAAAACCTAGTTTTATTACCTCTCTTCGGTCGCCGTGCCATTATTCCTACAGCGAGGGTGTAGAGCCTTTGTCCCATTATTTGATAATTCGCCGTGATCAAGTGAGCGAGACAGACAACCTAACGGTAAATGTAGGAAAAGCCGCGATTTATATTAAACTTGGACCAATGAGATCCCTGAAAGTTTATTCGAAATAGTTAGACGCGTCGAGTCGCGCTAAAAATGGACCAATAGGAAAGGAAGCAGCCTCAGAAGCCTGCGACTATAAATGGATCTGTTTGGGGAAAATTCGGGACAGTTTATGTCATGTGTGGTCAGGGAGAGATGCTGCAGGATGTGTGAGATATCGCGCCAAAACAGGGAATCAAGATAGTTTTAGAAACACACCTAAGATCCGCTACTCGTAAAGAGATAATAAGCATATTTAGACTTCGTGTCATATCCGCGCCGTAGTTTAACAGCGGTGGACAGTATTTTACAGCGGCAATACCAGTTTTGTATACTACGAGTGTTAATTAAATAAAAAGAAACGGCAGTGTCATCTTTTCATAAACAAAGCAAGTCTATGTCTTCCTATATCACCACCCGAGATCTACGTTTTCCTTTACCGAGGATAAGTCCATGCTCCCATATAGTTTAAGAAAAATTACTGCAGCTAGCCGAGGATAAATTGAAGAGAACCAACCCACTGAGAACTTCTGGAAGCAACGGGAGAAGCATCAAGGTAAGCCTAACAGCAACGGATGAGGAGGTGACCGCCGCAAAATGAAGGTTGGTAAACTGTAAACCGCTACAGAACGAGGTTAGTGAATAAAACAGGGTTTCTTTAGTTTCTTCTGTAGCCTGCCAAACGGAGTTTACAAATGAGTTTCTTCTATATCTAGCCCTCCATCTTATAGAATGTAGATGTGATCAGAACCAGGGGAGTTGGGTCATAACAGAAAAGTACGTATGAACAAGTTCCCAAAATGTCGCACTATACAAGTGATCTAGGTAATCAAACGATAGGAAAGGAACTTGAATCGTATTTTTGGATTTTTTCTTCGCTGTATTTTAAACTAACTAATGATACTAAAAATTAACTTAATAATAGAAGCGCAGGTCAAAGTTAGAGCGTGGATCATGTCTGAACTACTGGAGATACAAAGATGCTCAGTTCTGCTCTCTCTCTCTCTCTCTCTCTCTCTCATGTTTTGATAAATGAGACTTTATAATGCTCCCCCTAAAATTTCAGAAGAAAGAATTAGAAGTGATCTACAAAACGACACATTTATAAAATGAACGACTTGTCCGTTGAATGGAAATTTGGCATGGTAGGTATCCATCTCGCTCAAATGGTAATTACAAAACCCAGTCGTGCAATTTGGTTATTGCCCAAACTGCAGTTTGTAACCAAATTTTGACGAAAAGATGTTTTAAATATGGAAGTCTCACCCACCTAGACATATTTGTCCACAACGTATTATACGTGAAAAACCTGCACCGCTATAACGAAGTTTAGACGGTTGTTTTCTGCACAGACTCCAATGGATGTTTGCCCGACAATGCTACTGAGGAATCTAGTACCCTGCAGAGGGGTCCTTTATGCCACAGGACAATTTTGAATCTCAAGAACTAAGTGGTAAACTGTGCATTCTCAATGCAACGGAGGATGCTAATTTAACTGCTTCTAATATACAAATGGTGATTGAATGCACTGATATCCTACATGCATTTGTCAACCTACACATAACACGCGGAAAGGGAGAGAAATCTTCTCTGCGGACCTTGTCATTAAAACGGCTTAAGAAGGCGAGCCTACTGGTTATAAGGCCAAGCACAGCAACAGTCACGCAGAGATAGAAGTATAAACAAACCGCCACTTAAGAAGAACCTGTAAGCTTAAAACTTGTAGGCTCAACACAGGATAAAGTACACTATTGCCAGAGAATAAATTAGGTTTTCCACTGTTCAAACAGAGACTAGATAAAGCATTAGCTTCGTAACTACACACATCTAATATGCTTCTTCCGTTTTCTTTTCTTATAATGGCACTTGCACCGACGGTGTAAGTGCCATTAAGATAAATTTTAATCGCAGTTTCTCTCCTAGAAAATGTTGATGCTGCAATGTTTTTTAAACATACATGATATTGATGTGCTATTTTTCCAGGCGATAAAAGATACAACGTTTTCTTCATTCCTTAATTATAACGCTTATGTTAATATAAGAGTTGGAACTTTAATCACCGCTATCTTAATTACCTACTAAATTGGGCAATGAATTACTCAATTGAGGAATTACCCGCAGGAATAACAATGATTTATGTACTAGTCGATCACGATATGACTGCGCTTGGAAAAAGGGCACAATTGTTTTTGTTGATAATGCGTAACGTTATGAATCAGAGGGGAGTGTGGAGCAAGTCGATAGGGGAATGTACAGTTACACAATGAAAATATACTACATTTTCAGGCCTCAGCCTCGCTAATAAATGCAGCTCGGAGCTGGTAATGTTTTCTGTAGCTGACTGTCCTTTCGATGCTTCACCAGCTTGTTCCGTAACTGTTCAATTCCTCTTCACATCGAACAGTATATAAAAACACCATTAGGTATAAACATACACAAGGAGAGTAATGTATTTTTTCAGTATGATCTTGATTATCCTTTACATTCATTACTACAGTTTTATATTTTAGTTAGGGATTTTAACTATCTTGCGGGCAGCAGATTACACTGGGCAATGCCACCCTAGTAATAGAGTAAAAGATGTGATAACTGCAATGCAAATGTGCGATGTATGCATCCAAACACATTCAATGGTACGCTTTCCCCATTTCACATTAACCTCTGCCGCAAAATTGGACCGCATATATATATTGAATTGAATTGAAAATTACATCAATCTTACAACAGCAAATTGGAGCAGCTGAACATCTAACTGTAGCATGTAGGGACCATGAGACAGTCAGTCTATATAAAGAATTAAATTTTCATGTGCTGCTACATGGACGCTCTTATATGAAACTGAATACTAATTTATTTAAGGATTACCATGTTCTTGCCCAATTTGAAGCAGCCTGGATGAATTGAAAACCAGTTTAAATCTTTTTACAACGATGCAAAATGGTGGGAAAGCCTAATTTATCCCTGTATACACTTGTTGGTTTAAATAATGTTACTATGCAAAACGCAAGATGATTTATATTTTTGATGTATGCCTGAGTTGCAATTAATTATCAATCATTGGCACGAAGAGGCTTAAGACTGCACCAACGCAAGGCTAATATTCTCGCCATTTATCGTAAAATGATGTAGGGAATCAAACTTAGGAGCGGAGATCATCAAGAGGTCACCAACGAGAGTATAAGTTTATAGGTCAGTGTAAGAGACAGCAGAGAAATCTGCTTTTAGAAGTCAATGTCGATATACATGTGGCGATGACCCAGCGTGAAATTAGTAATGCCTTATTCCTTCGCATTACAATGTCCAGTACGCCAAATGAGGAAGATATTCCATTAGAGAACTTCGATTTTCAATCTCCGCCCAGAATCACTAGGAAGCGAACAGTGCCTTAGAGCAGCCCATTGCCAATGAAATTTGTTTCAAACATTAAGACAGGAAAAGACGTCCAAACCCCAAGATGCAATGTTATTCCTCACGGGATCTATAAAACATTCTGAAATGTTATTAGGGATGACTTAGTGAAAAGTTTCTATTACATATTACAGGTCAAACAATTGGAAATGTCATAACCAAGGTTGTCATTGTGCTGATCAGCAAGCAACGCCACAAACATCAAGTTACCAATTACGGACTCATTGCAGTGTTAAATTATCACTATAAATTATTAGATAGGACATTAACCTACCCAATCAGGCCGTTGCTTGATCAATTAATTCATCCTGCATAGAAATGTTATGCATCTTATTGTTCTATTTATGCTCTTACGTGTTTCTTACGAGATCTTGAGGCATATTCACGTTTATAATGAGAAAAACAATTATCGCCTCTCTAGACGTTAATAATATATTTGATAGCTTGTATAATCCGTACCTATTCCAGGTGTTGAAATGGCATGTATTTAGCGAAAGTTTATACCCATAGTAGGTATATTAGGCAATCTCAAACACACAAAATAATAGGTTTCTGACAAGAGATATACCAATTAAACGCTCAGTTCTATAAGTTTGTCCAGCTTCAATTATTTTTCTTATTTTAGCCATAAATTCCCAATTATATCAATATACACGTGGTGTATTTCTGAGAAAACGCAAATTTAGCTTATGTGACGATGTCAGTATTATATTGTCAATTAATTCGATGTTTGTAGTATGGCACACATTCTCGATGAATTTGGCAACGAGTATGGATTAACCATTTATGAGAACTAATCCTGCATATATCAATAGGCCCTTGGGGAGTGGCACCTAAATTTTAACCTTTTAAAACTGCGATTAAGCTTAAAATTTTAGACGTAATTTATATCTCACATATAAATGAAATGGGCTACTGTTGTTCAGGATATATATGTTTCATCAAGAACTTTGGATGAAAGAATGTGAGCCATAAATATTGATGTGCTTTCCAACCTGTGCAAACTTCGTATTTATAGGGTTAAATGCTAAGATATATCTGAACTGAGACGATTACGAATCAAAATAATTATTTCCCATGTAGTGGAATAACTTCAGCATATAACGCTTTAAGAGAATAGTGGTACACCATATTAATTTCAGATTTACAAAACAGTAGTGAATCATGTCATCAGTAGGAACATTCATCACTCTACACACTTTCGGTGCTAAGTTACATCAAAACATCCATTTTGTGGATTTCTTCCAAAACCTTAAAGTGACACTATACTTATTTCAACAAGAAATATGTTCATTTCCAGGACTATGTTGGAAACTTAGTGCTTAGTGCCACGGAAACAATGGCGATTTTTGTGAAAAAGAAATTGCAATATTTACATGCTTTGTAAAGGTTAAATTTCACTGTACGGCCAGTAAAGCGAACTTTGTTTTCTTTCCCGTTCTAAATATTACCAAAGTGTAGTTTTTGTATAATTTAATGTAATAATTGAATTACCTGATAGTATGATTGTAGTAAAATCGCATGAGTAAAATAAATTCATTTAAATTACCAAAGCTATTTTACCAACCACTATTAACATGGAGTTTGCCCAAATTCTCAAGGCAAATATTAAGTATATTATATAGAAAATCTAAAGTGACTTCAACCAACTATATTTATTTTAATTCAGAGTTTCCAACATCACATCCTGCGTGCGAAGAACCGTATACAAAGAATACCGCTCCTCCCAAAGCTTTCTGCAGTTATGGAAGAAATATAGACGATATAAATCATTAAAAATAGGAGCACATTTTCCCCGTGTTTCGGGGTAGTATAATAGAAGTTGGCGATACAAAGAGTTATGTGTGAAGGCATTACAGATTCATTCGAACACAGAACACGACCTCAGAACAGACGCACTTGGCAAGAGAGGAAGTATCAAGAATAAAGGCAAAAGAAGAAGGGCGGAAGAAAAGGGCCTACATTATGAAATCGACTTTTTCATTTCACCCCAACCCCATTTCCATCCCTTGCCATGGCGGAATGTGTCCCGAGACGGACATCTTTTCTCCATTTTCCTCTTTTTCTGCTTGTTACGTATCCCATTCCTCTCATTTTTTCTTGCACAACTGAGAACTTCATCCTTACTCTGTCATGCTTTTTTTTCCTTTTAGTTTATGTTCTGGCCTAGCGTTGCATGTGCCATTCTCTCTCCATTCAGAAACAGGTTCTATTTCTCCTCTTGCAGCAACTCTTCACGTTGCAGGTCTGCGGAGAATTTTAAACAACATTTCCCATGCATTGTTTCGGCTGCCGGTATAATTGTGAGAAAGATTACGAGTTGTTCCCCTGTACCACAGTTCCACATATTTTATCCCCACCTTTCCCATTTCTTCCTTCCGTTGCTACAGAGAAAAAGGAAACGAAAAGCAAATCGCGTCCCAATGGACGACAGAAATTACCTTCCACCTGTCAGGTCCCTACATCTCCCACTCCCAAAGGTAATTCTTCCTTCATCTTTTCCATTTTCCCTTCTTCTCCTCTATTCCGTGCTTCTGTTGCACATGTCATGAAGCAGATTTGAATGATAAGATACCAGCGATATCCGTCTTCAGTTCTTCGTGTCTTACTTTACCAAAAATATGAAATTCTGCTTAGTTTTTCATTTTGGAATGGCTATAAAGATGCATTTATTTTGTTCCTCTTAAAATACTTACTAATCCTCTTTAACCTCATAAATTCATTCTTGGATACGCGAAAAATACATGGAAAGTGAGGCAGTACTTTTAACACTTAAAAAATTTCAGTCAAATTATATGAATATAAATTCAATAACAGCCCGCCTTGAAGCAATATGTGTATGTAATAATTTGTAAAATGTATGTAACAGTCATTGCATATGCTTTGCGTTGGTATCCCTGCCTATTGCTTCGTGGCTTCGTCTTGTAGTCCTCGCTGTTACCCTGGCTAGATGGATCTCAGCGGTGATGTTTGCATGGACTCTGCCTATCATGACATTTGATAAGCTCGTCGATCTCAGTTGTGGCAATGGGAGCTTATAGAGGAATTGATTACACACTGGAACGTTTGCTTTAGGACTATTTATTATTACTTCCTCACTCTAACACTACATACTTTTCCTGTTCACATATTACCACTGTCTTCCCCTGAGTACTGCCTTCTCAACTGTACTGTGAACTCAAATCAACTGTCTTACACTGTGGATGGTCCTCTACTAAAAGTCAACGGTAAAACTGCCGTTATAATATTTGCCTCGCTCCATACATCCGGAGCGGAAACAAACAGAGTCATAAAACCTTTACCTTTATTTTCTTACACAAAAGATACCGTTTTAGCTGCACCTGGAAACAGCATGTTTCTATCCTAACTGCAGCTTTCAAGACATTCTAAACCTAGTGAAACAGGAACATTATGTACACGACAAATATTACATTATACAAAAATTACTATTTACATTGTTTTCACATTGTACACTTATATAATTTATAGATTAAATTGAACACTGAATAAATTAGTACATAATAAAATTAATTCCGGCACATTCTGTCTCAGCTTATATTATTGTATGTTCAATAATGTTATGTAAATGCAGGAGCTATGAGAAACATAGGTTTAAACTTTGCTAACAATGAGGTAACAATGAGGTAACCTTGAGACTATAATGAGTTTGAGAGTTTAAATGTTATTTGTGATTCCTGGAAGCATTAATGTAATTTTAATAACAGTTTATAAAAAAATAGCCAATCAATAACCAGAAAAAGCTTTAGTTAAATGAAGGTATTCTATTGGAGTAAAAATAGCCAATCAGAGACTTGAAACACATACATTTACAAGTTTAGATGGTTGAAATCTATTCAGTTGCCTGCAGAGTGTGCTCATAACTGGATGCGTTGCTTGTGCGTCCTTGAGAGATTTAATACGTATTCGTGAGAGACGAAAATCGTAAAAAATTGCAAGTATTAAATAAAAGAATCTCACAGCTCTCGATATCAGTGAAGTGCTATTTAATTTGTGTCAAGGATTAATAAAAAGGAATGAATTAAAACTTAAAATCTATGTAAGCCTACATTCTTGTCGCATCACACCCTGCCAAGATATCCATGTCTCTAAAATAATACTGACTCAGCCGAGGCAAACATAAATATATAATATTTAAAGAAACAGTTAAATTACAAAGCTATTATTTTTAAACTTGGGCAAAGACCACCTGAAAGTACATTTGGAGCGAAGGCTATCGGAAACTGTTTACTATACGTGCGGTTGCAACGAATTTCAAGTTCAGTTCCCCAACAGTTTAAATATAATAAACTCCTATAATACAAACTACTTCAAATTGGCGTCTATATGTGGAGCTAATTTAAACAACTACTTAAAATTGACGCCCAAAACGTGGGGCAAATAACGTAAATACAATACTCCTTTCTCAAAAGATAAATAATGTGATACATGCACATTGCTTTCTCTATCCCCTAACTTTATTAGTGGGTATACAAACTATTCTTACTAAAACTTATTTTTACATCCACTACATTTAATCCAAATAAACCTTTGCAAAAATTACCTTTGCTACATTACACATTTCCTTATAAATATAAAGAGGACAGCGATAGTCAAATGTTTAAAAACTGAACGCTGTTTGCTGGCCATACTGTTTCCATGCAATCCTGATAAACAACTCAAAATCAACGGGACTTGAAAAGACTGACAAGTATTAAACAATTCGAACCACCAGTAAGGTTCAGGAACGGCTTATGCCAAAAAGCTTAGTGTAAGTAAATCGTGTGTTTTAAAGAGTTCTGCATTTTTGTGTGGTACATTTTTGTCCACAGCTTAATGTTTACAAGTTATACATGATCATACAAGGTTTCTTTGGAATGAACAGGATTTCATGGGCTATTCCCAGAAAATTCAAGATATAGATTTCATTTCTCATGTAAATATCTTTCATATATGGTATTTTAATCACAATCGTTAGTCATTTTTAGAAAATCAAAACATTCAAAAATTTCCAGGTAAAGGTAGCTTGGGTGGCGGTATTTTCTTGAAAATCTTCGTGTTGCATTCTTGGAAGATGCTAAACTCATATACCAAGTTTGATATTTATCCGACTTTTCGTTTTTGAGTTATGCTCTTCACAGACAGACACAGACACACACACACACACACACACACACACACACACTCTGTTTGCAAGAGTACTTTATTTGGATTCAGGGCACCTCAAAACATGTATTTATGGTGATATCTTGGTATTGAATTTTTGAGTAGAATGCCATACTTCCCCTGCTTACTATGCGTACTAAGAAAGTAAAAATAAGGCAAGACCAGACTCGATAATTAAACTGTCTATATGTCACATATAGATCCCAAACATGGACCAATAAAAGTAAAAATATTTTAAAAAAATACAAGAAGAAAAAGTACGATTCCTGGAATCTATGGCAGGATATACAAAACTGGACCGAAAGACCAATATAAATATTTGCAAATAACTGAAAGAAGAAGAATTAAATATCATAATAAAGACATATGAGGAAAACTGGAAGCCACACTGGACTGTGGCATGCCAGACTACTGGGTAGTTTTACAGCGTAGACACTTTTAAATTATAACCCACAAAGGAAAAGGAAACCAGGTAGTCTAAAGAAACAATGGCATTGGCAATTTGGAGCTGAAATGGGTTGAAGCCCAAACCGTGAAGTAGAAGGCGAAAGAATGAGTTGAAGGTACTAAAAATGTATACAGAAATGCTTATGTTTTGATTTGGCCATTAAATGAATATGTATGCAATCTTTTAACAAATGAAGCTTAAGGATCTTAAAACAATTCTGTGTCTTTCAGAGAATAAATAGAGCATGGAAAGAGTTTTATTAAGACCTTAACGTTGATTAAGATGGTGACACGTGTGAAACACTAATACCATGGTGGGGTAATAGAGACCCCTTATTTGAGAGGGTGTATTGTTTAAAATTATATCTCTGAACAATTAAGTTTTGTATTTAAAAGCTATTTTATAGTAAAAATACACCTTTATAACAAATAATTACACAATAAAGAACTAATCCTAAGCCATCTCAACCTAATAAGATTCTTATTAAATCAGGACTAATAATTTCCATATAATTATTCAATCGCAATCTCTAAGAGTACATTGTTATAAAAATGCCTAACGTTGGTAAAGTTGATTACGTGGTGGGGTTAAAATGTCCGCAGTAGATTTTTAAATGTTCTTATTTACATTCCAGAAGAAACACAACGAGAAATTCGAATACATCGGCGACTTCAAATATAAAATAGGCTATTTAGCTGGCAACAATGACAATCGGAGGGAAAAGATGTCACTAACATAATGTACGAAACGTCGCGGTCTCAATAACCGCATTACTGAATTAAATGGTATATAAAATAAATGCGAATAAGCTCGAAAATATTATTCTAATTGGCTCAACCACAGGTACGCGTTTTATATATTCTCAGTGTAACTAAATTAAAGAATTTCGCTTAACAAATTGAAACTTTTTTAAAAATCTTTCGAAAACCAACTTCTTCAAAGCAATAAAAACTAGCTTACTAACATTAATATATAAATATTATATATTATTTATATATTAATTTCAGGATGCATATTACAATTTGGAAACTAATCATTAGGGCAGTTAAATTAGCATTTTTTGGAAAATAAAAGATTTAAGTTCACATATGCTTAACATTTATGTGAAGTAAAGCTATACTAGGTAACATGCATATCGTAAAAATGTAACACAAAATGTTCTGGAAGTTTTGAATTTTTAATAAATATCTGGTGTCAATCTTGAAGCCAATAATATAATTTTGTTTGTGTAGTTATGTGTGTATGTTCGAACCAGAATGACACAAGAGACTTTTATGAAATTTGTTATACAGCATATACAAATCTCCTACTTGGAGAACAGACTATATAGTATAATAGTTAATCTCTTCAAAGGAGTATTTCTAATGGACGCCGTGGCGGGTGGCAGGTTTGGTGGCAGATTTGCTGTCTCTAGCTCCCAGGAGCACTGTTGTTTAGTCGACAGCTTGTTTCGGCAGTCAGTCCATGTCTGCTACGCCAAGTGAAGTTTGTGACGTCAGCGCTCGCATCCTTAACACTTCATTATCCTTATTTAATTAACCAAGTACGATTTCGCCCGTGCCTGCCAACTTAATTTTGCTTTTGGCCTTTACTCAACATTTATTGTGAAGCCGGTTTATTCTTGGTTTTATAAATAGCTAAAGACAGTTTCCATTACTGAGAACCACAGTAAATTGTTTAATCTTTGTTATTCTATATAGGCCCTTAACCCGTGTAAACGCATTTGATAGTAAATCGTAGGTTTATCAGTGCTAAAAGTTTAAAGCCCTTATAAGTCATTAATGTGAACTCTGCTTTTTGTTTACTTTCTCTACAACCTACAGTATGCAACTTTTTAAATATATATATATTTTAATGTTTTTAATTGCCCCCTAAGGGGACAAAAGGTGTATCCCCGGCTATCCCGGTGGCGATCGTCCGGGACGCAGAGCCGTGTAATTAAAAGCTTCTCTCGTGCAGTTAGTAATCTAACATGGAGGGAGTATTGTTAAGTGTTAGTACGCAGGGTACTCGGGTCCCGCATAAGCACCACGGTTATTACCGCAATGTGGCTGCTGGCATGCGGCATGAGTGCGTGTTAAATGGTGAAATCCCGTACTACAGCCATGAGCGAGTCCTGAGTAGAGTCTGGGGAATTAAAAGTGAAAGTGTCTTTTTTTTTACAGCTTAAGGTCCTTTAGCCTGGTAAGTTATATCGTACGAAGAATTAATGAAATTGGTGAAATGATGCTCAAATAAGCCCGAGGTCCATAGAGCTTGAAATTATCCGATTATTTTCAAAATAAGGGAAAAGCCCGGAGAAATCTTATCCGAGTAGCTCACTCCAGAGTTCGTGAATGCGCGGCATACACTCCCCACACCACAGGGCGGACCAGAAAGTATTGTATTCCATCCAAAAATTCGATACGAGATTCACCGAAAATACATCTTTTTGAGGTCCTCTGAAGCAAAAACAGAATTTTCAAGAGAAGGTACATGTATATATGTGTGCATGTGCGTACGTGTGTGTTAAACGAAGAGTGTGATAAATACCGAACTTGGTACTTAAACTCCGTAACTTTTAAATATGGGATACGAAGATTTTCAATAAAATCCCCCAACCCTAATCAGCCATCACATGAAAAACTTTTCGGTTGTTTGACTTCCCAAAATTCCTCTACAGATTTCATTATGTTTGTAATTATTTCATGACAAACGAAACGTATATCTTGAATTTTCTGGGAATAGCTCGTAAGTACTCTTCATTCTGAATGAGTTTTGTATAATTTGGTAAATTGTAAGAAATACGACGACGTCTTACTGCAAAAAACATGTGGATCTCGTTAAAACATAATATGTATGCCAAATAAAAATGCTTGCGGCGTTAACCAATTCCGAGATATTCTTGGTTATTCGTTTGAATGTTCAGCTTAATACTTTACTCAAGAGGAAAACTGCTATGGTCATAATAGAGAATGAAATGTAATTATCAATAGCGAGCCGCTTTTTAATTATTTGATTGTCCTTTAAGGTAACTGTATTCCCTAATCCGCTCGTACCCTCAAGAAAATGGGCAATAAACATTTCTGCAAATGGAATTAATTGTTCTTTCACACAAGCCGTGTGTCGGACAGGATTAGAAAGGTAAAATCAGATGACTGAAAAATTCAACGCCAATGGTTCAAATCCCGGCTACGGCATTGAATTTTTCAGTCATCTGATTCTACCTTTCCATTTCTGCAAATGTTTATCTCAACATGAAGTAGACAGAAGAATAAGCTCTTGTAATAATATATAGTTGGAGAATGGGCAGAGGGAGTCACGTTAATGTAACACAACAATTTTTTTCTTTCCCTACTACTTACCTATAGTAAGTATTTCACCGGAAATGTACCTTTTGAGACTCCACGAGTCCAAATCAAGCATTTTTAGAGAAAGATCTGTGTGTATGTGTGAAGAGCATAACTAAAAAACGAAAAGTCGTTTAAATGCCAAACTTGGTTTTAAGTTCAGCATCTTCCAAGATTGCCACACGAAGGTTTTGAGGAAATTCCCCACCCCAAACTAACCTTTATTTTTGGAAAAATTAAAGATTTTGATTAAAATACAGTAGGTTTAAGTTATTTTTGCGGCAAAATGCACACCTTAAATTTTTTGGGAATAGTCCTTTTCATGACTTTTGCATAACTGATAAAGCGTAAGAAATCTTACTGCACAAACAAATGTAGATCTCGTTAAAGCACATCGTTTGTAATTTTTTGGAGTTATCCATTCCCCAGATATTCTTTGTATTAAATTGAATTTTCAAAAGGGGAGCCCTTATTGATTTCTGTCTTTCTTTCTTACTTTCTTTCTTCTGCTGGTCATGCAAAGAGAACGCAATGCCAAAGCTATCGATACGGACAATCCCTTAAAAGATTCCACAATGGCTTAAGGATACTGTACTAGTCTACTTCCATAGTATTTCCTACAAAGAAAGAATTAATACAACCATTTCTGCAAATACTTACAATTAACGTGAAGTGTATAGAAGAATACCCGGCCACGGAGGCCAATATTCTTACTGGGAGAAATGTGTGACGCTGGCCACATCATCTCCTCATACCGGTTAGATCAAGGGTGGCGAAAACGACTTCCTTCCGCGAGTCACCAAATATGCAACACGCACTGCGTCGCTCAGCAGCATGTGAAGATCAAACGGAGGTTGCAGAGAGGAAACGTTCGCCTGCGAGTCAAAATGCCTCGCGAGTCATTTTTTCGCCAGGAGCCAGGAGCCAGGAGCAAGAACAGGTCGCCCAAGTTTACTCGGGCGGAAGGTTAATCGCCACGGCACCTATCCGTTTAGTTACGGATTTACCCGTGCGGTGATAAAGATTGGTCAAATAGCAAGCGTTTTTGTCGATGTCTACATGATGATGGCGGTTGCTGGCCCCTTGTGTTGCTATTGGCTCGGGTCGGTGATACCGCCTGGGCGGACAAGCGACCAGACGGTGACCGAGCTCGAACACCGCCTCGACGCAGCTGCAACGCCGGAGTCGACCACCGTAGCTACCGGCAGCGCTCCGCCGCCTGAGCCGGCGCAGATTAACGCAGCCTCCGCTGCAGACATCTCTGCTGCCCGGACAGGCAGCGAAGCCGGCGCCACACTACCGCCACAGGAGCTGACCACACCAGTCTGCACCGCACCGCCGCAGAGAACGCCAACACCGGAAGCTCCGCATTCACCGCCGCAGCCCCGGCAGTCCTATGCCGAGGTTGCTGCCTCGACACCGGGAGACACAACGGGCCGTTTCGGCGCTATTAGCGCTGTTGTCTGCGGTGTCCACCGCCTCTTACCGGAGCGGATTGTCATGGAGGCCGCCCAAGCGCTCTGGCCTTCCGTCATCCGCGCCTCGAGGATCACGTCCGGCAGAGGACCAACGCCACTGTTGCGTCTGACCGTTATGGACAGGGCGCACTACACCGCAGCCATCACGACTGGCCTCGCACTTCTGGGCCAGTCGCACCGCGTTGAGGCAAGCCGTAGTGACCGGCATGTCCCTTGCCGCCGCTGCTGCCAATACGGTCACGCAGCGGCCACTTGCAAGGCTCAAGTAAGGTGTCACTACTGCGGCTTGCCCTCGCTCACCGCCAGCTGCACCGGGCACAACCTGGCTTCTCGGCACCGCTACTGTGCTACCTGCGGTGGTGGTGACCACTTCACCGGCCAGGCATCGTGCCCGCGCTACCCAAGGACACAGCAACGTCGACATCAGCCGACTCCGCCTCCTGCACCGCCTCTCATCCATACAGAACCAGCAGCGCAGAACGCCACTACTCCGAATTATCCGGAACCGAGGACAACCACACAAATACTGCAACAAAATGGGCCTTCCTGCACACCGGACTTCCAGGGCAATCTTGAGGAGATTCAGCACACCTTGCGCGACATCGGCCTTCGCCTCGAGGCGTTGCACCGGACTTCCAGTGCGCGCCTTGCGGCATTGGAGGCCAAGCACCGCACCACCATACGGCACCTCTCAACACTCGCCACCTAGTTCCTGCGACTTCGTCAAACAGTCCAGGACGACAACAGCTCCGAAGTGCTCGATCCGTGCCAGCGCAAGCTGATGCGCATTGAGCACAACCTCACGGTACCAGACAACTCCACGGACAGCGACTGCGACGACCGACCCACGCGGCTGGGTGCCCTTGAGGCCTCGGTTGCTGGGCTTCGAGAGCAGCACCGGGACACCGAGACTACCATCCTGCAGAAACTTCAAGTGCTTCAGAACAACCACCAGCAGCTGCACGAAGGCTACATCCTTTGCCGAGCCTTCATGGAATCGCACACTTCACATGTCCAACTGCCAAATCTACCCCTAGTAAGGCCAAACTATCGACGCAGCAATCGCTGAGACAAGTAAACAGTAAACAATGAATAAAGCAATAAATACTCCTAACCTTCCTTCACCTTAACCCCCGGGTGGCAGCCAGGGACTTGTGCCATGGCTGTGCTCCAGGTCCGACAAACCGCTCCCGGCACGGCCGGCAGCTAGTAACCAACAGTTTACTAACGGAGGTGCTAACGCGGTACTCCCCCTACCTTACCCATATCTCCTTCTAACTCCTCTCAACACCTGATGAATATCCCTACCTATAACCCAAAAAAAAAAAAAATGCTGCTTAACTTGGCGGCCGCTTGCTGGACCGTAAGTTAAGCAGTGCCATCTAGCGGGGGCCGATGGGAATGGGTATTTTGGTGTGAGGGTACCAAGGAAAGCAGTTGAGTGGTGCGGCTGAGTGGTCACCCAACCAGCCGTGGCCCGTCTCAATGCTGCTTAACTTGGGGTGCGTGTAGTAGATAGGATGAAGTGGCAGTTGTGGGCCAAGGGCATCCTTGGGGAGGCGGTAGCTTCTTCGTCGCCTCGGTTGGCGTTGGTCATATTGGCCAAGCACATTAACCAGTTGGTTGGGATGAGGTGCAAGCTTTGTGTAAATTGTACGAGCTCTTTCGCGTACAACATCCACAATGTAAGGGAGTCCTGATTGGGAGTGAAGGATGTGTGACGGGAATCTGCGATCTGTGCCGTAGATCATCCTTAGTGCCCTGTTCTGCACGGTCTGGAGTCTGCGCATAGTGGACGGAGCCACCGAGCCCCAGACCTCGCAGCCGTACAGAATTAGTGGCGGGATGATCGCCCGATACAGACGCAGTTTAAGGTGGGTAGGCCACCTCTGGGTTAGATGATAGCCCAACTTCTGCCGTGGGCGCGAGGCCAGCGGTCAGATTGGCAGGTGTATGCCCTTCATGGGATGTAGAGCCGCGAGATATAGAAGAATAAGCTTTTATAAGAATTGTTTCTTGAAAAATGTACAGGAAAACCTATATGAATGCAACAATTGGGTTTTTTTCTTCTGTAGACACCAAAGCTCTTGCACTTCATTAGCATGCGGCCTATTTGTCGATATTTAGTTTGCATCTCAAGTATGAGGCAGTAGTTTTAACACCTTAATAATTTCAGTCTAATTATATAGTATATAAATTCAATAACAGCCCTCCTTAAAGCAATATGTGTATGTAACAAGATATAAAAAATGTATATTACAGTCATTGTATATGTTTATATTACTGTATACATGTGTAATAATGTTATGTGAATGTATTACATAATTTAATAATGTAGGAGCTGTGAGAATAATAGGTTAAAAGTTGCTAACAATGAGGTAGCCTTGAGGCAATAATGAATTAGATGGTTTAGTAATGCTACTAGTCATTCTTGGAGCAACAATAATGTAATTTTTGTGACAGTTCATAAAATAGCCAATCAACAACCAGAAAAAACTTTAGTTAGATGAAGGTATTGTATTGGAGTAGGATTAGCCAATCACAAAATGAAATATAGAAACATTTACAAATTTAGGCGTTAGAGATCAAGTCAGTTGCTTGTAGACATTGCTCATAACTGGACGTGTTGGTTATAGACAGTGTTCCTGACGTGAGATGCGTCCTCGAGAAATTTAATACGTATTCGTGTGAGACAAAAATAGTTTTACGTGTTAAACAGTGCAAATAATGAATTAATAAAAGAATCTTATAGCTCTCTATATCAGTGAGGTGGTATTTAAATTGTGTCAAGAATTAATAACAAGGAGTGAATTAAAAATCATAATCTGCGTAAGCCTACATTCTTCAGTCGCACCACAACCCTGCAAAGAGAAACATGTCTCTAACAATAATACTGACGCAGCCGAGGCAAATATAAAGATATAATATTTAAAGAAACAGTCAAATTACAAAGTTAATATTTTATATAATTTTTGGGGCGAAGGCTACCGGAAACGTTTTCACCATACGTGCGGTTGCAACTACCTAAAGTTCGGCTCTCTAACAGTCGGAATATAATACATCTTCAAACTAACTTTCCATACGTAGCAAAAACAAACATTCTTCAGATTGGCTCCCAAAGCGCGGGGAAAATAACAACGTAAAAATAACAATACTACTACCTCAAGTAATGCTGTAGTGAAATTGGAAGTTTGTATTACTGGAAACACTTAGTAGAGATAATTACCAGCTAGGTTAAATGTAATTGCAAACGTTTGTTAATATACAGGATTATCATATTACATGTGTTTATATTCACGTTTGCATTGCTATTCCTAGATGAGGATGCTGTAACTCAGTGAGAGGCTTTATCTGATGACGTTATGCAAACATATTAAAAAATCCGACAAATTTCGTTTATTTTTTAATTTGTGAAAGCGGCTAAAGTTAAATTAGTAAGCATAATTTTAATGAAATCCTTTTTATTTATAAAATTTGCAAAAGAGAAAGATTTAAAATGGAATCCTGTATTATTTTACTATGATTCTTGTATATAAGTGAGTTATTCACATAATTTTGAATCTTTTTGCATAATTTTCACGTTAAGACAATAAACAACAGAGTTCACAATGATAACTAAAACGACAAAAAGAACGTAAAAGCAGAATTTACTTATGTGTTAGTTTTTATTAGATTCGGAAAAAGCAGCGAGAGAGAGAGAGAGAGAGAGAGAGAGAGAGAGAGAGAGAGAGGAGGGGAGCGATAGAGAACAGTGAGCAGAAAAATATTCGCAGTTAACGTAATAACGGGTTCTACTAGTGCGGAATAGCTTTTGAGCTTTTTCTTAACTTAAAGTACATTAAAGATACTCCTGTGTCTGTTCATCATATTTAATAATGATAGCGGGAGTCTGCTTTATTTATAGATTACGAGTTTTTAAGATCTAATGAGAACTGGGATAGTAGTTAATGTATGATTATATTCTATTTTCCCATGAGATATTCCTTCTAGTTATTAAAATAAAGCGCACGACTGATAACGGTTTCATAATTATAGGCAGGAATTGGATGATTTAACTGAGCTGCTTCAAATATATTTTCTGAAGTCTTCCAGGCTTGGCATTATCTTTGTTCTGCGAGCTATTTCGAGATATGTTTTACCAGCATCTTCTCTTCACATCACTTATTCCAGGATGGGGTATGACTAGAAGCGGAGGGGCATTTAGCACATCGACCCACGCAGATCTTTTGCGCCTAGATCCCTAACGGAGCTCCCCGGTAGAGGGATGAGTTGAGAGGAGACAAAGGGCGGCCGGACCAGGGGGCATGACAGGCAGAGGGCAGGGTCCTTACAATTTACAGATTTGAATTCCCTGGTGGTCACTGGTGCAGCCGGCTTCCGTCCCCTCTGTGAGCTTACACATCTCTGGAAGGCCGGGTCCCGGAGACAGCTCGCAGTCCGGGAGACGAAGGTTTACTCAGATCATTTTCCCGTCATGCATACGCCGAGCCCTCCCGCCGATACTTGCAAAGCTGAAAGAGACCAAGCAGATGAAAGGTAAAGTGAAATGACGTTGGAGATGAAATGGGGGACAGGAAACTTGGGGGATGTAATGATCCTTCCCAACATTCGCCTGGCACCCGGGGAAAGGAAAAATCCCTTGGGTCAGGAAGGCCGGCAACGGAATCGAATCACGGCCTCCCGAATGCGCACCATAGACGTTATTGCTTGTGCCACCCCGCTCGATTCACTTACCCTAAACGATATACTAATACTTCTTTACTATTTCCACCGTTATAAATAACTCATTTGTTTATACACATTGTTGCATTACAATACAATAATTTATTTTATCACTCTATCTGAATTTCTGCAACTATACGCCATAAGCTCAATTACTTCCATTGAATTTCTTTCAACAGCTTATATAAAGAATTCCCAAAGTGATGTCGTCCTCCAAGGTGTAGTGGTTATCATGCTAGCCTTAGTTCCCGAGGTCGCGAGTTCAAACCCGGCGGAGGGCGATGGATTTTTTCGGGCGTAAAAATCCTTAGCATGGCTTCCTTCGGAAGGGAAGTAAAGCCGGTGGTCCCGTGTCGTAGATTTGCGGCACGTAAAAGAACATCAAGTCTGATAAGCAGGTCTCTGAGTTAAATTTCCGTTCTTTCACGCCCAATATAGAATGTGACACTAAAGACCACATAAATAAAACTCAGTTTAACGTAATTTCCCAAAAGTGATTGCCACAAAAACCACTTTTAATACTCTAGAGGGTTTCACTTAGTGGATCAAATCGGGTTGTTAATAAAAACTTTTTCTGAATATCTTTTAAGTATTTTATATCCTCCATAATCATTTTTCCCAAGAGAACTTGGGCAATGAATTAAAATAAGTTTAAAATGTGCACAAATCGGCGGGAACATATATTCAATAGTTGAATATACAGGGAGCTATCAGCAAAAAATACTTTTACACGGTTCTGTACCTATTACCATTTCACATGTTTCCTTTGTGTGGTATTGTGGTCATTTGAGCATTTCTTTTTCATCCATTTTACATTAATATAATCATGTTACTGACCAGGAATTATTTCAGATTTACACAATATGGACTTCGTTATATGCAAAATGTTGAGACCAAAACGATAAAAAGAAAAAGGACACATCAGTCACCTTTTGTTACCAACCGGCTCATGCTGAAAAAAATCCTACTATTTAAAATGATTCGTTAGTGTGGAATTAGGGTTCAAGCTGGGAAACTTTAAAGTACAGCTTAAATCTCAAATAACAGATTGTGCAAAAGTTTTCTTAACGTATTTTAATCACGTATAAGTACCTTCTGTAGTAAGTTTTTGTCCATCTCTTTGTTTTCTAGGTCGTATAAATTTCAAAGAGAAAAGATTTTAAAGGGTATTCAAGAAATCTGTCACCAGCATATATTAATATAGACAGTGAAATCATTAGAGGATAAAATATACCGAGGGAGGTACGTATAAAAATAGGCATTTCCCATGGGTTTAAAGCAATTTTTTCCATACTGTGTTTGCAATTACTATTATCATTCAAACTGTTTATTGTAGGGCAAACTTAAACCCAGCACTTTTAAACTCTCAGCGAGACGTTCACATAATAAATAATATTACTAAAGGTTTTCAGAAATAGTAAAATTAACGAAATGCATGCGTTTATAGATTAATAAAAAAGAGGAAAATCCTTTTCAAACTGTATACCTTTCCTCACATTAAATAATGTACCAAAATTACATTCGTAGGCCAAATTTGTAAAATATTGGAATCTGCCTGCCAAAGTCAGTTTTCTGGATGTCATTAAAACAAATTATTAGTTCCCGAATAATTACCCTATACATACAATGACATGTTGGTAGTCTGTCAGAAAGTCCCCTCTCAAAAAAATCAGAGAAATAAAAAATCTTATGTGTTATATTCACATGCCTTTTTCCGTACACTCGTCTACTAACTATTTTTATAAAGGTTGTTAACGTTCGCAAAATACGTGTGATGATTTTACCATATGTTTCATTCTAGACACAAGAGAAATAGAGCTTAAGCGATAATCAAATCTTTTAAAAGTGGGTCGCTATGTGATGACTTAGAAATTTCTTTCTCTTTGCATGACCACGAGAAAATACATCTGATGTGTTATATTCAAATTACTTTCTCTGTCCACTGTTTATTTTTATGTCTCTGCAATATATTGTTAAAAATGCTTTAATGTTTCCTTCTATTCTTTAAACGTTTTCAGAAATGAATGAATTACATACTTCGTTATAGCCACATAGTGGATAAAGTAGACACGTTAGCGAAATTTTTTAAAACGCGACGTTATACTTATGTTGGCCTTAAAATTTCATACTCTTTCCATGACATACAGAAAAAACTACAAAACCGATTCAAATAACCGACAAATTTATGAAAACTTCAAACCAATAATAGCGAATATCTCCGAAATTGTTGATAATAGAAGAGGAATTGTTTCAAATAAGTTGTGTTTTAAAGAGATCTACATCGTTTGTGAAGCAAGCCATTGTTTCTCTCATAGTTTACCCATTATAAAAATTACGCAGAATCTTCAAGACATGAATTTTATTTGTCATGAAGATATATAAAATATTTGGTAAATTAATCATCATTTTGTTCTGTTTTGAGAAAATTAAAATTTTCGAACTTTTTTCTATGTGTAACGTAGTTTTGATGGTATGATTTTTCTTAGAAACCCTCTGTCGCATATTTGGAGGATACTGAACTTAAATATCAAGTTATATATCAAGATACTTAAATATCAAGAATTGCGACGCATCCTCGAAGCATACTAAGCATAAATACCAAGTTTGTTATTTATCCATCATTGCGTTTTTTAGTTATGCTGTTCTCAGACACACACTCGCGGACCTTTTTTCACAAATGTACTTTTGTATTCAGGAGGCCTCAAAAATGTATTACCATTGAAATCTCAAAATAGAATTTTTGGGTGGAATGCAGTACTTCTACACATTAGGTACGTAGTATAGAAAGTATTACGGTGGATCGAAAAATAACGCACAATAATTTTTTTCTGCCTTGGTATTGCAGCTGGAATGTTGTACTTTCACACAGATATAGCTTGAAGTTTTTACTAAAGAAGGTATTTTTTGTTTTATGTGCAGCTCTAGCAACAGAAGCGTGAATTACGCAACAAAGATGGTGCGCATGTTACTGTCGTCCACGTGTGAATAGCAGAGAGGTGTGGTTCGATATTTGTGGGCCAAAGGGCATAAACTGAGTAATATTCACAGGGACATGCGTGGCGTTTATGGGGATGATTTTATGGACCGTAGCAATGTCTAGATTCTTCCTAGGGGGCCGTGTGAGCCTTGGTGATTTGCCACGCCCCGGGAGGCCGGTATCAGCTGCAACCCCGCAGAATGTCAGGGGCATGGAGGCGGCAGTTTTGAACGACCTGCGTGTGCAACTGCGAACCTTATCGCAACAGTTCAACATTTCCTGTGGTGCAGTTTACGATATTGTTCATGGTACGTGTAATTTCGTAAAGTGAGTGCTCGCTGGGTGTCTAAGGACCTGACAGACAACCACAAAGGCCAGCGAATGATGACGAGCATTGATTACCTAACGCGGTACACCGCAGAAGGGCACGACTTTCTGAAAGGAATCGTCACTGGTGATGAGTCATGGACATACCACTACACGCCCGAAACCAAGCAGGCAAGTATAAAGTGGAAACATGCTTATTCCCCAGTGAAGAACAAACACAAACTGACTCATTCTGTGAGGAAAGTGCTTGTGACGGTGTGGGATATGCATGGTGTTGTATTGGTGGACTTTGCTGAACGCGGGCCCACTGTGAATGCTGCAGCCTACAGAAATACTTTGGTGAAGTTGTGTTGTACTATTCGTGACAAACGGCACAACTTGTATACTGACCTTGTCAAAATTCTTAGTGTTAATGCTCGTCCCCATGTTGCTGCTACTGTTTGTCAGAAAATCGCCAAATTTGGTTGGGAGGTGCTCCAGCATCCACTATATAGTCCGGACCTGCATCGTCGCACTTTCATCTGTTTGGTCCCGTGAAGAAATTCCTGGCCGGCCGATGCTTTGCGACAGATGCGGGATTGAAATCAGCAGTCCGCAGTTGGCTATACTCCAAGGAAACGGACTTCTACGAACAGGGCATATTGAAACTGCTATTACGATGGGATAAATGTGTTGAGAAACTTTATTACTATGTCGAAAAGTAGGTAAAAGGTGTAAGTTCATTTGTGATTTTTTGTTGTTGTTTTAACTATTAAACTCCCGTTAGAGTTACCAAACTTTCACAGCTGGTATCCGTTTTTGTAGACTCGTAATTCCATACCACCCTACAGTTAATGAAGTGTTTCTTCTAAGAAATATGTGTTTTAAAATAGTGCAGAATAAATGAAAAGTTTTCATTATTTATTACAATATGTTAAACGCTTAAAAAGACTAAATAAATTAAAATATTTGCAGCTGAAAGAATTACATTAATTAAAATATGAAATGAATAGTATTGCCCATAAGGTCCTGTTGCTTTGTTTCTAAAGCTTTGTTCTAAAAGATACTGTTAAGCAAATGAGAGCCACACTCACATTAATTTAGTTTGAAAGTGTTGCGCCGTTTCGGTATACGTCTTTTGAAATTCGCGTTAACTTTGCTATTTTCGTAGTTCGCGTTCTGTTCGTGTGGGTCAAGTGTAAGTAGGTTAGATTTTCCGCGACGACACTGTCAGTCTAGGTTACTACGAGGAAGCCCGAGTTAGTTGGTTCTAGTCGTCCTCGACATACTCGCTCAGATTTCGGGGGTAAGTTTTTCCAATGGCGTAAATGCTTTTCTAAATTGTTTTTGGTCAGGTTTGGGCTATACTGATTGTCTCGATTTACGAGTTGCAAATTCCATATCTGAATCATGTATATCTTAAATATAAATACTTACCGTATAGGCGGAGCCTGACACCGGAATTAAAACCTTTAGCGCTTTAATTTGCCTGTAATTTCTGGCTGTAAGATACTATTTTAGAATTTATTCTTATTTATAAAGTTTGAGTTTATTTAAGTGGATACATTTTAGTTATATTAATGTTACTAAACTCTCAATTTTATAGTTTATCTAAACTGTTATATTTTTGTAGCTTTTATGCTTCTTTGTGGGCGACTATCCAGTTTTATTTAAGTTATACACTGTTGTTAAATTGTTAATAGCTTATTTAAATGGTTGTATTGTGGGGGAGGTTTTATTTGGTGTTACTTCCGCCCAGGTGCGGATCTGTCTAAATTTGTTTCTTTGCTGGCTTGCTTTTTAAAGTGTTAAGTTTTAGTTCTGTTCCACTTCTTAAGTGTTTTATTAGATTTGTAAGCTTCTACAAGTGGAACATTTATGTAAGGCTGAGGTGGTACGGGTTGTTTGTTAAATTTGATAAATTCTAACTACTTTACTTGGCCTTCCTTGAAAGTTGTGTATGAACACCCACGGGAAATATAAATTGTACACTGACTTTATATGTGCCTTTCAAGATTTCAATTGTACTTTAGTCTGCATACGCAACATTTATTTTCTGCTACTGTAAAATCTTCTTACATGCAACTTAGAACCCAGTGTATTGTAATTTTTGTTATTAAAGGGTTGTCTTTACAGTGTCCGTGTTTTGGTATATCTTTCTGGAGGGCCCTTTCCTACCCAGTAGCAGGTTTGCCCAGACCTCGTTTTCTGATCCGACGCTTCCTTGTATGGCGTTTTCTATCGACAGATGCGAATATAATATAATATAAAAACTCAGAGTAAAGGGTAGTGCAACGTTTAAAACAACTTTAATTTAAATGCACAGGAATAACGTTTTTGGGGGCGGAGCTTTTAACCGTACTTTCTTGTAAAAAGCGATAGGATAATCAATTTTTTGCTTTTGATACCGGGAGTAAATAAACTTTCTATACTGGTTATTACCTCGAAGTCACGTGGTAAGAATCCTTATGTTATTTGGATACAAAGTTCAATAAACTCCAATAATAAAGATAAAAACCAAATGAATATATATTTTAAGGGACAATTAAGCTTACACACAATCTTCCGTACTTCATGTGTAAATAAATTCGTGAATATAATTATTATGCATTTATAATGAGACTTAAAAGTTACTGATATGACAATGTCGGAATCTTGAATAAAATCCATTATTTACGATTAAAATATGCATCAATTTCTCAGATAAAACAATATTTTTACTCTAAGTTGCTTGTGTTATCGTTTGAATGGATGGATGGACGGACGCACGGACGGATTGCTTACTTCGACGGAAAAATAATATCTATTAAGTGAGCTAACGTAGCTTAGCCTATTAATTGAGACTACGAAACTAAAATTATTTCTTGATTAAATCTTCAGTTTCAGTTGTAAATATCCACAAACTTCGCCAAATCGTAGCGATGTAACTTTCATTATGAAATGCATGTTACAAAAGCATATAAGGTAGTACATGGTATATGAAAGTGAATGAAAGAATAGTCATTGTCAATTTTAGAATTGATAGAGGACATTTATGTGTAATAGGAGTATATGTACCTGAAGAAGGTAGACGTGAAGATATTGAAATAATATATGAAGAATTACAAAAACAAGTGAATAAATACAATAAAGCTGAACATGTGCCAACATTAGGGGACTTTAATGCGAGAGAGAGGAATGTACCAATAGCAAATACAGTAGGTGCTTATGGTGAATTAACTCTGAACAATAATCGCAGAACACTAAGGGATTTTGTCACTTTTAACCAGTTTAAAGTAATCAAAAAGTTTTTTAGAGATACTCATGTATTTAGAAGTACTGACATAGGTACTGACCACTTTTTGGTTACTTCAAAGATTGAAATATGGCAAAATGGAAAAAACAAAGATGTTCAATCAAACCTCAAAATCATATTTTTAATTTTAAATTTCATCTTCTATAGGAAAAAAATATAAGAAATTTATACTAACAAAGCCATACACATGAACTACAAATGGTTGAAACTAAAGACAATATTGAAGAAGAATGGATTAGATTAAAAACAGAAATGTTGAAAATAGCTTCGAAAAAATAAAACACCGAACTGGAAAAGAGGCATAAAAATATCTAACTCAGAAATAGACAGTAGTAATAAAGAAAAAAAGAGTGCTTATAATTATTACTTACAAACAAGAACAGATCAAGCAGAAATAGGAAATATACAAACAGAAAAGAAATAGAGCTAAAAATTTGATTAAATGAAACCACAATGAATCTTGGGACAGATTTGTTGCTAATATTGAACACGACATTCACGAAAGATAGAGCTTGTGATTTAAGCTAATGAAACATAAATAAAACGGAGAAATATACTGCAAATATTAATGTGATAACAGAAAATTAATGGATAAATATCTATAGAAATGTATGGTATGATGAAAACATGAAGAAGATTGTTGTATAGAAAATAACAGCAATTTTGTGGATCAAATAGATATAAAAGAATTAGAACAGGCTTTAAAAGCAACAAAAAATAGAAAAGCCACCGAGCTAGATGAAGTTAATGCTGTACTAATAAAAATTTATATTAAATTTTTTTTTTCATTTTTTAAACATGTGTTGGAAGAATTTCTCATTACCCGTGGAATGGGATACAGCTAGTCATTTCTATATTTAAAAAGGCAATAAAAGCGATACAGGGAACTATAGAGGAATAAGCTTATTAAGCGCAGGCTACAAGATTTATGGGAAAACTATAAATCAGATATTACAAGCTATAACTGATGCACTGATATCAGAAGAAGAATCGAACTTTCATCGTACGATAATGTATTTATAATCAGACAAATTTTTGAAAAACGTCGTAAATTTAACTTAGAAACTCGCATAGATTTATTGACTATGAGAAAGTCCTTGAAAAGGTAAAATGGCCCCTTTTATGGAACATTTTAGAGACAAGAAGATTCCCTAAACATCTTATTAATGCTATCAAGAATTTGAATGTAAATACCAAAATGTGAATAAATTCCGGTTTTAAAATGTCAGCTGAAATCTTAACATATCAGGGTGTTCGACAAGAGTGTAACACATCGCCCACTTTATTTAATTTATATATTGACGATCTAGTTTTGAAGTGGAAAGGTGAAATATAGTTCGGGATCAAAATAAAATTAAACACGACTTTAAGTACTTTACTATATGCTGATGATCAAATAGTTATACAAGAAAAAGAAGATTATCTACAAAGAGAAGTGTATAGATTAAAACCAAAATGCAATGCATTACAACTTAACTATATCTATAAATAAAATAGGGTAGGGAAGAATCCCGTTAGATCAAAGATACTACTAAATGGTAAAATATTAGAACAGGTATCCCACTTTAATTATGTAGGATATCACATTACTTTTAAATTTGATAAAGACATTGAGATGAAAGCTAAGTTTCAAACCATTTGTGGGACGACCAGAAGAACTCTAGGAAGAAAATCTAGAAAAGAAACATAAATTAAGTTCTACAAGATTATGGCTTTACCTACTGTATTATACGGTTCTGAGGGGGATGCACTAAAACTGACAAAATAAGAAATGAAACAATAATATCAGATTTAAATGTTGTATCAGTAAACGATAACATCGATGAAAATAAATTAAATTGGAAAGAACATGTTGATAGAATGGCAGATGAAAGAATACTCCCAAAAAAGATAATGAATTACCAACCGACAGGGAGGAGAAGTTTAGGAAAACCACGCAAGAGATGGCTAGAGACCGGAACAGGTGATATCACCTAATCCTTGAAAGGAGAAGAAGATCTAGTTGACTGAGGGTCCCTATGTTATAGCCTAAGTAATAGCCTATTTAAAATTTATGACTTATCCTAAAGCGGAGTCATTTAATACTATATTACTCCTTATTAGTTTTATACCCACAGAATGCCATTATTTTGGATTTTTGTTCTGAAATACAGAGATATTTTCTCATTATTTTGGATATTGTGTATTGCAATTTGAAGATCGTCTCTTCACTGTAGGATAATATTGCTTGGTCATCTGCGGAAGGCGAGTTCAGCATGTACTTCTCCTCTTCAAAATGTAAATGATCCTGCCAATCTCTGATGGTTTGGTCTAAATACATATTAAACAAAATAGGAGGTGAGAGCAGTCTTTCCTAGCTCCTTGATTTATAACAGTGCTATGTTTGGTTTTTCCTTTCTTAGTTGATACAATAATATTGGTTTCCTTATATATGGGCTCTGAACGGCTCTTATC
Source organism: Deroplatys truncata (assembly GCA_030765065.1). Taxonomy (NCBI): domain Eukaryota; kingdom Metazoa; phylum Arthropoda; class Insecta; order Mantodea; family Mantidae; genus Deroplatys; species Deroplatys truncata. Next base: position 190,213,704 of record CM060981.1, read on the forward strand.
AATGTGGGAAACCGTTAATATGTAGGGTACGTATTAATGTGGAACATTTAAACACATAATGTGTGGAAATGAGGGCATACTTTAATGTTGGTCAGTTTCGTATAATACATGGATGGATATTTAGGTGTTCAGGCGACCAATTTGGGCATCCACGTTGCATCGTCGTCCTGACCCAGATGATTTTTCACCTGTTGCTTTACTTAATGAAGTCTCTGTTGTAAGCACAATTTTATAAAGAACAAGCTATCAAAGCCGCGAAGATTCAATTTTCATTACCGACGACAGGGTTCTATGACTAAGGGTTGCAAAGTTGATGCCTCGATATGAGGAACGCCTCAGTGGCAGTTATACGGGGATGTAGGGTCGAAACTGATTACAATGGAATTGTTTCTTACTTATAATAAATAAAATTGATATTTCAATACCTTTTGAATGCAAATCAAATATTATTAACTATAACCCTATATTATTAAGTTGCTCAATCAAGAGATCCTTGATTATTGAAGTATACAAAATCAAATTGCGGTAAAATATTTTCGTAATAATGCAGTACCCTATTCAAAAGAATCCGTTCTCATGGGCCTCCTATAAAATTACTGTTTTTGAAATATACGATCGTGTACACAAAGGTGCTATACAGGTGGAAATATAAATATCCTCCTTACAGACCTGTTTATAAATGTTTCTGCTTCGCATTCTCTAACACTTACGCTATAACATGACTAGTATACTTGTAAAAGGACATAGCGACCATCCTCAGTAAACTACTCATCCGCCATCCTATTAGCCACATATCAGCGATCATGATGTGTGTATTAAGCACATGCTTTTCTTTTTTTCCCAACTTCTCTAATTTACCAGGTTCACAAATCCTGTTGGTTAATGTAGTGCATTTGTATTTCGTTTTAGATTTAAAGTGAATATAACAACAAGAGAATTGATGATGCTGGTTATAATAATAATAATAATAATAATAATAATAATAATAATAGTGATGATGATAAACTAATGCATTTATATCAAAATTGTTTCGATAATTTTTGGCTAATTAACTAATGAACAATCGTAAGCTCAGAGTGAATTTATGAGCTCTTCTTCATCATCATCATCATGATATATCCTTCCACATAAGAATAAGTGAACCGCCTGGTATGAAGTTTGTATACAAAATTTCTTATGCCACAGGGTAGGTCACTTATCTGATTTATTTGTAAATGGGCATAAATAAAACATGTCCATTACTGTTAGATAAATAAGCTAATAATCATATTTTTTCTCTATGGGTTTGTTATTTTAAAATATGAATGTTTAATGAATGCAACATTAAGTCGGAGTCCTTTGGAAGAAGCGCCAATCTTCCTTAAAACTATGTTCGGAGTAACCATGGGCGAAATATAAAATGCATAATCAGTTCCGTCAGCACATCCACTCATAAGAGCATACAAGAAGCAACTAAGAAGTGAAAAAATGCTGTCAAATTTCTGGATCTGACAACCGCGCTTGTTGAAATCTGACAGTGTTTGGTACCAAAATAATTTGTTTGGTGTCATAAAATTTACAAGTGGAATGGAAAGGTCGTTTCCTTTCTATTAGGTAAAGAGTCGCTTTGTTCTGTCAACAATTATGCAGCAGCAAATTCCGCCGCACCTACACTAGGTAGACCGTCGACTAACTTCATCTCCCAGGCGGCATATGCTATGCATAACACTTACATAGTAATTATGTAAATCATTCTTTCGCGCAACTGAACATAGAGATTTTTGTGCTCTCTTTACAAAATCGCAACATTTATATTCCCATCCTGTACAGTGGTGTTTGAAAACCGCATAAACCTAAAATAGTTAAATATGATTTTTCCAAAATCACGGTTCGACCACAAGACCAAAACGAAATCAAATCACATTGAATTGCACAGAGACATCAACTACATATGTACTGCTCAATCTGAAGTAATATGATTGGTATTCTTGCTCTTTCTCCTCTTCTTTTTCTTCCCCAAAGCACAAAATGAGTAGAAAAGTATACTGCTTACTTTATTTCCGTCACAATGTGCAAGTATCTCTGGATTTGTTAATACTCAGCAAAGACTTTTAGCTCAAAATCGTTTGTGAAAGCCTAATAATATATCGTTTTATTGGTTTCATAAAACTTATTTTGTACTTACATTAATTTAAAACTCCTTTTAAGGCGGACAGCGTCAAAACACTCACCTGAAAGTAAAAGGAATTATTATTACTAAAATATATGGCAGGGAATAAACCAGTTATTGAAAATAAATTATATATCGGTCAACATTACAACATAATCTTAATTTAGGTGGACCTGCGCCAGCGGATTAGCTACTGCCGTCACTTTGTCCTTATGCCCTTCTGTATGCGTGAACTCACAAAACAGTTAATTGATATTTTACTTTTAAAAATTTAAGGAATAGTTGCCCACAGTTAATTGAAAACTGGGCAAGATTACTTGTAATTTATACATAAAGTACACTACAAATTTATGATTCAGCCTCATTCATCCAGTCTGTATTGTTAGTGCTATTTAAAGGTGCGGAATTCATATTTTACATATAAAAATTTAAGGTATAGTAGCCCCCATATCTAAAATGTGGTTGAAAACTGAACAAAGTTAATCGTGACTTACGCATAAAGTACACCAAATGTTTGGTAATTAAAATCATTTCCTGAATGTTTACTCATCATTATAGACGTTAAAATTGATATAGCATTATTTACATGTAAAACAACCTGAAATTAAACATTATGTTTACATTAACAGTCTTATTTCTATGTTAATTGAATTCATGATGTAGTCAAAATTGACTATATCGTCACGATTAACCTTTTGTAAGTTTATACTGATTTATGATTTGAATAATAGATGAGTTCTATATTAAATAGACCCTTCCTTAATATGTTGGTTCAAAATTACTGTTCTGCTGTAAAAACGGTACGTATGTCTCAAAGTATACAGTAAAAAACTTGGATTATAAATTACTTGTTGAATATTAAAGAAATGTAATGCAGATAAATTTTGTTTTCAATGCCTTATGTCACTCATCGCTTCTACAGCATTCCGAAATAAGCATGTTCGCCTAAGTGTTGCACACCTGCAACACTGCTGTGATAGAGATATTGCCTAAGTATAAGGCGTATATTCGCTAAGCATTAAAACAGCGTTTGACAAGGACGTTTTGATAAGTATTTGACAAGCCAATTAAGTAACCATCTAAGAGTATTGGAAGAAAATTAATCCAAACTTTGCCTACCACTCCTCTTCACCTTGAAATACTAAGAATGAGTAGAAATGCGCTTCATTTCATGCATCCTTACGTAAATTTTCCACCCTATTTTCGCAAGAATATACTGTTTAGTTTGAGGTTTTTATTGCCGTTAATAATGTTTCATTTGGTTTCATTAATGTATAATTTGCATGTAGATAAGCAGAATACCGACAACGGACGGGTAGCGGAGGTCGTTAAGGCATGGGCTCTTGGACGGGAAGTATGTGGTTCAAATTCCGCTAAGACTGTCCTACCAGACAGTTTTTTTTACGTTTTCCTCAGTCCTCATATGACAAATGCTGGTGAGTACCCCTAACATTAGATCTGGAATGTTTTCTTTCCAAATTCGCTTTCTCATTTAGCATTTTATTTCCTGCATCACAGGGTTCCACCGTATGTGGCACCATATGTGGTATGAAGAGACGTTAAACGCTATAAAAAAGGTATGTTTGGCACTCACATGAATTTATCTAATCACTCTTTCACGAAATATTCCTACAAAATATCATCACTGTCGTTTTGTTAATTCAGATATGCTTTCATTACAGATTTACACAACGTGTTTGGTTGTGGGGTACAGTAGGTAGAGCGATAATCAGATTTTTAAACAGCGTATTGCTATGTGATGGCTTTGAAATGCTATACTTTGTGCATCACCATGAGGAAAAGAATGAATAACGACTTAACACAAGAGAAATGTTTAAGCATTTAAAAATTCAAAAAAATAAAAGGGAATATCTCGGAAATTTTTAATTGAACAAAAATATTATTTCAACTAATCTGCGTGCCCTAACAATATCTAAATTTGTTGTACTAATATCTCTTATAGTTTACCAGTTAAAGGTTATGAATTGGACTTTACAGGCTATTCCCAGAAAATTAACTTTATATGTAATGCAAATATCTGAAACATAGGGTATTTTAATTAAATCCTTTGCACCATTTTTGAAGAAATAAAACATTTAGAAAAAATATTGCATGTAAAGCGTAGTTTGGGTTAGGGTAATTTTGTGAACATATTCCTGTCGAATCTTTGGAAGTTACTAAACTTAAATACAATTTTGGCATTGATTGATTTTTTTCATTTTTGAGATATGCTCCTCATGGACTGATCGATAGATACATGCACGCACTGACCTTTTGCTAGAAATTCTCTTTTTTTTGATTCAGGAAGCTCAAAACATTATTTCCGGTAAAATTACGCTATCTAATTTTTGTGTGGAATACAATACTTCACCCGCTTACTGCAATTACGTAGCAAAGAAAGTAAAAACCTAGTTTTATAACCCCACTGTTTAGCTGTCGTGACCTCATTAGTATGTAACCACCTATCACGAAAGTGGATAAGAATGGGTTGCCAGGTAACATAAGAAAATAACCAGCACCATAGACACATTTAACATTACAATAATTATACAAGCCGTCGTTATATCGAAATGTTACCGTGGACTTCAGTGTATGAGGTGCATTCAGAAAGTAAGTCCCGATTTTGTTTCCTTTAAAGTAAGCGTATTTAACCGCGAAAATTGCACATGCGTAACAAATCTATGACGTAACAATCATATGCCGCCTGACAGGTCTCCCCTGGTGCCAGTAGCGCGGAAGCAGTGGCCCAAAATGGCGGCTCTTATTCGTTCTCCCGCTGCCTGCGAGGTTCGGTCATTAATCAAGTTCCTTACTGCACAAAATATATCGCCGATCGAAATTCATCATCAGCTCTGTCAGGTCTACAGACCGAATATCATGAGCAAACAGATGGTGCGTCGATGGTGTAGGTAATTTTCCAAAGGTCGTCAAAGTGTCCATGATGAAGAGCGCAGTGGGCGACCGTACCTCATCAATGATGACCTTGTCGAGCTGGTGCGACAGCGCATCGTGGAGAACCGTCGGTGTACGATTACAGAGCTCAGCAGCATTTTCCGCAGATTTCGCGACCCTTGTTGCATGAAATTGTCACTAAGTGCCTACTGTTCAGGAAATTGTGTGCCAGGGGGTGCCGAAAAACCTGACACTCGAGTACAAAGCGAAGCGCTTGGGAACACACTGACATTTCTGCAGCGCTATCATGATGACGGCGACGAGTTCCTCGACAGGATTGTCACGAGTGATGAGACGTGCATTTCGCACTTTACCCCGAAAACCAAGCAGCAATCAATGCATTGGCGTCACAGCGGATCTCCAGTCAACTGTGTCGTTAGAAAAGTGATGTGCACGGTGTTCTGAGACAGGAAGGGCATCCTGCTCAATGCCCAGAGGTGAAACAGTGAACGCTGACTGCTACTGTGAAACACTGCTGAAATTGCGACGTGCCATTAAAAAAAGCACGGAATGCTTACTGTAGGTGTTGTGCTGCTCCAAGACAATCTCGTCCACATCCGGATCGGCGCACCACAACTGTTCTGCAGGAGTTCGGCTGGAACCTGTTTGATCATCCACCATGCAAATGTGATGTACGATCCCAGCTATTTCCATCTTCTCTTGCACCTCAAGAAATTCCTGCCCTCCGGTCAGCGTTTTGACAAAGACGAAGAGCTAAAGACGACTGTCACATGCTGGTTCCATCCATAGGCGGCAGACTTCTACGACACAGGAACACAAAAGTTAATCCCACGATATCTCAAGTGTCTCAAGGCTTGTGTTCTCTATGCCGAAAAATAGTTCAAACATTGCTATACCGGTTGCCAATAAAGTTTTTCTTGTAAATGTGACTTCTTTGTTCTAAGAACATACGGAAACTTACATTCTGGATGCGCCTCGTATAATATTAGGTGAAGAAGAGATGAAGTATAAAGCTGTACCCGGCTTATGATACTGTGCTTCTACTGCTTACAACCGCAATTACACAACGCACATACACACACAAACACCCATGCCCATGGCGGGACTCGAACCCGCGACTCTCAGCTGGGAGGAGCGCCGGAGGTATAAACTCCAGCGACCACGGCTACGAGGGCCGGTGAGCCTTATAACACTGGATAATGCTACATATGTAAAGTATACTAGTTACCTCTAACAGATTTGATGGAGTAGGCACAATCCCAGTTTGAAAGAAAGAAAGAAAGAAAGAAAGAAAGAAAGAAAGAAAGAAAGAAAGAAAGAAAGAAAGAAAAAGGATTGAAAGAAGAAAAAGATAATATACTTACTGTTTACTTTTGGTTTGTAAACCATGGGTTAGTCATTCCCACATCTGTATTATCTGTCTATATACTGGGTGAATCACCTAAAACTTGCAACGCAAATATTTTGGAAATAGAAAGTGCTATTAATGTGCAGTTTTATAGCATTGAATGGTAGTCAGGGATTCGTAAATTTAGCTTATAAATAGATTTTAATAATTCCGAGAAAGTGTATTTTTTGAGCAAACATAATTTTTATATGGAACAATGCCTAGTAACATCAACAGAATAAAGGTAGGGTGAATTAGAATGGCAATGGTCTTTCTTGCAGGATTCTAGTGCAAGTGGTTTACGAGAAATCGTATTTTGAAAAGTTTCACCCCGACAATTGTTTGTCCCAATCAACATGCTTAGTTGCTGGGTACGATGTTGTTATGTTTGTTTGCACTGTATTTTCTATTCATTGATTGCATTGCGACTTCCTCGTCAGTTTGTTTGTGAAAATTCAAGCAGTAAGTCGTGAGTGGAAGATGGGGTTTACTAATGCAGAAAAAACCGACATGCTCATGGTGTATGGAGAGTGTAGGAAGAATGCAGTTCGTTCCTGTACGTGTCCATACGAATCCAAATAGCGTTAACCATCTCGGCAATTATTTATCACTCTCTTCAACCAATTACGTGAAAGTTGTACTTAACACCAATAAAACGTAACAGAAGCAAACAAGTGACTGGAGAAGAGGCAGAAATTAATGTATTGGCTGCGATTGCAGTAGATCCGCAAATTAGTTCCCGCACAATCGCACATGGAAGTGGCATAAGTCAGGCAAGTGTACTGCGCATTCTCCATGGACATAGGTTCATTCCCTATCACATATCTCTCCATCAAGAGCTGCATGGAAATGATTTTGAGAATCGTGTTAACTTTTGTACATGAGCATGAAGACATGATACACCAATTTATCATGTATCTTGTGTAGTGTTGAGGCAACATTTACTAATCATGGTGAGGTAAACCGCAAAAATAAGCAGTATTGGTCTGTTGACAATCCCCATTGGATTCGACAGGTGGAACATCAGCGCCCATGGAGTTAAAACGTGTGGCGTGGAATAGTGAATTATCAGCTCAGAGGCCCTTTGTTCACAAAAGCATCAATGAACCCGCACAAGTATTGCAGCCCCCAGACAGACCATCTGTCACATATCTTAGAAGACGTTCCTTTGCAAACTAGGAGGAACCTGTAGTACCAGCATAATGGCTGTTCAGCCCATAGTGCATGAAGTACTACAGCTTGTCTAAACGGATTGTTTCCAAATCGTTGGATTAGACGAAGGGGACCTGTACCTTGGCCGGTCCGTTCACCGGATCTGACCCCTTTAGACATTTTTCTGTTTGGAAGGCTGAAAGGCACTGTCCACAAGGATGTACCAACTACACCAGACGATATGAAACGACGTATTACTGCTGCCTGCTCTGATATTTCCACTGAAATACTAGAACGTGTGCAGCAGTCTTTCCATAGCAGACTGGAAACGTGTATTGAAACTGCCGGTGGTCATTTTGAACACAAGCTTTGAAGGGCTATGTTCCATTTACTTGTAAGTGTCCACAGAAGTATTGTAACTCCCTTTTGTTTTTCTTTAGCTTGTGCTACCACATGTTGTACAAGTGTCGGTGCGTAAAAGTTTCAAAATAAGATTTCTCGTAAACCACCTGCTCTAGAATCCTGCAATAAATGCCACTGACATTCTAATTTACCCTACGTTTATTCTGTTGATGTAACTAGGCATTATTCCTTTTAAAAAATTGTATGTTTTCTCAAAAAATACACTTTCTCAGTATTATTAAAATCTGTTTATAGGCTAAATGTACGAGCCCCTGACTATCAATCAATGCTGTGAAAACTGCACATCAATAGCATTTTCCATTTTCGAAATATTTGCGGTACAAGTTTTAGGTGATTCACCCGGTATAAAGGACTGTCTATAAATAGTGTAGAAAATAGAACATAGACTAAAACATGCACCGCATTTTATCAACTGAATTTATGCAAAACAATTGACAGTTTTGACATCTAATGCTGGCACTAATGTTACCATTATTATGAATTTGTTACATTATTTAAACTGGGTACAGATTGTGGCATTATTAAAATACCTGTTAAAAGCTTACTACAGTACATAAAAATTCAGTGGCGCATTCCATCAACCATTTTTATAAGTTAAACATTCACAGGAGTATTCAACTTCGGTGTAATCAATGGATGTTTATACACTGGTCAAACAGAAACGCTTCAGTAAAATATCCCGTGTTATTAGTGCAATAGTACGTCAAATGGTTGCTATTAATATATTCTGGCGAACTCTTCCTTTGAATAAGCACAAAAAATTCAGAACTACGTAATTTATATTTTAACTAAATTTTGTTTTTAAAAATACAATGATCATCACTTATGAACACGGTATTGTTTTGTGCTATGAATTGATTTTATTATATCTGTTTTAAATACCTTTGATTTATTATGATTAAGGCTATTAATTTCACGGAATGTAATATTTGCCGAAAACTAAAAGCTGAATTTATGTAATCAGGTAATTACAGAACCTGACAAGTAGGACTATAAACCTAACATAAGTTTTGACGCAGTATTTTATATCACAACACTGTAAATGCCAGAGTGATTGTAGTGTAAATTAGCATTATTGTATGACAATGATTTGACATGTTTGTTAATTATAAACATTGTTAGGAAATAAGTTTACACGGCCTCACTGAAACTGACAATAGGACCGGGTAACAATGAAACGAGGGGGTGAGTTGTTTATTAATTAGAAGAGACAAGCTAATGACGTCAGATTAGCGCGCTTTTCTTTAGAAATGGAGGGAATATCTTCCCTAGAGCATATGCTTTCGTAATTTTGATTGGATGTAAAAATAGACGCTAAAGTTGGCGCGCATTATTAACCAATAGCAGCTCTGTTATAATGTTTAGGCATATCGGGGTGAGGGAGTATAAATTCCGTGCCAGAGACGGGTAACGCGCAGTTCAGCAGAATCATTCACGGGTTACACGTCGCGCAGTTCTATAGAATCTCTCGCGTCGTAAAGTTAGTTACAAAATGTGAAATACTAGAATTAATAATGAGCGGCAAATAAGTGATTATAGTTACATTCGAAAATATGACAGTTTCTGTCGGGCGTGTATCAAGAGTAATTATGTGAAATTAATTAATTGTGATGGCAATAAAAGTGTAAAAAAAAATTCTTTTATCAGTGTTATCTTTTAGTAACAACTCCTTTCCGTTTACACACCCTGTTTAAGAGATTTGCTCGACTTGTAATAATAGCTAGCCGGAGGACAAAGAACTCAAAATTAAAAATAGTAAAATAATAACAGGCGCTCAGCAAATAAAATAACACGAAGTTACCGCGAGAGTTTATATAATATAATTCCATAGTTGCAGATTTAATAATCTTCCACTTCTGCGCTATCAAGTCTTCACTTCAGCTATCTCTTTCTAGTTCGTAGTATTTTTCGTCTTCCTTCTCGTTTTTATTTTATTATTTGTTTGACTATGTTTTCATTTTCCATTCCTTGATTATGTTGTATCCATGGTTGTTTATTTTATTTTGTAGGCTCTTTATTGGAAATTTACTTTTAATTCTGCTCTTATTTTCCATTATTGTTCAGCCTTTCATTTTTGTAGTCTGTATATTTTGTTACTGTATTTTGTTATGGTCCAACATTTTCTTTCGTCTGTTAAAACTAGTATGACCATTACTTATAGCATTTTAAGTTTGTCTCTTGTCTTGTTTTATTTCAGTAATAATAATAACAAGTATATGATCTTCAGGAGGCAACATGTATTAATGCAAACAAAAGAGCTACTTGTGTCAATGGATAGATGAAATATTTGGTAAACTGGGTTAGTTAGCAAACCTTCACGTAATCCACGTGTGCCATGTTACTTCAGGATACAAGCTCCAGGTTAACACAGCCGGTCTTGTGGAAATAATGCACTTATGCCTCAGCTTGCGGGTTAGCTCCGAGGTCTACGGTAAGCTTTACGCTTAGGGCTGCATTACCTTAATCAGTAGGTGTATTGTTATTGCATTGTAGTAACCACACTCATAAGCTTAATGACCCCTACCTCCAACCTAAGATCTATCAGGTTAATCAAGTGAACCTCTTGTGTCCAGTTCATTCTCTAAATTAATAGAGAGTAATCTCTTACAAGACATGCATAAGAGACGCTATATTGGCCGGAGGTCAGAATTATTTTGCTGAACATCTAAATGACATTTTGCCTTAATTTACCCGAAGTATATTATTGGTTGATCCAGATACCGTAACACCTATATTAAAATGTGCTTATAATCACTATGTTCTAGGAGAGTTTATTGAAATGTGTGTCTATTTAAGTAGGGTTACTAATATGCAACATAGCAATTTGTTATTTATGGTTTTAATAATTAAACGACGAAATACATTGTTGCTAAAATGTATGTTTAATTATATTAAGAACTCGTAAATACCGAATTTTCTATAGGGGATTTCTCATGACCCTGGTCATTTTAAGTTGGAAGTTTGGATGAAAAATAGATCTTGTAACGTATAAAAAAACCAGTGTTTTTAAAATATTTAGCTCATACCGACTTCCACCATCTGTTAGCACGTATATTCAAAGTTCGATGATCATACTTTTATCTTCAAAAAAGTTCTCTAAAGGTATTGTTTCCATATCTCAAGCCTATTTTTCTTTGTAAAGCCTAAAGAAAGGTTAAATATTTGCTACTATTTCTTCACTTCAAGGAGCATACGTTCCAGCAGATTATCTTCAGCGTTCACTTGTTATCAAAACAATTGCATTAATGTCTCTATAAAGGTACATTTACGTATATGGGAATTGTGTATACATGGATAGACATTTGGATTGACGACTTAAAGCAAAGTAATGCTTCCCGCTTTCACCAAATCTTTATTCTATATACCCGTAAGGATTAGTCTTTAGGTGCCCAATTATTATTTTAGCAATTTATTTGTACTTCTTATTTCTTCTCCTGTCTCTCCGTAATGTGAGACACAATATCAGAGATATTTGCCTGCAGTTCTTAAATTATAAAAAAACTTCGTATATTGTTTACCGGACGTCAAACAGTGTTATCAGCCCAACACAGCTAAAGTTATTAAATAAAAGACAATTTACAGCATTATAATTAGCATTTTTCATACGGCCATTGAGAAACAAGAATTCGCTAAAAACGCTAAACTTATAATTAAAAATTCACATTTAATTTGCATAGTGTATCTAAATTGTTACCGATTGTTCCTTTTAATGTAGTTACCATTCACAGAGATATTAGTTCCTTCCTTTTTAACAGCATTTGTTTTCTGTGAGAGTCCAGTTTACATTGCCAAAAATAAATGTCTAAAATGGTTTTCCATGAAGCCAAAGTTATAAAGAAACTTTTTAAAGTAAACGCGTGACTTTAAGCATACAAAAAGCGTAAATTAAAGATCAGTTAATGACTTCAGGACACCCAAACGACGCATAGTCTAACACACTAGTGAGGTTTGACACTATGTTTTCCTACAAACTTTTTATTACATGTATCTTTGAACAATCGGGTTTGTTTTTTATGTCAGTCGTGATCGTTCAACATGAGAAGTTTTATTTATGTATCTATTTATTTATTTATTTATTTATTTATTTATTCATTCATTCATTAATTCAGCGTTTTTATTCACTTAATTTGACAGTTCACATAAAGAATCTTCACCTGCATTAATTTTGCTTTCGTATGTTGCAAAAAGATAAATAAATTGCATTTTGCACACGTGTTCTTTATGTTTTTTAATGAAATGCTATTGCAAGGCTTTAGTTGAAAGCTTATTGTCTATTGTATATCTTCGTTTGTCAACTTCTACGTAGTATTAAATTTCAACAATACTACCAAGAAGATTAATTTATAAATGTTAGTATTTTCTCTATATAATTTAGAATTTGTACAGAATATTGTTTCTCGTTATAAGATTCGATTTCTTGGTTCTAAACCATTTGTAATTATTATCTTTTTACGTGAGAGTGACTTCATATTTAAAAATGCGTAATTTTGAAATAAAGCAAGGAAATAAACCGGACTTCTCTCTGTTTTAGGAATCCAAAAAGTTATAACCAGTCCAAATTTCAAAACTATATTTGGTATCTTTCTTGGCAAGTGTGTGGATAATTCCATCTCGAATCTGAAACAGTAATCTGGACTATTTCTTCTGTATCTGAACATATCACCCTTTAAATCGTTGAAAACTAAGGGATTATAAATTCCTTCAAACGACCTTTTGTTATTTTTCACCAAGCCCAATATAGAGACTCTTTCTGGGCTGTTCATACGAGACATTTCTGTGTAGGAGTTATTCCGATGCGGTTTCAGAACTAGCCAGCATAATACCTACCATAATACTTAATAATTAATTTACTCGTACCCCTATTAATCTTAACATAAATTATAATTTTACTTTAGAATCAGAAGCTTAGGATCTCGGTCACCAAACCTAAGCAGAGGTGGCCCTATTAAGAATACTTAATAGTCTTGTAGTTATAATCCCGCCGTCCTTAGAAGGAAATTCCATGTAAACAAAAACAACGCGTGAAATACTGGTCTGCAAATTGTATTGCTACATCCTGGACGGAGCATAGGCACTATCTGAAGACAAGTCCTTCTGATCTGACCGGCATAAATGCACATCAGTGGTGTTTAGTGGTCCAATCCCGTCTATTTCCTCCTCCTCCTGCTCCTCATCATATTTCCTGTCAAGCACAGTTTTTTTTCCGTTTCCTTTTCTTTGAAGGTGATAAAACTTTTCCAGTTTTGTGTTTTTCGACTCTCATAAAACTTTAAGAACGCATTCAGTTAAAATACATTTTAATTACTTATAATAATTATTAATCTTAACAACCGTTATTCACAGTGTAATAAACAATTTCAAAACAAGCGAGCGCCGTTAAATGCAACAAGACTGACCAACTGTACTTTACGAATAGAAAATGAAGCATAAGCATATCTCCATTTATTAAGCTTTTATTAATTACACATATATGTTCTTAAATGGCGTGCAACTATAAATTAATAGTCTAACAATGAAGTCTTAAATAATATAAAACAAAATTAGTTTCCGCAGTCTGACGTGGAACTACTTTGTTGTAATACGCGACCGATTTACACAGCTGTCCACGTGCTTTTGTTTACATCAGGTTCCCTTCTAAAGTCGGCGGGACTATAGGTTGACCGCGGAGCTGAGGTAACTACTTCTGCGCATTTAATTAAATAAATATACAAAGACACAATTTCAGGGAAAACGCACTTTATGGTAAAACTTGCGTAGGATTCCACCGCTACCGTAGAAACCAAGAAAATACAAATAAACTATTTCTACTTTTGTAGACAGGAACACAGAGGTGTAGGGACCTATACGGGATTTGGAATAAGGCATAAATTAATATAGATTTTATCTCATCTTAATGATTAATTATCAGTAACAATAATAGATGCATGCATTTTCTCTCTTGTTTTTGAAACGCCGACAAGCTGAAATAATATTGCAGGTTTTGAAATAGTGCAGTGGGGTTAAAAATATACGTTATAACAAACTACTCATTCATTGACGAATATTATGAAATAGCTTGACTTTTGTGTTTGTATAACACAAGGGAATTAAGATCATATATTGCAATGATTAACATTACATGACGCTTAATTTTTATCCACATTGATCGTTTTGCTTAGTCAGGAATGTGGTGAACAATTATATTTTTTAACGAAAAAAAGTATAAGAGGCCATCCCTGGAGTGGCGAGGAAACAACCTAGGTTCATGCCTGGTTGTGTTTTCCTAAAACCAGTTGAAGGGAAACTATCCGCGCGATATCTTTGTCAACTGAACCGGAGAATTACAAGGTTGTTGAACCTCGCTGTTTAGGAGGGGGGAATTGATTAGTACCTACCTTTTTACCGAAAGCAATGGGGCTCACTTCGGATTATGAGGAGAGTGAAGGGAGGGAGGGGGTTGTACAGTGGGGGCTGGTGTGCAGTTTAACTAAACAGTTGCGTGCCCGCGTGTGTTTTGTGTTTACTTTTTACTTCCCGCTTATTCCTATATTGCGGTGTTGTTTATTTACTTTCTTTTTGGATGTATCTTATTTTCTTATCTCTTGTCATGTTTTAAAATTATTGTTGCAAATATAGACTATAACATGCGGACTGTAGTGTATTAGATGAGCACATTCAATCTATTGGACCAATCCAATGTATAGCGCTCAAAATGGAAAACTCTTGGTACCCAATAAATCCACCACTCTCTTAATTGTTGCGTGAGATGTTAGTTATTCGTGCTATTTGCCTATTTTGAGGTTACTATATTATATACGTGAGCTTATTGATAGGAATTTAAGTACATCGCTGCATCAATGCTAGTCACAAAAATGGTTAAACAAATTTATTTAACTATATAGTAAACTCCGAATAAATGCAATAAAAGGCAGAAGTTATGCCTCTCACACATTTAACCACAAAACCTTTTAAAACTCGTAACAACCACAATCCTTTGAAAATATCAAATGTAACGCACTTTAGAACTTACATACACAACTACCTACCGCTTTTAACTGTCTCGTTTATTTAACTGTAAATAGCTTCAACATCATAAACAATGACGTTACCTCATATAAGCAATCAGTACAATGAAGTAAATAATAATGAAATTTAAATGTAGAAAAAATTATCGTTTACTGAAAATTCTATTCGAAGAAAATCCTGGAATTATCTCACGCTAAGTTACACCCTGTCATTGAGACTATTTGAAGTTTCACGAGGTCATAGTTGAAGCGACACGGAGTTGCTTACTCGACGTCTTTCTTCTCATAGCTCATCCACTTATATGGGAAACTGCCTAGCCCTTTAGAGGGGAGGAGTTCTGAAGGGCACCACTGCCAAATACCAAATAAACAGATGTACAAGTTGCCTGATCCGGCCTCATGCCTGCAATAGAAGGTCTCGGGAGCAATTCTGCTGCCCTCGCAGGACAGGGGCACTAATACAGGCATAAAATTCACCCTTCACTCATATCTGATTGAGCAATATGTGTTTGTATTCTTAATTTAACCAAAAGTATAACTCTTAATCTGATGCAGTAATTTGTATCATAAATTATTTAAATGTAAAGAATGATTATAGTATGAATATGCATTATTATGTGACATTGATTTGAGATGTTTGTTGATTGTAATTATTCTTGGGAAGTAAGTTTATACTGCCTTACTGAAACTGACAATAATAGCGTGCAATAATGCAGCGAGGGAGTGAGCTGTTTATCATTATTAGAGACGAGGAAGTTACGTAATTTTGGCGCGTTTTTCCTTTATAATTTGCTGGAACATTATACCTAGAGCATATGTATTCATAATTTTCATTGGATATAAAAATAGATGCTAATGTTGGCGCGTTTTATTAGCCAATTGCAACTCAGTTATAATCTTTAGGCATATCGGGGTGTAGGAGTATAAAAAGGGCTAGGTTAGAGATAGACTCCGTCAGTTCGTCGAAAATATTTGTATGCTACATGTCGCCTTCAGTCCAGCAGAAATATTACACGTCGGCTATCGATTCGCAAGTTACGCGTATCAGTTATGAAAAATCTCAAGTATTGTAAAGTTAATTATACAAAAAGTTGAAGTACGCGAATTAAGAATGATCAGTAATGAAGTTATTATAACAGTTTCAGTTTGGCGAGTGTCTAGATCAATGTGTAAATGTGATAGTGAAAGTGTTCGACAATAAAAGTATAAAAGAAATTCTTTCATCAGTGTTATCTTTGGATAAAAGATTCCTTTCCGTTTACACAACCTGTATAAAGAGAAGTGCTCGACCAAAAAGATCATAGCTAGCCGGAGGACAGTGAACAAAAATTAAATAAAATAACAGTAGCATTCTTTCAAACAAACACTAATACTGCCGCAAATTGCTAACACCAGATGGAGCTACAAACTTAACAAAGAATCACGTCACAAAATGGCTTCACCACGTAGAGTAAACAATAAAATAAATAAACATTATAAGTAATACCACTTCAAATTGGCTCCCAAACGTGGGGCTCAATAAATAATTAAATATAACTTAACAAGTATACCACTTCAAATCATAAAGGTAGCGCAAGAGATAATCACACGTTTGTAGCATATCTGTACTTCTAATTTGATTTTCTTCACCAGGGTTAGGGGAAGAAGCAAGTCTTTTTGCCTTAGATGAGATCATTTTTTATAAAAATGAGTATATGGAGTCCAAATTCATTAATTTTAACAAAAGGAAATTATATACGTACAAATACAGCTTGAGCATTCTGTTCCAGCAAATCACATTTAGAACACAATCATTTTTAAAACTGAAATACATTGAACAATGAAAACGATTCTTGTAATAGTACATAAATTTTGATTACATTTATTGCAGGATTTCTTTTCTGTATCTTTTTGCACTCGTTTGCCCCACTCTGTCAGGTTCATCAACAACCTTCTCGTCCGTTCCAGGCTTTTCCATTGATAAAGCCCTCGGCTTCGTCTGGACGCTTAAAAACGCGATTGCCTATAAGTTTTCTTTGAAAAGGTTTCTTAAAGCTTATAGCGTGTTGGCCGCTTTAAACCCTGGGAAATTTATAGGTGTTATCATGGACGAATAAAGAAATGGTATTTCCTAAGAAGTAGTTCTAAAGTGCAAGCATTACTCTTTGACATGATATGCTGTTTTAAATTAAACAGGATGGACATCGTAATGAACAAGGAAGTCCATTACGGTACTCAAAGCACTGGCATGTCGGCAAGATTTATATTTTTCAAATCTGGTTTTCCTATACCTACCTTTTTATGTTCGTTTATACCTGAAAACGCAAGCTTATCTCTCCTGTAATGAATGACTTTAGAATTAATTCGCTTCACTCTCCCAAAGCTAAGCCAAACGTTGCTTCATTGTTCTTCTAAAGGAAGTTTTTATGCATAAAATGGTTTAAAGACTGCTATAAAGTATTCCATATTCACAAGTAGAGAAAGCAGCTATCAAATTTACGTTTATGAGACTGAAGGTTTTTGCTGGTAGAACCAGATCCTCATTAGAAGTCCTCTGCAAGAATTCGGTATTGTTTTATTATCACTATCATTTCGTTTCCTGCCAGCTCTTTTCCATAACGACGGAGGCGACTGCGATTATGATCATACTGATGACAAGTTGTCCCTCATTACCAAGCTCTGTGTTTCCCGGTCTCGACAGCACCGAACGGAGAGCTGCTTCCTCTTCCAGGAACGGAAAAAAAATGCCTTTAGGGAAACGAAGGAAATGATCCTTTTATGGCGACACCACGCAGGATAAAACAATAGCTACCGAAATAAGAGACTTGTTTTGTGATGATAAAAAAGGTAAAAGTAAAGTTCTGATTAATATTGTCGCCCTTCTCTCACTATTAAGTTTGTCTGCACGTCGTTTCTTTTTTAAATAGTAAGACAGCGTCCCAGTATCAATGGTTACTTACTATAAATATAAAATTACAGCTATTCATCGTGTTAAGATAACATTTTAAACTTTTAAGAGACGAAAAAGTGACCTTATAGCTACTATTTTAAAGAGAAAATTGTAACCGGAAATTTTATCAAGCCAGATGGCTCAGGCGGTAATGCATTTTGGAGACGCCTGGTTCAATCCCGTTGGACTGGCCACCCTGAGCTTGTTTTTAATGTTTTCAAAGAGGGTAGCGACTACTATGCTTAACTTTCCTGTCATTCATTTCCGCTCTCAGGGTTGTAGAACCAGGCAAAGATAGTTGCCCCTACTGCGGCGTTGCGGTGGTCCCTGGGCATGGTTACCTGGACCGTCTAGTGGGTATCATCTAGGACGTGCCTTAAATGGGGGCTAGCGCAGGATAAACACGATTTGAGATCTTTTCCTGGAACGCATGTCGCCTTCGCATCTGGTTGCTCTTCAGGTTCTCCTCATTTCTTCCCTTGGAGGTCACTGTGATCAGCAAACAATTCATCTTTATTCTACGTTTCTGTTCTGTCATTAGGAATAACCCAGTTATAAAATACAATAATAATGATATTCCAGTGGGTGATTGTTAAGAATAGTGGGCTCAAATAACACCTTGCGGCGGACGCAAGACTACTCGAACTCAATGCGGGGTTATTTACTGAAACTTTTGAAGGGATGATTTTGTGGAGCAATTAAATTCCTTACCGTGATTAAACTTATGAGTTTCATCTCCAATGCGCAGAACTAGGACTTTGTAAATCCGCATAAACAAATATTATATTTAAATATTTTTGCTAGATATCTGCATTATATTTTCTTTGTGCGGTCGAATTTTGATATCTGGTGCTTAAAGTGTGGGCTGATGAAAGATCATAATGGAATCTCCTTGAGAACAGCATCCATTTTATTTTTATGCACCTCTTTAATTGCGTACTAATTAAACTTCAATGTACTGAAAAACGTTCTGATGAGGATGGCATTATACCATGCCAAATTAATACGCTTTAAGTTTGAAATGGCCTAGGCTTAGTTTCTCTACTGTTGGAGTAACTATGTGATCAACAATTTGTATATCAGAATTTCACCCTGAATACGCGTTTTGATTTACGTTAATAAAAATAACGTTTTGGAAATAAAACTCCTGAGTGAGTGAATGAGTGAGCGAATGAGCGAGTGAGTGAGTGAGAACTCCATTTCAAATTTAAATCGCCACAATTTGAGATCCAAGATGCTTCAGGAAGTTCCTCTATCTAGAACATCCCTTCACATGAGAATATTAGATATTTTTCATTTTCCCAAAATGGTTCGAACAACTTTTAATTACGTACCTGAAATATTTAAACGAGCAATTAAATGCATATGTTAAATTTGTGATGGAGTTTCTTTCGTTCTCATTTAATGTTACGTAATTAGAAAATCACAAGAGGTAGAGAGCTTACTCCAGGATAAACCTTTTAGTGTGTAAAAAAACGTATGTCGTTTATCATTTGTTTTAAGCTTGTTCAAGGAGGACAGAATACTATCATGGGTAAAAAAAAAGGTGTAACTATCGACCTATTACTAACATAGCTTACTAACTTAGCCTACAGATATGTGTTAAGGTATATTCAGTTTCAGGTAACGAATCTGTTGCCGGCGAGTATTTCGTATGATTTACAGAAAACGTGTTTTATATTAATAACCATAGAATACATGTTAATATAATTGAAATGGATAGGAAAGTGATATGGCAGTTGCACATGAGATTTTGGTTGCCTAGCAGGTGTGAAAGGTAACCCCCATTCGCAGTAAAAGGTCAGCAGACAAAGCATAAATGAAAGAGTTGGCACCCTTGTTACCTAATGGAAGCATTCACTTAGACTCATTAAGGCGTTACGTAACGCAAGAGATTGCAAACTCCAAACTTTGTTTGCTTTGCGTTCATAGACGAAGAATTTTACATTTCGTTCTCTATGCACTGCAAGCTTCTGAGTAGCACACGATGAAATCGAGATTAATATGCCATGGTGTGCTTCCATTTGGCCACATTACGCCAAAGCCTGACGCCAAACATGGGTCCATTGTTAGCTTGATAAAACAACAGACTATTTATTTATAAAGAATGGAATAATTTTCATATTAGATATTGTTAGTTGTTTTATTCAGTTTGAAACTGCAGTGCGCTAGAAAGATTTCTACAGCAATTTACGAAGTTTTTGCGTTACGCTAAAGCTGGTTTGTGAACGGTTTTAATTCACGCCTGCCCTAATGCTGCGTTCTTAACGTTATATCTTATTTATTATTTATTGTTGGCAGAGCTAAGTCCACGTAGCTTCTCTTCCGCTCAACTACATAGGAAAATCCTGAATAGAAACTCTTGAATACATTAATGGTACAGGTAAACAAAATACATAGGAACACAAATTACACAAATATTAGAAGAACAATAAACTCAAGTTAATTGAAAACATACAGAAACTAAGTTAACAGTAATAAATGTCTTAAACATATATGTATACACTACATATACATTCAAAATAAGGATATTTCCTCTAAATTAAGGATTATTTTTAACTAAAATCTCAACTTATGACGAAAAGCATATAACGTTTACAGCTCCTGACTTCCTGTAGCAGTGAATTCCAGAACCGAGCAAACTTCACAGTGAAAGATAATAGCACTTCATTGTTAATGGGGTTTAAATGTAAGGACTCTAAGTTGATACAGTCATACACGCAAATACCCAGCTAAAAGTCCCAAGTTCTAGTTCGCGCGTTAAGTAAATTGTGACAAGCTTTATACCACAGTCCTTAGAGAATATGAATACCTGAAGGCTGCATCAGACATATGTTGAACTTTAACAAACACTACTGATAAACTAATGTGCTGAAAATTGCTGTATATTTGTTTGCGTTCATGCGTGTTTTCGTGCGTAGCAAATGTTAAACTACCCATGTTTAATTCACTTGGTGTTTCAGTGACATTTATTTAATGTGCCTCTGTTAGGAGGTAACTCCCAGTGCGTTTGCACCACATATTCCTTAGAGGTTATACAAATCCCTAGCATTTGAATATCAGCGTTAGGATACCGTCATGAGTAGTATATCAACCTAAAGTGATACTTAGGAAGTATAAATATAGAAATATCCTCGCTAAAGTGTCATTGCTTTCGGGTGCAAGTATCCTACCAGTACAAGCGTTGTTCTAGGTAACTAAAAATAGAACAAGTAAGCAGTTTTAGGTATCTAGAGCAGTGGCTTTTCTGTGAACTAGAACAATATATTAATCAAAGGCTGAATAAACATAAACACATGTAGATATATTCAGATAACTAGAAAGAGGAAAACACGATTTTATAAAGTACTGCAGTCCCTCTATTGAAGTGAAAATTGAATCCTCAATAGTATTCTCAAAAGAAGGACAGAAACATCTCCGAAATGCTGCTTCTCAGGCTTTATCAGACATGCACGAAAGTACAAACTTTGCTTTAATATTTAATATCTAAAGGACTAGGTGTATATAAGTTAGATTAAAAGATTAAAAACATCAAATGGCAGTGCTTCTAACATATAGAAAGAGTGGATAATAATAGGATCACGAAACAAGCACTTCAATACCAACCAGAAGGTAAACGTTCGATCGGACGACCAAAAGCCACTTGGAAATATATCTTTGAGGCAGAGGAGACTTTATAGCCTAACCTTGCAATGGAGGAACACAAGAGAAGATACAGTAGTATCAGTTTTCTGCTCATTTACTTATAAGCGTTCATAACATCTGATTTTCAAATACGCCTCTTTGAATTCACACTCTGGTAATTATTCAGCTTTATCAAATTATGGTCATTGTGTTTGAAAGTTCATCTTTCGCTTCTCCAAAAATAAAGGTTATAAATAAGAATAACAGTCATATTTAAACATTTATAAAGTCATCTTGAAAAGCGGCTTAATAATATATTCTTTAACCAGTGAGTAATGTTAAACATTTACATTAATTTTGTTTTAACCCGGATGACCCATTTTAAGGTATAATAGGAGACTGCAGTAGTGCAGTCCGTTTTGAAATTTAAAACGACCCTGCTGTTAAACAAATTGACAAAGGAATCATTATATCATACTTTTGTCACCTGAAAGTAATCCACCACATTAAAAATACTTTGATATGGCATGTCCAATTTCTATTCTCGATATATTATCGTTATTTTTGTATCCCCTCTGCACACAAATACTACTAAAAACTATTCTCTATCCATTTAGTGTTAACAGGGAATAATCGTTTGCAGAATGGTTTCATTATAGATTAGGATAGCAGTACAAGAGGATACAGAGGTTGAAGTGATAAACAAATATTTAAATAAGGGACCTCTATACACTAGTTTTGACATTCCAAACTCTTCGAAGAATTAGATATGTGAATATCTATGTATGTATTATTTTAACAAAAATGGATTTCTAGTTAAAGGGTAATTTGGGGTTTAGAGATTTCATTGAACGCCTTTTTGTCGTATCTTCAAGCGATAATGGACTTAAAACACCAAGTTGGTACTTATCCTATTTTTCGTTTGTGAGTAATACTGTTTACACACACACACACACACACACACACGCCGCCTTTTTTTGAAAACTATTTTTGCAACTCAGGGATATTAAAGTGTATATTTTCGATGAAATCTCAATATCGAATACTACTTCCTCACCTAACATAATTAGATGGTTAAAGAGAGCAGAGCGAAAAACTATACAAAAACATCTACCACCTTAGATTCTCTCACATCACATGCCAATGTAACATTTAAGTCGCAATAAGACCTCGCAGTAAAAGCGACTCCAAATAAAATATTATTAAAAAAAGACTCTAAAACTTACTGAGTTATTGCTAAGTTGGTCATAGCACGGAATGTAGATCATAGAAAGGGGATAACGGCGAAATGGTGTACAATATAAAAAAAACTGGGAAGATGAGAAAGTCTATGTATGTGTGTATGTATATTTATTATGTAGATCACTAAAATTAAATAGAACTTAATTTGTTATTCTGTTGATAAAAAACCCTTAGGTTTGTTAAGAATGAGACAAAATATGTATACCTACAAGAACTAACCTAAGTTATCTTTCTCTCATTCTATTAAATTTACCTATAGACACAAGTATCAACAGCTACGAAACTATAATTCGTATAGAGGTATGTGTCCCGCGATTCTGAATACACTCTTCAAAAAATCATTAGATGAAAATAGGGAGAAAATGGGGTTGATTAAATAAGGACTTTAGAACTTTTTTCTACTTCTCATCCCACAATACATGCATACAGACACAAACTGAAGGATATAGACACGTAATTATGTTCCTTCTATTATTTACATCTTCATCTAGGTTATGGGCAACCTGCGAAAATTCCTTAGGGGTAGTTGAGCAGAAACTACATTATTCCTCTCTAATAATCCCTAGAATAATTACAAGTCAGATTGACTGATGGGAAATTGTTGTGAGGAATAGTTCACTAGTAATTAAGAGTTTATGAACCTCCCATATAGTAATAGTTTCTTACTAATAATGCAAGTATAAATGCATAATTTATTTTACTTCTCTCATATACTGTGTGGTATAAAAGACGGAGAAACCGCCGCGCTTTTACGATGAGCGTCGAACGAGCCTAAAGAATAACGATAAAGTGGTACGCAACTTGGAGGAGAAATAATTATTTCCCTTGAGGCGGTGTTTCCGAATCGATAATAGCTTGCTTAAATTATCAGCTTGGACGTCTTTATATACATTTTATATGCATATAGAGTCCTCCACCCCCATTTCGTGTTCCATTAAACCCGGAACGCAAGTTCATTCTCGCTCTGTTCTCCATGGAAATGAGGCTTTGAAAATTTCTATACGAAATTAAAAATAAACATTTCCGTTAAAACGCGCTCAATTTCTGCTGAAGTTCAATTTAGCGAAGCGAGTAAGGCCTTTTCTCTTATAAGATGACGGACAGCCAGGCCTCTCCAGCTAATCCATCCTTTTGCGCCTAGATTTCTATTTCTGCAGATGACTTTTATAGCGTTAACTCGAAAGGAAAGGAATGCGGTGCCCTATTCGTGACTTCGCTCGAAATGTAAGCGGCTCATTTGTAACACCATCTATGAAGGAAGAAGCGAAGGCGAAGTTATTTCGTATATGATATGGTAAATGTAAAATTGTTGTAAATTCAAAGAACATAAACTTCCTGTTCTCACAAACAGTACGAGTAAAATGTTACATTTGTGATACACGAATCAATGTATTTTCCTCCCGGCAAGTTTGTGTTTGTTACTAGGTCAGACAAGGCGAAAATGCCTTTGGTTCCCACTTCCAGAAATGTAGTACCTGCATAACACAATGGGATGTTCATTTCAAAGCGTACCATGGTATGCTTTATGACGTCATTTGTCTAGCCGTAGAGTTAGAATTCAATCCGTCTAGTGCTTACGAAGAGGTATATGACTCGTGTGTCGGAGAAGTTGCCTAGCAAGCAAAGTTCTCTGTACGTGAGAACCTTCCTTGTCGGAGCAGCAGACGGCGGTCTGTACGGTATGTGTCCTACCAAAATCTCTTTCACACTGTGTTTTGTTGATCGATATCGAAGGCGATGATAGCTGTGAGCTGTTTGTTACCATCACTAGGTAAGGCAACAAGAATTAGTCAACTGTGTGTGTTGCAGCCCCCTTCTGTAAATAAATAGATTATCTGTGTGGAACGAATAGACATTATACGGCTATGCAGGAAAGAATTCCATGTTTAACTGTTTATTTTATTTCACACTTTCTTGTGTGACATTGCGAGGCACGTTTTTCCCACGTTTTATCATTAATATCGTTACCGTATTAGTACCTTTGGATTGAATACCATGCTTGCTAGACAACTTCTCCGCCGCACGCTTGTATGCATTACATCATTCCCCTTAGAGCTGACTATAGTATAAAAAGCTATGACATTATGACACACTTTGAAATGAACACTCAATTCTTAGCAGCAAGTAAAATACAACCGAAATCAGTCGAACTGCAATCCAGATGAGCAGTGCTGGAGGGAATCAAAATGATCAAGAATAACATTTTCGCCAAACTTGGTTTGGTAATAGGCTGTTCAAATTGCTGTACAAGGGCAGTTTGAAGCCCCTGATGCTTTTTCCTCAAACTCTGAAAAATAATGTTGCTGACTTTGCAGACGGAATATGAAGACAGCTGAATCATTGTATTTGCTCTTGTATAAAACAGAGTTTGCAGGAAACCGATAGGTATAGTTTATTCTTCCACAGCCCTGATCTCAGCGTCTTTGCTAATATGTAGGCAATAAGTGGCGAATTACAAACGCTCTTAATCATGTACATGTACTCAGCGAGCCGTAGAAATTACATTTCGCTCCTAAAGTAGGCGCATAATAACATATTTCTCCAGATCTGCTTGCTGGTAATAACTTCTTGGATTCAGCTAATCCAAATTTGAATCCAAAATGTTTCACAGAAATTCTTGTTTCATGTTTTGTGGTTGTCCTGGTTGACCGGATAGTCCACCAATTTTTACACAAAAAAGCTTGCCGCGGAAGTATTTTAGAGAATACTAAATGTTCTGAAACCAATTTTATTCGTTTTGTTCTATAAAGAGTTACTTTTAGCTCTCTTTCCTAATCCTTTCATTTTTATATGTTGACTCAGGTTTACTCTTAGCAGAAATCTAAATATATATTTGTGCAGTTTCCAATTTTCTTTCATTCGTTGATTTCAAAATGCAGATTATACTGCCATATAGAAGGGCAGGTTTGGATATTACATGATTAAATCTCAACTATGCAGCTTTGATCAAAGTTTCCCCTATATAATCGTGATTGGATTGTATATGTAAGTTCTTATTCAAATCGGTGTTCATGTTGTAGTTTATAATTTCATATTCGTAGACATTTAAAAGAGCTTGCTTGCTCTATTATATTTTCAGCTCATATAATATGATTTATACGTTTTATATACTTATAATAATCCTAAAAATCCAAGAGTAAAAAACTAAAGCGTAAAGCTTATCGAAAACAATATTATCATTCCCATGATTAAAAGACTATTTGGCATACTTTGATTTGTACATTAAAACCCAGCTATAATGGGTCCGCAAAGAATAACCAACTCTGTTATCAATCAAGTTGATGCTAAAATTGTAATGGGTGTGGATTTATTTTCAGTTTTTCAAGCAAATACTTCTGCTAGCTTTGGACGCTGATAAAAATTACATAGGTTTGAAATCAAAGTAGAAATGCTAGTTGCCTGTTGGGTGCATTATCCATGGAATAACGTTAAATGAGGGAAGACAATTCGTAGGAGCTGCATACATTTTAGCTTTTCGATCTAATTGGCTACTAGGTCGCAAGTGCGCAGTAAGGTAGTGCCATTTTGCATTTTGAAATATTTTCGAATACTTGAACGGAAAACCTGAACGTAGTTCGTAATATATTATTTCTACAATGACGATATCTGTAAAATTTATTTCCTATAAATTACATTTGTACACTGCTACCGTTGCTGCAAATTAAATGGGCATTAATCATGGTATGCACTTTTGATGATTATCTCTGAATGCAGATAATGCATGGGCAATTAAGAAGAACACGGTGTGCCAAAAGAATTTACAGTAATATTGGTTGTGATGTCTTGGTGGGAAAGGAGGCAACGTAGCTAGTTGGAGTTCCGTCGCATTGCGGCGCATGTTAGTGTGGGCTATTGGAATCTGCTCTGTCTTCAGTGAAGACACCTTACTGACACATTTCATTAAAGTATTATTCGGCCTCTGTAAGCGATTGTAGGAAAGGGAGCAAAGCCGTGTGTAGATATATATTGCACGACAATGGACTGTCTTAACGCACAATATTACCTGGAATATAACGGAGAATGCCAGCAATAATCTGAATGGTGGCTGCTCTATCTTAAATGTAAGAAGCCTACAAGAAAATTCCTTCTAGAAATCTAATTTATCAGCGACTTTTATCTTTGTTTTTAGGAAGCAATGTGTTCCTGTGAGTTAGGTCTGGTCTTTTTATCCTTTTAATGCTAAAATAATTTAAAATTTCAGTTGTTTAACTATTTCTCTCATTAGCTATTTGCATCCCCTGGCTAACTGAAATGCAACGTAAATATAGGTTTTACAAGAAAATTTCAGAAGCAATACTGCTTAAACTTGTGCATATATCTCATTTAGTTGACAACAATTTATATATATATATATATAATCTGTAAATTAAAATGTTATAAATCCAGATCTTAAGTTAACACATTTAGTTATTCCTACCAGTATATGTTGTTGTATAGCTTGATTTCGCTTTATTTTCCTGCTACTTTAACTGTATTATTACAGTAGGAAAGAGCGGACCATTTCAAACCTAACGCGTTCTAGTGGGCCGTATGTCACGCGTTCACTGAAGAAAACCAACCGTTCCCTCTCGGGAAGAAAATGAATTGCCACGCTGACCAACGGATGTCATTCTAATGCCTTGTTGAAAACACTGAGTTACAGTAAATCCCTATATAGCAATGAATAATGTAATTTTTATCAGTGGGGAGGATTTCAAACAGAAAGTGTGTGTAAAGAACCCACACACTCAAGAACTTGTGAATGAAATCAGGCGAGTGTTCATTGAAATTACAGATAGAGAGATGAAGGAGGAGTTTAAAAATTTTCTAGGCGGTTGTGTTCTTTGCATCAGAAAGATGAAAATAATTTTCAACATATGCTTTCTTATTACCTTCTACTTGCGCATTATTTGTATGGAGCGGTAGATCTAATCTCCGCCGTTCACCGTCCATGGGCTTTCGCATTGTGCTAGAGCATGCTGGCATTCCCCAGTAAACGTGCGCTCTACGGCTCGCTAGAACGCTAGCAGCAGGTTTGAAATGGTCCACACTGTAATGAGAGACTCTTACTCTCGCCTGTCGGGTTTAGTTAAAAGCAGTAACTTCCAAGTAAATGTTGAGTCCTCTGGGGATGAACGTTCATGTTTGATGTTGCCCTGTATCGCGTAGTTTGGATTTTATTGTAACACCAACTTCTTTCATTCTTTTTCCTCAGTTTAAAACAAAGTGATAGTGTAATTCAAATCTATTAACACAGTGTCCAAATGAGTGAACATAACAGCCGATACGCTTAAAACTCTTGAACAAATAAAATGTTGTAATTAATCAAGTTTAAATTAGAAATCTCCTATAAATTTTAAAATATATGGATAAATACATTTCCATCGTTTTCTTACGAAGAATGTTTACCAATAGTCATACATTTTGTTAACGGCTTATGGTTCAATAAACAACGGTGTATCAGCTTTTAAACATCAACTGTAAATACGCTGAGAGAAATCAGATTTTTAGTATATTTAGAGGTAGCTTTGTAGACTTAGGGAACATCAGAACAAATCTAAATCAAATCATTGACGTTATTGTTGGGGTATAATTGTGGTTTTATATTTTTATTTTTGTATTTGTAAGAGCAAAAAAATATTGTATTATGGAAAGAACTAAAACCTTTTTAAGGGAATATGTTAATTTGGTATTCTTGACGCTATGCCATTATATATCTTCGCCTTAAATTTCCTTTGCCTTTGAATTTATGAATGACTTGGCTGAACCTTTTATAAGATGTTATGAATATAGCCTTTTTTCAGTATATTTTTATTTATACATAATATAGTTATTTTATAAACCAAAATTTGAGCAGAAAATTTAGTAACTTTCTCTCAATTATATTGGCACATTCAGGTATATTTCTCAAACACTGCAGGCGCTATAAGACTGAAACTTTGTACTCTTGTAAAGAAGTTGTTCTTGCATAATTACTACATTTTTTATTTAGTTATGAAAATTATAGGGATTATGGACGAAAACATCATAAATAAAGTTGTTTTTGTTCTCTTTAAAATCAAGAGACACATTTGTAGACTCGCTGAATCATTATAATGAAGTGAAAATGGTGGAATAGACATAAAACGAACTTATTTTAAGTCATTAAGAATTGTTTCACCTGACAGACGCTTTCGGAGAAAAACGCTCCTTAATTCATTCTTGACTACTTTCTTCTTCTTCTTCTTCTGCATAGAACTAGGTCAGTCATTTTTGTTCCCAACTAATATGTCTCATTGTTATGTATGTGCGTAATTCACACTTTTTTATCCATGTGTGTTGTAACGTAAGGCCATCTTCAGTATTCTATATTTTGTCATATTTTATACAAATTTGATTGTAATAATCCTAATTCTTTTTGTAAGGTTTTATATGTGTAGTTCTGTTCTCAAGTTTTCCGTATCCCTTTGTCCAATAACGTAAGTCAGCTGTAGAACGTAGGCATTTCATTTCAACTGCAACTGTTCTTTCTTCTGTCTGAGGGTGCAGTTTTCACATGCATATGCAAGCACTGCAATATTTTATAAAATGCTAACCTAGTGCTTCTCGGTTTATTTCTTATAGTGCCACACATGCCGTAAACTCTACTCAGTATTTTAAGGGAACAAGGTACTCTGAAATGGTCAAAAATCACATTTTTTGTTTTAGGCACTAATAAAGTCTCTCTTACTTCCAGTTTCAGAAGATATATAAGAGGGGTTAAGAGGTATTTAAGACATTTAAATACCATTTAAACGCTAGTCTGAATTCTTTAAAAGATGTCATGCAACGCCCCTTTTTGGAATATTTTTGTATCTTTCATCAACGAACGACTACATCATGCCCAACGAGCAGTTCAGCAATTGAAAAAAGAAGCCAGGACCAAGAGGAGGCCATAAAAAAAGTTGAAGCTATCCAGGAATGAAGATGCAGATGATTATGCCCTGGAATGTACTGAAGGGTTTCAGAATCTTAATGTTCAAACTTTAAATGGTGTTTTCTCAAAACAACACTTTTGAATGCTTATGTACCTTTTTCAAAGAAAGTATGAGAGGTAGAGAGCTGAAATTTTCAGTACATGTGTATAACACATAGTTAAACGTTCTGAACCACAATCATAATTTTATAATGCATATTAGTGATATTAAAAAGGTACCAACATTGCAAATTTCCACATTTTTACCTTTTTGACTTTGCAAATAAACTTTTATTTCAATTTCTAGAGAACTGATATACATAACTACATAATTTAGGTTCAGAAGATAGCTGATTATGCTAAGAATGAGCATGCAAAAGTGTGATTCCGTATTCCAAGTAGTATCAGAGAAAAAGGTACATGAATTCACATGTTTAAGAGTAAATTGTATTAGTTTTCTGCTGAATGAAATAATTTTTACGTACTCAACTACATAAGTTATCAATACAAACAGCCATTTGAAATAATTACCATAATTTATAAAATAATTCAGAAAAACTTCGGAAAAACCACTGAGAACTTTAAGATCAGTGGTAATTGAACACACTTAAGGTGTAATTTCCATGTGTTCAGACTACCTTGTCTCCTTACTGGTGTTATTTTCTTTTTGAATGGCACGTTGAATCCCAGTAATTAAATTTTTACACCTTCTCTCTTATTAAACATCTATTACTAATTTACGTCTTATGTGGCTGGTGCCAATTAATGTCATTACTTTCGTTGTCATGTTAGAGATTTTCTTATTTACCCTTTTATATATATATATTTTTTGCAATAAACCACAAAAATGGAAACATGAACAAAAAATACTTCAGTGTAATGAAATTCTTAATTAAGAGCTTCGTATTTAACGAGAAATTTAAGTCATAAGAATGTGTAGTATACAGTCCAGTTTATCTTATTCCGTTAATTATTCACTGATATGTACTGCAAAACCGTTAATTATTCACTGATATGTACTGCAAAATAACTACTTAATTTATAACTAGTGAATAAGATAACTCCCTTTTTTCTAACCCATAGATTCTCTTCACCACTTTACCTTGTATGCTTTGTAATTTTTTTTAGCTCTATCTGCTTTCTGGGTTGCGGAAGTGCATTGCTAACCCAGTTGTGTAGTCATCGTCGCATCACTGACGTAAATAGGATGTGACTTGCGTTTGCAGCACATTTTCAACAATATCGGCTGTAAAGCTAGGGATGACATATCCTGATTGACGACGCAATAGAGATTATGACGTACAAAGGACAGGAAAATCAGTTCTGTTTCAAAATGAAGCAAATTAAACACACCCATATATTGCTTGCTCTGCGACAGCTGTCACGTTTGTCTGTGCCAAAGTTTGCGTTTAAGAGCAATATGTAAAATTATTTACTCTGTTTTAAAATTTTTGTCTGCCGCACTTCAATTAGCCTATCCTAAGTTTTATTTTCATTGATGGAAAAGTGTTGTATTTATATGTCGTTAATTCCCCAGGTTTAATTTGCTAGAGGTGAACCAAGCGAAGTAAGTGATGTGTAAAGAAAATCACGTAGTGCGAATATATGTGAAGAAGCCTTAAGATGTGTGAATGAACACTCACAGGAAACAATGTGTATAGATGAGCAATATAATATGATCAATTGAGGCAGTATTTTTAACACTTAAAATAATTTCAGTCTAATTATATAATATGTAAATTCAATAACAGCCCGCCTTGAAGCAATATGTATATGCAATAATTTGTAAAATGTATGTAACAGTCATAGCATATGCTTATATTATTGTAAATATATTCAATAATGTTATGTGAATGCATAACGTAATTTAATAAAGTAGGAGCTGTGAGGAAAACAGGTTTAAAATTGCTAACAATGAGGTAACCTTGAGGCAATAATGAGTAAGGAAGTTTAAATGCTACTAGTCATTATTAGAATGTAAATTTTTGAGACAGTTTAAAAAATAGCCAATCAACAACCAGAAAAAGCTTTAGTTAAATGAAGGTATTCTATTGAACTAGGATTAGCCAATCAGAAACTTGAAATACAGAAATCTACAAATTTAGGCGGTGGAAAACAGTTCAGTTGCCTGCAGACAGTGCTCATAACTGGGTGTGGTGCTTGTAAATCCTCGAGAGATTTAATAGTATTCCTGTGAGACGAAAATTAAGTTTACGTGTTAAAAAGTGAATTAATTAATAAAAAGAATCTCACAGCTCTCTATATCAGTGAATTGCTATTTAATTTGTGTCAAGGATTAATAAAAAGAAGTGAAGTAAAACTTAAAATCTGTGTAAGCCCACATTCTTGTCGCATCACGCCCTGCCAAGATATTAAAGTCTCTAAAATAATACTGACGCAGCCGAGGCAAACATAAATATTAAATATTTAAAGAAACAGTGTAATTACAAAGTTAATTTTTTTAAACTTGGGGAAAAGGCCACCTGAAAATACATTTGGGGCGTAGGCTACCGGTTGCAACGAACTTTAAGTTCGGCTCCCCAAAAGTTGAAATATAATACAACTCCTACTTCAAATCGGCTTTTCCATACGTGGAGCTAATACATTTATTTTTTTAAATTGACGCCCAAAGCGTGGTGCAAACGACGTAAAGACAATATCTACTTCAAATTGGCGTCCATACGTGGAGCTAAATAAATAAACAACTCCAACAAAACACCTACTTCAAATTGGCTCCCAAAGCGAGGGCCAAATAACAAAAAATAACGAAACAAACTATAACTTCACAACTTGGGCTATTTATTAAACAAATCAACGGTATCTATGTCTAGAAGGTTTAATAAAAATGTTGGAATGCAATGCCATTTACAGGAGATAAACGATGGATGCACTATTGATGAACGACGCATCCAAACGCCTAATAAACTTCTCTCATATAATTATAAGCGTACCTTCAAGGACATCTCTATTGCTATCAGTATCGTCCCGTGGCAGCGATTCAAAATCTGTTTCATCGTTCAACCTTAGTCTACGAATGGCCCGTAGCGTAGTTGCACTGTCTTACTGATGAGTCTTAAATAAACACAGAATATTGTCGCTAAAATATTAAAATCTTTCGGGCTGGAAGGCCGTGGTCTAAGGGCAAAATTATTTGTACCCGACGTTTCGGTCAACTATTTGGTTTCTATCTTCAAGAGGGTAAAACCCTGAATAGTTTAACAACGACTGGCAGACGACTGGACTTAAGCTATCCAGTGACTTAAGCTGTCCAGTGTGCCACCTTCTTGAAGATGGCAACCAAAGAGTCGACTGAAACATCGGGTACAAATAATTTTAAGCCTTTCAGCCCGAAAGATTTTAATATGTTATTGATTAACTCCGGCCGTGGAATCCTTCGCACTTATTTACATTACATTATGTTTGCCTTTCTCAGGTAACCATTGCTTACCTAATAAATGTTTCAGAGTAACAATAATCAATCCTGCTTTTTCCGATAAAACATTTCTGCGTTTAAAATGCGATCTTTTGTTCAAAGGCGCTTCAGAGTTTTAGCTGCAAAGACTTTTACTAGGATTTTGTCTTTTCACCATAGTTATAAAAACGAACTCCAAGACATTTTTACTACCTGAGAACGATATACTACAGGTCGAGTATTTTCGATTTTAAACGTGTATTTTTTCGAAGATTAGTGTTTATAACGAATACTTTATAAAATTGCAACGAAATCGAAACTTCTACTGCTCGTATTACACTCCTAAGAGCATATACACACAGATTTAAACGCCAGTGATGCACTTTCAAATCTATCTCAAATACACAGAAGAAAGATAACAGTGTATCAGTGGGTACTATTCCTCCACATATCATGATGACATGATGATCCTGATTAATCAATACTGCCCGAACATGAGTAGTGTGATAGAGGGAGCTTTCTTAGGGCTTCTGTAAATAAACATGGCAAATTATCTATTCAAGAGGTACTAGAAGAAAAAATAAATGTAGCAGTGCACTCTTGTATTATTTCATCACTTTGCTTAACAAAAGCACATTAAGAAATGTCTATCCAAGAAGGACAATTTGTCTGGCAAGATCGAGTATCTTTACTTCAATGTATAATAATTACATTATTTGTATATAATTTAATACAAAAATTTTACATTAGTTCTAAAAAACAAAAATAAATGAAAAAATAAACTAAAGCAAAAATTGCTGCAAAATATGGGGTAAACACTTTCTACAGGATGAAGATAGGTTCTCCTTCCACAGTACATTTATGTGTATTTTCCATATACAAACTACATGCTAATTATTACATATTTCAAGTCGCACTCAGGCCAGCCTGGCTATCAGAAAGGGGAGCAAGACAATCTGGCGCCTGGCGTAGAACGCTATTGTGTTACAATTCTGCGTGTGCACTCGAAAGGTTAAATAGCTGCATTGTTTATAGTTCAAATATCTCAGGCCTACAAAAAGAACGAAGTGATGATTATGTATCTTCAATGAGGTTGTCTAAAGAACTGAGTTATCAGACAGACATTTTCACGATAAGAAGAAACTTTATCAAGCTAACTCAATCACACAAAAATCCTAACCCTGGCCTTTCAAATTACTTGCAAGATACGCTATTTTCTAAGATTAAATAAACCTTTGTTTGGTTATAATTAATTAAATAATTTTTTAGATATTTCATATCACATTTTTTTAAAAATATTAATAAATTAAGAGAGTATAATTGAATAGTTTAGCATAATTACCGCATAAATAAGAATGAGATAAAACGTTAACTCCTAGCTGTAGGGCTACACATGCACAGCATTAGGGATAGCAGAAGTTTACCATTGACCATTGGCCATCTTAGAGCATGACAGAATTTGGATCGATCGACCGCAGCTTGAGGGTACATTAATTGCTTAATTTACCTTCACTGCTGCTCAATGACCCGTAGTTGCTGCGTACAGAAGGAAGAGGGTTATTTAACAATTGAGTGGGCTTACTTCAGAAATCAAAGAGTCTCAAAAGATAGGTATATTACTGCCTCCGAGAAAGGGATTTCCTTCTCTCTGGTTAGTTTTTCCTTCATAAACCTGCATTTAAGGGGGAAAACATAAAAATTCCGTTTCAAAGAAAGAAGAATTTGTTGCAGTCCTTTGTTTATCTTCTTAGTTGTATCTCTCTCTCTCTCTCTGAGATGAGTCTACAATTTGCCTTTCTTTTCAATAAGTATATAGCTACTGCACTGTTGTAGAAAATATTATATATATATATATATATATGATAGTATATATTATAGTACCACGTTCTACATCTGTGGAACTAATTTTGGAAACTGCATTATTTTTATTAGATATGATGATTTTTCTTTGAGGGTTGTAGTATTATGTTTATAATGAACAACTATTTAAAGTGTGTGTCATATCAAAGCAGGCATTTTCCATCATTATTCATTTTATCACACCGCGACATGGTAAAATGTCATTGCCATACTAGTTTAAAAGCTTAATTGCATAGTGTAGTACAATACCTCATTGTCACATTACTTCAATTTCGTAATCCGTAACCTTTCTTTAAACGGATAAAATAATTGCAGCTGTCTTAATAGATTCTCATATCGTACGGATACTCAAGTTATCGGAAAACCAAACATGCATATAAAATAGGTGTTATAATTACCTACTTGAAATCGATACTATTAAGTATTAATAATGTGAATGTAAAGCATGAAATATTTATACAACTTGCATATAGACGTTTTTATTAGCTATATTTAGATAATTAGTATTATTTGTGTGTTAATAACCTTAAGAATAATTTGACACAATTTTTGCAAATATCTGACATCTTTATAATATGAATGAAAAATTCAATGTCATAGCCGGGATTTGAATTAAGAACCCTCCGGTTTCCGAGCCACTTGGGGAATTTAATATCATGCCGGCATATTGTCATAGTAGTTCAATGGTTAGAACAATCGGACGGAAACCGGATGATCAGTGGTTCAAATCTTGGCTATGGAATTGAATTTTTCAGTCTAGTTCCACATTTCCAACCTTGTCCTTTAAACGACTTGTGCGAAAGAAGAAATAATTACCATTGTATAATAATACTTCGAGAAAAGCAATATACTTAAACACAAACAATCTTAGCCTACGGATACGGACCGTGGAAACATGTGGTGGGATGCAGGAGAAGGTTCCATTTCCACAACCAACTTCTACACCATTTTGTATTTATCTTACGTAAACAAGTGAAAGGTAAATGGAGTTTAATGACCAACACACGCTCACAATTGACACTGACGTACATAAAAGGGGCCCATTCCCCTAGATCAGAATAATCTTTTTCCCTCCGTAAGGTTATCACAGATACCAAAGTTTGGCTCCACCCTACCAGTATCAGCTCCCTATGTGACAAGTCTGAAAAATAATTCAGGGGAAAAGAAATGAATTAATGACGCCATCGAACGGCAATAAGAAAACGGATATAGTACAAAAATGCAAGGTTTAAGTGTACTAAAAGAGTCAATCCAGTGGCCAGAATTGTGCTTAAGGAACAGAGGAGGTCACGCTCACAGAGAGTGTGGCTAAATTTGTGAATACAAATATAAATAGTTTGTTCCGTGTGGACCACTTTCATTCACGTCAGTATACGACACAATCTCGCTTCTAAAAAAGCACACAACAGTGCTGTAGTTCTGCTTGCATGCTTTAGACAGTAGCGTTTAAGGGCTAGATTATGGAATCATAAACAACACTTCCGCTGTGTGTGCAGCGAAATACAAATATGCATGTAAAATCTGTATTTAAATAAATGTCTTAAGATTGAGGAGATTATTAAAGTAAGTTGATATACGAAACCAAAATTATGCCTATATTATAAGAATGGTGATGTAAGCTACATAACAATAATGACTTCTTGGTGTATCATATAAGTCCTATAATAGGATTATCTTGAGATTTAACTTAGTCCAGGGACTTCCATGTTAGTTAATTAGAGTAACTTTTTCTTAAAATGTGTTTCCTTTTATGTAAACAATTGCTTCTCTTGAATTGAAATATGCCCATTTTCTCGCTTCTTAGGCCTTCTTGGTAAATAATTTTAATTTCATTATTTAATTGTAGTCAATAAATAAGATATTTTGCCAGATGATACTCTTCGTTGTTTTATTTTTTCAAATGCGACAATTAAATACTCTGAAATTTCAGCATTTCGAAGCAGATTACAGGCAATTCTGGGAACACTAAAACACATAATAATGCGAATTATACTGAAGTTACCTATGGAAGAGGCTTTTCCCTCATGGTGTGAAATGAAGTGAGGATAAAAAAAAACAAACTTATACGTACTATATATGAATATCTGCAAAATAAAATTGATAATTAGGATTTTCAGAAATGGCTTCAGCAGGCAAAATGAAAGTATATGAGTCCCTTATATATACACATTTGTACATGCAAAAATCTGCATGCTACACTAATGCACCAAGAAATGAAATATTACTTATATCCGAAATTAGGCCTATAAAATGTATAAATAATGAGTAGAGTATTCATTTATTTTTAGAGTCAGATAAGAAAAAAATTACGTACTAACGTTAACAAATATTGCTCTACAAGTGAACGATTTTGGAAATAACATCCTGCACAAGCTGGTATAACCGCTGATAAAACCAACTATACAGCCAGTGATTGCAGTGCTTGGGACTTCTTTTCGACATTTGTACATTTCATAGAAATATGATCCAATCAACGCTGCCTCGTACTGGGAAAAAATTATTTTCATTGGGTACATGATTGCTCACATACTTTAGGGATACCCATAAGTAAAAAAAAAAGGAGCATACGTATTCTCCATTTAACTTCGTTGGCTATACAAGACATAAAGCTCCTGAATAAATTTGAATTATCCAGTGAGATGGCTCCGAAGTAACGTGTGAGGTTCGCATTTGGGATGTCCCGGATTTTATTACCTCGACCGCTAACTCTGACCTTGGGTTTCTCGTTGTTTTCCCTGGTTGGTAGGAGAATTCTGTGGTGGTTTCCTACCTACCACTATTTCCTTTCTATCATTTGCCTTTCTTTCTCGTCTTAAAGTTGCGCTTCTAGGTTTCGTGACGTATGGTGGTACTGGACAGATGGTACGGATACTTTCTCAAAGCAAAGGCACCGTGGACACTACAAGTCTGCTGGTCGACGGTAGTTCATCGTTCTCTCTAGGCAGCTCCAGCAGTGGGACGTGTCTTCGAGTCTGGAACTATCAGGGACTTCTGCGAGTATCTGTGGCCATCTGGCTGCGGGGTGTAGCCTCCTATGGTTCCTTCATTTCATCCCTTCCTTCTGGGAGGTGGTAACCATGCGCCGTTCTAGAACCTAACCCAACTATGTACTTGTTTAGTCAGTCTGTTTTCTTTCTCTTTCAAAGTGTTATAACACTACTATAGTAACTGTTGACCGTTTCTCTTTAAACATTCTGTATTTCGTGAGGAATCTCTCCTAAACCTCATTGATTTGTTCTTGAGAAAGTGGTAGTTTGGCTTGTAACATAAGTGTAGGAAGATATGCCCCCCTGTAAGTCGCTGCTTAAGCACCACACGCCATAATTTGCCTAGCCCGTTTTATTTTATCCTCACCAAATCGTTTATGGCTTAATCACACCACTGTTGTAACTATCCAATTGTAGAGGCAGGAGCATTGCAACAAAAGTGCTGCGTTTGTAGATTACTGTGAACAGGCCACGCAAAGAACAAAGTGCAGCGGGTGTGAAAACTAATGTTTGCATACAACAAGCGATATTATTTCAAATACATTCGGTATTTTCATGGGATATCTTCCAAAAATTAATTCACAATTTTTGGGTGTTTTATAGCCTTTACTCCCCATTATACTCCCAGATGGCTTCCTCTTCAAGTAACAAAGTTTCTCACCTATTGATTTTCATAATACAAATTAATTCAATTAAAGTTTTACAAAGTAAACGGGCGACTTTCATTTTTACTTTCTCTACTACGTATAGTTAGTAGGGAAAGTATTGTATTCCACCCAAAAATTCAATACCGAGATTTCACCGGAAATATGTTTTGAGACCCCCTAAATCCAATAAAAGCATTTTGGAAACATGTCCGTGTGTGTCTCTGTGTGTGTGTGTGTCTGTCTGTAAACAGCATAACTCAGAAACGAACAGTCGGATAAACACCAAACTTGGTATTTAGGTTCAGTATCTTCCAAGGATGCGACACGAAGGTTTTGAAGAAAATCCCCTCACCCCAGACTACCCTTTACATGGAACATTTTTCGAAAATTTTAATTTTCTCAAAAATGGCTCTAACGATTTTGATTAAAATATCATATGTTTAAGACATTTTTATGACAAATGAAATGTATATCTCGAATTTTCTGGGAATGTCTCCAAAAGTATTCTTCATTGTGAACGACTTTTGCATAACTGGTAAACCATAAGAGATAGACAAAATTTTACTACACAAAAAATGTAGATCGCGTTAAAATACACAATGTATGTCATATACATTCTTGTTGTTGAGTGAACCATTTACATATATTGTTTGTTATTGCCTTAAATTTTCCAATACTTATACCTTTTCTCAAATTCGTTATTCATTTTTTACTTTCTCTACTACGTATAGTAAGTAGGGGAAGTATTGCATTCCACCCAAAAATTCGATACCGAGATTTCACCGGAAATACATGTTTTGAGACCTCCTGAATCCAAAAAAAGCATTTTTGGAAACATGTCCGTGTGTGTGTCTGTGTGTGTGTGTGTCTGTGAACAGCATAACTCAAAAACTAACAGTCGGATAAACACCAAACTTGGTATTTACGTTCAGTATCTTCCAGAGATGCGACACGAAGATTTTCAAGAAAATCCCCCACCCCAGACTACCCTTTACATGGAACATTTTTCGAAAATTTTAATTTTCTCAAAAATGGCTCTAACGATTTTGATGAAAATATCATATGTTTAAGATAATTTCATGAGAAATGAAATGTATATCTCGAAATTTCTGGGAATGTCACCAAAAGTATTCTTCATTATGAACGACTTTTGCATAACTGGTAAACCATAAGAGATAGACAAAATTTTACTACAGCAAAAATGTAGATCGCGTTAAAATATACAACTTATATCATATACATTTTTTTTGTTGAGTGAACCGTTTTCGAGGTATTGCTTGTTATTTCCTTAAATTTTCCAATACTTATACTTTTTCTCAAATTCGTTATTCATTTTTTTATGTTCTGGACATGCAAAGAGAATGGAATGCGCCACATAGCAACCAGCGATAAAATATTTGACTATCGCTTAAAAACTGCCATATTCCCCTTGCATCTACAAGAAAATTACAAATAAGATTGACATCTCGATATCTCGATTAATATGAAGCATATGGAGAATAGGCGTTTGTAAAAATAGATTGTACAAGAGTAGAGAAAGTCATGTGAGTGTAACACATCAGATTTTTTTTGTCCTGGTAATACAAAGAGAATGGAATACTCCACATAGCAACCAGCCCTTAAACGCTTAAAGCCTAGCAATTCCCCTTGCATCTACAAGAAAATTAGCAATAAGATTAACAACTCGATATCTCGATTAACATGAAGCATATGGAGAATAAGCGTTTGTAAAATAAGTTGTACAAGAGTAGAGAAAGTCATGTGAGTGTAACACATCAGATTTTTTTACAGGGAGACGAATCACACATCATTATCATC
The DNA here is from genome assembly GCA_030765065.1 of Deroplatys truncata. Lineage (NCBI taxonomy): Eukaryota > Metazoa > Arthropoda > Insecta > Mantodea > Mantidae > Deroplatys > Deroplatys truncata. Next base: position 190,254,164 of record CM060981.1, read on the forward strand.
TCAAAAAAGTCCTCATTAGCATACCTTTTACAGAACTACAATAAGGATTTTAGTTTTTGGAGTTATCTGATGTAAATAAAATTTCTGTGTTCACGACAGTCACGTGACACTTGTTTCCCGCCTATCAGCCCACTTCCTCTTTAACATATCTCATTGGATAACTCAGTAACTAAGAGCAAAGACAAATAGAGTAGGGAGATTTCTCTCTCCTGAATACTCGCGCAGTTCATAGACCGAAGACTTTACCAAGTTGTTATAATATAGTTAGCAATATGTGGAAGTGCCTGTTGGCTTTATTCCTAGTGATATACTCCGAATTGCTTATGTTCACGTCCGACACGGACAGTTTCATAGTGAAATGTGGTACTATATTTAATGTAAATGAGAATCACATTTTTCAAAATACGGATTGCCATCTTTTCTTCCGTGAGTGTGTTAAACATCTTAGGATAACGTAAGTAAAATTATTAATAGAAACATAGCATCGGGTGTTGAAACACAGAAACAAGGTGTCTGGTTTTAGAACAATTTGGACATCCCTTACTCATCAACATTCTTTCAATAGCAAATAAAGGAGTAACGGTTTCCGTCCCTCTCCTTTTCTCTCTTTTAACACACACACACACACACACACACACACAATTAGCAGTACCGCTTAATAGTGACGTCGGATGTTGTACACAACCACGTACAGTTCGCTTTCCTATGTTCTTGTCGATCATGTTAAGGTTTACCATTCTCATCCAACACTATTTGCTTAATAGCTCGCTTCCATGGTATGTAGGAATCACGGGTCAGTAAGTAGCAGTGAAGGTAAATTAAGCTATTAGTATTCCCTTAAGCTACAGCTGAACCATATACGTTTGTGATGCTACAAAGGGTTCGTTGGCCAATTGGAAAGCTTCCTGATGTTTAGTAGTAGTCCATAATGTGGCCATGGCCTTATTGTTAGAAACTTAGCAGTTTAAGTCATTCCTAAAATGTATCAAACGAGGCCAATTTTTATTTTTCCTTTTTAGAAGTGTTGGTGGCAGGGGATTTTGTGCTCTTCCGGAGTTGTTTTCTGGTAGTTCTATCTGGTAGTTCTACTGGATTATCTGGTAGTTCTTGATATGTTTTTCAAGGAGTAATGACATAATACCGTCCTAAACCTATCCTAAGGTATTAAAGTACTGTTCGTCCCTTCATAACCATCGTGGTAGAAATTTGTCCCAGTGTGTCTGACGGTCTATTTATACCTTTGACATTTTGTACCAGACTAAATTGTAAAATATTTTTGTTTATCGTTCATGGTGCAAAGTGACGATGAAGACTATTGTTATTTATTATAGGTTCCTGGCTGCAGTATGAGAATTATACATTTATAAAAACATTTTCGATATGACCACCACTGCTTCACTTGAATTTTATACGGGAACAGTTTGGACCGCTTGTTCCGAAATCCTCCTGATGGACGTCGGACTCAGCCTTAGTTCTCTTGCAGGTCTTCGGTTTCCTTTTTGGACTCTGATTGACTGAAAACTATACATTTTTAATGTTTTCTTGCGTCATTTACTCAGATTAATAATATTCCACTGTTATTTAAGTTTCGTTACAATACGCATTATTGTCTTTGGAGATGGTGCTACTTGACAATTAAATTCATTAAGATACCTTTGTGTTTGTACCACTGGTTTTGTTTTCAAATAAATTGTAGCAATTTTAATTCTCTCAGCCGTAGTGAAAATCATAATAAAAGTTTCTCCCAAGCTTCCACAACAATTACCTGAAAACAGAAGGAAAATATGTCACCAAATTAGCGAAATATCAAACATTAAAAGCAGAGACATTTTATTGGCGCACCCGTTATAATAGGCAGAGGAAGTATTGCATCCCACCCAAAAATTGATACCAAGATTTCACTATAAATACATGTTTTAAGACTCTCGAAAAAAAGGAAATAGTTTTGGAAAAAGGCTCGTGTATATGTGTGTATGTGTGCGTGTCTGTGATCACATAACTCGGAAACGAAATGTCGGTTAAATACCAAATTGATATTTATATTCAGTATCTTTTAAAGATGCGTCACGAAGATATTTAATAAAATAACTCCACCCCAAAACTACCCCTTACATGGTACAGCTTTAAAAATTCAGTTTTTCCCAAAACTGTGTAACGATTTTGATTAAAATACCATATATTAAAGACATTTATATGACAAATAAAATGTATACCTTGAATTTTCTGCTAATAGTCTGTGAAGCCCTCTTATATGGAAGGAATATTGTATAATCTTGTGTAACTTGTAAACGTTAAGTGATAGACAAAAGCGTTTTACACAAAAAATGTATATCTCTTTAAAACATGCAATTTATTCCAAATAAATGTAGGTGGAGTGTTCAATACGTTGTCATTCCTTTAAATTCCTTTGATATTCAGCTGTTTCTTGAAAATGCATGCAAACAGTATGGACTTTTGAGGCCAATAGGTATATAGCGTCCAGTTCTTAAACATTTGACAACCACTATTCCCTTGATCTATGACGGAATGCACAATGTAGCTATTCCTGCAAAGTTTTATCTCAATTAAAATAAAGTACCTGGAAAAATAGGCTTTCGTGAGTATAGTTTGTATACTCACTAATGAATGATAGAAGGTGTAGAAAGTCATATGAATATAACGCATACGATTTTTTTAATCGGTAATTTATGTTCAATAGTATTCTGAGAATAGTATTCTGTACGATAATAATAACAGAAGGTTCTAGATCCTTGGTTGTTATTGAGACATACAAAACCAAAAAATTGAGATTTATTTATGAACGATCTTTAATTGATGGTCCTTAGCGTTCTGTTCTATATTGGACGTGAAAGACCGGAAATTTTGCTCCGAGGCCGCTTTATCATGCTTGAGGTTCTTTTTTGTACCGTAAATCTATGACACGAGACCACCGGCTTTACGTTCCTAAGGATTTTTACCCCGAAAAAAGTCCATCGCCCTCCGCCGGGTTTGGACTCACGGCCTCGAGAATTAGGGACTGTCATGGTAACCACTACACCACGGAGGCGGACAGACATAACAAAACGCAGCTTATTACCATGATTTCATTTAAAAAGTCAATGGAAATAGATTAATCACAAAGACCACCATTTACTATACTGTCTGTTCAGTTATGGGTGGGGAGCCCTACAAGCAGATAGTGGTTTAGCTGGTGGAAGGAGGTAGCATTTACTTTGTCTGAGGCAAGTAAGTAAATGGCCTGTGAATAGTGAAAGACTGCCGGCTGTTTTCCACTGTACGCGCCAAGCGTTACACGAGTTCAGCTTACTGTGTACTTCTTCCACCAGCTAAAGCTTTACCTGAGAGATAACCCATCCCATCCCACAAACTAAAACGTCGCTGAACAGAAAGTATGTAAAAAATTGCCTCAGTGTAAACGGCAGCTGGATTCCTTTCATAATGAGTAGGTAGGGCTCTCTTCAGTACAACTCTTTACCTTAAAGACCTTGACCTGAATCGTCAAGCTCATATTGATGCTTCCTATACATCCAAGCTGGCGCACCGCGAGACGAAGAGGTAAAAGGATAAATAAATAAAGCAATTTCATGGTACGTTAGATTAGGCAGTTAAGTGGAACCTTGGAACATAGAGATCACGGACGCAAACGTTAAAGCAAGAACGGGGCGGAAGGTTGTTACTTTGCATTGCAAATTCTCCTTGGCTGTTGGAGTTTAATTTATGTAAAGTGGAACACTGAGCCAATCGGCCATCCATTTACACGAGCCTCGTCCGTCCACTACAACTTTATTCATCTTATCACCCGCATCATTTCTTCCTGCCGTGTGGAGCTCGCCCCGGATGGATGCGCCAAGAGAGGGGGGAGGAGATATTCCTATAGCCCCCACTTACGTCAGAATTGTCTTCAGCAAAACGAATTACTTTAAACATTGCCAACTGGGTATATCTTCATCTAAAGATAAAAGCTTTGAACTGAAAGGTAGTAGATACATGTAAAGGCTTCTGGAACGGTAATGTATTAGAACTTTAACCTCCAAATACTTTGGGAATATATAACTAAGTTATATTTTTGTTTAACAGTTAGAATACCTACGCTAGATATGGAACATATCCTCATATTTTCTGGAATGACCTAATCATATGACGTTATGAACTTTTAATTTCCATACGTGTTCTAATGTAAGAATATGAAAACTTGATGTTTATTTTCATTCAGTTCTCGCGGTTGCAGGTGGATTGAATGACCAATATTTAATAACAGCTACACAAAACTAATACGAGTGTTCTTAAAATATCTATAAATATCGATTTTGGATGAGATCTTCTTAATGCATATCCCTAATGTAAAAATAGTCATTTTAGTTTTCTGTGTGTCAGTTTTTTGTGAATGAAATACCTTTTTGCTCAAGAATAACTGAACAAATTATGATGAAATTTATTTTACAACATAGTTGACAACCTATTTAATGCATTGATTGAATCTGAGAAATATTTTAAGTTCCGGAGTGATCCTCAGCCAGAAGTAAAAATTCAATACCCAATTTAATAATTTTTCAGAGTTGACTAGAATAGTGAAAATATGAAATGATATGGATGTATAATCGTTTACAATTTTAATATTTCACCGATTGACATGCGAATACCATTGTGTCTTAATATGTTTTATCACTAAAAACTCTTTTAGTGTAAACATAAAAGCAAATTAATTTCACTAAGCATATCATTCTGTGTAGTGCTGCGTTTTTACTTTATTTACCACTTGCCTACTACACAGGAAGTATTGTATTCCACCGGAAAATTAGGTGTCTTAATTTAACCGGAAATACACTTTTTAACCTTAATAAAAAGCTAGAGGTTTATCCGCATGCAAGTGAGTGCTTGTGTGACTGTGAACAGCATAATTCAAAAACGAAATTTCAGATGAACACCAAACTTGCTCCACCACTTTCCAAGGATGCGACAGAAATGCTTCTTTAAAAAAATTCCAACCCCAAACATACCTTTATATTGAAAATTTTACTTTTTATTTTCTTAAAAATGACTAGCGATCTTGATTAAAATGCCAGAGCTTTACGACATTTGCTTGGCAAATGAAAAGTATATACAGTGCGGTGGCTTTATGGTGAGGTCACGGATCGCGCGTACCGTCTTCCGTACATTATTACACTGAGGGTTATTCGTTCCTAACTCCAGCGTTACTTACTCATGAGTGATAGAACTATAATGAGAACTAATCTTGTCTTGTCATCTGCGTGAAAATATTCCCAGTGTCTTCGGATGAGATTTCCATTTACACGCACAAGTTCATAATTTCTGTCTTTGTATTGTCCTTAAGTTTGTCTATTGTGTGGGGATTTTTTCTATAAACTTTCTTTTTAGGGTTGCCCACAAATAGACGCACCAATTTCGTCAATTTTTTCCCTGTTAGAACATCTCGTTGTCGCTTAAGTTTAACGTTGTCCTAAACATATTAACCTGGCGTCTAAAAGTTTCCTTACGCATGTATCGTGCATATAAATTCGTTGTTCAAGCGTGAATTTGTCGGCAGGCATTGCAGTGGACTAATAACGACACATTAACACTCTCAAGCAAATCACACACAACACACATATCTTGAATAAACTTTCACCTTTGAAATATACAAAGCACAATTGTCTTTACAGCTCCGAACACAAAGCGTGACCGAAGCACAGGTTAATAAAGATAACTTTGAACGCGTCATCCGCCGCCAGTTGCGCATCGAAAAAGTACCGAAGTCACTGCAGTACAATGTGCTACATACATAGCCGCTGGGTGGCTTTAAATTAAAACGACCGCGCTGTGCTAGATTTTCTGGGAACAGCTTGTGAAACCCTGTTCATTCAGAATCTACAAGTAGATTGTGTACTTCTGTATAACTGGTAAACCGTAAGCAATACGCAATAACTTACTAAACACAAAGTGTTAATTTATGTCAAATTTTTTGTACATTTAGGTGTTTCTGAGGTATTGGTTGTTGTTGGTTTGAACTTTCAAATACTTTATACTTTTGTGATGTTAAGTTGCCATTATATTGTTATAGGTGGTAATGCAAAGAGCAGAACGATCCGCGTTGTAAATATCTGACTATCGCTTTAGCCTGCTGTATCCTTTTATATCTACAGCGAAAAGTGTAAACAAACCGTTTCTGTATCTCGATTAACATGAATTAGAAAGATAAATACGTTTTTGTAAGCAGACCTTTTAGAGGACTGAGTAGTGAAAGTCCTGTAAATAAAACGCACTAAATTGTTATGCGTATAATAAAAATTATAAATAAAATACACGTAAAACAATTTCTAAATTTTCACGACAATGGGAATAAAACTTGAAGGCAGAATCATCTTCGGCTATAAGAAACGTTGTTTCCATATATACAGGATGAATCACCTAAAACTTGCACCGCAAAGATTTCGGAAATGGAAAGTGCTTATTGATGTGTAGTTTTCACACAATTGATTGGTATTCAGGGACTCAAACATTTAGCCTATAAACAGATTTTAATCATACCAAGAAAGTGTATTTTTTGAGCAAACATGCATTTTTTTAAATGGAACAATGCCTAGCATCAACAGAATAATGGTAAGCTAACTTAGAATGGCAATGGGGTTTCTTGCAGGATTCTAGTGCAAGTGGTTTATGAGAAATTGTATTTTGAAAAGTTTCCACTCCGACAATTGTTTGTCCCATTCAATCTGCTCAGTTGCTAGGTACTATGTTTTTATGTTTGTTTGCATTGTGTTTTCTGTTCATTGTGACTTTCTGGTCAGTTCGTTTGTGAGAGTTCAAGCAGTACGTCGTGAATGGAAGATGGGGTTTACTAATGCAGAAAAAGCCGACATGCTCATGGTGTATGGAGAGTGTAGGAAGAATGCAGATCGTTCCTGTACGGTGTATGCGGAAACGTATCTCAATAGACGTCAACCATCTCGGCAATTATTTATCAACCTCTTCAACCATTTACGTGAAAGTGGTACTTAACACCTAGAAAACATAACAGAAACAAACTGGAGAAGAGGCAGAAATTAATGTTTTGGCTGCCGTTGCAGTAGATCCGCAAATTAGTTCCCGCACAATCGCACGTGGAAGTGGCATAAGTCAGGCAAGTGCACTGCGCATTCTCCTCTATCCCTATCATATCTCTCTCCATCAAGAGCTGCATGGAAACGATTTTGAGAATCGTGTTAACTTTTGTATATGAGCATTAAGACATGATACTCCAGATTCATCATGTATCTTGTTTAGTGATGAGGCAACATTTACTAATCATGGTCAGGTAAACCGCAGAAACAGGCACTATTGTTCTGTTGACAATCCCCGTTGGCTTCGTCAGGTGGAACGTCAGCGTCCATGGAGTTTAAACGTGTGGTTTGGGATAGTGAACCATCAGCTCATAGGCCCTTTGTTCATAGAAGGAACAATGAACTCGCACAAATATCGCAGCCTCCTGACAGACCATCTGCCACAGATGCTAGAAGACGTTCCTTTGCAGACTAGGAGGAACCTGTAGTACCAACATGATGGTTGCCCAGCAAATAGTGCACAAGTACTACAGCCTGTCTTAAGGGATTGTTTCCAAATCGTTGGATTAGATGAAGAGGACCTGTACCTTGGCCGGCCCGGTCACCGGATCTGACCCCTTTAGACTTTTTTCTGTTGGAAAGGCTGAAGGACCATGTCTACAAGAATGTACCAATTGCACCAGACGATACGAAACGACGTATTACTGCTGCCTGCTCTGAAATTACTGATGAAATGCTAGAACGTGTGCAGCAGTCTTTCTATAGCAGACCAAAAGCGTGTATTGAAATTGCCGGTGGTCATTTTGAACACAAACTGTGAAGGGATATGTTCTCTTTACTTGTAAGAATCCACAGAAGTATTGTAACTCCCTTTTGTTTCTCTTTAGTTTGTGCTACCACATGTTGTACAAGTGTCGGTGCGTAAAAGTTTCAAAATAAGATTTCTCGTAACCAATTGCACTACAATCTTGCAACAAACGCCACTGACATTCTAACTTACCCTACCTTTATTCTACTAACCTAACTAGGCATTGTCCCGTTAAAAAATTGTATGTTTACTCAAAAAATACACTTTCTCAGTATTATTACAATCTGCTTATAGGCTAAGTGTACGAGCCCCTGACTACCCAACAATGCTGTCAAAACTGCACATCAATAGCACTTTCCATTTCCGAAATATTTGCGGTGCAAGTTTTAGGTGACTCACCCTGTATAAAGAAAAGCAATTACCAGAATATATTTTTAACACTTGCATTGCTAGTAAATTATAGTTTTGTGTAAAATATTAGTTTCATAGAATTAGTCATTTCCTACATATTCGCTGCTCTTCATTTGAATTGTCCATAATTTTAAGCAGTATACTTTCGAATGGTGTTCGTTTATTTACCTTGGACTCTTCAGAGACTGGCATATACAAAGGACTTGGCTGTTGCATCAGCTTTCTGTATACTCTTGTGAGCTTGGTACAAAGCTAATCTGGGGACATTTAGGTGATTAACAACAAATATAAAGGCACATTCGTATGAGGAATTAGTAGAATATATAATAAAATACATTACAATGGGTAGAGAAAATCATGCGATTTTTAACATACCAGATTTTAAAAAAATCGCCATATTGCTTAAACATGTACTATTTCATACGTATCCGTTTTGTTATAGTTGCAAGTATTCAACACCCTTTTTATTTATGAATTTCATTAATGCTGGTAGCTAAAGCCCCTGTAGCCTAAGATTTTAAGTTTATTAAGTCTTTAACCTTAAACACAGAACACGTTTCATGTAATATATATTGCGAAAATGTGTATTTGACACAACTTCATATTCAACCCAGCGAAATGGCTGTGCGATAGCGGCTAAGGCTCGCATTTGGGAGGTCCCTGTTTCGATTCCCGTCGACCGTCCACTATGGCCTTGGATTTTTATGCGAATGCTTGTGTGGTTTCTCATCCACTACCACGATTTCGTTTCCATCATTTCTGTTTCATTCCGTTTCATTCTCATCTTTCAGATGTGCTTCTAGTTTTCGTGACCTATGGCGGTTGACGTGGATGCTTGCTCAAAGGAAACAGCACTCCTTGTGGAAATTTGAAGGCTGCTTGGTCTCTCTAAGTAGCTCCAGCAGTGGTGCTGGCCTTGAATCCTGGAATTTTTCGGACTTCCGCGCGCCTATGTGCATGTATGCTTACGGCCTATAGCCTTCTGCAGTTCCTCAATTTCATCTTCCTCCTGGGGAGTTTAATCACAACGCATGTATGTAGGTCGCAGTTGGCGAGGTGTCCCTCTCCATTTTATAACCTACACTGCATATTCGCAATCAGGTGACAGAAGATTCGCCGCATCTTTCACATTAGTTGAAGGAAGCGGCAAAATAAGAAGCACATTTATCATGACATGACAAATGTGAAGCAGCATTTTTAACACAACTGATTTTAGTCAAATTATAAAAAATATAATAACAGCCCGCCTTAAAGCAATATGTATACGTAACAATATATAAAAAGTGTATATTATAGTGATTGTATATGTTTATATTATTGTATACATGTAATAATGTTATCTAAATGTATTACGTAATTTAATAATGTAGGAGCTATGAGAATGATAGGTTAAAAGTTTTTAACAATGACGTAACAATGAGGTAACCTTGAGGCAATAATAAACGAGTAAGAAAGTGTAATAATGCTACTAGTCATTCTTGAAGCAACAATAATGTAAACTTTGAGACAGTTTATAAAATAGCCAATCAACAACCAGAAAAAAACTTAAGCTAAATAAAAGTATTGTATTAGATTAGGAATAGCCAATCAGAGACTTGAAATACAGAAATTTGCAAATTTAGGCGGAAAAAATCAAGTCAGTTGCTTGTAGACAGTGCTCATAACTGGACGCGTTGATAGCAGACAATGTTACTAATCAGACGCGAGATGCCTCCTCGAGAAATTTAATACGTATTCGTGTGAGACGAAAATAGCTTACGCGTTAAAATGTGCAAGTAATTAATAAAAGAATCTCACAGCTCTCTATATCGGGAAAATGTTATTTTAAATCGTGTCGAGCATTAATAAAAGGAGTGAAGTAAAATTATAATCTGCGTAAGCCTACATTCTTCAGTCGCACCACAAACCTTGTTAAGAAATTCATGTCTCTAAAAATAAATACTGACGCAGCCGAGGCAAACATAAATATAAATATTTAAAGAAACAGTCAAAATTACAAAGTTAATATTTTTTTAACATTTGGGGCAAAGACCACCGGAAAGTACATTTGAGGCGAAGGCTACCGGAAACTTTTTACCATACGTGCGGTTGCAACTACTTCAAGTTCGGCTCCCCAACAATCAAAATACGATACAACTCATCCTTCAATAGAACCTACTTCAAGTTGACGCCCAAATGAAATGTCCCCGATACTTACAACATAGCTGCTCATGCAAAAATCATGTTGCAGGTTGGCGTGTAGACATATAATATGAGTTGGAATTTCTGTTTTATTATATAAGAATCTATAACAGTCTAACTCATAAATAATTTGGATGATGTGTCAAAACGTGACAAAATGTATCGTTGTGTTATGCTTCAGTGGAATTAGCGAGTCAGTAAGTTTATTTGAGAGTTGATATTACGATAAATAGCATTGAGAGGACGAATATATAATTCCTATCATACAAGTAGGTTTTGTGCCCTAAAATAACACTGAGATTTAAATTTAATGCACTCTGTGCTGCGAGCATTGAAATGTCAAAATTCCGCTCAATTTCGTAATATTATGAAAATAACATTATGAAGACCGTTTTGACTTAAGGAATAGATATTAACACATAATAACACTCTAAGTTGTTAAAGATGTTAATCGATAAACGTATAATGCGCAATTTCGTAAAGAAGTGACTTACATACTTTCAATTAATTGAAGTATGCAATTTCTACTTTCTATACCGCACACCTAATGGGCACACGAAGTGCTGCATTCCACCCAAAACTTCGATTTCTAGATTTTACCAGAAATACATGTTTTTAGGCTCTCTAAATTAAACAAGAAATATGTATATTTTTTAAAAAAACTCCGTATATGTATCATATGTGTGGATATGTGTATGTCTGAACAGCATAATCCAAAAATAAAATGACGAAAAAACACCAAACTTGATATTTAAGATTAGTATCTTCCAAGAATATGACAAAGATTTTCAAGATAAATGTTCGATATTTTTTTATTTTCTCAAAAATGGCTTTAAGTATTTTGATCAAAGTACCATATTTTATTTACATGACCAATAAAATGTATATCTTGAAATTTCTGGGAACATGAGAATAGCCATGTTATACAAAATTCCTTTCATTCGAAACCTTTCATAAGAGGTAAAACATAAGAGACAGACGAAAGCTTATTACAGGAAAACTGTAGATGTGTTTAAAAAAACATAATTTATATGTTTTTTCAATATCAAACACTTTCGATATATCTGTTAATATTGCTTTGAATTTTTCAATAACTGGTGTTCTATAAAATACTGTATCCATTCACTTGTTTCTCGCGATGTCATGGAAAGTGTTTGCAATTTGAAAGTAAGCATATAGCGACTCGCTTTTAAACATCTGACTATCGGTTCGGTTTTCTCTTTACCTCTCTTCTACATGTAAGGAAATGTATAATGAAGTATTTTTAAGTGTTTATCTCGATTAATATGAAATAGACAGAAATAAGCTTTCGTAGGAATAGTTTGCGGAATCAGTGAAAAAGTAAACAGAAACTTTCGTAAGAATGCAGAGACATTACGTTACGCATGGTTCGAAGAGAATCATCAGAATACAAATGCACAGTATGATGACGAACAATGAGAAAGTTTGCGTTCACTGACAATAGGTGAAACAAGGACAAACATGTGTACGGGATATCTTCAGTGGTATAGGGAGGAGAGTGAGGCGCTTCTGGAATACACTCATATGGCTGGGGATGAAACTCGGTTTCACTATTGTGTACCTGGGACCAAGAGACAATCAATGGAATGGCTCCACAAGAACTCACCAAGCCAGAAGAACGTCAAGAGCCAACCTCCTCTTGGGAAATTGGGAGGAACAATATGCCCTACACTAAGATAGCCTACTCCCTGCAGATCTGTAAGGTACGCTAGCACAGAGTGAAAACAATAACAATGTTGCGCACTTGTTTATTGAAACAGTTAATTAGTTTTAAGAAGAGCATCTAAACTTAAATAATTCCCTCTACATTTGGTTCTAATTTAATTTTGGGCTGCAAAAATCAAAAAAACAAAAAAAGGGCTTCTTCCCAATTTTGAAGGGAATCTCTCTAATGTCGACATGGCTCTAAATAATCGCATTTAGAGAAATACAAGAGTTTACAATGGTGGAATTTATGCCGTCCAGATGTACATACAGATAAGAGTTGTAGTATTAAATAAACCAGGTAAAGATTTATACTTTTCAGGGTAGTAATTCGTACGTCGAGTGCACGGAAACGTGCCGATGCTTTTGGTTTACTATGGTGTTTTTCTTTATTTAATGTTGGTAGAAACTCCTTTCTGTGTTCCACATCAGCCCTGGGTGACCCAATAGTTCATTGGTTTGAATTCAAGTCTAACACACACGCATTAGCCTATGAATAAAGGTGAGGCCTGGGCGAGCGGTGAAAGGGAAGGAGTGCGGAAACATTTAATCTGAGAAACCGGAAGGTATGCTTTGCAACGATAGTTCAAACCAACTCCTGGATGTGTTCGTATCATATTGCTTCCATGTCAGAAGTCTGGCATCAAACCGTAACCTATGAATAAAGGTTAACTACAATGCGGAAAAGAATTACCAACGTCATGGTGCGTTCTTTGATAGCGATCTTCAGAATTAATACGTTTAAGAATCCTAAAAGTCATTGTATTGATAACTATGAGGTGAATTTTTAGTATATGCATTTGACGTAATTACTTATTAACAGTTCCGCAATATGCAATTGTTAACCAATGGCAGCATATAGAACTCTTTATTAATTTCTGTTCACAACATAACATTTAAGTTTAAACTTTTGTCTGAATCTGTAGAAGCCCTTTTTATTCCATACTAGCTGTCTTACCCGGCATTGCACTGCTACATTCTATAAGTAAGGGGTTGTAAATACGGACAAGAGGTATTTTAGAATGTCATTAGTAGTCTTTAAATTATAAGTGTACTTAAAATATAAGTACCGAAGGTTTTGTCCAGATTGGTGAAATAATTTATACACAAAATGTTGAAAATTTTCATTATAGCTAGCTTTTTGAAATTGTACGGTAACCAATAATTTGAGCCAAGTTCTATAGTCTAAATATAGAAATTTGTGCCATTGGCGAAGCAGTAGAGTTTAATCTATAAGAGGTAACACATAAAGTAAGGATCGTTTTTTACTGTTTCGAATACTATTTAATTCAAAACAAGGATTTAGTGAATTTTGAAAGTTGTAAAGTAAACTATGATGATTTTAAACTACTCCTATTATATAATTCTGCAATATTTGATCTTTGGGTTTAAACAGTGCAGATTTCTACATAAGTGGTTGAAAATATGAAAAAAGTACATTTTTATAGTTGTAAGGGTCATATGTTGCAACAAATTACCAAGAGTAACCATACCAAGAAGCTCAATGGAAACGTTAAGGTCTGTGGCCTGCATTAGGAAGGTCGTGGGTTCAATTTCCATGGCCGATCTGCCTGACCCATGGTTTTTTCGCGAGTTTCCCCGGGTCGCTAGGCGAATGCTGGGAAGGATCATGAAGTCCCCCGAACTTCCTGTCGCTGCATTTTACCTAAGTTCTCATTTCACTTCACCTTTCATCCGCTTGGTCTCATTCACGGTTGTACATGTTGGCGGGAGATCTCGGTGTGTACATGGCAGGAGAAATGGCTACTCTGTGGAAACATTCGTCCCCCGGAATGGGGGTGGTGTCCGGGTTCTGGGCCTCCCAGGGGATGTGTAAGCCCACAGGGTGGGAGGTGAGCCAGCTGCACTAGTGCACATCCAGGAAGTGTGAACCTGTAAATGATAGGGATCTTGCCCTCTGTCTGTCGTGCCTCCTGGTCCGACCGCCTCCCGGGAGCACCCCATCCTTGGCATACATACAAAAGGTCTATGTAGATCGACGTGCTAAGTCTCCCTCTGCGTTGAATCCTAATCGTAATCCTGCTCTAACCAACTAAGCTACCATGGCAATACACGGCATCGAATTTCCCAATTGACTCTCAGTTTTTTTTCCGCTAAACCACAAGATGATCTCAAATTCCTTTTGAGATGACATATCCCAATGGCAATTTACAATGTCTTAATTATTTTAAGTCCCGGCTTAATGATTTAGCCTACGTATTATTGTTATAACCAGATTGACTTCGATTTTGAGGATATATTTATCTAATTCTGATACCTAATTTAGAAGCAATTTTTCTTTTAGATTTATACATTGAACCGCCCTCCCATCCTATCGTTAACACATTAAAGGAGGGGAATTAATTACCCAGAAGCCGTTGCAAAACATACGGAAAATATAGTTGAGGAAACACATTTCGCTCTGGGCAATTTCAGAGGAACCAAATAGAGTTAATACCTACATAAGATTTTCAAAGTATTCTTGAGTTATCTTGCTGAACGTTTATGAGCTTATTTTAAGTTATTTCACGCAACAAAGGATAGAAATTGATATTACATAACCGGCCATAACAGTAATAAATCAATAACCCTTAACTACATGAAACCCCGCCGGCTGAAACTTAAAGCCATAAATACACATTTAAAGTGGTAATTCTGAATTCTAAAGCTTCCGGCTACTTATTATAAATTACAATGAGAGCTGTCACTCAAACACAGCAGAAACCAAGAGACGGCGAGAAAAACCGAAGCCGAAGCAAATTAAATTAGGCGAACAAAATGAAAGGTGTAGGGGAACTTAACAAATCGCGCACTGCGCTGGCCAAAGTACAAGAGCATGCTCAAAGCCCGGTAAGCCATCAAAGCTGCCCGAGCTCTAGAGTGAGGGTGGTGCAGTCCCCATTTGCGAACAAACGATAGGCAAGGACGGCACGACCTACACCCGGCGGCGGACCGAGAATTAACAATAAAAGGAATAGTAAAGAACGCGCGGGAAAGACAAACATTTGGCGGATTAAGAAAATCCGGCACAAATAAAATAGTACAATGATACAGTGTCAGCTTTTTATAAAAGAAACATATTATATTTATCAAATTGATTAATATAGATCAAATCCCAAACCTGATCTTACCCGAACATCCATAAGCAACCTAAAAATATTTAACTATTTAACTTTGAATTCCAAATAATGTCTGAGAAAAGAATTATTCTAAAGTGCCTTTTTTCTTGGAGGGATAAGCATTCCGAATTCCCTAACGTTGTAGGGATATGGATTGTATGTTAAGTTAAATATTTTATTTAATGATTTACGACCTTTTTGTGTCTTGCGGGATATTTGGTTAGCTCTGAAATATTTTTCTCCCGCCCTTCCCCCATCATTCTTTCTGACTTTATGAATCTTCTTAATATTTTTTTATTGTTTCTGTTGCTCTTCCCCATCTTCCGATTAGATATGTATTATCACCTTTAATATCCAAGATGTAATATTACTGGCTTTAGTTTGAGAAGTAATTACTGATTAGCGGGCATGGAAATTTATAAGCATTAAAGCCAGGATAGAAGGAAATAAGGTTGCACTGTTACAGGACTATAGGGAAGGATACTGTAGGTAACAAACCACTCTTATTGGTGGTACAGTCTTCTTTCGTTTACAGACACCAGTTTTCACCTGCCTGGTAGCGACACTTGGTCTCTGTTGTTTTGTATTCCGTGTAGTGCTAATAGTTTTAATGTAAATAACTTGAGGCCACTGCTGAGGAATTCTAATGCCTCTTTATTAGCAATAATGTTACTTCATGGGATCTTCTTCCATGCCATCATACAGGATTAACATTTTCTGATCGGCCCCTCAAATTATATGCCGAATTTAAGATTTAAAGTAACATGTGCGGTTTTGACTTAGAAACAATCGCTCATGAACAATAATGTTTGCTTGCTGTACTTTAGGTGATAATCGTTGTGACTAACTAAATGTCGAATTACACACGAGATCGACTTTACATACTCCCATTCCAGATTCTATTTGAATAAGCAAACTGTTATTTAAAGAAAAATTCTTCTCTGCAACTAGAAATGGAATCTGAGGCATATAGATTTACAGGCCAACACGCATTAGCATAGACAATCCCCCCTAAGATATATTTCAATTTTGTTGCTGCACTTAGTACAGCTGGAGGAAAACGTTTTCGACTTTGAAAAAGAAACAGAGATATTATTGTGTCAGAAGCTACAAGTATTATGAATAAAACTTCTTTTCTGTTTCATGGACTTAGGTCATTAGACTGTTTCTAATCAAGACAATTGTTGGTAACAAGAAAATCATGTTCTATTCAGCCCAAAGTTCGTAACGTGCCAGAAGACATTTTATTACTGGCTATAGTCAAGAGATTATAAATCAATCTTAATCTGATATTTTTGTATAATCGCATTTTTACTTTGAAAACAAACAAATTTGCTCCTCCGTTTTAAGGGGATGGCGGTGGGTGAAATTCCAGCTTATACATCATTTTTGGCGACTTAATTTGTTATCTACAAAAACCTATTGCACTTTTGGGGGGGTCGTATTAACATCCCAAAGTATGATTGTGTTTATAAATTTATATACTCGCCTAATAAAAAATGTTCAGAATCTTTTATGTGCATGTAACTTTCAGGGGGAGCCACAGTTTGTATATATGAAATTACGAAACATCTTCAAAATTTATTTATGCATTTAAATATTTTAATGCTTTAGTATATAGATGGCACACTTTTAAATTATGAAAATACGCACAAGGCTCTGTATTCTCTATATCTTTTAAATATAGTGAACGTTTCAGGGTTTTGGGATGAAAATTGGAAGTTTCGCTAACACGCGAATATGAGTAAATGAAGTAAAAATAAGAGCTCAGAAGAGTGACTTATAAATGATTAAACAGTCGTTTAATGGGAATTCAAAAGCGACTAAACGCATTTAAAAGCGAAATCATTAGAAGCATTCTTCAGTTAATCAAAAATAAGGAAACAATTTCATTAAAACTTTGTTTCGCGTCTGGTATGTCAATTTTTTTCTTGTTCTTTTATTCTCTTTTATGTGATTATTTGCCTTGTGTCGACGAGGGCGTCGATCTCGGTGGCCACGGGGAGATGTGACATATGCAAAGATGATAGGATATACGTCTCTGGTCACCGAGATTCGAGATGGCAGTTGGTCTGGGGTGGGGGTAAGTTAGGGATCTTAGAGAGGGGATAGCGTCTCCGACGCTACAGGAAGTGTCGTTTGGGACAAAGCAGTCAGTGGGCAACTGTGAAGCAGCAAGGACGTGAACCAGCCATCTCAGTGTGAGGCGAACATGGCGCCCTCGCCCGGAAGACACATGGGGTAATGAATCTATTTTTATATAATAAATAACAAGCTATCCATTCCGTTAGAGTCTTATTTATGATAGAGTAGAATCCTTCCTTCCTATATTGAGCCATGTAGTGTTTTCCTTGCCAGCATTTCACATTATTTCTGCATTTTAACTTAGCTGCGTCCCCGTCGTAGCCTCGCCATGTGAAGATCTTATTAATTTACCGGTAACCTTTTGCAAGCGAGTGTCTCCCCATCATTTTCTGAATAAATATAAGTAGAGGCTACGACAATACTTAAATATCCACCGACATTCTGTGTTTTGGTTTATGATGTTCACATACATATGCGCGTGCACAAACGCGCACGCGCACGCACGCAGACATACTCATCAACAGGCATGCAATATATTCAGATGGACCTTTATCTAAAATTTGTGAAATCACAATGTCTAATTATTTATTAATATTTCCTCTACCTGTCGTAGGCATGTAGCAGAGAAAAAAAATTCACTAACATTTCACCAACGAATCTCAAGGAAATAGCGTTAATTCTGTTGCTATTAATTAAAAATAACGAAAGACAACCATCATTTTTGGCAGAAATTACTTTGAAAGAAACATTCAGAATAAAAGGCAGGAATCCTAAGATACTATATTAGATGGAGAATGCATTCATCTGAATCGCTGCATTCAATATATCAGTTCATTAATTCTAAACATCAAACTGTTTTAAGTGTTAATCACTTGGTTAAACAAATTCGAACTGCATTAACCACTCACTAGGGGGGATTTAAATAGATGGCAGCTCGAATAAACTTCCAGAAAATTACAGTGTAATTTCCGAAGTGAATATTTGGCAGAATATATGTTTTTTTTTGTTTGTCTTAAAAAAGTTGCCTTTTTGTACCCAGTTTATGCTACTGTGTTTTACTGTTTTCATACTGCTTATTTCCGCAACACACATACACATACAAACACCCATGCCCGTGGCGGGACTCGAACCCGCGACCCTCAGCTTGGCGAAGCGCCGGAGCGACCACTCCAGCGACCACGGCTACGAGGGCCGGCTCATGTTTAATTAATTAATATCTGTGTGGAAACCACATGTGAACCATTATTTTTTACTATGCGTTATATTTTCTTTTAGATCATCAAAAATTAATACTGACTTTCTTCAGAATTTGTTCTGAGTTTGGAACTCTCAATGGCCCGTCACCAAGTTAATCAGGAAAGATTAAATATTAATCAAGAAAGTTGTAATATATATGTTGCCATTTTATGTGCCTTTAGTCTATCCCTGTGGCCAACTATGATAAAAAGGGATCCGATTTTAAACCGCAAGAGGACTCGTGAAAACTTCCATCGGGACTTCAAGACTGGGTTTATGTGATGTTATTTCATTCTCATACTGGAGAAGTCTGCTCTTAGGCTTCTCGTCTTTGGTGAGAACATCTATCATCGTTAGCTATGAATGATTTACTTATGAAATGCTGCTGCAATCCAACCACGTATGTATTACAAGCATGCAACGATATTCAACTAGTAAAGAATTTTGTCGTAAGAAACCAAATCAGTATTTGTATACACTGAGTGTTGGAGAAACACCGTTAAATCCCAGTGGTACATTAAAATAGAAATCGATTTTAATGAAGCCCTAAGCGCATACAAACGCAGGGAATTTCCCTCTGGAATTTATTTCATCGAAATGTTGGAAATCTGTACCGCAGGGAAAGGATTCGCGTTTCCTGATTATGGCAGTTAAATCTGCTTACAGAATAGCTGGTCCCCGTCAGTCAAAAGACCTGCATGGGTGGAATGAAATATTGAATAATAATCCAATTGGAAATCCACGACAGAATCGCGTATTTGCGCGATTGTGGCAACCCCTCTAACCCGTATGAAATGTCTAAATATTTCAGGGAAAGAGTTTATGCCAGGTATTGTGGCACATTCGCAGTTCTGCTTCTACCCCACTTCTATGAGGTATTTTTGTGTCGATAAAAACGTCGGGATAATTTAATTTCATACATTACCTTTTCTGTATTTAATTCTGAAACCGTAAAGCGCGGCATATTTACAACTGACTTCTAATAACAACATATGCATTATAAAATATTTTTATTAAATCATTTATTTACGATGATGGATAGAAAATACGAGGGATGATCAGAAACTAAAGTTACAAGGCCGATATTCCTGGAGTTTCATCCGTTATAGAGAAATTAGTAGTGTGCAGTAATTCTAATACATGCTGTTGGTAACTGCACAGAGCTTCAACCACCTGCCACCTACAGCGCTAGCTGTAGGTAAACACAAATGGCGACTCGTTGGAAAACTGGTCTTGCGAAGAAATTCGCTCCGTTATTCGATTTCTGTGGGCGAAACATGGAATCGTTGCTGAAATGCATTGGTAACTGGTAGAGGTTTACGGAGAGACTGTAGTGTCTCGTCAACATGTCGCAGAATGCTGTCGAAAGTTTGCGGCCGGTAGAGAAAACGATCGACGAGAATTGCTGTGCCCGACCAGCACGGCATCAACAGATTTGAACTTAGCTCGCGTGGAGGAGCTGATTCAAGACAACAGGAGGATCACATAATGGCATATGACGGTAGAATTGGGAATTCATTCGGAATTGTTTGTGACAATGTTCATGATACTATGCAGTACCGGAAAGTTTGTTCCCGATGAGTTCCACGAAATTCGTCCAACCAACACAAGGAGAAGCGTATGGGGGCAAGTCTGCAACTTTGGCAACGGTTTTCCACGGAAGGGAACAGTATTCTTCACTACATTGTCACGGATGACGAAACATGGATCCTCCACTACACCCCATAGCAGTAAGCGGTCGTCATTGGAGTGGAAAAACCACTCCTTTCCAAAGACAAAGAGGTTTAAGGTGACGCCATATGCGGGAAGGCGATGGATACAGTGTTTTTTTGGGTGTCTTACTCGTGAAGGTTTTGGAAAGAGGGAACACAGTGACCGCTGACGGATATTGCGAAACCTTAACAGATTGCGCGAAGCAATCAGGAGAAAACTGCCAGGATTTGTCATCTGACGTGAGGTATCGTCTTCCTCTACGACAACGCGCGACTTCATACAGCCCAGAAGACCACCATGCATTGAAGCAATTTCATTGGGTCATCATTGACCATCCTTCCTACAGCCCGGACCTCGCTCCAAGCGACTTTCACTTTTTTTCTCACTTGAAGGAGCACATAGGAGGCCAGCGATTCGCTTCAGAAGAGGGGGTTGTAACAATGTGGCTGAACACGCAAGGACAGGATTTTTACCAGGAGGCAATCTTTAACCTCATCCCACGAAGCAACAGGTCCTAAACCGATATGGAGACTATGTCGAAAAATAACATAATGTGTATACTTTTGGTTGGCTGTATTGGTTGTATGAAATAAAATGTACACGTTTCACTGCAGGTTTTGTAACCTTAGTTTCCAATCACCCTCCTATATGTTGCTTACGTTGAGATTAGTTCATATTAATGAAATAGTAATGCAGAAGTTTAGATTTCAATTGATCATTTAATATGCGCTGATGTCACAATTTTGTCTTGAGCTGATCTTGCTTTAGAAAGGAAATCGTATATACCATTTAAGTTATATGAGCTTATCAGTACTAATGCCCAATTTGAAAAGTATGTTATACGTTTGAAATTGGACCACAGGGAACATAAGCGACTTATTTGTAAACATTCAAGAAATACCCACTCACAAACCTTGCGGTTAATTTGACTGACTTATGGAAATACTGTAACCACATTAGGTAAATAATTCAGCTGCAATTCTGTAACGTTTCTGGCTCTTCGCTTGTCATCGGAAAATAATTTTAAGAGGTTCATTTTAAAACACTAATTACACTAGTCTGCATTTTCAAAACTTTTTGTCACATGATTTCTTAAAATTAGGTGTTCTTGAATGTTTTTATGCTGATTCCAGAAATAACATCGGCTTTTTTCTATCACGTCAGTTTTTTACACAAAATAAGAAATAATATTTTGGCAATTTTACTAATGAACGTAGAAATGTATTCAAAACAAGAAGCCAAAGTGTTGCATTTAATTTTGTTCAGACGTTCTCTTTTTTTACTTTTGCAGATCCTTGAAGATGACTGTCCCTCCTCAACTCCAACAGTAGTCAGCCATCATAGTTTCATTCCATCTCCCCTGGTACCTCCTCTCCATTTCCTTAATATCTTGGTGAAAACGTTCACCCTGCTCTTCACTATAATGTCCCAGATTTTCTGGAAATTAGTCGATATGTGAATGCAGAAAATGCACCTTTATACTCATGTTACAACCCATCTTCTTGAAATTTTCCAACATTGTTTCGACAATAGCCTTGTAATTAGGATCTTTGTTATTGCCTAAGAAGTTTTCAGTAACTGATCGGAAGGTGGTCCGTGTTTCTATTTCTCTCTCAGTCATTGTCTTCTCAAAATCTTCATCCTTTATCAATTGCTTTATTTGAGGATCAACAAAAGTTCCAGTCTTTAATTTGTCTTGTGTAATGAAGGGAAACTTCTTGTAAGGGTATTTGAAGCAGGGTACATTGACGCAGTATCACAAAAATGTAAATGTCACAGTGATTGTAGTGTGAATATGCATTGTTGTGTGACATTGATTTGAGATGTTTATTGATTGTAATCATTGTTGAGAAGTGGGTTTATACGGCCTTACTGAAACTGACAATAATAGCGTGTAACAATGTAGCGAGGGGGTGAGCTGTTTATCATTATTAGAGACGAGCAAATGACGTCAGAGTGGCGTATTTTTCTTAGAATTTGCGGGAACATTTTCCCTAGAGCATATGTTTTCGTAATTTTCATTGCATGTAAATATAGACGCTAATGTTGGCGCGTTTTATTAACCAATAGCAGCTCGGTTATAAATCTTTAGGCATATTGGGCGAAGGAGTATAAATTCGTGTCAGAGTCAAGTTTCACGGAGTCCAACAGAAGCATTCGCGTATAAGACATCGATGAGTTCAACAGAAGCAGTCATGGTGAATACATCGCACAGTTTATCGATTTGCAGGTTACGCGTAACAAATTTATGAAAAATCTCTCGTGTCGTAAAGTTAATTACACAAAAAGTTGAAGTACGCGAATTAATAATGGGCAGTAAAGAAGTTATTGTAACAGTTTCAGTTTGGCGAGTGTCAAGATTAATAGGTGAAAGTGAATAATGTGTTACGACAATAAAAGTGTAAAACAAATTCTTTCATCAGTGTTATCTTTGGATAAAAACTCCTTTCCGTTTACACACCATGCACAAGAGAAGTGCTTGACCGAGAAATCATAGCTAGCCGGAGGACAGTGAACCCAAAATTAAATACAATAACAGGCGCTCAGTAAAAGATAACACGAAGTGACCGCGACAAATTGTATTCCATACGTGCGGCAGATAAACAGTAGCATATTTCGAACACAAACATTAATACCGCCACACCATCCTGTGGTAGAGCCCTTACAAATTGCTTCATCAAGCCCAATTTTATATATAGTGGCGGAAGCAATATCTTTTGTCTCTCTACAAGCGGTTCGTGCAGGATGTTTTTAGTTCCAGGCAACAAGTTTCTCCGCTGTGCCATACTTTCACACTCCAATATCTTTTCTTTGCCAGACTGTCCCATTCGCACAGAAAACAAGGTATTTTTGTGAATCCAGCTTGTTGTCCTAATAGTATTTTAATTACTTTGAAATCACCGCAGATACGCTATTTGTGTTCCTCGTATTGGATACTTGTTAAAAGTATCTTCATGTTTTCAACTGTCTCTTTCATTTGAACTGATTGTGCGACAGGAATGGACCCATACACATTCCCACTGTGCAGTAACACGCCTTTCAGGCTCCTCTATGATGAATCTATAAAACGTCTCCACTGAGTAGTATCATGTCCAATGTCATAAAAGTGCATTAACTCGTTTATGTTATTGCAGTAAACCAAGGACTCGATCTGTGAGAAAAATTGAAATAGCTCTTGTTTTCTGTGTCTGTATCATGAGTAATGTATACCTGGTTCCAGCAGATTCTTATTTTTAAGACGGGAGCCTAGTAACTCTGCAGATTCCTTAGACACATTCAAATCACCTAGTTCAATTTAGTTCACTCTGAGAGAACAGTTGTGGAGTCACGTCGTATTCAGGGCGGTAGACATAATCAGAATCGTTTTTGGTGTTTGCATGAGGTTCACTTTCAATACCATCTTCTTCCAAGTGCTCTAAAACAGCTGGAGGAAGAGGAGCAGGCAGATCTTCTTCGTGTGGAACTGACCTGATGGCTGAAAGAATACTTGGATACACAATATATTTATTTTTCTAATTGCATCCCTGAACATTAACTAAACAGAAATAACTCCCTCCACACCATAGGAATTGCAAATGGCATGCATGATTTCTTTCCTTTTATCCACAATCTTAACCTCTCAACACAATAGTGGCAAACTGTCTTTGGAGCCCAGGCCTTGTCTTGGTCACCAAGTTTCATTTTAAAATAAACATTCTACACTTTTTTCACAAAGTCCGTTATATCAATTCTCTGCTGAAGCAGGATATCATTTCCACAAATGTGGCAGAAAACATTTGGATTGTTCACACACTTGCGTGTAGACATAATGTATTTATAACTTCAATCACGATATAGCACGGTAATGCAAGCCTCTGATATTAACAATGCCTAAATTACAAATAGCAACCAGCATCTACAGGTGTAACAACCTAAAGACTTACAAGTCTGTATTGAAAAATTTCCCTCCAAGAAGTGATAAATTTCTCTTCAACAATACTCATCATCTACTAGCTCAACTCTATATTTCTGAAGTGAAATTGTGAAAAACTGTACGTGACAGAAAAAAAAAATTAAAAGCAATTCTGAAATCAGCATAAAAAAGTGAGTCAGAATCACTTATTAGTTTTCAGTCATCTGATATTACGCAGACTAGTGGTATTATTGAATATGTTACTCAAGTGAACTACTGACACGCTAAACAAATTTAACTACAGTCTTGTGTTCTTCTAATTACCTATTAATAAGGGAATAGCATGAAGTAGAGGTCAAAAGCTCTAATTGTTTGTTCGGAATGGAACTTTCGTCAATGAAATAAAGATTGCGAAGGGATGGCAAAGCAATAAAAATTAAACATTTTGTCTTAAAAACAAAAATCTGTTTTATCTTCAATTCTATTGCTAACATTTTCGTTCATTAAAACTCAGTTTACCGCTCTCTCATTTAAATGTGGTTGAGGATACGTTTTGTAGGTCTAACGTGTTTCAGTTCTCTTTTATTTTCTTTACATTTACTTAAGGTAAACAAAGTATTTTATTTCACCCTAAATAATTTCACTGAAGTAACATTTTATGAGGCACCTTCAAACCAAATAACTAATTTAGAAAAAACGCCTGTTCTCAGTCTCAATCTGTCTGCGAAAGGTAAATATAACATAGAACTGAAATGTTTATCAAGTTCAATAGACAATTTTTAAACAAACATGACAATATATTTGTCATGAACACTTTGTTCGTTAATTCTTTATTTTGCTAAAGGTGGCTTCAACGACTTTTATGGCAATACAATTAGTTTGAGATCTTCAATGACTGAATTGTATTTTGAAAGTTCTATAAACAATCTGCAGAATGCCCTTCATTCCTATTCAACTGGGAAATAATAGGATATATAAGTTTGTTAAAAATCAAAGAACACATATCACTAAAATTAGCCGTTTCATTTAGCTTAAAATAAATACGTCATTATGTATTTGCAAAATATCCATGACTTTTATAAAATGTTCCCCTGTTTCAAGCAGTGCTCTTTGAAGTGTAAAGGAGTAGTTTTTATGTTTCTTAGGAGCTCACGCACTATCTCGTTTGACCTTGTAATGTCGTATACTGACTGAGTTTTAAACACTTGAAAGTGGCCGAGCGTTCTCTACAGGCAAGGCGTTAGATGGTTACAAATACATTTTTTCCTGGAATACCATTATGCTACTATTTCTATGTTGGGCTTTATTGCAAATGCTGATTTTGCCTAATACGCGCGCACACAAATACATGAATACGTTTTAGTGCAGAAAGACAAAAATATGTTTTTAAACACTAAACACTTAATAATTACTGAATTTCCACCCTGTACATTAAAACATGTCCATATGGTAAAGACCACTCTCCAGTAAACCGAAGAAGCAATATAAACTGTAACGATTGACGACGGCACTTGCACATAGCTGGTTTCCTTCTTCTTCTTCTACGCAGCGTTTTGTGTTTGATAAGTAGATGTTTTAAAGAAATTTTTCCCAACTTGTGCTTTGCGGTGCCCTGAGGTCTCCTCAAGCGCATCCAAGGGGCTTCGCGGCCGCTTCAGGAAAATGAAATGAAAGAAAAATAATATGTGTTAAAGAATAAAAACAAAAAGTAAAATAAAAGTAAGTAAATTAGAAATTACATTTTGAGGGATCACTATCAAACTGAATTTTGTGTCACTTTTAAACTACACTCTGGATATCACCATTAGCTCAGACCTAAGGTGTTCCACCATAGAAAGCGATTCTGAAAATGGATCCCATGTCTTAGGGTTTTGACGTTAACTTTAAAATATGAATGCTAAAAATTAATGTTGCTGGCGCCGGAAGCATAAACATCTTGTATCTCAGGGAGGATGACCAGAACTCGAAAAATGTTAGCACTATCAAAGAGACTTTTTTTAATTTATGTCCTTAAGGTCACTTTAACCATTTTGGTCTAATTGTGACCGATTTAGGTTCAGTATAACAATATTAAAAAGCATTTCTTACAATGATTTTACAAAAACATAACAATTCACATTGAAAATAACGATAGTCTTACAATTAGTTATTACACATTTATTATAACAATGGTTTACAAGAACAATTAATACACAATGAATATTACAGAAATGTTAAAATGACAATTTTTATGATTAAAAACAACAACCACAATTTCTTAATAATTTTTATTAAATATCGTTACATAATTCACTTGAAAGTTGATAATATTTCGACAGTGAGAGGGTTCATTCAGTGCTGCATGAAGGTTTATTGGTATACCAAATTGCTTTCTCTGCTGTTGAAACTTTGATCATCTCAGTATAATATGATCTACTGTTAGTGCTGTTTGACACTTATCGCAGGGGGGTTGAGGACTTCGGTTTAAAGGTTAGGAGTGTGTAACTCTGGTGTGTCCAATTCGTAGGCGGGTTATTGTAATTTGGTCTCTACGTTTGAGGTTTTAAATTGGATACTCTGCAGTAGAAATCTGGCGCACATTGTGAAGTTTACTGTTGTTTTGTAACCAACTATTCCACCACTGAGTTTTTATTTCTCTTGAAGTGAGTAACTGCATGTAGTAGGGTGTAGCTATGGTGGAGTCCTGTGTAGGTAGACATATTGATTCCTTTGCAGCAGTGTCCGCTTTTTAATTTCCTATAATTTTATGATGAGAAGGTGCCCATATAGCAATAATGCACATTTTGTTCAGGGTAGATAGGTTGACGTAAAGTGAATGTATGTCTTGGGCGATGCTATTCGTAGAGTAAACGTTTTGGAGGGATTTTAAAGCAGACAGGAAGTCACTGTTGATAAGGTAGGTATGATAATGTAGTGCTATCAATATATATTCAGGTGCCTTTTTAATGACAGATAATTCACAGCTGAAGACTGAAAAAAGCGACGGTAATTTGTACTGGAAACTCTTATTACTGCACACTAAAGGGCAACCATTACCTTCTTCACTTTTGGAGCCATCGGTGCAAATGTGGAAGCTATTTGGATATTTACTAATTTTTTCTTTAAATAACTGTTTATAAATTAATCAGCTGATATTTACTTTTTGTGTGTTCATTTAGCTTCATATCAATTAGTGGTAATTTATTTCTCCAAGGCGATCCATTCGATGTTCCTTGTCTTGAGGTTATAGAAGGTATTGTCATATTTAATTTCTTTAAATATCTGTGTATTCTAGTGTGGAATGATGAGGAATGTGTCTGTCGTATAGGAAAATAGCCTTGAAGATATTTTGGGAAAATATATGGATGCATCCTGGAGTCGGCTATTGCTGTTATCTTGAGGGCATATATGATACTAAGTTGTTTTCTGCGATATTCTAGTGGAATTTCATTAGATTCAATCAGCATACTGCTTACAGGACTGGTACGTAGAGCACCTAATGCAATCCGAATGGCAGAATTTTGAATGACATTAAGAATTTTCAGGTAGGAGGGTCTGGCAGAACTGTACATTATGGAACCGTAATCCAACTTTGAGCGAATGATGATTCTATATGTAGACATCAGCACATAGGAGACGGCTTCCTGTTAAGTGCCGCCAAAACTTTTAAAAATATAGTCTTCTTTGAAAGTCATTTTTCAGATTTAGTAATTGAGTCTGCCGTTTTTTTTTTTTTAACATAAGTTCAAGTATCTTTAAATTATCTACTGTCTCAATTTTTTTGTCTTTGAATTTTAGTTCCGGAGTATGGTTGTGTTTGTAATGTACATTTTGTCTTAGATGGAGATATTTGAAAGCCAGTTTCTGTACACCATTGCTGAATGTTCTGAAGTGATTCTTGAAGGCAATATAGTTGTAGTGGTTTTTCCTTTACAATAAATAATTAAATCATCTGCAAATAAGCTAAATTTAACTGGTGGTCTAATTTCTGAAACAATGTTATTTATAGGTATTAAAAACAAAGTGACGCTTAATACAGAACCTTGAGCTTTGCCATTTGGCATAGACTTTTTTTGATAAAATGCCGTTAGCTATTACTTGGCCTTTGCGATGCTGTAAGAAGCTATAGGTAAATCTAAGCATGTTTCCTGATATTTTTTGTTGTATTAAGATGCTTAGCACGTATTCTCGCCGTACCATATCGTAGGCTTTATGAATATCCAAACTAACTGCAATTACATGTACCTTGTTGTGGAAAGCATCCAATATATCTGACTGTAGAGTTATTAGGTTATCGTTTGTCTAAAGACATGTTGAGTTTCTGTGAAGAAATTATTTCTCTCCAGAATCCATCTTAGTCGCTTATTAATTATTTTGTCCATTAGTTTGGATAATGTTGATGCCATGGTAATGGGTCTGTAATTTTGTGAGAGTGAAGAGGTTTATTAGGCTTAGCAATTGCAATTATTAGTTTGTCATACCATTGAGTAGGAAAGGAGCGCTATGCCAAAATATGGTTAAATTCTGATAGCATACTCCTGTGCCTTTGGAGGAAGTTGTTGTAGGAATGAGTAGGGAATATTATCTGGTCCAGGACTAGAGTTTTTACATTGGTAAAGAGCATCTTGTAATTCACTTAAAGCCAATTCTTTATTATAACTTTCAGAGTTGTTCTGTAGGAAGTCAGAGATGTTAAATTAAGGAACTTTGCTTTTGTTTTCTAAAAACTCTTTTTTCATAATTAGCGTTATTGGATATTTCTACAAATTTCTCAGCTAAGGTGTCAGCAATATCTTGTGGAGAAGTTACCTTAATATTGTTATTCTGGTCGTGTAACATATTAATTCATTTGCTACGTTTAATGCCTCTAACTTGCTTTTTTCACTCCCATACTATTTGAATTGGGGCCTGATAAGACGGTGAAGATATAAATGACAGCCACGAGGACTTTTTGCTTTCTTTAATAGTGCGTCTAGCTAAGCTCGTAATTTTTAAAAAAGCATTTTGTTTTCTGGACTTGGGTGGCGCTTGTGCTTATAATAGGCTATACTTTTATTTTTGATTGCTTTTTTGTAGGGTTGATTCCGCCAAGGAATATTTTTATTGTTATGGTTAACGTTTACAATAGGAATGCTTGATTTCGCACTGTTTCATATGGTGTCAGTGAAATTAGTTATTATTTCACTTGCTGTAAATTCAGGGAATCTTTCAGTGGAATTAATGAAGTGATAACTTTATCCTTAGAATGTTTAAATTCGTTCCAGTTTGCGGACGCAGGTGTGGTAATACGGGTGCGGTAATTCTTGATATCTGATCAATATGTAAAATAATTGGAAAGTGGTCACTTCCTATTGGGTTATCATAGACATACCAGGTAAATAGTGAAGCAAGGCTAGGAGAACAAAGAGTAAGATCTATGTTGCTGTAAGTTCTGTGAGTAATATTATAACGTGTAGGATTGTCAGAATTTAGTAGGATCAAATCGTGTTTTTCGATTAAAGATTCCACTATTGTACCTCTTTGATTGGTATGTGAACTACCCAAAAGAGTGTTATGCGAGTTGAATAATAAATGGCTTTGGTAGCTGTACTATTAGTTCTGTTAGGTCCTGTAATTTAATATTTTGGCTGGAAGATAAACATTGCATATGTATTAATAGGCGTTAAGACTGTCACTGCAACAACTTCTAATCCAGATGTAGGGCGAGTTTACGATGCGCAATACTATAGTGTATATAGGTGGCCACGCCTCCACTTCCTTGTACTACAGAGGTACGATATTTATGATATGCTGTGTATTGTTTAATGTTAGCTACATACTGGTTTTGGAAGTTAGTTTCTTGCAAACAGATAAGAAGAGGTTGGTGTATGTGGGTTGCATACTGCAAATATTCATACTGGAGTCGAAATACATTTATAATCCATTGGATCAAAAATGACCGGGTATTAAATGGATTAGTTACTGCCATCTGTTAGTGTAGTAGAATTGCAAGCGTCTTCAGCATATGCTCACCATTTTGTTTTTAAGAATGTTTTTGTCTTTTAATAGACAGTAATGTGCATCCAAAAATTCTATCAGGACTGAACATCTGTATTTTCTAAATATTCCAGCGCAACAGCTACTGGATTCGGATTTCCTTTAGTTCTCCCTAAGAGACTTTTGAGTTGCGTATAGTTTAGTAGATGTTTGTTTTGAGTGCCAGATAAACTTTCTTTTAGTGAAGTAAATTGTGAATCTAGATCGCGATTATTCTGTATTTTCAGTTGGGGCTCAGTTTTCGGTGGTTTAGCTTGTTCTGGTTTATTATGGTTTACAGTTTCCGGACTCGCAATTGTTTTTGTTACTGGTTGTTCTTTCATATTGACAATGGCCGAGTCATAGGAAGTACAGAGTAGACGTTTCGTTGGTTTTAGTGCGAGTGTAGCCACCTTTTCTGAAATAACTGGTTTTAATGGTGGGAATTCAGTAGTATGTGTGCGGTGATCAGGTTTGGTTTTTGGTTCAGAACGTTGTTCGTCTTCGTGTTTACAGTCTTTTACTACATGGCTTGGTTGTTTACATATGAAACATGACGTCAAGTAAGTCGTACCATCATATTCCACGTGCATGGACTCTGGGATTTTGTCTAAGTCATCTGGATACACATAAACTTGTCTTCTAAAACTTAGAATATGGGCAAACCCTGGTTCTGACATCCCCGCTCTATGAAACGTTATAGTTCATCCCAAACGAATATTTAGAGCTTGTATTTCACGCTCCAGCACATAGTGAGGAATTACGGGGCACACATTTGAAATTATTACTCTGAAATTTTGTTAACAATGGTTTTATTTCCAATATTTATTTTAGTTTTATTGCTGTAGTATTTCCTTGTTTGCTAGATAGAGGCAGATACGCTTTCTGGCAATTCTGGCAAGCTTAATTAGCTTACCAATATTATCTGTTTACCCTCCTCTTATGTAGGACTTACACCCCCAGGACTTACAGTCGGGTGCCTGGGGTCAGAAGCCCGTCGAGGAGCAGACACTCATGGATCCAGGATGGGTGATCAGTCCGATGCCTGGTATGGGATGAAGGAAGTGGATGAAGCGAAATGATGGAGAAGCTGGTGGAATGAATGGCGGGGAAAACCGGAGAACCCGCCCAGACGCCACTTCGTCCACCACAAATCCCACATGCAGGTCCCTGGGATTGAACCCGGTCCGCCTCGGTGGGAGGCGAGCGGCCTAACCACTCGGCCACGGTGCCGCCCAGCTTACCAATAGCAAATGCATATTCCTTTAGTGTGAGTCCATCCACAGAATCCAGGACGATAGCTTGTTCTTTTGTAGAGAAGACATCCTGCGTAACAGTGGCATAGCTTCTAGACGATTGGGATCCATTTGGTTGTATTTCCGAAATGGTGGTCCCTTTTTCAGAGGTCATTTCAATGTAAATATTGGTTTTGTTGCTTCGTTTGGATAGGTTAGGTACGTATGTAGGACTTTAGTTCCCTGGTCGTACTTAATTGAGCAGTTTTAGATTAGTTAGTGCACTGAAAATAACTTACAGTGATACAAAATGAATTAAAACACTCCTGTAGATCTCTTGTATGCAATTTTAGCTACTAATTGCTCAATAAATAATTAAAATAGGCATAGGAACATGCGGAACCTTTCTACAGAAACCATGACCTGCAGAGGGATTTGTTTATATGTATAGTGGATTTTATCGTCACATTGATAGTACTTAGCGAAAACTGACGTATTTGGAGGCTATGAATATATATTCTTCTGATTCATGTATTCCATAGATCGCAACAATTATGTTTGTTTCTCTAATCGAAACAAAATTCCACCAAAGATTCAATACCCGTTTATATATGCTTACTGTTTGTACGCAGCGAATACCGAAACAAATAAAATCAATATACTTACTTCGATTACATACAGTACCTTCGCTTTATTCCAAGGCCACAACCGCCTTATATTCATATCGACTGAGACGGCAGTGACCTCGGCATTGTGCCAATGCGCAGAAACGGGGTAAGACCGCTTGAACAGCGTATTTTTAGGTATAATATGTACGTGAAAACTGAATCATGTAGACAGGTATGTAGACAATTTCAGCAGCAATTTCCTGGTTATCCAGTTCCGCGTAGAGACAGTGTGAGATTTTTGTCAATAAATTTAGAATAACGGGATCGTTAAATGCTAAAAAATAACGTTTATAGGACCATTCCCCACACCTAATAGAACTTAAGGACGATATAAAAGGACAATTAATGAACATTACGCAAGAAGTGCTTATGCGTGCGAATGGTAATTTCATGCCATATTATGTTAACATACGTAAGTACCGCGGGAGTTACGGAACGGAAAACCGCACAGTGTAGTTGACTGTGTGCGGAGCACGCATTCGCGCGATCCGCGGCCTTGGCATAAAATTAAGTTAATGTATCTTAATGATTATCCTCCTCCAAACATGGCACGTTATTCAACAACTCTCCTTGATATTTACAATATGCGCCAGATTTTCATGTCAATGATTAATTAATGCAAAAGGGATCAACTAATTCTTTATTTCCTTATAAATGTATTATTAGCGAATGGTATTGCTCAGCGATCTTACAATCAGAGATAATAGTTTCCGACATATGCGTTTATAAGGATGATGTTAGTTGTCAAGGGATCGTACTGAAGTTACTCGTCCGGCGTTTGCGATCGCAATCTTATATTAGTTGTCCAGGGTCTGCTATTCAAATTATATATTTGCTTCTGTTAGCACATCTGTGTATAATATAGACACGTGTGTGACCTTACTCGTCGTATTAATATATTGTTACGATGCATGGGTAGTAATTGTTATTATTTTATAATTATTTACACGCTCAAAAGGTTTCTGAATTACAAGCCATGGGATTAAAAATTGTTCCATGTGGCAATGTAAGTTTAGAACCTGTTGGTTGCTATTTGCAGCGTAAGGATTCATTCAACTTAGAAACGTTGAACGAATCCTGATGATTTGTGTCAGGGCAATTGTCCAAGGAGTAATGTACTATTTACTTAACAGGACAGTCCTTTTAAAAACCCTTGTTTTTTGTGTAGCTGGGTGGAATACCGGGGCGGTACTGCAGAAATCCACGACGGTCTGATTCCTGAAAATGATTACGTAAATATAACGTAAAAACCAACACGAACGGCACTATACATCGGACATCTGCTTTGCTTAAAGTAAGCATGCCATCTTGTTAAGTCTTTGTACCCCCTTAGACGACCATGTATTGAAATATAGCTTCTATAATAAATTCTTTATTTATATAGACGTGTGGGTCATTATGTAAATGTTAAGGACCATACTGGTCATTGCGACACCTTCCACTCTTACATGTATGTTAGATGCTAGGCAATCTTAAGGACCTGCCCTTAGTCCGAGACTTCCTTCTTGTGCGAGTCACTACCCAGTGAGTGGAGACGCGCGGTCTCCTGCCACATGTGAGTTGGTTACCCTTTTAAGTTCCCTCTGAGCTAGCTTTCCGTTATCCATGACGTGTCGGAGGTGCCAGTTGGTTTAGGTCCTTTCCCTCTGCACCTTGTCGCAGTTCTCAATTACTTGTGTTAACTTATTTGTTGAGCGCTTATTGTTTAGTTATTTTTAAATTTGGGCTCTTTGTCCTTCGACTAGCTATTGTAACTCAGTCGAGCACGTATCTCTAAGCAGGGTGTAAACGGAAAGGAGTTGTTGTTACAAGATAACGCTGATGAAAAACATCTGAATTTAGACTTTTATTGCCCTCACGCTTAATTAATAATTGACATATTTAATCTTTATACACGCCTGGCTGAAACTGTGATATTTCTGAATGTAAATACAGTCGTTTTAGTTGCCGCGCACCAATTACTTCGCGTATACTTTACATTTTTGTAACTAACTCTGCGATGTGCACCTCGTGAGAGATTCTTAAGAACTGTGTGACACTTCCTTATGGCTCGAGAATATATACTCCTTCACCTTGAATTGCCTAAACATTATAATATAGCTGCTATTGGTTACCAAATAGCGACAACTTTAGTGTCTCTTTTGGTCAGCCAATCACCACTACTGACATATG
This sequence comes from Deroplatys truncata, assembly GCA_030765065.1. Taxonomy (NCBI): domain Eukaryota; kingdom Metazoa; phylum Arthropoda; class Insecta; order Mantodea; family Mantidae; genus Deroplatys; species Deroplatys truncata. The sequence continues at coordinate 190,288,440 of CM060981.1, forward strand.
TGCTCTAGGGAAGATATTTATTCCCTCAAGTTCTAAAAGGACACGTTACCCTGAGCTTAATTTCGGCTTTCTCTTCTTAGTAACAAACAACTCACACCCTCGGTTTATTTTTACCCACTTCTATTGTCAGTTTCATTTAGGCCGTGCAAACTTATTTCCCAAGTCTAACAAATATCTAAAAGCATGTACATACAATAATATTAATTTACACTATAATCACTCTGGCATTCACAGCATGTTGTGATATAAAATATTGCCTCAACCTCTACATCCCATTCTTAATTCCCAGCGCGACAACTGGTATTGTGGCATGAGTCTTGAGCGCCAACCCTCTCCTTCAACCCCATACATATCCCTCCTATTTTAGCCGTAACAATATGAGAAAGAAAATAAGAATTCATGACAGGATAGCCAATATTTGTAAGAATATTGTGCAAGTTTCTGGCTGGAATAAATCGTAGCATTTGAAATATACCTACTAATATTCTTGTTTATGTATCCTTCACTTCTTTATATATGAATACAATTCATACAATTCGAAACAAAAACTAATAATCTGCTTTAAGTTATAATTCATGCCAAATGGTTAACACAGTCCTAGCTATATTGTTTAGAGTAACGGTGGTAACTTTGAACATTTTAGCAATAGAATTCAATAAAATAAGATCTCGCCTATTTCCTCACTGTAATAGCCTCCCAATATAATTATTACTACAGGCAATATTTCCTGGAATCAAACAGAGATAGCTGGGGAACGAAGAGATGTTAACAAAATAGTGACGCAGTGCACGAGGTAGATGTTCCTTCTCTCTTACCTTTCTGGATAAATACCGGCAATTTTCTGGAAAAGATACCGATTCCACTTACTACTTCTGTTTAAAAGAAATCGCAGTCATCAAATTACTGCACCGATCCCTCAGACTACTTAAAAACCCGTTTTAGCTAAAGAGCTCCCATTTTATTTCTGAGAAATGATATACCGGTGGAAGGGAGATGATTTTATTTGTAAGGAAGAATGAAAGCTTCTAATGCAATTTTAGTCTCCTTGCGCTTACATCAGAAGAAAACATTTTCCCCCACATTGCATTGCATTATAATTCAAGCACGGAAATAGTAAGGGAAGTCGTGATGAAATATACGATAGAAGAGTAACTAATCTATATATTTATCTCCACCTTCTTCCTTAAGGTTCTCCTTAGCTGTAACCCCCAATTGTTGTACACATCGAACAGAGCAGCATAATAACTGACCACACACACACACACACACACACACACACACATATATATTTCAGGCTGTTATAGCTCTTGTATCTGTTACGCATCGTATCTTAGGCATGCATATTGTTGGCAAAACTTTTCGGAGTTTTTATTTACCTTTACTGGATGCTAAAAAATGAGAAAACTTTAATTTTAGTCTAGTTTCATAAATATTTTAATGAAGTGATCTCCATCGTTTTGTTTCATTCCTTTAATTATTAAATAAGCATACTCATTTTACTTTGTTTATTCTCAAAGAAAGATTCGATAAGCACCTGTGGTGTTTTTACCTGGTATTTATGAAGTGCTAACCATAATTGATTTTATATAAATAGTATATAAACAACTAAGGGATTAAAACTTGAACTGAAACATTTATGTTATTTTATTGTTTCAGAAAAATGTGTTTTGATCTTAGCTCAGTTCATTAAATACAAAAACGATTTGCTGAAAATAAACGAAATAACTCCCTTGGTAATTAAAGGCTGATTTCAAGATTAATATGAACATAATACAACAATAACTTCCCACTGATATCGAAAACACAGATCTCATTCTACGAGTAGCTTGCGACGGACCTGGCCTTACCCGCCATGTGTTACTTACCCATTCATCAGCAAAGTAAAAGGCGTTGCTGTCAGACACTGTCAGACGTAGTTTTGCAAATATATTAAAGATAGCCAGCAGATGGTCTCAAACCTTTTTTCAATGAGTGAATCAATAGGTACTCCTGGTTTAATACATCTACATCCATACCATCTAGCATATTCCACAAGTTAATAATTTTGCAGTCATTTTATTGGAACTCTGCTCCCTTCCTTAGCCACACTGAATGCGTAAACCAATGTTTACAAAACGCGACCATCTTTCTAAACGCAATCATCTCATTTATACCAAACAGCCTGACGCCAAGCTAGAAGCCTTCTTTCGCTCCCTCTTACAAAAACGTTGTTATCGGTTCACTTACGTTTTAAACTAAATAAAAACTATAGGCACGTTGGTTAATGCAAAGAATATATCTGGAAAAATTATCTATCAACAGCAATTTTGTTATTCACAAACTCACTGCTTTAGTAATGCTCAAAAACCATCTGCCTAAACTCTCTCTTACTCAGCGGCGGATAAAGGGATTTTTCTCCTGAACGATTTTTCCTCCTGACAAGCCACTTTCTTGACATTCCTCCATACACATTGCATTCTCTTAAATATAAAGTAGGTTTATTTTAGAAGGGAGTAGTTGTATTGTAGTTCGACTGTTGGGGAGCCCAACTTGAAGTAGTTACAACCACGTATGGTACAATTTTGAAGGAGGTTACAACCACGTACGGTACAAAATTCCTGTGGCCTTCGCCCCAATGCTTAAGAATCAACTTTATATTTTGATGTTTCTTTTGTATTATATATTTAGGTTTGCCTCGGCTGCGTCAGTATTGATTTGTAGAAACATGTATCTATGAACAAGGTGTGGTGCGGCTGAAGAATGTAGGCTTACACAATTATAATTTTTACTTCACTCCTTTTTATTAATTCTTGACACGATTAAATAACACTTCACTGATGTGTAGAACTGTGAGATTATTTATTAATTACTTGCACTTTTTAAACATGTAAACTTTATAATACCCTCGTCGTAATGAATTTTTGTCTCGCACTGGATACGTATTAAATTTCTCGAGGACGCGTTTCCCGTCCAGTTAGGAACGCTGTCTACTAGCAACTGAACTGATTTCTACCGCCTGAATTTGTAAATTTTTGTATTTCAAACCCCTGATTGGCCATCCTAATCCAATAGAATACCTTTATTTAACTTTCAGGTTTTTCTGGTTGTTGATTGTCTATTTATAATCTGTCTTAAAAATTACATTATTGTTGCTCCAAGAATTACTAGTAGTATTATTAAACTTACCAATTCATTATTGCCTCAAGGTTATCTCATTGTTACCTCATTATTAGCAACTATTCTCACAGCTGCAACATTATTAAATTACATAATACATTCACATAACGTTATTAAACATGTACATAATAATATAAACATATACAAGAACTGTAATATACACTTTTTATATATTTTTCTATACACATATTGTTTTAAGGCGGGCTTTTATTAATTTATATATTATATAATTAGATTAACATCATTTAAGTGTAAAAAAATACTGCCTCAAATACTTATAGGCACATATTACAGAATCACAAATTATATGCCGATATAACCTCCTATGCCCTTTCCCTGCAATATATATTTAAAACTACCCGTTTCTCTACTTTTCACATTCACTTAATCTTTTTGAATCAATACTGCCATAAGAAGCAATGCATTATTTCTCTTTTTGTACTCTCTTATTATATATACCTCTGCCCATTGCAACTCATATAATTCCTTATAGTGTATTATAGTATTCACAGAAAATGGTGTTATTGTACTCTTAAGTTGCTCATGATAGATTATTTATAGGGAGATAATTTCAAATTGGCAATTTGAACTTGATTACATGTAAAAAAGTGAAGACAAAAAGTGTTGCTCGCACATTAGTTCAACCTGGGTGTAGCAACGAATTCTTTGAAAACGGGTTAAATTATGGAAAATATTGTTTGACACAAATTGTATATTACAGTTTTTATTGTTGTGTTGTAAGACATATACGTGTATGCCAAATATACCAGGTACAATTATTTATCTGTTGTACAAAGTTATAGAGCAAAATCATTTATAACCCAGAGGTTTTCAGAGGCAATTCATAAAGAAATCGATATATACGTAACTGTAATAAATAAAGCTAGTTTTAAGAAAAATAAACTTTAAATTTAAAGGATAGTTTGGGGTTGGCAACATCTTTAGAACACCTTGGCTTTGGCAGGTTTAAACACTGACTGATTCGAATATGAAACTAGATATTTAACCGACCTTTCTGTTCAGAGGTATACATACATATATATCCCCCACAAACATACTATTTTATAACCTTTTCTGTACTGTTCAGAGGATCAAAATGACCATATTTGCGATGAAATCTCGATATCGAATCTTTGTTTGGAAAGCATAATTATCATTCTACCTCCTGTAGCGAAGGGGTAGAGAAGGTAAAAATGTGCAATATGTAATTCATATACATGTAGACATTTAATATTCAGAAAGGAGGAATGTCTTAAACCAAATCCAAGGGTTGCACTTAAGTTTCAAAGTAGCCCGCAAAAATGCTCTTTCAGGATTATCATAAGCTTACCCTATGAGTTTCTGCTTAATCTGGTCCACAGTCGACGAATTTCCTCTTTTCAACAGAGAAAAACCATACGTCATAAAAAGCTAAATATAATCCTTGGGACTCAAAGAAACTTGGATATGTAATGCCTTTCATAGGATAAACAAATAAATAAATAAATAAATAAAGTACTGTCCAAGATACGAAGAACGCGCTAAAACTCGCTTGTGGCCGTGGAGGTTCTACGGTATGACAGAGTCAGGCCGGTACCCCTCAGGAGAGCATTAAGGTTTGTTCAAAAGAGTAGCTGCTTAGCTACAGAGCATGGGAGCTGTACTGCATACACGAAAATGGCTGGATAATTTATGAATGTAACTCGTGCAGCGATCTCCTCACTCTTAATGCTTACATTCGCTTCTTCATCAACAAATGAATACCCTATAGGCAATTTGGTTATGCCCTTAATACTCAGTTTCCTGAAAGTTTACTCAATGTTACGAAATACTGAGTGTTAATAAATATGTCATTGGTTTAAAAAGAACATATTTTTAGTAAATCATTTTTAATTTACAATATTTTAGGCACAAATAAACACATATTTAGTTAACAATATGTATTTGCACCGACATGCTTCAACATTTCATACAAACCAAAATCAGGAAAGGCCATGAAAAAAAAAACTTCGAAAAGCAGATGAAATATACTTATAATGGAATCCGCAACTGGCTTGGTTGTATGCAGGATCCTTGTTTCAGTTTTTGCCTGGGGTGGATAAGGCTGCATGAACGAGTTTCTAGAATCTTCATGTGAATTTCAACGTTATATTTAATCTAAAAGAAAACGTTCTATTATTTAATAAATATGAAATATTTGTATTAAAACTATTGTGATTATCTTTCTTTTGACAGAGAAATTTAACCAGTAGTCTGATTATTTCTCACAACTTAAGGGGGTTCTCCCCTACCACCGTAAATGACGCTGCTGGTTGTATGGTTCCTTACATCATCTTGTATCTACACGACCTTTCTAGGCGCGTTAAACCATTTTTGCCATTAATGGCAGTATTATGTACTGCAATATATGTATCCTTTTGAATGTATATGCAGTTTTATTTTCAGAAACTGTACTAAACATGCATCACCGTACTTTCCCTGTTTTAACCACACAATGTATAAATTTTGGTTCCAAATAACGAAGTGTTAACATTTATTAATTGCAATTATTAATTATAGTGCATTAATTGAAATACTTAAAATAGCTGTATTTAATCATTTTAATTACTCTTAAGAGGTAAAAGCATGAGAATATGTATGATCCTTATGCACAGTATGTGAATCCATTTTCAAGCATACGTATACCATCCCATGAGACAATTATTGCATTTCTCTGAATCCAATTATATTTATAACTATATCATAAAAAGTGAAGTAATAAAGGAAATTCACACATATACGATATCGATTATGCTTCGTAAACTGAATGGTTTTAAAAGTCAATGAATATCTAACTAAAAATAGGCAGTTAATTCATGCATTTCTTTGCAGAATTGATAAAAGCTCTATATTTTTTGTTTTGGGTAAGATAATAAGTAAAATAAATGCAGCATAAAAGCTGTTTATTCTGCAAATAATATAAAAGACCAATAAAAGTCATCTTAGAAGTAGTCATAGTATCATATTAATTCATTTAGAAACAGGTTTGTATGTAACAAAGATGTACACATCGTAGGAAGGAATATCACTGTAAAACAATTTCAGAAAAATAACTATTTGAAGGTTACTTTTAGGCAGGAAAGGATGTTACAGTAGAAGTAAATTTAAGAGCTTCAGGACGTTACGACGAAAATTTCATTAACTTTCTAAGTGTGAAATTACACGTTGGTTATAAGAGATAGAGAAACTTATTATAAATCATAGCAACTTCTTCAGTTCGCCACGAACTGAGATACCAGAGATACTTTATACTAATATTCCAACGGGCTTACTTCAAATAGTGTCATAAACGAAAAGTAATTATTTCAGCACATGTTAAGAGAGCACGTAACTATGTTCTAAGGTGATTAACAAACATGCGGAGCTCTAACTAAAATCCCTATTATAAGAATAATATAATGAATTTGTTCTATTGCTACATTCTTTCTCTCATAAGTAAACAGCAGTAATCTTTCACTGTACCGGGATCATTGTAACTTTAGTATATGTATATGTGCTTATGAAACTGATCAGGCTTCACTAGTATTGTCAGCACAATTCGTAAATCTAAAGATAAATGAAGTTCTTAGAGGGAAACGTAAATGTTGAAACGCATTTGATAACAGTATTTCCACACCAAAATCTTGAAGCCACTGGACAAATACCATCACAAACATTTAGTTCTAACTTTTAATTAGAAAAATTAATTTGTCAAACATACCTTCCAAGGAAACAAATACATTTCCGTTTTAATTTTGAGCTTAATAGTATTTATTCTTTAAACATGTATGAACAAAGAAGAAAATATTCCGATTAAACCATAGTAATTCCTCAAGGATGTTCTTCCGAGAACAAATTTCTCTGGAAGATCTCTTTGTTCGTAGAATGTTTCTTTATTTGATTAGTTTAAAATAGGTTCAACGAGAAAATCCCACGGAATGAAAACTTTTGCGTTCTTAGAACTAACAGTTTGTATACTGAAGACCTATACAAGGCGTAAAGTAATTTGGGAACTCTAGAGATTCCTTACTGAAGCAGGATTTTCACTAAGAATATGATTAAAATATTTTCAGCAAAAATAAAAAAGAAACTTAATTCAGCAATAATTTGTATTGAAATTAGATTCCACTAAGTTTAACTGTTATTTAATTATTCTTTTATCATGAAAGCCCATTGATGTTTTGCGTAGGCATTAGTTTTTAAATATATCATTTTGTACGCGACGAATATAATTTGTACATTTAAAATCAAGAAGATTACTAATTTAGTCTTTGCAACTGTGGAAAAATCTATTTGACGATATTCATAATCAACTTCTCTCTATTGCTCATTATGACATCTTGCAACCACACGATATATTTATGTGAAGAGAATGATGTATTTTCATTAATAGCAACCTTGTATACTGGAATAAATATATTCTAACTATAATTATTGTGTAAAACTGATCATTTTAAAGCTGCTCGAACTCTTATATCCGAATATTTCTTTGATACAATCGCAAGCAAAATAACCAGCCGGTGCCTTTGGTTTACATAAGCATTTTTCTGTTTTCAGTGTTGGCAGGAACTCCTTATAGGCTTCATTGCACACCAGTCCTGGATGAGCCTATTTATATTATTGCTTTGAATTCAAGTCCAACACACACGCACCACAAAACCTATCAACAAAGGTCAAGCGTAGATGAGCGGCGCAAGGGGAAAAGTACCGAGTGGCTAGAAGGCATGCTTTGCAATGACGGTCCACGCTAGCCCCTGAATGAGTCCTTCTCGTGTTGGTGCAATGTCAAAAGTCTGGCACTCAAACAACCTGTAAATACAGGCCGGTTTCAAGCTCAGGATTGAAGGAAAGGGGGAGTAAGAAAAACATTAAGAGGAGTGCTAGAACCAGGTAAGGGGTTGGTGAAGTGGTTTAGTATTTCCTTACCAACATAAACCACTGCGCATTTTACCGGCACGATTCCATGCACTCGACTGTAATTAGAATGAATGACACTTGGAACATATCTACTAATATTTGCTAATTAAGAATGTAGTTTCAATTTACAACCTCATTTAAGACAGGTATCTTAAACAAGTTTCTTATGAATGTGATATAATGCGAAACTATAACTACAACTGTTTGAGCTGCACAAAATATTTATTCAGTAATAAAACTTATTTTACCAGTCATAATAATCGCCAACAATGTTCAAGAATTAGCTCGCATGACCAGTGCTGACTGAGGAGAGATCCCTCCATTTCCGAAAGGCCTACCAGCATTACTCATTCTCGTGGTTGAACTTGGAAGAATCTTAGGAAGCTCACATCTTTCATTTACGTATACTACATTAAACTCTTCTGCAACTTTCTTCTCTCTTTCAGATTATGAATACTTAATTCACCCCTTATTTATTCATTTCTTTGGTAATATAAAACACTGTAGCCAGACTTAAGGAATCGCATCTCTAAGTTCTAGCTTTCTCTTTTCTGCTCTTTTTAATATGAAATGTTCAAGGATATATTTCAAATTAGCTATGAATTTTACTTTATGAAGTTTAATTTACATTTATTTTCAAGCTTACTTTTTGTCTTGTTTTATTGTTTCGTATACCTACATAAATGTACTTAATTTAATGGTAATATCTCCGTTCCAATTATAGGAAATATTAAAACAACGTAGTTAAAATTATATATTTGTTCCGTTATTTCATTTTTAGTTGTAGCACATTGCGCGTGGTCCTTTCCTGTACCGGCTATAAATTTGGTAGTTCTTCTAGTTACGTTCAAATCAAAATTATTTAAAATATTCTCTATGATTAGATGGAATTTATAAATTGTTTCTGAATCACTTAATATTACTCGGTCGTACGCGAACAAAACGATACATTTATCTTGTAATATTATATTTTAAAATCTTAAACCATTTTATAATGAAATTTTCAATGTAAATGTTGAAAAGAGCTGAACATAATGCAGTTGAGCTCCCAGTCATTATACAACCTTTGTCAGAATTGGTTGATACAGAGGTTTGCGTAGTGGTATTTCAATGTTGATCAAGCCACTCAAATTGGCCTCATCGTCCCCTGATGTCTTTATCCTCCATTTCTCAGTTGTATCTGAAATTCAATTCAACTCATAAAAGGCATTTGGCAGATGTAAAAACAGGAGTATATATCAGCAGATTAGACATGATAACCATTAATTGAATGCCGGTTAATCGAAAAGTTTAATGTCAATTAGAATTCCGCTCTATATTGCTTACATAGTAAGCATGAACATCTGTGTAGAAATGTTGAAGAAATGCTGCTTCATTCCCTTTAAGTAACATTAGATTTAATTTCTTCTGATTAAAATTCTTCTGCATAACTCAGAAGTTTTCAAGGAGGGGAATCTCACTTCAGCATCTCTTTGATATGCTTAGCCTTTGTTGAAAGAATTTTAGAAACACATACCTATACATTCCATTTTCCCTAGTATTCTCTCTTTGGGTTCTTATGGAATAACAAAACCGAACTGTCTTTAGGAAGACGGGCTTCAGCTCAGAATTGTTCATTTAATTAACGCTTACAAATTCCCTTAAGACTACTTGTGCTTCTGCAAGCGCAGATTTTTTTTCTCTCTCTTCCTCTCCGTTCCGCTTCTCCCGATGCTCTGAGTGTTTTTAAACAAAACCCGACAAGTGGCACTCAGCGCGACTCCAATATTATTCAAATTAAATTGTCAAGCGCGTGCGTTAATCTTCCTGCAGTGCCAGGGTGGCCGACTTCCGTAACGTCCACTTGCTCGTAAATCACGAGAGCGGAACACAAAAAGCGAGACCTGAGAAGTCCTACAGCACGCTTATATTTTACTCCATTAGTATCGCTCCATGTTTTTCGTAAAAACACGGATTGCGAACGTTGCAGTTGAGATATAGCTTTGATAACGCTCTGCCAATCTCTCGCGGACTAATCTCATGTGTGACAGTAGAATGTTGTATGTGGCATGCTGAGTTTGCAACCAGGAAAATATAACAGGGTCCTTCCTCCAATACTAGTTACATTTTTGTGATATATTCCAGTGACCTTATGGAGCAAAAACAGATGCTCTAGGATTACATACACTTATATGTAGATATTAATTCTGATACTGAAATGAAAATAGATACAAATAAAAATACAACTCACTTCTACCACCAACATGAACTATAAAAACCAATGCTGAAACAATAATATAACAGATTCAGTAACGCAGTAATACAGAGCAATGGTCATGTCATTATGATTTATAATTCACAAACTTGGACAATTACAACTCAGGATAAATCCCAGAAACGGGGGTGTACTAATCACCATATCAGACAACACTAGACTTAAAAGAAATTAACACCAGTATAACAAGATACGGAGAAAATTGGAGACATTACCTGAAGCAGAATTACAAGCTAGAGAATGCCAGAAGCACTGTGAATTATCAATTTCAAGAAAGATGATATCCACCAAAGCACAGCAAATGTATGGGCTGAATAAAGCTTTGGAGCGGAAATATTAAGTAGTATACACAGTGCAAAACAAGAAGGATATAACAATATCATTTATTGTATGACATTTTTGTATTTACATTCCACTGGTATTCTAAACTACTCTCAACTCTGGATCTTGTGTGCTTAAAAGACTTAACCTTCTGTTAGTTCAACTGCCTTAAAAGGTTTCTAAGATATTGAAATGAGGCCCAAGATAGCCTAGACACAGCCACTTTTCTGGTTCCTACCTTAATATTAATTTGATTATTAGCAGTTTTCTGTGTGAGTATTTTAAGTGTATCCAAAGCTGAAATTTCGTCCAAACTTTCAAAAAATTAAGAAATTAGCTTTTATATCCAAAACATATTTTGAACCTTTAATGTAAGTTACATCCATGGCTTTTGCTCTCACAGTCCTTTATAGCTTCAACACGTGACCATTTAAATGCCCAAGAGCACACGGCCTAACGACCTGTCTCCAATGACTTTTGTTTCACTTTGATTTTCTTACACTTTTTCGCAATAAAAATGTTCGGCAGGATGTAAGCAACATCGTTCAAACTTTCAGCAGCAACTCAGAGGGAATGAACTAAGAAAACAGGCATGTGGTTTTTGAAACAGTTTTAAATTGCTCATCATATGACATAATTAATTCTATCACTGAGGATACGTTGTTAACAAAGTTATATTTAAAGGTTTAAAGACAACCGTAAGGGTGCAAAAGCTGCTATATATAAGTTTTGTGCAATATAATTAATTTAGACAATTTTGTAGTATTTTTAGTTTTTAAAAATTATGATTTCTCCATTATGTGTAATACATGTATTATTGTAATAAAATTAACATTTGTTTTCTAAAAAACTACTTTGATGTCTAAATACACGTTTAACTGTGGTTGAGCACTTGTGACAAACTTTTGAAAATATTTAGATAAAAGCTGTATTATTTAGATATTTCACCTTGAGCATCCTTAAATGAACTTTCACTCCTTAATCTTTAGGATCTTCTGTACTTATCAGACTTAGTTTCTATAAATTATCAACAACCAACGCCCTTATTTAATATGACATCTTTCTTGTTCAGCATACGCGGAACTTCAACTTAGCATCCAAAATAACCAAAAAGTTCTTTTCGCTACCCCCGAGGAAAGTGAGGCTCCTTTCCATAGTAAAATAAGCAGATATGTAGAAGTAAAATATATCATTGATGCAATTATGAAGTCATTTATGAAAATCTAAAACAAAATATCAATAATGACAACTATGTCTTTCACAGCACACCATAAAGCAAAATATAAGTAACTTCAAAAATAAAAATACAAGAATTATGTATGTTAGAACAGAATAGTATGTTCTATAAAGCTTGTAAGTAAAGCAATACTCAAATTTGCATATTTACATCATTGAAAACGCTCCAGAGAGCTGATTCGAGACTGTACATCTCTCAACATTGCAAAAGGAAATAGTAAAAGAAATGTACCCATATAAAGCGTGATTATATTGATGTATTTCGTATTAAAATCTAAGCATAATCTGAGCAATCTCGACAACCAACTCTAGATTGTATCTATAACGTGAAACGCCTTTTAATAGTGTTTAACGCCCGGTCTTACTATATGTGGCCAAACAAGTGGTGACGCTGTTGATACATGAAATAAAATAATTGGGAAAGGAAATTTGGGAAGAAACTGTTCCACGCCTAAGTTCAGTACCTCCCTTGCATTTGTCAGTTGTAAGGACAGAGAGAAACCTGGATAAAACCTCAGCCAGGAAGGGCAGTCCTGGGAATGTGCTACATATACGAACTCCGCTCGTTAGAGCGTAATTTACGCTTGAGTGCATTTCAGGAGTAGACACCTTCCAATCTTCTGCCCTTTATTGAAGTGGTTCGTAGTTGCTCGTCAAGGCGTTACCTAAACAGTGCACTGGACTTTTCGCTTAACGAAATATGAACGTGTCAGAGCACAGAATACACCAGGAATTTATAATCTCGTGGACCTCCTCTGTCCTACATGACATGTTAAGGTATTGGTCTTATTCCATGTATAAATCGTTGTTTACGGATATTAAACATCGTTCCTGCTTATCGCAAGTAAACGAATGAAACTCAACCAATTTCCATACATGCATACCTCATTTTGGGGCTTCTCTTTCCTCGATTTGTGCCACAGCTTTTTCCAATGGAAAAAAGATGGAAGTGAAATAAGTGTGCAGTTTCAAGGGAATGACATATTGCAATAACAGGAAGAAAAATGTTTATGTAACAGTTTATAATTACATTCATAGTTAATTAATACAAATTTTCAAGTTATATAAACTCTGCAGAAGCCTAGAGATGTGAACAAACAGAGGCGAGGTCTTGTTTTATTCCACTAGATGTAAGAGCTTGAGATTTGTATGTAAACAAACCAGCAGCCTCGCAGGTAAACTTTCGTTTTCTCGGTGTTGTGTATTGGCAATGACTAATGACTATGAATACTCATAATCAAGCTCAGATTATGTAAAGCGATATGTCAAAATACTGATCTAAAGTCCCTTTGCATATGCATACTCCAATTCGTAATACTAAGAACTAGTAAAAGAATAATGTGCTGTATTACATTTTGCCATTTCTCTTACAGCATTATTTTATTATAATTGACAACATCGTTGTTTATTGTCACAATGAATGAAAATATACAATTACTTTTTCATCTAAATACCAAAGTACCTTTAACAACTTCAGATATGTGATCTAACCGAATCACAGCAGACATTCTAAGAGAGCACCGCTTGCTTGTATGTATGCTTCGTATTTATTCTGTCAATTGGGGCGCACTCGCATGAAGATGCTTAAATTATTTATAATATCTTCAGCTGCTTAGAAGACGCGTTCATAAGGTTCCTCCAAAGAGCCTATTTCACCCTTGTAAACTTTACTTTTCATTTCACCCCAGAAGTAAAAGTCCAGCGGAATGAGATCTGGAGATCTTGCGGATCATGATATAGGTCCAAATGTCCAATCCAACAACCAGGAAAGCTTCAGGTTAAATGACAACGTAATGTAATAGTTATGTGAGGTGGTGCACGATAGTGAAGATAGCACATGGTTTTTCTAGTGCACAACGGTACATCCTCCAAAGACTGGGGAAATTATATTTTAAAAATCTATCGTAGTTTGCACCCGACATACGCTATGGAAGAACGAAAGGTCTAATGAGAACGTCTCCGATTATAGCTGCCCAAACAGAACCCAGGAGAACCTGTGTTGAAAATCCCCTTGTTTTATAGCGTATGCATTTTCACAAGCCCACGTATGCATATTGTGAAAGTTTATAATGGCGTTTCGGGTGAAACGATCTTCATCCGTGGTCATGACACACTCTAGCAACGCTGAGTTCTGCGTACAGAACCTCACACGTGGGGGAAATCGTTCAGTGACAAACGCTGTACTCGTGAATATGATAAGGGTACTACTACTACTGTTGCCATGAGGTTGTTGTTCCACTAGATTTAACATTTCTTCCTGTTTGTTCATAATTTCGTTAGGTTGTTGTCAACCACTATTAGGTGAGGCGGTATTTTTAACACTTAAATAACTTCAGTCTAATTACATAACATGTAAATTCAATAACAGCCCGCCTTAAAGCAATGTGTGTATATAAAAATATATAAAAAGTGTATATTACAGTCATTGTATATGTTTATATTATTTTATACATGTAATAATGTTGTGTGAATGTATTACGTAACTTAATAATGTAGGAGCTGTGAGAATTATAGGTTAAAAGATGCTAACAATGAGGTAACAATGAGGTAACCTTGAAGCAATAATGAGTAAGAATGCTTAATAATGATACTAGTCATTCTTGGAGCAACAATAATTTAATTTTTGTGACAGTTTATAAAATAGCAATTAACAACCAGAAAAACGCTGAAGTTAAATAAAAGTATATATTGGATAAGGAATAGCTAATCAGCGTCTTGAAATACAGAAATTTACAAACTTAGGCGGTAGAAATAAAGTCAGTTGCTTGTAGACAGTGCTCATAATTGGACGTGTTGCTTGCAGACAGTGTTCGTAACCGGACGCAAGATGTGTCCTCGAGAAATTTAATACGTATTTTGTGTGAGACTAAAAATAGTTTACGTGTTAAAAAGTACAAGTAATTAATTTAAAAAATCTCACATTGAAGTGTTATTTAAAATCGTGTCAAGAATTAATAAAAGAAGTGAAGTAAAATTATAATCTGTGTAAGCCTACATTCTTCAGTCGCAACACAACCCTGCAAAGAAAAACATGCCTCTAAAAAACTACACACTGACACAGCCGAGGCTAACATAAATATATAATATTTAAAGAAACAGTAAAAAAATTACAAAGTTAATATTTTTTAAACATTTTGGGGCAAAGGCCATCGGAAAATACATTTGGGGCGAAGGCTATCGAAACTTTTTACCATACGTGCGGTTGCAACTACTTCAAGTTCGGCTCCCCAACAGTGGAAATACAATACAACTCTGACTTCAAATTGGCTTTCCATACGAACCAGCAACAAACCGTCATCTCATAGGGCAGTCTGACACCACACATCCTGTGTCGCGAATCCGTTGCCACACTGTAGTGAATGTTTTCGCATTAGACACATTCCTTCTTGGAAAAGACTTCGTGGTAATGTCTCTGGGCTTCACATGAGTTGTACTTCGTTTCGCCATAAGTTAATATAATGTCTAGATAATCTGCGTTGGAATGTTTTGGCCTGTTTGCACTCTACGGCAGCGATAGCTTTAATCTAACACTTACCTACCCCTTTCAACACACATTAACCGAAGTCAAGACATATCTGGCTGACGAACGTCAGATAACAGCGAAAACAGCGTTGCAAAAATGTCGGAAAGGAACAAATTGTTGCTTATGAACCACTCTCGCAATGCAGCTAAAACTCAGGACCATACGCCTCGTACTTATCGAGATAATCGTCACGTAACTTTGTGGAAACAACATTTTTTTTGGTAACTTATGCAAGTAAACGGAATATGTTATTAGACCTTTTGCTTTATTTAACTAAGGGGAAAGCACTGGTGAAAGCCGTGTACTTATTTCACTTCCTCCCGGTATAATAAAATAGAGAGTAAATATGTTTTCAGCAGCTGTTGTTGCAGAGAAAATATTGTATTCTACCCAGAAATTCGATATGCATATCTCCCCAGCCTTTTGACATTTCCTTAAACCGAAATCGTATTTTACGAAAAAAAGTCCATGTGTATGTGTGGGAAAGAGAAAGAGGAGAGAGAGAGAGAGAGAGAGGTGTAAACAGCATAACAGAAAAAACCAAAATTTCGATGAGTACAAAACTTCGTATGTAAGTTCAGCAACTCTAAAGCATTCAACATGAAGATTTTCAAAAACTGTTCTCCACCCTACATTACTCTTTTATAGAAAGCCTTTCACTTTCATCTTTTCAAAAGTGGCTCAAAGAAATTATATAACATAAATTTCATATACTTGAAATTTGAAATTATATAAAATACATAGCTTCAATTATTTGTAAATAGCCCAGTTATGTGTTCTACATTCTCAGTGAATATTATAGATATAGTAGAACCGGATATTCGTAAAATGTAAAGAAAAGCTTACCCAGAAAAACTGCAGATTTCGGTAAAATATACAAGTTTATATCAAATAAAATGTTATGCATTGGCCATTGCTAAGATATCCTATGCTTTGTATTTTTTAAGCGCTAAGTCGCCATTCTTTTGATTCTCTTCATATGATGCAAAGAGATTATAATATTAGTATCAGCATATAGCGACCTGATTTTCAAGAATTTCTCTGTTGTTCTAGTCCCCTGTATGCTATAGTGCAGGCTACAACTAAATGCACATTGAAACCATTTTGGGCAACATTTATAAATTTTTGCAAATGTATGCAGCAAAGGCAGCTTTTTATGCACAGTTTGCAGTATAGTTATGAAAATAAATCTGTAATGGTAACATAATTAACGTTGATTCTAACGCATCACATTTTTTATTCACCTGCGTGTACAGCAGCTGAAAGAGAATCGGGGAACAAAAGGGTTAAAATTGCCATGCTGCCCTTGTTTGCTGCTGCGTCACTGCCGTTTCTTATCATTGTTATGCAGTACCACCGATATAAAAACAAAACCTCAGTTGTACAGCAGATTTCCCTGATCACGGACGGTACGTAGATAAGGATACACCAAACACCTGCTAGTAGATAAGTACTCGTATCTCTGGTGCTGGCTATTTGGGACTGTCTGAGTTATGGTTCAATTTGCAACAAAACAAGAGTGTTTCCATTTGTTGATATTTATAAAAACAAAAACCACACATTGCGGGTTGTAGAGAATTAAAGGAACGATACGCTAAAACTGGTATGCCTAAGATACTCAAGATTCATTAAATAGTGAACAAGTGCAAACGTATATCAGTAGAACAGGTACACGCACCAGAAGAATTTCGGCATTCAGACCAAGTCAAACACTATTGAGCCTTCTGAACCACTGTGAGGAACGGATGTTTTAAGGTATTATGTCCGTCAGGGCCCCCAAGTAAATCTAGGGTCCCCTGACATATCATGATTGTGGGTTCCCAAACACCAAACTCATCAGGTCCCACATTATTATTGCACAAAATAGTAAAGTAAAACGATGGGTAATTGACGTACTGTAGTCTGCAGTGTAGTAATACATGCGATTTTTCAATGAATTCATTTAATACCTAAAAATAACAAGTTAATTACTGAATAATATGTATTAATATTAATGTCAAACACCGATATCTTAGGTGGGTATCTAGAACATTTGTTGCATGGCACGTATTAAAGAAAACCTTGAATGTGATATATCTTCCATGCTGTTAGCATAGTGGCAGTTACAGAATCATCTATAAAATCTGAGAAGCTTAAATCTAATGTTAATTGGTATTCTATTGACAAGACAGATAAATGGTTCAGTTTTTTTTCTCCCAAACTGGATCTCAAATTGTTCTTTATGACAGTTTACTAAAACTTCCCTCCCAGAAGCAGCACTAGATAGCAAAGTGCAAAATAACTTAGAACAATACACAGTTCTCGAAATACTGACTGTGGTTGAATTGAAAGTGCTTTAGTTCATATTTCAGTTTATTGCTCAGAACTTTATGACATTTTGAAGTGAGATTCTTAGTAAAACTATCCAGATAAGCTGATATTTCCTATGTCATGTCAGGAATCAGGTGAAAGTTTTGGCATATAACTTGAACCTCTTTAAAACGAACATCTAATTAGGATATAATATTTACAGTGAGACGATTGAAAATTTTCTTCTTCTTCTACATCACTCTGCACTATACGATTATGTACTTCATCTTCATTCAAAAACACTTCTTTTCCCAGTGTGTAGTTCAGTTGCAAGTCATTTAGCTTTTTCAAGGAAAGTGGGCCATTAGTCCTTCAGTTTCTTCATGTCTTCATTAAGTTTGTTTATATTTTTTCTTTTCCTGCAGTAACTTTATTCCAGCTTTATAAAAGAATACTCAAGAATTATATTTTCAATAATATTTGCCCAAATTAACTAGAAACCAATATTCTTAAATCTAGTGAAATAATAAATTAATCATGTTACTTCTGCTACCGCTTCTTTGGTTAGGTTACAGTCTGTTTTAGCACAATGAAGACTGACATCTGTGGCAATATTTCAGCTAAAGGTTTCACAGCATGTGCTGTTGAACCCATCAAGTTTCTGAAAGTTTGTGAAGTGACATGCTGTGTTCTGAATAAGACTATGCCTTCTCCCGGGACTAGCACTAAAAATTATACACTCATTTGCACAATTGAAAAATGTTACAAACTCTATGACACCTCTGGCAGCATGGACACCTACGAGATTAAGACAGTGAGGAGGACAAGGTAGATAAGTTGCAGACAAATCCCCTTAATGATAGTTTTAGCTCCTTTGATGTGGCCAGACATGTTGGCACCATTGTCATAATATTAACTCGGCAGTCCTCTGTATCAATGTTAGATGCTTGAAGTTTTCTATAATAGCATTTGTTATCTCCTTGGCTTTTTTGTGGAAAGAAGAAAAAACTTTAAGAATGTTTCATACATTTCCCATTCACTTTCCTCTTCAAAATAGAAAACATATCTATTAAAACACTCTGTTCTGTTTTTGATTGATCACTGTTGCATAACACTTTAATGTGAAATACACAGCATTCTCGGTTTCTTGTAGCATGTATTGCATTATTTTGTTTGCACCCCACGAGGAATTCGTCTTGAGCTCTCCAGGATAAAGAATGGACAATTTTTTTATTCTGCAATTGAAAATTCTTCTTTTTTGTACATTTTTACAAGTAAAACATTATTAAATGACATTTCACGTAACACTGGATTCAGATTTTATCGTGTTATGTTTTCCATCTTCACATGAATAGTATATCCTATTCTAAATATTTGTAAATTTTGGTGGCCACTTGCCAGGATCTAAGGGGTCCCAATTGTCTGCCGAAGTAGACTCTTAGTCTGACACTTTAAGTCAATTTCTGTTCTACCTTGGGCTGATGGCAATGATAATAAGGTACTTAGGTACCTGGCATTCAAGATGTGTAACAGGAACATGTTCACCTGCAGTATCTTCTGCTTCTATATTTGATAGGGCTATTTATTTTGAGAAGTGAGTAGATACCGGTTCACATTGTTGGATTTTTTCTTGATATTTTTCTTCTTTTTACCACTTTTCAGCTCTTTTTAGCACCTGATTTTGATAAAATTTAGCGAATTAATTAAATATATGTGGTACCTATTTAACTACTCCGTAAGCAATTATAACTGCACTGAATTCATTTTAAATTTATTCATAATACCACAGACTGCACTAGCCACTTTTATATTGAAAAACTTACAAACAATTCACTGCCTTTAACCCGCCGACAATAATGAACTTCAACGATACCGGACAGCGGTTACGTCTATTCTTGCTGGTAGCATGCGCGCTTGTCGTTGTTGCTGACAATCAAACTTAAGAAATTGACAGTGTACTTAACTATTCTATTGCCAGATTAAAGCATGCAGATTGAAATGAAAATCACCGCTGCCGAAAGCACAAACTAATGTGCGTAAGGCAACGCTTGCACGGTAACCGCGTCAGTCTGGAAACAAAATAGAATAAATTTCGAAACAAGTTTAACAAGAGTTTAGCACATCTATTCCCTAAAGATCATGTCTAGTTTTTTTTATTTTGATACTGACGTCAGTATGTACATATTGGCATACACCTTCCGTGCGCGGCGCGCAGTCATCTTCTCGTTAACGCTAGGCTAGAAGCACGTGCAACAGGGCTACAAAGTACAAGAACGCTTAAACCTATTATTGCTGATGTCGACACTGAACTTAAATATACATGCACGACATTGTTGCGGCAGTATATTAGCAGTTACGAATATAAAATTCCATAAATATCAACCATGGGTCATAAAGGTTGAGATATAATAAACTAACCAAGACCCAAAAAACATCTTAAAATACGCGAACGCTCTGAGCTCGCACTTTTTCTGCGGATTTATGATACCATAATATATTTATGTCTTCCAAACCTCACTAAATTCCGGGTCCTCCGACAAGAGACCTGTTTGCCCCCCTCTATGGGCCGCCGTTACCTAAGTGGCCAGGTCTTATTGTAGTCTCAGCTTCCCTGAGGGTCTCGATATTGGTCATGTTTTGGGGTGGCTGCTCTAATTTCCACTATGGCTAGCTCAGGTTATGGTTTTCCTATGATTTAAGGGATATTTAAGAACATGGTTGTTTTAAAGTATCAGGTAAGGGCGTAGACTACGGGCGTGGACAAAGGTGACATTATATAAAGTTCTACAATATACTACTTATTTATTTTTTGTAGATGAAGACTATGTGAACATATGCGCGAATATACAATTCGCTTGGTTCACGGAATTTCGCAAAACTAAAAATTACTTCACAAAGTTTTGGTCTCATTCGATAATTATTGAGTTAATCGCGGTACCAAATTCTACACAAACTAATATTTTATTACGGGCTGTTCCTTTGAGCTTATATCGAGATGATTTCACTTAAGCTCAATTGAGTATTCACCAAGCACGCTGATTCATTATACAATTTTAGCACATTTATCAAGAACCTCTAAAATATTCATCACACACCTATATATGTCATTCCAAACTGCTGTGACGTCATTATATATCCCATTTCTATTGTCCAGTTACTGATACTATGGCAAACTTGACTTCGCGTTTAATCTTATGCACTACTTTACTATTGATTGTTCACCTAAGTCACATGGCAGTTTTAGTCTGCTTCTGGGAATATCACAAGCTTACTCCAAAATGTGTTCTCCCTGTCATGGTGTCCTGCGATTAAAGCAATATAGCTTACAATACAGTTTCACCCGCGTTCTAAAATAGAAAGACGTGTTAGTTCGGCTGCTGGTTCTGACTACATATTCTCACCTAGAATACTATCTTTCCGAGTCCTTTCATCAAGTAGCTTTGCGTGTCTTTTACATAGGAATATAAAACTGCTTAAATATATCCACTTAACCTACATCTGCATATGCAAATAAGTATTTCCCTGTATAGTATTTTCCTATATGAACTAAGGAGTAACCTAGAAAAGGCAGTTTTCAGTTGGCTTCTTCAGGCGGAAGAAGAATACCAATGTTTTGATGTAGAAATCAGGATTGTTCGTTTACTCGAACCTATGTTTTAGTAACAATTAGGATAATGGTAAGACAGAAGAGAGCAGTATGGCAAATCTACGATTTCATCACCATGCTATTTGCATACGAAAATGCTACATCCATGATAATTTGCATAGCTATCTTTGTTGCGGTGAATGGTAACATGATCCGACTCATAGCACGCACAACGCTTAGACGAGGTGATCCGTAAAGCTGAGTTGCATTCCAAGATTTAGTAATTCTGTTCCTTTCGGCTTATTATGCGCCACGAAAATGCTGAGAGAAATGACGGCAAAGGAGGTGAACGAGTTTTATCCCTTCGGTGCCACCCCCCCCCCAACAAAACCATTTATTGTGGAATATGGAAGGGATGAATAAATAATTACACAATCCGTGGAACTACTAGAATTGATATGCAGCAAAGAGACATACCCCATATGAGTATCACCGAAAGAAACCAGTAGCTCTAAAAGTGGATATTCCGTTCAAAGATATTATAAACACATTTCAAGTCAGCTGGTATACGAAATTTGGCATACGCATTTTGAAGTAGTATATTTGTTAGTAGTTGGAAGATGCTTCATGTTTATATGCACAATGTATGGGAGCCAATTTGTCGCGGTCACTTCGTGTTATCTATTGCTGAGCGCCTGTTATTGTTTTATTATTTTGCATTTTGGGTTCATTGTGCTCCGGCTAGCTATTATTATTATTCAGTCGAGCAAAACTCTTAAACAGGATGTGTAAACGGAAAGCATTTGTTACTCACAGATAACACTGATAAAAGAATTTGCTTTTACACTTTTATTACCGTCACAATTAATTAAGTTCACATATTGACTCTTGATACACGCCAGACTGAAACTGTTATATTTTATAATATCATTGTAATCACTTATTTACTGCACATTATTAATTCGCGTGTTTCACATTTATAACAAACTTTAAGATGCGAGAGATTCTGTAGAATTGCGTAACGTGTAATTTATGTATGCTTCCGTTGAACTACGCGACGTATAACTCACGAATACTTATGTTGAACTGATCGACGTATTACACGCGAATGCTTCTGTTGGACTGACGAAATCTGCCTCTGACTTTAGCTTTTTATACTCCCACACACCGATATGCCTAAAGATTATAACCGAGCTGCTATTGGTTAATAAAACACGCCAACATTAGCGTCTATTTTTATATCCAATCAAAAATTACGAAAACATATGCTCTAGGGAAGAAATTCCCTCCATTTCTCAGAAAAGCGCGCCAATCTGACGTCATTTGTTTGTCTCTTCTAATTAATATTCAACTCACCCCCTCGCTCATTGTTATCCACTCTTATTGTCAGTTTCAGTGAGGCCGTGTAAACTTTTTTCCTAACAATGCATATAATTAACAAACATCTCAAATCAATGTCATACAATAATGCTTATTTACACTACAATCACACTGGCATTTACATTATTGTGATACAAATTACTGCCACAATTTGATACTGAAAATTTTGAGACATATGTGAAATACGTTTACTTTGCATACTACATTTTCATGTATAAAACCTTGGTACGATAAATGTAGTGTACCTTAAAAAAACAGGTAATGGGTTTAATAATCTGCAAAATATGTGCAGAGTAGTAATATATTACTTATAGAGTTGTGCTGTTTTGCACACACCCTACGACAGTTACAAGATTGTTACCAGAAGTGGTGTTATCTGCCTCACGAGACATCATTAGCCACTATAATTAATCTCCGAGAATTACGTCTTGGGTGACGCAGTATTACGCAGCTGGAAGGATTACGTCGCATAAGCAGAGAAAAGTTCACCATTTGGCCGCCATCAGGGAAAGGCAGTGAAGTCGCTGAATGCCTCCCCGCCCCGACGCGACGGAGCCTGCTGTTGGTCTTGAGAAGCAAAGGAGAGTCTGTCGAGACCCAACCAGCGACGAACATTTTTTCCAGCAGGCTCGCGAGCAGCGAATTTCTGGCGGACGCCAAGCTATCGTCTTAAACATCATTTTGTAAGCAATAGTGCTCTAAATTTACATTCAAGGCGTGCGTACGTGCATTTTTGGAACTTCGCGTATTTAATATTTAACGGAGCGGAGGTAGTGTAGAATATTTGTCGTTCATATTTCTTTACATTGGTAATTTATACAAATTTTCGAGCAGGTTCGTAAGTTATTAACAGCTGAACGGAATAGAAAGAGGATGAGTAAAACGTTTTATGATTGTGTTAATAATTTGTAAAGTTTAAAGAACTCACGATGTTGAGAATGTTTATTGTAAAATTGGGTTTTATATAAAGACATAAAGAAGTTGGTCAACTGTCAATATTAAAGGTTCAATGCTGTTAATTTGTGAAAGGAAATAAGTATTTAAGAGGAACTTTTGTGAATCTTATCCAGTTGAAAGAATGGAATTTGAATAGCTATACAGAAACAGCAAACTTAGTTGAAGTTTCTTGCACAATCATTTTCAAACAAATATTTTCCTTATATCACTTCATTCCACACTCAAGGCCTATAAGATAATCAGTTAGTAGCGGTCCACCCTTGGTATTGGATGACGTAAATTCAGGATAAAAGCTAAATCGGTCACATCACTGAGCGCCAGGTTCCAAAATGCTAGCAGAGCGTGCAGCATAGTAAAATTTGTAAGAATCTCACTCTGTAAAGTTATAAGCACAATCACCTAAATAATTTAGAATTCTGTTAATTTCTTTGTATTTTTTGGCAATTCGGTAAAATATTCTTTAGCCGGCGATTTACTCTGGTGCAATATTTTCTGTGTGAATACTTTATCCTTCTCACTGCATGTAATTCTAGGAACATCTATTCCTTTTAATTTCCCTTAAGAGTGAATGCAAAGATAGCCGATACCTTCCCACCATCACAGAAAAGCGAATATGCCACCTTCTACAGGTTATCAGTTCTTGGTTCTTTGTTAGCTGCAGCAAGATACTGATTCCAGAGCTGTGGAGGGTATCGAGGTTCAATGGCTCTCCCCCGGCCACCTGCTGGTTTTCCTTTGACATAAGTAATATCAAAGTATTGCATGATGTCAACTAGTAATTGCGAACAGCATCATAAAGTTCATCAAAAACAGCACTGACGTCTTCACTTCGTACAAACTCAAGACTCAAATGCTGATGGTGTTCTGTTCTCAAAGTTCTGTCTTCAGCATTGTCATAACTCGCCTGAAGTCCTCTACGGTAAATACTCTGCCAATGGTGATACAAGTACAGTCTGGTCGTTGTATCAGGGAAAACGATTTCCTTGTTTAGCTAAAATTAAGGCTTTAATTATTTCTAACTCAAAATCGCTTACTATGATTTGGGGATGAAAATTAAAAGATTGTGAAAAGAGAAAAATATCGGATGATACTTTAAAAGTGCCATCCATAAACCGGACATTACATTCACCTAATCGACATAGATCTTCAGTAGTAGCAAACGATGAACGATGATATCTTCTCGTAAGTTGTTACATGAGAGAAATATTTCACCTCTATGGTTATGGCAAATTCTTGCGCCAATTCTGACAAATCTTCCAGACAGTTTTGGATTAGCTGGAAGGATTATATTTATTCAATGTACGAGTCAATGCTTTCCGTTCTATTAAATGTGGTAGCATCCTGGACCTCCCTCTGACAAGTTATTCCTTAGAATTCGAGCTGGTGGTTCTTCTGGATCCTCCATAGCTTATCGAGGAATGCCATTCACTATCTTATTTGCTTGTAGTGCCTCAGAATTCAAGCATGATTATTTTCAGCGTGTTTAATAACATTTGGTAGGTGACGTTCAGTAAAACGCTGCCTCTACACATCCCGTTTTACTTATCTACTACGTACGGTAAGTAGGGTAAGAATTGCACTCCACTCGAAAATAAGATACCGAGATTTAACCGTAATTACATGTTTTGAGGTTCCATTAATAAAAAATAATTTGTAGAAAAAGGTTCGTGTGTTTGTGCCTACGTCTGTCTGAGAGTCTGTGAACAGTATAACTCAAAAACGAAAAGTCGGATAAGTGCCAAATATGGTATTTAAGTTCAGTGCCTTAAAAAAATGCGACACAAAGATTTTCAAGAAAATCCCCACTGCCCAACTACTCTTACATGGAACATTTTTCGAAATTTTCAATGTTTCTCAAAAATGGCTTTAACGACTTTGATGACAATACCGTATATTAAAGGCATTTAAATGACAAATAAAATGTGTGTTTTGAATTTCCTGGAAATAGTTTGTGAAGTCCTCTTCATTCAGAAGAAATTTTAGATAATCTTGTATAATTGGCAAACGTTAAGCGATAGACGAAAACGTACCGCGCAAGAATTGAAGGTCTCTTTAAAATACACAATTTAGTTTTAATAACTTTTATTAACTCAGTTATTTCCGAGATATCGGTCATTAATGGCTCGAAAATTTTAATACTCTGGCATTCTTTTAAAGTCCTGTCACATTCAGTTGTTTATCGCGACTGCATGGAAACTAAGGACAGCTTATAGCTTTCAGTTCTTAAATATTTGACTATTGCTGTTCCCTTTGCATTTATAACGAAATGTGTAATGTAGCTATTTCTGTAACGGTTTGTCTCGATCGTTAATGAAGTACCTACATAGAAAAATAACCTTTCATAAGATATAAGTTTCCATACCGATTAATAGATTATTCAGGGTAGAGAAAGTCACATGAATGTAACATCAAATTTTTACAATCTCTACTTCGTAGCAAGTAGGGGAAGTATTGCATTCCACCCATAAATTCCATACCTGGATTTCACCGGAAATACAGGTTTTGAGGCCTCTTGAACAATAAAAGCACTTTTAGAAAAAGGTCCGTGTGTGTGACTGTATTTGTGAACAGCATAACTGGAAAACGAAAAGTAGGATAAATACCAAACATGGTATTTAGATTCAGTATTTTTTCAAACATGCGACACGAAGCTTTTCAAGAAAATCTTCCCAGACTACCCTTTACATGGATCATTTATCGAAAATTTTGATTTTTTAAAAAATGGCTCTAAGGATTCTGATTAAAATATTATACATTTAAGATATTTTCATGACAGTAAAATGTATGTCCTAAATTTTCTGATAATGTCTCCAAAAGTCCTCTTCTTTCTGAACGGCTTTTGCATAACTGGCAAACCGTAAGAGATAGACAAAATTGTTTTACCCAAAAAATGTAGAGCTCGTAAAAACACACAATTTGTGTCTTAGGTATACTTCTTTTTTGTGGAATGAACCATTTCCGAGATATTCCTTGTTATTTGTTTGAATTTTCCAATACTTTATACTCAAATGGGAATTCGTTATTTGTTCTTTTATGTCCTGGACATGTAAAGAGAATGAAATGCTCCACTTAGCAACCATCTCTTAAAATATTTTACTATCATATTCCCCTTGTACCTACAAGAAAATCAGCAATAAGATAGTTTCTGCAAATATTTATCTTGATTAATATGAAGTATATGGAGAACAAACCTTTGTAAAAATAGAGAAAGTCATGTAATGTAACACATCCGATTTTTAATATAGGTGTATAACTATATATATATGTGTGTGTGTGTGTGTGTGTGTTCGTTATTACTGTTAGTTGTTTATTTCTAATGCAAATTCCCTGTATAAGATAACTGGAAAGCGCATTTATAAGTAGGCATTAATTCATTGGACATTTTACTGAACATATGTAGTAGTACATATCTATGTAGTAAACAATTTACGAAAATAAAGTGAAAACTTCATTTAGTGGAAAACAAATATGTTGAAAAATTTAACAAACTAAGATGAGGTAGGCCTTGTTCCACTAAAATTAATATTATATTATACAAACATTATGTAATAGTTTACAAACTGCAGTAGGTTAAATTGAGGCTGCGAAACTCCGTGTAAGAAATTTAGGTAGACTAAACATGAGTAGGTGAAATAATGGTAGGTGACAATAAAGTATGCTACAATTGAGTATGTTAAATGTCCAAACGCCAAGCCCCGTACACCAAGTGACATGAAATCGCTTAAATATGGTACACAGGATCCAAATATCGGAACGGTCCCCATGTTTTGAAGCGACAACATACACACTTCCCAAACCTACATTTAATAAAGCCGCATTGGTTGACATTGGCCCCAAACCAGCTATAATTCACACATCTATCGCAATGTCTGAATGCTAACTGGTGGTTAGAAATTCCACACTTGAACTTATGACAGCCACAACCAGCAGCACTACTCTCTCATTTCATTAAATGGAAACATCCACTTTAGCTGCACTAATGACGCTATGTGCATGGAGAACCCCGTTAAGGATTATATAACGCCTTTTGTTAGTCAAGAGTTCAGAATTAATATTACATATTAACATAATTTCCAAGAACCGTAGCATACGCTACAAGCCGGAACAAAGTAATGGACTTAGTCGTAATAATGTTAGCAGTATTATGTGTAATTATAATGAGTGCGGTTACGTCCAATATACTTAAAGCATGGATACATGAACGGCGGAATAATACTGACAGCTCCAAAGAAGAAATAATGTAGCCGAAGGGAAGAGGAATGTTAATAATATTAGCACGACCGGCTCATGAAATGATACAAGAGCAGGAAGCAGTGTTGACTTAGGAAACCTCCGCCTTTCCCGACAAGTCCTAAAAGAAGAAACAAACTAAAAGACACTGTTAGAAAAGTTATCAGATAAACTCAGGATACACAAGTAGTACACGAACGACCTCTGGAACAAGCAAACAAGATAATGTAGGAAGAAAGGTATAAACAAGTAATAATTTAAGCCGAAGGAATGGAGGAGTAAAGCACACGAACATTATAACATACCAGTAACACGCTCATAAGAAGTAAAAGACGAACGCCTCAAGGAGGACAATCGAAGGAAAGATGGGAATGCAGAAAAAAGCAGCAATAAGGAACACAGGAGATAGTCAGATCACAGCTCAGGCTGAATGATGGAGAGAAGACTAACAGACGTGTCACGTCAGGCAAAAATGCAACGTCAAAGGGACGTCGCAACGAGGACATCCAAGGTCTCGGTCAGCGGAATCAAGAGATTCCTGGCCAGTCGTTTTGAAAGCAACGCGCCAAGGGAAGACAGAAAGGTAAAGGCTGACAAAAGGAAAAAGGATTAAGAAATATTGTATAGCTAGAGAGTAAGCAGTAGAGGAAAGATATTGAAGGAAAGCAGATTGAAGAAATAATTAAGATCTATTAATCATTATTCCTACGAGTTTGTAAGTAACTCCTAAAGAGAAGTTGCTTAAAGGAATGACATAGAATAAAACTAAAGTTAGTTTTTTGAAGCCAAAAGGAAGTTTCACGCCGCGGACATACTCCTAACAATTGATAAGCATTTGCAGTTCTAGGCAGGTTTGAAGAACGGTAACGGTAACCGGCGAAGAATGGTGACACGAGTATTTTTGCACACGCGTGAAGGTAGAGCAGTTATAACAGTCAATTTTCTCCTTAAGTGGGAACTAGTAAGGGAGAAGCAGGATGCTTACGTTGCAATGAAATTCTCTCTATGAGATGGCTATTGTTTCTTCACATCTCTCTAACTTTAACGCTCTCTCTTTCTCTTCCACTATTATTAAGGCGTATACGGAGGAATCATATGCAAGGACAAGGTCTTAGTAGTAAACTATACCGAAATCTCCGTAAGTTGCAGAAGGACTCACCCGGGAGAAAGCTTCAGGGAAATCCGAAATTCGCGACTCAAGTAGCCTCAAAGGATAGAAGATTTTATAGGAAAGGTTTAAAGAGACCATAAGAGTAAAACTAAAGCCTAGAAGACGGAAGCGTTAGTCGGGAACGGAGAGGTGTTTCGACGACTAAGATGACGTGCAGTGCATGGATGCGGACAAAATGTAACAACTCGCCCCACCTGACCGGCCAGGCCGCAAGCGTTCCAGAACGCACTCCAACAGGAAAATCGGTAGAAGGGTCAAAAGACTGGTCAAATACGTGTCCTTTTGACACGAGAACCGAAGGTTAAGTCATAATGGCTTCCATAGATGGCGTCGACAGAAACAGCAGGAAGGACACAGTGGGTACAGGGAGCCCAGAATGTTACGGACTAATCACCTTTGATTATAATCGACCTATAATCGACCTGCACCACTCCCCTAATGTATATGGCTGTGCACAGAAAGTTCTTCAGCAAGAGCCATACTAGTGTCCAGGTTATCTTTAGTTAACATTTCGGGTGAAAAGGGTTCAAAATTGGGTGAGCAAACGTCTTCTGCGAAATAAATGCATAAATATAGCATAACTGTTACGAGAGCGAACCTTCCAGGTTAAGAAGGAAAAGAGTTCCCAGAAAAAATCTTGTTACCCTAAATAGATTTAAACCAGTAGCACTTGGAACCTGAAGATCCCACCTCCCCTTGGCTTAGTAGGTTGGTAGGTAGTACGCCATGGGGGCAGGGCGTCGTAGGGAACAGCGGCGATAGTCACGGTGAAAGAGGCGAAATGGAAAAAAATTGGTACAGCGAAGAAGAGAATTGGATGGGATATCATTGTAACATGTCGAAGCAGGGAAGATGAAACACCAAATTCATAAACGACAGGCCGGGGGCCTGTCACTACGTCCGGTAACAATAAAAAACAGAGCCGGTCGTGCAGCGGCCGAGGAGCACATGACATTCCACAAAGTCAATATGGGTTACCGCCCTAAGGGAAGACAAGAGCACGTCCCAGACAGAAGAGACCCTCTCACCATCCCAGGCTACACAGCCAGCAGGACTTAACGGAGGTGCACCAGAGGGGTTCAATAACAGAATCTCAATTTTAGTTTTTTTCTCTTGCTTCTTTCGTCCACTGCATAGCGTACGTTTATCTGTAGAACATAAAGTCACCCTGGGTATCATTCTTGAGCTATATGGTCAAGCTCCGGTCTGGCCAGGACCTAAAATTCTACTGCCGGTAGTTCTCGAAACTGGAAGAGGTTATGCCGTTCCAAAGTGGGAACGAACCCTAGGTATCAGAGTGAGGTAACACTTGGGAAAATGTTGAAATCAAGATACGTGGTGAATCTAGATGAAGAGAACGCTGACGCCAGACAGTATGGAATATTTAAACTAACCGAACTGGGATCGATGCTTGAAACCCGATATGGAACGTCCCTGTGCTATTCGTAATCACAACTAGTCTTGTTATAAAGGTGAATAAGGAACTGCTTTATCACCAGCCAAGTATCTAATAAGCTATGGTACTCATAGACTGGACTGTTTTATCTTAAGACAGAGTAAAGTGCTTAAGGCATATGCGTGACCCCTTTCCCAAGCGCTGCACGCCTTCTGGGCGAGTGCTCTCCTCGTGAGTTACGTCACCGGTACAGTACCCGACATTTCCCGTGCCGTTACATATGTTGAATTTTGAGGCGACAATTCTGCTGGTCAGAAAAGAAATAGTTAAATACCACTCATTAAAATATTATCAGAAGTTAATTAAAATTGCCAAATTCCACAGTTTTGGCATTATGGGATTGAAATTAGCACCGTTAGAAAACTCGTAGAAAGCTAACATTATGTTATAAACCTTGTATATATTTATTAATAAATGATCCCGCAATCATGCAGTATTACTTGCAAGATTTTTCGCAGAAAATAAAGTATAGGGACCGTTCATGACTGTTAATTTTCAAACACGGTAGCGTGGGTGACGCGTAGTCTATTGTGTACAGTTAGGGGCTTCAACGAGCCATTTGGGGATACACAGCAGTAGTAGGGAATTGACATTTTAAAAACACTTAATATGCAGGAATTTCTATTCATATGCTAATTAGCCCCGCCCCTCCCCCTCCCCCACCCCCGCTGTGCCTTGGTAGTTTTACTTGCACCTGAGGGTCATAAATCTTGTTGAGTACAATGGAAGCTTGACAGTTAAGCAATTAAGGCTGTCAATCAACTGTCAAAACGAACAAAGGGTTCATAAATTTAAGGTTCTGTAACAAAGGCGAGATGTTTTTCCTACCCATTCCACATCCGACCACTTCTGCACCTGCTGCAGTTACCCACTCCACTCCTATTGCTTGTCGAACACGTGGCATACTCATTCCACTAGCTTTTAACAAAAGAACAATGCTTACCCTTCAGCTGTCAAAATGAACAAAGCCCATGATGAATTAGGGTTGTGACAAAGAGAACCTAAGACAGTTAACAGAGAAACAAGTTCTATTGTCCGGTGCAAGCATTTATTTCTCATTCCACTACCTCCATAACAAAGCCGGTACCTTTCCATTGTGTAAGAGATTCTATTGTGTGTGCCTTTCTATTGTCTGAGGCAAGCCTTCTTTAGAAAGACCATCTGGCATACTCATTCCACAACCCTATAACAAAGCCGGTCCCTTTCCATTGTGCAAGAGATTCTATTGTGTGCCTTTCTATTGTCCTGGGCAAGACTAGTTTAGAAAGACACCTGCGGCGTTCCCATCCCACTGCTCCATAACAAAGCCTGACCCTTTCTATTGTTCGAGCACCTGGTAGCCTAACAAAAGAATTCGAGGGATGCCTTATGCTCGTCCTGTCCTTTTTTGCGTGAAAGAGAGAGAAACTTGTTTACCAACTCTGCGTAACAACGTCAGAGTCGGCCATCATGACTTTGCCTGAGGGGCTGTTCTCTCCGATGTTCTACGAGATCCTACGAATATACCCGAGCATAGTTAACAAGTATTCTGCTTCGTCCATTTCAGGCAGGGACTCTGAAAAAGCGCCTAATATACATTTCATTACATGCATTAAACCTCTGCGTGTGGATATCCATAGACCGGTGTTCGATTCTTATTGTAATCAAAAGTTTATTGCTAATGAGAAATTGATGATTGATATTATTATATCATTACCTTAATTAATAAAAGGGCGTTCAGAGGATTGTAGCTCGACTCTTACCAAGTGAAAATCTAACGCGTAATAACTATTAAACTATGAAAGGTCAGATTAAAATGCATTTAACAAATATAATTTAATTTTTTTATATATCATTACCCTAATTAATAAAAGGTGTTCAGGGAGTCCTAGATCGAATCTTACCCAGCGAAACTCTAATGTGTAATAACTATTAAACTATGCACGGTCAGATTAAAATGTATTTAACAAATATAATTTAATTTTTTATGTATCATTACCCTAATTAATTAAAGAGCGTTCAGAGGGTTCTAGCTCGAATCTTACCCAGCGATACTCTAATGCTTAATAAATATTAAACTATGTGAGTATTGGGCTGTCAGATTAAAACGTGTTTAACAAATATAATTTAACTTATACGACATTACAATGTTTAACGAGCTGTATTCTTAGGAACCAGAGGCCCGTAGTTTGAATCTTACCCTGCGAAACGTTATAATAGCTATTTAAATATTGAAGCAGGGGGCGGTCGGATTAAAATTGAATTTAGCAAATATCATTATTTATATTAAACCTGGTGCATACTTAGATATCCCGATGCCTAGACAACATTCTTTCTTCTTCTCCTCTCTTTTTCTTTCTATCTATCTCTTTCTTTCTCCACGACTTGTACACATTCAAGCGTTCGCATATGCACGAGCACTTGTACACACATCAGCAAACATACACTGGTGCACGCATGCACACACACGCACACACGTACATGCAAGTACACACACACGCACACACGCAAGCACATATACACACGCACATACATACACCAGCACACCCACATACATGCATACACCAGTACACACACGCATTCACGCACCTCATGCGTATACATACATACACCAGTGCTCTTACACTCACATATACATATACATGGACACACACACATACACGCACACACACTCACGTACATACAATACATACACCGTTACACTTGCACATACGCACACGACCACACACACACACGTGCAAGCACATATGCCTGTTCACTTACACCCAACAGCACACGACCACACACACGTGCAAGCACATATGCCTGTTCACTTACACCCAACAGCACCAACCCACACACGCACACACCAACTCACGGGCATGTCCTGAATGAAAAGAGACAAAATGACGCAATAAAAACTAATTATAGCTCGGGATGCAATGCTCCATTTACGATTTGCTCGAAACCGGTCTTGATGAATGGGTTCATCTTCTAATAACTCCAAAACTAATTAAAATAAAGACAGTAAATAAACTTTATTACTTTTATGTCATTAGTTCCTTTCTTGTGCATGTATATTAGAGTCCAGGTGTCATGGGTTCGATCCTTAATTTTAAAATCTCAATTATCTCAGAAACTAGCAGGGATTAAGGTGCGGACCAAAGCACGATTTTTAGTGCCTACGATAAACAATTAATGCTTTATATAATTTCCAATCAGTTGTCCCTAGCTCGAATCCCGAACTTTCAGTGACTTCCTTAATTTTCCACTGTGTTCTAGAATATATCACTTAGATCGATGCTGTAACTGCATACAGGTCATTAAAATGTCCTTTTACTCTTGAATTTTTCCAGTGATTGTTCTATAGGAACGTTCTGTGGCCCTTCAGTGACAAAGTTATTCCATCTAATCAGCTGTCTGAATCTGATTTCCTAGTGAATATATTTAGGTTGAGCATCACACGAATTTAGCGCAGTATTGCATCAGTCTCCTTCCTCTATAGTAAAAGTGGACACTCCATCTACCAGTTTTCCCATCTGTTACGGTTGGATACCGTATTTCACAGGAACCATCAAATCAAATTTTACCTGTTGTTCATAAACATCCGCTTCATAGAGCAAACAGGGGAGCCTAACAGCAATATTATTGCCTTCAGAAACAAGGATATAAGCATAATGCCTATATTTCTTAGAAGAAGTCAACGACGTCGAGGATATAATAATGGAATGATTCGACGCACACATCATGCTCTGCCCTTAACGCCCATCAGGTTAACATCACGCAATCAGCAGTTCCTACAGTTATTGGGCTTCAGAATCCTATAATCATGGGACATCTTCAATGTTACCGACACCGAGATTCGAGGACAAGATCACTAAGAAGAGGAACATGTGTTTTCACCATATAATACATCAGCTCTGGACTCTAACAACGAGTTTAGAATCCCTTGTCAAGTTGAACATTTATATACTTTACACCGTCTCAGGGTGAAGAGAATGCTGTTGTTAAACCTGTACTCATCGAGTGGAGAAGGCTTGTGATTCGACTTTCTGATGCTGAGATACTCAAGACTGTTAAGCTGGATAAGACTCTGTTTCACCCATTTAGGACCACGGATCTGCACACTCAACCTGCTGTGTTACAGGAATTTACCTGAATAGTGACACGACATCTAAAATGGAGAAGTCGTGTTTGTCATTTTTGGTGCTCTGACTTAAGATCGAGTAGTGCATCTAAAGACGGTTCTCTTTTTGATCATTGTGACATAACTTAAACTAATCATTGTAATGATTTATTTTTCATTAGGAATGCAACGATTTTAATGAATAAAAACACTATTAAAAGCATACCTTAATTCTTTTATTGTTATTACTTATCTTACATTTCCATCACCTTCTCGTCCGACTCATTGTTTCTGTATATGTCATTACACTTGAAACAGCAGGTTATGCAAATTTCCTTATTATTTAAATGAAAGTCTTTTTATTTTCATAATTTCTGTTCCAGCGTGGCAAACAGTCTTAATGCTGTTAATGTATACAGGGATCAAGTCTTTTAGGATACAAATTTCACCATTACTTAAATTATTTTCACAGTCACTTAAATTAATGCTCACAATGCTTAATTTCAGTGAATATAGGGAGACTAGTTCGAGTTAACTCTCAGCTATGCATTGAATTGTATACAAAATTGGCCGTATTTTTTCATCGTATACCCTGTAATGTTATATAAGGATCCTGTCTTAATGTGTTTCGGTGATGTAGATGTCTCAGCACCCGTTTCTTGCCGAAATGTTTCTTGTAGGTGCCGATGGTGCTTATTCCACCCTCCAATAGCGTCAGCATCCTTTGCATGGCAGCAGGCTATTCATCTTCTTCTTCCTCTTATTGCACACCCTGAAACATTGCACAATGAAAGCCTTAGAAAACTATCTTGGGCAAGTAAAGGCAACCTGAAAAGAATTACATTTCTTGTTATGATACATGTAAAATGAAGCATATGATACATGTAAAATGAAGCACAAAGATTTGTATAAACATTCGGATATTTAGAGTTATTTCAATGCGCTAGATATAATTAAACTCAGAGCATGTGATATTGTGATTTCGTAAATGTTTTATAAAATTCTATAATATGCATCCTTTGTATCTTTATATGTAATATCAATGAGTCAGTTGTTTTATTTATGAAATTTTCATTGTGAAATAGGAGAACATTCAATACTTAAGTTTGACACTTCTACGCACCTTCTTTGCATGTAAAAAAGACAATTTACATGTCTTAAATTTCCCCGTCTCTGCCATGCCATTATACTGGAGGTATACGTTCCCTGGTATTTCTGCAATCTCTTGATCGGTTAACGAATTATAGCGCTCTGGCAAGAACACTTGACAATCCTCCAGCGAAGATACGATCCTGGTACCATATCTTGTTTGAACTCTCTTTAAGGACTTTATCGCATAGTTAAGACCTATTTCGAGATCTTGAACTCTACGAGTCGGTAGGAAACTACGCTCTTCAACCATCTTGTTAAGTCTATCAGCTAAACAATCTGTAACAGACATTGTCATGAATTATTATTTTCACTACATTATTCAAGTTGAAGAACAAGTTATACACTTCTTTATCTTAGAACTAGGGTGTGTATGTTTTGTAAGTAAGCCTATGAATGTGTAGAGAAACAAAGAATAAGTACAGAAAATCATGTGAATGTTCATTGAAGATGAGCCAGCAGAGAACTGATGAATACATAGTGAAACAAAGAATGAGTGGGGAAAATCGTATGAATGTTTATGTAAGAAGAATGTGTAGCGAAGATCGTGTGAATGTTAATGGAAGCAAAGAATGTGCAGAGAAAGTCGTGTGAATGTTAACAGAGCATGAACTTGTAGGAGAACTAAGAATGAGTAGAGGAAATAATGTGAGTGTATAGTGAAACAAAGAATGAGGGGGAAAATCGTATGAATGTTTATGTAAGAAGAATGTGTTGCGAAAATCATGTGAACTGGAGAAGAAAATGTAGTGAAATCCATGTGAATGTAAAGCACAGATTAGAAAATATGATGCTCTTTGTAACGAGTCGTCTTTCATGTACTGTAACGTTTAAATAAAATTAAATGTATTGTAAAACCAACAGTGATTTTGTATAGTTATTTAAAACTCACCTTGCATTGTCACGTTTTGATATGTGCTGAATATGTAGACGGCCTGCAGCTCACGTTGCTTTTAAAGCTCTTTAAAACTTGAATGTAAAGTTAATAAGTACACAACAGTTCTAACATTTTTTTTTTTTTTTTAGGGAAAACAGGAATAAAGGTTTAAGGAAAAACAGAGATATATATATAGGTTGTAGAAAGGAAAAAGGAAGAGGAAAAGAAGGGTCTTATGCTGTGGTGTCGCTATTTATTAGGGGCATAATTGGTGTTGTGTTGGCTGGTTCCGCCGTAGCAATCCTGCGGTTCGTGGGTGATTCCTTGAAATCGGAGAATTCCAAAGTGGACAATCTCCTCAGTGGGGAATAGGTAAAAGTCATGGCCGAGGCCCTGACAGTAACCTAGATACAGTGGTGGCTTAACAGTCGTTGATGGTACCGAGCCCGGGCCTGTTACCTCCGGGCATCGGAGTGTGAGTGGCGTAGAGTCGTTCCGCGTCGGTGGTTGCGCACCCGGGATTTACCTCCGGGCACGCGGATGAGGCGATGCGGCGTGAGGTGATGCTGCATGTGGAGACGGGTTGTCGAGATGGTGGTGCAGGTTCCCCTCCATGCGCTTGTTGAGGTCCTGGAGGCGATCAAAACCGTCAGCCGTCTGGTTTCGGCTTTCCTCCATAAAGTCGAGTGCGTCTAGGTGTTGCTGTTGAATCTTGGAGAGTGCCTCTTTGTGGTGCTGCGTGAGTTGTTTTGTGATGTCTGCGTAGTGGCGATCTAGTTTCTTCATAGATTCTGCGTGTTCGGCGAAGTGGCTGTTGACATTGTTGACGAGGCGTTTCTTGGTGACGTCATGTGATTTGTCTATGATGCTGACGACCTCCGTGAACTGTGAGTTGAGGTGCTCTTCCAGGGCAGAGAGCCTGCTGGCAAGGTTGAGCACCTCAGCGTGAAGGTCCTGTATGGCGTCGATGATGTCGGTGGTCTTGGTTGATTGCTGCTTGAGTAAGTCGTTGGCGTCTGCTATGTGCTGTTGTATCTGCGGT
Organism: Deroplatys truncata; assembly: GCA_030765065.1. NCBI lineage: Eukaryota > Metazoa > Arthropoda > Insecta > Mantodea > Mantidae > Deroplatys > Deroplatys truncata. The sequence goes on from CM060981.1 coordinate 190,326,065, forward strand.
GAGTCGTTGTGAGATGGCGTGATGTTCTGCGTGGGCTCTGTGATGTGCGGCGATGGTCTGCGTGGATAGAGTGGGCAGACGGCCTGGCCAGTGTAGTGTCCCTTGCCCCCACAGGAGGCGCAGAAGCGGCGGCGGCGTGTCAGGTCGTGCGCCCTGCAGTCGGAGGTGTTGATCCCGTTGCCACAGTAGTGGCAGCGGGGTGCGGCGTCACAAGACGCGGCGGTGTGCCCGTATAGGCAGCAGCGGCGGCATGGAGTCGGTCGTACACTGCGGCTGGCCTCCATCACCAGGGTTTGCCCTAATAAGGGCATTCCTGCATGTAGGGCCGCCGAGTAGTCTTCCTCCTCCATGAACGTTAGTCGGACCAGCGGTGTGGGACCTCTGTCATTCCTAATCCTTGTCGCTTTGGCCGCAGACGGCCAGAAGCGCTGGGCAGCGGTGAGCAACAAACTGTCCGGAAGGTGGCGATGCACTCCCCGGACAACTGCGGAGTAGCGTGCAGGCACGCTGGTCGGCGGTGTGTGGCTGGCTGTGCTGGCTGGAGAGGTGGCGCTGGGCGCTTCGATTGGCGGTGGCGGCGGCGGAGAGGCTGGAAGACTTTCCTCGTTGGCGGCGGTGCTATTAGTGGCTTCCTCACGAGGAGGAAGCTTGGAGGCTGCGGCGGTCTTCTTCCTACCCATCTTGAGTCGACGAGAGCTCGAAGCGAAGTCCCTCTAACATGGGCAGATATATGTTTATATAGGGATCTAAACCCCCTCCAGGCGATGCCGGCACGTCATCATGGCTGTGATGCTTACACGTCACGTGATTATTGCAGCCAATGACATCATCTCTTGCTGCGCATGCGCAGAGGCTCTCAGCACTTCTATCCCTACTTGTATCACTTCCTCCTGCTCTCTCTCTCTCCCTCTCTCGCTCTCTCTCACACAGAGTACATCCATAATGTCGTTACACAAAGCTGCATACAGTTAAAGCATCAATCTAAGTGATGTATTCTAGAGTACAGAGGAAAATCAGTGAAGTCATTGAAAGATCGGGATTCGAACTAGGGGCAACTGATTGAAAATTATATACAGCATTAATTGTTCATTGTATGAGCTATCAAACATGCTTTCGTCTACAGCTCTATCTCTGCTAGTTTCTGCGATAATTGAGATTTAAACTTAAGGATCGAACCCTGGACGTCAGGTACCCTAATATACGCCCGCAAGATATTATCTGATGACATAAACGTAATAGGTTTATTTGGTGCCTTTGTCTTAATTATTTACTGTTATTAAATTTATAAGTAAACTTCATTGAATAGGTATTCGAACTCAGAACGCCAGAAACAAAATTATTTATAATATTAACTTGTGTTTAAAAGACCTGTATGCAGTTACAGCATCGATCTAAGTGATATATTCTAGAACACAGTGGAAAATTAAGGAAGTGACTGAAAGATCGGGATTCGAGCTAGGGACAACTGATTGGAAATTATATAAAGCTTTAATTGTTCATCGTGGGAACTAAAAATCGTGCTTTGGTCCGCACCTTAATCCCTGCTAGTTTCTGAGATAATTGAGATTTTAAAATTAAGGATCGAACCCATGACACCTGGACTCTAATATACATGCACAAGAAAGGAACTAATGACATAAAAGTAATAAAGTTTATTTACTGTCTTTATTTTAATTAGTTTTGGAGTTATAAGAAGATGAACCCATTCATCAAGACCGGTTTCGAGCAAATCGTAAATGGAGCCTTGCATCCCGAGCTATAATTAGTTTTTATTGCGTCATTTTGTCTTTTTCTATTCAGGACATACGCGTGAGTTGGTGTGTGCGTGTGTGGGTTGGTGCTGTTGGGTGTAAGTGAACAGGCATATGTGCTTGCACGTGTGTGTGTGTGTGTGTGGTCGTGTGCTGTTGGGTGTAAGTGAACAGGCATATGTGCTTGCACGTGTGTGTGTGTGTGGTCGTGTGCGTATGTGCAAGTGTAACGGTGTATGTATGTACGTGAGTGTGTGTGCGTGTATGTGTGTGTGTGTCCATGTATATGTATGTGAGAGTGTAAGAGCACTGGTGTATGTATGTATACGCATGAGGTGCGTGAATGCGTGTGTGTACTGGTGTATGCATGTATGTGGGTGTGCTGGTGTATGTCTGTGCGTGTGTGTATGTGCTTGCGTGTGTGCGTGTGTGTGTACTTGCATGTACGTGTGTGCGTGTGTGTGCATGCGTGCACCAGTGTATGTTTGCTGATGTGTGTACAAGTGCTCGTGTATATGCGAACGCTGAATGTGTACAAGTCGTGGAGAAAGAAAGAGATAGATAGAAAGAAAAAGAGAGGAGAAGAAGAAAGAATGTTGTCTAGGCATCGGGATATCTAAGTATGCACCAGGTTTAATATAAATAATGATATTTGCTAAATTCAATTTTAATCCGACCGCCCCCTGCTTCAATATTTTAATAGTTATTATAACGTTTCGCAGGGTAAGATTCAAACTATGGACCTCTGGTTCCTAAGAATACAGCTCGTTAAACATTGTAATGTCGTATAAGTTAAATTATATTTGTTAAACACGTTTTAATCTGACAGCCCAATACTCACATAGTTTAATATTTATTAAGCATTAGAGTATCGCTGGGTAAGATTCGAGCTAGAACCCTCTGAACGCTCTTTAATTAATTAGGGTAATGATACATAAAAATTAAATTATATTTGTTAAATACATTTTAATCTGACCGTGCATAGTTTAATAGTTATTACACATTAGAGTTTCGCTGAATAAGATTCGATCTAGGACTCCCTGAACACCTTTTATTAATTAGGGTAATGATATATAAAAAAATTAAATTATATTTGTTAAATGCATTTTAATCTGACCTTTCATAGTTTAATAGTTATTACGCGTTAGTGTTTCACTTGGTAAGAGTCGAGCTACAATCCTCTGAACGCCCTTTTATTAATTAAGGTAATGATATAATAATATCAATCATCAATTTCTCATTAGCAATAAACTTGATTACAGTAAGAATCGAACACCGGTCTATGGATATCCACACGCAGAGGTTTAATGCATGTAATGAAATGTATATTAGGCGCTTTTTCAGAGTCCCTTGCCTGAAATGGACCAAGCAGAATACTTGTTAACTATGCTCGGGTATATTCGTAGGATCTCGTAGAACATCGGAGAGAACAGCCCCTCAGGAAAAATCATGATGGCCGACTCTGACGTTGTTACGCAGAGTTGGTAAACAAGTTTCTCTCTCTTTCACGCAAAAAAGGACAGGACGAGCATAAGGCATCCCTCGAATTCTTTTGTTAGGCTACCTGGTGCTCGAACAATAGAAAGGGTCAGGCTTTGTTATGGAGCAGTGGGATGGGAACGCCGCAGGTGTCTTTCTAAACTAGTCTTGCCCAGGACAATAGAAAGGCACACAATAGAATCTCTTGCACAATGGAAAGGGACCGGCTTTGTTATAGGGTTGTGGAATGAGTATGCCAGATGGTCTTTCTAAAGAAGGCTTGCCTCAGACAATAGAAAGGCACACACAATAGAATCTCTTACACAATGGAAAGCGACCGGCTTTGTTATAGAGGTAGTGGAATGGGAAATAAATGCTTGCACTGGACAATAGAACTTGTTTCTCTGTTAACTGTCTTAGGTTCTCTTTGTCACAACCCTAATTCATCATGGGCTTTGTTCATTTTGACAGCTGAAGGGTAAGCATTGTTCTTTTGTTAAAAGCTAGTGGAATGAGTATGCCACGTGTTCGACAAACAATAGGAGTGGAGTGGGTAACTGCAGCAGGTGCAGAAGTGGTCGGATGTGGAATGGGTAGGAAAAACATCTCGCCTTTGTTACAGAACCTTAAATTTATGACCCCTTTGTTCGTTTTGACAGTTGATTGACAGCCTTAATTGCTTAACTGTCAAGCTTCCATTGTACTCAACAAGATTTATGACCCTCAGGTGCAAGTAAAACTACCAAGGCACAGCGGGGGGTGGGGGAGGGGGAGGGGGCGGGGCTAATTAGCATCTGAATAGAAATTCCTGCATATTAAGTGTTTTTAAAATGTCAATTCCCTACTACTCACAGCGTCTTTTAAAAGGCAGTTAAAAATACAAAATATTTGAAGTAACCAATGAGAATTCACAAAAAATAGCAGAAAGGAAAATAACCAATGAGAAGACGATAAAGATTGGCGACGTGTAGAAATCACGAAAGTTTACTGCTAGCAATACTTAAATATTAGTGTGGGGATGAAACAGTCAGTTGTACTTCATCTTCACTTCAGTTCAGTGTTATTTCAGCGTAAGTAGCGGTTTTTAAGCCGATGCCTAAGAAGTATGTAACCGTCAATTTACGCGGGAGGAGATCCTTAATCCCTCCAGTTGAATGGTTGCGTGCAGTAGAGGTAACAAATGGTGAATAATTAATTAGGGGTATATTAAGCGTGGGAGCTTTTATTAAGATAAACCTAAATACAGCCTGATAAACTGTAAATCCTGCGCGAGAGTTAAGTACGCAAATGGTTTGGATAACAAAAGAATGTTAGAGCAGCACAGGAAAATATTTTAACGCAACATGCGCATTGCAAGTAGCACGGTGATTCTAGTGACTCAGTGACAGTGAGCCATTGTTTTTGTTGGTGCACCATCAACCTACATCCCCATCCTGGACACTACAATCATCATAGGCGAGGAGAGAATGGTCGACCCTGAGATTGAAACTGGACCCTACAACTGCGACGACTCTGCTGGACCGGGCACAACGACATCATCATCACAGATAAACCCACTTCACCTTCGTCGAAGAGAAAAACGTGACAATTTTCTGGGAATAACCTGCGAAGTCCTCTTAGTTCTGAATGACTTTCGTGTAGTCGGTAAACTGTAAGAGATAACAAGATCTTACTACTCAAAAGATGTGCATCTCGTTAAAGCACACAATTTATGCTTAATGCAGTTTTTGAAGATGTGATATCTAAGATATTCTTTTTCTTAATGTGACTGAATTGTCAAATATTTATACCTTTGCAAGTATAAGTCGCTATTCATTTTTTCTCGTGGTCATTCAAAGTCACTACATAGCAATCGGCTTTTTGTAACTCTGACAGTCGCTTTAGTCTTATATATGCAATGAAATGCGTAAATGTGTGTTGAAAGCTTATCTCAATTATCAAGAAGTAAACAGAAGAGTGAGATTTTGCAACAATACTTTGAGAAGCAGTGAGTGGAATGTTGCACAACAGATTTTTAAACGTATGCCAATGGCTTCAGCTTACTGCATTCCACTTTTATAATCAACGAAATGATTAACGAAATTGTATCCGAGAACTTTCGTTTTGATAAACCCAAATACATAGAAGACAAAAAATGTGATGTGATACACTCACATGACTTTCTCTACTCTTGTGCAAACTATTTTTACAAACGCTTGTCCTCCATATACTGCATCTAAATTGATATAAAAATTTGCAGAAACTATAGTGTTGCTAATTTTCTAATAGGCTCAAGAGGAATATGGTGAATTTTAAGCGACAGTCTAATCTTTTAAGAGCTGGTTGCTATGTGGAGCATTCCGTTCTCTTTGCATACCCAGGACATAAACAAACCGCAAAACAAATTCCCAGTTGAGAAAACGTATAAGTATTGGAAAATTCAAACAAATAACAAGGAATATCTCGGAAATGGTTCTCTCGACAAAAAAAATGCATGTGATATAAATTGTGTTTTTTAACGAGATCTACATTGTTTGAGTAGTAAAATTTTGTCTATTACTTATGGTTTACCAGTTATACAAAATTCATTCAGAATGAAGACGACTTTTGGGAGCATTCCCAGAACATTCAAGATATGCATTTCATTTGCCATGAAATTATTTTAAACATATGATATTTTAATCAAAATTGTTTGAGCCATTTTTGAGGAAATCAAAATTTTCGAAAAATGTTCCATGAAAGGGGTAGTCTAGGGTGGGGATTTTCTTGAAAGTCTTCGTGTCGCACCTCTGAAAGATACTGAACCTAATTACCTAGTTTGGTATTCATCCGACTTTCTGTTCACAGACACACACATGCACACACACACACACGCACACACTCAAATACACACGGACCTTTTTCTAAAAATGTTTTTTTTTGGATTCAGGATCCTTAAAACATGTATTTACGGTGAAATGTCGATATCGAATTTTTGGGTGGAATGCAATACTTCCTACTAACTACAAGTAGTAGAGAAATTAATGAGCCTTTGTGGGATGACCTAAAGAAGTCATCCCTGTAATATACAGAGCCCGGAACATATTTTAAGAAAAGAGGAGTGCAAAACGTCATGTAAATGTAGCACGTGAAATTTCTTTTTCAATATTTGACCCCAGTCCAGTACAATTATTTACAACAGTATATAATACCATAGCAGTACTCGAAAAATCGGTGTGAAAATCCGTTTAAACTTTCGTTTGTGGGATTTAGATCTTGAACGCACAGGCAGAGTGTGTTACATAAAAAGAGAGATAATCTTATGCAGGAAGGACTTAGAACAAGCTCCTATTTTCACGGGTCTCAGCATGCCCGTGACATGAATACATCGTTGGAATCATCATACTAGTCAACGTTTGTTAATTGGAATAACCCGGTGGTTGGGCAATTAAAGACAAACTCCGTACTAAGGTGGCAGCTAAGCTTACTCAATCCCCCTTACTCTGAGATACCATAATTAGTGAAATGTTACATTCTGCTAGCTCGTAACCTATAGCAAATAGATGTAAACCTGCAGCTTGTTGGCACGTAAGTAGATTAATGGCAACGCCAGAAAGTGTATTCACACTCTTTGATCTTCTTTTTTAATTTATTCTGTTATTTACATGACGCATTTAATATTTAAGGCCACATCGACGGCTTTGTCTTTAGAACAATTAATTATTCATCGGCAATGCCGTTCGTTTTACTGTTATACATATATAAAACCGCGTGAGTCTTCTCATCCTACGGATTGGTAACTAGAAACTCTTCATTTTACCGACGATACGAAATGCAGGTGCTGATACCGCATTTATCAACCCGCTGATTAGGGATACGGTTTTTTTTGTTGTTGTTTAAAGTGCTCTAGTAACGCAGTGGTTAGCATGATGAAAAGTCATGGTGAAGGTCGGAAATTCAAATCACGCCTGCAATAATGAGTTTTTTTATTCATTTCTGTTCATTTTTCGAGAAGGTTTTAGAAAATCATCATTTCTTTCCAAATGCACTAGAAAGTGGATTTGCATATTCTAAAAAGTAACAATTTGTGTTTTAATGAAATTCACACATTAAACTAATTAAGTAAAACGACACTTCTATAAGAAACTATCAGTTATCGTTAAATTTACTAAACATAAACAGTACCTTCAGGTGGTCGTACTTCAACCTGGGAACTTCACCACTGAAGGCCAACGCGCTCACTGTTGCGTTACGAGTGCAAGACACTGCAGTACAGCTGTGCAAAGCAGTCATTTTGTCCGAAATTGATACGACGCAATGCAGTGGACAATGTTTATGGCATAGCCGAACAACGACGGGACTGCATAACTTCTGAATCCGAAGGCTGAGAACACTCACCTTGTATATGTACCAGGTGAGTCAGCTGCTCCTAGGTATTCGTGTCTATGCAACCTGCAGTTTATAGTCTAATGTGAAAAGATGGACCGTTTTAGCAAACAAACTTTTATTGTAGCTCTGCCCTTCTATTCGGTACTATACGCAACTAGCATTAATGATTAAAGGCCTGAATACCAAGGAGCTACGAAAGCCTTAAAAAAAGACGGCGTTTCATGGATATAATACTTGCAAGGAGATATAGGAATGTTTTCCCGAAGAAGGAGATAAACTAGGTGCGTTCTGACCGAGCGGGTTAGCTACCATAATGTGGTGAAACAAAGGTTAGCTTCGGAGGTTCGAATCTGATACAAGCATCAAATTGTTTTGGTTATTTTTTTTCTCACCTTGTGTTTATTTTCTGTATTTTAGTGTACTAATTTATTTATTTCTATTATTGGCTCTCCTGTGAGCCAAAGACACAAGAATTACAATCAGATAATTATCTATCATGTTTCCCTAATAATCTGTACCGTATCTGGTGTTATAAATCGTGTTACGTAGTTACGTAGTTAGCTTTCATTTTTTTGGGCGCATATCGACGATATTAAATCTAACAGTTTTTGTTTCATGTTTAAAGTCTATATATATATCACTTCTTCTATTGACAAAGGAGTTGTAAATGTGCTAAGTTCACGGGTAAACAGAATAATAAATTGTTAAAGAGCGCGGATTTCAATAACGAAGTAAATGTTCAAAATGACGACCCTCTTCATCAATGCGCATTTGTGTCGTTGCTGGAGAGACCTTCTTGCATGCTGTAACATGCGCGGTGTAATCTGCCTGTATTCTTCACGTATGACTGCACGTAGATGATTTGGGCTTTGCGGTTGTTGAGCATAGAACCGTTCCTTTAAATGATCGCACAGAAAGAAATCCAGAGGGGTGAGATCAAGTGATCTAGGTGGCCATGCGATTGGGCCTCCTCGGCAAATTCATTTTTGTGGATATGTTCTATATAAGTAATTCCTTACAATCAGTGACCAGTGTGGTGGAGCTGCATCCTGCTGGAACCACATTCCTATCCGTTTCGCTAGTGGCATATCTTCTAGGAGCAATGGCAACTGTTCTTGCAGAAATGCAAGATACCATGGTCCTGAGAGGTTGCCTTAAAAATGTACGGTCCAATTACCTGGTCTCCTAATATTCCGCACCAGACATACGAAGTATAAATTATCCACCTGCCAGTGGAAAACATGGCGATTATTCTATTTTGTACAGACTTATAATGCTATCAAAAATGTTATTCATATTATCGTATCAAATTATTAGCCCAAAGAGATAAAACAAAAGGTAATAAAAGGTTTGAACTTAACCCGAAGGACTCAAATCCGAACTGAAGTGTCACAGTGTTAAAGCAACCATGATAATACCATTCGACCAATGCTACCTTGCGAGCTCAGGTTACTATACGAATTAGTAATCGCACAACTAGAACCCACCTCGAATCTTTACACGGTTTTTGCAGCGTCATACAGTGTTTTGAGCTCAGTTTGGTAGTTTTAATTCAAACAAATAAACTGCATCAATCATTACAATTACTGTATTATCTGAAATACAGCAGTTTGTGACATAAGAGAAATTATCTACCTAATACTTAGGATTTTTTGACAAGGCTGTGCAACGTTGACTGAAGGATTAAATCCAATTGGTCACACTGCGTAGATATGTCATTTGGTTTTCAAATGGTTTTCTTAACCGATGCATGTGATAGGTTGTTCCTTCAGGGGCGTTATCAAAGGGTGCATGAATGTACAGTGAATAATACAAGTTTGTAAAATTGGGTAAAAGTGCTTCTGCAGCTACCAGTGTCAGGAAGGGATGTTTTTTGTATCGACATACATAGCGATTGCATTCTTTCTGTAATACACTTATGCACCGAGTTATCTATCCCTCCTCTATAAAGTGTTATGCAAATCAACCATTAAAAAGCATTCAAGAAAGGCGTAAGTTAAATATGTCGCTTAGCACGTTGCATAAAGTAAAAAATAAATAGGAGCAGCTGACTTACCTGGTATATATACAAAACAATTCTTGTTTACAATACACAGAAGTACATAAACAACATACTTAATTACAATTTATAGTACCAAAAGTGAAGTGTATTTATGCAAGGTCTGGATGAAATATTTACGAGTTAACTTCATAGTTCTATTATTTCATTCTGACTAATGGAATTTAGTATTCATTTCTGTGTTCATCATAAGGTGGAAATAAACAATGGCGACTTTGTACACCGAGATCTTTCTTAATCATGGAGAAGCTCAAAATAATGCAACAGAGGGTTGTCGGCTCTATAAACAACGTTATCACAACAGACTTAACCCAGCCCACACCATATTTCTAAGACTTTCTAAGAGAGACATTTAAGTGAAACAAGCAGCTTACTTCCTAACAAACACACTTATATTCTACCATGGACATGCAGTACACCAGAGTATGAACGCTATCCAAGAGTTTTAAATTGCATAACCAGACAATGCAAAACATTTGTGGAAGTTTTATGTAATTTGGAGTGCTTTGAATAATTGATTGAAATGTTAAGTCTTTAATTACTGTACTTCAGTTTTACATTTTACCTATTTTCCTATATTTTGTGATCCGTATTGGCTAAGTCCTCCTTATTTTAGAGACTGTAGCATGTAAACAAATGTTACCTGACATCGGTTTAAGAACAAAATAATATCATCACAGTGTATCTTGCTACCTAACACCAGTCCTTGTAAAATGTAATTATTTACATATGCAGAATAACACAAACGTAGTCCTGCCTGTGGGCCAGGAGATCCGGTAGCTTTATGGGGATTTTCCCCCGTTTAGAAACCTTGGGGTGGAATTAGCCTAGTGGGGTCTTTGAGGATTAACTGAGGAGCTGCTTGATTAAAACGAGAGGCTCCTCTTCAAAAACGCATTTAATTAGCCCAGGGAGGTAGCATGAACCAATTACTGCCTACTGCTATTGTTCTGTATGGACGGAGGCAGAGAATGCAGCGATCGTGCTGTATACCTTAGCCTAATGAGGCTGTTGCGCCACGGAATTTACTATAGAGTAGTGCAATATGTAATTCTGGATGTTTTGTTATAATCAACTAACAGTATTACCAGCAGTGGTAATAAGAAGGCGTTTTCTTTTTTGTTTTAGGCATTTTAATAAATAGATTGACATTTGAAACACTGAATCTTCGCCTTTTTTATGACACTGATGAATCTCCAAGGAAATATTTTATAGTCATTGCTTATATGCTAGAAGCAGTATACTCTGCTTTATACTTGCTGCTTATAGCACAGTTTTTGTTGAAAGTCTTATTCAATTTTTTACAAAAGCTGTAGTCAAATTGACATACTGCACATGGTAGCTATAACATATGTAGGCTTGTTTCTTAGCGAAGGATTTGAGCACTTCGGGAGAAAACTTTCTGGCACTCCCTGGGGCATAGACACAGGTTTTTGGTGCAAATGTGCTCTAACTGTTCCACGCAGAGTGTAAGTTTTAAGCTTAGATCCAGAATCTAAATCTACATACTCGAAGATTGGATAATTATATACTTATTAGTAGAACGTATTTGTGAAAGAGATAAAAATTGGATTAGTATAACATATAATATTCATTTTATTTACAGAAGAACTAGTAACATACTAGTAACTTACATACGTTAAGGTGCGAAAAAATTGGAGAAAAATATTTTTTTAGGAAACTTCGGACAGCAATTTCCTCTTGTTTCACTTATGTTAAAGTGTTCTCACAGCATAAAAAGTAAACTATATAAAGAACATAATGTATCTTATATATTAGAATAATTATTATTTTTCCTAGAATAATGCGTGCTCATGTACACATGCGATGTAACCGATGCATGTTATTGCAAACAGTTGGGGAGCGCACTGATTAAAAGACAAATTCCTAATTAAACAATATGTTCAATAGAAAACGGTATAATACAGAGGTTAACAGGGCTCTTTTATTACTAGTATCCTCTCCGTCCTAGCAGGAATAATTACTATATTTTAACCTACCAAAATCAAAATACGCTCTGCCTTGATGCAGCAAAAGCCGGAGATCTAATTCTCTTTAGGAGCTTACTATAATCATTTTTCAAAGATTTGCTTTAACTTTTCAACAAGTATTGCCTTTAAAACACATTTTTTAACATAATCTTAAAACCTCCTTTTATCAAAACGTTAGGATTTGTAACAATGCTACTCAAAGTATTCCATAAATGATGGCAAATAAGGCAAAACAGTTCTTTGGTTTTTCGGTCTCCGATTCACGGGATTATTATATTATTTACGTGGTTAATAGTTTAAGAATTATCGTTAGGAAACCTAAATTGCGGGAAAAAATTGCGACTAATATTGTTGTGAAAGCAAACGGGTGAAAATAGCAGCAATGTATTTATAAATTAAGCCCCAGGGATGTTAAATACTAAAATAACAGGGAATAAAATCACTTTCTGATGTAAACATCCTGCGGAAAAAATTGAATATAAAATAAATGTTAACATAAATAATTCTCTGAAATATCTTGGTAATGCTCTGAAACTAAGCTATCCTGAGTATTTATTTGTTTTATTGTGTTGTGCAGCAGATAATTACAAAACCATTAATCAAATGGAAAAAACAGTTGTCTCTTCTTCACCCTTATGGATATTGACCACATTCGTTTGTCCTACTTAGTACTAGAGAGAGCTGAAACGATTTATGTTCGTTATTTTCTTTTACGCATAGGGTTTGCGGTGTGACTCCTCTGATGGGAATTCCATAGATGTTGGTAGGCAAACAAGATCATAATTAGGACGGAATATGATCACTGTATCTCCCCTCAGCTAATCAGGGGCACATCTGCTGCTTGAAATGCGTCCTACCGCATAGAGTTTCAAGATTCCCGTGGTTTGTAAGCCGGAAAATATATAATTTGATGTTAATAAATTCTTTAAAATTAATTATTTGGAATTCAACCGGCGATATTAGTTATCGTTCTCCTCCCTTTTTTAAAAATAATATAGCTGCCTTTAGCTACTCTAATACTAGCCGATAGCTTTAGAAACAAACCCTGCGTATTATTTAATCGGTTACTTTGAATTTATATGTTACATTGTATGTTCCTTTAGCATTAAAATAATTTTCATTCGTTCTCACATTCACAATTTCAGACCCTAAATAAAGCAACATTCTCCCGAAGCAACAAGGAATTGAACACGAGACATACTTTGGAGAAACACCCTGCCCACGTCACTAGTTCCTAATTGTAAATTGAGCATAACTTTACAGGTTTGGAGCCAGACACTTTATCCCTATGCTACTACCATTGACACGCCCAAATTGAGCGCATCTTTATACATTCCGTAATGTACAAATTTGTTTTTCTATCAGTAAAGATGAATTGATCTTACGTCGTTTTGAAGCTGACTTAAAACCTAAATGGTCTCTCTTTGTTTTTCTATAAACTGCCATAATTTCACTTAATTTTCGCGGCATTGCTGCGCTGCTTATCTTTCTATTTATTTTAATCAAATATTTAATTATAATTTGATTAAAATTACCCTACATTGCAGTGAATATATGCTGGAACACTTGAGGATAGACGCTGTACTGGGAGTTTAAACACTCAGGAGTTCTCATATGTTTTGGTTGTGAATACGTTCATACCGAGTGGAGAAATGAGCTACTTCAAACCAGCAAAACAGTTCATTAACCAATAAACGTAAACTTTGTCATCCTTATTCCTCAACAGAGAGTTAATGTAGAAGACACTGTGTGAAGTCAGACATGAATTACATCGTTTTATGGCTTCTATCATAAACATGAGCAGATTCTGCCTTAAATTTCTTATGTCCATATATTTTCATTTATGGACATAATAAAGTAATTAATTTACATTAACAATTTATTCCGTTTCTTCTTCTGTTTCTTTCTTTGGTTACCCTCCTCTATGTAGGTCTTGCAACCTCCATGACTTACAGGTGAGTGCTAGGGTCAGAGGCCTGTCGAGGAGCATACACTTTAAATCAGATAGAATATCCAGGATGGGTGATCTGCCCGGTGCCTGGTATTAGAGGGAGGAAGTAGATGATATGAAATGATGGTGAAATGGATAAAAGGAAAGGTAATGATGGAGTAGTTGATAGAATGAATGGCGGGGGAACCGAAGAATCCGCTGAAAACCCACCCAGGCGCCTCTTAGTCCACCATAAATCCCACATGCGGATCTCTGGGATCGAAACTGGGCCGCCTTGGTGAGAGGTGAGCGGACTAACTACTCAGCCACGGCGCCGCCTTTATTCAATTTAAATACACCATTTACATCTTCAGTACTTTCCTCTCTTGGAATTACGAACAGTCAAAATGACTATATAATACTGACAAACATAAAGACCTAATAAGGGAAACATCCTTAAACGAGTTTAGAGATGAGCGTTTTCTTTGGACTTATAAACAACAGCTAAAGCATGTAAACTAACTTAAGATTTTCCCTCAGAACTAAATCAAACTTTCAATGTATAAGGCGCAAGTTTCAAATACACTAAAGTTGCACAAAGAAACGCCACAGCAAAGCCGTGTATTTAATTGTTTTTCTTAAGATACATTTTAGGGTTTTCAGTAAAACAATGCTTTGTTCACTTTTGTTTGAAATCCTGAAGTAATTAATATCTCCAGTAGTCTCTGTCTACAAAATTTTGCTTTTACAAAATTTAACTTGGAACGCCTCAAATTCTGTTGCAGTCTAACTAACCGAGTAAAAAGCTTTCTAATTTCAGAATCTTTTGCACATCTTATGCCTATTAGCTTATGACCAGGAGCGCATTTCTCTTCCGAGCTAGCTCATTCCTTATGCCTCTTCTTCCATACTTTTCGCTCTTCCTGCTTGCTTTTATGACTAGATTGAATACTTTAAATTTATCGAAGTGGAAAATAAAGATAAAAGCAAGAAAGCTAAGGGTACACATAGAAAATGTGAACTCGGAGTCCATTAAGTAAATAATGAATGGAAGTTTAGGGGGAAGAAGAGACTGCTGAAAGAGACGCGTGGATGAGGGAGTGTAGACAAATCGTTTTTGTTTCCCCAACAAGCGCACCCGGAGAAGACGTTTCCATGAATTCTTATCGCTTTTCTGCAAGTGCTTTGCAAATCACTTCCAACGATTTTTGAGCAAGAAAGCGTTTTGCAATGTACGTTGTTTAAGGAAATGTCTGTCACGTAGCAAAACGTTTCTTTCAACAGCAAATTTGTTTTGTTTCGTTTTTTTTCTTTTCTTTTTTCCTAAGGCAACCTGGTACCCCAAGCTATTGGGATACAAGCAAAGGAAATCGTGGACATCTTTGTGTGAATTGCACTGTATTTCTGGTTATATCTTGAGCGTTCCTCTACCGTACATTTTATCATTCATTTTTTCTGTGTAGTTCCATACCAACGTTGTAACTACAGCTTCTTTTCATTTTATCTCTTTGTTTCCCTGTCGTTTTTGTTACCGCTTTTCCTTCCACATTTCAAGTTTCCTTAATGTTATTGGAAAGTAGTAGAACCCATAACTCCACTTCCGTTATTCTTTTTCTTTTTCTTTCTTGGTTTGCAAAACTATAAATTAAGTTCTGTTTATTTAACCATTCCAGGCGAATAGTTTCAATATTTCATTTTGAAACGCAGGAAAAACCTAAAATGGATTAGAGCACGCCTAATGTAAAACAAAACAAGAAAACATTTCTTACATTAGCTGTGCAAATCGAGTAAAATTCTATGCACGTAATAGCTGAGATATTTACAAACGAAAACGTACCATAACTATCATCTTCATTCCCACATTTTAACTCTTTCGTTTAGTTGAATTTAACGTCTACTAAAAATATTGTAGTAACTTCTACAAACAAGTACTGTCTTTATAAAGTATTGAAGTAGGTTCTGTGTTGTGTCTGTCATTTTCTAAATCCACACATAAGTATTGCCTCCTTCATTTATACTATTTACAATCTAAGAACTCCAGAGATTGATACATTTTGCGTCAATCGAGAATCTTATCCTGGATCTACAGTTTCAGAGTTATTCATTGTAACGATAAATTATGTTTGTCGTAATTTACAAAATAGAATAAATTATAACTGTATTCTGTCCAAAGTTTAATTCTTGACTGGAGAGACTAGAACGAATAATGATCTATAATTACTTTTGATGCTCCAGAGTGACAAAGAAAACTTAAACGCCTAAGCGATTTCCTCAAGTTCTATCGAAACTTTGTAATAAAATAAAATTTAGGGAATTTATGCTGTGCTACATTATCTAAAAATAAAACTATGCCTTAAAACGTTTCATTCCTGACCCATTACATCTCTATACGGTACCTTGTATACGACTGGACTTGGCGTACAAAGCTTATGATTTTTTACAGTTACATCCTTCTCTGTGTAGAAGATAATAGGAACATAAAAAATTGTAAAATCAAGATGTTGCAAATTTATACCATATACGGGTTTTATAGCAATCAATTCATTCGTTGTATTTTAAATACTCAAGGAACTTGTATATATTTGTACAACATAATTAATTCCTTGTTCTAAAAGATGGAGTTCGTTACAGTCTCCGTAATTAGTTAATTTGTTTACGCATTTTATCATTCGCTCACGTATGTTAGCATTAATAAGTTTGCTTTTATGTCAAGGTGTCCACTACATTTACACACCGCTCTATTAGTTCCATGTAATGGAGCAGCTGTACTTAAATTGAGATTCACAAATCAACAGCATGCTAACTTCTCCATTTATAAATTTTACTTTACAGCCAATAGCACGTAGTTACTCAAAGTAAACCTCTTCTTATATATATGGACGTCTGTTCACATTTAGCTGATGAACAAATATAGAACTTAGTAGCTTCATACTGATACCGTTGAACCATTAATTAGTCCGTGCCTTAGCGATTTCGTGGAGATATAAAGGATGAATAAACAAATACAGCAATTAGTAGAGTGGAGTTGAGTGGTGTATTTAAACATTTTACATGTTCAAAGTCCTACATCGCCCACGTCAAATAGACAGTACGTGCTTATGTAATATACCATAGGTTTCAGTCCACATTCATCACACTGCACTTTAAAGTTAATGATATTTTATAAGATTTGAAAAGAAAAACCAGAGAAACTAACAAAATAGCACACAAAAACAGAAGAAGAAGAAGAAACTTGTTCATAAGCACACGCTATTATTTCAAAACAAAAATACCCGCCGCTATAGAACCAAACCGTCCCTTCACACCCCTGTTCCTCCTCCTTATATTCCGATCTGATATGCATAACCTTTTGTAAAAATGTACGATTAGCTTCCCCCTCCGCCCACCCAAACAGCAAGGTTCAACTGGCTATCAACCCCCTCCTTGAGATAAGAAAGGGATCTGGTAGATATTTTCTCCTGTTCTGTCTTAGTACAATGCACCAGAATATGAACCCAAGTTCTACACCAGGGACAGATTCTTATGGCTTCTTTGTTTACAATTCTCTGTTTCCATGTCCTTGAAACAAAGAATTACCCATAACTATTTTTTCAGCAATGTATTCCTTTTCATCTCCCATTCTAAGCCGTTCATTGTAGTATACTGTCTTCATAAGTGATTAATCCTCTCTAATCCAATATTTTGATCGCATGTACCTTACATACAATTGAGAAAGTAAATCCATACATAGGACAGCACAATTTCAGACAATGTGGAGCATGTGCATTAGCAATAATGTACTAATGAAATGGTAAAAACTTCCGTTATTTATGTTATTTAGTTCTTTACCCAGATTCTTGTGTATAGCATTTCTAAACTTCCCTTTTCTGCATTACTGCAAGGTAATTTCAGTCATATTCACGTTTGGTTATATAGTTGTTTGCTTTTCAAGCTGGATATTGATTTTCATTATGCATTTGTATAATTAATACAGTTATTCATCAGTGTCCAACGATAAATTATATTATTTGGTAACTAATAGCTGCTTTTCCTCCATCAAATTGATTTACCTTTAGGAAACGTATAAATGTGATAGTTCAAATTCCATTTGAAAAGAACATGTTGTCCCTCATAGAAGAGAGTATAAATGATACTAAAGGGAACGTGCATAAAAATTATGTCGACAATTAAGAAAAGGGAAACTATAATTGACAGCGAGGATAAAAAAATTGTAAATATGTGCTAATAGCAGTATGGTTGTTTACCATTTAGAATAAACAGAATTAAGGTAATTGCTACAGAACGAGTCACGTATCAGCAATAGTTTTAGCGAAGCAAGAGTTGCGTTTTATGACATCAGCGGCATGCTGTAAACTACTGTCTTATTAGGGATTGTCAAACGTGCACGATTAGGTATAAAATCCTATTGAAGGAGACCCTCGCTCTCATTTTTAGGAACAGTCGTATTGCTACGACAGAAGTTATTTCGAGATTAGACGCCACACAGCCGAAGCCGCCATAGTACTCAAGGTAGAGAAGCATGGACCGTCACTATCAAGCAGTTTCATTCAAAATAGTTGTAATGAAATTGTACAATTAATATTTGAACACCCACGTCCGTAGCGTGGGGGTAGTGTGCCTGCCTCACATTCAAGAGGTTTCGCCGAGTTTCAACCTCGGCTGTGGTGAGTTATCTGGTTAAGGCTCTTTCCGAGGTTTTCCCTTATCCTGAGGAGATGAACGTCAGGTCACTCAAACGTCTAGGGACCCTGGACTCCTCCAAGGATTATTTCAACCATTTTGATCATTCACCGTCCGATATGCTTACCGTTAAAAGGACCTCAACTTCAAGGGACAAGAAGGTTTTCGTTAATCCTCCGATTTACAAATCCCCAATATGCTGTTCATCATTCCTATAGGTTCAGGAATTTCCGTGACTATACGTATAGTTTCTCTTTTAAGGTACATTTTCACGTTGGGAATGACGATTTTTTCAAAATTTCCAATTTTTTGTTTGCCACGTCATATAATAGCCCTGTCTTTCTAGTTTTCAAAAATGTATAGTTTGTATGCCAATTCGTACAAGAAGTGGGTTTAATTTAACAATTAGTACCACCCTGCACTTTACTCTGAGCAAAAGTGGGCGTGGCACTAAGTTGTAAGTGATATTTGCAAGGTTTTTACCAATTTGGCCTTCAATACATAAGGTTTCTTGGTAATGGAGATTGCTCTAACGGAATGCAATCCATACAATGGCAAATCCATATAAAACTTGAATGCATAGGTCATTATCAAAAAAGATTAGGAACAGCGCTTCGAAAACTTGCATTAGGCAAGAATCTGGGTGGAAAAGGAAACTTGACAGGCATAATGATAGATAAGATGCAAAATTATTTTGAGAGAGAGAGAACACTTCCAGCAGTGAAACGATGTATAAGGCAATCTGGACTACATTGTATCATTTATCTGCAAATAAGAATCTACCTTTTCATGCAAGATGTCCTGAAGGTAAGAAATTTGGTGCTAAGGCCAATGATAAACTTCAATCTTACAAACATTATCCTGGCCTTCCATTAGAAATAGTCAAACCTGTATATGAAAGACTGACTAGCAAAGAAATGCTTTCGAAATGCCTACATGGGAAGACTCAGAATAACAATGAGCGAGTGTTTCAATGGCACAATATGGAAAAGATGCCCAAAAGATACATATGTGGGGCTTGATACCCTGAAACTAGGTGTTATGGACGCAGTGTGCCACTTCAACTGTGGTAATAAAGTGGAGCTGGAAATCCTCAAGCAATTGGGAATAAATCCTGGAAAATACACATCAGGCATTATCAACGCTGATAGGCAACGACTGCGCAACAGTCTTCTGCACTCCACTCCTGAACAAAAACAGAAGAGAAGGTATCTTCGAGGAAGAAAAAAACTCAGTGAGGATCAGATATTGCAGCTTGAGGGTCCTACATACATACCAGGAGGATTTTAGCTTAAAAAATCTGATGTGTTACACTCACATGACTTTCTCTACTCTTGTACAATCTATTTTTACAAACGCCTATTCTCCATATGCTTCATGTTAATCGAGATATCGAGATGTCAATTTTATTGGTAATTTTCTTGTAGATGCAAGGGGAATATGGTAGCTTTTAAGCGATAGTCAAATATTTTAACGCTGGTTGCTATGTGGCGCATTCCATTCTCTTTGCATGTCCAGGACATAAAAAAATGAATAACCAATTTGAGAAAAAGTATAAGTATTGGAAAATTTAAGGAAATAACAAGCAATATCTCGAAAACGGTTCACTCAACAAAAGAAATGTATATGACATAAGTTGTGTATTTTAACGCGATCTACATTTTTTGTGTAGTAAAATTTTGTCTATCTCTTATGGTTTACCAGTTATGCAAAAGTCGTTCACAATGAAGAATACTTTTGGAGACATTCCCAGAAAATTCGAGATATACATTTCATTTCTCATGATATTATCTTAAACATATGTTATTTTAATCAAGATCGTTAGAGCCATTTTTGAGAAAATTAAAATTTTCGAAAAATGTTCCATGTAAAGGGTAGTCTGGGTTGGGGGAATTTTCTTGAAAATCTTCGTGTCGCATCTCTGGAAGATACTGAACCTAAATACCAAGTTTGGTGTTTATCCGACTGTTCGATTTTGAGTTATGCTGTTCACAGACACACACACACACAGACACACAGACACACAGACACACACACACACAGACACACACACGGACATGTTTCCAAAAATGCTTTTTTTGGATTCAGGAGGTCTCAAAACATGTATTTCCGGTGAAATCTCGGTATCGAATTTTTGGGTGGAATGCAATACTTCCCCTACTTACTATACGTAGTAGAGAAAGTAAAAAACAGGTTAGCTGGGCATATTACATTGTAGAAGTTTCTTTTCAGTGTATCTCCAAATTAAAATTTTCAACATTTTTACGTTTTTCAATCACTAAGTAGTACTCTTAAAATTAAGTTACAGACCTCATTCATACATAATTTTAAGCTTATTAAACAGGAAATGATGCGAATCAACTACTATGATCTTAACACAAATTACAAAAACTCTGTAGTCATTCAAAGCAAAATTCAATTGGTAAAAAGAGGAATTTTGAATTTAAAAATTCATAACTTTTTAAGCAGCCACTTTACTTGAGGTATTTGAGGTTCACATCATTGTACATGTTTATAGAAACAAATTGCTATATCAAAGTCAAAAATATCTATTTTTTATAGAAGCTACAGTGTTTTAAAAAATATATGAAATTTTGAATTTTGAAATTTTTTATGGTTACAAAAAAATTATTTTTAAGTTTTGATGGTGTAAATAGTTTTATTTTATTATACCAATCATTAGAAAAAAAATTGAAAAAATTCTCTCCAAAAATACAGAGTTTTTTTCCAACGTGAAAATGTACCTTAAGACTGGTATACTAAAGCCTGTACAGAGGTAAAAATAATGATTTAAGTTTTGGGAGAAATCTGAGTAAATACAATGTTTCACCTTATGAAAATAGGTCATAAGGGTATAAATATCTCCAAATATGACTAAACTTGTGACGTTATCAATACAACGAATACATCTATATTGGCATGTCCAATATAGTATTGCCAGTATTGGTATGCTCGCCGGAAATTTCAGTTGATAACCACAAAAGCAGTCCCTTCTTTTTCAGTTTCTCTTCTTCTTGGCTTTAAACGTATTCATGTAGCAACACAAATTACCCATTTTACCTCAAACCATTGTCATCATCAAAAATCACATTATTTCTATCAAATCTCAGCCTGGTAAATAGATGGCTATGCTTTTTTTTACTCCGAGGATATTGAACTATGGGCATTTCAACTCAAACAATGTGAAAAAGGAATTGATAAAAATACTACAAACAATAATGCTTCTAATTTTAAGGTCTTTGATAAGCATTTGCTATTTTAATGCTTAAATTAAATATGCACTTGCTGCAATGTTTGTCACTTCATTAAAACTGACTTATATGACAAACAAACATTGAACTACGAATGAATTTTCGGTAGAGCTACTCCTTATGTTTATGTAAAAGATATACCATTAATAGCGTACAAAATAAATTAGGAGCACACATTTATGTAATTATACATTTTGTAGTTATAGGCATTCTTAACAAATAATATATACTAAATACTATACTATATACATATGCAGGGTGAGTCATCTAAACCTTACACTGCAAACACTTTGGAAATGGAAAGTGCAATTGATGTGTAGCTTTCGCAGCATTGATTTGTAGTCAAGGGCTCGTATATTTAGCCTATAAACAGATTTTAATAATACAGAGAAAGTGTATTTTTGGGGCAAACATATCATTTTTAAATGGAATAATGACTAGTTACATCAACAGAATAAAGGTAGGGTAAATTAGGATGCCAATGGCGTTTGTTGCAAGATTCTAGTGCAAGTGATTTACGAGAAATCTTATTTTGAAACTTTTACTCACCGACACTTGTACAACCTGTGGTAGCACAAAAAGGGAATTGCAATACTTCTGTGATTTCTTACGCGTAAAGAAAACATAGCCCTTCAAAGATTGTGTTCAAAATGACCACCGGCAGCTTCAATACACACTTCCAGTCTGCTATGGAAAGACTGCTGCACACGTTCTACGCATTTCAGCGGAAATCTCAGAGCAGGCATCAGTAATACGTCGTTTCATATCGGCAGGTGTAGTTGGTGCATCCTTGTAGACAGTGTCTTTCAGCCTTCTCAACAGAAAAAAGTCTAAAAATCCGGTGAACAGGCCGGCCTAGGTACAGGTCCTCTTCGCCCAATCCAACGATTTGGAAACAATCCGTTAAGACAAGCTCTAATACTTCGTGCACTATGGGCTGGACAGCCATCATATTAGTACCACAGGTTCCTCCTAGTCTGCAAAGGAACGTCTTCTAGCATCTGTGGCAGATGGTCTGTCAGGAGGCTGCGATACTTGTGCGATTCGTGGTTCCTTCTATGAACAAAGGCCTATGAGCTGATGGTTCACTATCCCACACCACACGTTTAAACTCCATGGGCGCTGACGTTCCACCTGACGAAGTCAAGGGGGTTGTCAACAGACCAATAGTGCCTGTTTCTGCGGTTTACCTGGCCATGATTAGTAAATGTTGCCTTATCACTAAACAAGATACATGATGAATTTGGAGTATCAAGTCTTAATGACCATGTGCAAAATTTAACACGATTTTCAAAATCGTTTCCATGCAGCTCTTGATGGAGAGAGATGTAATAGGTATGGAACACATGTCCATGGAGAATGCGCAGCACACTTACCTGACTTATGCCACTTCCACGTGTTATTGTGCGGGAACTAATTTGCTGATCTACTGCAACGGCAGCCAAAACATTAATTTCTGCCTCTTCTCCAGTCACTTTTTGTTTCTGTTACGTTTTGTAGGTGTTACAATACCACTTTCACATAATTGGTTGAAGAGGTTGATAAATAATTGTCGAGATGGTTGACGTCTATTGGGATACGTTTCCGCATACACCGTAGAGCAACGAACTGCATTCTTCCTACACTCCCCATACACCATGAGCATGTAGGCTTTTTCTGCATTAGTAAACCCCATCTTCCACTCACGACTTACTGCTTGAACTGTCACAAACTAACTAACCAGAAAGTTGCAATGTAATCAATGAACAGAAAACACAATGCAAACAAACATAACAACATCGTACCTGGCAACT
Organism: Deroplatys truncata; assembly: GCA_030765065.1. NCBI lineage: Eukaryota > Metazoa > Arthropoda > Insecta > Mantodea > Mantidae > Deroplatys > Deroplatys truncata. The sequence goes on from CM060981.1 coordinate 190,349,346, forward strand.
AAGCAGGTTGCATGGAACAAACAACTGTCGGGCTGGAAACTTTTCAAAATACGATTTATCGTAAACCATTTGCACTAGAATCCTGCAACAGAGACCATTGTTATTCTAATTTACCCTACCTTTATTCTTTTGATGTAACTAGGCATTGTTCCATTTAAAAAACTGTATGTTTGCTCAAAAAAATACATTTTCTCAGTATTATTAAAACTGTTTATAGGCTAAATGTACAAGCCCCTGACTACCAATCAATGCTGTGAAAACTGCATATCAATAGCACTTTCCATTTCGAAATATTTGCGGTGCAAGCTTTAGGTGATTCATCTTGTATACTAACATGTTTAATAAGAAGGTTGTATATAACTTTCTACATTTTGAGTAGACTCCACTCATAAAAGTCTCATGTTTATGGAGTTCTTTAATTTCTTGGATATTGATTTCGACAATGCCAGCAGTTTATATGATAGTTACTTTTCGCACACATATTTTATCAAGATCTCCGGATAATGTTTCGATATATATTATTATACATATTCAGATTTATAATTATTTGTTTTTCAGAGAAAAACTATATTTAGTTTCCAAAAAGCAAACAAGGTTGTGATAACGTTTTCCTCGCCAAGGGGTTTGTTATCAAGTGTCAGTTGCATATAATTGTTTGGAGAGAGAGAGAGAGAGAGAGAGAGAGAGAAGAAAGTGGACATAGTCACAATATACAAACATAACTCTCATTTAATGCAAGGAGTCATTGATTATTAACTCAAGCGAATTTATATTTTATTCTATTTCAAATGGCAGGGATATATACCTGGACAAATATATATTATATACCTTAATATATTACTGTACATATCTGGTCATACAGATGTTACAAATAGAGAACATATTAAACGTCAACATTTTGAGACCTAGGAAATTTACTTCAAATCAAAACGACTCATTTGAAAATGTATTAACTTGTGCAAAGAGGTTCAAAAGACAATCAAGAGTAAATCAGCTATTGTAGAAATTGCTGTGGCTGCATGAGCAATTGTTGCTTACGAAGGAGGGTATGCAGTTAATCATATACGGCTTTAAGAGCTGGGAATTGGCAATACTTTTGCTATATCTGTACAGTTTCAGTTCTTTGTGAACCTTAATTGTTAGGAGCTTCTCCTATCGTTATAAGGATATCATAAACTCATCATAGAGGAAATAATAATAAGAGAATATAAATCCACATATAATGAAGTACCGACGTTGATAAAACAGAGAAATTCCACTCTCTCGATACTTTTGCCGCATCATACGAGGAATAACAGGGTTTTAGCTTTTGCCATAACAGTAAGTACGGTCTTACTACATGTTCTCAAAATTATACGAAAACATACTTTCGAGTCCAAATTCCGTTTTAAATCTTAGTCTGTCATTTTAGTAAAAGTCGCTATCAAAATTGTAATGGAAGAGCATACATTCTGGAGGAATTTGAACCTTAATATATCCAAGAAACACAACCATAGCAAAATGTTATTGTTTTCTTTGTTTATCCATGTTCTCGTTACCATAGTAATCAAGGGTATTATATGTTTACATATTTACAACGAAAATATACTTGAAATAAGGAATGGCTAAAAACCGTCAGCTGATTAAAGGATTAAAATAATTACAAAAATTATATTATGTGTTAAAATGATGTAATGGGTAACGTTTTGTGTATCTACCTGTTTTTAAACAATTCTGATGTCCTTATTCAGTTCATTTCTCACAAACATTTAAGGATTTTGTATTGTAATCAAATTGTGTGGCTTATTTCAATGAGCGACGTATCAGAATTTTGACTATAATACGCACAACACACGCCATGCCTTTCTTTTACACTTCCAAAAGCTAGGAAAATTCACCAAATATCTTAGTATATTTCATCTGAGGCTAATTTAGGTATTTGGAGCATATAGATAATTTGATGCAAATGTTCCATCACAACACATTTACTCTAGAGAACAAATCATAATTAATAATAAAAATGTTTTTCATAGCCAACAACTTAGTTAAAATCGATAAGTGTGCTGTAATTGCTTCACGAGAAATAGTGAACAAAATCTTGTCAATTGGGTTACTATGAATCAAACAACATAAATTTATAACCTTTCTGTATTATGTAGCGAATTTAAAAAGGACATGGTCCCGTTTGCTGCATTCATATTATTAAAATGAATCCAATTCATGTTAAAAGGACATGGGTTTCATCTACTGATCAAAGAATAAATTGGTTAATAGGTTTGTCTATTTTAGTGTTAATTATTCTATTTCTGGGAATGACTATTTTAATTAATTTGGTTTATTACAAACACAAAACTTTAACGCATTAGTGACTTAAAAATCATTAAGTTCACCTTATTCATTTCAATACTGATATCCTTTGGCTATTTTCAGTAATGCGAACCTAGCAACAATAATAAAAGCTGTTTCTTTAAACAATGTGGTGTTCAGTAATACATGGTGATTCCAAATTCCGATCTGTCGTTTTAATCAAGCTTTTCATACTCAAGCACTATTTGCTAAATTAATTTAAATTTTTGTTATATTATGGAAGCCTTAATATTCAACATGTCTATAAATACTACCCTCGTACATTCACTAGTAAAACCTATTGCTCAAAAGACACCAAAAGTAATCACTGTAACAAAAATAATTAAAAGTAAACATACTAATATCAATATAAATAATTCTTATAAAAGGACTAAATGGGAAAAACATTTGCGAGTATGAGTATACGTGTGCTTATGTGTGTATGTGTGAGTGGGTATGTGGGCTTGTGTGTTGAAAGCAATGTCAAAAACTGTTCCACTGTTTTTTATTCTTCTTTCATTTTGAAAAGCTTTATTTCTTTCACTGGAAGTTAAAATTACATACGTTTTGTGGGATTTTTTATATTGGTCTCACTCAATGTAAATCTTGTTTTCTTTAAACATGAGTTTTAGAGAATGTATTTTATCCCATTATTGCCAGTTTGGTGGACTTTTAATGACTTTCAGTTCAAAGCGATATCTACACAAAACTTTCTACACGTATCTCGTATATGACCCAGTAAAACCCATAGCCTACCTTACATTATCTATCCCTAACACAGTTTCAATCCCTTATTTTAACCTATGCAAAAAAAATTTTATACTATAATAAACTTTCGAAACCATGGAATATATTACATCACGAAATTACCGTCATTTTTATTTTAAATTATCTAGCATTCGAAATTTTAAAAACTACTCTAAAATATATCTTCAACACATTATATACAAAACTACACTACTTTACAGTTTTGCGCAGCTGATCTATAGAACTTGGTAAAAAAGTTATAGACTATTTTACAACTTTCCAAAAATTTTCGTATTCATATTTTATATCCCTTATGTACAAATTTGCAGTTTTAAATAATTCGCAATATACCCTTTACGCGTTAGTTACAACTGAAAATTGTAGGCTTCTGTCAGAAACTGCCCGTTCCTTATTAAGAATCAGGATAGTATCTTATAGATTTTTCAATGTTTTATTACTATTGAACACACAGAGTTAAGCTGTAGGAATCGGTAGAAACAGAGGACTACCTTACAATCCCCCCTTAAAAATATTTTATACATTATTTCATCACTAATATACAAACGTGCATAAATTAAACTATTTTAACATTACTTTGGACACTTATACTTTAGAACCAGGCAAGAATTATACGCAAACTAAAGATTTAAAATTATCTCTGCATAACCTCCGGAATAAAATTTAATATTGTGTAAAGAACTTGGTCAACACTTTGGAAACATATGCTTTAGGATCAGGAAAAGGAACACCCCTGCATATTCATTTTTAACTACTTGTGTCCAAATTTAAAGTAAACAATTTGGACGACACTTGGGCAATTATTAGTACTCTAGGAAATGGCAAATGTCACAGTATGCTTTAAAAATATTTTAAAATGTTCTTGTAATATTAATTTGCAATTCCTTGCTTAAAATCTCCATTGTTTAAGCCATCTGGGTAAACTGGTATATACCTACTGCGTAATGGACCTGACAATTATGGGCTACCTGTAACTTTAAAATATTGCCAATCCCATATATTTTCAACACCTTGCATACAAACCGCTCTACTCCTCTCGAAAAAAATGCAATTTGAAGCTTCAGAGCCAGAAAAACTTATAGGAATGAGGGAAACCGACTCTATAATATGCTTGAAGGCCAAATGTGTTATTGTTAGAGGTTTTACTAATATTAGAAGAGTCGTAATAAAGTATCAAAACTTAAATTTCACTTTAATTGTTTTCTTTTATTGTTATATTTTACATTAAATTAAATTACAAACATCTACTTATTTTGGAATTGCTTCCGTCCGTGTAAGTTGATAAGTACACATTTTAGTATTCACTGCTTATATGCTCAATATAAAGACAGACATGTTCCTTTATACTATAGATAGATCTCCCTGACCAGAATATGGTGTAACGGTGTGTCTCAATTGATAAAATATATCGAAAAGAACGTAAAACACTTAAGAGTTCTAACCTGTATTTACAGAAGAAAACTCATAAAATAAATATTGTGTTGAGTAAAAAGAAAAAACGAGGCATTAAAACATCCAGGCCTTCAGGCTGTTATATGTTATCGTATATAATTTATTTATTTTTGAAAGAAAAGCAAAATGCCATGTGAGTTATGACTGTTCATTGTATATTTAACCCCGACTTTTTCATGCTGCTATTAATCTCTTCCGCCAGAAGCTAGGTAATATTTACGTAAACACATTTCTTTTGCCTTTGTTTATCCATTAAAAATGTGGGTTTTGAGAGTAGGATCAACCAAAAGAGCTACTTGTTTTTCTATAACTGCAGTAATCGGAGGCAAATCGCAAGGGGTTTTGAATTTTCAAATAATTATATTTTTACAAGTGAAAAATTGCTATTCGTCTTTTCTCATCGTCATGCAAGCAGCATCGAACATTAAAACCATCAAATAGCGATCCGAGTTTTAAAAATATGACTATGTTTGGCTTACTGTATTATTCTTATACCTACAACGAAACGTGGAAATGTTTAATGAAAGCTTAATTCGATTAACAAGATAGACAAATAAATGTTGCAAGAATAGGGATCAAACAGGGATGCCCTTAATCTCCAGCATTATTTAATATACGTATAGAAATGTAGGAGTGGAAAAACTGCTCTACTGGTGGTATTCCAATAAATAGACATAAGGTAAAAACAATTTTATTTACTGAGGCTCAGGTTATTTTTACGAAACGTAAGATGGTTCACAGAGAAGATATTATGCAGATATATAGTTTAAATATTTCAACAGCCAAGTTAAAATTAGTGGATTTAAAGGGAAAAATCAGGTAAGATGTAAGATAGTCATTAATGAATAAAATATAATAGAACAAGTCTCTATTTTTGACTATATATGTTTTAATTTATAATAAAAACGAAGACCTGAAAATAACAAATTAAGATAAATGAATGGAACAATAAGGATAACATTAAAGAACAAGACGGCAAATGAAATTTTATAAAGTAATGTCAGTGCCAATGTGAACTTACGGAAGTGAAAATTGGACTAAGAACAGGTCAGTAGGAAAAAATGGAAACAGCAGAGATAAAGTTCTTAAGAGCAGTAGCTAGATATACCCTTCTAGACAAACAAAGAAATGGAGAAATCGGAAAACAGTTAAACATATAATCAAAATTAATGAAAATAAAATAATTGGCACCTACATATATTAAGGATAAAAGTGGAACGAATACCAAAATTGTTATTAAATTATAAACCTAGAGGATATCAACAAGTGCGAAGACCGAGAAAAATATGGAATGATATGTTTAAGTACGGAACAGGTCGACAGGCCCATACCTTGTGCAAGAAGAATAGTTTGTAGAAGAGTGAGTAATGAAGGGCAGATGAATGAAACACATAAGTTTTTTAACAATTCACATCACAAAAGTTTTTAACCAAGTTATTTGTCTATGGCATTCATTGTTAAAGTATTTCAATAGAAATAATATTTAAACACTTAGATAAACTTTTCGTTACTATTAGTGGTTTACATGTCTATGGGCAACGGTATCGTTTCCATCACATAATATGTACCTATAAGAAATGGTGCTATTAGGGCAGATAAAGGGGGAGAGTGAAAGAGGGGAAGTAAGTGAAAATGGGAGGGTTGGAGAGGAAGAGGGAGGCGAAGACAGCTAGAGGGACTATCCACAGATAACTATAGCATTAGTAGAACTGCAACTTCTACTACTTCTATATTATAAGAACATTAATGTCTCTTTCTCACTTATGATATGGCACTTAATGTAACATGTGTGTTATCGTGTATTATGGAAAATACACCCACTTTCTGTTGTGAGACGGCGGAATATCTATCATTATGCATTACAATCAAAACAGTTTTATACCAATAATTAATGACATTTCGTTTAACGGTACTAATTAACGGTGAAAACATGATCCATAATTGCCCGGATGGCAGTATTTAATGTTACAATTTGATCTCAGCTGTGGACTCAAAGAGAACTCAATGTTTTTTGTCACAGTGCGGAATGAAGTACGGCTTTACATCCATGAGCCGGAAAATACAGACGGAAGTTCACACGCATCCTCACCTCTGAATGTGGAAATCTGTACAGCTGCTTCTGTGACCGTGTTTTGTGTTTAAAATCGTGTGGGATGTTATTAATTTGCGAAAGTGCACGTATAAAGATTACTTTCACCATAATTAAAATGACCAGCTCAACTAAAATCCGCCAGCTCACAATGTTTCAGTGTTAAAAAATGACCGTAGATCGCATTACTGGCGTGAACAATATTATTAGTGTTTTCAAGAATTAGAGTTTTCATTCTAGCCAGAATAGAAACATTATAACACTTCCGATAACGTTGTGGTGGATCGCCTGAAGCTCTTTCTGTCTGTTGTGATGTGCTTGGTGTGCTTCTGTCTCTTCAAAAAGCTTTCTTCTGCTCTATTTTTAGAATAGAACGTTAAACAACATTACTCACTGTCATCCTACTTTTTTTTTCTACAGAATGGTTGTGTTCCACACAACAGCTCAACAAGCTATATAATTGTGTTGACGGACTAAACCAGAATTCCAATTAGCATACGTTTTCTATATAAGTAATAATTATCCATTCCATAAAAATAATTCACAATATAAATTATTTTTACTGAAGCTCAACGTACGTCAAAAATATTATTTATTTACGTTTCCTGTAGATAAGATTTCCGCGGAGATACTTTCCTGGGAGATGATCTTACTCTAGCGCACCTTAAAGTTTTATCGAATGAAGTAAGTTTGTCTTTAATAAAATCATCTTAATTTTGGCATTCTGAATTAGGAATGTTTAAGCTTACTCTTTGTCTGGAGGGAACGTATTAGTACAAATTATGTTCATTTCTTGTTTATCTTACGTACGGTTTGCACAACCGACCGAGGTGGCTACGGCGGTAACTTTGTGGCTCGCATTCATGGGAAATGGCTGCTTCGACTACCGTCGGATTAGTCGGTTGGAAAGCGAATGCTGATGTGGATTATACATCATCCCATACACTCTTATCCATGATGTTCTTTCCTTTTATTTCCTTGCGATTCTGTCTCAGAGTTGCAGGATCAGACCACAAGATTTAGTGCATGGCGGTGTGACGGTGAAGTTTGTTCTACCGATTACTCCCTAATGCTCCTTTGAGTGATTTCCAAATTGATAGCGTCCGAGGTAGGATATGCACAATTTTAAGGAACTCGCCCTCGCTTAGCACGTGCCATTTTCGTGATATGATCGTCCTTCGATTCTTCGGTATTATCTATTCCTTCCAGAGTGTATTATAAGACACGACGGGCTCTTTGCTGAACTTTGTAGATGCGGCATGCTCCATTGGTTTGTGGCCTCCTCCGTATGGCCCTATCTCTATGATCTGTATATGCCAGGGCTTCGTAATGCAAAAGTATTTATGTTGCGACTATATACATAATTTTAGTAACATAAAACACGCTAGCACCTTTTGAGTGTATAGAAAACGAATCCGCTTTTGGGTTAAACTGTCACATTGTGTCTCCCATTTGAATAAACATAAATTATTCTCAGGGGGAACCGAACGAGATTCCTCCGCGGTAACTCGCAATCAGATCCTTTGTTCGATTACCACCCACTGGCCACTCTGACGTTTTTCCTGGTTTTACCTGGTCAATAGCTGAATGCTAGAATGGTCTCTCAATTATTGCGATTTCCTCTGCATTATTTCTCTTTCATCCGTTTCCCTCTTATGTTGAGTTGTGCTTCTAGGTTTCGTGCCGTTAGGCGGTGCCGGACAATGGTGCGAAGAGAGCTGCTTGGTTGATCGGGTTCTTCATCGCTCTTTCTGGGTAGTTCCAGTAGTGGGACGGATGCTGTAGCTAGGAAATGTTAAGAATTTCCGCATGTCTCTGTGGCTTTTCAGCCTGTAGCCTGTAGTCTCCTGTGGTTCCCTCACTTCTTGGGGGGAGGGTGACAGCCGCAATAGACCTCGCATAGGTCGCAGTGTGCGAGTTGTCCCACTCCGTTGTATACCCTGTACCCTATCCTCGAAGAGAAATTTGTTATTAACTTATGTTTCAGGGTTAATATACTCCCAAGAGTACGATTCAAATAAAAAACAAATAGTACCAATGCGTTTTAATTATACGCCTCGTATTCAGTCACTATTAAACTATTCATTCGTCAACATATCTCCAGCGCACCAATGCGTAGTCTTTGCGCTTGTTCAAATGTCCTTCCACCTCAAAGTTTCATCCAGTGGGTTTAATCCTACCAGTAGGTAAAAGGCATGTCCTCTGCCAGCACGAATTATTTTGCTGGAACTTGGCAGCGTTCATCATAATATGAAAGCACGTCGTTCTCCTGTATTTTAAGAAAATTGCAAAGACTTTTCAAAGGAAAAATTACAATTTTACAAAATCACTGTTAATAGAAATGTTAAATAGAATTATCTCTGTCAAATGTCATATTTATTAAAATTTTAGCTTTCACATGTCGTTTTATTACTCTTATATTGAGTGCGAGAACATGATTATCCCATATCATTTATTTCGTTAAGCATATTTTATTATTGTTCTTCTTCTTCTACTTATTATTATTATTATTATTATTATTATTACAACTACTGTTATTATTCCTAATCTTTAGCAACGAATACTGAAGCAAAATTTAATTTTAAAAAGTGATTTACACTATATGTCATGATCAAGCTCCGAAAACACTCTTTGAGCGAAAAGTCACTACAATGACGTGGACACACATTTTTGAAACACTAACTTTGTATTTAGGCAAAAGCTCCTAAGACCACAATACGTATTCGTTGCTTTGGTCCTTTAGCTAATAATCAATCAGAACGTGTATTTTAACATCTAACCAACTCTGTCTTGTCTAACACATGCATTGTTTTCTAAGCAGCTGATATATGTAAATTTTTCTAATAATTAATTCTAATTCTGCGAATGTACCTATGGAGTGTTTACCAACAAATAAAAGCTAAACAGTAGGCTTTCACAGCTCCAGGAGTGTTTAAATCTGTTACGTTTAAAATCTATATTGAATTCACTATTCAGCTGCTGAAATACATGGAACATTATATTATATACTTGAAATAACCCTTGCTCTAAATAGGCCATGTGCTCTTGCCAGAATCGCATGCGTAAATTAAAGCTGCCCCTGGCATTTATATGGCGGTAGAAAGATCGTTATGTGGAATCTTTTCATTCGGTTATTTTTAAACATTTTTCATTTATATTACTCACTTGAACTTCTGCGGGAAAAAGGAGGCTTTCGTTGCTTTGATAAACAATGAAACTGCTATAACTCATGAACTGAAAATAAGTTTAACGTTGGTTTTATTCATGTTTGTAATCAAACAAATCACATTTATTTGCAGACTTATAATTTAAAGCACTGCAAAGGGCAAGGAATAATTATAGTTAAAGTTATATTCTCCCGGAATATAACCATCTGGAAATGAAACCAAAAGCATTTTACTTGAGAAATATTCAACTATTGTTAATTAACCTATGAAGCAGAATGTGAGATGCCTCGATGGTGCGACAACTTGGTCCAGGAATGCAAATGCCTCCTTTTCTCGTTGTCTCCAATGTTTGCTGTTGATTCTGCTGTCGGCTGCTCCAGTGGTTGAGCTATGAGTATTTTCCCTCAGGGCATACGTGGATGTATTGTGAAGGAAAACACCGGTTTAATTGACTGAGAATTTTATTGTGAACTAATATTTGAGTTATAGAAGTGAGCCTCCAAACGTTTGAGATGAAGAAATAGACTAATTATTATGAATTGCAGCACTCGCAGTTGTAACAACTGAACTATTATACCTGCTAAGTTCTGCAGTATCAAAGTTACTGTTGGAAATAACGTTTCCGCAAGAAATTAAACTAGAAGCGTGAGTCGCTAAGATGTTTAAAGCCAAGATCTCTGACGATAGCCACTACTCACGCAAGCGCTTCACTAAGTGCTTAAAAACACACATGTAAGTACCGCTGACGGTACCATCGAGAAAGTAACACTCTGATGTGTGTCTCTACACTACTTAAGCCATGCCTTCATTAGAATTACTCCCACCAAATTATTTCACTCTGGGGCAATATTTACCTCTCTTCATGCGCGTCTCTCATTTGTTACTAGAGGGCCTGGCTAAAATCTCGGAATTACTTTTCCCTTCTCTTTTTCAGATTTTGGCCTACGTGACTGTGAAAGTGTACTGAACTCATAACCTAACTGCGTTCCCAGAAATCCTTGAGTTAACGTGTTCTCTATTCGGCCTTTCGATACATGGCTCTCTAATTATCTTCTTCTCTTGGCAAGTATTTTCAAATCAAGCTTGTAATATTACACATTCTTTAATATATGAAAAAAATATTTATTGAAGTTTTTCTCTATCTTAATATTATTTCTTTATTTAATTATTTATATATTCCTGTCAATAATTACGGTATCGACTATTATATAAGTAACAGTAACATAATACTAAATTGACCGTGTAGTAGTTTAACTACATTTAATAACTTCTGTCAAAATAGCTAACCTGTCCTTCCCAAAGGCAGTTATCACACTATATTTTCACAGTGTATATACTGAAAATTGATCTAGATTTCGCTTCTAATTGTTTCTAAATGAGTAACGCCGTGCACTTAGAATGCATCAATGATTACTCTAAACTTGGTTCTGAATGTCAGAGTTAACTATATTTTGCAACTATAAAGAACAACCCCGCTTGCTTTGATCAAAGTCTCTGTGTTATACAAAGTCTACGTAGGTAATGATAAACGTAACTACTTGGTTTCTCCTAATTTATGTATTTCTCTAAATGGTGCTTTAAATTCATGTATGCCAATAAAATATTAAATACTTACCAAGGTTAACTTTCAGAATCCTACTAATTCCTTTAATAGAAAGCGTTTTATTTAGCAGTAAGATTGTTTTTTAATATGCAAGGTCTACGATTAAAAACTATGCAACCTGATTCCTAATTCTCTATATGTATTTCCCTTTGTATTACTTTCCATAGTGAAATCATGGTGAACTTTACTTTTATACAGTTTAACACATTGTAGTATGAATGTTTTGTACCGTGCATCAATTAAGACACAAATTTTATAACTATATTACAAAGAGAATTAACATCCACAAAATCAAAGAGAGAATAACATTTCTGATAGGCCGAATCAAACCCAAGTACTACTTAAAGCAAGTGTATCTTGAACCCCCCACCGTTCATAGGTCATTTCGGCCGAGAGATAAACCACCAATATCTCCCAGATAGGTGAAACTGATACCTGTGCAGACGTGTACTGATACGCATTTGAATATAGCTTATCGTTTTGTTCTGTAGAGGAATATCTACACATCTGTATATATAAGCGGATTAAAGGCGAACACATCTTTAGCGATGCTGAGCCAAAACAACTGTTATTTTTGTAACCTCTATGTACAGCGTGTCATTATTATAATCATTATTAAGTTTACAGTGTTATTGCCTCAACCAATGACAGTCAAATATCCATTCACACAGGCCTCAATACGTAGAAACGGTTTTCGTTGTATAGTCGAGTGCATGGAATCCTGCCGATATAAAGCGCAGTGGATTATGTTGGTAAGGAAAGACTAAACCATCTATGCCTATCTCAGCCTCCAACATTTATCTGATTAGCACTAACATTAAGGTTTGTCTTACTGTTCCCTTTTCCCTAGATCTGAGCATGAAACCGACATGTGTTCATAAGTTAATGTTTGAATGCCAGATTTTTTACTCATCCAGGGGCTCGTGTGCTTGTTTAGCATCACTTCCTATTCGGATGAAATGCTGCCACACTTCTTTCCTTTCGCCGCTCACCTACGTTTCACCTGTTTTATAGGCAATGGGTGTGTTTCGGACTTCAATTCAGACCAATAATAGAGTAGCTCACCTAAGTCTGGTGCGGAACACAGATACGGGGTTTCTGCCAACATTAAATAAGCAAAAACACCACAAGAAACAAAACATATCGGCGTGTTTCCGAATACTCGACTCTACCAGGTTTATTCAAAGAGTAAAAGAAACGCAGGGTAACAAATATGCAAAACCTTACGGTGGTATCTGGAATGCAAACCACCACCTCCACTACCGACTACCAGATATAAGCCCAACAGTTCTTTACCACGCTGTATGTCCAAGGCCGCATTTCTAGGGAAGCTTGGGACGTCTTGCTTTCAAGCATCAATTCACGTATCATCCTAGAGCAGTGTTATCACCTCCAAACTTCCATCCGCACTTTTAACATTCTTACGGATGCAAATTGCAATGCTGAGATGGCATAGTGTTTTATTAGAAGTTTTGGAATGTCCTTCACCCCTGATGTTACGACTGTTCAGAGAGACTCTGAATCAGCCTTTTCATTTTACTCACAATATTATTGTCCTTATCCCTAGATCTCCAACCAGAACAATGTAAGGTTTTCGGTCGATTATAAAGTATTTATGAAAATATTATCTGACTTAACCGTTGATAGTCAGGAATACTGTCATTAAATTCAAAGAGAACACCGTTTCAGAGGAGGATTGCTCTCTACTCTCATCTTAAGAATGCAATCATCCTGCTAATGTCGTAGGTACATCCAGTCTCTTTATGCAATCTAGAGTCTTCATCCACAGATATATAGCTCTACAAAAGCACATTGAAAAGGTGTTCGACCGGTATGTCCGTATTAGTCCTGGTACCTTTCCTTGCCTGTGTCATCAGCATTTATCATCCGGAACTTCAGTACCTAATATTTTTACCGTAACAGCCTTCGCTGATGATATTACAACTTTGTTCAACCACATAGTGCAAATACAGTTTTTGTAGTAAAATCTAACCGGCTTAACCAGACTGCTGGAGTTACATTAGATGCTCAGAAGTCCTCGTTGTCACCGCTGATGTCTTGGGACTCTAAAATAAAAGCTTTGAAACACTCTGTCTTTATTCTGTACTATCTCAAGTCTTGTATTCTGTACCGGACTGAAAAAATCGATTGAGATATTTAGAACGCATTCAATACACATAGCCAAGGGGGCTATTTTACAAACCCTAAATAGGAAACTCAATTTATATCAAAGTATATGACATGTTAATGTATTTAAGTCCTCCAAATTGTGGTATGCTGTAAGAATCTTATCCCTACCGAATGTTATAGTCCGTCCGGTTGGGTTACACCTATGGAAAGGTTATTTTGTATAGAATTTGGCACAATGAGCTTCACAATTGCAAAACGAAGGGCTAGATTTAATACAGCTTCACAAGTGTGCTGCGCTGTTCTTGCGGCGAATGCTTGCAAAATTGTCTCAAGTAGAAGATCCTCAGGATGTGCATTTTTGCAGAACAAATAGAGCAACAATACTATACCTTTACGTCTTGTTCTCCTTATTTTTGACGCAGTTTTAAATTGTACAATATCTCCCCGATGCCCTACACATAGTAGACTACGAGATGGACCACGCAATTGGAAACGTATTTGGCAAAGTGCACACCTTAAGCATACACCAGTAATTTGGCAAGTGATAGCCTACTTTCTCGTGAAAGTTGCTTTTTGCACAAAGTCCCATTTTCCCCAGTTTACTCCTATTGGAGAAGGATAGGTAGTTTACGCCATGCTCTCATAGACTACATGACAGCTAAGTCGATATGGTCAGCTCGACAACCGCGTTGTCAATGTCAGCTTACAACCGCAACAAACAGGATAATCCTAATCACTGCATCCACTTAGTATTGGCATTGAAGCTCACTAATCGTCCATTTAAGGATGCATAGCTATGGTTTCAATCAAAGCGATGACTACCTGCTGCAGAAAAAATTGCGCTCCCTAGCAGCTTTCCATAGCATGCTTGCCTCTAGGTGCTTCTGTAGCAAAGACTCACCGAGGTTTCAGTTGTGACCTTTCCATGATATATGATTCGTGCTGCTTATATGGTGACACGTTTATATCATATTCTATTCACGCTATTCAATCAATTTATACCCTATGTAACACTAAAGCCACTGAGGTAAATTCAGTCTAACCTCTAATTCAGAAAACGTCAGATGTAACCTGCAGTACTTTAATCTGTAATAACGGCGTTGTTATTCTTGTATGTTTGATTTTTAAGGTTTGTTATGCAGAAACAAATGTATGGGAGAAATTTGCTAAAATAAAAGAATAGTCGTTTATAAATTCCTGTCATTGCAACGAGATAGCTCAGTGATAACGTGCAAGGCTCGCATTTGGTAAGTAGTGGGTTCGATTCTCGTTGGAGCAACTCCTGAACATGGATATTTTCGTGGTTTCCTGGATCGGTATGCGAATGATAGTGTAGTTTCCCTTCTACCACAATTCCCTATCCATACTTGTTTTCATTGGTTGCACCTCAACCTCTTCAGGGTTGTAGGAGCAAATGACGGCGGTTGGAATTTGCGATCTGAAAGTATTCCTCCCTAGAGCCAGGCGGAACTGCTTGAGCCCTCTTCCTACTTGGGAGTGGCTCGTCTAATCGTGTGACCTCAAGTTGCGGGTAAAAGGCAGGGCTAGCCGACGTCAGGAGTGACCTCATGTTGGAATCATTAGAGACCCCATTCTTACTAGCGTATATCTTCTTCCAAAACTGATCGCCCTCCAGGTTTCCTCTCCATCCCTTCCTTCCTTCCAGGGGTCCTGTATAGTTATTGTAGGCCCCTCTCCTATTCATAGCTCCTAACGCCTCTCATTGAACAACACAATTGCTTTCGGACCAATCATTCTCCTCTTGTCTTCTGTCCATCGCTTCCATAATACAATTTTTTCCATATTGTCATTTGTTTTCCTCTTATGCTTCTTACTTAAATACAATTAAATGACAGTCTTTTTCACCAATTTTCATCACACAGAAACTGTGCATTCCGTATAGAATGAAAAAATGTAATAAATAATTATGTGTATTCTTATAATGAGTTAATATTGCTTTAAGAAGCCATTACAGTATAGAACGTATTATGCGTAGACATATGTACGTACAGTGGAAACAAATCTTTTAGAGATATAGTATCGAAACTTTCTGTAAGGTAACCTAATGGTGCCAACAAGCCGCCGGCATAAATTCTTTGCAAGTGAAACAGAGGTGCTCATGTCAATAGGATCTAGGATTATGTGTAGAAAGCAAAAGTTTAGGAATAGGTGACTTATCTTGTGATAAGAGCAGTTCCAATGAGAACGTTTATACTTCATATACATAACAGAAAACTGAGTGGAAAGTCTCTGTAATATTTCTCCACCAATAACTAAATTACATTTATTTAAAAAAAATCCCGCCAATGAATAGTATTAAGGAAAAATGTCAAGTGACTTGGTAGGAGAAACGCAGAATTATTGACGAGATCTGGCATACAAAGTAAGATCACTCACAAACTGGAAGTACGCGAGGACGGATATGAAACGCGCCCGTGCGCAGGCGCGTGCACACTCAGACACAAACTGGAAGTTTGCGAAGACGATGTATAACACAAACACACTGGAAGTACGCGAAGACGGATATATAACACACATTGGTAGTAGCCAAAGACAGATATGTAAATCATAGTCTGTAATGGTGAGGTGCTATGCAGTGCTGGTAAAAGTAAAATGCTTATGTGACAAGAAGTTTTTTTCGCAAAAACCTCGCGAGATACGTCGCTGATGCGACGATATAAACGTTTTGTGTGTTCAGAATAAAACTATGAGAGTGCTACGAGAGTACTTAATGTGCATGCGAATAAAGTTCTTTAGCCACAAACGACATCTGTATTGTTCATCGGAACACCACGACTATTCCATCCACGCATCTCTCGTATCTCTTTCTCTCTTTTCCAACACGTAGACCGATCCTGACTTGTCCATTCCATGTTACTAGTCTGGTTCATATAATTTACACAATATTAATGTTTACTTCTTTGCCAATTATGCCAAATCTTATAGCACTTAAATATCTTACCGTCCTACTCTAATAATGAATTTCTACTACCAAAAATGTTAGCTTTGGATGAATGTTTCATTTCTTGTAATCCCGATCAATACAAATCTTGTACACTTCTTATAATTAATTTCTAAATTTTATGCTTCATTATCTTTATAATATTTGATCTCGTAATTTGACATTTTATAAAAGGTTGTAATCATCACACGAATTTCTTAATTTCACCGTGATTTGTAATGAAATATATGAAATGTTATGCTTATATGTACGATATGGTAATCACAATGTATGTCTGTATAGAATCTGTTCCCATTAGATAGTACAACAGCCATACATGTTTTGCAATGCACCGAATGAAGAGTCAAATGTTAATAAATGAATTCGATTTAGTATTCCAACCACGAGCTATTAGTAAACAAAGAATTAAATTTAACATTCTAAAATGGAGTGGACTTAAACCTTAGGAAACTTAAAGGTTCAGCAAGAATGCTCTAACAAAAATTGTTTGCTTCTGTGAGTTTTGCACTTTCCCTATAAATATTTCTTGTGTTTTAAGGATTTTCACCTATTAGTAATTCATGAGAATTAAAAAAATCTCGCTGGATATTCATAGAAAATTCAGCAACTTACTAGCAATAAGTTCTGTCAGATGCTGTACCCAAGTGGGTAAATGGGGAAGTGAAAGAGATACCGCGATATTAGGGGAAAAATTTATACTGAGTAAGTGTTTCTAGAAATGTTGCAGTGCCGCCTATAATTTTGCCCTTGTTACCAGCAAATGTTTCCATGCAAGAAAGGGTAAAGATGCATTAAAACAAGTATTTATCGGCTAAACGAGAGAAGGTTCCGTGTCTTTTCAGGTTGTGAATTGTGTGATTGGCTGGTGACCTACTTGTTTAAGCATTTACAAGCTCATGGATTAAAATAAATACAGAAACCATTGTTCTTTCGTCAGGTGAATTTTCGAAACTTAAAATCGTTTTAGAAATTTTTGAACAAAGTATGTGATAACAAGATATTCGTTGTAGTATTTTCATGCAAACACTTGCCTTGCATTCTTATGTGATCGAATTACTTTAAATTCATTTTGGTGCTTCGTATTTAGCTACGCCTTCCATGATTTTCATAATTCATCTAGATTTTTAATTCATAAAACTCCAGTAAGCCTCTAATATACCTGTATTTTCTCTTTCGTATTGCCTGTAACTGATTAGAATCCTTTATCTGTATTTTCTTTATAACTTTGTGTTTTCTGTTCGGATTTCACTGTCATAATCACAATAATATGTATGTACGTCCTGGACATGGCGCTACGAGCTAGAGCATATAGCTCTGGTTCTCGGCTACGGAATGTAACCTGGTTAGATCCCACTCATGAGTGTGCGGATACTACCACCGGGTATAGGAAAGTGAGGGGCTGCGATAGACAGCAGTTCTGGCCTCGTGAGGCAACTTTCCGGCTGGGGATGTGTGACCTCACCACATTACCTCTCCGTATCGGTTGGATGAACGCTCACCCCTGCCCTGCGTAATTGGGCGCGAGCAATCGGGCTGGCAGTCTCAGGCTCACCATGGGTTATAGCGCCAGAGGATTGTTTATTTATGCAAATATCATCCCCCTCATATTAAGCTTCATAGATATAAAATGATCATTTAATTATCTTATATGGTTATCCATCACTTACACCAATAAAAATTACTACCCCTTTAACATTCTCAGACCTTATAGTGCTAATTTGCATAAATTATGATGCAGCAGATAGAATGTCATTAACACACACATAATTTCATAGAGTTTTGAACCAAACTATCTATTGTTGTGTCAGTTGCGTCCTTTGGCACTTTAAAAGTTAGCCGAAAATTTAATCCTAAACAAGTGTTATTTCCTAAAAATGTAATTTTTTTATATTGCAGTTCGATATACTGTTCATTTTATAAGTTATTGGGTTTTACAAATGAATATTACTATGCAATGCCAAGAGTTGCAGGTGTTTATTTTGAGATATTAGCTTTCTTTTAAATATGTGTTTTTAACTCGCCGAAGCAGATAAACCGTTGCATACGCTTTTATGCTAGATTTATCTAAAGAGAGTACTTAAGTCACATAGAAGTTACTTATTGCTCTAAAAGTTAATAACTCAAAAACCCCAAAATTTGAACAATAGAAGTTCTTTTCCCAGAATTGTCTACTATTCAAAACGTTCTGGACGATTGTGATATAAATTTGGTGTTGTGAAGGTTTTTTGAGTTATTAATTGATTTCTGATGTTCACAAACCTCTCATTTGCATTTTCGCCTTTCTTTGCTTCGCCGCATTTCCTCATCGTTCTTAATACTCTTCTAATTTTTATATTTTTGCATCTTCTTCTTTAATATTCTCTCATTTTTATCGCCACAATGTCTGGTACTTTTACCAACCCTATTTCCGGCACCAAAACGAATTTGCTTCTCTGCGATGGCGCTATTATAATTTAAAAGGTTCCACTTAGCGAGCGAAAAGCTCAAGTCTCGCTCCATAGCAATTGCATAGTAATATCAGGGTAATTACCTATCAAATTAGTAGCACCGCAGGGCAAAGAAATACCGCTCAGCATAGCACACCTTGTTTCCTTTTCCTGAGTTGAAGATTATATTTAAATTCAAAATTAGTGTGCGGAAATCAGAGCAAGAGGAGCAGAAGTAATTTGATTCGGGCGAGCAAGGCAAAACGCTGCGAGCCAATTCTCAAGAAGACTTATACACTCATTCCATCCCCTATTCTAATATAACAACAAAAACTAAGCTTTCATCTCTCTTAATCTCGGTTTTCACTTA
Source organism: Deroplatys truncata (assembly GCA_030765065.1). Taxonomy (NCBI): domain Eukaryota; kingdom Metazoa; phylum Arthropoda; class Insecta; order Mantodea; family Mantidae; genus Deroplatys; species Deroplatys truncata. The sequence goes on from CM060981.1 coordinate 190,368,635, forward strand.
ACGATTGTTTGTTTTCATGCTTAGAGCTTTCTTGTCATCCTCCTCTCAGCTTTGTGTTTATCTTTCCTTTATGCACATTGTTTCTGTCTTTTGGCTGCACATCCCTTTTAACTTACTTCAGTGAGCTCAAAATCTAACGCTTTATACATATACAGTGTGTACAGAGCTTCTACCTTAATACTTGTACTATTCGTCAAATATTTTGTTACATGAAAAAGGGCTTATCTAACCTTGTGAGATAATTGGAGACACTCATGAAATACTGCAATCTTAGGTCACAAATTAAAATATTATAAAAACTGATATTTCCTATAGTTATCTATGGCAATGGAAGTTGAAACATCAGCAATAAATACAGAATTGACGCTTTTCAGGAAACACATGGAGGAGAGCGCTAGGACTTCCTTGAACGGACATAAAAACTAATCGATCAGTGCTGGAAGAAATAGAAACTGCTCATTCACCAGAAGCCACTGTGATGTAGAAGAAGCTGAAATATTTTGGACATATGAGGGCGAAATACTCACTGGAGAAGATATGCTAGTGGAGGGATTAAGAAAGCGGGGGTAAGAAAGAACACGATGGCTCGATAAAGAGAAACAAGACACTGGAATCAAATGACCAGAATTAAAGAAATAAAGAGGAATTGGGGGATGTTATTAGTGAGACGACCAGAAGCAGAGTAGCACAGGAGAACCCAATGGCAAACAACTCCTCAAGATTCCAGGCTTTGAAATTCCAGGATTGGGTCACAAGAGGTCTGTTTGACTTGAACGAAAAACACCACCACTACTACTGACACCATCACTACCACCACTACTACTAACTTTATTAGCAGCTGGAACGGTTTGTCAAACATTAGTAATTCAGTAGCATCAAACTGTATCATTCAACTAAGTTTAAGGTTGAGGCAATATTTTATATCATAACATGCAGTGAATGCCAGAGTGATTGTAGTGTAAATTAATAATATTGTATGTATAGGATTTTAGATGTTTGTTAGCCATAAGTATTGTTAGGAAATAAGTTTACACGGCCTAACTGAAACTGACAATAGAAGTGGGTAACAATAAACCGAGGGGGTGAGTTGTTTATCACTAAGAAGAGATAAACAAAATGACGTTTGGGTAGCGTGTCTTTTATTAGAAATGGAGGGAATATATTCCCTAGAGCGCATATGTTAGTAGTAGTGAATGGCTGACCAAAACAGACACTAAAGTGGGCGCAATTTGGTAACCAATAGGAGATATTATAATGTTTAGGCAATCCGAGGTGAAGGAGTATATATTCTCGAGCCATAAGGAAGTGTCGCGCAGTTCTAAAGAGTCTCTCACGAGGTCCACGTCGTATAGTTACAAAAATGTAAAGTACGCCAAGTAATTGGTGCGCGGCAACTAAAACGACTACAGTTACATTCGTAAATATCAGAGTTTCAGTCAGGCGTGTATAAAGATTAAACATGTCAATTATTAATTCAGAGTGACTGCAATAAAAGTCTAGAATCAATTTTTTTATCAGTGTTATTTTTTAGTAACAACTCCTATCAATTTACACGCCCTGCTCAGAGACACGTGCTCGACTGAGTTATAATAACTAGCCGGAGGACAAAGAACCCAAATTAAAAAATAATTAAACAATAAGCGCCCAACAAATAAGACAACACAAGCCATTGAGAACTGCGACAAGGTCAACTGTGTGACATTAAAATATTAAAAATACACAAATGAATAAAAATATGATGCTTTACATTACTTTCCCTACCCAATTTATTTTTATATATGTAACTATTCTTACAAAAGCATACTGTCTATCAGCTTCAAATTAATCGACATAAGCACGTAGAAATAGTTGTATTAGACATTTCGTTGTTGGTAAAAGGGGATACAGGAGACCGAAGTGATACCCAAATCTTTAAACACGGTTATTATATACTCTCCATGAAATCCCATACTCTTTCCACGACATCGCCAGGAACAACTGAACGGTAATAGCATTTAAAACTTGAAAGTTATTGACAAATATGACATGTTGCATTCACATGACCTCTACTCATTTAAAAACGGATCGATATGCGAGGACTTTGGCGTTCCAATCTCCTGCATGACCACGAGAAAAAGACTGGTGTATTACATTCAAATGACTTTCTCTACCCATTACCACCTATTTTAGTTTACCTTCTACAAAATACTTTTATGAAAGCTTATTTTCCTATCTACTTTGTGTTAATCCAGATAAATCTTTGCAGTTCGTAGTAGGTACAAGGGGAAGAGATGCAACCCATTTATATTCATATGTTTTCAAGCGTGTCACTACAGCTGGCTTTGAAACTACATTATTCTTCCATAACATCGCGAGAAACAACTGAATAGCAAAATAACTTTAAAATGACAAAGCACTGAAGCATTCAAACCCATAATAGAGGATATTTCGTAAACGGCTGATTTCGTGAAAACGTTCTTGAAATAACATTATTTAAATAGGTTATTTTGTGCAGTACGCTTTGTCTTAAGACTACAAGTTATATAAAGTGATACAGCATCCCTTCCGAACAAGGAGGGTGGACCTCACAGCTATTCCCGGAAAAGTAGGTTTATTTTATATCTCATCATGATTTTGTTAATTGTTATGTGCTAATATTTATGTTAACAAATTATTTATTCAATTCATAACAAGCAAGTGATTTTTCGTTTTTGAATTAACAGACACGCAGACAGACAGACAGACAGACAGACGATAAAGGGATACACGTACGTATATACGAAGCGCTTGACAAATATGTTTTTCTTTCTGTGTACCTACACTGCGGCTCCAAAAGTTCATTTTGGTGAAATTTCAAAATACAATTTTTTATTCAAGTAGAATACCTCAATTACCTGCTATACGTAACTAGCAGAGAAAGTAAAAAATACAACTTATAGTATCAAAATCTACCTTTTTAATGGTTTATTTCAGAATTAATTATATATAGCTTATTTTCAAATCCAAATATTATAATATGTTGAAAAAGGCTAAACATTATCTAAGGTGCATTTGCAAACTATTCATTAACAATAGTTGTAGTCAAACTTCATATGATCTGTGCAATTAGAGTCTCAAACTTTATCAATAACAGCTTTTAACTTGCAATCCCTATCTCATGGGCAGGGTGAATATCTTTCCTTCGCTTTTTTCAGGTTCTATTCTCACTAAAGTATCAAGAACCATTGCAAATATGGCTATTTTCAGACCATTTTGCAATACAAAAGATTGCTTGATTTTTTCAAGGAGTAACAAAAATGCTGAGGTATGATTGCAACAAGATAGACGCCGGTGCTTTTGGTAATTTCTTAAGTGATAAATTATCACTAGAGACTGCAAAATAAGAAAATTAATTTTCTCAATAATACTTTTTATCATTATAGGAACAAGTATTTTTACATTTTACAGTGCATAGAATGTATTATAGATAGTTTCATAATATTTTGGCAAAATATCCATAATTTTGGTTAGCAATGAATCGAGCTTTCCAGATATTCAATTCCAGCACTTTTCTGTGAAAAACATTTAGAAAACCCAAGGCACTCTTTCTAGAAAAGACGGCTTGACAAATCTGCATCACTCTTTCCAAAAAGTCAGCATTTAGATAGTGTAATATTTCCTGTTGTTGACGTCAGATGCAAAATTAAAGCCCTCTAAGCTTGAAAGGATTTTTACTCGTAGAAACAGGTGCTTTACTGCCATATTATAATTAGTATTAAGGAAGGACAAACGAATAGTTACCCCGAAAAGAGAACTAATCCACAAACTACAGTATGTTGGAAAATAAATAATGAAAAAAATTTATTTTTATTTTGGGTATAATATCTTTAGTAAAACTTACATATTTTAGTTTTTCCATTTTATTTTAAAACAAACATGAGCAAAACTGTATGTATAATAATGTCTTCTTGAACAATATTAATTGGAATAAAATTTGAGTGGAAAAACGGAAAAACGATTTATCCCTAAAGAGTGGAGAAATGATCTAACCTGCATTTAACTTATACTACTAGACACCACATTTTGAGATGGTAATATATTGAACATTGATTCCGTTTGAAATGTTACACTGCCAATCACTTTGAATTCTTCATGAAATATTTTCTTCATTTTCATTCGGTTTCCCTAAGGTTTTAAAGTATTCAGGGAGTTGTGGTAGACTGGACTTGCACATATGCAATAAATCCACTTTTTTCTTTCTTTATTGTACAGTCACCATTAATACTTGAGGTATAGCTGCAGGCAGTGGGCTCAATTTATTATTTTGTGGGTTGGCAAGATCTCATAGGTTATCCAAGGTTGAAAAACGTGACTGACTCTAGTTCGTAGTGTATTGGTGCAAATATTGTATTTAAACTGCAAGTCTTCTTTATATGTGTTTCTCAACGTCTTTCCGTTTCACTCCAGAGATATAGATGCTACCAAGTATCTAGACTGTTCATCATAGTGTGTAGAAGTTCCGAAACAACTGCTTCTTCGTATGTGGAAGAATCTTTCCACAGTGATTCTGGTAGCGATATTAATCTAAAACGTATGAAATGTAACCAATTAACCCAAAGGGTCTTAAATATAAATATCAAAATAAACTTATATTCAGAATTGCGGTTATGTCGTTATTCCATTCACTCCTACCGATATGTTAGCTGGTACAGAATTTCCTTCTCCTACTCATATATGACCTCTCAGCATTCCTTAAACACTTATTCTTTTTGTTCTTCTATGCACGCTACGGACTTTATTTACTTGCTTTTCAGCTCTGTGACTGATCAATTGCTTCACTACCTCCCCATTGTTTTGCAGATGGACCACTATTCGCCGGAATGCCAAAATTGGAAAATAAATACGTAAGATCTGAAAGGGCAATATGTTATTTCGGATTCAAATCAATTGAATAGATCAGTATTCCACTAAAAACTCCATTTTCATTGTTTTATCGGTTAGAATGCTTTTCGGGGTAACCATATGGTAACTTAATTTTTCTGTTTTTCTAGGTTTAGGGGTTTCATACTGATTAAATCTATAAACTGAATGTAATTAGTTATATTTCATTTGATACTTTATTACCAAATAAGGAAAAAGTCTAGATATCATTTTCTTAAAGATTTTTTAAGGAAGTGAAACTGCTATAAACCCTTAAAGTATAAGACTTGCTATAGTTTTCAAATCTATTTTTCATAATACTTAAGGATTTGTTTCCTATTTTCGTATTTTATGATAATACCATATTTTAGCAAATCCTACTTCATATTTTCCCTGTCTTTATTTATCACGAAGGTTGGTTAGACGGAGGTTCCCAACCACTAACTGCCATCGCCCGCATTAACTCGACTTGACCACAACATACAGCAGTCTTTAACGAAAACCAAAAATAAAATGGCTGCAAAACGGGACGAAGCGCATTTTCAACCATAGCACCACAAATATTATTGTATGTCAATGGGATCGTGGGGACATATCAGATACAATGATTATGCCGCTGTAGATATTTTAAATAAATACACTGCCGTTTATGAAAATTGCAAAACCAAGAAGGAAACGCATGAATTCAATGAATGTAATGCACATGTTAGGTACATGACAAGTAACAGATGATAAACTTTTCAAATTTATACATGACCTTTGAGCACTAATATTCCGTATTTTGTGTGACCTCCATTCGCTGCAATTAGAGCTGCTATACGCCTTGGCATTGAATCAAAAGGGTTCCTAATAAGTTCCTGAGGGATTTCCCTCCAAGCAGTTTGCATTCGATCCCACAAATCCGTGACACTGATTACCTACTGGATGACCGTGACGCACCAGGTGCCAACCAACCATATCCCAGACATGTTCGATAGGTGACACGTCAGGCGAATGTGCAGGTCAGGGAAGCGATGGTCCCCGTCACTCTTCGAAGAAGGCTTGTACATTCCTCGCAATATTTGGCCGGGCATTGTCCTGTTGAAATATGGCCTGTGGAGATGCCCGAAGCAGGGGAAATACCCCAGGCTCTACAACCACCGTTAGGTACCGGTTGCTGTTCAAAGTGCCCTTAATTCATAGGAGGCGAGATAGGTTGTTGTAACCAATGGCGCCCCAAACCATCACACCTGGTGTTTGTCCGCTATGCCGCTCAACAATGCAGCTCTCCAGGTTGCGCTCACCACGGTACCGCCGGACATGTATGCGGCCATCACTGTAGAACACGTTGAAGTGCAACTTGGTATGCATGCAACCAGTCCAACCTGCAACGGCGACGAACCGTTGATACAGATAAGTTCACACCTGTTGCAGTGCTCCAGCGTCGAGCCAACACTGTGGATGAAGCTGTACGGTCCGTTATGAACATACGGACAAGATGACGGTCATCCCGTACTGTGGTCATGTTCCGTGCTGCAGTACGCGCTCCGCACTGTGTACGACATCTATCCACTTCTTCCACACACGCATCACTGCCGTAGCTGCATGCCCTGTACGAGCCTAAATGTCACGGTATGACAAACCCGCTTCCCACAGTCCGATCTTTCTGCCCCGTTCGAACTTACATGTCGATATGGCTCCCTTTGACATCGACAATGCATACTGGTACTTACTTTATTGTTTCCATCTTGTTTGACAGCTCTGCACTGACTACACTGGGCGCAACACTGACCTTGTTGGACCGACAAGAGTGGGCTCTGATCCAAATAGTGTGGCCCATCTCTCTTTAAACGTAATCACTCGTATGGCTTGCACACTCTTCTACACTTCCACCAAGTTTGGAGTTATTCGGGAAATTCTTTCGTGGTGTTGCAATTTTCACAAATGGTAGCGTAGTTAATCGAGTATTAAGTGTACGAATAATTTCATAATAAGGACTATTTTAGCGCTCATATTATGTTTTATTTTTAGTAGTGTTTAATGCCCGTTCTTACTACATACGGCACCACAGGCGGTGGACACTGATGATACATTAAATGAGATTACATTTGGAAAAGGAATTTTGGGAAGGAATCGTTCCAGGCATAACTTTAGGGTACCTCCCCAACAATGAGGTACCAGTATGAGGACTGAGGAAAACCTAGAAAAAAAACCTCAGGGAGGACGGTGGGAATTGAACAGTGGATTTCGCGAATGACAGCCTCACACTTTACCGCGGAACCATTTCACTCGGTGTTCATAATATGGCTCTATAAAGTTAAAGCACCCTCTACGATGGTCTTATGTCCCCAATACTGACAGTATAATAAATGTTGGTTATTTTGTGATGCCTTTCTCTCTTGTTTGCAACTGACGATCACAGATGAAAGATCAAATGTGTGGTTGAATATTCTCTTTCTGAATTTCCAATTTTTTTTTCAAACGGAAATGAAATAGCATTTAAATAACGCTGTAAATAATTCTCAGTTTCATAAAATGATTTTCTAATTTTCTAGTAGCTTTTTATTGCACCGCATTATTTAATGTGCACAAATTACGTGCAATATTTATTTCCTCTCATTGTATATGAAAGATTGTTTTCAGTTGTTCTGTTTTACAACACAAATTATAAAACGAGCTGGGAAATTAACAATTTGAATGATGTATACAGAAACCCACCTAGTAAGTTGAACATACATACTGTAATGATGTAATGAATTTTGCTAAATTTGCTATTTCAATTTATTCTGCATCCCAAGTTATTTCCACAGAGAAGAATGGGTATATTCGGGGACATCACATGCTCGATGGAACAACACTGCGCTAATGTTAATATCCCTTTAGGCAGGCCGCGTTTGCTTATTTATCATTGTACCGCACAAAAATAAAAACTATCCCCCCCCAAGCCAGTACTGAACCATGCATCATCACATGTTTCCACCACGCCTATCAGCTCAGAGGCCACTGAAAATATTTTATGATCACATGGTGTAATAAAATAGATTTAATTCCATATGCAGATTTGCGAGAGAGCGGAATTTATATAAGCACCGACCGCTTTTTGTCGTTATTACTGCGCGCAGTTTTGTGCTGTGTGTTACAAAAGACAAATAAGCACAGCAAGTTTGTCTGCTAGCGTGGTAGCAACAACTAACAGAATTATTCTTTCCTCCTGCAGTGTTCCATCTGCTCCAGGATGTCTTTGCCTTTCTTTTGTGTTGTTTATTTAATTAAGAAAGTTCGCTTTGTAGAGAGCAATGTAGATGGAGCTTTTTAAAGCTTTTAACGCTCCATATCGAGCAGAAGCAGAAGTAAAATGGTTTAGCGTTAACGCAGATGAATCTTGGGTTTCCTGTCCCGGAATTATTTCGTGGCATCTTTCCAGTGTAAAATAAGTTCATGAATACTCTTGCAGACTAAGCAAACCCCGAACCTCTGAGTTGGAAGCAAACGCTGTATTACATAAATGAAGTTGTTAATCTGCTTTAATTAACTTGATAAGGAAATACGGGAATATATAGCGCCCATTACATGCCTTGGTAAATCTAAATGGGTAATGTATCATTACTGTGTATACCTGCTACTCATTAGAGGCTCACAGCAAATTAAAGATAAAAAACCTCTAACTTCAAAAAGGATGGTTTCGAATTCAGTCACACAGTGTCAAGGAATGTGTTGACTGAAACACGAGGTTAAAACAGTTACATTTTGAAACATAGCTGCTTTTCGCTTCTAGAAGGTTTTATTCCTATGCCTATTATAATTGATGTTTTTTCATAAATCAGTTTTATTTCTAATAAAACACAACTGCAAGTAACATTTAATTATGTAAAGACTTCATTTTTACTATCTCTACCACGTACCTAGTAGATAGAGAAGGTATTGCATTCCATCCAAAAATTGGATGCCGAGATTTCACCGGAAATATACGTTTTGAGGCCCCTAAATAAACAAAACGCTTTTAGAAAACGGTCCGTGTGGTCTGTATATATCCGAGCAGCATAACTCAAAAAGGAAAAGCTGTATCAGCACCAAATTTGGTATTTAAGTTCAGTATTATCTAAAAATGCAACACAAAGATTTTCAATAAAATCCCCCTACCCCAAACAATCCTTTACATGGAACATATTTCGAAATTTTTGACTTTCCCAAAAAATGGCTCAAACGATTTTCATTAAAATAATTTGCCATTTTGCCATTTAAACGGCAAAAGAAATGTATATCATGAATTTTCTGAGAATAGCCTCATAAATCCTCTTAATTTGGAAGGAATTTTGTATAATTTTGAATAACTGGTAAACGTTAAGCGATAGAAGAAATCTTACTACACCAAACATGCAGATGTGTTTTAAACACACAATTTTTATTAAATAACGTTTTTGTGGCATCATCCATTTCCAGATACCGTTATTAGTGGTTTGAATTGTTCAATAATTATTCTTTTAAAGTCCTGTAAACATTTATTTGTTTCTCGCGATTACATGGAAACAGTATGCAATTTTAAGGCCAGGGTAAAGCATCAGCTCTTAAACTTTTGACTACCGTTGCTTGCTTGGTATGTACAACAAAATGTGTAATTATGCTATTTCTGAAAAACTTTATTTGGATTAAAATGAAATAGATATACAAATAAGGTTTTGTAAAACTAATTTTATACGCACTATTGAGATACTTCTTAGAAAACTTAATGAACACAGTCAATACAATAATTTTTCACCACTTTTCAAAATTTTCTCTTTGGGATGTTTCATATGTGCATTTTGATTATTCATAATAATTATTAATCTTAACCACCGTTAACCACGCTGCAATAAACAATTTGAAAACAAGCGAGCGCCACAAAGTGTAACAAGACTAACCGACTGTATTTTAGTAATAGAAAATGGTGCATACACATATCTCGATTCGTTAAGCTTTAATAATTACATATATGGGTCTTAATATTCTAACAATGCTTTTTAGAAACAAATTCTTAAATAATATAGAACAAAATTAATTTCCGTACGTAGTTGCAATCCGCGGCAGATGCACCCAACTTGCTACGTGCTTTTGTTCACATCAGTTCCCATCTAAGGCCGGTGGGACTACAGTGGAAGTAGTAGTAGAAAAGGAAATTAGATTCAGTTTAGATTAGATTAACATAAAGATGAAGTAGGGATATATGCCCTAGCACTGAAACCTGGAGGTCTATCTTGCTATTCCCTTTATTATCTTTATTGTTTCTAGTTAAATAGAGCAGTACCTTTTACAAGGGATTTTAGACTATTGAGTATGTAGACAGGAAGTTCCTGAAAGTTCTTCTGTTGTGCCAGCCACTCCAGGATGTTCATATCTTCGTCTGGCTAGCACTTTGCAGTCGAATATTAGGCATGCGTTATGAGCGGCAATTTCCTCTTTCTCACCAAATAACCTGCAAATTGGAATTTCCTTAAGGATACCCATTATATATGTTTTCTTAATCTACAGTGATCTGTTAAAAGACGCCTAGGTGGTGCTGGTGGTGGTGGTGGAGTTGCCAAAATTTTACTCCTGTGTATAATTTCATGGTATTTAAATATTATTTAATGACAACATAAGCCTATCTTGTTGATTTATTCCTTTGAGGTCAAGATAATAATGTTTGTAATTGTTTGATTTATGTAGCTCCTTTAATTGCTGTCGTCACATCTGCGGCGTTGATTTTAGAAACTGGAGGGTTTCTCGGCGTTCTTCTATTTTTATTAATTTTAACTATTGGAGGCATTCGCGTTCCTACGACATTTTGCTTCCACAATCTGTGAGTATAGGCAATGGTTGTGGATAAGCAACAATTCCCCAACAAGAAATCAAACCCTGGACTTCTGGATTGACCACTCGACCGTAGATGCTTTCCTTTGTGGTCTCTACCAGTAAACTTCTTTATAGTACATCGAAAACTTTAGCAAGGCTTTAAATAAGATATGTGATCCTGTATTAATTGTGTACATTTTCTATGAGCTGGTTCATAATGAATATGGCATTATACCATGGTCGAGCCAGAGGCAAACTTGACTGATGCAAAAGTACCACGTCGATAAATATCTCTCGACCCAATAGTCATTATTGTGTTGTAAAACTTGTGTGCGGAATTATATATACTTACACCTATAAAATATTGCTACTTTCCTTTCGCCATTTTTAAGTACTGGCTAGTAATTTAACCATACGGACGTCTTAGTCTTTGCCTTCCAGCTTGTGTAATATTAAGCAAGCTACACCTCAACAAATTTACGAATCAATAGTGGTAACAACAAAGAAGGAAAGCGAATTCAAGCAAATTCAACTGAAATGAATTATCTAAAGCCTATTAAAGGCCATAGAATAATGTGTTAGGTAGAAATAATTGGACTAAGAGTAACGCTCCATATGTAAAAGCTTAATAAGAAAATAAGAACATAGACGGGGTTCGAAGGAGCATTTAGAAAGGATGCAGAAGAGTTATAAAAGGCATGGTGAGGGAATGTGTAATGGACTTTCGATAGACTAAGTGAGATATGTGACGAGTATGATTTTAAAATATATAAAGAAAAACGTAATGTAGTGGCATTTTGGGGAAATGAACATGTAAGATGAAAAATTATGATTTATAACCAAATTTTTACAGCTAGTACCCAGCGTCAGTTATTTAGGATGACATGTTTGTACAAATAAAAAGCACAAATAGAAATACATGTGAAGATACCTAAATTTCAAGTGATGTCAGTTCGATTCAATAAAACTTTAAAGAATAAAACAAAGAAAGTTACAAGATTATCATTTTATAATGCTGTGACTGTTCTTATGTTGCTTTATGGGTGCGAGACAAAGTTGGAAATAAGGATAGACTGCAGAGATGAACCTCTTCAGAATAACCAAAGTCTGTGCAAGATTAGATAGAATTTTAGGATATAACAACAGAATTAGAATAGAATTGAATGGGATAGGATAGAATAGGACTAGAAGCAGAGGAGGAGTTAGCACCGAGACCTACGCAGATCTTTTGTGCCCATACCTCTGACGGGACGCTCCCGGGAGGGAGGGATGAGGTGAAGGAGACAGAAGACTGTCAGGACCATGAGGTACGACAGACAGAGGGCAGGGTTTCTCTGTTTACAGATTTGAGCTCCCTGGATGTTGGCTGCTGCAGCCGGCTTCCTCCCCTCTTAGGCTTACACATTCCTGGGGGGATACGGGATCCAGAGACCGCTCGCAGTCCTGAGGACGAAGGTTTCTTCAGAGCATCCTTTTTCCCTGTCATGCACACGCCGAGATCTCTCGTCGACACTTGCAACCCTGAAAGAAACCAAGCAGATGAGGGGTGAAGTGAAATGAGAATGAAGATGAAATGAAAGTACAGGAAATTTAGGGGATGTATGATCCTTCCCAGTTTTCGCCTGGCGATCCAGGGAAGCCCCCGAAGAACCCATTGGTCTGGAAGGTCGCCACGGAATGTAACCTAGGATCTCCTGAATGTGGGTCACAGACGTTACCCACTGAACCATCCCGCTCGGTAAGAACAGATTTAAGTATATGTTCAGTAAATGATAAAATAAAAAGTAACAAGAAAAATTGAAGCAACATGTGGAACAATGGAAACAACTAGACTACCTCAAGCAACATATGATTATACTTGTAGACTAAGGGATAAAAGTATTTAAGAAAACCTATGAGAATATCAGGAACAACTGTGAGGACGGAACAGGCAATTGGCGTAGTCCATGGAGTGGAGGAGGAGAAGATGAAGTCATTATAGGAGGCTGTCCCTGAAGTATCGGATCTAACAAAGAAAACAAAAAATTTTTGGCAAAAACATCCTTATTTGTCTACATAGTTTCCTTTCAGCTCGATACACTTTTCCCAGCGGTTTTCAATAGTTTCGATACCCTGTTTATAGTGAGAACCGTCGAGTTCTGCAAACTAGTCAAAAACTGCAAACTCCACCTCCTTATTGTTGGCAAATATTTTACAACCAAAACATTTCTTGAACTTTGGAAACAGAAAATAATCAGAGGGGACTAAGTCTGGCGAATAGGGTGCATGAGGAAGCATTTTGATCATTAACTCATTGATTTTGGCCATGGCGATAATGGACGTATAAACTGGTGCATTGTCTTGATGAAACAGAACCTTCTTTATGCTAAATGCGGCCGCTTTTGCTTGATTTCGTCACTCAAACGCTGCAATAATTTTGCATAATACTTGCCATTGACGGTTTTTTCTTTTTTAAGATAATCAATGAAAATTATCCCACGCGCATCACAAAAAATGACGCCATGATCTTGCCTGCAGATGGAACTGTCCTCGCCTTCTTTGGTGTCGATTCTCCCCTTTCAATCCAGCGTTTTGACTGTTACTTCGTCTCAAGTGTGAAGTGATGGACCCATGTTTCATCCATGGTTACGAATCGACGCAAAAGTTCGGCTTTATTGCAGCAAAACATCGACAAACACTCGACTGAAACATCCTCACGACGCTGTCTTTGTTCCATTGTGAGTAAAGGCGCCACCCATATTGCGCACAGCTTTCTCATGTCTAAATGTTCAGTTAATGTGCAATGTACAGCACTATTTGAACTGCCTACGATGTCTGCCAGCTCGCGCACGTTCAGTCTACGGTCATCAAATACCATTTTGTGAATTTTCTTCACAATTTCTGGTGTGGTAACCTCATTTGGTCGACCACTGCGATGTTCCTCTTGGCAACTCGTACGGCCTCGCTTAAACTCTGCCACCCAATATTTTACTGTTTTAAACGAAGGAGGAGACTTTTTGATGGTATCTATGTTTATTTATTTATTGATCCCCAAGTTTGGGAGGCAATTTGCGACGTGATTCTTTGTTAAGTTTGAAAGAATGCTACTGTTTATTTGCCGCACGTATTGAATACAATTTGTTACGGTCACTTCGTGTTATCTTTTACTGAGCACCTGTTATTTTATTTAATTTTGGGTTCACTGTCCTCCGGCTAGCTATGATCTTTTTGGTCGAGCACTTATCCTATACAAGGTGTGTAAACGGAAAGGAGTTTTTTTCCAAAGATAACACTGATGAAGAATTTGTTTTACACTTTTATTGTCGTAACATATTTTGCACCTTCACATATTAATCTTGACACTCGCCAAACTGAAACTGTTATAATAACTTATTTACTGCTCATTCTTAATTCGCGTACTTCAACTTTTTGTTTAATTAACTTTACGACACTTGAGAATTTTTTATAACTTTGCTACGCGTAACCTGCGAATCGATAAATATGCGAGTATTCACCATGACTGCTCGACGACGTATAATGTACAAATATTTCCGATGGACTGGAGGAGTCCACCTCTAACCTTGCCCTTTTTATACTCCTACACCCCGATATGCCCAAAGATTATAACCGCTCTGCTATTGGTTAATAAAACGCGCCAACATTAGCGTCTATTTTTATATCCAATGAAAATTATGAACACATGCTCTAGGGAAAATGTTCCAGTAAATTCCTAAGAAAAACGCGCCAATATTACGTCATTTGCTCGTCTCTAATAATGATAAACAGCTCACCCCCTCGTTACATTATTGCACGCTATTATTATCAGTTTCAGTAAGGCCGTATAAACCCACTTCTCAACAATGCTTACAATCATCAAACATGATTGTAAGCATTGTTGAGAAATCATTGCAATGCAAAGCAATTATGTTGTCTCAAATCAATGTCACATAATAATGCATATTCACACTACAATCACTCTTGACATTTACATTTAATTTGTGATACAAATTACTGCGTCAACTTCCCCCGAGTATAATCTAGCTTAGTTTTAATATTAGTTACAGTAATACCTTTCAAATGAAAGTATTATAGCACATAATGATAATGATGGGCAGTTTTATTCATGTTTACAAATTTGCTGAGAGGGTGCAATATTAATGGCTGCCAAACAATTACTAAACAACGTAACATCGTCAAACTTCAAATTTAAGCTTTATAAGGGTGGTAATTTCTACCTAGTCATTTGTATGAAACTACAACTGCTATATATACGTCAAGTCGGGTACTTCTGGAACTGCCCTCGTAAAAGGAAGGTGTAACAGCAGGAAAATGATAGTAAACATTAAGAAGCTGCTAAGTATAGAATTATTACTACACTAGACGAAAATATTAAAGGAAAAACAGATAATGAAATGTGCCAGCGACGCGAAGTTAATAGAAAATGGGGAGTAAACTAGTAACAGAAACTAGCCATTAATCCCATCATACTGCAGCAACACTGAAATAAAACATGCGCATTCTCATACGTAAGGGATTATAATAAGACATCAACAAAGTTTCAGAATTTCTGTTTTGTCAGTCGTAAGGTTACCTCTCGTGCACTCCTCGAGTATGGAATCCTGCCGATATAATGTACAGTGGTTTATGTTGGTAGGCAATACTAAACCGCCTCTTCCACGCCCAGCCCCCAAACCTTACCTGTTTCTAGCACTCCACTTAATGTTACTCTTCGTTTTCTTCGCTCCTGAGACTCAAACCTACCAGTGTGGATAGATTAACCTTTGAGTTCCAGACTTTTGACATCAAGCCAATACGATAAGGGCTCATCCAGAGGCTGATGTTGACCGCCGTTGCGAAGCAACGTTCCAGTCACTCAGGTAAAACGTTTCCGGACTTCTCCCTTTTGTCTGATCTTTCTTCATAGGCCAATGCATATGGATCATATTTCAATTGAAACAAAAAGGAATTTTCTTATTCAGGGAAAATTTGAAACTCAGGTTTTAAGGAGTTTCTGCCACAATTAAATAAAGAAAAACAATATAGGAAACCATAAACATCGATAGGTTTCCGTGCACTAGGCTGTACTTAAACTTAAGCTTATAAGTAGCAAAACCAAACATTTGTGTAGTGTATAGTGAAGGAAAATAGGAAGAATTACAAATCCTGTTTAGCTAGCAGCAACTTTGGGGCACATATTTTGTCTATTTATATTCAAGCATTAAAATAATTTAAATTTAAATTAATCTAGACAACTTACTCTATCATTTTTATCAACTGTATACAAACTTCTGTAATATTAACATCGTTTCAAAGCCTCTAATTAAAAATGAGATACTCCTTAAGTATTTCATGTCAACGCACACAACGCTGCTGTTATTAAATATAATTAAACTATACAGCTGCAAATGAACTCAATTTTAAAGTATAATTAAGCGATAGTTTTCTACAAATGAGTTATCGTGTGGACCTGCTGAATTAGCAGCGGTCTTGCAGTCAATCCTCTCATCTCAATTCAGTGTGTGTGTTCAGTTAGACTGTAAAATGTTGCTCTAATACCCTTCTAACATGATTTTTCTTTGTTGGAAAACATTGTGCAATGCTTTTTATTTGTTAAAAATATAATTTGTCAATTACTAATAAGTTATTAGTGAGTTTAATGTCCTTTGAGTTATTAACTGGGATTTCATATAGAAGGATGATTTACAAATGATTGAAATTGGTGAAATGGTGATTAAATAGACCCTTGCTCCTAAGAGTTCAGAGTTTCTCTACATTTGTACTCTGATAAACGGAAGTACCGGAAGAAAAAACTTTCCAGCTAACACACTGATCGAGATTCGAATTAGGGACCTCTTGAACGTTATGTAGGTATGCTGCTCCCACAACACGGAGATTGGCTAGATAAGGTATTGTCTATCCTTAGCGTAACAAGGGCCGTGACGCACTAGTCATTGTTGACGTTTTGAAATGAATGTCAAATTAAGGAAATATTATTTTTATTCTAGAAAATAAATTCCTATTTTTTGAGTAGAGATAGTTATATTCAATTTTTTATGGTTTTGAACAAATTTGTAGTCAGTGAAAATTTCTTGGTAAAATGTATTCATTAGAACAACCACCATCACAAAGAGTTATTTGGAATGATTTTTATTCATCGCACATTCAACGATAAAATTATAGATTTTTGAAATTGTTGAGGAACAAATACTACTTTTGTTTTGACAGTACTAATTTTGTCTATTTTTTAAACATGCAATATTATCGCAAATCAATCAAGAGGAAGAAACGCGTCCTGGACAGACTTCAAAATAGATCTTCTATAGTTATTTCTACATTCTATGGAACAGTTCATGTTTTATGCACTTTAAAAGAAAGAACCCTTTCAGACTGAAAGATGTTAATGTTTCATTATGGTCGCTGAGATCATTGTAGAGTTAAGATTATAGGTTCAAACTTTTTTTGTAATTTGAATAGCCTCCTTTAACTTCTTTGGTCATATCAGGAGATTTGACTTGCGAAACAGCTGATGATATTATTACTTGATGAACTGCAAGTTCTCTAGCGCTGGTTTCATCATTTTAATTATTAAACACACTCGCATTGATTCTCACATTCATACCTCCATACCCTTTAGGTGATAGGGAATCATTCTGGTTAAAGAATAATTCCCCACCACAGCATGAAATCGAACCCGGAATCTCTGGATTGAGACGCTAGGGCGCTGATCACTCAACCGCAGAGGCAGCCTGCTGCTATTTGTAAGTACCTCGACACGAGAAAAACCTTCCTGGTTCTTATAACCTAGCTCTGTGGTTACAAAGTTTAATTCTGTGTGCTTTGTTTGCTTGTATTCCTCTCGGTGTGCGTTATGCATTTTTAAACATATAACTGCACACTCCCTATTTCTGTATTTCCTACAGCCAGAATGCCCTCGTTGATCAGATTTGGTGTTATGGCGTTTGATGTACCCACCAATATTATGGATGCTTTCCGGTTTGTT
The DNA here is from genome assembly GCA_030765065.1 of Deroplatys truncata. Classification (NCBI taxonomy): domain Eukaryota; kingdom Metazoa; phylum Arthropoda; class Insecta; order Mantodea; family Mantidae; genus Deroplatys; species Deroplatys truncata. The sequence goes on from CM060981.1 coordinate 190,386,279, forward strand.
CGTGTTGTATTTATGGTTGACGTAGACTGCAAAACTAAATACAAACACAAGCCTTAGCTTCTATTAGTTATTTAGAGCACTAGTTACAAAAATATAGGTTTAGTAACGAGATGCTCAAGTTAGAACACGACCGAAGGGTTACCCAATTTGTTACGTGTTGTCTACAGTATTTTATCTACATTCAGAGTATTTTAGTTTATGTTGTATATTTAGTATATTTAATGAAGTTTATTTATTGTGGAAACGATATGTTTAGAGAAAGAGTAATATGGGCTTTGGAAAAAAAAACACACATAAATCAACAAACTTTGTTGTTATGTTCTACAATTTTGGATGCTAGTTTCATATGTGAATTTAAAGTAAAAATGAGCGAAGAAGGTGATTTTCATGGTTCATAAAGAAAATTTTAAAATCAGTCCAAGAAATAACTATTAATATACTTCCATAAAAATCAAGGAAAGTTTATTTATGTATTTATACGAAATTCGAGGACTGGTGTGTGGGTAATGAAGCAGAGATAAATGATGATTATTTGTTGGCGTATTTTTATGAGAAGTCGAAAGCTATTAAAGCTTCGAGTCTTTGGGGTGGATATTTCATGATGAGATCAACTGTTTTAATTATGATAAAATTGATATCAGTATGTTTGGAAAATTAAAGGCATTTTGAAAGAGTGTAATTTACATTTTGTTAAACGTGTATTTTATGTTTTGATAGGTGTATTGTGTATTGTTAGAATATAAAATATAGGTTTTGTTGCCTAGTAACTACGAACTAAAGCATGACTAATTATTATAGTAGTAGATAAACAAATGAAGAACATTAAAATGCTCTTATCACCTCTTCTCAGTCATATCTTCGGTAGTTTATTAGAAGGAACTTTCGATATTAAATATTCAAATGCCAGATTCATGCTCCCGAATTTATTGTATATCCCTCCCGCAGGCCGAATGGTTGTTACTTGCATACCCCTCTTTAGGTATAAGTTTATTACACTTGAGGTTAGCTCATTAAGCACTCAGGATGGATTATTATAACATCATTAAAATGATCTCTTAAACTCTGCTTATGATATAAACGTGCCAGTGTAGTTGCAAAATCGACCTGCATTTGTATGGCTTCGATACAGCTTCTGCTGACCTATAAAACCATAATGATTCGCCGACACTGCATCCAGCCATGTAGCATATAGCGATACGAGTGCGCTAAGTGCTTTATTGGAGAACGAGGAATGGTTTCAAAATACGAGACGAAGTCGAATATTTTCTACTTCCAAAATTCTCCAATGCACTTAACGTATGTGTATGGCATGTTATTTTTTTCTACGATAGTGAATGATAGAAATAGTACTTACACTTGTTGAACATGTTGGTTCCACTTAAAACTTAAACATTAGTGGTGGAGAACTGGCGATCGTTTATCTACGCCTTGTTGTTGACCTTAGGAAAATGAATAACATGTAATTCATAGTTACCTGCTGCATGAATTAAATTGTAAGTTAGAATTAATAAAAAGAGAGAAAAGACCCAAGTAAGATTAAATGCTAAAATACAGCTATCAAATATTAGTATATGCCATGTCTGCAATAATAAATATATAAAAATATAGGATTCAATATAGTTAATAAATATACGTACAGTAAAATAGACAAAATATGTTGTTGAGGTTACAAGCGCTGATTGCAGGAAATTCAGCTTTCTACCATGATAGCATGAAAGCGAGATAGATCTAAAACACTATGATCAGAAAAAGTAATTTAGGAACTATAATATTTATAATGTTGAAACAACAAACATTATCCATTGTACATTTAATCAGGATAATATGAATATGTTGCACTTCCTATGACTACAAAACTATGCTACGGCTACCGCATATTTCGGGTTAACCGGTAGAGTGCCCGACTTTCAATATCCCCCGTCCTGAAAGAAAGCGTTCTTATTGCTAAATTTCCCAGTTGTCACGTAAATATTAAATAATCTTTTAGTAGGTGCACTCCAAAATTATTTCTTATTGAAGTATTAATGAGCCAAGATAATTGTACTTTAGTGGTTTAGGTTGTTAAAGCCTGTGGTAACAAATAGCGGCATTGAAACAATCAAAGCAGCGCCGTTTTGATTCAGTTTTTCTCGATCGCATTAAATATTTTCTCAGGATTATCATCCATACTTTAACAAATAAGGTGATTCGCACGTATCCTTAGTACAAATGAGTAGAGAGGCTATACACAAGGAAATAATTACAATGTAATGTAGAAATCGCTGTTTTAAGTTGTAATAAACTATTTTATATACTATTTCGGTTCCTTTTGTTAGTGGCTTTTTAATGCAAAATTTTAATCTATAATATGGATTTAAAATGTATTTAACTATACATTTGAGCTATAACTTATTGACTGCCACTTGCATAATTTATACACATTCCAGAACTGAATTTAAAACTTTTAATATTAAATTTAAAGTTGCTCATGTTATTTAGAGAGCTCTTACTACAAACTATATACGTATTGCGTGCGCAAAAGTTTTAGCCAACTACTGCTGTATTCTGATTTCGTCCCCTTATGCCTTATTTTGCATACAGAAATAACTCGTATGGGACCTTTGTCCCTGGGAGAATAGAGAATTGGTATGAGCTCTTATCCCCGATCCTCTATGTATATAAAACAAGCAAAAAGTTGCAAGGTCACAAAAACTTTCTTCGCCTTTTACATTTAAATAAATTTTGAGTTCATTGGTTAAATTTTCTTTTCTGTGGAGGATATTTATCTAAATTAAAGTATAGGCGTTATTTATGTATAACCTCCTCCTGAATTAAAACATTATGCTCAAAACATCGTGTCACACACAGATTTTGCACAAATCGCATATTTTGCAGTGACGATATACACGAAAACACCATATGAAGCGGCGCATCGGTTTAAACTGTTCAACATTTGCATCCCTAGCGGCACACAGCGAATTGTCACATTGCAAGTGGCGCTGTCTGTCCGTCACTGTGTTGTGTTTGTGCAAGAAGTATCTGATAATATTGGTGTACAATGTCTACCCAACAAAATGTGAAACTCTTCTAACTGTTTTTGTTATATCTGTCCTGAAGTTGTGATGAAAAAAGAACCAAAGAAACATTATTGCCTTCATAAGAAAGGTCTATCATGCCTATTTCGGGGTGAAACTAGGCGACATCAATAAAGCATGAACTCTATAGGCCGTGTGTGTTGTGTGTGTAGAAGTTATGACGGTGGGCGGCAGGAAAGAAGAAGTCAATACGATTTAGCCTCCCTATGATCAAATGTAATTGTGATTGGACGCAAGGGGAAGCTCAATCTGCTTGCTACGCACTCGTTTTGCCGCAGCCTAAGTTCACGTGATATCCCGGTATGCAGTTTGAGTAATTAAGTGAAAATGTTTTCGTAAAATTACATGAAGGAGCTTATAAGTTAGAGCATAAAATCGCAGGAAGTGTTATGTGGAAGCGATTCGTGATGAAAATGATGATTATGACAATAATAAAGGTAGTAGTAGTTAGTAGTAGTAGTAGTAGTAGTAGTAGTAGTAGTATTAGTAGTAGTAGTAGTAGTAGTAGTAGTAGTAGTAGTAGTAGTAGTAGTAGTAGTAATAGTATCACTGTAATAATAAGAAGCAATTTTTATTTGGTTTTATTCCTATACTATTGAGATGTTTATTCTCAAGTTGTTTATTGTATATTCTTAAAACAAAATGAAATTTTAACTAGATATGACAAACAGTTATTCAGTAGTGCACCTAATTGTATGTATAGCAAAATAAAAAGCAGCAACTTTTGGGTTAACTAACCCTTGTTTGTTTAAAAATTGGTAGTGTTACCATAATAAACATTAGCGACAGTTGTACAATTTCTTCAGTTTAAAGCATTGATGTCAATTGCTGCCTGTCAGCGCAAGCGTGTGCTTAGCTTGCCTGTATTGCCCGTAATACAAAATGGATATTATGAATATGTGATTAGGGTTCAAAATATGAACTTAGGTAAAGGTAACTAGGTAAATGTATGTTTATGTCTAATATAACACCCGTTCCATTTCCATTTTGAATTGTAAGGTTAAAAGTTTACCAATATCCCTTACATTTGTGGTTTTAATTCTAAGTTTTGGATAAATAATGTGTTTATGCATAATGTATCTATTAAAATTATTATTTAAAATCATAACTAAACGATATCATCCCACAATCTGTACGAAAAAAATACAAAGAAGAAGAAGAAACACAATAATGCGATTTCGGACTTCGCACACCAACGTTTTCATAGTGCTGCCGCTATCTTAGCATATACTACAGTCTTCCTCCTATGGCTTCAAGACTGCGAGTAGTGGCGAGGTCACAAAATTGGGCTGTTTTGACGTCTACTGGTTTAAAGAATATTCATTATTCAATTTATTGGATTGTATATAAGTTATATAATATAGGTGGACACCTCGCACACTGTGACCTACAGTGGTCTATTGTGGCTACCACCTCTCCCAGGAGGAAGGGATGAAGTGAAGGAATTACAGGAGGCTAAAGGCTGAAGACAGACAGACCACAGAGAAGCAGGGAAGTCTCTAACAGTTCCAGGTTCTAAGACCCATCTCATTGCTGGAGCTGCCTAAAGAGGGCGATGAACGATCCGTCGACCAAGCATCCCTATAATATCAACCGGGAATGCTCTTTCCTTTGAGGAAACATTCACGCTATACGCTACGAAACCTAGAAGCAAGCCTGAAAGATCGGAAGGAAACGACTAGAAAGGGAATGGAAAGAAAATCGTGGTAGATGCGAAACTACACCAGCATTCGTCTACCGACCAGGAAAGAGTGGGTGTTCGACAGAAATCGAACCCGGGACCTCCCGAATGCAAGCCTCACACTTATCGCAGAGTCACATCATTAGTTTGTATTGTACATAAGTGTTGGGTTTATTTAACTAAACGTTTATTCACGTCAATCTGAGTTTTTCCCTCTCACAGAAATGCTGAATGAAATTGCATACTAAACTTGTATGATATTTTATATATTTTTATATGTGTTTTACTTAGAGGTAATGAAAGAAGAAAATGCGGCAAAATGTAGGTATCATAATGCAGTAAAAGAAAATTTGGCCCAAAAGAAGGTAGAAACAGTCGAAAACGCAGCAACATGGCATATATTATTGCATGATAACAACAATATAATGTGATCTATTGAACGAGCGAATACTCGAACAAGTAAATGCCCATTTCTTATGTGCGGGCATATGAAGCAGTAGCTCAAACATAGTTTGGTAAATTCGTTGCCGCTTTTCGAAGGATTTGAGCTCGAAGAAAGGGGCAAGTCTTATTATATATAGGTCAAATGGACGAATATAACATGTCATTGACAGTACTATGTTGTGCAGTCTGCTGTAGACATCCCGGCATTTGATATTCAGGCTATAATGGGAAACATTTTCAAGTTTTTAACTTTGTTATTTTTAAAATTTAGAATTAAAAATGATTTTGTAAATTTTCCAGAACAGAAATAAAACAAGAAACTCATTAGACATAGGAAAACTAAATGGCTTTCTCAGGAGCCTGCTTTGGATTACTGAACTGAAATTTATGAACTTCTTAGATCTTACTTCTTAAATTCGGATAAATGACCGAGCATAGTTGTTTATCTTTATAATAAGACAGAGAATTTTTCCTGCCTTTTTTGTACAAAAGAAGATGGTATTTTATGAAGCTTTGTTAGAAATTGAATGCGATGATACAGTCAAAAATGAATTTATAATATGTATTCAAGTTCAGGATAATGAAAGTAAGAATATCAATAATGTGACACTCACTAAGTGGTTAATTGGCAAGGGAAAGTACTCGTAACAGAAAATTTGTTCATAGACAATGTTATAAATTTTTACTCACCAGCAGCCGACTACATTAGTAAATGGACGCGTTAAATAAGTGTGTTTACAAAAATGGAAATGGTTACGTTGAAATTTCTTTCATTAAATGAGCTGCCTTAAAGAACCGTTCTACTAAAGAGAAGAAATCTTAATTAAGACTAAACTGTAGTGTTAAATTGTATGCAGATGAAAATAAAATTAAAGATGAGGCACTATTTTTAACATTTAAATTATTTCAGTCTTATTATATAATATAAAAAAATAACTGCTTGGCTTAAAACAATGTGTGTATAATATAATATATAAAATGTATATAACAATCATTGTATTATTATGTTTATATTATTGTGTACATGTATAATAATGTTATGTGAATGTATTGCGTAATTTAATAATGTAGGCGCTGTGAGAATAGAGACAGAAAGTTGCTAACAATGTGGTAACCTTGAGGCAATAATGAATTGAAGGTTTAATAATGCTACTATAATTCTTGGAACAATAATGTAATATATAAAACAGTTTATAAATAGCCAATCAACAACCAGAAAAACTTTAATTCAAATAAAAGTATTCTATTGGAGTAGGATTAGCCAATCAGAGACTTGAAATAGAGAAATTTGCAAATTCAAGCGGTAAACGCCAGTCGCTAGAAGGCAACGTACCGGAGCAGTTCCTTCGTTCGGCACGTATTCAGTGTGAGACGAAAATTCATTACGGCGAGAATATTATAAAGTTTACGTGTTAAAAACTGCAAGTAATTAATAAATAATCTCACAGCTCTGTATATCAGTGAAGTGTTATTTAATCGTGTGAAGGATTAATAAAAGGAGTGAAGTAAAAATTATAATTTGTGTAAGCCTACATTCCTTAGCCGCATCACCCCCTGCTAAGAGATGCATGTTTCTACAAATTAATACTGACGCAACCAAGGCAAACATACATATATAACATTTAAAGAAACATAAAAATACAAAGTTGATTCTAAACGTTGGGGCGAAGGTCACCAGAAACTTTGTACCATACGTGGGGCAGTTACTTCAAGTTTGGCTCCTCAACAGTGGAACTACAATACAATACAATACAACCTACTCCAAATTGGCTTACCATACGTGGGGCTACATTCAACTTCTTCAAATTGGCACCTAAATTGGCTAATAACGTAACAATAAATCTTTTTCACAATTCACTACTACTTCAAAGAATGGAACAATACAAGAAAGACATTACTGCTAGTATGAATTATTCCTTCATTTCAAGGAATAAAGCTTTCTCCATAAAGATTTGTTTTTTATTGTTATTTTTCGTCTCGTCTTGCCTGACTCTAATACCTCAATAGGGAGGGTTTACTTCTTAATGCACTATCATTGGACTGCCGAGAAGAATAGCTTCCTGTTGCAAATTGTAAAGACAATTCCTATGCTAAAGATGCGCTACAGGGTTACTCAACGAGATGACTCCACGGTAACGTGTGAGGTTTGTATTGGGGAGGTTTCGGTTTCTTTTTCCCTTGATCCGGTCGCTCTGACTTCGGATTTTTTCGTAGTTTTCTCAGGTCGGTAGGCGTGAATGGTTGCTCTTTTACACAAATTTCTAATCCCCATCATTCGCTTCCACCCGTTTCATTTTCATCTGTTTCGGAATTGTAGAACCATCTGTTATTGATGCGTTGAGGCGGGACGATGGAGTTTCCGCTGTGTAAGAATGTGTCCCTGGCACTCACAAGGCCGGCTGATGCCGTTTACTGAGGTGACTTTCATTCCAAAGACTCCCGTATTGATGATGGCGTAGGTAGCTTCGCGCTGGCGTCAGGAATTATTATATTCTGGAGTTGTTAGGGATCCCGTTTTTGCTAGCGCATACTCGTTAGAATCTGGTCGCCCTTGGGTCTCCTATTCATACTTCCTCCCAGGAGCCACATAAGTCACAAAGGACCTACAATGGCCTAAGTGCGATGCTGAGATCCAGTGGTTGGGGGTCTCCTCTTCTAACTAATTCTGGTCTTAATGCGTTACAGAGAGGTTTCATGTACCGAATGCCATGAGTTGATCTCCAAGAACCATAAACTTCTATGAAGATCCACTGTTCAGAAAAGTGCTGGAACAATGGACCTCATGAACCAGCATGAATAGAAATCTAGTAATTATTCAGATTAATATGTTTGATTTAAATAGAATAATAGTTATTGTTGACATTATTTATTAATTTACTTCTCTAGAATAAAGTGTTGTCAATACTGAAAAAAAGTGATTTTTGAACTTGTAATTGTTAATGTTGTATATATAAATCGTGGTATAAAGCTGTATGAATTAATTGTTAATAAGCACCAGTAGTCAACTGTAGTTTTTTGTTCATGTTGAAATTGTTTGTTCTATTACTTATTCGTTCGGTCCACTGATTATTAAGATACGAACATGTGTTCTATACATTTGCTCCCTGCTTTAATTTAACAGAGTGGTTTATAATAATAACTTTCATTTAATGAAAGAAAAGGCGCAACACTTGGTTTGTATTCATTTAGTTTCCTTGTAATTTTAATTTAGAATTAATTCAGAAATAACCCATCAGTTAAGACATTAAGTACTTTTGGTTCCAAGTATTATTTGGATGTAGAATATGGTAAAGAATTAAGAATAACGATATATCTCATGGTTCATAGGAACCTTATTGTTACATTGAGAAGAAGGCTGGTTGTAGTAGAGACTTATATCCTGTCATTTTTTAAACCCCAAGGTATAAGTAACTCAATTTCAATTATTTTAGAACTGGTATGTTTTAGAATATTATTCAGGTCCTCAATTAGTATTACAAAATATTTCGATGGCTTTTCTAGTTTTACTGTTGAAGAGCAACTGTTCATTGATTCTCTGTGTACTTCTCTCTCTCTCTCTATCTATCTATCTATCTATTTCTTCCTTATTTTCACCTATTTCCACCCAGAGAAGAGATCTGAAAATGGCTAGTCATCTCTGGTTCAACATCCATTTGCTACAACTTTACCATTTCTCTAAAAAATGAACAAAACATTCTGGCGTAATTTGGGCCAAAATTGTGCTTCTTTATTTACAGTATGAAAGACCCATTGTAGTTGAAATACTGTTAAATTATTGAAGGATCCATTTTGAATGCGTTCATTTGTGTGTAGGTTTCGGCTGTGGTCTACTTTCTGCGCGCCGATATTTAAATTTCGCATTTGATTTGATTGCGAACCATTCACTAGCTTGCTCCAGAAACCTGTACCGGCAAGTACGTTATGAATAGCAAGCGGGGTTTCTGGTGAAATTTTCACGTGTGATTGCTTTATAAAGACCTGCTTGTTATTTATCACGCAGCGGAACTCTATTCACACGGGAACAGTAAAAGCAGAACTCGGTCTATCAATCCCAGCTCTGACCACATCGTTCGGAACGCTCCACTGCAGCGAACAAGGAAACTAACCAACTCATTTACCTCAAACTCTGTGTATGTTTGTCTATTGCTTATATTTGTATGCAAACGAACAGATAGTCTGCGTAGAATTTCATTGCATTCAGTCCTAAAGTACTACAATTGTTACGTTAGAGCCACAGTAACTTTTCGTCATTTTTAGAAGTTACACGTGTTTAAATCCCAAACTCTGCATTAGGAATCATAGACGCTCTTATTTTCGGTTCCTGTTAAAACACATTAGAGGTCTTTTAGGCGTTACTAACATTTAGTCTGATGAATAAAAGGCTTTCAATATTTTGGGAAGTGATAGTTATTATCGAAACAAAAAAATAATGCAAGGATAACGTTTTAATATATTTCCAACCTAGCAGAATCAACAGCTGGTGTTTTGTTATCTATTTGTTTAAGAGTTTCCTCAACTAAGAAGATTTTTAACATAACAAAGCGTTCTTCATAATATAAGGAGTAACTGAAGAAAACTAGTGCTAATCTAAATGAAAAAGAATTCGGTTTAAGAATGCAAATACATAATAAATAATAAATTCTATAAACTTTACTTTCTATTATTGAATATGAATGGAAAGCGTAATAAAATACTAATGTTATCGATATTTTGAGAGAACTTATGGCAAATTGACTATAATTATTGTATAATTTAAACCTCACCTTTCACAACCTGCCTGAAGACTTATTCTCCCATTAGCACCTCCATATCAGCGAAATTGTAATATTTGATATTATGTTTTTATTTTGTCTCAACCCTCTCACTTTTCAATCTCTCTTTCCCACTCCCACTTCCTTTCTCTCTCTTTGTATCCCCCTCTCTCTCTTACTTGTCTTCCAACTTAGCGGCAGTGATATCAAAAGGAATTCGTAGTCTGTGTTTGCTGCACTCTCTTTAACGAATATCTATACCCGTGGACATATGGAATCGAACAGTGATCGATAGTGTATAAGCTAGATGCTTTTTCCTTTGCTACTAGAAAGCTCATTCTCAGTAAGTAAATTACTGGTTGAAAAACTACTGATTTTATTTACTAATTGTCGTTGAAGTATGGAAGTTATTACAGAAAAAGACAAAATAAAACAAAAGTATAATTATATATACAGGGTGTTTCTATGATCTTACAAATTTTCAGGGATGATTTAGGATGGAGGGTGGATCAATTTGACATAGGAAACTCTGGTCCAGAAACGTGCCCGTTATAAGTTAATACACACATTCCGTTTTGGGATTATTCCTAACATTTTTGTAAGTTCTTTTTGTAAATTCAGTTTTGAAAATGACGAAATTTATTGGGAATATCATTCTTATAAGTATTTGATGTATAATGTTTCTCAAAAAGCTCAGTAAGTACTACGGGCCCACTTATACCCTTGCAATGGAGAAGTAACTAAGACTCCATATAGCTATTCTTCGGTTTGAACCTAACACTTATGCCAAGCTTCATAGCCACGGACTGCATTCTTGAGCGAAAAGGTAATGCACAAGAATTTAATAAAAATGGAGCTTAAATTTCTACACAATAAGTCATTGTTTCAAAATCTAAAGATGGCGAAACATTTTTGTCATACATTAACATTAGGTTTAGAATCAGATTGCTATAGAGATAATTTTCTCTACAAGTGTAGCAGATCCAGTGTCAAATCGAGAAAAAATTAGCCTTAAAACTTGTTTTGTAAGAAAAGCGTCGTCGAGTAATATACAGCGTATTTATCGTTATACCATAATTGTCGTTTGCTGTAAAAAAAACTAAACCAAAGTATTCGTCTCTTCTGTCGTCCTAGATGAAGCTACTGTATTTCCGTGCCCATTGTTGTTGTTTCGAATTAAGACAGTGACCTTTTATTAATGAAATTAATATTGATATAAGCCTAGGTAAAAATAAAATTGTGCAATGTATGTGTATGCGTGTGTATTGTCGCGTCTGACACATTTTTGCTGTGTATAATATTGTTGAGCTAATTGTTGTGTTTATATGTTAATTATTGTTCGGCGCTACAATTCCATTTCCTAGTTGGAGGGTGAAAGCAACTGAGGTAATAGCTCTCTGTGTGTGATAGCGTGGATCTAGCAGTAGCGTCCTGTGGTAGCGTCATTCGGGCGTGAGTCTTCCGAGTGTTACCATGTGTGTGTGCGTGGGGCATCTCCCCCAATGTTTGTTTGTAACCTTTTGTGTATAATGTAGGGCACCTTGTTAAGTATAATAAATCATATGTAAATGTGAATTTGTGTATTTTTAATGTTCTAAAGATCCCACGCCCGTTTAGTTTGTGCAGCAAGTTCTTGGTACCTTTCTGGTTGCCTCTGTAGCTTCCCCAATGTGTATGCCGGGATAACTAAACTTAATATTTTAGCTGCAAAACTGTTGGCCTCACCCCGGTGTATAACAATACATCAGTTAATAAATATAGAAAATAGTACTTTTGGCAGCAATTCCCCCACAGTAAGTTCTGCTTTTCTGAATAAAAAAGAGTTATTTCCATGCTTTGCATTCTAACACATAATGAACTTTCAGTACATCGTTTGAATTGCTAAAACTATATTTCTTGTAAAGATGAGTTTAGTTCAACATATTTGTAAGAAATATGTAGATTGCATAATTAGGATGCTAAACATACGACTCAAATACGCTTTTTCCTGTGTGCTCACAGAGGAAGCTAATTGTAATACCCTGTGTAACCTGCAGTTTCGCGGACACCTGTCCACCGTAGCAAAACCCGTCCCTTTCCTCCTAAGTCTTCATTAGGTCAGTTGAATTATTGCTATAGCTATTCCCTGACAAGCTGACTCGTTGAAACAACCGAGAGAAAGCAGTTCGGCAAACACGCTCTCTGGGGATTTCTACTGAGTTTAGTTAACTCAATATTGCCGTGGACAGTCGTGTTTGTATAACATTTGCTTGAATCATTAATTAGTAACTGCAATCATACATACAAGCCCTTTAAATACAAAAGATATCCGAAGCATAGTGGATTTAAAATTCTTTAGATCAAACATCTCCAGCCGCTTGTGATCTGTACTCCGTGATCAAACCTACCCTTCCTAACATCGTTCTTAAGATTAACAAAAAATAAATAAATAAATCAAAAAAGAAAGGAAACGTTCCTTAATAACGTATAGATCATAAATATGCAATGTAATCTGAACATTTATTCCAATACGTAAAACCTACTGAACAGTGGTATTGCGAAATCCTTATGATAATTTATGTTGCGTGCTCTTTGATTAGTACGAGTATTTTGTTTTAGATGGATTTCTTTCTCAGCGTTCTCTACAAAATTAATCCCGTTCTGTACGGTGTATAAAAATCCTTAGTTTTTACTTTTCTATTATGTACTTACAGTAAGTAGAGGAAGTATCGTATTGCACCCAAAAATTTGATGTCGAGATTTCACCGAAAATTCACGTTTTGAAGCCCCTAAAGAACAATAATTTAGAAAAAGGTCCGTGTACGTGTTTGTGAACATCATAAATATGGGACTAGAAGGTGTTAAGAAAGTTAACCCACCCTACTACCCTATATCTGGAACATTTTTCGTTAAGTTTTATTTTCTTAAAAATTGGCTCTAACGATTTCATTAAATTATTATACGTTTAAACTATTTTCATGACAAATAAAATGCAGATCTTGAATTTGCTGTGAATAACCCCTGAAGCACTCTTTATTCTGAACCATCTTTGTATTGTTGGTAAGAGAGAAAGAGAGAGAGAGAGAGAGAGAGAGAATGTAGAAACAACACCAACGAAAATCTTCGGCGGATTTTGAATTGTTTTGGGGGGGTCTTTTGAGGCGTGTCCTTCACCTTACCTATCGCAGAGCGTGGTGGCTTGTTAACACAGCAATAAGGGGAAAAAGAGAGGAGCTTGATGTCTGCTTTTTCTAGTGTTACTGAAATCAAAATATGCTTATTGTCTCAGAAACCGTCATGCCGTATACTAGTGAAATTACTCGTGGACATATTGGGGGTATGTGGGAGGCTGGTCACTCTGTTACAGCAATTGCAGCGGCAGTGCATAAAAGTGTTTTAATAGTAAATTACTGGATAAAAATATTCCAGGCAAGTGGGAAGACCGTCTACATACTTGTCAGAAGGTGGACACTCCCCATCAAACATCCACAGATAATGATATTCGTTTACTAAATGCAAATCACTCTTGTGTTTTAACTGACTGATCATGTTTAGAAACTAGAGATAAATATGTATATGGTTTACCGAATATGACATACATATTATGGCAATAAAATTGGGTTATATTTTTGTCTATAATCCTGTTGTATTCCTATGATCAGCAATATGTTAGTAAAGGCATATTAACCAATTGTAGTTTGAATTAGAAGGAAAACATGTTGTTTTATTTATTATTTAAGTATGTTTGCTTCTATGGAGCAACAAGCAGTGATACCATTGTGAGAATACAGTTCTGTTTATTTTTTGTTATTAAGTATTGTTATGTATTTAATGAATACCATTAAAGCTTTAATTTGAAAACTTTCTCACACCACACATTCTACAATCCGCAAACCTGAGCGCTCATCAACTTTCCTCCTTAGCTTTAACCGTCTCAAAGGCGTGTCCTACACTAGCCAATAAGGTATGGGCTTCTTATCACGATAAGAAGTGTGCATGACAAACTGAATGCACTCACTCTACCTCTTTCTCTTTTAGCCAATACGATCGAGAGCGTAAACATGTATTTCGTTTCTACGTCATTTTGTAAACTTTATTGTGGTTATTGGTGCAACTATTTAGCAGAAGGACTGGCGCATCCTTGCATCGTGGCCTAAAGCAACCAATGAAATGGCCATGGCTTCGCAAGGCCACGTACAACGATAAATAATGTGACGTAAACGCGAGGTGCAGTGAAATTTTCTTTGGTGTTCTTTGTACATCCTTTCGAAGCACACAATTTATGTTAGATAACATATTTTGTAGTGCTAACCGCTTTTAATAGACTATTTGTTATTGGTTTCAATGCCCATATACTTTATACATTTCTCAATAGTATTCTTCTTTTTTTACTCTGTCTACTACTATAGTAGGTAGAGACGATTATTATTATTATTTATTACACTGATTATTAAGTAACGGTTTATTTAAGTTTTGGCGTAAACTACGTCTCGTATATCTCAAATAACATACATAATAGCTTATGCCATTTAACTAATAATGTTAACATGTTCAAGAAATGATTAAAGCTGCCTTGAAAAACTATAATGTTACCGAAAAATCGTGTGCCGCCTGGCAAGCGAGCTCTAAGTTTAAACCCATACTATGCCCTCACTAAGCGTCTAAGTAGCTGAATGGAATTCTGACTATGCTATGCACTAATCACTGATAATATGGGAGTTTTAATTATTTTAGTTTTTGTTGTGTATATTTTCATTAAGGCCAACATATGATGATATTATAACAAAATACATTTCTATGCGCTAAATCTTCCGTGCTAAATCGTAATGTGCAATTTCGTTATTCACTTAGATGAAATGTGTACAATTCTGATTTCATGATTTTATCTACATCAAGTGTAGTTATGTCGCATTTAAACAGATACTTTCATGTAGTTTACCAATAAATGCAAGTAAAAAATTGCAAATTAAAATGATAACAACTATGTTCAACATAATATTGTTTAAATCAAAATTGTTTACGAATGTTATAACACACTAAAAATTAGTACGCCAGTGCCGTGTATGCCACAGATGCATTATTTACAAACCACGCGTTTGCTGAAACTGAGCTAGCTAGAAACAAGAGAGATGCGTAATCAATTTAACATAATATGTACTATTTGCTTGTCCCAGTATACACTCAGTTGTGCAAACGTCAGCTGTCTAATTACCATATATTCAAGCTCGGTGCTATAACAGGCTATATTATTAGTAATTTCGTTGATTGTGCAACGAAGATATCCATATGTTACACACTTTGGGTAGATCCTACCATAGGAGCCAATGTCTTCATGTTGGAGTATAAATTGTGAATTGCATAAAACTGCAAATGTAGGGGCGGTTGACTCACCTGGTGTAAATTTCAGTGAGAATGAAGAGAACTTCATAGATTATTTACAGAAAACGAAAACAGCTACATTTAACTGTTCGTAAAAATATGTATGTAAAAATTGGAGCTAATTTGAATACAATAACAAAAATCGAAAATGTTTCCGTGTAAAATAAAGTCTGGGTAAACAGTTAGTGCGTAAATTATTAAACAATTTATATTTTATCGCAGGATTTCATTCAAACTGTTGCAGTATTTGTTTTGTAAATGATATTGCGGAAAAAAGATATTAAATGTGGAATGCAACTTGAGACTTAAAACCGAGGATGTCTTAATTACCCTGCTAATTAATCTCACAATATTCTTCTACCTCCAATTAATGTAAACTTACGGCTTTTAAAAACGGTTTATTCAGGTGAAGAATAACAATAGCTTCCTTATTTTCTGGAAACCTTTCTGAGTGTAAGCGTTGCGAAAATCAATGCAAGAAGTGTTTTATAACCGGTATCAGAGCTTTAATTGGAGAGTAAAATTTGAACTACTGAAGCAATTTTAAACACAGGAACAAAGCTTATAGGGACAAATTATAATAGGTTCACAACGCACTGAAATATCTTGAAGGTTTAGACAGATTCTTTAAAATATTCCCACAAAATGCCGTGGAGGATTGCTATGGTGCTAAGCTTCCAAAAAAATCAAAACTATGGTGCTATTGCCACAGGGTACAACACTTGTCACTAAGCACTAATGCTTTGAGCATAAATTTCGTATAATGTCAGCGACATGCCACACGTCATCAGTTTCAAGGAAATTTGAACGGACACCTTCAGGTATAAAAAGCTACCGAAATACAGCCCGTTTGTTTCTCAACCTTCGATTCAGTTTATTTTTGGAGCACTTTCTTCTTGAATTTCATTTTGGTAACCTATTTTGACTTTTCTAATTTTACGACGGAGATCTGCGAGTCTGAATCTATACACCGCTTCAAGACAGGAACTCATGTCTCATCTATTTCACATAGTCGTAGGTTCAGTAACAGTGAGAGTACGATGTAAAATGAATAGGTTCCCTTAATATTTGAGTTAAAACTACCAATATGCTACAGATCAGCATCTTAGCTTAGGGGTGATCCGCAACACATGTATAAAATATGTATGTAGATTTACTTTATGATAATTCATGCTTTCAGCGACATTCGCATGGATAGATATACCTGCGGTACTGATATGAGGACCCAAGGATAGCACAGTGCAAGGGTACAGGTTTGTATCAAGGCATCCCCACTGTAATGACATCAGGCTCCAGGGGCAGTACAATTTAGGGATACACCTTCGTATCTAGACATTCATACTGTCGCATGTGATGTTAGACGGACTCGTTTATTTTACATTACTTTGGATTTTAACATTAATATGGCTCATTCTTCTAAATTCTAATAGAATCATATTTTACATTTTCTGCCTTAAGCAACTTTCTTAAGATGTGTACGTGACAGGATGTATGTGGGCTACCTCATTTGCGTCATTTCCCATGGAAATTCTTAGAATAATGTTGCCTTTTGCAACATAGAACCGATCACGTGTTTCCGCTCAATCCTACACAATTCCGCTCAATCATACTTAAGTATGGCGTCGGCTTACCACAAACAGGATATAGACGTCATTAGGATTGAGTCGATTCTTGCCTATTTAAGCAAGCGCCTGAGCGCTGCTCGGGGGAGACCGACACATGCTAGACAGGGTCGAATCGCTGCCCGTCAGCATCTTAATCTGCTATCTACAACGATGGGTTCACAGGTCCGTCCACATCCCACACGACAAGTACTTTCAGGTAAGCTCTTACATGTACTATAGCTTTGTTTCCCCTTCAATGTAAACTCAACATTGCAAGTATCTGAACTTAATAAACCAAGCAAGTAAAATTAAGCCAAGCTTGAGATGTTCCACCCTGATACCGCTATTCCCCCTATGTCCATCCAGCCATGGATGTGACAATATGGTGGAGCGCCGGCTTCTGTAAATTATTTTTGAGAAGTATGGTTTGACCCCGTACCTCTGTTTCTTATTCCTTATAACATGTTTATGGTACAGGCACCGGCCTCTCTAATTAGTGAGTTGACAATATGGCGAAAGCTTTTCGAAATTATTTTAATTGAAAAGTGAGGTCCTATCTTCGGCCTCTCAATTTTAAAAGTTTACAGTTTTTTTTTTCTTTTCGCGGATCCTAATGCCGACCACCTAATTTTAAATTTTTCTAGTTATTAAGTTCTTCTTTTTAAATATCCAGCTTACTATCTAAGTATTATTTGAGTGTTATATGTGTTCTTTTCTCCTTTGCATGGAATTATTACCAAAGTATCTTAGCGATAGCCCTATTAGTGCCGAAATCAGAAAGTTAATCCGTGAATATCAGAATATTTTGGATACTAACACTCACACTCAGAACCAAACGCATATGTCCCATTTTCATGTTAGATCTAGTAGACGACTCCGAGGTTTGACTCCCATTCAGTATTTTGCACCAAAGGGACGTAGTTTAAGCGTGGGTGACCTGAACAACACAGTTTTGTCACAAGATTATTTTGAAACGTTAACGTCTTCAGGTTCAAGCTCGACGGAAGACATTATGGCAATGAATACGGCCTCTACGTCGGCAGCACCCTCGGTTCCCGAAGGGACCCAGTGCAAAACAGTCATTACCGCGAATGTGCCTTTTGCACGACCTTTCATTGATCCTGGAAAATTCGAAGGCAAAACCGGTCAGGACGTTGGAAACTACCTCTATAACTTTGAAACCATAGCTACAGCGAATGGTTGGCAAGATAAGCACAAACTACAATATTTACCATGCTATTTACGAGACGCAGCAGCAAATTGGTTCAAAATATATTCCCTCCGTCACCCGCATCTTGAATGGACCGACCTAAAACATGCCCTTCAGACAGCATTCGTACCAGCGGCGCATGATGATATTTTAGAATGCCGCTTACGTCACAGAGTGCAGGACCTGTCTGAATCAACAGAGACTTACATATATGATGTATTAGCTCTCTGTGACCAGGTAAATCCAGGCATGGCCGAACCTGAAATAATTCGCCATATTGTGCGCGGATTGAAACCCTCGTTAATAGAAAGTGTCCTTCCCTCGAACCCACAATCTATTAGAGAGCTTATACAGGTTGTTCGACGCGTAGAAACGGCCAGATACCTGGCTGGTAAAAGGGTTGATGCCCAACTACTTCCCGCATCCAAACCAGTATCACTGGTCAGCCAACCAAGTCCACGATCAGACGTAAAGCAACTGCAGCGCCAAATTCGTGACTTGCAGAAACAAATGCAAAATTTGCAATTTAAATACCAGAGGCCCATTGTTGACACGCCTCGCAATGCTCCGCAGCAATATGATGTAACTAGACAAAGCCGTGGGCGTAGTGGCTATAGTCAACGCGGCGGTATTAACGTTGCCTCGAGAGGAACATGGCGTGGCCCTAATGCCTCCCGTCGCATGCCAAAAGATAGTTTCACATGCTTTAAATGCAGACGGACAGGACATACTGCCCCGAACTGCAGACAACAATACCATCACCCAAACGGGCAAGGAACGTCACGGGAATAAGTTCCGTGACGTCCATCACCGAGAGTACACCAAAACAAACGACGGCACTTATTCAGCCGGTAAATGTCATTACTATACAAGGTACGGTTGCCAATCAACCAGTGAGTATACTGTTTGATACAGGCAGCGCAGTCAGTTTAGTACAACAAAATTTTGTGACCACACCCACCCACCCAATTCCGAAAGATTTAATACTACGGACAGCAGATAATACATTACTAGATGTATGTTATTCCACCACTCTTTGCTTCGACATTAATGGCATATCCTTTGAGGAGGATGTTCTTGTTGTTAAAGAGTTCGGACATGATCTCCTATTAGGCATGGATTTCATGAACCGATATAAGGCCCTAATTGACTTGGAAACATACACAATTACTCTTAAACTTCCAGACTCATCCCAATTAGAATTACATTGTGGCGAAAAATTAGGATGCCCATTGTCACAAATTACCGTGGAATCGAACGAGGAAACCGCGGTGCCACACAAAGCGTGTTGTATACAAGATATTCGCATTCCCCCTTTCACATCAGTGAATGTTAAAGTGAAATTGCCTCCTAATGTAATGGGTAGAATTCTCTTAGAACCAAAAGGAGCTATCATGCAGAAGAAAAATTTGCAAATATCCCCTATCTTTTGCGAAGCTCGTAAAGAATGTGTCATCCCAGTACACAATAATACAATAGAGCCTAAATCAATTTTCGCGGGAACCACTCTTGCTTATGCGTATGAAGTAGCGCTAATACAAGCTGCAAATTGGTCTCCCGAAGATACACACTCAGTCGACATTAAAAATGCAAACTTTAACTTCAACTCACAACTTACACAGGACCAACAAATACAATTGAGTGCTTTATTGCAGAAATACCGACACGTATTTGCTACACAATTAAAGGAACTAGGAAAACTAACATAGGTGAATTTAAAATTCAAGTCACTGATGAGAAACCTATAAAACAAAGACCCTATCGTGTATCTCAGGAACAAAGAGAAATAATACAATCCCAGGTGCGTGAGATGCTCGACGCAGGTATTATTAAGGAAGAGCACAGCCCTTGGGCTGCGCCTGTAGTCTTAGTCAAGAAAAAGAATGGTGAAATGCGATTTTGTGTCGACTATCGAAAGTTAAATGCAGTAACAACGACTTCATCCTACCCCTTACCCCTTATTGATGATCTCCTTAGTTATTTGGGAAATTCTCAATGGTATTGCACTTTGGACTTGCTCAGTGCATATTTTCAAGTCCCGATTGAGGAAAATAGCCAACAATACACAGGGTTCTGCACAGATCAAGGCCACTTTTGCTTCCAGAGATTAGCTTTTGGTTTACGCAACGCCCCAAGTTTCTTTTCGGAAATATCCAGTAAGCTGCTAGGTGATCTAAAATTCAAAAAGGCGTTGGTCTATCTCGATGACATTGTCGTATTCGCATCCACATTCCCCGAATTGCTTAACAATTTGGAGGAAGTATTTCGCAAACTGCAAACACACAACTTTAAATTAAAGCCTGAAAAATGCTTCTTCGGAATGTCTCGAATTAAACTTCTTGGATTCGAAGTCTCGGCTAACGGAATTGAACCGGATTCTGATAAACTCCGAGCCATCACACAATTGCCGACTCCTAAAAACGTACGTGACGTACGCAAAGTGTTGGGCTTATTTAGCTTCTACAGAAGGTTTATACAAAATTTTGCGTCCATTGCGAGCCCCCTTCACGAACTCACACGAAAGAACAAAGACTTTGAATGGACTCAAAGCCATCAAGATGCTTTTGATAAATTAAAGCTTCTGATGACTCAGGCCCCCGTTCTCGGTCATTTTCAGCCGGGAGCGTATACAGAAATGCGCGTCGATGCCAGCACTATCGGGATAGGGGTGGCTCTATTACAGAAATTAAATGGACAACTTCACCCCATAGCTTTCTGCTCTAGGTCTTTGAACAAGCATGAGAAAAACTATAGCATTTCCGAATTGGAATTACTTGCCATTGTTTACGGCTTGACACACTTTAGACCCTATGTTTATGGTTTTCCCGTCCATGTGGTAACTGACCATCATGCGTTATGCTACCTACGAAATCTTAAAGACCTAACAGGACGTTTGGCTAGATGGGCACTTAAACTTCAAGAATATAACCTCACTATCCAGTATAAGTCGGGTAAACGTCATCTCGACGCTGATGCGCTATCCCGTTTTCCAGTTGATGAACCTAAACCCCATATAGTTGAACAAACGGACGAACTTATCACTTGTTTGCTAACGCCAGTGCAAGTTGCACAAGAACAACAACGTGATCCTCAACTTCGACCATTAATTACTACATTAGAAAACCCGAACACGGGCTCACCAAAACTACAGCGGCAGGCAGCCTCTTACGCCTTGAAATCAGGTGTGCTATACCGCAAAAATGCAGGAGCCTCCGGACCGTTGCACCTGTTGGTGATACCCGAACAGTTAAAGCATGAAATTTTATTTTCATGTCATGATGACCCCCTGTCAGGTCATCTAGGCTTTACCAAAACCTTCACCAAAATCAGTTCGCGTTACTACTGGATAGGAATGCGAAAAGAGATTGAGAAATACGTCAAGGGTTGTCCAAGTTGTCAATCGCGTAAGGGACCCCGAAATGTTAAATCAGCCGGACTTTTACAACCTATACCTGTGTCTCATGTAGGCGCCAGATGGGGTATAGATTTGATTGGACCATTTAGAAGGTCAAAAAGAGGTAATACAATGGGTTTAATTGCTACCGACTATCTCTCCAAGTGGACGGAGGCAAAGGCTATCCCAAAGGGTTCTATAGAGCACGTTGCAAAATTCATACTTGAAAACATTATATGTCGTCACGGTGCACCAGTTGAATTACTATCCGACAGAGGAGCAGTATTTCTTAGTGATGTAACGAAACAACTATTAAAACTAATGGGTGTTCAATCTACCTTCACTACGGCATATCATCCAGCCTGTAATGGATTGGTAGAGAGAGCAAACCAGACAGTCATTAACATGATATCACATTACACCTCCACGAAACAGGACGATTGGGACGCGGCGCTACCGCACGTACTCTTTGCATACAATACCAGTAGACAAGAGTCTACAGGGATGTCCCCGTTTTTCCTACTCTACGGACGACATCCCACATTACCGGAAGAGGTTCAATTGAAAGCGACGACCGACAATCTGTTTGTCAAACAAATACAAACTCGAATCAAAGAAGCTAGAGAAGTTGCTAAAGCTAACATAACACGCAAGCAGAATAAGTATAAACAAATCTTTGACAGGAAGAGACGAACACTTAAGTTCCAACCAGGACAGCTAGTGAAATTGTTTACCCCGACACGTAAGAAAGGCAAATCAACTAAGTTATTACACAGGTACTATGGCCCTTATGAAATTGTGCAACAGACATCGCCAGTTAATTATAAGATAAGAAATACAACAGGACCCAGAAGAAACGAAAGCATCGTTCATGTCTCCAGGTTATACCCATACTATAAACCGTTCAGGAGAAATTAATTTCAGAAAAACTAAAGATCATAAGATAATAGGTGTATGTATAACATAATTAACGGTAAATTCGTATTAATTGTGGTAAAAGTACAGTTTTATCTACTGCATTTCTTTTATTTTACATTATATTAAAAAGCCACAATAGGTCCCCTACCTATTATACTAGTAGCAGTACATAAATGGTAGAGAAAGAAAAATCACAATACAGCTAGGTAACCAAAGATAGGTACTAACGGCAAGCAACTAAGTGTAAATGAAAAAAAAAGAAAAAAAGTGAACCTTTCATAAATTAAAAACAGATTTAACGGACTCCGTCTATAATATAATTTATCTCCAGCATTAATCAGACATAAATAAGTAGTTAAATAAATAATACATAATAATATTTGTAAGAAAAATACAAAAAAATAATAATTCACGTTTCCAGACTATATCCGTACTATAAACCACTTAACAGACATTAATTTCAAATAAATAAATAAATAATAACATAAGAATGTTAGTAAAGCCTTAAGTGCAAACAATGATTGATGACTCTTAAATAAATACATTTAAAAGATAAACAAAGTATTGGTAGAGTGAATAGACCAATATGATTCACTTCCTCATTCACATATCAGTCATCGTATCGATCACTCATTCGGATATCTCACTAACATAAGCCCCTGTTCTTTAACAAGCCTCGAACCCCAGACACTAATGTGTAGAGGACCAAGCAATTTAACTATTACCCATAGAAACGTTAAAATCTTTAGCTACTCCCGATTCAAAATCTAAAAGAGAAACCACACCTAACACCTTAGGATCACCTAAGGATGTACATTCATAAGAATAATCAGCATATACATACAGAATGTAAATTAACATTAGGTTACTAGTAATGTTGGTAAATGTACAATTTGACCCAATGCACTTTCCCCGCTTTACCTTAGTTTAAAAATTTAAGGCTCAGTTCTTTTACCTATTAATACTTGTAGCAGTACTTAACTCTTAATTGTGCAAAATTACTGTTGCATTACCCAGGATAAGCGTTAAAGGCATGTACTTAAATACGCATAGGATAATGATGTTCAACAAATATCTAGTCCATGATTGTAAGCCCTTAACTCAATAACCAATAACACAAAATTTTAATGATTAATCATGTTAATTGTGATAGAATATCGATTAAATCGAAGGATTAGACGTCTAGAAAGTTCTATATACTTGCACTTCACTCTTCTACCCCATAAACCTAACGAGACAAAGACCGCATTATCAATTACGCATTAAATATAAGTAAACAACACATCTGTTTTGGCCAACATTGCACGCCACTGAAACAATTAGGATACAAGATCACTCGGCATTTCCTATTCGGCGGAATGTCTATCCACCGGAAGTTATTAATGATAGATAACAACCACTAGGTACAGATATACTTGCCCCCTCTCATAAACTAAATAGTCCTTCAATTTTTGTTACGAGACTACGGATGTCACTCGTAGATTTAATTTGTAGTTTACTTTATATTCATAATTATTTCGGTTCCGAAATTCAGCAAGTGGTATTCCACTGCCTCTTTTGTTGCTTCCTTGCACATCAGCGACACTAATTTGTTTTGCTTACTTCCTGCCACTAACTCACAATATTATGCATATGAACACTAATTAGCTTTACGCTATACCACAGATCCATAAGCTTTCTCCTTATTAATAATCTGTGATTATCATTAGGTATGGTTACTTGCACTTCACTAATATAGTAAGAAACAGCTTGAGGTTACAATTCTTACATTCTCTGCTTAGGTACGCAGCACTTAAAGTGAACTATTGCATTCCATCAAAATTTCGATTCCGAGATTTCAATTGAAATACACGGTGTAAAGTCACCTTGGACCGACATAATCATTTCTCTAAAATTTTTTTTGCAAACGGTGCTTATGTCGAGGAATACCGTTAACTCCAAAACGGACTTATTCTTTTGAAATGTTACCCCCAGTAATGTAATGTCTATTTTTCAGAGCTGCGATACATAGGTTTACATATTTTCAAATTCTTTTTACTTTTTTGCTCTTCTTCGAAACTGGCTCTTACAAATTCTATTTTACTTACGTGATGGACACACAGTTTTTACATGATTTTGATGCGACGCTCTGGTTCTTGAGGAATGCCACAAGGTGCTCAATTGCATCATCATAATCAGCCAACACACGTTGCACACCACTCATGTTGCTTTCTTTAATGTCTGCGTGAAAAACTTCGCGCATACGGACACCTTGAGTTAGATTTCCGGCCGATATGACGTGCTATAGCTATTTTGCGGTGCTGCTGGAGTTTCTCCGTGGTTACAACCACATCCGTGGATTCTTCCTACTTAAGTCTCATAAATAACGAATTAGAACTATGGAATTTTTCTGTTCAATGCATGTCAAATTTATGATAATTTGATTCCTAATAAAAGTAAGGACGATAGAATACCAATTACGACGAATTCTCCTACTATACCTAACTTTGTTTATGTTTAATACACAACCTAACCGATGTAATGCTAGCATGTTTTTCCTTTTAATTTTAAGTATGTTGGTGTTATGGAGAAAGAAGGGCTCTTTAACTCCTATAAAATAAATCAGTACACATTTCTTCTCGTATTTTGAGAATTCCATATAATTTTTTGCATACGTCCTAGTTGCCTTAAATACTTCACTACATGTATTTACTTAATACGTAAATATTGCCTGAATTATGTTCCGCGTTGCGAGAACTTTATTCGGTTAGTTCTTAACTTCAACCTCAGCTTAGGAGGATATATCATTATGATCTGTAAATACATAATTGCTATACCAGGCTGGTATACGCACGTAATTATATGCAGGAAACAGTGCTTGGATAGCATGCTGTTAATTGCGATATTTAGGAAATATAAGTTTCTTACGCAACATCGCTTATATTCATTGACATATATTTTATTTATGGAATATGTTTTAATATTTTTGTCAAGTTATGTTTACAGAAATGTTTTATGTGCCAACTGCTATGCCAGTACGGTTGAATTATACACAAGCTCTTCGAACACTGTTATTGGACACTCTTCCATATATCGTCAGTTTCCGACGACAGTTTTGGAAGCACACCTTGGACTTATTTCACAATTAAAGGTACGCATAATTCTGTTTTATTTCTGTTCATAGAGAGAAGCATCTCTCCCAGAGAGTGCCTCTTGGGAAATTTATACGGAAGCGACTTCCGCTTAACTTATCTTGGTCATGGTTTGAGAAATGTATATGAGAGTTCTATTATTAACCTTAAAGATACCTAGAGATTATCAGTGATTTTATTACACGCTTTACAGCCGAATTTTAAATTTCAACATTCACTAAGGGTGAATCATAAGATCCCCCTAGTTTAATGGTACGAACATATGATGAGAGTATAGGGATGATTTTACCGACTCGTTACGCTCTCGGGTTTACCGCCAGGTTCCGTTAGCATTTTTATTTTTGGAGCTCTTATGTACTTATTAATGATTTCATGGGTAGATTTTGATATCTACGTTTTTTCCCGTGCGCACGGATATGATTACAAATATTCAGCAATTACGATTTTTCTGATTGATATCAGTCTTTCTTGCGAATCTGATATTACAGTGAATTTCATTTTGTGTGTGTTTAGAGACACACGTGATTAGTATCAGGATATTGGTACTGAGTTATTTTATTTATGCTGAAGTAAAGGATTGAGATATAGAGTGTTTGGCTATGAATTACATATGCATAGCAATAATTTTTTCTTTTACGTGGCATAGGTTCCACGTAGTGCTGATTTTCTAAATACCTCATACTGATAACCTCTAGGATATGACAGTATTGCTTATTTTTCTCCCAGAGTGCCAGATATTAAAATAACCATTGTGTGATGTATGATGTAATCTATTTATTATTGTTTTAATATGCAATATTGTATAAATTGCAATTAGCTCTCCTGAGCACTTTATCTGTTCTCTGCATGGTTTCACTTAGGTAGCCATTGCATTGTTGTGTTATTGTATGATTTCCTAGTAAAAGCTAGACTGTTTCCTTATACTATTTACCTCCAATTGAACACAGGTTGTAAGCTTGAGAAATGCCAGGTGTATTTTATTCTGTATGATAATAATTTTTTTTAATCATTGTTATTCCCTAAGAATTTGGCAGGCCTGCCTCCTTTTTACTACAGAACTTCTACCCACCGTTTCCCATTGAATACCCGTGTATACATTAGACATTCACTTTGAGGCACACCCCCTCACAATGTAACTCTGTGCACATTTTTGAGTTATTATTGTGGTTGGGCGCTACCTTGAGTCAATTGTTCTACGCATTATTTCCGTCCATTTATGGTCGGCGTGGGATGGTAGAGATTAATTTTTTTCTTTTCTCTCTCTTCCTCCCCTTTATACGCATTTTTGAATGAAAATGTCTTTTTTTTCTCCCTCGTTTTCCTCGGCAACTTTAAGCTTTACAACAATGTGTTCACCTGGTTCTTGATATTAGCAATTAAGCAGCCTTATAGTTTCACAAACGTATTAATTGTTTTGATAATTTATTATTATACACAGGAAACTAGAATTTTCCGTGTATGTTAAACTTTTGTTATGTTATGTTCATTGAAAAGAAGTTACACTTTATGTATTCTGTGTGAGGTGAAACATGCGTGTGCCTACCTGTCTCTGTCTTGTGACAGTAGCTTTTAACGAAATTTTTGGCCTATGTTGCCTTAGAAGTACTTTGTACACTTTTGTCTACCCTCCTTCAGACATTTATGTTGTCTGGCTTGGCTATATGGATGTTTCACCCTGCTCCTGCCTCTCACATGTTTAGCTGTGAATTCGATTAATATTTTTGTTTGATAATTTAAGTGGCACATTGTATATTTCCTTTCTTTCATTCCCCCCTCCGTTGTTTCCCACCGATTGTTTTTCCCTAATGTTATTTAACGTACCCTTGTGATTAGTTTATGTTCCATCCCTAACCCTTATTTCTTTCTTTGGTTTTATGGCTACGGCATGGTCGCCACTTCGACGCGAGGACTACAACAAGGAAATTCACGGCTTCATTTTTCATCATGGGACGCACTGGACACTTGACGGCGTACGGGATGCACGATGATATTCAACTATGAGAAAACAATGGAATTCATATGAACAGTTCTCATCGCTGATAAAACGACTCTTCAAGTGCATTCTTCAGTATTTAACTGATTACGCACGCACATTCTCTGTGGTTTCCGCCGGATTTCCCTGCCGCTGCTGACTTTCTGTGAGGACACATGCACTCGTGTTCCTCTTCTCCTGGCAGTGCGGAAATTCTATAAACATTCCTTGCAGGCGCGTTCGACAAGCATAAACTTGCACTTTTTGGTCCGCCGTTGGACATAGTGCTACAGTGTGTCCTAGACTTACCAGACAATGCAGTGATGTTGTGCCGTGATGGGACTTGTCCTCGCTCGAGCTGGATCTGCGACTCACCTTGTAACCCTCCTTCCTTTTCCATTTCCCCCTATATAATCCTAACGTTTTTTTCTCTGCAGCCACGTAATGTATAGTGTTTATTACCTCCATGCAGGCAGGGCTATACTTCTTTTTGTAATTTTTATCTGATTTAGCACCTAGCCAGTGTGCTGGGTTGCCTAAGTGCCCTGATGTAACTTTGTATTTCTTTATATCTAATTGTACTTCGCTTTTGTATTCGGTTGTTTTGCAATGTTGGGTATCCCTTTGAACTTCATTTCTGCTCTATTTGTTTTTATAGTTTTTAACGCCACCAGGTGGTGTCATTTTAGAGCAGGGGAGTATTGTCGCATGTGATGTTAGACGGACTCGTTTATTTTACATTACTTTGGATTTTAACATTAATATGGCTCATTCTTCTAAATTCTAATAGAATCGTATTTTACATTTTCTGCCTTAAGCAACTTTCTTAAGATGTGTACGTGACAGGATGTATGTGGGCTACCTCATTTGCGTCATTTCCCATGGAAATTCTTAGAATAATGTTGCCTTTTGCAACATAGAACCGATCACGTGTTTCCGCTCAATCCTACACAATTCCGCTCAATCATACTTAAGTATGGCGTCGGCTTACCACAAACAGGATATAGACGTCATTAGGATTGAGTCGATTCTTGCCTATTTAAGCAAGCGCCTGAGCGCTGCTCGGGGGAGACCGACACATGCTAGACAGGGTCGAATCGCTGCCCGTCAGCATCTTAATCTGCTATCTACAACGATGGGTTCACAGGTCCGTCCACATCCCACACGACAAGTACTTTCAGGTAAGCTCTTACATGTACTATAGCTTTGTTTCCCCTTCAATGTAAACTCAACATTGCAAGTATCTGAACTTAATAAACCAAGCAAGTAAAATTAAGCCAAGCTTGAGATGTTCCACCCTGATACCGCTATTCCCCCTATGTCCATCCAGCCATGGATGTGACAATTCTGTACTGATGAGGACCCAGGAACAGCACAGTGCAAGGATACACCTTTGTATGATAACTGTAGCGATTCCTCCTTGGTAGTACCCCACTAAGTTGATGATGATGATGATGATGATGAACCGTTGGGAGAAGATGGATGCTGTGTTACGTACCTGTAGATCGTCTTGATGCCCGTACTCTTGTGATGTATCACGACGTTCTCGTAGACTGGAATCTGATGATGGTATAACTGTATTCTTATGTGTGTGTTAGTATGTTGTAATTATTATTTTATAATTGTGCCACGGCTGCTGTATTTGTGTCGGAGAGCAATTGTGTCTTGTCAATGGAGAATGTTAAAATAATTTTTACCCACGTAGTCTGTTAATTATTTGACTTGTATTATAGATAAACCACATGTAAGTATTCACAATTCACAATCGCCTTTGTCATGTTAAAATGTGTATAAGTTAGACTTTAAATACATAGTTTTTGCGTCTATTTAGAGACGAATTTATACACTACCTTCCTGCTCGAAGACTGACAAGCTTCTGTTAGTGTTCCCTTCAACCGTTTTCTTAGCCTACGTATATGAATTATAGGCATATATCAATGTTCCTGATAGGTGCTACAATCCAATAACATCCAATAACAGTTTGCTATATAAATATATATATATATATATATATACATATATATTTATAGACTTCTATTCTCTTGGTTATGACTCCAAGGTTCGTTACATGCTTAGGTAGATACTATTGCATTTCGCGTAACTTTTAGTACTGGTTATATAACTAACAATGTTTTTTCCCTCTCATGTTATATTTTGTATGTTATAACGTTATATACCTGTCTCTACATTGTGTATATTATGAATATATGTGTTTTTAACTTCCTCTTAATTATTATGAATGCAATATTAGCAAAACATATACGTAACACCTAAAACTTAGAACAAAATATTAAAGAAAGAAATTATTAATATGTTGATGCTGAGAAGCTGTGAATTAGATATATTATTATATTAATGAGTTATTGTATTAGTTTTTCCTAGGATAGTAATGTATGTTGCTTCAATACAGTCTCACTCTACTTATATGAGTTTCCAAGGATAGTGCAGTAATTAATGATCGCAATCAGTTTTAATTTATCACGGTCAGTTACTGATGTATACATATTCTATTGCTTCAACGAGGAGGAACTTTAAGTTTTGTAATTCGGGGCATACTTATTTTCACATTCAAAGAGATATCCATCCACGTTAAGCATTCCACTGTTTTTGTCGTCCTCCGTGGACTAATAGTACCGTGCTAGCCTCTAGTTCCCGAGGTCGCGGGTTCAATCACGGCTGAGGACGATGGATTTTTTCGGGCGTAAAGATCCTTAGCATGACTTCCTTCGGAAGGGAAGTAAAGCGGTTGTCTCGTGTCGTACATTTACGGCACGTAAAAGAACCTCAAGCCTGATAAGAGGCCTCTGAGCAAAATTTCCGATCTTTCACGCCCAATATAGAATGGGACGCTAAGAACCATAGTAGTTAAAGAGCGTCGATAAATAAAACTCAATTTAATTTTAATTTCATGCCACCTGTTCACCTTTTCATAATGAGTAAAGAGGTAGTAAACCTTAAAAGGACTGTAACAGTAATGCTACGTATGAAAGCGTGATGAATTACTCTGGCATTTTGTTTTAATCATTGCATGTAAGAGAGCCATTTAGAATAAACTTTCAACTTCCTTAACGAAAGTACAGAAAAAGTGATTATGTAGCGCAGCTTATGCTAACGTCAGATACCACTACAAATGGTGATCCAAGGGGCCATTGTGGAGGAATGAAGAAATTACATCAACATAGATGGACCCTTATATAACGAAATGTCAGCATGAATAAAGCAATTCGTGTGACTAACCGCTAACTTTAGAAATCTTTAATTAAACAATAAACTATAAACACTATGGTATGTTAGTCATTCACAATGTAAGAAATTTCGGTATGATCTGCTCAGAAATAGACACAATGGAAAACATATAATTGCCGAATTTAGAAGTGTTAATGGGTTAGAATGGATGATTTAGGACACACAATGTCTATAGTATCGGTTTATTATCAAGAATCTCCACTATGTGACTATGTTGTTTGGTAAAGCTCCACTGGATCGTTAGAAGAAGCGCTAGAAGTGGATTAAAGAAGTATTGGTGATCAGTTTACCTGCTAAATCTCTGACGGATACGCGGATATAATGGCTATTAATTACGCTAACTGATCTAATAGACATTAATAATAATTAATTAGCCTCACCACGATCGCATCTTCTGTTCTAGGCAGGTTGGGCTGAAGTCACGAAGTTAAGTTGGCTTTTGCCTCAGCTACAAAAGTATTTTGGGACGGGTTTCCTCTAATGTTATAATTGCTAATTTATGCTATCAGAATACGGGAAATGTTACAATATTAATGGATACGCGGAGCCACAGAAGGTGACAGTTGCTAAATTGTAGTATTGTTTATTTTTCTTTTGTGTGGGTTGTTAATATTGATGCTTTATCTAAATTGTTAACCTTTTGTGATTAATTATTTAATATATATTCCGATTCTACTTAAGTCGTTGTATTACTGTTGTTTACATTCATAGTTTTATTTAATTTGATAACATTTAGGGTTATTAAATCTTCATTTTTATAGTTTATTACATTGTTATGCCTTTATTGTAATTTATTGGGTTGTCTGTAATTATTTCATAGTTATTAAAGTTTTGCATTATTATTGCGATTTAATGTACACTTTAGTTCGGCCATTTTAAAATTGGGTCGCTTAAGTAATGCCGAGTTGTCATGTGAGGTGGGATGGGCTGCTGTTGTCGATAGAAAGGTCACGCCTAACGTTTGCATTGCAGTTCCTTTACGACCTTCGTTCTATTCCTAGAACGTTTATTATGCAAAGTGTGTGTATAAAGTGTAAAGTAACATGTCCAGATAATGGCATATTTGTCACAAGTATTGTCACAATACTAAAACATTTTCACTTAGCATTTATGTGCTTGTTAAACTAAAAGTATTGCTATACGAGTCCCAGTGCATGTACATTTTGTTTTTAAATAGCAGTCTTCATTATTTTAAATTGAGTTTAATCTGATGAATGCTCTTTAACTGCTATGGTTCTTAGAGTCCCATTCTATGTTGGGTGTGAAAGACCGGAAATTTTGCTCAGAGGCCTGTTTATTAGGCTTAAGGTTCTTTTACGTGCCGTAAATCTACGACACGGGATCGCCGTCTTTACTTCCCTTCCAAAGGAAACCATGCTAAGGATTTTTACGCTCGAACAAAGGATCCAAGTTTGAACCCGCAACCTCGGGAACCAGAGCCTAACATGGTGCTCCTAGACCACGGAGGAGGACAGCAGTTTTCATTACTTGCGTATTTTTCACATACGCGTTTTGGGGGGAGACTCTCCTATGCTCTAGTGAGTTTGTCGTTACCACGTTCCACGACCCGTACGTTTTCAGTGGGGCTCCTTCATCACTAAATACGAGTACAATAAAGCAGGTACGAAGGCATGTAGTAGATGCTTTTTTTTAAAGTTAACCATTCCAGAGAAACGAAGCTTTACCTGTAGTTCCAAATTCATACTAGGGCTGGAAAGTGAAATTGCTTTTCATTGGGGAATTAGGTGATTTTTATCCCCAATAATATCTGCTTTGTATACCACTTAAATCAAGGTACATTAACAGTCCAGTATAGTGGTTAAGTGAAGTGGACAACCAGTTTCATATGGCAACATAATGTTTAAGATTTTTGAACTTGTTTTATAAAACAAACTGTGCTATTTTAATGTATAATTCTGTTTTCATTGATTAAAGACATATAGTTGAATTAAAAATTGAATGTGTTGCTATCTCATAACTTTCTCCACTCATTGTTCTATAAACTATTCAAACAAAGTCTTATTCTTCTACTCCCTTCGTGCTAATCGACATAAACATTTGCAGCAATGGCTTTATTTCATACTGCTTGCTGTTCGATGTTGCAAGCGTGGCTTCTTAAAGTGGAATCACGATTTAATTGACTTAATTTACCTCCCTCCGTTCCTTATGAAATTGTTGTAAAATGATATAAAATATTGTTTGGTAAATTCTCCCCTTTACGCCTTATAATTGTAATTTAGTGCAGTCCCGGCTGTTACTAATAAGGATAGAAAATCCCCTGATATATTGAAGGTGGCAGCAAATGAATATCACGCCGCAATTGCAAGAAGAACAAGGAATAGAGCCAAGCTGGAGAAGCTTAAAGTAAGAGGGAGCGGTTGAAGATACAAATGGACTGGAAGGTGCTGTTATATAATGTAGAAGGTTTAGGTAAACAATCAAAAGTGGTGAATAGTATGAAGTGCTAAAATTAGGGGATATGATAGCAATGGTCCAAACATGGTTAGACAAATATAAGGACATAGATCTAGAAGATTATGTGCATAAAGGTGTGCAAAGGATCAGGAGGTGTAGCAGAGGGCTGATTTCTGGAGTGTAGAAGTGTTTATCAACAAGAATGGTGGCTTAAAAGTGACTGAGTTGCTTTTTTAGGAAGAAGAGCAAGTAACGGGATTGAAAATAAGGAAGGTGAAGGAAAGTGATGAATGCCTAGCGCTAGGTGTAGTATATAATCCACCTAAGACATCATAGTTTTTGACAAACACTTATATATAAAATTAAAAGAAAACTTAAAATACCAAGAAGGGGGGGCCCGAATGTAACTTTTGTTGTTTTTGGGGACTTCAACGCTAGAGTAAGATTCATGAGTGTAGGAAGTGAATGTGCATGGATTAAAAATGATGAGGGAATAAGAAAAAGTTGGGATAAAGTCGTAAATAAGGGAGCACAAAGATTTCTGTGAATATGATAACATTATAATACAGGGAGAGTTTGCATTTACGAGCACAATGGGTCAGTGTATGATCAACTACATGTTGTTTAATGAAGGAATTTATGAAATGATGGAAGATTTTAAAGTCTTAGATACAATAACCAATAGTGGGCGTTTCCCTCTAAGAATAAGTATTAATGTAGTGGAAATATATAGGAAGAATTAAGTAGTGATATTAAAGTATGTTATAATGTTTAAATGGAGAGAGGAGGGAAAGAGGATAGGCAGGAAGCAAGATGAAATGTAGGGCAGGAGGGAAGCGAAAATAAAGTGGACGGTATGATAATCAATGTGGTCTAGAAAAGAAAGAAGTGTATAAGAGTTTGCTACAGTGGAAAAAGGCAGAGAGGAGGAAGAGGAGACGATAGGCATACTTGTTTGCTACAAAAAATTGGTTTATAAAAACTCCTGGAGGAAAAAAAGGAGTGGCAATACAGAACTAGGGTAAATTAAGCCAAGTTAGGGAGAAAGATAATAAAATATGTATGGTCAGCTTTCAAATATATCGCAGGGGAAAAAACAATCAACAGTAAAATACCATTAGGGAAATGGAAGCATTACTTTAAAAATCTGATCGGTGAGAGAAGGATCAAGATGTGCAAATGGATCGTGGGCTGGGTGGAGAAAAGTAATATGTGGATAAGAATATTACAATGATGGAGGTAAAACACCAAATTATAAACTTAAAAAGGAAAATGTCATTCAGAAATAGATGGAATTCCTGGTGAATTCTGGAAACATTTTTGCAAAGTGGATGGAGGCTCGAGCTTATTAATTCAATTATGAAATAAAACTAAAGAGAAAGGCGCATTTCCAGTGTTTACGAAAATAAATACGATTTACCAGTAAACGAAGGGGAAGAAGGTATAAAGAATCCTAATAGTTATACAGGAATTATTTTATTAGTTGCTTTAGGTAACATATATTTTTACTGTAAGATTACAAAATGTGCGTAAACGGAAGGTAAATCGTCAGGATTTCAGTCCGGTTTTACAAGAGCGGAAGGAGATCAATAGACAAAATTATGATAAAATACACTATAATAAATAAATAACTACAAGCAAAAGGGGAAAATATATTTTTTCGAAGATTTTGAAACGATTTTCGATACGATAATTACTGATACATTGAATATCAACTGAGATGTAATGGGTCAGTGAAATATGTATTAGAGAATTACAAGAAATATATGACGGAATTGTTTTTTTTTTTTTTTTTGCAGGATGGGAAAGAAATGGAAGAACAGATTACTTCTTCTTCGTCTGTTTACCTCCTCGTATGGAGAACTTACCACCCCAGGAATTACAAGCCAGTATCTGGGGTCAGAAGCCTGTCGAGGAGCACAGACTCTCTGGATCAGATAGATGGGTGATCAGCCCGATGTCTTGTATGAGAGCCCGAAAATAGATGATATAAATAGATGATAGGAAAGGTGATGGAGCAGAAGATGGAATGAATGAATGGCGGAGTAAACCCGCCCAGACGCCGCTTTGTCCACCACAAATCCAACATGCGAGTCCCTGGAATCGAACCCGGTCCGCTTTGGTGAGAGGCGAGCAGTCTAGCAACCCGGCCATGGCGTCACCACAGCAGATTACAGGAGACAAAATTAAGGTTGTAAACTGAGTCCGATTTTCTCTTCTTATTTATAATGTATTATAAGATATTATAGTTAAAATAAAGAATAATATCACCCTTTGCCCACCTGTTGGAAAGAAAGGAAGTCGAGGCTTGTTGTATGCAGATAATCTGATTAAGGTAACTATAACTAAAGTAGGAGCCGAGCATGCTATTATTGAAATGACAAGATTTTGTGATGAATGGGTTCTAAAGAGAAATTAAAAGAAATCATAAATAATAGTTTTCACTAGGAAATAAAATTAAGAAGAGATGAAAGATGGATATGAATGGAGAACAGATAATGGTAGTAAAAATTTTATTATTTGGGCGTAAGATTTTGAAGTAATGCAAGGTAAGAGCCATAGGCTAAAGAGGCCCTAGTGAAAAAATGCCATGAAAGGAATCAGAACATGTTTACACAAAATGATCAATGAAATTATCAATGAAATAGTTAGAAAGACCATATGAAGCAGTGGTGGAAGTAAAGATGATGTATGCCATTGAAATTTGGGGAATGCCGAAAGAGTGGCAAAACATTGACATAGTGAGCAGAATGTTTTGCAGAGAGGGTTTGGGATTACCGAAAAGCTACTCTAGAGGAATGAGTTTGGCTGAACTAGGAAGAGTAGGGAGGAAGGGTGTTATAGTTAAGAGAATTTTTAAATACTGGTATATGTGTCTGAAATTAGGTGATGATAATGCATTAAAAGGGTATATAAAATATTAAATAGTCTAATGGGGGAAAGAACTGGTTTGGGGAGGTGAAGAAGTTTGCGGAAGAAATTAAGATGGGAGAATCTAAGCAATACGTTGAAGCTAATTGCAATGGATTCCGAAAGGAGAGAGGCAGTGAGATGAGGATATAGAAAAACTGGATATATATTAGCTTCGAAGATAAACGTTAATTGGAATTATACAGGAAAATTAAAAGGATTTGGGGCAGGGAGAAATATGTGCACATCTCCAACAAAGTGGGAAGGATGGGCTACGAATAGGCGTACTATTTCTTAAAGGACTAAAGCAAAACTTGACGGAATAATGTAATATGTGTGGAAATCAGAGGGACATTTGACACTGCCTAATTGAATGTTAAGTGTTTAAAAGTGAAGGGATAGTACATGATGACGATTTATGAAGTACTGACACATTTACTTCTCTAATTGTTTCAAAACGAGTTATACTAGCGACAACATTTTATACCTGAAATGCAGACAAATTTTGGGAGATTATTTACCTCTATAGCAAATATTTAAAATGTCCTCCATCCTGCATAAGGCACAACTCAACACATCATTCCATGTTAC
This sequence comes from Deroplatys truncata, assembly GCA_030765065.1. Taxonomy (NCBI): domain Eukaryota; kingdom Metazoa; phylum Arthropoda; class Insecta; order Mantodea; family Mantidae; genus Deroplatys; species Deroplatys truncata. Next base: position 190,422,978 of record CM060981.1, read on the forward strand.
TGGCCACTTGTTGGAGGACTCTGTTGGCAATAGCTTGAATCTCCTGTGCAATGTTGTGCTTCAGATCGTCCAATGTCTGGTGACGTGTGGCACATTACTTGCCTTTTAAGTAACCCCATAGAAAGAAGTCCGGCGATGTCAAATCCGGAGATCTCGGTGGCCACAGATTCTTAGAAATTATCCAGTCGTCAAAGAAACTTGCAATTAGTACCATAGATTTATTTAATGTATGGCATATAGCGCCGTACTGCTGAAAATATCTTTGACTCAGCTCTACATCGTCTAGTTGCTTAACAAACTCCATGAAAATCCGTCGGTACTCTGCAGTGTTCTCATTGTTTAGAAAAATGGTCCCACTATTCTCTGTGCGGAGGTGCTTCATGAATAGCATGTGGATTTTCGCTGGCTTAATAGGCTGAGTTATTTGAGGGAACCATGCTTCATCTGTGAACCATGTGATGGACAATATGACAGTATTTTCACAATGAACGCATGAAACCAATGACAATAATTCAGTCGTCTATCCTTATCTGGTTCCTGTAATTGATGGACAACCGTAATCCTATAGGGCTTTAGGCCTGCGCTTTTCAGAGAGTATCAAAAATGACAAAAAGTTTTCCATGTAAATGATAGGTAGAGGCGGGGGAGGGGGACTTTCTTGAAAATCTTCGTATCGCAACCCGAGAAAATACTGAACTTAAATACTGAGTTTGGTGTTCAAACCTATTCGTTTTTGAGCTTTGCTGTCCACAGACACCACACACACACACACACACACACACACACACACACACACACACACACACCCAAACACTACACATATTTTTCTAATAATGCAATATGACATGCAACATATTTAGAGAGGGCATCAAAACATGTACTTCCGATTAAATCTCGAAATAGAATTGTTGATGGAATACAGTACCTCCTATACTTACTACAGATGAGCAGTAGAGTAAGCAAAAAATTAACTAACTGTTAGACATACAATTTGTGATAACTATCTTTTCCTTCCCTACTTCATATAGATACTATGCAAATTGCCTCTTCCACCCTCACAGTTGCTCCTTCTTTCTTCCCATACGTCTCCCTAAATTCCTTTTACGCTTTAGTTTATTACTATATGCTACTTTAAGTAGTCGTTAGCTGCATTTTTCTAAACATTATCCCATTTACTTGGTAATACTTAATTTTATTATATTCCGAATATACTTAGTTGATAACCTTGTGAGCTATATTATATGCTCTTAGTTGAAACCTCTATGAATACAACACCCAAATGGTCTCTTATTTCTTAAACATTTGTTGTAGGAGTTTTGTGTGATTAACCCCATGTATCAAATGAGCTATAAGAATTCTTTAACTATCACCTTGTTCCCTTCATTCTACTCTATCCCAGTTTCCAAAAAGCGGGAACATGCCTTATAAAGTTAGTTGTGAATTTAGCGGGATTGTGTGGCTGCACTAGACTCAGCAAGCAATCTGTTCCTACTGTATAGTGCTCGAAGTACTTGTCTCTAAAAACGGACCGTTAAATGGTGTGCATCTACCTGGATGTGTTATTCTGCAAAGCACACAAACTCCTTTTAAAACTTGTTCAATGCATCCAGCTGCAAATGAGCTATTGTAGTTTCGCTCTAACAGTAGCTGTCAGCTCGAATATTAATGAGGAATACCGATCAAACTAACATTTCGAATGAACAATACTACAACTGTGAAATCCTGGCTTTTGTTAACTTCACAAATGCATCACAAAGCAGAGACATCTTTCCACGATGCACAATGGTAATCGCACCATAAAAATATCTAGCTAACATACAGTACCAAATAACGCATCATTATACCACACATAGCTGCAGGAGTGTAGTTTCAGAAATAAGCTACCCCGACGTGAAACGTGTGGTTAGATTTGCAAACTAACCCCTGGCAAATGAGTTTGTTGCATGAAGTTTGCTGCTGAATACGCACGGTATCTGGTTTTCAGGTGAGGCATTATTCCACATCAACGGCAACTGTGTAAACGAATTAGTAAATGTACACACTGAATTTCAAACAGCTTCAAAATCATTTTGGTACATATTACACCTATGGAGTGAATCACTTTTAAAAGTATATCAAATTTATGTTTCACCTGTTTTCATGTACTAACACAGTCTTATTAATTACTTAAAAGGGAATTTCGTAGAAGTTTCTGTAGCCTTTATAAGCTTTTTCATTTGCTATGCATTTTAAAGGTAGCTCTCGAGACCCACAGGATGATGTTGGTAAATGTCGAAAATATGAGGGAAAATTACTTTTCTAATATTTCCAGTTTCACCATTTTGGTTGATTATGTACGTTATGTTTATTAAGTAATGAAGAAGTATATTTCTCCGACGACTATCCGCGGGTTAATTTATGATGTAATTAAAAATCTTAAAAACTTGATCTAACTATGAATAAACTGCGAAAGCTCCCAAAGTTTTCCGTGTTTATTTTAAACCTGCTTAAAAACTTAACTCTAAACCAAAAATAATAAGTTAATTGCTTTTGTGTAACTTTACTGGATCTCATGATTTTAGAAGAAATACTAATTTAGAGCGTTCATTTCTTTCGACGTATTGCCACATTACTGAACTTCCATTTTTAAACAGTCAAGTATATTTATTCACACGTGATTTACGCCAAAGCTATAATTACTATTGTTATTAACTTTTCTGCTTTGTATCTTTTAGTGCCAAAGTCATGTCACAGATGCACGACTTGAAAGCTCGTGCCTGAATTTGGGCCACTGAACTATCTTCTGTAACGTTTATTTTTGTTGTTGCTGATGTCCGCCATTCATTTTCTTGGTGTGACTTGAACTTCGGGTTCGTGAAAGCATATACAAACTTTGCACTCACTTAGCTGGCTATAAATACCGGCGAGTCGTTTGGAACTTTAATATCTCTCGAAATTTTGCCACGATTTATACCTTGATCAGTTTTTTACATATTTGACATATGTCTATTGCAGGAAACGTTATACGGTATTAAAACAAATTAATATAAAATCCAAACAAAATCTATACATGAAAATTCTACATGTACGAGTTTAGACTTAAAGTATAAAGATTTATATTATAAACCGTTTTTTCATCTTCAAATTCTAGACGAGAAGTAATGAAAAATAGAATCAGAAACATTTGCAAACTGAGTGTATGTATTGCACGTTATCAACAGAGAACTTTTTAAAGCATCACAGTACAACATTTTCGCTATAAGTAAACACTTAAAATGTATACTTTATGCGAGTAATATATGTTCTAGTGTTGCATAATGTCATTTCACTAAAATATGCTCAAAACGGCAAAAGTTATATACAATGCTGTTTTAGAAGAACGGCTATAACTGTTGTAAACTAATTAAAATTTAAGGATATATATCTTCCATTTTCGTTCTTTGGTATATTATCACAATAAAATATTTATGATGGTATAAAATAAAATCCAATATACAAAGATATGGTGCAATTATCAGACAGTAACTTCTCGCTTGGAAAACACCATCAAATTTATGATACGAGATTTGAAAATAGCGAAATTCCAGCAATATACAATTGAGAAAAAATAGCCATTAACCTAGTTTAAATCGGTAGCTATATAATATACACTAGCGGGAGAGTTGGTAAAGACTGAAAGACTGTCTTCCCGACTCGCCACCTATCTGCCTGCCTGTGCGTCTGGGCTGTATCTTCTAACGATCCTGATTGATATAGCATTTACACGTGGATATTTAACCCCTCGTGATTTAGGTTAATTCTAGTCAAACCACAAATGAACACTATCTTATACACTCTCATTTCTATATAAATTATACTACCTGGCACACCTATGCCCATCTCCTACCATTTCTCTCAGCGCTCCCTCCTAAGATTAACATCATCATGGATTACCCATCATCATCCCGCCTAAACATAGCAAGCCTCTTACATCATCAATCGTGAACCACAATGACTCACAATCATCTCGAATCACCCCCATTCACCCATCTCCTCTCTCACATCCTTATATTGCGCGTGACTGCCTGCGCCAGCTTATCCTATCTACGTAATGACAACAATAATAATTTTTATTGTTATTGTGCCTGTAATCTTGCGGACCATTAATGCAAATTGAATACCGTAGATATTATACAAACCGTTCACTCATCTCTATTGGGCTATATATGTATAGGGTTTAGGGTAAACAAAGGAGAGGGACATCTCGCGCACTGCGACCTAGAGAAATTTATTGGGCAACCATCCCACAGGAGGAAGAGATGTATTTAAGGAACCACAGGGGGCTAAAGGTCACACGCAGATAGGCCAAGAGACGCGCGGAGGTCCCTAACATTTCCTGGCTCAAAGTCCCGACCGATTACTGACAAGGCAATGAGCGATCCATGCCACCAGGGAGTCCTCTGGCGTCATCAAGGTATACTCATCCCTTAGAGCAAACTTCCACCACTTATCCGGCACCACCTCACGTCACGAAACCTAGAGAAGGAAGCATGAAACATGGGAAGGAAGCAGAATAATAGGGACAATAGGGAAAGGAAATCCTGGTAGATGACAAACCATCATTAGAACGAAAATCCCAAGATCAGAGAGGGCGATCTACGGGAATCGAACCCCGAATCTCCCGAATGTAAGCTTTTGCTGAGCCAACTTGCTCAGTTACTGGCCTACATATTCCTCCAAATAGAAAGATAACCTGAAAGCACTCTATTTCATTCTATTGGCCCCAAAGGTGACAAACTTTATGCTAATGAATCAAATTAGAAGCTGCTTGGGATATCCAATACGGGACCTTTATTTGAAAAACATTTTCGAAAATAATTACAATGTTTGTCAGTATCACAAAGCATTAATTTAGAGAGAACTACCTAAAGTTATGGTAATTCAGCAACAGTTGAGTGACGCAATGTTAGAGAAAAACAACACTTCCGTAAAACATATTCCAGTCAGAATAAGGTTTAAGCTTCTTTTCTGAAGAATATTCAGTCTAGTTAACAACAATATTAGACCCCTTAAGAATATAAAACCATCTAAAACCACCCGAAACAAAATGGCCAGCAAGTTGAGTGACGGAAGCTGCAACAAGTATTCGGAAAAAAGATGGAAGAAAGGAAAACTAAAGAAAATGTTCTTCCACTACTGGATATAAAAAGGAGTAACAGGAGTTGAAGTGAGCAACAAGCCTCTCACAGACTGCTTGCACTTGGCAATGTATGGTTTTCTGTAGCTTCCATTTAAACTTAATTATCACTGGCTTTATTGGAAATGGCTCCATGTCGTCACATGGTAGTGTTATTGACGTGTTATTTCTCTTTTATAGCCTCTGGCAAATATGGCATCTAATCCAGTTACAGATAATCTATAGCTGTAGCGATAGCAACTGTTGCATCAGTTGTGGTCAAACACTTGCTATCTTGAAAAGGATGATGAGGTCAGCCGTTGCCTTTGTTCAAATAGTAACACATAATTGCTTAGAACATGCTTGGTTGCATATGCTTTTCTTAACGAGCGGGATGGCTTAGGCAGTAACGTCTGTGGCCCACTCTGACCAATAGGTTTTTTCGGGGTTTTCCCGGGTCGCCAGGCGAATGCTGGAGTGGTTTCTTTCATCCCCCGAATTCCCTTTCCCTTTCCCTATTTTGTTCCATTAATCATTTCATTCATTCTTCACACCGTTTGCTTTGTTTCAGGGTTTAAGTGTCGGCGATATGATTTGGTGCAGCGAGGCAGCGAAAAATGATGCTCTCTGTGAGCTTTCTACGTGCATCGGATTTCGGCTGATTGCAGGGGTATAAGATGGCCCCTTGGGGGCGTTGGACCTTGTGGAGGACGGTTCCCCGGTCTGCCAGTCCGACTGTAGAGGCGTATATATCTGGAAATCGTAAGGCCTTCATTTCTGTGCCCCCACCCCTGGTTCCGGGCGCCCGATGTCTCACTACAACTTATCCCTTCCTCATCCCCTCGTGGGGTGTCGGTAAATATCCTCATTCCTGGATCGTGCCGAATTCCCTCCGCTTCACAACCATATCCAATGCTTCTCTTCTGAATGTGTTTGTTTTCAATATTTAATCCAAGAATCAATAATGGCATATTGTTAAATCACACATTAGGAGAAAAGTTCTTTTCGAAACAAAGAATGTCTTTCTAGGTGCATTGTTGACATAAAATGAAAAGTCATTCCAATTAGATATGTAAAATTCCCGGATGTTTTTACAATTTGCATTGTACGTGTATTGTAATAAAAGAGCGACGGCCAGAAACAATACACACAAGGATGTGCTCTTTTTAAATCAGATGCCGGTTATTGTCTAACTTTTGTTAGTGACGAATCTTTATGAATAATTTCATGCGGGATTAACTCAATTGCTTAAGAACTTTTACTGCAGACTATCATTAAAATAGACCAATACATCGCTTTGATAGCCTTACTAATTCGATGAAACACATGAAATTAAAATTAAAACTATCTACACAGGATTATTTCTCTTCTCCACTAGCTAGATTAATTCAAGGATAGTTCATTTTGTAGCTCATAATTGCTATATTGCTTCGCTTGTTATACAATTAAATAAAGCTTTGTTTTCAAAGATTTTTGGAAACATTTTTAACTTTTATTTTAACGAACTTCGCAAGAATCTTTCAGATTCTTGGATGTTCCGAGCATTCCCCGCTTTCTGATTAAACCATATTAGTTTCACTTATCCGGCTGGGAGCAGCATTGGCACAGGGTTATCAACATAGGAGGGTACTACTATACTGATGCCTGGTAAATGTACATCAACTGAAAAAGAATATGGGGTGTGGAACACTTAACTCATATAAATATAAGTTTATTCTTTACAAGAATATTTGGCTTAAGTACTGAAATTATGTGTGTTATCTTAACCCTTTTGTGTAAATATTTTAGTTTTTCCCTGTTTTCAACTGCCACTTCTCTCAGTTCTCATTGTCACCTTTTTATCTGGTTCAACTTTCACCGGGACCCCACTTAGTTCACAGTTTGTTTTCTCCATCTTTGCTTTAAGCAGCTATTTCTGTGAATGGCATCTTATGGCATAAATGACTCGTTTTCTCACAAACTATTGAAGATAACTAAACTAAATTTCAGAACGATAAAGACAAAACTAAGGGAAATTTGGATCAATTTCGGTATTAGTAA